>LR990615.1:15000000-16250000 GCA_905147815.2 Phalera bucephala
TATTTGAGTCCTGGCCTAGTTATATTTGAGTATGGCTATTTGTTCAACTTGTTTTAAGTACCATGTGACCATGCGCCTCTACACGAACGAGGTACATTTTATAATGAAAATCTCGATTTAGTAGCCCTTTCCCAAAATAATGACTCCGTAGAATGTGAAACAGTAAATCAAAATAGATTACTACACTTGGACCTACCAAGTGAAGAATACTTTTTTACTTGAAGAAGTTTTTTTATGAATACTTTTATTCTTTACTTCACAAGTGGCGACCATGTATTACATTGGGACCTAACGTCTAACCGGGGAAGACCGTAGACTAATTTACCACGTTGATTTATGTGGCAAAAGTCTCCGCAACCGGCGAACGTGTATAAGATGAACTAGAGAGTAGAGAAAGCAAGATAGATCTGTAAGGAAAGAACCTCTTTTTTTTTTTTTTTTTTTTTTTTTTTATCGCAGGGAAAACCCTTTATGGGTACCCGTCCGCGTTCGGGGGACGCGGAGGGGTTATGTTGGAGTCCTTGATCCATCAACACTCGGGGCCGTAGCCCCGGCTGTTGATGGACCAAGTGTACCGACTAAAAACCCTGCGGTGACACCGTCTTCGTCGCGAGTGTCGGGGACCACGGGATCGCTGTTAGGCACGCACCGCGGCCCCGACGCGACCTGCCCTGTTGAGGGCCCACCTTGGGAGTCCAGCTCCCTGCGTACTTTCGTACGTCCTTCCCCTACGTAGACGCCGCGTTGATGTCACCCAACGCGGCGTCTCCCTCTCGAGCTGGGAGGCAGACTCCCCCGAGTCTGCCACCCAGGTAATTCGGTAGAGACACCCGTGTACCCGGACTTCGACATCCGAGGCCATGGGTATCTCCACGCCCCCTCGCGCCACACGCGCGCGAACCGTCCAGCCGCCGCCGCGCCGCCCCTCTGGCGGCATGCAGCAGCAGCCGGTTGGCCCGGTTCGGCCGGGCTAGGGACCCGAAGGGGCCCCACCGCCCAGCAGGTGGTCGGGAGATTACGCAAACCTACACCGACCACCGGACCACCAAGCCGATCTGCGCCACACCCCTAAGGGCAGGCGCCCGAACGGCTCCCTACCAGGGGCGGCGCCACCTGCTGCACCCAACTCTCTCTCCCAAGGGAGAGCGAGGGGGCAACCAGGCGCCACACCCACACCCTTGCGCCTAAAAGGCGCGTGAGCCTTCCAGCCACCACTGCGCCGCCCCTCTGGCAGCAAGCAGCAGCGGCCGGTCGGCCCAGCACGGCTGGGCTAGGGACCCAAAAGGGCCCCACAGCCCAGCGGGCGGTCGGGAGGTCATTCCCTCTACAAAAATGCACGGCGCACACTAGCGCCGCGCTGACCTCGACCGACCACCCAAACGACAGGCGCCACCTGCTGCACCCCACGGAGGGGCGCAA
This sequence comes from Phalera bucephala, assembly GCA_905147815.2. NCBI lineage: Eukaryota > Metazoa > Arthropoda > Insecta > Lepidoptera > Notodontidae > Phalera > Phalera bucephala. The sequence continues at coordinate 15,001,420 of LR990615.1, forward strand.
CCAGGCGCCACAACCTTCCGGCTAAAGCCGGGGGAAAAAGGAAAGGGGGGGGACGGGACCGAGCGGGGAAGGGGTAAGCGCATGACTGTTTCTGTTATGTCTGATCAGAAGGACCAGACCAATAGCAGGCAGCAACCGCGAGCAGGATACAGTCACACTTGCCTTGGGGATCGTCGCGACCGTGCGCTACTCCCAAGACCACGCCAAATTGCTTGCCGGGACAGACAAGCGAAATAGGCGAGAAGCTATACCACTGCGCCTCGAAGGACGCGTGTGGTGGGATAGCCTTTCACCCGCCCTGTAAGGAAAGAACCTGTTCTAACTCCGTACTCTCTATTTACCACCAAAAGATCTGGCATGAAGATATAAATAACTTTCGTATTTGGTATTTGCTTATCCAAACTATTTCTAATTTATTTAAGTACCTACGTAAAATATATTTGTCGTGTCGCTCGATTGTTCGGCGGGCGGGCGACGCAAAGTGGTAATAATAAAGCTATCTAACGACGGCACTTGGTCGATTATTAGTCACTTATTCATGCATTGAAAAACTTTATAATCTTTAAAAATAATCTTTTATAATTTACCTCTACTTGCGGCCCGCGGCCAAAATCGAAACTAACACTGTCATAAGTGAAATGTCACTGTATGACAGTCGCGGAGTGCCGTATGCCGTACGCCGTATGAAATGTACCCAATTTCTTTTTTTAACTAGTAACCATTTGGACCCACCTGTTGAAATATTTCCCTGGAAATTTTACTAAATGATAACCCTAATTTCATACCAAAGCCAATCATCTACGGGCCAAAATATCCTTGTCACGCTATAAATTTTTTTTTCTAATATCGAAAACTTTTTGACAGTATAGAATTTTGTATCTGAACAGATAAATTAGTAAAGAAAAAGTATTTTTTAAAAACAAGATTTTATGAAGATATTTATTTAGACGGCATCAAAATTAAATGTGTATACAAAATTTCGTATCTATGCTGTTGATTGTTGAGGAGTTCCTTTGTCTGGAATTAATGCTAGGTGTAGAATCAGGTCATGTTTACTATGATAATGTCTGTCATCGGAACTAAACCAACTTGTCAACAACTCTGTAGGATAAGAATAAATGCTTCTAATTTAGCTTGCAACCATAACAAACAATTAAAAGCTTGTTAAAAAATTACCGTAGTCCTCGACGAATGTCTAAGAACTCGTGTAATGTGAGAAGAAAAGTATACTTAACTTTAACGTAGTTAATATGAAAGATTTTCTTTTCACTGATAATTGACGGACGATTTAGTGCAGTGGTTTAGAGCTTAAGCCACTCCACCTACTGTGTTTAATAGTCGTGGGTTCGATTCCCGCACGGGACAAATATTTGTATGACCCACAATTATTTGTTCCGATCTGGGTACATGTACATGTAAACTTTCATGTTTGTAAACGCACCCACGTCACAGGAATAAATAAATCCAAGTGTGGGGCTAAAAAAATCGACTATAAACTACAAAATAAAACAAAGAAAATCCAACATATTTTGCCTAAAGAATTAAATAACACAAAACGATTTTAATTTTCAGAGTCCTGAGAAATAGTTTTAAACGGCCGTACTTAATGCTGAACAACTTGTATGTCTTTTACCCCTGCCAGTCATTATGGCTGCAATCTTGGACCAAATAGGTACCGCAGTGCAGGCTAAGGCTCCGCGTCGCCTCGGGGGGACGCCCCCGAGGCGACGCGTACCGGCCCGCCCCCGTCGGTACGAACACAGGTGGAAGCGGCGATAGGGGCCGCCAACTATCACGCCGGGCCTGAACTGGTGAGTCGTGGGGTGCAGAGTGCCGAATAGGCACTTGGAATGTGAAGGGTGGTATGGAAAATAAGATGCATGAGGTGATTGACGTAATGAAAGAGAGACGCCTGGATGCTCTGTGTGTAACAGAGACTACGCGAAGGGGCAGTGAAACCTGTGATTTTCCTGATGGTGCAATGGCTCTGTGGTATGGGGTACCGCAGAGCAGTCGTGCTAGCATGGGGGTGAGTATCTTGCTGTTCCGTTGCCTGGCCTCTGGAGTGAGAGATTATGGCCTGTACGATGCCAGATTTCTCGGGGTCCGTTTAAAACTGTTTTTGGTCGCAGCATATGCTCCCATAAGCTCGTTGACATCCCAGGTACTTGAGAAGTTTTGGGATAATGTCAGAGAAGTTCTAGATCTGGCTGAGGCTAACCAAAAGGTGATTTTGTGTGGCGACCTGAAAGGATGGGTGGGCGGCAAACTTGCGACGCTAGTAAAAGAGTGAACGATGCAGGTAAGCTCATTGTAGATGTTTGTTTGGAAAGGGGCCTCCTTGTGTCTAATATGATATTCCAACATGAAGATATTCGTATGTACACGTGGAGAAGGAATGAACAAAAAAGGTTGAAAAGTTGCAAGATAAGAGCGTGAGGAGAATGTCCGGGGAAACACAGAGTCCGGGACAAGCTTTTGACAGCAGGGTCTTCGGACTCAAATATAGATGAATGCTGGCATAGCCTAAAAGATAGTTTGGTAGAATCCACTAAAGATGTATGTGGTTGCTCAAAGAAGCATAGTACAGCAAAAGGTTATGCATAATGGGATGGGGAGTTACAAAGCTCCTTAAAAAGCAAGAAGAAAGCGTGGCAGGACTATAAAAGGCAGGACAGAGATATAAAAAGAAATATACAGGCAATTCAAGAATGCCACCAAAACATAAGTGAAAGAAAAGCGTGAAAGAGCTAGTGCGATTGAGGAGGAGAGGCTGGCGAAGAACTTCGAAAAGAACACTAAACTCTTTGGAGCAAAGTGAGAAAGTCTCGAAGTGATTCGTCAGGCTCCAGAATAGAAAGGATAAAAATTAAGGATGGTGACATTCTTGCAAACACACGCTGTGCTCAACCGGTGGAGTGATTATTTTGGAGAAATGTATGGGGATGCCCCGGATACTGGTGCCACAGATGAGCCCAGAGGCGACTTTGTGGCACCGGAATCAACAGAGGATATCACTATGGAAGAAGTTCAATGGGCGATACGAAGTATGAAAAATGGTAAAGCTGCGGGAATAGACATGATATCTGCCGAGATGATCAAATATGGTGGAACTTGCGTCCGGAAGGCCTTTCGGGTCCTTGCAAACCTTTGCTAGAGGTCCGGAAGGGTCCCTACAGATTGACGCCGCGTAGTCATAGTACCCTTGTATAAAGGCAAGGGCTCACAAAATGACTGCTCCAATTACTGAGCCATCAGTTTGATCAGCTTGGCAGCCAAGGTGCACGGTAAAATTATTGAACGGAAAATGCGCCAGAAGTCCGATGGAATGCTGTGCGAGGCACAAGGGGGTTTCAGGCCAGGGCATGCATTTCAGGATGTTCGAATCAAGTTATCTCCCTACGCAACGTCGTAGAGAAGTATCTGGTAGTGGGCCGGAAGGTTTTCTGCGATTTTGTGGATCCGGAGAAGGCGTTTGATAGAGTTTTGCAAAAGAGACTTTGGGACATTTTACCTGAGTATGGTATAAATGGCACTCTGTTGCGAGCCGTCCAGTCCACTTATGTGGACTGTAAGGCATGCGTATGGGTGGGTGGTGACATGTCGCTCTGGTTTGACGTTGAAATCGGCGTCAAGCAGGGTTGCGTGTTGTCCGCTAGACTGTTTAGATTATATTTGGATAAAAGTCTTCAAAGACTGAAAGCGATGAATGAAGGTGTACAAATGGGTGACCTAGAAGTAAATCACCTACTATATGCAGATGACGCGGTTTTAATAGCGCCAACAGCCACTGATCTGCAAACACTAGTCACAGTTATGAAAGACGACTGCATGAAAAATGGCTTACATTTGAAAGCAAAGAAAACCAAGATTATGGTTTTTGAACGGGACCCGCCAGGGGGAACCAGAACGAATGCAAGGATTGCGGTTGGTAACGATGTGCTGGAGCAAGTGAATGAGTTTGTATATCTTGGATGCGAATTCAGTAAGGATGGAAAATACACCGCTGCCATAGAGAGAAGAGTGAGTGCAGGGAACAGAGTGAATGGTGCGATGGGAAAGCCAGCACTTAAGCCAAAAGGCGCAGGTAAATACATAACGGAGTGCTTGTCCAAACGCTGTTCTATGGCAGCGAGAGCTGGGTATGTAAGAAGGAGAATGAAAGTAGGATAAATGCGGTGGAAATGCAAGCTCTGCGGAAGATGTGCGGTGTGAAGCTGACCGACCGCATTCGCAAAAGCCTAGTAAGAAAGCGAGTAGGCATGAAAGATAGTATTGGTGTAAAGATGAGAAAGGGTATGCTCCGTTGGTTCGGGCATATAGAAAGAATGTCAGAAGTAAGAATGACAAAACAGATATACAATGCGAAAGTGGAAGGATGTAGGTATCGGGGAAGACCTAGACTATCTTACCATGACCAAATAGACCGGGTATTATATGAAGGGTAAGTCAGGAGTCTCCGTAACCGGCGAGCGTGTATGACACTAACTATGAGAGTGGAGGAAATCAGAGAGGTATGTAAGGAAAGAACCTGTTGGAACTCTGTACTCTCTGCCTACCCCGCAAGGGATCTGGCGTGATGATATAGATAGATAGAAAACAAGTGCAAAAAGATGTCGATGATTTTATTAAGAATAGGAATTAGGATTTTTGAGCCAAGTACAATCATTATTTATTTCCAAAATAAATTTACTTAGCGCACTACTAATTGTTTAAATGTACTCTTAATAATTTCAACCTTAATATAATAATCGATCGAGAATGTCGATTGATTTAGTTGTTAGCTGTATACTAGTCGTCTGAAGCTGGCAAAATTTTTTTCGTTTTCATATTTGGACCTACCGTGCTGTCCGTGGATTTGTAAACACGATTTTACATTATTTCAAACAATGTTAACGACATAAAGGATTTCACATTATAACTCAAATGTATGTTATCTAATTGTGTAGCTCATTGTTGAATAATGTCTAAAGTTTGGCTTTACTGAGTCAGAGGGGGCTTCTTGAGAGCTGGTGAACAAGTACATACGTACTCCGTACGAAATAATTTTGAGATACACACAACAGGAAATTACCTCTATGTAAACTACTAACTTCTGTGCGGCTTCATCATTACCCTTCGCCGTACCACGTCGGTTATTCCACGGCGCAAACATTTGGAGAACGGTTGCCGCTTAGCTAAATGTTAAAACAAGTTATTTGTGCACTTCAAACAAGAGTAATTTAGTTATAGATACGAAATTACAGCGGAAAAAAATATTGCGATTTTAAGAAAAAATCGGTATACCACCCGCGACGCGTAGAAATGAAAATGAACGCCTTTATCCCACACCATAATCTTAAATCATTTCGGCTTAGTGTTTCGATTACAGACAAAGGCTCGGCAGGAAAACCCACATTATGATGGTAGTTGAATAATTGTATAGATAAATGGAATTGATAGCCTCCGGCTTCACTGCTGGTTCAACCCTACGAAATATCCGAGCTAATACTTGAATGTAATATATATAAAGATAAGGCCAAGTACGCAGGGTCTAGGGCCGTTTAGGGTAGAGCGTTCACGGAAAGAGTTTCCCCTCATAATATTTGAATAAATAAATTTTATTTTTGATAAGAATGCGATAGAATTTAAGTAGAAATTGAACCAAAGTCAAGTAAACATGTAAATACTCGACTAAAAATCGCAGCATTTTTCTGGGTTTTTAAGTATTGGCGTCAACTCAATAATTATCATAAATCGTATCAAAATCAAAATCAAAAGTTTTTTATTCATGTAGACCAAAAGGCACTTATGAATAGTCAAAAAGAGAAAATTATTAATTACTTAAGACTCTACCACCCGTTCGGAAAGTCATTCCTGTGGAGAAGAAGGGCAAGAAACTCCACGGTTACTCTTTTTTAAAAATGAGGTTTACAATTCTTTTTGTATACATTTCATTTATGGAATATAGGAGAACAATGCAGAACGAGCTAAATAGATGTGCTTAAGTATAGATTAATCATAAGTGTACTTAGATTCATGATATTGGTCAGTGTCTACATAGTCCTCTCATTTACAAAATAGAGATGTTGTAGAGCTATATAATAAAAAGCATAATAATAATAGTAAGAGAGGCCCGCAGGGCAGCTTGTGGCGAGCTGTTGGTGAGTAACGACACCACGGACCCGAGTGCTTCAGAGAGTCGGTCAGGGCCCCCAACTCGGCGTGTCTTCATCGGTCGAGTGGAAACCGAAGGGTGCCCGCAGGACTCTCGGCTCTGGCTAGCCTTAATTGGCCGTCCAGAGAGGAGCCGTGAGAGCTATATCGACGTAGGAAGATAATGCGTTCCTACATCGATGTACTCCAGGGGTGGAAGTGTTAAAGGGCATAACGCCGCGAGTAACTTCGGAGAAAGTGCAGCACACCTCTCTACACCCCTGAGCCGCTCACACCGGTGTTGCCCTCAGTTGTCCTAGGACGACCGTTTGAGGGCCCATCTAGTAAGCGGCGAGTCACCGCCGGCCACGGGTAATTAGGTATAACTAATTATGGCCGGTGTCCGTCCTCTTTGAAATAGTCCAGTTTTTGTCCATCAAGCCTCATTTGCATAGCCCTTGTTTTCTTTCCATAATTTACAATAGTCCTTGCACCTGCCGGGGTCAGTTCGCTGGTTATGTTTCTTCATTTTCAGCAAGTGATCTCAGCAGGTGGCTTACATAACATTAACTTCTCGCAAAGGGCCTCTACGTGTTGGACCCATGTCCCCATGCAAGCCTTTCAAAGGTCCGGGTAAAGCCCGTGAATCTCAGCGAGATACATATATAGTAAGAGAAAGTGTTACTATAAAATATGTAAAGAGCGCCTACAAAACAACTGGTCATAGCTCCAGTGTGATGCCGAACGAGACAAAATTCAACAGCATTATGGTACACGTTCAGTCAGACAAAGGGCAGGGGACGGACCAGTCCCCACCAGCAGCACCCGTTCACGAGTATGACCTGAGAAGCAGCCTCAACCATTTAAGAGGGAAAAGAATGACCCGCTCCACAGAGCCGCCACTAGCAAAGACATTTTAGTGAGCATGACCAATCCACGACCCTGTCGACATCGTTCGAGAAAAATATTTAAAATCAATGAACGCTCGCTAGGCAGGACACGCTGCACTTAACATTATATTCTTCTAGATTTCAGTTAATTTGTGTAAAGGCATTTTTATCATTTAAAAAATTATTTAGTGTATAATATCCTTTACTCATTAGTGAAGATTTAATATACTTTTTAAATCTGTCAAGTGGCAACTCCAACATGGGCTTTGGTATCTTATTGAAGCAGCGAATACTTTTTAAGCCTAACAATTGGTAATACCAGTTTATGTTTATTTCTAGTATTTAATTTATGAACGTCACTCACTTTATTAAATAAATGGATATTCCTACGTATGTACACTATGTTGTCGTATATATACTGTGAAGCGACCGTGAGAATGTTGATCTCTTTAAAAAGTTCTCTGAGGGAAGCCCTAGGTCCAAGATTATAAATGGCACGGATAGCTCTTTTTTGCAGTATGAATACATTTTCCACGTCAGCAGCGTTGTTACCCCACAGTAGGATACCATAAGACATAATGCTATGGAAGTAACTAAAATAAACTAGACGTGCTGTATCCACATCCGTAAGTTGCCGTACTTTCCACACTGCATAAGCAGTGGAGCTAAGTTTACCCGCAAGTGATGAGATATGGGCCCCCCATTGGAGTTTGGAGTCTAGGGTAATGCCTAGAAAGACAGTGGAGTTCACGAGGTCCAGCTTTGTGCCATTAATAAGAATATTCGTAGCATTAACTTTTACATTGGGCATAGTAAATTTAATACACTTTGTCTTGAGTGAATTAAGCAATAGATTGTTTATTTCGAACCAATTTGATATCCGTGAAAGAGCACCATTCACATCGTCAAAATTAAGCTTAGCTCTGTCAACTTTGAAGATCAAAGAGGTATCATCTGCGAATAGTACAATGTCACAGACATCACGGACAAAGTTCGGCAGGTCATTAATATATACTAAAAAAAGAAAGGGTCCTAAGATGGAGCCCTGTGGAACACCAATTGAAATATTAACTTCCTGAGACTTGACCCCGTTAATCTCAACACATTGAGACCTTTCACCTAAGTATGAAGCTAATAAATTAAGGGCAGTGTTTTTAATACCGTAATGCCTTAGCTTTTTAATAAGGGTTGCATGCTCAACACAGTCGAATGCCTTAGAGATATCACAGAATACACCAATTGCATTCTGCGATGCCTCCCAGGCACCGTAAATTTGCTGAAGCAGACCTACTTCCGCGTCTGTGGTTAAACGTCCCTTAGTAAAACCATATTGATCACCGTGTAACAGCTTATTCTCATTAAAGTGGTTAAGCAATTGATTGAGTAGGATCTTTTCATAAATTTTACTCAAGGCCGGCAAGATGGAAATCGGTCTAAAATTGGAAGGCTCGCTTTTTATCCCTGATTTAAAAATCGGTACAACTTTACTAAGTTTCATTAAGTCGGGGAACCTACCCTTCTCTACACATTTATTAAATATCGTCGCCAGCGCAGGTGCTGTAGCCATTACTATGCTATCTAGTATTTTTAATGATATACCCCAGAAGTCGACAGTGTTTTTAATGTTTAACGACTTAAAGGTTAAGATTATGTCTGTCGGGGTCACATATTTAAATTCAAACAAGACATTGCATTCTTTTACACTGATTTTTAATATTAGTTCAGCTTTTCGGGAAGAGGAGTTCAAAGAGCCAGTAGTATGAACTGGAATTTCACTAAAAAATTTATTAAAAGCCTGCGCAATATCGAAATCATCTGTTAAGATGTTATCATTAATTACAAGTTCAATAAGATCATGTGGTTGAGTTCTCCCAGATACACTGTTAATTATACCCCTTGTGGTTTTGATTTTATTTGATGACGTTTTGATCATATTGCTATAATATAAAGACTTTGCTGCAGTACACACCTTCCTTAAAGTCTTCGAGTAGTTTTTAACATATTCCAAGAAAGCTGGGTTTTGATTATATGTTTTCGTATCATACAGTTCATACATCTTAGCTCTACTTTTATGAATTCCTACAGTAGCCCAATCACTAAACTTTGCTTTCTTGGCCGTTGAAAATGATTTTATTTTAAATATATTATCGAATTCTGATTTCATGGTATCAAAAAGGTTTTGATATAGGTAATTGGGATCATTATGTAACCAATCCATATTAGATATGCGATTGTAAACTTTATCCCTAAAACAGTTTATACGTCGATCTGATATCGGCCTACAAGTAACTTTACATAACTTAGGTATAAGGTGGCTGGGTACTGACACCAACAAACCACTATGATCTGAGGGCAAAGCGTTTATAATTAATTTATCAAACACTTCACAGTCGCAAAACACATTATCTAAACAGGTAGCAGACGTAGCAGTGATTCTAGTCGGTTCATTAAACAAGCATACTAGATTAAAAGATTTAAAAAGATTAATTAGTCTACAGCTAATGGATGACTTTTCGATTAGATTGACATTGAAGTCACCACATATAATGCTTTGCTTTTTAATACCAGAAATTTTTTTTAACACCTCTTCCATAACGTTTTCAAATGTATTAAAATCACCTGAGGGCGGTCGGTAAACGCATGCTACAACATAACTATCCAGTTCGACACAAGATATCTCAACGATGCGTTCAATAGAAAGACCCATAATGTTCTTGCGCTCTTTACACTTGATGTCGTTGGCGACTAATATTAGAGACCCTCCGCGTATGGCTGTTTTTCTTGTGAACGCACTCAACACTGTGTACTGACTTTGATATTTGATTATTTCATGAGATTTCAGCCAATGTTTAGTAACACAGAATAAATGGACGTTGTATTTCCTAAGAAATAATTCTATCTCGAGATCTTTGCCAGCTAAACCTTGCATATTCTGATGAAAAATATTTAATTCTATTGACTTAGCTGTTGTCGCATTTACTAGTTTAAACTATGGTCACACAACCTAATGTTGCTGCCAGTATCAATCATTTTATTTTGGTTTATATTGCATATAACCGCGTCATTTCTTTGTATATTAAATGCTAACAATGTAGCCAACTGTCGTTTAGTTGTAACGGGCAGATACATAGTATCTTCTGTCAGCCTAAACTTGCTAATGAATTTATTTATATCAAAATAAAAAATGGCGTCACTATGACGGTGTTATGTTGTAAATATATAAATTCATGTCATATATATTGAGGCGCTCGTAGCGCTGTGCGACCGCGGTGTTCTTACCGATCACCAAGGTTAAGCAGCGTTCAACTCGGTCGGCCTGAGATGGGTGACCGTTTGTGGCATTTCATATTCGAGCGTCTCCGTGCTTCGGAAGGCACGTTAAGCCGTTGGTCCCGGTTACCACTTAATGTGGTAGTCGTTAAGCCGAGTTGGAAGCCTTAAAGGTGGCTTGATAAGTTCCAACAGCAGGTGGCCACAAACCTGCCTCCACCAATCCGCACTGGGTCCGCGTGGTGGAGTATGACCCAATCTCTCTCACCTCGATTTGTGAGAGAAGGCCTTTGCCCAGCAGTGGGCAGTATAGGCTGATATTATTATGTCATAAATGTGCCTGTTTTGCTGAATGGTTAAGTTACTGGCATATGGCAAGGCACAGAATACAAATTTACAATTTAATTTGGAATGCAGCTCTAATAATTTTTCAATACCCCTAGTCCCCTTCCTCTTAACTGATAAGCTATCACCATAAAATATAACAGTGGTTGTGTCTTTGTCTAAATTAGCTTGACTAATATTATCAATCAAGTGATTTAAACTGGCCCCAGGTGAACAGAAATTAGTTACTTTCTGATCTAAATGCCTAGATAATAAGGAACCTAAGTCTTGGCCTATTTTATCTGAATAAACAATTACAGACTTTTGTGGATATGTAGGTTTTTTGCATGTTTTTGTGGCCGGTTGGCTAACAGGGTTATTTAGGTAAGGGCTAACACTATTATTTACTTGCATTACATTAATAGAGCAATAAGATAATAATGTGTCCAATGAGGGGGTATCGAATGGGGTGGGTGGGATAGCACAGCTTGCTGTAAGAGATTCAAACCGCTCAAGGTTGTATGTCCCCATTTTTAGGATCTCATCAGTAGCTCTGATATGCTCTTTGATCTGCTTTTGAGCATCTTCATACCTTGAGGTCATTTCCCTAAGTTCAGACTGCAGATGAAAGATTTCAGTTTTATATGGTTTATTTTATAATCATTTTCAGATGTCAAGTCAATAACAGTACAACTCTCACTATTGGGCTGAGTTTTACAACCTAATAATTCATTGAAGAGACTCTGAGTGGAAAGGGCCTCGTGAGACTCTTTTAGTTGTTCTAAGCTATTTATTGATTTCTGAGCCTCACAGAGGCTACTTTCCAGCTCAGAAATGCGATTCAGAGCCCTTATATGGGTGTAGGTACATTCATTAAAACTAGAAACAACAGTTTGTAGTTGATCCCGTTGGTCAAGCACATCCATGTACTGAATATGAAGTTCAGATAGCTCGCTTTTTAATTGTGAGTTATGTTCTCAATACTGAAGACTTATTATTATCTCTCAGTCTTCTGTTCCGATGTTGTTTATTTTGTTTCGATTAGCTTTAAGTTTTCCATATTATCTATACTAATATTATAAAGAGGAAAAATTTGTATTTGTAACCGGCGAGGGTGTATGAGACGAACTATGAGAGGGGAGGAAGCCAGAGGGGTATGTAAGGAAAGAACCTGTTGGAACTCTGTACTCTCTGCCTACCCTGCAAGGGACCTGGCGTGATGATATAGCTAGATAGATAGAAAAAATAGTATGTTTGTATGTTTGTAACGAATAAACTCAAAAACTACTGGACCGATTTCAAAAATTCTTTCAGTATTAGACATCTACCTTATTCAGAAGTAACTTAGGCTATATAACATGTAGCCGGTAGGTGGCGCTGTTGTCAACCGGGTACGAAGTCGCAGGAAACTGCTAGTAATAAATAAATATAATTCCGGGCGAACTTATTCCCATTATACTTACCGGGAACAATTCCAGACTTGGTTTGTTTGTTTTATTGTTTTATGAAAATATTAAAGCCCAAGAAGTTATTCTTGTGTCGTGGGTGCGTTAACAAACATAAAATTCACAAACATTCAGACCGAAACATATATGTGGATTACACAAAAATTTCTCCTGTGCGGGAATCGAACCCGCGACTACTCGATCCAGTGGGCGGAACGTCTTAAGATCTTAACCACTGGACCAAGCCGCCCGTCGAACTCTAAACTAGTTTTGAGATTATTTTATACAAAAAACTCTAATATTTTTTCCCGACCTAGGACACGGATGCAGGTCCTCGACTTTTTCAGCCGAACCATGCAACATTAGACCAACGAGGCCGTTAAACCAAATTAACTCATAAAGCGTCTCTTAGCTGACAGCTATTAAAAAGAAAGCTATTGGGTCTGTTGAAAGGTTGATTCTCCCCTTCACAAGAATGGAACACCAGGTGAGGCTGTTACTGTGATAAACAACTGCTTAATTGACCTTAAATGGTTCAATCTGTCAAGTGGTTTTAAGTTCGTAGGTAAGAACGACCAAAGTTAGGTACGCTGTTATAGTTGTACAAGGCTCTTTTGGCCCGCGGCCAAAATCGGAACTAGCACTGTCATTAAGTGAAATATCACTACATGACCAGTTGCAGAGTTACCGTTTGCTGTGAAATTTACCCAAGTTTTTTTTTATTACTAACCGTGGAACAGGTGGTACTATTGGAACAGGTGGGTCCACCTGTTCCAAATATCTCCTTGGAAGTAGAAAAAATTTACTAAATGTTAACCCTGATTTCACACCAACGCTCTCCTGTCAATGTCACCAACGGGCCAAAATATCCTTGTCGCACTATACGTAAGAACGTATAGTACGTACAAAGAAAATATCAAAATTTCTTCTCCCATCTATTTTTTTACACACAGAATTGCTAGCTAGTAATTACAGGGTACATTCTAAAGGTTATATTAAATTGCTTCATAAATTACAATTATACTGTGTCCTTCGTTCTCGATATAAACATGCAGCTCTCTCTACTCGCTTGGCAAGCCGCTAAATTTTTTAGAAACGTCAACGCCTCCTCTATGGTATCTGTGGACATAACCTCTGCGATCATTCTTTCTTTTAGCGTGGCAGCCGATGCCTTGTAATAAAGTTTTGGTCGACATTTAATTTAATCAAATAATCGTAGCAGTGAAATTATATAACAAAAGGTTTTTATATACTCAAGTGATGTTGTGAAATAAATTTAAAACATCGTATAGGCAAATTCAGAAATAATTTACGTCTTGACAAAAAAGTACATTCCAAAAAGATCAACTGATAGTTGTTTAATTGTGGCGTTTTCAGCTTAAGATGTTTATGTATAATAATATCGAATATTTGGAGACGTGAGTTTTATTATAAAGTAAAGTCTTCACTCGAAAAGTAAACTTACGAAGTCTCATGTCCCTCTTCGTGTAAAAACAGTTTAACACGCAATATACCTGCAAACAATTATTAACCGTCTATAAATTGGCAAGGTAAAACCTCTAATGAGAGAAATTAGCGGGGACATTAATCAATAATGATTGTTAAGGATCGATGCCAATTTAAGGACACGGGCGATGTACGAGATGCATCGACGTGGTCCGCAAGACTTAACGGTAATTCAAGGACACGAGCGGTGTACGAGATGCATCGGCGTGATCCGCAAGACTTGGGGCCCATACGAGATATGTGCTGAAGGTCATACTACTCATAGGTTTCACCCATGAGGTGCTCCTGTGCAGTTCACATTTCTACAATGGTAAGAAACTAAAATGTTACCCAACATACATACCTTAAACAGTAAATACAAAGACTATTGCTATAAACTATAAGCAATTTGTGATATTATATCTCCTAAAGGAGACTTTCTGAAAGGGTAACTAAAGGGACATTGTTTATGAATTTATGAATAACAATACATTATTAATAACATAAGCCACCCCTTTGCAGAAACATAATGTTTTGCATTGATTTCATTATTAGACATACTTGTATAATAATCCTAAAATAGCCCAAAGTGGAGCTTATTACACAAAGAATTGTGCAATATTATGAGCACTTGTATTAAAAAGGTAAACCTTGCAATATTTATCCCTGAACAGGGTTTATAAACAGATGAGCCAAAGTAGTCTCTACTTATAACAATGCCTGTTATAACTGACAAGCAACAGAATTGTGGAAATATTCCAAATATAATATCACAGTCTACCGATGCTGAGACAGGCAAGTTGTACAATAATTTGTGTTACACACATACATCCTTAAAATATAATATAAAATACCTGGTCTATCCAGTTAACATAAAACTAATAATTATCAATATTATCAGCCCAGACCCCTTGCAGGGTAGCCAGGGAAGATGAGTCCTAACAATACAGTCATGAAACATTGATTGGGATAAGAACCTTTGTGGTCAGCAGTATATATTTTGTATTAAATAAGGTTAATATAGTGGAGTACCAAGATGGAATTATAACTATCTATTCATAAGCAGTAGTTTAAATTTCAAGAAACCACCAGTGTTGTAACCAATATGGAACAACAATCCTCATCCGGTGTGTAAAAATGTACATCTATCCACAAATGTATGTATAAATGTACCTACAGTGTACCTATCAGCCCACCAAAAACAAATCACAATGGACATTGGAAGTCTCCTACCAGAGAATGTGAGGTAAGAAAAGCTTGCTAGGCTTTTTACATAAAGGCTTGTTTTGTTTTTTTTATGTTACTGGAAAAATCAGTTAAACATTCAGGAATACAACATGGCTGTTACAAATAATCCATAATATTGGAGGCTAAAGGTATTCACTGACTTTGGTATATAACAATGTATCTATGACACTAATAAAAATGTGTGTCTGTCTGCCTTCAACGGCAAACATAACTTTATTGTTTTTATGTAAATACTGCTAGTAATCCAGACAAGTGAAGGTTAAAAAATCTGGTCCTACATATATTTAACATTATGTATAGAAACATTATTATTAGAAACATAATTTTTAATAATTGATATACAATTTATAGCCATTCTCATTAGAATTTAATTAAAGATGGATGATCACAACTGTGCTATAATCCTTATCCCACAAAGAAACTCAATGCTAATAATAGACATTAGAGTCATATTAAATATACTAATAAAAAATTTATTAGGAGTTATTCAGCTTTCTATTGGGTAATGAGTCCAATAGTTTTGGTTTTTGGTTGCGTCCTGCATCATTTATAGTGTAATTAATACATTAGAAAGTTGAGACACACAGAGGAAAGATTATACATCAATTCATGAATTGAAGAATTAGATGTTTTTATTGTACTTTTGTTTGATAATATTTTAATCAATTAATAATATATAATCAAATAAAATTATTCAAGTAATTAATAACTATAAAAAATAGGTTTGTGTTTAGTTTTGAATGTGCACATTTATATTGAGCACCAGTGATGTTTCTGGTACAGTTAGGATATCGGAGATATGACACAAACACAACCTGCTACTATTATGGAAACAGGTGGTTTTAGAGCACTATACATGCTGTAATTTATTTAAAGGTGGTTCAGTGTAAAAGTATTGAATTGGAAATGTCATACAAAAAATTTGCATTTTTCATATTGTTACATTTAAATTATTACATCCACATGTTACATGTATCTTATTAATGTATCTATATATAAAAAGAAAATAAAGTCATGCAAATGACTTAATAATAATACCTATTTAAAAATTGTTGATGAAGTTGATGAAATATTGAGTTACAATATTTAAAAGTATAGATTATCTTAAACAAGAATAATCAAAAGTATATTTTTATCACAGGTATGATAAATATTAGGTAGTATCAGCAATAACCTTAGTCTTAGGGAACTTGATATTATTTATTTATTAATAATTATAAGACCACGCCAGATCCCAAGTGGGTAGGCGAGGGCGCAAAACATATTATTATGATATTAAATGAAATATGAATGATACATAGGTACTACATGTATAAGTTAAGTGACACTCAATCCTCACGGTTGGAAATCTAGAACTAACTAAAAAGTTACTCACTACAGTTGCTACTTATAAAAAACAACCACATACAAAGAAGCAGAGGAAGTGTGGCATTTAAGGGTATGAAAAAGTTAAGTTATGAATAGGATTCCCAATATCATAAAGTTATAGTCCGTGGTTTGGTCTAGTTGCCTGTGACTTATTCGCTACTTAAGTCATTACTAAATTAGTAAATTTGAGTGTAATTTTCATCAGCAATATAACGGGTCAGGGGTGGCCCGATCGTATTGACAAAAATGAATGTTCGCGGGCGTTATTGCGCAAGAACGAATTGTTAAGTGATACATAAATATTTAGGTGGACATAAAAATGATATCCGGGATAGTTTCGGAATATATAATAATAATAGTAGTATAGTTTAACAGTGGGGCAGGTTAAATTAGGTTACCACACATCAGCACTGCCCTTCGTTCCAAACCCAAAAATGGGGGAGGGGGGGGGGGGGGGGGGCGAGATCATATAGTTAAGGTACATAGCCTTATGTGAGGAATAGCTCTAGATAAGGACATTAGTACAAAGGCCTCTAGTACAAAAATGTTAAATTTTGGTATATGTGCATCTTTAAAGATTATAAATATAACTAACATTAAATATAACCGAACTTTGACATAAAGGAAAATACTTTATCATAAATTAAATAAGTAATTATAGCAAAGCATCCTTATAATCACCAATAGAATTGGTAGCCTTTGTCTGGTACTGTACTCACAAAAAAGAACATTTGACAAAAAAAAAAAAAAAAAAAAAAAAACACATAAAGCCCCACATGCCTTTTGGAAGACACGTTAGTGGGGAAACAGGTTTCCCTGTCTTATTTGTCTTATATTGTTATAGATTGGGTACTAATATAGTTTGTTTCTAGATCTAGTACACAGTAAGAGTTTTCTATCGATCTCTATCTATATCGTCACGCCAGACCCCTTGCGGGGTAGGCGGGGGGGTGCGGGGTTCCAACAGGTTCTTTACTTACTGGCTTCCTCCACTCTCATAGTTCGTTTCGGAAGGGTTTTCTATGATACAAGAATTATTATAAAGGGATTAATTTCATATAAACAAAGTTCTGGATCGGTAATTCCTCAACTCTCGTTATATAAAGGGACATCTATAAAAAAAAAAAAAAAAAAAAAATCTTTATATAGAAGACATAACAGATGGAGAATGCACTGATATCTTGATAAGTAATGATTGATTATTATTACCCGGTAGTAATGAGTTAAGGACAACAGGTGTGCTATAACAGGTGCTTTAAAGAATTTTGTTGGGATGGATCTACGCTATATAACATAACATGTTATAGAATTTGATTAAATAAATTTATTTTGAATAAGTTAGACAGACTGGTTGTAAGAAACAATATAGGTGTATATATACTCGTCTGTATATATATATATATATATATATATATATATATATATATATATATATATATATATATATATATATATATATATATATATATATGTTGTATTTGTGTTGTATAGCAATGCAAACAACGGGAATGTGTTATACAAATGTACTCATGACATATTATGTTTTAGAGCTCACGCTTAAAAATGACATTCATGTGGTATACTTCAACTTTACCCTTATAGCTCTAAACAGCTGCATGTTTATATCGAGAACGAAGGACACAGTATAATAAGTGATCAAACGAACTTACCTGAAGTGAAGTTCGATCATTATTATACGAAGTCCTTCGTTCGAAGATATAAGTACCCAACCCGCCCTGCCCGTTGGTAAAGTTGAAATGTACTACTTCTAAAAGGAATGGTCGCAGAGGTTATGTCCACAGATACCATAGAGGAGGCGTTGACGTTTCTAAAAAATTTAGCGGCTTGCCAAGCGAGTAGAGAGAGCTGCATGTTTATATCTTCGAACGAAGGACTTCGTATAATAATGATCGAACTTCACTTCAGGTAAGTTCGTTTGATCACTTATTATTTATCTATTATTATATCTGGAGATAAACAACTAATAGCACCTATATTTTCTACCTTTACAATTATCTCAGATTTATTACACCGCGTTACAATGGAAGGGTATAAATAAGGGTGAATGTACTTCAGTCCCTTTTGTTCTGGGACGAACGAATCAAAAAATAACCAATAGGGAAACTATTCATTTATGTTGAATGTAAATAATACTGGGAAAAATGTTGTAGAATAAAATTTTATGATCATGGTCATATCCCAAAAAAACTATTATGTGAATCGAAATCTCTATAGAGGGATAATCAGTGGGATTCGAAACAACTTGATCGAAAAAAGTATTAGTTTTTATGGCATTTTCCGTCTTTGTATAGAGCACGGATTGGAACCACTTCTATACCTAACCTACTAATTAATGTTCGGCATTACGTGCAGAAAAAATGTATTAACCGCGACTGATAGCAGTTGACAAAAGATTAAATATAATTTATGCAAGTAGTCTTTGACCGACTCCAAAAATGGCAAAGCTTTTTAACTATATTTCTTACGTGTATATGTACTCGTATGTGCCAGTACAGGTATTCTTGTCACTTTTTCACGGATAAAGATATATTTTTTTTATTTAGAAATGTATCCCTTATGGTGCTCTTATTCATCCATGACATTATTCATAGACGCTGCATTAGGCGTCGCCTTTTAACTGGAACTCTGAAGTCTCTGTTTACTTCGCAAGGGTTCAGGCTTGATGATATAGATAGAGGGATAAAGAGACAATACACGTAATCCAGCACCTACACAGGAACACGAACATAAAAGAATAGCACTTTTAAAAATATCTTCACCCAGTATATCCGAGTGATATGTTTATGTCTCGGCAGGGTCCTTATTCTTTGATACCACACAAATAGTATCTAATAACAATAGAAGTCAAACAGCGTATCTAGAATTTTGTACGTAACCACTGTTGCCTTGTCACGCACATGCACGGTTCCAAATGTGGGCTCTGTTTAAAAAAAAATGAATTTAGGCACTATATCACATGCATACTTTAGTTCACGCAGCCCTGCTAAAGCATTTTGAGGTAATTTACTCACATGTGTGGAGGCAATTTTTTGCGGGTATCGGCCGGTTTAAATTTTTAACTTATGGATAGATTTGCCTACTACGGATAGAATTTGGACATATTTTGTAAGGAAAATGTATCCATGAGTTAAATATAGAAACCGGTCATGTATGACTTCTAATATCTTAGTATAATATCTATGGCTATTATGGTCGGGTATATTTATTTAAACAAAGAAGAATATTATATACAGTATGTACAATTAAATAAAAAAACAGCAAATAATTATTAATAAAAATGGGTGTAAAAAAGGAAAATACCTATTTACATAGGGCCAAATGGTTCCACGCCACTGTCAGTTGGCAGTGTACCTAGAACGCTGGCAGCATTGCCGCGCTGAATAGTAATGCTTATATGCTGACCAAAATACATACCAGCGTTCCGGTCGCCAGTACACTCCACCAAACGTTTCGAAATTTCTCGAAACATCCGGTGGGCTCCCGGCCCCCACGGACCCAATGCCTCTACCCCAAACGCCTCAAATATGTACCCCGAGCCAAGGGAATCATATTTGCGGCGTTTGAGGGATTCTGCGCTCAGTGCAGCGTTGCCTGCCCGCACCGAGGACGCTGGAAGATGAGACGGAGCGAGAGTGTCGACGCATGTAGCGTCCTACACTAACGGCCGTCCCAGCTTCCAGGGTACCAGCGTCATACCACCGGGCCTCTTGCCATCATCTCGATGGAGACCAGCCGGTTCAAGGATGGCCGCCATGTTGACGTTGGCAAGGGCACGGCGTATGACGCCGTTGAGACTGGCATGACGCGCAATCCGTCCGGCACTTCTGCGGCATGAGAGTCCGTGGTGGCCGAGCTGGCTGACTCTACTACCACACTGACAATGGTGTGGAACAAGACAAGGAACCCCTAAACGAAGACACAATGCAACACGAAATGCAGTGGGGTCTAATAGGGTCCCAAGATGGACAGAAGGGTGCGCCTGTAGCCAAAGACCCGACTCCCACTCAGAAGCAGCGAGGATACGAGCGCGATCCGCAGAACTAAGGGACGTTTCAATAAGGTTTTTCCGTGTAAGTTCGCAGATCGGGCGATCCCACTGCTTCTGGGAAGTCGGATCTGTGGGAGGAGTAGTGTTTGGACAGGCCAATAGCCAAGCATTCTTGCCTTCATCCAAATATGGGATTTTGAAGTTGGTCAAAGAAGGTAACAAAATTCTTTTTACTAGACCAAGTGTGCTATGGACTGAAGACAAGAAGGCTAGGAGCGATAAACTTGAAATTTTGCGAATTCCCAAACCTCCTTTCCTGACCGGAAAAGAAGCCTGGGACCACGCGCGATCATCTAGACAACAATTTTAAATAGAGCTGACTGTATCTCTCACGATGTTGTCAAGCCTCTGTAAAATGTCGTTATGTGTCCAGAGGTGACAACATCGAAGAGCATACGTAAACTTAGGAACAAAAAGACAGTATTTAATAATGTTGAAGGCCATGTGAGAATTTATTTTGTGCAAGCGATCCGAAACAGACTCAAAATTTTGAATTTTTTCGTCAATAAAGTCCTGAAAAGAATCATCGAGGATGGGACTTCCTAGAAGACGGAGGTTACTGCTATTAATTAATTTGATATTAGGTGCCAAATCATTGAATTTTTTCTTAATGACGTCTTTATCGGAAACGGTATCAAATAAGTAGAGTTCGCACTTTTTATAGTTTAATTCCAAACCGATGGATTTGAGTTCTTCAATCAAGAATTTCAGATCACGCAGAACCGTATCTACGTCCCCTCCAAGTGTCCCATCATCGAGGTACCACACATTGAATTTTGACTCTAAACGCATGATGATAGGGTGAATTGCTAAACTGAATATGGCCGGACCAAGCGGGTCACCCTGTTGACAGCCGACAGCCGAATCTATAAGGTTACCTTTGTACACTAATTTTGATGGATTACTATAACATTGCCGAAGAAAATTAAAACAGTTAGGAATTTTGTGGCTTATTTGAGTCAACAGGGCAAATCTGTCCACCGCGTTAAACGCATTCCTTATGTCAACCTTGAGAAGAACTTTACCACCGTCGTTCAATATAAATGTTCGCAATGCATGAACGGCAGCCTCGCAGCCGCCTCCCGAGCCAAAGCCTATCTGCAGGGGTTGAAAATAATCCTTCAAGGGATTGACAACCTTCCTGCAGCAGACCTTTGCCGAGAGACGGCGGAGAGTTGTACCGACCGCGATAGGTCTTATACCTCCATCCTTTTTGGAGAAGGCACACAAATTCCCGCCGAAAAGTATGTCTGTAATAGAAGAATCAACGTTTTTATTTATCATTAGGTTGACTAGTGCCGTTAGTTCTTTTAGAAGCCGTTGCCCAGCGTCGCCACAAGCGAATGAAGTGAGATCTTTTAAGTGTTGCGGGCTTAAACCATCAAGCCCGCTCGCCGATCCGCTAGGAAAAGAACTAATGGCATTGGCCACATCCTCTGTGCTAATTTGTATAGGGTGTGAAAAGGTAGGCGGATCAGGGAGACGGTGGTGAGTCGCTGGTGGATGCTTGGCGAGCAAAGCTGTAAGGGTCTCGGGTGTGTCTGGGGCTATACTGTCGTTGGAGAAAATCATCCGAGCTGCCCCTCTAACGTCACCGTCACTAAATCTGCTCTCTACCATGCGGTAGAAAGCAGATTCAGATTGGCATTTTGGAGTATGTGATTGATTGTTACAATGAAGGGGTCCATGATTGTCACAATTTTGTTTTAATCGCGAAGTCAGTGAATCTGTATTTCTAGGATCAAGTGGGACATGGAGGATTCTTAAAGGGAAAGTTAACAAATGTTCCCAAGCACGTTGTGAGTTATCTTTGAGAACGATGCTGATGGTAGATGCGAGTGATTCTGCAATGGATGTACGGGCTCCACGAGGTATTCGCTTTACTATTAATTTGGTGGATTTAAGGTGACCTAATATTTGCCAGAAGGGGGTGAGAGAAATCTGGTTGCTATTATCTCCATACGCAGTTGGTAAATTGTTATTGAATGCAATAGTAAATGTTCCCAAGCACGGTGTGAGTTATCTTTGAGAACGATGCTGATGGTAGATGCGAGTGATTCTGCAATGGATGTACGGGCTCCACGAGGTATTCGCTTTACTATTAATTTGGTGGATTTAAGGTGACCTAATATTTGCCAGAAGGGGGTGAGAGAAATCTGGTTGCTATTATCTCCATACGCAGTTGGTGGATTGTTATTGAATGCAATAGTAACAGGAACGGAAGACGGAAGGTTAGAAGATGTATGATGTACCTTTTTGGAGTGGATCTTAAGCCCTTTTGGCCCTTTAAAATACCGAGGCTCTGAGCACTCGGGGCATTGGACAAGATTATCCAACGACAGCTGACATGGATTCGCCCCCACTGCATTCCGTGTCGATGGAACATGTATAGACATATAATATACAAAATAAAGCACTAAAATAATTATAAAACAGAAAAACAGAAACATACACTATAAAAACACAAAAATAAAACTGAAAACTATACACTGTATTTACACTTTGATGTAAGGTTGCTAGGAGTGACGGCAACATTCTGCATGCTGAAGTTTAATTGACCCGGTTGGGCCGGTCTTGCACGTTGCTATGGTGATGCAGCAAATTCCGGCATAAATCACGACTGCTGATTA
The DNA here is from genome assembly GCA_905147815.2 of Phalera bucephala. Taxonomy (NCBI): domain Eukaryota; kingdom Metazoa; phylum Arthropoda; class Insecta; order Lepidoptera; family Notodontidae; genus Phalera; species Phalera bucephala. Next base: position 15,024,284 of record LR990615.1, read on the forward strand.
GTTTGATAAGTCGTGTTGCACCCTGTTAGCAACCGGCCGTTTGACGAGAGCCCTGTAATGATGAGCAAAAAAAATGTAAGCAATAAACAGCTGATTTTGGCGTATTGGGATGCTATCCACACGTATACGAAGCTCCTACTATGCAATATATATAAGGAGTAGAGCTGAGGCACAATAGGAACACTTATTTATATTAAATTTAATTGTTTTATCTGCTGCAACTTTTGACACTTTTGATACTCGTGACAGCTCAAGTCACGAGTATCAAAAGATGGCTGTCACGATGGCTATTATAAATAATAAACGTAACGCTCTTCGTGAAATGATCTTTCAATGGTAATATTACGAATAAGTCCCTAGTCACCCTAGGCCCTAGTCAGCTATATGTGTAACTAAGCATGTAGATACTGTTACGTCGTAACATAGTTATAAAAATATAAAATAAAATTAAAAAATCTTTACACACAAACAAACAAAGTAACTAGTTGTTACATCGAATGGAAACCGCGCGCCTTAACTAGTGATAGCATCATAATGACCATATAAGGTATTCGTTGGCACCGGAAATCAAATTCCTTCTAGAACACCTAATAAGAAACGCCCACAACATAGAAGGATCTAGAAATAATACAATAACGAACAACGGGACAATTATCCTATCTCACTCGGTTCGGTTATTGCTAACTTAGTCCCACAAGAATTTTATAAAAAACAGACAATAGTTTAGGGCGTGCCTTGCTTCGGTTGAGCCGTTCTTTCTATATCTCTGTCCTCGTCTCAGACGAAGGATCAAGAGATCTGGGGAGTGCGCACTGTTGCCAGGCAGGAAGTAGGCCGTCCTGGGGGGGCAGTATATAAAAACGAGTTCGCGCAGGAACAACCCTTTTCCGACGCCAGAGCTCGCACGACAACAATTCAGTTCAGTTCAAACAGTGCTTTATTAAAATAAAAAAAAATAAAAGTTTAGATTAGCAACATTCTTCAACCCCCTTGAAATTGGGGGTCCACCGTACGGGTTGACAAAGTACGGTTTGGGAGACAGCAGGCCTCACCTCTGCCCGTCGACTCCCGCTGACCTCGGCGGCTAAGGGCCTTCTACAGGGCACCTCCAAATTCCCCACCTAGCCGGTGGAGGCTGTTTACCGAAACCCCCCACGCGTCACGGGAACGAGCGGCCTAAAGATAAGTCCCAAGCGCCCATTGGTTTTTTTGTGGACCCGAAAACTCCCCTGTGCCGGGAATTCACGCCCCATTTTAATATTATTACTTATTTTAATTTTCTGGATTGTTCTTACTACGATTTTTAATTGTTTGTGTAATTAAATATATTTTTTTCCTGTTAACAATAAACAATTGTATTTTTTTTATAATTGTGTGTTTTATTTGTACCCGCCGTCAGGCGGTCGTAACAAAGTTTTTTTTTTTTTGTGGAATGCACAGTGGGAATTAATTATCGCGGCCATATCTCTCCTGGTTTCTTGTGGAGGCTGGACCAATTTGGACGAAATTAATATGATAATAGAAATGAAGAAAAATACCGCGGTGATACATATTCAAAACTTATCGAATGATTAAATAGAAAAGGTTATATTTTACAATTTTTAAGATACTAGCTGTCACATTTGGTTACTTTGTTACCCACTATTAAGAAATATATATAGCCACAGAAAAATACACTATTAAAAGGTAGAATTGGCACTTGTTGAATAGTAATCGAATTAATCCAGACACGAAAAATTAGTTAACAGCAATCAGAACTATTGGAATAATTATATTAAACTTACCAAGGGGGTTGACGCTGAGGGTCTCCGCACAGACCCGCTGAAGGTGGAAGCTATTCTCAACTTCCCAACACCAACCACGAAAAAAGATGTGAAGAGATTCCTAGGAAGCGCATCTTGGTACAGACGTTTTATACCAAATTTCAGCACCATTGCGGGCCCTCTGAACTCTCTAACATCAACAAAGAAGTGTGCTCCACCCTTCAGATGGTCAGCGGAAGCGGAAGCGGCCTTCACGACACTTAAATCATGTTTGGTCACAGCACCGGTATTATGCTGCCCTAATTACGACCTTCCTTTCGAAGTTCACACAGACGCCAGTAATTTCGGGTTAGGCGCTATGCTCACCCAAAATATAGATGGCGTTGACCGCCCTATAGCATTCAGGAGCCGCTCTTTAACGGGTCCTGAACGTAACTATAGCGTTACAGAGAGAGAAACTCTGGCTGTGCTGGACGCTCTCGAACACTGGCGCTGTTATTTAGAGAATGGTAAGTGTTTTACAGTTTACACTGACCATTCAGCTTTAAAATGGTTTTTAACCTTGTCCAACCCTACGGGTCGTCTCGCCCGCTGGGGTCTGAGGCTCTCTGCCTTTAATTTTATTATTAAACACCGTAAAGGTAAAGATAATGTAATTCCAGATGCATTATCTAGAGCAGTACCAGTAGCAGAAATTAGTGCCACAAGTGATCGCAGTTACATTACCAAAGACGACTGGTATCTTAACATCTTCAACGGTTGCGTAAGTTCGCCTACTAGTTTTCCGAACTACGTGGTGACGAATGGGAAATTGTATCGTTTCTCGAAGGGTAACAGCCCACTTACATCCGAATTCGAATGGAAGGAAGTTGTTCCTAAAGAACATCGTGAAACGATACTAAAAAACAACCATGCTGACCCCACTGCGGGTCATATGGGAATTTTTAAAACTTACCAAAGACTTAAGTTACGCTATTATTGGCCAGGTATGTACGGCGATACTGCTAAATTTGTGACAGCTTGTGATACATGTACTGCATATAAATCTCCTACCCATACTACCCTTGGTCCACTAGGTAGGCCTAAGGAGTGTAGCAGGCCATTTCAAATGATCTCCATAGATCTAGTAGGCCCTCTACCAGTTTCCCGTAAGCAGAATGCTTACATATTGGTAGTTTGTTGTAGTTTTTCCAAGTATTGTTTACTATTCCCTCTAAGGAGAGCTACGGCAGCAAATGTCGCCAAATGTTTAGAGGAAGGTGTTTTCCTTGTGCATGGCATCCCACAGGTGGTTTTGCAGGACAATGGAGTGCAATTCATTAGTCGTGAATTAGCTAAACTATACGAATATTATAAAATTCCAAAAGTGCAATTCACGCCTAAATATACGCCCCAAGTAAACACTGTGGAACGTTATAATAGAACATTGATCACCTCCATATCAACTTTTGTAGAAGATGACCACAGACTTGGGATGTAAACTTAACAAAGATACAGTTTGCTATGAATAGTGCCGTTAACGAGGTAACCAAATACACGCCGGCGTTTCTAGTGTACGGTAGAGAACTTGTACCATGCGGGTCGCATTATTCTACAGATGTAGACCCAATTGATCTGGTGCTCTCGCCACGCGATGAATACGCGGAAAACCTCGGCTGTTTGGCAAAAATATTCGACAAAGTCCAACTATCTCTGTATAACAGCCATGTCAAAAGCTCGCGACATTATAACCTACGCAGAAAACCCGTAGATTTTAACGTAGGAGACATTGTGTGGAAACGGTGCTATTTCCAAAGCGATAAGGATGCTCACTTCGCGAAAAAACTAGCTCCGAAATTCTTGAAATGCAAAATAATAGCCAAGCGCTCCCCGTTAGTCTACACCGTCGAAGACATGTCTGGAAATAATTTAGGAAACTGGCACATCAAGGATTTTAAACTACATTCCTCTCCTTCGTATTTTTTTTTTGGTAGTATGTTGTCATGAATAGATAGATGGATAAATCATTTATTGCTTGAAACATGGTTTTATACAAGATGTTTGTTATAATAATATTATTATTTCATACTTTTATAGTGTCTCTGATCCTCATATCAAGTCACTTATTATGTTGTTATATTCACGTGGGTTATACACGTTGAATTAACCTTATCATTTTCGTTCTGTTTCGTGGGTTCGACTCATAAAATGATTTTCCTTTTTTAGGGTTGCTAATCAATATTATGATATATTAGCATTCGTTTTATTTTATCATGTATCGGCAAATATTTAATTCAACATTATTTCGTTCAGTAATTAATTATGTTTGTCTTTAGCGGATTAAAACAAGCCTACACGAATTTGATGTTTTGATTGGGAGTTTTGTTTTAGTGTGTATAATTCCTTTATAGGTCTACACACGTTTTGTTTTATTTGCGTTTTGCAAATTTTTAGCGGAGTATGACAGTTTCTTGGTATAGGTCTACTCGTCTGCTGCTTTCTTTTCGTTACAGCGGGTCGTGACTGTAACAAATTCGCTAAAGACTAGACATACTCGCAATGCCGCTTAGTTTAGTTAATTTTGTTTTAATCAATTGTTCGTATATTTATCATAGTCGTCACCGTCCACGGTTCGATTTTTGGTTTCCTTGATACATAGTGTTTCGGAATATTGGGTTAATTTTTTTTCTGTCTTTTTCTCGTCTACAATAATTTTAAATTAAAAAGTTGTTGCGTTTCGGTCTCTGTCTACGTTGTCTTTGATGAATTAAAATAAGCCTACACGAAAGTTGACGTTTAGTTGGGAGATTGTTTTTTTTTGCGTTTTGCGCGTTATAGCGGATTATGAGCCTTGTATAGGCCTAATTCGTTTATTGTTTTGCGTTTTGCGCATTTATGGCGGGTTGCGACCTCTTGTATGGGTCTGATTCGTCTTGTTGTTTTGCGTTCTGCGCGTATAGAGCGGGTAGTGACTCTTTAAGTAAGCCTACACTAATTTTCTCGTTACAGCGGGTCGTGACTGTAACAAATTCATCAAAGACCAAATGTATATCACAGTGCCGATTCGTCCGAATGTTTCACGATTCAGTATTCTTCCTCTTAGATGCTCCTTGTCAAGCAGTGCTGTTCTCGAGTCCAATCTTTTAGAGTATAGTTGTACTCTAGTTGTATTGCAGTCTGTTGATTATAAATTTCCTCAGACAACTATGACAGGTCGTATGCTAGGTCGCATGATAGGTATTTATTAGTGGAAGTATGAAAGTGAGACAGTTACTGGGCAGTTCTGTCCTTCTTAGGCGTTTACTGCAGCGGATTCTACTACGTAAAATCCTTTCTCTGGGAGAGGAGGTATTGTTACGTCGTAACATAGTTATAAAAATATAAAATAAAAATAAAAAATCTTTACACACAAACAAACAAAATAACTAGTTGTTACATCGAATGGAAACCGCGCGCCTTAACTAGTGATAGCATCATAATGACCATATAAGGTATTCGTTGGCACCGGAAATCAAATTCCTTCTAGAACACGTAATAAGAAACGCCCACAACATAGAAGGATCTAGAAATAATACAATAGCGAACAACGGGACAATGATCCTATCTCACTCGGTTCGGTTATTGCTAACTTAGTCCCACAAGAATTTTATAAAAAACAGACAATAGTTTAGGGCGTGCCTTGCTTCGGTTGAGCCGTTCTTTCTATATCTCTGTCCTCGTCTCAGACGAAGGATCAAGAGATCTGGGGAGTGCGCACTGTTGCCAGGCAGGAAGTAGGCCGTCCTGGGGGGGCAGTATATAAAAACGAGTTCGCGCAGGAACAACCCTTTTCCGACGCCAGAGCTCGCACGACAACAATTCAGTTCAGTTCAAACAGTGCTTTATTAAAATAAAAAAAAATAAAAGTTTAGATTAGCAACATTCTTCAACCCCCTTGAAATTGGGGGTCCACCGTACGGGTTGACAAAGTACGGTTTGGGAGACAGCAGGCCTCACCTCTGCCCGTCGACTCCCGCTGACCTGGGCGGCTAAGGGCCTTCTACAGGGCACCTCCAAATTCCCCACCTAGCCGGTGGAGGCTGTTTACCGAAGACCCCCCACGCGTCACGGGATCGAGCGGCCTAAAGATAAGTCCCCAGCGCCCATAGGTTTTTTTGTGGACCCGAAAACTCCCCTGTGCCGGGAATTCACGCCCCATTTTAATATTATTACTTATTTTAATTTTCTGGATTGTTCTTATTACGATTTTTAATTGTTTGCGTAATTAAATATATTTTTTTCCTGTTAACAATAAACAATTGTATTTTTTTTATAATTGTGTGTTTTATTTGTACCCGCCGTCAGGCGGTCGTAACAATACATATAAACGATAGTATTAGGATAAGGAATTGTGAAGATCGGTAGTATAGTATGCCTAAGTTATTATTTACTAAAACTTGTATATGTACAGACACGACGTTATTACAGTTTTATTTTATGTATAGATGATAATGTCCGACCGAAGGTCGTCCGAAGCCGAAGTCGAAGGTTAAATAACCCTAAGAAATTTGGTTCATGACTGGCTAAATTTTTAAAAAGTAATTTTGACTATATTAACGAACTTGTTTAGATTTCATTATTTACTGGCAATGACGGGCAGCCGGCGAAACGCAATGTAACCCCTGCCTCCGCGCGTCGCCTCTTTCGCCTCGCTCTAGCGCATTCGTAAGTCGTAAATCGTAATAGATCGTTCAATTTCAATGCTCAATTTTGGCCGAAGCCGAAGCCGTATGTTCGATCGGACACTAATAGATGATAATTAAAAACGTAACGCGGCGCGTTAAGTTAACTTCGTGAAATGATCGTTTAATAGTACTCCCATGCCATTACACGAACATTTCACCCAGTTATCGTAACGCGCCGCGTTTGGTATTGCGAGTAGGGCACTAGTATACCTCACATGTACTGGAGGGAGTCAGGAGGGCAGCGACCGCGTGTAAACAACTCGGCCTGATAACCCTCTAGCTTTCGCCTGCGCTAGTATTTGCCTTTCTCTCCAGACACGCTGCTTACTTCGTTTTGAATTTTACCACACTGATCAACTGAATGAAAATACAAGTAGACGGCACCTGTCAATCGGAATATGAAGTTCAAATACATTCAAGAAGTTAGGACCTATGTCAATTTTTATATTTTAAAGATTTTGTTATAAGAGATTGGTTTATCCAATATTAGGAATCCACACTCGGTACACCTAATGGAGCGTGACCAGAGGCTTAGCACGACGCTAGGGAGTAGTGCTGTCACGTTCATGTTTAATTGGTAAATTTGTAGTGTGATAAGGCTGGCATATCATAGCATCACGCTAACGTCAATCTTTTTGTGCTAAAACCTCAATTCTTTCTCAACTTGATATGTGAATAAGGCCTTCGCCCCGTAATGAGACATTACAGACTTATTTGTTATGATCAAGTACTTGTTTCATAAAGAATGTAATCAATTATTTCGCTATAATAACATCTAGAAGTTTAAACTCATATTCTTAAACGAGTGAGAAACTTCTCACAATTTGTATTTATTACGTTCAGGTTGAACGAAGCTTATAAAGGAAACGCAAAGGAACTCAAAGGAGGATTCCAAATAGTGTTCTCGCCGAGAGACAGATGTTTACAGGCAATAAAATTTGTTAGATGGTTATTGAGCAATAAATTATAATAGAGTGCGAGGCACAAGGGGGTTTCAGGTCTGGAAGAGGATGTTCGGATCAAGTCTTCTCACTCCGCAACATCGTAGAGAAGCATCTGGCAGTGGGCCGGAAGGTTTTCTGCGGTTTTGTAGATCTGGAGAAGGCATTTGACAGAGTTGTGCGAAAGAGACTTTGGGACATTTTGCCAGAGTATGGTATAGATGGCACTCTGTTGCGAGCCGTCCAGTCCACTTATGTGGACTGCAAGGCATGCGTACGGGTGGGTGGTAACAGGTCACCCTGGTTTGACGTTAAAATCGGCGTCAAGCAGGGTTGCGTGTTGTCCGCTAGACTGTTTATAATATATCTGGACAAAAGTCTTCAAAGACTGAAAGCGATGAATGAAGGTGTACAAATGGGTGACTTAGTGGTAAACCATCTACTTTATGCAGATGACGCGGTTTTAAAAGCGCCAACAGCCACTGATCTGCAAACACTAGTCACAGTTATGAAAGACGACTGCATGATCAATGGCTTACACTTGAATGTGAAGAAAACCAAGATTATGGTTTTTGAAAGGGAAGAAACCAGAACGAATGTAAGGATTGTGGTTGGTAACGATGTTCTGGAGCAAGTGAATGAGTTTGTATATGTTGGATGCGCCTTCAGTAAGGATGGGAAATACACCGCTGACATAGAGAGAAGAGTGAGTGCAGGGAACAGAGTGAATGGTGCGATGGGAAAGCTACTCGGGAGCCGGCACTTAAGCCATAAGGCGCAGCTGGCCATACATAACGGAGTTCTTGTCCCAACGCTGTTATATGGTAGCGAGAGCTGGGTATGTAAGAAGGAGAATGAAAGTAGGATAAATGCGGTAGAAATGCGAGCTCTGCGGAAGATGTGCGGAGTGAAGCTGACCGACCGCATTAGCAACAGCATAGTAAGACAGCGAGTAGGTATGAAAGATAGTATCGGTGTAAAGATGAGAAAGGGCATGCTCCGTTGGTTCGGGCATATAGAAAGAATGCCAGAGGAAAGAATGACAAAACAGATATACAATGTGAAAGTGGACGGATCTTACCACGACCAAATAAACCGAGTCTTATCTGATGGAAAAGTCAAGAGTCTCCGTAACCGGCGAGCGTGTATGAGACGAACTATGAGAGTCGAGGAAGCCAGAGAGGTATGTAAGGAAAGAACCTGTTGGAACTCTGTACTCTCTGCCTACCCCGCAAGGGATCTGGCGTGAGGTTATAGATAGATAGATAGATAGATAGAAATAATAATAGAATCCTGAAGTCCGGTGCGGCGGCGGTACAGCGGACACAACTTTTCTCGTTATGTCCTTTGGAGATGTTTTTAGGATTTGCAGACGTACGTAGTGCATCTCTCACAATGGCCCTGTTCTTTTCCTTTTTATGGGAACACATCTATTTCGACTTTTTGTTAAGGCTACGGGGCGGTCGGTCGCGGGGCACGTACTCTCGACGTAGACGCGCTTAGAATTCAATATCCCTATTTCACGTTACCGTCTTTTGCACATACATAAAACAACCAACGGTAGCTATTTACTGAGGCTTTGTTTATCCTATTGGCGTTCCAACTTAACCGATGTTACATACACATTTGTTTAACAAACTTTGCCTCTTTGACTGGCCACAATTGCCGGTTGATTTATAGGTAGGTTCTCGCTCCGCCGCAGGTTTCGCTCAGTTGCTAAGAGTGATTTACTTAATGAATTAAAAAGGAGAACCCGCTGGATCTTCTGTCTATTTATGAAATTAAATCGAATGAAATATTCAGAGAGACAGGTGCTCGATTTACATAGACAAACTGCTATAAAACTTTTCGCGGCGGCTTCAAAGTATTCAAACTCTCACCCGCTCAACGTCTTTTCAAAGATTGATTATTTGTGTTTCGGATATTTAAAACAAATTTATAGACTGCTAGCTGTTTTTCCTGAGACTACGTTTGCGCTCAACACATTTTTTTATCTGCAATGAACCCTTTAAATATCTAATTTCATACAAAACTATTTCACATGGTTGAATTTTCAAAAACTCCTTCTATGTGCTAATGGTACCATACATTATATAGAGGAGCTATGTTTAAAATTTCAAGTCTCTAGGCATAACGGTTTGAGCTACGCTTCTACATAAATTGGTCCATCAGGGATTCACTTTTTCTTTTCATATAGTATTGGAGCAACATTACCAAAACATTCTTTAGCAGCTTAACAAATATATACTTGTTTATATCATTTGTAATTAATAAAGAAAAGCACTTCTTAAATTTTCTTCATGAACAAAACAACAGGAATAGCGTTCTTCGCTTTAGATTTCAGATTTAGAATTTAAAGCCTCGTATTCATTAGGAGAAAAATATGCCGCGACACTAGTCGCTTGTGGTGTCGCGGGAATTTGTGCAGCGATATTGCGCGATAAGTCTGGTGATAGACCGAGTCTTATCTGAAGGACAAGTTAAGAGTCTCTGTAACCGACGAGCATGTATTAGGTGCCGGTGGTGACTGGAGAAAGCCGGAGAGGTATCTAAGAAAAGAACCTGTTGGAACTCTGTACTCTCTGCCTATTCCGCAAGGAATCTGGCGTGATAATATAGATAGATGGATAGAGAAGTCTGGTGATATCGCGCGACCTGTTCAATGTCGGTGCATCGCCTTTGTTTAAAAAACAAATGTCCAGACTGTCCAGACGTCTGTTGCACAACAATATAAACAAGCGACGTATAAGGACCGAAAACGACGTACCTCTTGGACGAATATGCTGCGGAACAAAATGTCAAGCGACGTCGCACATTTCAGGCGTCACGTGTCGGGACATTTATGCCCTAATGAATGCAAGGCTTAAATAAACACTCATCGTATATATGCAAAAGTAATATCATTAAAACTTCATAGAGCGATGCTTTTTATGCCTCTTAATATTCAGCTATGACGGTCTAACCTCGCAATTTAAATACACTATTCCCGTAATTGTATTCACTCGGTGACGGCGCGGGCAGGTCGTTCACAGATCGCTACTCGCTGCCGCTGCATGATGTTAATATGCCTCCCGAGGCAGATTATCAGAGAATTATCATCCACACCAGTAATTTTATCGGCATGAAGGCACTGCAAGAGACTACGTAACATTTAAAGCTCCAGCTGGAAAGATAATTTTACGGTCAATTTTTATTTAATCAAAAGAAGTTCTGCTTCTGTAGCCAGACTTCCAAAAGTCGTTAACGTTAATAAAAAATCGAGAAAATGTATGGGAATAACATTTTACACCCAAAAGTATTGTGGTCTGGATAAGGTGTTTCAGTTTGCGGAAAGAGAATAGATACAAAATATTCTTATAACTTGGCTATGCACGCTGGTCGATATTTAATTCACACCCTCACGCCTATATTTCCCAAGCAGCAGAGGCGTACTGAGTACACCCACTTTTCGCTGACGATATTAGATCCCATGTAATAGGGGAACAATTCCAGACTCCGGACTTATACTGGGAAGCTTTCGTTAGAAAACTTCATTTATCCGACCTAGGATTTGAACTCAGGACCTCGTGATCAGAAAGCGATGCGCTTTGCCACTAGACCCACGAGGCAGTCGATTTTTAATTCATCATCATCATTTCTTTAGAAGTTCACTGCTGGAGACAAGCTCCTCCAATTGCACACCACTGAATACGATCCTCGGCTACTCTCATCCAATTTCTGCCAACTGCCGCCCCACTGAAAACGTCCTGCACTACCTACTTTTGCGAATCCCTAGTCTTCGCTCAAGAACTCGGTTCACGGTAACTGCGGTACTTCGACTAATATGGCCAACCCACTGCCACTTCAGTTTACTAATCCGTTAGGCTATGTCTATTACACTGGTTCTTCATCGAATGACTTTCTTACTACGTATTTAATAAACAGAAAAAAATGTATAGAAGTGAACTTAATATAGTCTCTTACCCGAAAGAATAAGTGAGGCAGCCACAAATTGACTATACTTGGCAATGAATACAGCACATTAAATAAAGCAGATTTGAAACTTGTAGTCATATCATTATTCAATTTGCATTTAGCTCTATATTTTGGCGATCGCGCGCTGCTTTTAATGAACGAGCCATAGCATTGATATTTAAGCAACTTACGTCTAGTGCGCTCGTAAAACGTTTATACGCTTACATTAAATACGAGTTACTAAAATTAAAGACTTTGTTTAATGCCCTGTTTAAGGTGTGAGATGTACCTAAGCAGGTTTATCTCATCTTGTTGATTTACTTTACTAGCTTATTGATTTAAAAATCATAAAATTGCATAGCTACCTCTAACGATTACTTTACACAATGGGGAAGGTGGACAAGGTCCAAGATTTTCTAAGACTTTTTTTTTTATTAACGTGACCTATGGGCACGTGACATCGAAATGGTTTTAGGTTAGGGTGCGCACCAGCCTGGACCTCGGGAACAACGGAAGCGTTGTATTACTGGGCTCTAACATTGATCTCACACAATAAATGTCTTTCGTTCAACTACATGTTCTTTCTTATACATATTTTTGTCATTTCGATAGGCATTTTTGATTTTCCTTCTTTTGACTTCAGTAATTTTTTCTTTTTTACTTTCAATGAATGATTAACCTTACTGATAGGTACCATATGTTTTTGATATCGTCAGCATGTGCCCTCAGTTCTGGTAAACTAACATTAAGAGTATTGTTCGATTTTCAAGACAGATGAACAAAACATATGAGAGATATGCAAGTAAAAAGCCGGGGTCAGCACCGCGGAGTATGGAGGCGTACAATTGTAACATCTCCCCACTACGCCTCATCAAACTTGCCACAATACTTCCCAAACCTATCTCATGTCGTTTTTGTTTCGTCCCGTCCGCTCGTTGTGGTCGCAGATGTTCCCACAAAATCGACGGCTCATCTACGGATTAGTACCCGTTAGGTTTTCGTATTATGTGCCCTACATTACAAGGGGACGCTTTTGGAAATATTTGGACAGCTATTATTTAGGCATTATGATATTGTTTATGTATTATTCAATATCGGGATAGCATTGATTAATAGGATTGTTCACGGAAGTAGTAAAGTATGAGGATTTTTTCATACGTTTTTTACTAAGAAATAAAATTCCTTCCTTTTGATGATATATCAATTAAATAGAAAGAGGGTGCAAAAAGAGAGTACTAATTACGACGAATTTCTGTTCCGTACTTCGTGGAACTAAGTCTTTGTTGTCAAACAACTCTCATCTCGTCAACCCTTATCGTTTTGTTTATAAAGAGTACGAATTTGACCACTATGATGAAATAGTAACGTTTGTGCCAGCTATAATATAGTTAGGATAATATGACACAGCGTCAGTGTATTTAATCTAAACATTGGATTAATTAACTCCACACTGCATACTCTTTACAGATACTTTGTAGATTCAAATGAATTCCATGCATTTGAAAGTTAACATCGACCCTCAAAAATTGAAGCGCTCAGGTAGGTATTAATGAGAGGCCACTCGTGTTACAAAGTCTGGCCGGTGCACTCGCACCGAGAAAATTACGCGAACATTTACATAATAGAGAATCCTTGGCGGCCCTAGTCCTTTGAAAGTTAGAGCAGCGGCCCGCTTCTAGTGACACCGTCCTAAATTAACATCTCTCTCACTTTGTTCCCGAAGGCCACACCGGTGGAACCTAATTTGGGTTGATAAAAAGTGCTTACTAGAAGCAACATATCAATCCACGTAGAAACGAACTTTACACACCTTCGAGAAACTCTCTCTCTCAGGCATGCAGGTTTCCCTTACGATGTTTTCCTTCACCGTTAAAGCCGGTGATAGTTAATTTTTAAATTGCACATCCATTTTAAGAGACAAAGGTGCATGCCTGGGTTCGAACTCGATACTTCCGACTTTGCAATCCAACGGTCTAACCACTAGGCTATCACTGCTTACGTTGCAGGGATTTACTAGAAGCAAAATATCAATCCACGTAGAAAACTGTTTAACTAGTGGCACACAAATATTGACGTTAGCGTCTAAGCGTACTGTAACGTTCATGTTTATTTAGTTAATTTGATAGTGTTACAAGGGTGGCATATCAACGCGCTTAATTTCTATCTGCCAAGCCCTCTGAACAAATGAGGTAAGATTAAGATGTATGGTAAAAATTGTATTCCAAGCTAGGCAAAAAGTCGAGCTTTAACCTCCTTATATATAGTAATACTATCAGCCTATATCTACTACCCCACAACTGGGCACAATACTACATCACGCGGACCAGGTGAGGTACAGTAGAGGCAGGTTCGTGGCCAAACAAAATGTTCACACCTTAAAGCGAAACAGTAAAACATAACAAACATAAGTTTTTATTTGTAGTAGGCAGTTTGCGCGTTTTCATGAAGTGCAGAGTGAATTATCGAGCAAAGCGTCCGAATCAGCGGAACTAAAAACGTAAATGCAGCAGTCCTCGTAATTGGGTGACCGCCGCGCATCATTAGGTAATTGCAGCAGGGGCCCGTCCGACCGACTCCCACTACTATGAACACTCACTTTTTGTCTTCCAGAGGGCTTAAGATGAACAAAATTGTCGTTATCGTAATACTATCGAGTTTAATGCCATCCTTTTCACACTTCAATTTTTCATAATATACAAGGTGTATCGTAAATAACGCAAAACCTCAGATACCCCGATTAGATAATTTAGCGCGACAATTTTGAGCAGTGGTTAAGAGCTTAGGCCGCTGCGCCCACTGTGTCTTAGGCCTCGGACACGAAGTCAGCGGGAGCGGGGCAGCGGCGGCGGCGCGTTTAAATGCATACATTTATATGGAACTGGCGTCGAAGGCAGCGGCGCGGGGAGCGCGCGGCAAGCGGCATACGAGCGGTGCGTACCAATCCAGCGGTGCCCGCGCGTCTACATTGACGTAGTGTTGTGTTGTAGTATTCTTTTTTGGTTTTTAACGACCGATACAATGATTTTTGATAGAATTTGATTTCATAGATTTGCTTCCTCGCCCGGTTGTAGGAATTTACATTTTCTTTTGCCCACAATAAATCAAACTTTAGGAAGGAATTAGCATCAAAAAGATGTTGTCATCGCTGTTTAGACATTTCGTTCGCGAACAAAGATACTATTTTCTCGTAACACAACACTACGCCGCTCTAGCGCCGAGCGGTCTCACAGCTGGCTTCGAGACCGGAAAAAAAAACAAAAAACCTTGTATACGGCCCATTATAACATACGCTTGTGAGGTATTTGGGCACGCCGCCCGCTCTGACATCGATAGACTCCAAACGGTTCAATCCCGTTTCCTCGCCCTGTCTTCGGACTTCGGATAACCCCAATATGTGCCAGTTTATGCGACCTAGTTCTACCTCGAGTTCAGTGAGGTGTTGGTCCAGCCGTAGAGAGCGTAAGACTAAAACACTAGACGCGGTAAATTAGGCTTTGTACCCTTGAAGTAGTATGCTAAATCATAGAATCATATTTTTTAATTTAACCATTATTATATTTGGCCAGAATCTCTAACGTAGTAATAAATTTCTTTTTGTCATAAATCCACTGCTCAAATGTAATAATGACACAACTCAAAAATATCATCTATACTCGACTCTTAAATTTCCTTACTAAAAAACTTCTGTTTAGCTTAACACTTGGCAAAAAAGCACAATGTAACTTTCACAATGTTGTTACATCACAAAAACAAGTAAATAACTTTTCAGTCGCTGCAATATATTGGTTTACTGAAACACATATTTTCACAAAGTAATAAAATGGCATAAGGACCAGAAAAACAACAACTAATTAGAAACTTATTTAATAAAACAAATTAATGCCATGAAAATACATAAACTGACACCCGCCACAAGTTATATTGTACTTCTTATTAATGGTACTTCTACTTGGGTAATAATCAGAACAATGGGTAATGGCAGAAAGTAACTCTATTTTGAAATGATGTGTGAAGTTGATTAAACAATGTGTAAATAACTATACAAACACATGTGCACGCATCCATAAATGCACGCAGGCATGCACACACGCATGTACGTACGAATACACGCATGTACACGAACTCATACGCACGCACGCACGCATAATCGTCCAAAAACACGCATACATACAATTTGAGCATGGCCCAAAATGGGCACAAATACTGTGACTGTGACTATACCTATTACACATATAAAAACCATAAAACTCTACTTTTCACCACAATAATCTCAAACGGTATTGTTCTAATATTCTTCTCGCCATCCATTTTGATTCAGTCCGCATATAGTATTCCAAATATCACCAATCTGTTTAATCGTTACCAACCTACTACCAAGCCAAAAACAAATATCATCTCATTAAAACTTTTACACAAATCACTCATTAACAAGTTATTAAGATAATATAAAATAATAACGCCGTTATTCGGCTCATTCATGTACTACTCTTGGCTCTGGACGTAGTTACATTAGGTTTGCCGTTGAGCTTAAGTTAGCCGGTCCACCTCACGGACTGCACTGCTATTACCCACTTGGGTCGAGCGTCCAAAATTATATTAAAAAGATGAGTATAAAGGATTATTGAGTTCCGGATTTATATCCACTATCTATAGACTTAGGTCTTGACTCAGTCTCTGATGCGTCTGTTAACTTATATATTATTGGTACTAGAATAGAGCTACTTCGAAAAACGCACAAAAAAATAAGAGCTAAGGTCCATAAAATAATAACAACTATGGGTGTGGTGGTCTTATTTTAAATTAGTTCGATTCAATCATACCCAACGTGAGGACGCTTTAAAATGCTACACCCATGCGAAATTGTTATACTAAAAAGATTAAATTTATAATTTAAAACTATTATATCGGTACAAATTTTGCAAAAGATTTTAAGTAAGACGTAAGTAAGACTGGAAATGTTTAAAAATATCTCAGAACTGAATGACAATGCAATTATATGTCACCATAGAGCTGCTTTGATGATCGTGAGATGAGAGCCGTAAGGGCCACCTTATAGAAACACTTCAATTTCACAACTCATCTCTGTATCGATTGGGTTCGTTAGTTTTGTCTTGGAAAATGCTATATCCCTGGGTGTTGTCCAGAATCTGATGATGGGTACTGCTGTAAAAACACTTTCCGATAAATTATAACTCTTGCATAAGTGCAAGTTTTGCTACACTTTACGCTGTTGGATATGCTGTAATATAATAAATTTAAACTGAGTATAAATCCACGTACAAGCATTTTGTCTTAATTTTCTCACATGTGTGACACTCTCTGACAAAATCACGCGGCTATACGACTTCTAGTTACGACTTCTATGATAAGGTAAGTTATATCTTTAAAAGAAGTGACCAAAAGTATTATAAAATATAATTTATTTCTAATTACTCCCCCAAGCTATCTCCACGACCCAAGGCAGATAGTGGACACCCTTGTGCACAATCCCGCGCTGCCGAGGAACCCGCAGGCATCGCCAAATGACGACACACCAACTATCAGGTGCGCTAAACTCGATAACGGTGACCTTACTTGTGATGGACCACCGCTGTCACCCTGGAACGATAACAATAAAATTGTTAATAGACATAGGTACATACTCCATGGGGACCCTATGCGGTGTGGTAGAGGCAGATTTGGGGCTCCTTATAGCCTTATAACTTCCAACTTGGTTTATTGACTACCACATAAAATAATAACTAGGCCCAAGGCATCCTTAACGTGGCTTCTTAAGCACGGAGACGCATGTATATGTAAATGTCTCAAACAGTTATATTTTTATGTTTTACCTGGGTAAAATCCTGCATAGGATTTCCGCGAGCCTTGGGGGAAGCTTGTGGGGCAAGTCGGATTCCTACCGACTAAAAACCCCAGGGTGCCAACATCAGCACTTTGGCTCCAGGATCTCCGTATGGAACGCACCGGTGCCCTTCTTGAGTGGCGCTTTGAAGAGCCCGCCACCGGGGGGAGACTTGATGACACACTAACCCCTGCACCGACGCGATGCCCATGCCGACATGGGCCACACCACGCCGCCGTCCTCCTCGGGGTCGCTCGTGCGAGACATTTAGGGCCCCCGCCTCTCACTTCCGCAACCCTGAAGGCCTCCCTGCTGATGTTCAGGTCCCTCGCCAGATATTACGGCGGGGAACGCGAGTTAGCCTGTATTCTATTCATAAAAACGTGGCCCTACACTAGAAATTTTTCCTGTGTCGTGAGTGATTTTACACACCTGAAATTCATATGCACATACAACCAGACCGAAACAAGAATTTGTGGGTCACACAAGGGTTGGTTCCGTGCGGGAATTAAATCCGTGACTTCTCAATAGAAGGCGGAGCGGCGTGAGCTTTTAATCCGAAAAATAGAGTTAGTAAATTTAAAACATGGTTCCAGTATACCGCTGTCTGATTAATAATACGTGATCTTTTATACTAGAGACAATCCGTACCACTCAAATTCTGAATCCGGTCTTGTTACCCGGATACTCACATCCTAACTACATACATATAATATACGACGAATATGTACTCGAACCCGAGTGGGTTCGAGTACATATTCGTCGTAAACAAGCACACAAGCAAACTGAGTAGTTTGCTTGTGTGCCTCGTTTAATACGCCCTGCAAACACTCCCTGTTACTGAGTTCTTATACTCTCTGTTAGTTTGCAACAGCCAGTAGCATTCCCTGAAGGGCTTATGCCGATAATTCATGCCGAATGTGTGTGCGACAACAATCACCGCATTGTGGCTTATCTGCCATTTGCATATCATATACGCATTTCATTATTAAAACAATGATTTAGGCGCCTATGTTATAATTTTACCTTCTTTTTATGGAAATAAATAACGATGTAACCCTTCGGAAAAAGACGTAACTCTATAAATACCTATGTGTGACGTCCAAAAGGACCTCGATTCAAATCCTAGGTCGGACATAGCACACCTTCAGGACAGTAGTAACATATCTCAAAAAACCTAGTTTTTGGGAAACTAATTGCGTCCCTTCAGAACCGAGCGGCGCGGGTAGAGGGAGGGAAAGTGAAAGAGACCGAAGTATAATATTTCTTAATTCTACCATAAAAACGCCGCAGTTTTATATTCACCATATAGGGTACCTTTTAATAGCCCTCTATGAGCATAACTCGATTTCTTAGATTTTTAGTTACGTCCATATCGTTCTGAAGGTGCGATATGTGGTTTTTCTATAGAAAAAATCCCAGTATCTATCAGTCCGGAGTCTAGAATTGTACCCGGTATATGACAATAGGCTCATACCTATTACATGGAACTATTATTATGGTACTATTGACGGACGATTTAGCGCAGTGGTTAAGAGCTTGAGCTGCTCCGCCCACTGTGTCGAATAGTCGCCGGTTCGATTCCCGCACGGGACAAATCTTTGTGTGATCCACAATTATTTGTTACGGTCTGGGTATTTGTTTGTGAATTTTCATGTTTGTAAACGCACCCACGACACAGGAATAAATCCTAGTGTGGGGCTACGTTTTTATAAAAAAAAAAAAAAAAAACATGGAACCTAACATTGTCAGCGAAAAGTGGGTGTACACAGTACACCTCTGCCACACCTGCATGGGGAATATAGGTGAGATGGTGTGTTTTACCTGTGTGTAGATAATTGTGAATCCTGGCTTACTGGATTTACATTGGTGGGAATGTGTGGCGGGTTTAGTTCAATAAAAAACGAAATACCTAAACCGTTTTATTGTATTGTTATGACATCACACGAGTTATGCACATAAACGTACTTGAGCATTACTTGCATTGCTATTTTGCAACATCTATCGTTTGTTGGAAAATCGGATTGCTTTACCTCAGTTATGCGCTTTGCTATTGGCTTTCTTGACGTATATGAATGTATTTAGTTTTGTAAAATGCCAGATTTGTGCTATATGTGTACATATATACAGGCTGTTATCAAGTATAATGTAGTATTGGACACGTATTATATTAATATTGTTTTGTATGAATGTTCGTTAACGGTTTTATTAGTCAATAAAAAGAGGTTATTACTGACCAGACTACCATGCACAAGTAATCAGTTAATTTCTAAAGCATTCAATTCATATTAAAATAATACATTTTACTTACACAGAAACATGAAAACAATACCTAAATACAATAAAAATGGTGAACAAACCTACCATTGACGGATCGTAAACAGTGCGAATGTAATTTGAAATCAGTGCGTACAACACGTGCAAATTATATGTCCTCCAGGACACCTAGCCGAGACACACGACATTTTACGAGCCAGGAATAATAGCCGACCACGGGGACAGTAAAACAAAACGATCATTTTATCATATAATTTATTGCGGCTCTTATGAACTCACAAAACACTTGCGATCGAAGTACCGCCCAATAAAATTCAGTGATTATTCTACACCCTAAATTGATCCGAATCAATTTATATTATTTAACCGCAATGTAGGGATATAAATTGAGTTTTTGTTTTTTCAGTTTTCCAATTACCCGTCTCGACCCTTTTCACGTTGGAAGTGTCCCCGAGTTTTATTTTGAATGTTTGTCACAATGAGTAGGTAGTGAATCAAATGATCTCAATTATTGGGGTAAAATCACTTAAAATTAATATTTGTCATATTCAATCAATCAGCCTATCGTAGTCCACTGCTGGACATAGGCCTCTCCTAACACGCGCCATTGCACACGGTCCCCCGCCTTCCGCATCCAGTCCGTCCCAGCGACCTTCTTGAGGTCGTCGGTCCATCTAGCTGGGGGCCGTCCTACCTTACGCTTACCAAGTCGCGGTCTCCACTCTAGGACACGCTTGCTCCATCGGCCGTCGGTCCTTCTGCAGATGTGACCAGCCCATTGCCACTTTAGCTTACTGAGTCTGCGAGCTATGTCGGTAACTTTGGTTCTTTGTCGGATTACCTCGTTACGAATTTTATCCTTCAAAGAGACGCCGATCATAGCTCGCTCCATAGCCCGCTGTGCGACTTTGAGTTTGTGGACTAGTCCCACTGTGAGTGTCCACGTCTCGGCCCCGTAAGTCATAACAGGTAGAACGCATTGGTTAAAGACTTTAGTCTTCAGGCATTGCGGTATAGGCGAAGCGAAAACGTGACGTAGTTTGCCAAATGCTGCCCAACCCAATTGGATCCTGCGGTTGATTTCTTTCTCGAAGTTGTTCCTACCAAATTGGACAACTTGTCCAAGGTAGACATACTCCCGAACAACTTCGAGCATCGAACCATCGACGTAGATCGGTCCCGGCGTGACATGCTCATTAAACATGATCTTGGTTTTATCCAAGTTCATGCCGAGACCGACACCTCGAGAGGCTCCATTTAGGCTATGCAGCATTCCGCTCAACTGTTCCAGTGACTCTGCCACGATGACGATATCATCGGCAAACCGAAGGTGTGAGATGTATTCGCCGTTGATGTTAATGCCCCGCCTAGTCCAGTCCAGCGTCTTGAAGACGTCTTCGAGTGCATTGGTGAAGAGCTTGGGGGATATTACATCCCCCTGTCTTACCCCTCGATGCAGCTCGATCGGGTTGGTCTTTTGGTCCTGGAGCTGGACGGTCATTGTGGCGGTATCATACAGACATCTCAACACCTCGATATAGCGCCAATCGATGCCACATCGCTGCAGAGCATCCAAAACCGCCCAGGTTTCGATGGAGTCGAAGGCTTTCTCGTAGTCCACGAAAGCCATACACAGCGGCTGATTGTACTCTTCGGTCTTCTGTACAATCTGCCGAACAGTATGGATGTGGTCTACGGTGCTGTAGCCTTTTCGAAACCCGGCTTGTTCCGGTGGCTGGAACTCGTCAAGTCTTCTGGCGAGGCGGTTTGTGAGTACTCTCGAGAACAACTTGTAGACGTGGCTCAGGAGTGAGATGGGTCTGTAGTTCTTCAGCAAGGTTTTGTCACCTTTTTTGAAGAACAGAACCACCGCACTCCCGCTCCACGCTTGAGGTGTTAAGCCCTGGTGGATGACGGAATTAAAGAGACTCGCTAGCTTTTTCAGGATTGGAGTCCCGCCTGCTTTTAGGAGCTCAGTGGTGATTCCGTCATCGCCTGGCGACTTGTTGTTTTTGAGCTGCTCGAGAGCCACTCTGACCTCGTCCTGGTTGACATCAGGGATGTCTTCCGTATCGTGGCGTGCTAGTGGGGCTCTGTGGTCGTCAGCGCTGGGTCTCGAGGGTTTAGCCATCCGTGATGCGTACAGGTCTTTGTAGAAACTCTCAATTTCCTCGAGTATCTCGAACTTGGAGGTCACGGTTTTGCCATCCGCTGTATTAAGTTTCGTCAGATGGGATCTACCTAGCTGGCGAGCGAAGACTTTGGTGCCTCTGTTCTGTTCAATCGCAGCCGCGATGGCGCGGGTGTTGGAACATCGGAGGTCACGTCGCACCCGCTTCCGGATCTTCCGGTTGAGGTTCCTCCCATCCGGCGAAGACGCCTGCGTGGATGACATTTCCCGTCTCTGCCTCATAAGTTCGAGAGTCTCGAGCGAGAGTTTAGACTCTCTGTTACCGCTTTTGCCGGGAAACACCCTTCGAGACACATCCTGTAGCGTTTTGACCACTGTGTCGGTTTTCTCGTCAACATTGCCTTCGGTTTCCAGCAGGTCGAAACGATTTTGAAGCTCCAGTTGGAACTTTTCGGACCCTAAAGCTATTTGAGGCGCAGTAGGTCTGAGAGTAGACCTCATCATGCGACGTCTTTCGGCCTTGAAGTCTATATTTAGAGCGCCTCGGACAAGTCGGTGATCGCTGCCGGTATTAAACCTGTTGATCACGGAGACGTCTCTAAATATAGACTTCCTGTCAGTCATGATGAAGTCTATCTCGTTCCTCGTCACAGTGTCGGGGCTTCGCCATGTCCACTTTCTATGAGGCTTCTTCTTAAAGAACGAATTCATCAAGAAGAGCCCCTGCGACTCCAGAAAGTTGACCAGCATCTGCCCCCTGTGGTTTCGGCGCCCCACGCCGTGGGGTCCGATTATCGTTTCGCCGCGTTCTTGTACTCCCACTTTGGCATTGAAGTCCCCCATAACAACGTTGTAGTGAGCCTTGGTGGTGCCATGTAATGCCTTGGCTATGTCTTCATACATGGCTTCCGCTATGTCGTCGCAGTATGTCGAGGTCGGCGCATATACCTGTACCACCTTCAGGGTGTACCTGTTGGTGATTTTAATTATGAGGTACGCTACCCGTGTCGACACACTGCTGACTTCCACAACGTTGTTAGTGAGAGCTTTGTTGACCAGGAAACCGACACCGCCCTGAGAGGGCCGTTTGTCATATTAAATGTTGACTATTATAATCCGAAAAGATCGACAAAAACATCGGAAAGATAGTACAGTACATATTTATGTCCTGAACTGTCACATTTTCCCATAATAATATGTTCATATAAAGTCAGGTGAAGGAATGAACTTATTGCCAGAACAGGTTACCGCGACCACTTAAACAAAACTATTTTTTCTTTATTTACGTGAAAAAGCGACAGAGTCTATCTATCTATCTATATCATCACGCCAGATCCCTTGCGGGGTAGGCAGAGAGTACAGAGTTCCAACAGGTTCTTTCCAGACAGACAGAGTTATAAACTGCATATATCCAAATCTCTTTCTTACAGCAAAGTAAGATCATAATTGTCACGCGCCCAGACTACTTGGTTGGTGCAAAACTTTTAGAACACTTTACTACATCGTTAGTATCATCGTCAATCGTGAGTAGCTCTACTCAATAGCTACATAAGACTTTGCAACCATAAGGAGAATTTAAGGAATTTAAAATAAGTAACTTTCGAAATGAATTTGTATCATTTCATCATGAAAGATGAGAGCCTGGGGTTTGAGTATTGTGAAAACAAGGATAGCATGTGAATAAATATGAAAGTACATGGGACCTAACATCGTCGGCGAAAAGTGGGTGTACTCAGTGTTCTGAGGTGAATGTAATATGTATATATTCCCCAAGCGGGGAATATAAGCGGGGTCCGCTTAGGGAATAAAGGCATGATGGTGTGATTACAAATAAATCAAATTTTGTGTATTTATTACAGTGTGGTTTTTGGTAAAATGATGGTTTTGGTTATAGTCTCCATTTTATTTTCAATATTATCGCACCATACCCCTTAAAAGGCAGAAAGAGAGTACAGAGTCCCAACAACTACTATTCTTCGAGCTGCTTCGTCTTTATTTGCCAGTGTCAATGTTTTGGCTAACATATCTAACACCCATATCTATAGACATTTAATTATGTGTTTAAAATTCTATACTTGGCTAAGAAAACTGTCTCAAGATATATCTTACTTTTGAGAGTTTCTCAACTATAGAATGAAAATGATGTAATAAGTAAATACTTGAGTAAAATTAATACTTAGTCATGTTCATAGATAAGTGTAACAACCAATTAAATGTATGTAGACATGGGTGTTAGATAATCGCCTCCAGACAAATATGTTGAATGAACTTTTTTAAATTAAAAACTCCATTTTAATAGACAATCCAAACACCTTCTAATACAAATTTCTACTGAAATCCTGCAGATAATATTAAGTCACTAAAAGTAAACTAGGTATATTAGATACTATTTGGTTATACATTGAAAATTCGTATTGTACGTCTTCTGTAGAGCTTTCCTCAGTTCCCGCAACGTCTAGAACTCGTTTAATTAAAAGGGAATCTACTCCTTTCGTACAGTTTAGCCTGTGTTTACTCTTCATCTATACGTCCTACCACTTACTGAACGAGTAAACTAATAAACCTGCATAAGTTAAGTTTCATTGTAATTTTGAAAGGTCAATATTTGGCTCTTCAGAGTGATCATATTAATCAAATTCGAATGTAGAAATTACAAATCCTCCGATCATCAGATTATTTTCTATTATATCCAGATTTTTATTTGGTGGTTGTGATGTGGTGGTGTTTCTTTTTTATTCAGATCCTAATAAACTTTGAATCTTGATTGACAGCCCTGAGTCTAAATAAACCTTTTATTTAAAACTCTAGGCTTATCTCAGACAACTTGTTAGTTAACAACATACTTAGGTTAAAAAAGTGTACTTTTGCACTTTTTTATCAATCTATCTATATCATCACGCCAGATTCCTTGCGGGGTAGGCAGAGAGTACAGAGTTCCAACAGGTTCTTTCCTGTTGGAAAGAACCTGTTGCAACTCTGTACCTCTAACAATAAAAAAAAATTATTTTAAATTTGTATATCTTACAACTGCAAAGCAAATATTTCATAAGCATTACTTTTCATTTCAAAGCGGCAATCAATTACCAAAATGTAGAGCTTCGTTTTGCAAAAGTCTCCACGAGCAATATAGTTCAATTAATGGAAACACTTTACGAATGTGGTGATAGGTGAACGTGACATGTAACTACAGTAATATTAGCACTGTAATTGTCAGCCCATGTAACCGGCGGTGTCGCGGTGAACACGTGTACTGCGGTCAACGGTCGACGTCAAACTATAATTGGCTACGTCCACAGTTGCATGACATTCAATAAATACAAGCGAGTTGGTCGGTTACATTATAATAAATCTAATTATATCATCACGCTAAATCCCTTGCGGGGTAGGCAGAGTTCTAACAGGTTCTTTCTTTACTGACCTCTCTGGCTTCCTCCACTCTCATAGTTTAACATATGATATGTTACACAATATGACACATATGATACACACTTATGATACATAATAATATATTGGTAGTATGTAATAGTCAGATTGTAGGGTGTAGACAACTCAACTTAGGCCGGACATGTGTTGGGGTTTTCTTTTCAAATAATTCTCCGTCGGGACTCTAAAGTCCGGAATTGTGCCCGGTACAATAGCAGTAGACAGGAGTCTACTGACATTATACCTGGCACTATTAGAAGACGACCTCTATTATATTGGGACTAAATATCGTCGACGAAAGTAGGATGTACAGTCTCACAAGGATCTTTTAGCCCGCGGCCAAAACTGAACTAACGCTGTCATCAAGTGAAATGCCACTACATGACAGGTGCAAAGTTGCTGAAATAAACCGTAGTCCTTTTTTAATTAGTAACCATTAGACCCATCTGTTGAAATATCTCCTTGGACATAGAAAAATTTTACGAAAAGTTAACTCTAATTTCACATCAACGCCTCCCTGTCATTCATAGGCCAAAAGATCTTTGTCGCGCTCCAAATGTAGAATGTAGTTGACACGTTGTTTATTTAACATATTCTTCGATTTATCAATACCGTCACAATGACGTCTTTACCTACTGTATGTGGTAAGTAGATAACGTATATATCGAGCGGCTTCATAATTGGCATAACCCCAACCCGTCATAGCTGTATAGACCTAACAGACAAAAAATATATCCAAAGCCCCATAAATAACATTTTAATGGACTGATTTCAGAATGTGCTGTTAAACATTTATGCTAACTCATAATATTCCACACTCAAAATACGTTTATGTAAAACACGATATTTCTCGACGAATTCAATCTCGCCCACAATACCCAAGGGTATTGTGGGCAGACACTAAACATTGAATCAACTTATAAAAGTTAAATGAACTCCTTTCATAGCTTAGTTTGCAATTTAGATGTAATTGGTCAAGGGACACGATTTTAAATATATAGTTACTTATCTAAATAACTTTGACGGTTTGAGAAGTTCCAAGTACGACAGCCCTACGATTTTAGTACAATGTCGAAGGGACCTGGGTACCGGGCCAACGAGCAAATGAAAGTAGAGATAAAATCGAGGACCGGCTCCAGTGGGACATTTCTCGTAAATACTCGTGCAAACACTTGTAACAGCATCTCACTATTAAGATGCATCACCATGTAAATACACAGTACGTGTTACATTCATTTATTTAGTGATGTCTTGACATAGTAAAATAATTTAATGAATTAAGGAATTATCATCTAATCAACGAATCATCTGAAAGGTAAATCAAGAGTCTCTGGAACCGGTGAGCGTGTATGAGACGAACTATGCGAGTAGGGGAAGCCAGAGAGATCTGTAAGGAAATAACCTATTTGAACTCTGTACTCTCTGCCTACCCTGCAAGGGATCTGGTGTGATGATATAGATATAGATAGAAAATAATTTACAATCATCAATCTATCTATTTCATCACGCTTGATCCTTTGCAGAATAGGGTAAATCCATAAAGACGTCGATAAACCAATTTTTGATATTAATCTGGACTGGAAACCATAATAATTATGTACATTACTTACAGCAAAAACAGTACTTTAACAAAAATGCCATAATAAAATTTATAAAAGATACCTCATATAAAAAAAAAACATAAAAAGAAGTTCTTAGATTTACGCGAATATTACACATGAAATAAAACTATTTTACGGATTTTATCGCGGTTTTTTTTTTTTTTTTTTTAGTTCCCGACGTTTCGAGTGCTTTGCAGCACCCATGGTCACGGGAGGGACTAAGGTGTAAGACGTCCAATAGGCATAGTTGTTCCGAGGTACCCTCAAACTTCTTAATTATATTAAATATATAATAGATCGGACCAACAACAACAAAAATAATTAAGAAGTTTGAGGGTACCTCGGAACAACTATGCCTATTGGACGTCTAACACCTCAGTCCCTCCCGTGACCATGGGTGCTGCAAAGCACTCGAAACGTCGGGAACTAAAAAAAAAAAATAAAAAAAATAAACCGCGATAAAATCCGTAAAATAGTTTTATTTCATAAAAAGAAGTGTTAATTGAAATAAAAACTAATAATAATGAACCCTATAACGCTTATCGGCGCACATATCGGCGATGTCAGGTACCATGTAATAGGGGGCGAATCTTTTGCTATTACATCGAGCGGAGTGATACTGTTTTTTTTTCTATAAAAATTTCATTTTTGTCCGACCTAGGGAATTGAAATTTATGGTATTCATAAGGCATAAATTAATAGAGCAACGCTTGTATTTTCCAAGCGAAGGTGGCGGATATTATATGTTCGGCCTCAATGTAACAAGGAACAAATGTGTTACCGTTATACCTAGCACAACTCTAGAGTCCGTATTGCTCAATCTCTCTCTCTCTCTCTCTTTCTCTGTCTCTTTCCCTCTCTCTCTGTCTCTCTCTCTCTCTCTCTCTATCTCTCTTTAAGTGCCTCTCCATTACTGGAGGTTGGCTATTAGTTTTGTGAATGTGCCTTTATCCTGAGACATAGGGAACCACTGCTTTGTTACCGGATTTCAATTGAAGGTTTTTTCGATAGAAAAACTAAAAACCCATGTTTCGAGCTCAGGACCTAGCGATCGCGAGCCGCACTAGACCAACGAGGCAGACTATTAACAGAACTTTAATCTTAGTTATTCGGTAAGAAGATTTACATTTAACTTTTAAGGCGTAGGTTAGGATCCTCATTTATTATTTATGTTACAAAAAGATCTTTCTCGATTTCATTACCTGTTAAAATTTGGTAGATATCCTCAGACAATAAGTAGCTTCTTTCATAGCTCTACGCAGCAACGCGACACGTGAGAGCAGTGTTTTAGCGCTTACTAAAGTTAAACAGCGCTTGGCTGGATCGGCCTTAAATGGGTGACCGTATGTGGCATATCTTCTAACATCGCCTTACTTCGTTTGGCGTCTTAAGTTGATTCTGGTTACCGCCTCCCTTGGGACAGCATGGTCCGACAACGTAGGTAGTTCGTACTTGCTGAACCAAGTGGGAAGTCTTGATAAGTTCAAACTGCAAGCCACAATCTGCCTCTATTAATCTGTACTTGGTCCGGGTGGTTGAGTATGTTATATTATAGTATTGCTCAGCTGTAGGATAAAACAGGATACATTATTATTATTCAAACGTAGCCCCACACTACGAATTATTTTATTTTTTATTTTATTTTTATTTGGGAGGCTTACAGCTAGCTATACAGGTTAGTTAAGTGGTTAGCAGTAAAAAGCCATTTACAAGCCGCCACAGTTGAAAAGAGCATGTGCTCAATTGAGTGGGAATACTGAATAATTAATTAGTTAGTAGTGTTAAGACTCATGTAAAAGAGGGGAGCTAATTGCTATATACCGGGCATAATTCCAGATTCCGGACTGATACTGTGAAATTTTTCGATAGAACAACTACATTTGTCTGACCTAGGATATGAACCCAGGACCTCGTGAACGCAAAGCGACTTATTCGCTACTATACTAACGAGGCACTCAGAACATCTTTATAGTAGATTCCTTTAAAATAAGGTCACTTTTAGTAACACAGTTTCTATAACACAGAATATGCGACTTAAAACAGAGGGCTTAGCATGTAAAGTTTGACGTCAGCGTGACGGTAGCGAGTAATCGTGCTGTCACATTTATGTTTATTTAATTTAATTAACTTTGTAGTGTGACAAAGATGGCATATCCACATGTCAGCGTCACGCCTACGTCAATCTTTTCGTGTTTTTTTTTCACGTATTCGCTACCCATTATTCGCCACTAGACCAACGAGGCAGTCGACAAGTGTTTATTTTTTTTTTTTTAATAATATCTTAACGTATCTGGTTATTTATTTCCAACAAAATTCTTCCGGTCTCATTCCAGTCCGGATGATAAGCTCGTAATTATAAATATTTTAATCAAAATGATAGACTGCAAGGATCGGCGGTGCGCTTGGTCCAAATCTATTATAGAGGCGTATACTGCCCTCAGTGGAGCAATGCCATGATTAAGATAATGCGATTGTGGGGCAACCCAGTTGACCACAGCGCGCCAATCCAAGTAGAGGCCGGATTTCAACAACGTCGATGCTAACATTATGAAGAGGTAAAAATATATGTGTTCTACAGAGCTGCTCGTCGTAGCGTTTTTGGGAAAGGCCAGTGTCCTGGTAGACGTCTTTCGGCTTATGGTTAAGTACGTAAGTATAAACATATGTTCGTAGAAGGTAATCTCTGTAACCTTTGATCCGATTCTAAAAATTCTTTCACTGCAAGTCACATTATATATTATTCTGAGTTATATAGGTTATTTTACAGTGACAAAAATACCCAAATTACAAAATAACTGCGTGCGAAGCCGCGTACAGCTAGTCGTGTATAAAATTTTTGAAGAGACTCAAACCTGGAAAGTTCTCAAATCAGACCTATGTGAATTATGTATTTGTAGCGCACCCATGACCCAAAATAATTCATAGTGTGAGGCTATGTTTCAACAAATAACAACAGGCGTACAATCATAAATACTATAAAGCACATAGAACATTGAGAAATAAAGCTCTAACAAAATCCGTAATATTTGGTTTATTTAAATGTTTCGTATTCATGTAAATGTGTAATAAGTTATCCGCTAGCTGATATGGATCGCAATTATCTACATGAAATTCCGCGCAATGCCCTCCAATAATTACAGTAAGTGCTTTGATCGTATAGATCATCGGGTGTTACTGCATAAATTGATGTCTGCTGGAATACATGGCGATCTATATCGATGGTTTGCATCATACATTGACAACCGGAGTCAAGCAGTCGTGTTAAACGGTTATACCTCCACTTGGAAGTCTATACCATCAGGTGTACCGCAAGGTTCGTTGCTAGGTCCGCTCTTATTTACCATCTTCATTTCGAACGTCACCAAGTGTTTCAAATATTCAACTATTTTGCTATATGCCGACGATATAAAAATATTAAAAACAATACGTAATGTGTCGGATACTCTGAAACTCTAACAAGATCTAAATAGGTTCTCTGATTATTGTATGACAAACAAACTCCAATTGAACGTCTCCAAGTGTCATAGCATAACGTTTTCTAGGCTAAAAATACTATTCACGCTGATTATAGTTTCTACAATCACATCATGACAAAAGTTTCTAACATTAAAGATTTAGGTATAAAACATGACAATAAACTAATATTCGACATGCATATAGTCTATATAGTTAAAAGGGCATCCAAAGCATTAGGTTTCATAATGAGAACGTGTGCCAGCTTTAAATCCCTTAAACCGATAAAAATTTTATGTTGCTCATTCGTACGTAGTCTTCTTGAATATGCATCGCAGGTCTGGAACCCCCAGTATAAAATATATATATTAAGAATTGTACAAGTACAAAGGAGATTTTTGAAATATCTTGATTTTAAAACACGGGAACCCTCAATTGACTATTATCACCGGTGTCGAAAATACCATTTTCTGCCATTAGAAAACAGACGAAACATAAATGATGTATGCTTTTTAATGAAACTGGCTAAAGGCTCAATAGACTGTCCTAATTTGTTAGCAAAAATACCCCTGCGCACAAATCACCTAGGCTTTAGACAGATACCTTTATTAGACGTGCCGTTTGCGAGTACTTATTATAGGCAAAACGCATTTTTATTGCGAAGTTCTGGCAGCTTTAACAGATTATCGTTGAGATTGGATATAGATTTGTTTTGCACTAGCGACAACTTAATGAAAAAGGAATTAACCAAGGATTAATTAATTAACAAATTAATTACCAGTTAATCGCTGGTTAAAATTAAAAATAGCAATTATTCATTGTTTGTCTTATTTTTCCCTTTTTAGTTTGTTTAACTTTTTCCTTTTTGCTTTTTGGGTTAGGTTTTGTGCTCTGGTTTATTACTTTTGCCTGATTTAAAAGACGCTTTTATTTATCTCACGATCAAAAGTGCTTAGTTAATTAATTTGTTACAAATTGGTGGAGGCTTGTCATTAGTAATTAAGTTATTATATTTTTTATATCATTGTGTAATTAGACTGTAAGCCTTCCTAAAATAAATAAATAAAATCATTGTTTTTTCTCCCTAATGAAAGTCAGAAGACACTAATTGCCAGATTGTAAGCAATTAGCAATAGCCATATTCGGAGAATATTATTCTACTCATTTGATATACGTAGTATCTTATATAGGTAGGTAGTTAGTAGCTACTACATATGCCTCACTTAGGAAAACTAATATTATAAAGAGAAAAGATTTGTTCGTTTGTAATCGAGAATTAATAATAATAATATAATAATAAGTCATTTAATCCAGGCAACTGAAATTTTACAAAAATATTTTGTTAAACATACGGGCCCATAGAATAAATACCTTACAGACTAACATACATATAATATATAAAAACTTATAAACTAAGTAACATGTGTTGCCGGCGACATGTTGCGCTGTACGGGGGTATCTCTCAGTCTCCCACGAAATCTTCTAAAAACGACACCCTTCGGCCAGTAGTCCTCGCTCATGAAGGTCTCCAATTTGGCAGTGGGAACTCGCACAACAAAGGAATTAAAAGCCGCATTGTGTTGCGAATTCAACTTCTCGACCCTCAGAGTATACAAGGACTTCTTGCGGGCATACTCCACAATGTCATCGGCTTTGGTGGTGTAGTGTAGCCGTGACACGTACAGCAGCGTCGTCGGTACTGCTGAACGCAGGAGTGTGCCATCGTCGACCGGTGCAGACCCACACCGGTTTCTTCGAGGGGGCTTCTTCTTCTTCTTTTCCACCTTGATGAAGCCTTCCTCATCAACTTGACCCTTTGTGGTAGTCCGAGGCACCTTACGTACCTTCCCAGTTGTCCTCTCTGGTGCGCGGGCGGCAGCGGCGGCGTAATCACGACGAGGAGAAGCCGTGTTTACGTTTGACGTCACCGGCGGGGCCGTGGAGGTGGCGGGACGCGGTGTACTGCGAACGGCGGGGTGCGGTATGCTGCGGGCAGCGGGGCGCGGTGTATCGCGCGGGCCCGTAGCAACAGCTGGCGAGGCATCGGCCGACTCGAAACTGCCGACGGATGCATTTTGCGCCCCGCGACGAACGTTCACATTACAGGCCTCGTGCGACCTACTTTCCGGGCTGGCGCCACGCAATGACGCCACCTCTTCTCGTAGTTCGCGGATGGTAGTTTCCGAAGCCTCTAACCTGAATTGCACTTCGGCCAGGCTGGACTTTAGGGTGGTTATATCCTTCAGCAGCCTGGTGACATCGACGTGGTCGAATGTGACGGGGGGTAGCCTATGCAGCTGCTTCGCCACAAAAGCGGGCACGTCGTCGGGATCGGTCGCCTTCAACAATCTGATTATGTCTCGGAGACTTCTCTCGCCCTTTTCGTCCCTCCTGCGAGACGGCATCTGATCGCTCTTACCAAGCGATTCGTACAACAGCACCTTCGCATTGCAGATCTCTTCCTGTTTGAAGTTAGTCTTGCATATCTGCTCGATGCTAACTTCATCCATGGTGTCGATGGCGTGCTGTAAAAACGCCAACACTTCGTTGGCTATGAGTTTTTCGGAACTCATAGCGGAAATGACGTGCAGCGGCTATCGCCGCGCAAATCGCGAATTGCAATAATTCGTATATGCAGTGTGGCACGTCCGAATCCGAGGGCGCACTGCACTGCACTGATTAAATTTTTGACGGACGTGTTAGCGCAGTGGATAAGAGCTTAAGCCACTCCGCCCACTGTCTGTCGCGGGTTCGATTCCCGCACGGGACAAATCTTTGTGTGATCCACAATTATTTCTTTTGTTCTGGGTATTTGTGTGTGTGTGTGAATTTTCATGTTTGTAAAAGCACCCACGTAAGGGGCTTCTTTTTAAAAAGAGAGAGTGAGAGAGAGATACTCTTTGCAACTGGAGTTTTTGGCTGTTTTTGAAAACAGATTAAAGCAGTGAAACACTCAATATTGTCAACGATGAATGAAAATGTATTTTTTCTTCCTTTTAGATCGCTACATTAATTTTTCTTCATGTTCGACCGTTCTTTTATAATTTTGATTGAACACCATAGTCAGATGTTCCATGAATTGTAATCCATTTTGCCTGGGTCCGTCTTGCCTTTTACGTACCAACAACAAAATTCCGATTTTTGTAGTAACGAATAACCCTAGTTTTTTCATAATTATGCACATGACACTGACAGCAAGCAGGTGGATGGCGAACTATCGTTTGACGTAAACGATTCAATAAAATTGTCAATAGTCTTCAAATTATTAAGGACCATTGTACCTGAAGGGTCCGTTTTGCTTTCCATTCCAGTACTATGATTATCATTTATCAAACGGGTTGAAGACCAAAGAATAGTGTTTACCTATGCTTGTAGTTTAGCTTTTGCCTTTACGCTTAATTTTCAACACATTTGCATTTTAGTTGATTTCTACTTTTTAGTTTGATCTCCGTGTTCCAACACCCTCTAGATGTAATACCTACATAGTTACTCGTTCTTGCGGTTATAACTTCACTTTCTACGCCTGTTTGTTTCTCCAACTTCTTTCAAGTGGACCGAAACTGAAACTGCTGAGTTATTGTTTGTTAATTAGCTCACGGTGAACGTGTCATGTAATTTGAACACATGTAACCGCAAACAAGAACATTCAATCACGCGAGATATTCGGCGCGCGTCACTAACGAGCGCGCGTGTGATCTCGCGCAATAATGAGCCACAAGTAATTTCTTCATAATTGTTGGCGAGAAAGAGGCTCGGAAGTAGTCGACTGAAGCCGAGACTTCAAAGAAATTAATGAGTGTTCGGAACTCCCGACGTGCCGCCGCCGCACATTCGATCAGTTTGGACGCGAGCCGGAATAAAGTTGCCGCAAGGCTTTTAACACATTCTCTACTAATTGTTCTCCAACCTCTATTTCATAAGTCATTTGACTTATCAAATGATTCAAATTTTATTCAAAACAAAGAATTAAATGGCTCAGCCCGAACTTCGGCTCAGACTTATGAATAATTAAAACACAATTAATGTGTCATACGAATTATACTTCAAATACCACAGAAAAAGGACATTCCAATTCCAATACTGCTTGGTCTGTGATACCACAATACAAATTTGTAGAAACACTCGACTTAAAGATATTTGACATCAAACTAGGAGTTTCTTTATTATATTTTACCGAAGATACATAGGTCTTTCCGCTTGTATTATAGTTCCACATCTATAAAAAGCGCTAAATTGCTAAAGTGTTTACATATCTCAAAGTAATTTTATGAAGTCAACATACTTATAAATAATTTAAATTAAAAATTTATCCTTGACCCCAAATTGACAAGACATTATTAAATTCATTTCATTTTAACAAATTTCTGTAGATGCGAAAAAATTGCTTGTATTGCTTACATGCATGACCTATTCAACCCTTTCAGACTTTCTACCGTGAAAAATACCTGATCGTAACGTAAAATATGTTTATACAGTGTAGGTGATACTGGTTAAGCAAATGAGTTGTTGTGTAAACAAGGCGGTCAACGTCTGCCGAGACGAGGTAGCATTTCGTATGCGAGGTGCGAGGCTCGTTACCGGGCTGTGCGCCCGCAGGGAATTGCCACGACTCAATTATGTCTAACTTCATTGCTCAGATTCCGTCACGAGCATAAACTCAAACTTATCACGCACATACCTCCCTATGCTGCGTACGATTAGGGGGTTCGAATAGTTGGACGCATTCGCGAAATAGCGGGTCTTCGTCTTTTTAATATAGACGCGTACGTATAGGTTCGAGACCGAGATCAGAATGGGGTGACAATATCCGTGACATATGTCTTGTCGCCTGTGCTAGCCCTGCTGGTATCTGTTCCTGATGTAAGCTACCACAAACTCGCCGCTTAATTGGGAACGTTTACAACTCGCAGCCGAGGCTTGTGGCTTTCAATTCAGATGTTTGCTTGTAAGCGCTACTTCCATGCAACTGATACTCGGTTTAGGTGATTCGGTATTTACTTTAGGTACAGTAAGTTCTAAAATAAATACCGTCCTGACCATATTTCTCAAGTCGGGCGTGGCAGAAAATGTACTGTGTATACGCACATACTGGCAACGATGTTAGATCCCAATATAATAGGTCTTATGCCATTGCGAACGTTAGCCGGTATAATTATAACAGCAAACGTTTCAGAGCCCGGATGGCTATTGAGGAATAGAAAAAAAACATGCTTTTTACCTATTTAGGATTCGAACCCGAGGCCGCCCGTCGCTATCTGCACTATGCGCCACTAGACCATTGAGGCATTCAACGAAAAGTTATGTTTGTTGTAATATACCTTATTTACCCCTACCTAATTTTTATTATATTTTAAAAACTGCGAAGTTTCTTTTACAGGAATTGTGTTTTGAGAGAAAGATTTACTTTACACCTTTGGCTAAAGACAGAGATCGTTTAGCGATATTCAAAAATTAGATAGGAGTTTGGAGGAGTTAGAACTACACATGCAAGGCTACCACGGGTGACAAGACATCTCGCGTGGCACTAAAGTTTGTCGATTCGAGTTTATTTATATTCTAAGTTCGAGTCTTGTACGAAAGTAAATGGTCTTGTCTATACGTTAATACAATACAATTCTTTAAACGAGTTTTCAACTTTTGTCACGGCTCGTCATGCAACCAGCAAAACATATAGCAAAATTGGTATCTCATATCTCATCTCCGCCTGTACAAACCCTGCTGTTACATTCCGACCTCGCCGGCGTGGTCGATGAATACTTTAGCCGCCGGCCGGTGTAAAGCACCAAGACGAGTCACTTAGTATACGCCCTCCACCATAGCGACAGCCCAAGCCGAGGCCGTTACCCCTTGAGGCCTTCTAGTTGCCTCCTTGCTTTTCTGGCTGAAGTGTGGCTAAAGTGGTTTGTCTTCATGCCCGGTAAAGTTGTAAAGGTCCCGCGGCCACCAGCGTAGATCATGCACACACCACACCAAAGATTCGAAAACAGAGTATAGGCCTTTAGTACTTCGTGAGGCTTCCCCTAAGATCGTTACGGCGCGAAACCGGTGCTTTTGTGACTTTGGGCTTTCTTATGGGGCCCATTGTGAGTGCTCACAAAAAAGGTATTTTAAACATTAGACAAACCCACTCTATTATTCATGCCACCTTGTATTGGAAAATGTGTTCCACATTATTCATACATACTTACTACCTACTCACATTATATATGAACAGAACTTTTTAACATCCTGTTCAGGAAGTACAAAAACTATTACAGAGAGCTAAGCGTAAATCATTTGACGTTATCGTGATGTTGTCGAGAAAGCGTGCTGTCACGTTCGAATTACACGCTTTTTTATTTCGTAAATTTGAAGTGTGGAAGTGATGGCATATTAACTCGATAGCATCACGCTAATGTTAGTTTGTTCATTCCAAGCCTCCTGGTAATGAAAATGTTTTCGAACCACTTAGTACCTACATTATGTGTTTGTAATAAACTACTCCGAATATTTTATGAAAAAATTTTACAAACTCCAGCAATCCATACTGGGCTCCTAAATCCGCGTGGTAGAGTCCTCATCTATTCCACCTCGATTGGTGAGAGAAAGCCTTTAACCAGCCGTGGGCTGTCCCACGTACTGTTACAGGCTAATTTATTTAGGGATGTCAAAGGTGTACTGTGTACGTACACCCACATATCCTAATGTAATAAGGGACCCACCTTTTACCATTTTAGCGGGCACAAATCCAGACTCCGGACCGCAATTGAGAAGTTTTCGAACCTTGTGATAGTGATTATGAACATTTCTAAGGTTGTTCTAAAGTAAGTTCTTCTTCTTAGTCGTACACTCCTGGCGGAGTGGTCGTGGTCATGGATCCTCTGATAGGTCGCTTGTGGCTTTTGCGAGACTTCTCCATCTCTCTCTATTCGTGGTACTCTCTATTAGTGTTACTAAAGTAAGTTAGGTAAGTACATAAAATTTTAAAGTCGCCATCTTTTAATAAACCAGATTAGGTCTTTCCGGGCTCAGCCGAGAAATGTTATATGTAAGTTGCTTATTTGTTGATTTCTAATTTAACCAGTTACTTATACGTGTGGAATTCTGTCGGTTAATATAAGTTGGTTTATAAATAAATAAATATCATGTTGGTTTTATTACCATTACCAAAATATTCTATCTCTATATCATCATGCCAGCTCCCTCGCGGGATAGGTAGAGAGTACAGAGTTCCAACAGGTTCTTTCTCTTTCCTTACAGATCTGGCTTCCTCCACTCTCATAGTTCGTCTCATACAACGAACACCAAAATATTATTTTTAAATTCTTATGCAATTTTTTACGTCTACAATATCATCATGAAAAATTTGGCTTGATAATATCTATGATAATTGTTATATAATAAATTCCATGGACCCATACCAGGCAATCAGTAACGAAAGGTTTTTACGACGACGAGCTTTTGAAACAAGTAATTTAATCTCAATATTAGGTAGAGTACCTAAAATTCCCTTTTTCAATGTATAAACATTTACGCAAAGTGGTGTTTTAATGGAATCTGATATTGATTGGTTCGAGTGCCTACTTCATGGAATTTTCTTTAACATTAATGTATTTTAAGTATTATACTTTCTTTTTGGTATTCATAAGTAGGCATTTTCCTAAAAGTAACTTTTAAATAAATTTCACTTGTAAATATTTTGGTAAAGAACCTTTATCTATATATCTATATTATCACGCCAGATCCCTTTTGGGGTACACAGACAATACAGATTTCCAACAGGTTATTTTCTTGTATAACTCTCTGGCTTCCTCCACTCTCATATTTCGTCTCATACACGCTCGCCGGTGACGGAGACTTTTAACTTGCCCTTCAGATAAGACACGATTTATTTGATCATAGTAAGATAGTCTAGGTCTCCCCCGGTATCTACATCCTTCCACTTTCTACACTACATCTTTCCACAGACCCTGTCACTCCACACTTACACCAACTCCGCCACGTTTTCAGGGCCGTAAAACTAGTGTTGTAAAAATGAGCGCTGAAGTCGAGCGTTTAGCGCTCACGAGCTTTGAAACACGTAGAAGACGCGAGCGCTTTAAGTGCCGACTCGAGCGTTTTTACAACACTACGTAAAACTATCATCAGCGCCGACGTCAATGCGTCATCTACTCTATTTAGGTACACCGACACTGATCGCCGGTGCGCGATAGAAGATTTCATCGCTGAGATGAACCTTTCCATCCACAACACACCCGAAGCACCACCGACCTTTTGCAGCCCTATGGGCGAATCTTCTATTGACGTCACACTTTCAAGTGTAGATGTCCGATTGGAGAGGTGGCGCGTCTTACCCGATGCGTCTTGTAGTGATCATCGCCTGATCGTGTACGAATTTGTCCCAGGAATAATACAGGATCCTCCTAGTCAGAGTCACAATTATAGATACAAATGTAAAGGAGCAAACTGGGAGTTTTTAAGTACACTTACGTCGTCGTGCGTCGGAGACTTTACTCGCCAGGAATTATTCGCGCAAGAAAGTGCAGCAATAATGTCAGATTCTTTACTGTGCCGATATTGTGCCGACGTAGCTTTAGGCCGCGTATCTTTACCAAATACCAAAAGATGCGTTTGGTTGAATAATCACTTATATATACGTTTGAGGAAGCTTTAGTTGCACTTAGAGTTGCCAGGTCTCACTACATAGCTGCGGTTGAAAAATCTAAAAGCGCTTTACTTAATAGAGTAGTAGAAAAATTAGATAGCGAAGGCCCTTGGTTTCCACTGTACCATGAGTTCAAAGCAAATCGATCAATCGACTTAGCGTACATACAAAACATCAAAGTAAATAATAAGCATTCCGTTGGTATTGAAGAGACCGCGAGTGTCTTGCTCAATACGCTAATCCCTGACGACGATACGACAACCGATAGCGAACATCATAAGCAGATACGCGCGTGGGCCATAGAGACACCTCTTTCCCCCGCGTCTAATCTTCCATCTCGCGACGAATTCATTAACATTGTTCAAGCTCTCCCTCTAAACAAATCCGCCGGATAAGATAATATATCAAATAGAATGATAAAAGAAACTAGTCGAGCGTCGGGTGACTCAATTTTACAGGTTTTTAATCGATGTATATTTGAGGGCATCTTCCCTAGAGTGTAGCGTCGCGGATACATACGTATTATTCCGAAGAATGGTGACAAACCTCCAAATGACATAAAGTCATATCGACCGATTACCCTGTTACCGTCGCTGGGTAAGCTCTTAGAGCGTCTTATAGTCCCACGCCTATTATCCGGTGGACCAACATTTAATCCGAAACAATTTAGTTTCACATCGGGCAAACCGACTGTAGACGCAGCCCTATCCGTAACTATTGGACTAAGCTGTTGTCAAATGTGATTAACTTGGTACAATTTTCTCACATTTTTCATAATATTAATATGTTATAAAATATTACATAACATTAATAAGTAATTAATCCAGCAATAACATTTTCAGCAAGGATCAATTATTTGCATACAAATTTCCGGGTCCAAAATTCCGGGTAATTTTTCTTAGGGATAGTCTAGGAATACTGCCTCATTGCTGAAGTCTTCTCTCACAAATCGAATTAGAGAGAGAGAGAGTTTAAAGAGATCTAAACTCTCTCTCTCTCTAACTCTCGTAGGTCTTACCCACGCGGACCCAGTGCGAATTGGGGGAAGCTGGTTTAAGGAAACCTGCTGATGGATTTAAACAAGCCACTCTTAAAAGACTTCTAATTTATCTGCTACCGCATAAGGTGTTACCCAGGAACAACTAATTCAGGTTTCTTTCAACGCACTGAGACGTTCGTCTATGGAGATATTTCAAAAGATTTTCCTGCTCAGACTGACCAAGCCGAACGCAACTTAACGTTGGTCATCGCAAACACTGAAGAAAAAGGTTTTGTTCTCCATGTTCGCAATGTCAGCCCAGCGTTACGAACATCTTAGCTCAACCATATACATACATATCTTAATCTATGTAGCTGATGAATGCTACCGTCAGGCCTATATTCCCCAAGCAGGGGTGGCAGAGTTGTACTGAGTACACCCACTTTCCGCCGACAATATTTAGATCCCATGTGATAGGGGGAGAGCGTATTGCCCTATACCGGGCACAATTCCTCATAATACTCCGGACTCATACTGGGAAGTTTTTGTTAGAATAACTAAATTTGTCATTGTGTAGCTAATGAAGTAGGTACTTATTAAATTTCAACGTTCAACTGAATGTCAATATCAATCGTAAATTTAGTTAATATGAATCTAATTTCTCAATTACTTAGCCAATATATAAACGATTCTAAACACGAAGTCGGCAAATAATATTAATTGCTCTTAGGGTCTGTGATTATGTCACGGTTTAGTCGAATAACGTTATGGTGTATGCACTTGGTGCGAGTGAACATGCGCGTTACAAACGCGGCCTACTCGAGGGAGTAACCAGCGCGTATAACATTGGTAGTTCTATTGGTGGTTCGTATGTCTAAATCTATGAAGAAACGACTGCTAAGTATGCTAGTTATTGCTTAAATTACTTGTCGGGTATATTACAAGCCTTAGAAGGATTACTTGTCTAGATGGGCACGGCATACAATTTATATACACATAGGGTAATTAAATTGTAATACGCACACGCACGCGCACGCACACATTGACAGCATTTGAACAAATTTTCTACAAATCCAAGACTGGTATCACGCACGCATATTGTTTAACTAAGGCCGCTTTTGGCGCCATTTTTGTTAGCAATGCTACGGAGCAGGTTTCCTTAAACCAGCTTCCCCCAATTCGCACTGGGTCCGCGTAGGTAAAACCTACTCCCTCTAACTCGATTTGTGAGAGAACACTTCAGCAATGAGACAGTATTCCTAGACAATCCCTAAGAAAAATTACCCGGAATTTTGGACCCGGAAGATTGTATGCAATTTATTGATCCTTGCTGAAAATGTTATTGCTGGATTAATTACTTATTAATATTATGTAATATTTTATTACATATTAATATTATGAAAAATGCAAGAAAATTGTACCATATTAATCACATTTGACAACAGCTTAAGTCATTATGTCTACTGGATTGAGCATTGCTGCTTTGTAGACACAATCGTACCACCGTATTTGGGGTTCTGGTTTGGTTATGCTGATTATAATGCCTGTTCCAGTAGTGGTACTCGTGAACGGATGCTGTTTGTGGGGACTGGTTCATCTGGAATCGTCTAGACACTCTTTATAAATAACATCATTAGTCTCATATCTCCGTCGTACGGCATCACACTGGAGCTAAATCGGTAAAAAGAGAAAGAGAATTAAATAAAAATAGGTAGGCACGCTGAGTTTCTTTGCCAGATTTTCTAAGTGGAGACGTTCTGATACGGTAGTAGATAAGTAGTTAAATCAGATTTATAAAAATGAAAATTAAATTAAAAGTATTCTTCAGGACAAAAAAATACGGTATTCTTATGAGGCTACATTTTTGTGCTCGCTTGCTATTCATTATATCACATAATATCCTACTAATATTATAAATGTGAAAGTTTGTATGTGTGTTACTAAATCACGCATAAACGGCTGAACGGATTTGTATGAAATTTGGCACACAGATAGTTTATTACCTGAATTAACACATAGAATTTCCTTTTTATCCCGGAAAAATGTTAGGTTCCTGTCTAAAGTGCACGCGGACGAAGTCACGGACAGAAACTTGTAAGTCATAAGTTTTTAATCACCACTTATTGGCGAATTATATTGATGCTCTTAAACATTTCATGAAACAGATAATAAGTTTATGACCAACAACATATTGGTACATCACATCTATATTATCTTCTCATAGTATGTCTTATTAATAGTCACTTGGGCACGCTGTTAATCAATTTAATACATAAGTATAGATATTTCTACTTTTACATTAAGTTTTTAAGTTGTAAATAATCACTTTATAAGTTTTTTTTTAATGAAATATTCATCATCTCAGCCTATACCTGTCCACTGCTGAACATAGGCCTCCCCAATCTTTTTCCAGTGTAACCGGTCCGTTGCCACCTGCATCCAACGACTTCCTGCATTCTTCATAAGATCGTCGGCTTAACTGGCAGGCGGCCGTCTCACGCTGCGCTTGGCATTACGTGGTTTCCACTCTAGAATCTTTCTGCTCCAACGACCATCCGAATTTCGTACTATGTGGCCTGCTCAATGAAATGAAAAATTTAGTTTGATGCCAAACGGCGAACAGAACTGTTAATATAATAGTGGTATTACTTTCTCCCTGTATACTGAAGTACAAAGCAAAGAATGAAGAGGTAACTATGTCGGGTACACTATTTCTTGAACCCATAAAAACCCTAATTTTCTACACGGTTACGTCTTTTACCCAATCCCGGCAATATTAGTGCGATGAAGATTTAATTGACGACAATGTTCACTCCGCTCAATATTTGTACCTACCTAATAATGTTTTAAATTCATAGTCATAAGACATCACAAAAAGACTGATATTAGCGTGACGCTCACGAGTTGTTATGCCATCCTTTTCAGGCTAAAATTTACTAAATAACCCTGAACGTAACAGCGCGCTCACTCTAACGTCTATCTTTTTGTACTGAGCCCTCAGTTTTCATTTCATTTAAATGCAGTCCTCTTAAGTCAAAGACCCAACATACACCAAATCACTAAGCTCGTACATAGGA
Source organism: Phalera bucephala (assembly GCA_905147815.2). NCBI lineage: Eukaryota > Metazoa > Arthropoda > Insecta > Lepidoptera > Notodontidae > Phalera > Phalera bucephala. Next base: position 15,067,072 of record LR990615.1, read on the forward strand.
ACATGTACATTATATAAAAGGTTGTGCACGTAAGTATGACACGAGGAGGGTTCACCTCCGAGAGAGTCGCTAAGTTAATTCATTATAGTGCTCCGTGTTTGAGTTTCGCAAACGCTCGCCGGTTTCGGCCTTGTTTCGGTAATCGAATGCCGGGCCCTTATCCGCTATGAACAAACGCGGGGCGTTACGATAACTTCGGGTAATGTTCGTGTAATATATGCTACTGTCATTAGACAAAAACACACCGTCACGCTAATATTCCGACCGTCACTTTACATAAGTTATTTTTTATTTTGCATTCTTATTATGCAATTTTGATTAACTTTATTTTTTTTATATTTACATGTTAATTAAAAATGTATGCCTAAATGAATGTTTACTATGATCACTACTAGAGAAGAGCGCTGATGCCTGAAATACAAATATTACTTTTTCTGATTCAGGTACAGATGTCTCACCATATAAACTAAGCAAGTATTAACTGTAAATGTTACCATTTGGTGTAATATTGTGTGTAAAGGAATGAATAAATTATTATTTATTTTATTATTCCCCAAGTAGGGGTGGCAGAGGTGTACTGTGTGCATCTAATTTTCGCCGACAATGTTACGTCCCATGAAATAGGCTAGGACTATTGCCATATACCGGACACGATTCCAGCCTTCGGTCTGATACTGGGAATTATCCGATATAAAAACTAGATTTGTCTGAGCCAGGACCTTGAAGCACATAATTCGCCATTCGACCAACGAAGCAATCGTTAAACGATCATTTCACAAAGTTATCATAACACATCGCGTTACGTGTTTGTCAAAGAGAATAAAGGGCCTGCACGCCCCAAGTCCCGCGCTCCGCATCACGCCCCCCAGAATAAACAGCCACCTAATTGACACCTATACCAAGCAAATTACTTGCGGGAACTTTTAAGGGTAGCATAATATCACCCTGGACTTTGTAATGTCTTTTATGGTGGTTTTTATAAGTAGTGATGTTGTTATCTGCTTTACTATGTAGTCTAAACGGGGGAGTGGAGTTAGGTATATATATATGGGTGGGAGTATTGTCCATACGCTGAGTAACCAATACCGAAGGATTTCTCTCACAAATTATTGCCAGAGACATCGGGCCATGGTTCACCACTCGGACCAAGTGTATATTAGTAGAGGAGGGTTAGGTGATATAATTTGTAAAACTCCTTCTATGAATTCGGATTTCATTGAGAGATTGTGAAATGCACCGTTGTAAAACTTCTTTTGGGGTGTGTAGTGTAGTGTGGGCTTATTAGCGTGTTAGACTATATAACTGCTGTTTAATAATATAATAAATCAGTGTATCGATTGGTTTCACTCATCTCCCGAACATAGCACCCTACATGGTGACCGTGCCGGTAACAAGAGTATGCCTAGTGTGAGCGCGCATTCCGTTGTGCATATAAGGCAAATTACAATATCGTGCCCATGCCAGTTGTCAAGTGAAAAGTGTATTTTTTTTTATTATGATCAACTACACTATTAATTTTTTTCATTATTTCTTTCGGAAAAGGCATTTTGAGTTGTTTCTTTTAATTAATGGGCAAGTTAGTGAGGAAATGATATTTGTAATAGTAGAGGTGTGATGATACTTCGGGGTAGACTTTGTCTTTCAGGGCCCTTATTCGTTATTATCAAACGCTACGTATTACTAGAAATTATCATGTAATGGTATTCTATATAGCCCTAGAGTTCTATTTAATGATCATTTTGCGAAGATATCGTGACGCGACGCGTTACGTATTTAATTGTTCATAGCGAATAAGGGTCTTTGAGCTGATGGTTAGCGCAGTGGTTAAGAGCTTAGGTCGCTCCACCTACTGTGTTTAATAGTCGCGGGTTCGATTCCCGCACGGGACAAATCTTTGTGTGATCCACAATTATTTGTTCCGGTCTGGGTATTTGTGTGTGAATTTTCATGTTTGTAAACGCACCCACGACACAGGAATAAATCCTAGTGTGGGGCTACGTTTTATAAAAAAAAAAAAAAGAAAAATGTCTACGTCGTGTATATCTCGTCGTGTATCTTTCTGTGAACTCTTATAATAGTAATAAGAAAGGCATTATTTGTTGATATCGTAGAAAGCTATGGGAGTCTGATATAAGTTCATCTCGCATGGCCTTTTAGATTTTTTTTGCGAAATGTAGATGATCTGAACATTTCTCACTACGTTTTCGGGGATTCAGCATCAAATTATTCTTTTTCAAGAAAATGACGTTTATTCGTCGAAATATGTACCTGCCGCTGATAATACCCGTCCCAGCGTTGTACTTACGAAATAAATATTCTATCGATGGCATCACAATTTATATATGAAAATCTTCTATATGTTAAAAAGAATATTAGTAATTTTAAAAAATATAGCGACATCATCATCTAAATACACGGAACAAAGATGTTCTTATTGTACATTCTACTCACCACACCACCACAGAATTAGTAAATTAGTATATTTATAATTAGTAAATATTTCATGGGGCAATGTATACGTTTCTACAACAAATTACCCATACATATCCGAAACATGCCTATGATCATCATCATCATTTTCAACCCGTAGCCACCCAAAGCTGAGTGTAGGTATCTTCCATGGCACTCCATTCCCTTCGGTCTTGCGTTTTTCTCATCCAATCCCTTCCGGCCACCCTCGCCAGGTCATCAGTCCATCTTGCGGGTTGTCTACCTACATTTCGATGGCCGGTTCGCGGTCTCCAATCAAGCACCCCCATCTGTTGTCCGATCTCCGGCATATGTGTCCTGCCCATTTCCACTTTCTTTCCGCTATCACTTGAGCTATGTCGGTAAGTTTTGTTCTTTCCCGGATTATGATGTTTTGGACCCGGTCTCTTAGCGATATACCTAACATAGCTCGCTCCATAGCTCTTTTGCTCACACGTAGTTTATTTAAGTTGTATTTTGTGAGCGTCCAGGTTTCGGCTCCATATACCATAACGGGCAGGACACACTGTTCGAAGGTGCGACGTTTGAGATTCATGGGTATGTTTCTCTTAAATATGTCGGACAATTCTCCAAAAGCGCCCCATCCCAATTGAACACGGCGAAGGATTTCAGTTTCTTGCCTGTTCTTATTGAAGCTAAGGGTTTGTCCTAAGTAGATGTACTCATCAACCCGCTCTATTTTCTGTTCACGTACGAGGATGTGATCTACAGGGCTATTATTGCACATTATTTTGGTCTTAGATGTGTTCATTTTCAAACCAACACGCAGCGACACAGAGTATAGTTCTTCAACCATAATTTGCAGATCATCGAGACCTTCTGCGAATACAATGATATCGTCCGCAAAGCGGAGGTGGCTTAGCCGTTCACCATTTATGTTTAAACCTCTATTGGACCAGTCGAGGAGCCGGAATATGTCTTCTAGGCAGGACGTAAATAGTTTCGGTGAGATAGTATCACCCTGTCTGACCCCTCTTTTCACGTGTATGGGATTTGTCAGCGTGTGTAATTTCACCTGCAGGGTGGCGCTACGGTAGACTTCTTTGATGGCCTCGATATACCTATAGTCTGCTTGAGAACGTTGTAAGGATTGTATTACAGCCCAGTGCTCTACTGTATCAAAAGCTTTTTCGTAGTCTATGAAAGCCAAAAACAATGGTTGATTATACTCTGTACATTTTTCCAATATCTGTCGCACTGTGTGGATATGGTCTATAGTGGAGCCCGCCTGCTCCACTGGCTGTTCGGAGTCTAATCTAACGGCCAAACGCAACGTAACTACTTTAGTAAATAGCTTATATACATGGCTGAGTAGCGAAATGGGTCGGTAATTTGTGAGTTTGGTAGTCACCTTTCTTGTGAAGAAGAGTTGCGACCGCATTTTTCCATGTGTTTGGAGATGCACCTTCGAACAGTACCTTATTAAGGAGCAACTGCAGTTGTTTCAGTACAGGTTTACCACCATATTGCAAGTGCTCATAAGTTATTTTATCTTCGCCAGGTGATTTTCTTCGCTTCATCTGTTTTAAGGCGTGCTTTATCTCATACATGCTTATTTCGGGGAGGTCTTCAGTTTTGTGCCGTGCCAGGGTTGCCCTTGGGTCTTTTTTGTCAACCGTGATGGATTGTGGTGTTTTGTAACTGTACAATTCCGTATAGTATTTTTCTACCTCTTTCAGTACATGCCTATCAATAAGTTTTAAAAGCAATTAAAACTAGACTCTGTAAGAAAGGGTATTACAAAATTTCGGATATCTTGAAAGTAAAACAGATGGTGTTTGAGCAGCTCCTCAATCAGCAATATTAATCAATGATGTATAATACAATTTTGAATAAGAAAAAAAATAGCTATCGTAAAGGCCAAACAAATCAAATTAAAAGACTAGGCCGTTGAGTTTCACGCCGGATCTTCTCAGTAGAGGCCGCGTTCTGATCCGGTGGTAGATGTATAAAATGTAATCATTTTAACGTTTGCGAGTGCTATTGTATTGGTCTATACAAATAAATGATTTTTGACGTTGAGTTTGACTTTGAATTCGTCGTCGTAAAAACGTCGTAATAATAACAGTTGGGAAATCATGCTGTCTTGTTCATTTTATTTAGTATTTTTTAGTGTGAAAAAGGGATGCATATCAACTCAATAGCGTTGCAATAGCGTCAAACTGTTCGTGCTGAGCCCGTTAGCCATCGTACAATTACTGATGACAGACTCTGATTGGCATTAAATAGCATTTAAACTTCACGTCATATAGAACGTAGTCACGTAGAAGGCGACTTCTACACACAACCCCCAAAACTTTATTGAAAGAGTTTTAGAAACATAATGTCAAATTAGCTATTTCTTAAACACACACACTATTTCTTAAAGTTACATAAACGACTTCTGTATATTTTCTTAATGTAACTATGTAGCGGGTTCGGTAAAAGAGCTTCCCGAGGCGTTAGAAATGTTTTGTTGGCGCACAGCTTTTAGCAACTGGCGCCAACTCCACCACCACAAATAGGATTACTGACAGACTTAGAAAGCCTGCGCCTGTTGGTTAATTCAATTTTATTGTCAATATAAAACGCTTTAAATGTTTTGTTCAACTTTGCTTTCAGTTCTCCGACAGTTATAATCTGTTAAATTCTAAAACAAATCGTTTTGTTGTAGAGGGGGCTGATATTGGCGAATTTTAGAGAGCACGAAAGAATTAAATTCTTTTGGATGTCCAATTTTAACTGGAGCTTGTTTGCAGCACCTTTAGTTTTATTTTTTGAAATAGTAGGTAGAATTTTTTTTAATTTGTGCCTATTAAATAGGATACTCCTTAGTTAAACTAAGTGCTGTCCATCTAACCTAATCGTAGCCAGCTAAACATAGGTGTAAGGACTAAACACTTTGGATTCCAGCCGTAACATAACAGGAAAAATGTTATGTCAATTGACAAGATTATAACATTTATTCGTCTAATACTTATTTATCTTGCTGTTGTTTTTAAACAAGTTTTTAAGATACTATGAACTCCCAACATAAATGAGTGCGCAAATGAGGGAAAAATAGATAACATAACCCTTATTTTACTACATCCTATATTTTTGACTCTCAAACACAACTAAAGTATTATCATTTTGTTAGCATATCTCATAAATTTTTAATGTTTATATTTTTATTTACAGCTGCATAGATGAATAAACGAAGCGTGTTTAATAAAGAATAAATGTCTAATAAAGTATTACGGTCCAAAGTAATGATTCAAATTCAACTTTATTTTACGATTGTTCTAACGACTTGAGATTGTTGATAACTCTACCGCATTGTCTTATCGTAATGTTACAGTTACTTTTCGAATTATTACAATATTGGCATTTATTGGTGTCCGTCCCAGTATGCCTTGGAGCGAGATTCATATCCATAGGTATCATCTCGAATATTTAAGACAGCTCATCGCAAAAATTTCGGCCAGAAATCATAGACAATTTGAAAATACATTTACAACAAAATACGTATATCGAATGCGTATCACTAATAGAATAATTTACAAAATATATATTTCTTATCATTTTTTAAATCGGATCAATAGGTACCTATTATATTTGCAGGTACTTAGATTATTTCACCACCTTCTAAGACTTTACGATTATAAATCAGTTTTGTATTTAACTCTATATAATACAAGATTCATTAGTCTTTAGTACATAAAAACATGTTTCAATTCAAAGCCTGTTTATTTCGTTGAAGCCGCGAGCTTAATCTATCATAATATGACTTTTTAAGTACGTGCACGTGACGTGCACTTACATAATATATAAGCGTAAAGAAAACGCCAAAGCTTCTAACGGGTACATGCGAGATCGAAACGATGTTGACCTTTCTAATCAGGAGATTAATCAGTAAGTCTTGTTAGTCGGCGCCCGGATGCCGGGGGTGCCGCTGTCACATCTCTATCGTTTTTTACCGCATCATGCACATCACGCACAACTTTGCATGTGAGAGCTCAGCATGAAACGATTAATGTTAGCGTGAGGCTAGAGAGGTGGTATGCTATCCTTGTCACACTACAAATTTACGAAGACAACATGAACGTGGAGTTTTGGCGGGAAATCGAAGAGTGATGTCGTCAATTTGTTTTAATTTCCAAAACTTGTGTTATTTCGAATTATAATGTGTAATATTGGTGGAATATTAACCATTATGTATTCTTTATGTATTTATATGTGCATGAGTGAAGGTAATTATAACAAAGTGATAAAACGTTCCTTTTCGATTTCCCTCAAAACGGCCGCAGCAATTGGTATGTAAAGTATCCATCGCTTTACTATCCAGGGTGGGGCACTTCATTAACTTCATAATCATCTTTGTCATCAAATTAATCAGGGAGTTCAATTAATTTAGAAATGAATATTCGTAATACTTGACATAGGCAAAATACGCGTCGTCGTGATGCCATAAACATAAAAAAACATGAACGTGACAGCACGATTACTCGATATGGTTTTTACCCCAAAACATCACTCACAACTTTGGTCCTGAGAGCTTAGCACGAAAACTTGAACGTTAGCGTCACGCTAGCGAGTTAATATGCCATCCTTTTAACATTACATGTTTTTCTAAATAAACATGGACGTGACAGCACAATTACTCGCGTCATGGTAGGTCCTTTGTTTATGTTGAAGTCACGAGCTTAAACTGTCATAATATGACTTTTTATGAACGTGCATTTACATATACAGGCGTAAACAATAATTCAAAGCTTTTCACTACTACATGCGAGATCGAAACGATGTCGACCTTTCTAATCAGGGGCTTATCCGATTAAGACGCCGACTAACGGGCGTTCAGGTCAAAATCCCGCGCGGATGCCGGGAATGCCGCTGTGACATCCCCTTCGTTTTTAACCCCAACACGCACATCACGCACAGCTTTGCCTCTGACGACTTCAAATAAAGATATTTTGGATATTCCGTCGAATGTCTCCAGTTTTTTGTAATCGCATATGTTTCCGAGCCGTCAGTAAATTTATACAGATATTTAACAGAATCTTTTTTTATTGGTTAATGTAGGAAAGACTCATTTTTGTTAGTAATATTATTAATTATAAAGAATGTTAGTACTTCTTATTAGCTACAGTATATTCCTACAGTTTAAACTCTCATTGAAGAAATTAACGCGAAAAATAGACGCAAATTTTGTTGATTTGTGCAACAGTCTAAGTAAATATTGGTCTAATTTAAATTATTACGAATTACAGATGACCCGGTCCAAAGGTTAAGAGCTCAAATTGCTCTTCCCACTAGTTCGAGTAGTCGAAGTCGATCCCCGCATGAGACAAATCTTTATGTAACCCAAAAAAAAATCGATTTGGGTGTTTGTGTATGTGAATTTGATATTTCTGAACACACCTACGATACAAGAATAAATACCTAGTAGTGTTGTAAAAATGAGCGCTGAACGTTAGCGTTTAGCGCTGAGTAGGCGTTTACGAGCGTTGAAACTAGAGCACGTTGTAAACAGGGCGTTTAAGCGCCGACTCGAGCGTTTTTACAACACTTATTCCTAGTGTAGGGCTACGTTTTTTTAATTAAAATAAAACAATTAAATGATGTGGGGTAATATTTTAGTATAACACAAAATTATGCTTGTTCTACACAAATACAATAAATATGTCAATAAACTGCCGTAATGTATTTCTTGGAAAGCAATAACTTTTGTTAATAAATAATAATAAGGCAAAGTACGAGTAAATATAGCGAATCACGAATAAACACTAATAATACCACCAATGTTTGAAAAACTTTTCGTCCATCATTTTATTCTACGAAAGACAAGGGACATATTTATATCTGATATCTGCATAAAGTAACTTAAACAGAAAGTTGCTCTTTAACTAACGTCGACTTAACGAATATGGACACTGTGCTGTGAAAACTTTTAAAACGTAACATTGCGCCATGGTAGTTATTTCATCTAAATATAGACGATTTTAATTTACCTTACCTTCCAATGTGGAATAAGAGTCAAAATGTAATAATAAAGTGTAATATTTTTACACTAAAAGTTCACAGTTTTGGTCAATAATAGGTTAGCATCATGCGTAAAACTCATTGTTGTATTTGATGTTTGACCGATACAATGGCCGCTTCACCCATATATCGCCGCTATATCGCCGCACGGGATAAATCTTTGTGTGAACCACAAATATTTGTTTCGGTCTGGGTGTTTTTATGTATGCACATTTTATGTTTGCAAACGCACCTACGACACAGCAATAATTCCTAGAGTGCTACATTTTAAAAAAATCATATTAAAAAATACATCCTTATATCCTAAGACTTAAATACTAAAATCGTTATTTACGAAGTTTCTACTCTAATCCACGGGAGATTTGCTTAATAAATAGACATACAGCTCCACCAATCCATTTTCATGTATAAATTTAAGATTACTTACATAGTTTCGCGTTGAAAACATTGAACAAACTCCTATAAGTTTCCAACTTTTGTTGCTCAAACAAAATGATAATATAGCATACGAGTGCTTATAATATGGTGCCTACGTACCAGTTATTTGTCGAATACAAAGTTTCAACGAAATTGATTGAGTTACATACGTGATAGACAAACTTAACGCTTTTCCAAGCCTCGTCTAGTACATTATAAACTGACAAGTTGTGAGTATCTTGGAATCTCGGCGTTAAGCTATATAACTGTTTGTGTTCCCTCCAAGTTTGGTAGTAATCCATTTAAAAGTGTCAGATTAGAGGGGCAGGGGTGAATTTGCTTAGGCGGGTTCGGTCAGCAATTTATGCTCGAACGCCGCCGCAAATGTGGTCAGTGGTCTAACGCTTGCCGGCTTGCGCTACTGTTTACAACAACAAAGCGAAGTACTAAAACACTTACGCAGGTCCCTCTGGGATAATATCCTTGTACACAAGCGGCTTGAGAACATTTGGTACATCGTGCACTTCGATATTTCATCCTAGCTAGGCGATATAATTTAAGTTTCAGTATCTTAAGGACGGGGTTTGAGCTCCAAAGTTTTGAATTAATTACGAACATTGAGTCGTTTGTAAAGACTTGATTATCGTAATAAGTATTTTTTTTTAAATTCTTGTATGGTTTCTATATACTAACTAATTAATGTCATACTAGATAATGATTACAGGCCTGTCTTTTACCACTGCGGTTAAAATGCTTAAACAAACTCGGTGGACCCAATGAAATGTAGGTGTACATGTAAACCTTTACCTCCTGTTTTGGAGAAAAATGGGTAATATTGGGGGAATATTAACCATTATGTATTCTTTATGTATTTATATGTGCATGAGTGAAGGTAATTATAACAAAGTGATAAAACGTTCCTTTTCGATTTCCCTCAAAACGGCCGCAGCAATTGGTATGTAAAGTATCCATCGCTTTACTATCCAGGGTGGGGCACTTCATTAACTTCATAATCATCTTTGTCATCAAATTCATCAGGGAGTTCAATTAATTTAGAAATGAATTTTCGTAATACTTGACATAGGCAAAATACGCGTCGTCGTGATGCCATAAACATAAAAAAACATGAACGATGATGACGACGAGTAATCGTGCTGTCAGCACGATTACTCGATATGGTTTTTACCCCAAAACATCACTCACTCCTGTTTTGGAGAAAAATGGTCGCGAAGAAAAATGGTAGGTATTCGGAATATATGTATTTGTGCACTCTACTTTAGCCGACGATGTTAGGACACATTATGTTGCCAATAAACCTGATTCAATTCCATACGCCGAAATACTACTGATTTTATTTACGAAAGAATAATTTAGAATAATTCTGTTTAACGTAAGATTCATGCTCGTCAACCGCACCTTACGCTACTAGGCCAACAATGGCTCGTTATATTCAAATATACACGTGTAATGCAATAACGCATACCGCATTTGATGCACAATGCAGGTATTGTATAAAATAATGATACTCGCGCACATTTACAATGCACATATTTTTATTTTGTAAATCTCACACAGAAAGTAGACTTGTATTATTTTGTAAGAGTCAAATGCAGCTGAAAAAGCATCCATACGAGCAAATGTATTTCTGCAACTCTGAAATGGAAAAATGTTCTGTCTGATATTGAAATGGCGCGCGTAATATTTAGCTCTCGAACTATTTCACTGAAATTAATATGAAAATGGTAGTTAACTTAAATTACATACTCACTGCATTTAATTATATGAAAGGTACAATGATATTGATATTGTAATAGCAAGGCTGGAGTAAGTATTGTTTTTTTGTGCAACAGCGGGTGGGTTCTCTTTCGAAAAATTCTCTATCACAATCGGAAGTCTGAAATCGCGCCAGATATAACAATACACGTAACAACATAAGTTGAATAAGCTATGTTATATTTAAATAAGTTGCTACACAATAAGAACTATGCCTGTGCCGGGGTGCGTCTCATCATCATCATCATCTCAGCCTATACTTGTCCACTGCTGAACATAGGCCTCCCCAATCGCTATCCAGCGTAACCGGTCCGATGCCACCTGCATCCAACGACTTCCTGCGATTTTCACAAGATCGTCGGTCCATCTGGCAGGCGGTCGTCCCACGCTGCACTTGCCAATACGTGGTCTCCACTCTAGAATCTTTCTGCCCCAACGCCCGTCCGATCTACGCGCTATGTGGCCCGCCCATTGCCACTTCAGCTTGCTAATCTTAACGGCTATGTCGGTGACCTTGGTTCTTCTACGAATCTCCTCATTCCTGATTCGATCGCGTAGAGAAACGACGAGCATAGCTCTCTCCATAGCTCGCTGAGCAACTCTGAGCTTTTTTATGAGACCTATTGTAAGAGACCACGTCTCTGATCCATATATCATCACTGGTAACACACATTGACTAAAAACTTTAGTCTTAAGGCACTGAGGTATTTTGGATGAGAAGATGTTGCGCAGTTTCCCGAACGCTGACCAGCCGAGTTGGATTCGTCGATTGACCTCTCTCTCAAAGTTGGACCTACCTAACCGGACTGCCTGTCCCAGGTAAATGTATTCGTCGACAACTTCAAGAGTAGAGTTCCCAACGGTGAGTGCGGTGGGTACGACATGGACGTTAGACATTATTTTCGTTTTGTCCATGTTCATTTTAAGACCCACTTGTTGAGATACTTTGTTGAGGTCACCGAGCATTCGTCCTAGATCTTTCAGCGACTCCGCCACGACCACAATGTCGTCGGCAAATCGAAGGTGAGTGATGTTTTCGCCATTGATGTTGATGCCAAGTCCTTGCCATTCCAAGAGCTTGAAGGCGTCCTCTAAGGTGGCCGTAAACAGTTTCGGAGAAATGACGTCTCCCTGCCTTACTCCTCTTTTTATGGGGATCGCCTTCGTGCACTGCCCCTGTACTCGGACTGACATGGTGGCGTTATTATACAAGCACTTCAACACTTCAATGTACCGATAGTCAATGCGGCATCGCTGGAGAGATCTAAGAACCGCCCAAGTCTCGATCGAACCGAAGGCTTTCTCATAGTCCACAAACGCCAAGCATAGTGGCCGATTATACTCCTCGGTCTTCTGTATAATCTGCCGCAGCGTATGTATGTGGTCTATGGTACTAAAGCCTTTCCGGAAACCGGCTTGTTCGGGAGGCTGGAAGTCATCAAGCCTGCGTTCGAGACGATTCGTGATGACTCTCGAAAACAACTTATAAACATGGCTCAGCAGTGTGATGGGCCTATAATTCTTCAGTAAAGTGTTATCACCTTTCTTGAAAAACAGTACCACCACACCCCTGTTCCATGCTTCCGGCGTTTTCTCTTCGAGCAAGACGGAATTAAACAGCCTCTGAAGGACTTTAAGTACCGGCGTTCCGCCCGCTTTCAGAAGCTCTGCGGTAATTCCGTCTTCGCCTGGCACTTTGTTATTTCTGAGTTGTTTGAGAGCCATCCTAATCTCGTACAGGCTGATGTCCGGGATATCTTCAGTGTAGTGTCGGGTTAGCTTGGCTCTTGGGTCTTTTTCCAAGTCAACAACAGGTTCAGCTACTGAGGTGTACAACTGCCCATAGAACCTCTCTATCTCCCTGAGCACCTCTGACCTATTTGACGTTACGTTTCCGTCCTCCGTCTTCAGCTTCGTCAACTGGCTTTGCCCAATAGACGCGTCTCTTGCGAACACTTTGGAGCCCTTGTTCTGTGCTATGGTCTCCTCAATACGCCTTGTATTGAAGGACCGTAAATCGTGTCGCAAGGACTTCAGTATCTGTCCATTGAGCTGCCTATAGGACTTAGCATCATCGGCGGTTTGGAGCGTCATGGAACGTCGCTCAGCCATGAGGTTTCGGGTGTAGTTGGATAGTTTTTGAGGTCTATTTTTACGGTGGGGCTTAAAATACTTAGACCCGACCGTATGGACAGTCTCTACCAGCCTGTTGTTGATTTCGTCCACTGATGCGCTGCTGTCTAGCAATTCGAAGCGGTTTGCCAATTCGAGTTGAAAGTTCTCGGGGTTTTGGATATGTGCATAAGAAGGTCGGAGCGTAGACTTCATCAGACGCGATCTTTCCATTTTGACATTAATATTTAATGTGCCTCTGACCATTCGGTGATCACTGCCGGTTTTTACCCTGTGAATCACGGAGACATCATTAAATATTTGTCGCTTGGTGCTCATGATGAAGTCTATCTCATTTTTTGTGGAACCATCAGGGCTCATCCAGGTCCATTTCCTATGAGGCGGCTTTCGGAAGAAAGAGTTCATCATAAAGAGTCCCTCCTTCTCCAGATATTCGGCCAGCCTCTGACCCCAGGGGTTGCGCTGCCCATATCCAAATTGCCCCACTCTCAATTCATCATCGCCCCGTTTGCCCAGCCGCGCATTGAAGTCACCCATAACCACTGTAAAGTGTGCTTTGGAAGTATGTATGGCTCTACTAATGTCCTCATACATTACTTCGACGTCATCATCTGAGTATGCCGAGGTCGGTGCGTAGACCTGTATGACCTTCAGCGAATATCTTTTGGATATTCTGAGTATCAGGTACGCTACCCTGCTCGACACACTAGTGATGGACACAACGTTGTCTATGAGTGACTTGTGGACGATAAATCCGACACCACCTTGGGACTGCTGTTCGCCCTCCCGGTAGTAAAACAAGTTGCCGGATTTTAACGTTATCGTGTCCTCGCCCTTTCTTCGGACCTCCGATAAACCAACAATATTCCACCGCAACTTGTTTATCTCTTCTTCCGGCTCAACAAGCTTCTCATCTGTCCTTAACGTGCGTGCGTTGTATGTCACCAGGGCCAATTTTCGTAGTTGGTGGTAGCCGAATCTCTGCCTGAGATTCTTAGCACCCCTTGTCCTGTCGTTACCATAGCTGCTACCGTGGCCAGGACGAACAGGACCGCCGGGGACTAGAGGCCTGGTTTTATCTTTTTCTTCCATTTTAATAAATTGGGGGGGTTTGCCATACTCGCCACGCTTGGCAGGCGGGTTGGCGAGCGCAGTTTTTGATGGTAGAAGTGTTAAGGGAACGCTGCTGCCCATTCCCTAGTTTTCCCTTAGTCGCCTTGTACGACACCCGATAGGATGAGATGGGTTGGTCCTATTCTAAGCCGGGAACCACGCGGCGGGTGCGTCTACAAACATGAAATTATGTCTGTAATATTTGCTCAAGATGAGTTCAATAGAAATATTTTTCTTTTTTACACGGCTTGGTCCTGTGGTTAAGAGTTTCAGCCACTCCGCCCTCTGGATTTAGTAGTCGCGTATTCGATGCCTGCATTTTGTGGACAAATATGATGCTACGGTCTGGGTGTTTATGTATGTGAATATAATGTTTATAAACGCTCCCACAACATAGAAATAATTCCTAGTATGAAGAGCGGGTGCGAAAAAAGAAAAGAATATTTTATTACTAAACTATTTTTTTTTAAAGAATAAGGCGTTTTCTTCGTTTATGTTTGTGTCGTATTGTATGTATCAGAGATGGGCAACATGTAATCAGATAATTGATTACAATTGCATTTTATTATATTCAATCATGATTCAAGATTAAAAGTTTAACCGTAATCGTTGCAGATTACAAAATGTCATTGTAATCCAAGCCAAGCGGGGGTGGTTATTCATTAATCTAATTACATTTTGGCCATCTCTGTTATGTAATACGATGCACCAACATAGGCTATATAAATTTTGTCAAACATCACGCGGGAAATAATATCAAAAATAAGTTATTATTCTGTTCAGTGTGATGGAACATAAAATTCTACTTAAATATAAATAAGATCTAATTTAGAATGGAACGTTAAAGATTGTAAAGGGCAGCCATTTGAAAATCATCTCGAAATCGGCTGATGAAATAGAAACTTTACATTTGTGCGCATTTTATTTGACCGACGAACCTCGAAGCTTTCTAGTGGAAAGTCCTCGATCGAAATAAAACGGAATGCGAACAAATTTTCTTAACTTACTTACTTACTACAGCTGAAACATAGTTCATGGCTCCCGCAACGATTCGTGTAGTGTATTTATTTTCGATTTTATTTCTTCAAAGGCGGTAATTTTATATTTTTTTCCTGTTCTCTTTAACCTACTAGCGATCCCCACCAGAGAGGTTAAGTAGGTATAATTTTTTTTTTCTTATTTTTTCGGTGGGGTAATTAGATTTTTTATACAGCACACACATACACATACATATCCCTATCAGTAAACCATAAAGGTATTCGTTACACACAGCCCTAACAAGATATAGTTTTAACACCGTCACGCCTATATTCCCCAGCGGGGGTGGCAGAGGTGTACTGAGTACACCCAGGTTTCGCCGACGATGTTTGGTCCCATGTACCGGGCACAATTCCAGACCCCGGACTCATACTGGGAATTTTTCGTTAGAAAAACTACATTTGTCCGACCTAGGATTTGAACCCAGGACCTCGTGATCACAAAGCGATGCGCTTTGCCACCAGACCAACGAGGCAACTTTAGTAAGGAGTAAGATATAGTTTTAAGCATGCTGCATTCGTTATACAGAAAAAACGACCTTGCTATGTAATGTCTTTGAACTTTTTTATGTAATCTCTATCTATGTACATCAACATGCCAGATCTCTTGCGGAGTAGGCAGAGAGTTCCAACAGGGTTTTTCCTTACAGACCTCTCTGGCTTACTCCACTCACATAGTTCGTCTCATACACGCTCACTTATTAAATATTAATAAGAGTCTCCGCTTTTAAGTTGCCCTTCAGATAAGACGTGGTCTATTTGGCCAAGGTAAGATAGTCTACGTCTTCCTCGGTACCTACATACTTCCTCTTTCTATACAATTAATTTATTAACTCACGAAAACCAACCCATTTATGTGTTACCAGTAGGTATATTCAAATTACTATGAAGACACATTTATTATCGTTTCGTACAAAACGACCCCAACTTTTTAGTAACAATTACATACCCTTCGTAAGCGTTTCTCTCTAATTTGAAGCGCAATTTAAGTTTAACATTTGTATCAACCACTGATTGTGACATTTTTATAAGACAATTTCTGTGGCGGAAGGTTTTCTGCGGTTTTGTAGATCTGGAGAAGGCATTTGACAGAGTTGTGCGAAAGAGACTTTGGGACATTTTGCCAGAGTATGGTATAGATGGCACTCTGTTGCGAGCCGTCCAGTCCACTTATGTGGACTGCAAGGCATGCGTACGGGTGGGTGGTAACAGGTCACCCTGGTTTGACGTTAAAATCGGCGTCAAGCAGGGTTGCGTGTTGTCCGCTAGACTGTTTATAATATATCTGGACAAAAGTCTTCAAAGACTGAAAGCGATGAATGAAGGTGTACAAATGGGTGACTTAGTGGTAAACCATCTACTTTATGCAGATGACGCAGTTTTAATAGCGCCAACAGCCACTGATCTGCAAACACTAGTCACAGTTATGAAAGATGACTGCATGATCAATGGCTTACACTGGAATGTGAAGAAAACCAAGATTATGGTTTTTGAAAGGGAAGAAACCAGAGTAAATGTAAGGATTGTGGTTGGTTACGATGTGCTGGAGCAAGTGAATGAGTTTGTATATCTTGGATGCGCCTTCAGTAAGGATGGGAAATACACCGCTGACATAGAGAGAAGAGTGAGTGCAGGGAACAGAGTGAATGGTGCGATGGGAAAGCTACTCGGGAGCCGGCACTTAAGCCATAAGGCGCAGCTGGCCATACATAACGGAGTTCTTGTCCCAACGCTGTTATATGGTAGCGAGAGCTGGGTATGTAAGAAGGAGAATGAAAGTAGGATAAATGCGGTAGAAATGCGAGCTCCGCGGAAGATGTGCGGAGTGAAGCTGACCGACCGCATTAGCAACAGCATAGTAAGACAGCGAGTAGGTATGAAAGATAGTATCGGTGTAAAGATGAGAAAGGGCATGCTCCGTTGGTTCGGGCATATAGAAAGAATGCCAGAGGAAAGAACGACAAAACAGATATACAATGTGAAAGTGGACGGATCTTACCACGACCAAATAAACCGAGTCTTATCTGATGAAAAAGTCAAGAGTCTCCGTAACCGGCGAGCGTGTATGAGACGAACTATGAGAGTCGAGGAAGCCAGAGAGTTATGTAAGGAAAGAACCTGTTCGAACTCTGTACTCTCTGCCTACCCCGCAAGGGATCTGGCGTGAGGTTATAGATAGATAGATAGATAGACAATTTCTGTGTATAACTCTTATAAACTTCTCAGATCCTTTAGTAAGGAGTAAAATGAGGTATATTTATACTAATCTATTCTAATAATATAAAAAATTTGTTTGTTTGTTATCGATAAACTCTGAAACTACTGAATCGATTTTAATCATTAATTCACCATTAGAAAGCTTCAGTAACATAGACTAACGAAACTAACTAAATAAAGTAACATAGACCCGGTGGGTGGCGCTGTTGTCGCCCGAGTTCAAAACCGCAAAAAACTGCTAGTAAGATATCAATTAATTGATACACTATTCACCTTTCTCTCGCTATAGCCATCTTTTGATAGTTAAATACATTGGAAGTGCGTTCTAAAGGGTTAAAAGCAGGCGGCAAAACTTTTCTAGCACCTTTTTCTAGGCACCAAATTTTGTTAGTTAATTGTCTTGAACGCACATCAAAATAGTCTAGTCTATGCGTTAATACAATACAAATTTTGAAACAAGTTTCCCTGTCTCTTACTCTTATAGTTTTCAGATTGTTTAGTAAGGAATAAAATATGGTATATTAGGTATAAAATATTTGATATCCCCTTCAGTGGGGGTAGGTTCTGCAAGGCTAGCACGGGTGGCAAGATTTTTCGCGCGGCACAAAATGTTGTCAGTCTTTGATTTGAGTCTTGAACGCAAATCAAAATCGTCTTTTCTATACGTCAACGCAATACAATTTTTAAATCAGGTTTTCTTGTCTCAAACTTTTGTCGATGGCTCGCCATGCTAGCACGTAGGACTAAATGGTTATCTCATGCCTACGACGACCGCGAGAGGAGAGGAATCCTCGTTCTACATTACATACCGAGCTCCTCACAAGAGTACATAAGCGGCCGTACACAAGTTTTGTCTATCTATCTATCTTTCTATAAACTTACGCCAGATCCCTTGCAGGGTAGGCAGAGAGTACAGAGTTCCAACAGGTTCTTTCCTTACATACCTCTCTGGCTTCCTCGACTCTCATAGTTCGTCTCATACACGCTCGCCGGTTACGGAGACTCTTGACTTTTCCGTCAGATAAGACTCGGTTTATTTGGTCGTGGTAAGATAGTCTAGGTCTTCCCCGGTACCTGCATTCTTCCACTTTCACATTGTATATCTGTTTTGTCATTCTTTCCTCTGGCATTCTTTCTATATGCCCGAACCAACGGAGCATGCCCTTTCTCATCTTTACACCGATACGATCTTTCATACCTACTCGCTGTCTTACTATGCTGTTGCTAATGCGGTCGGTCAGCTTCACTCCGCACATCTTCCGCAGAGCTCGCATTTCTACCGCATTTATCCTACTTTCATTCTCCTTCTTACATACCCAGCTCTCGCTACCATATAACAGCGTTGGGACAAGAACTCCGTTATGTATGGCCAGCTGCGCCTTATGGCTTAAGTGCCGGCTCCCGAGTAGCTTTCCCATCGCACCATTCACTCTGTTCCCTGCACTCACTCTTCTCTCTATGTCAGCGGTGTATTTCCCATCCTTACTGAAGGCGCATCCAAGATATACAAACTCATTCACTTGCTCCAGCACAAGTTTTGTAATAATAATATCAGCCTATACTGCCCACTGCTGGGCAAAGACCTTCGCTCACAAATCAAGGTAAGAGAAATTAGGTCATACTACACCACGCGGACCCAGTGCGGATTGGTGGAGGCAGGTTTGTGGCAACTTGCTGTTGGAACTTATTAGGCCGCCTTTAAGGCTTCCAACTCGGCTTAACGACTACCACATTAAGTGGTAACCGGGACCAACGGCTTAACGTACATTCCGAAGCACGGTCTCCCATCTCAAGCCGACCGAGTCGAACGCTGCTTAACCTTGGTGATGGGTAAGAACACTGCGGTCGCACAGCGCTACGAGCGCCTCTCTACAAGTTTTGTAAAGTGTCATCTTATTCCTAAGGCGCATTTGACAGCGCTTGCAAATCATCAGTTTTTATTTTCGATATACACAACATTACAATAGAAAAAGAAGATAATAAATAATAATGAAGTTCAGAAAATGCTAAGACAATAACAATATCAGGATGTCAGAATACAATCAAAATAAATTATTATAAAATAAGGCATTATAGAATAGCAGTTTTCTACGGCTTCGCACTTGGTCAACACCAGCGCCACCTACCGGGTCTATGTTATTTCTGGATAAAGTCGCTTTCTAATAGTAAGAGATTTATAAAAATCTGTTTAGTAGTTTTAGTGTTTATTTATTACAAACAAATCTTTTCTCTTTGTAACCTTACTATAGATTAAATCATTTCACAAAGTTGTTCTGACGCGCCGCGTTTCGAGTTCAATTGGTCGGAGCGAATAAAGACCCTGATCATTATAAAAAGATTATGCGAGTACAGAAATTAGCGTGTTCCATTAACGAGTTGAGAGTAATGCGATAACCGTCAATTATGGATGTTGATTGAATGATTGGTCCGAGTTCAAACGTGATACGTAACGTGTGACGTAAACATTCACGGAAATAAATGTTCATATTGTATGCGCAGATTGGTTTTTGTTTAAGAAGTAAAACAGTTTATTTATTTCTATTAATACTAGAATTATTATCTAATGCGATACCTCAATACAGGGTGTTAACGACAATCACGCAAAACCTGTAGCCTAAGCACGAACAACTTATCAGTATAATCCTAAGGTAGAAGAACAAGTGTGCTGTCATTTTTCAAAGTTCGTACTAAGGCTTAGCACGAACTTTGAACAGGTTGAGTTGAGGAACAGGTTGACGTTAGCAAAAACTATCGAGCTAATATGCCATCCTTTTTACACACAGTAAATTTATAGAATTTACTAAACATTGATGAATGTGATAGCACGCTTTCTCAACTCAAATTAAGCTAAGTTCGCCTTTGTACATGATTTGTGTGAATGTGTGTATGACTGCGTGGTATCGACTGCTTAGTCCAACCAATCGGACTACGTGAACATTTTTCTCCTATTGTCCGACTGAAGAATCGGACTATGAGAACTATAGATTTTTTAGGACACATGTGAACTTTTATTTCCTATCGGTCGGATTCATCGAATTACGAGTTCTCATATTAAAAGCAAGTGGTCACAGAGAAATACATGTTTTGACTATGCAACGTAATTTTGTACAGTAAAGAGTAAAAAACAGTTAAGATTAATATTGTTAAAGCAATAACTCAAAAGTTTGGTGAAATGTTGGCACATACAAATAGGGTGTAAAAGTAAGATAGCTAGACAGCGAGACAATGCGAGCTGCGCTGCGGAAGGCGCGGCGCGTCGCGGTTCCATGTCTAAGGTTTTAACAGATTTGTACAAAGCCGCTGGTATAAAATATTATATTTCGAATAACGAATACTTGCAATATAGTTGGAGGGCTTGCGCTGTGTCCACAAACTGCGATTTTAACACGCCTCTTTCGCTTCATTTGTACCTAAATTCGCTTCATATGTACCTATATTATTTATTTTCCCCCTGCCAAAATATAATACCAAGAACCACCTGTTTCATGATAGCTGCTTACTAAATACTCCACGTATCCAATACTTATCCACTTCATCATCATCATCATTTCAGCCTATACTTGTCCACTGCTGAACATAGGCCTCCCCAATCGCTTTCCAGCGTAACCGGTCCGATGCCACCTGCATCCAACGATTTCCTGCGATTTTCACAAGATCGTCGGTCCATCTGGCAGGCGGTCGTCCTACGCTGCGCTTGCCAATACGTGGTCTCCACTCTAGAATCTTTCTGCCCCAACGCCCGTCCGATCTTCGCGCTATGTGGCCAGCCCATTGCCACTTCAGCATGCTAATCCTGAGGGCTATGTCGGTGACCTTGGTTCTTCTACGTATCTCCTCATTCCTGATTCGATCACGTAGAGAAACGCCGAGCATAGCTCTTTCCATAGCTCGCTGAGCAACCTTGAGCTTTTTTATGAGACCTATTGTAAGAGACCACGTCTCTGATCCATATGTCATCACTGGTAACACACATTGACTAAACACTTTAGTCTTTAGGCACTGAGGTATTTTGGATGAGAAGATGTTGCGCAGTTTCCCGAACGCTGCCCAGCCGAGTTGGATTCGTCGATTGACCTCTCTCTCAAAGTTGGACCTACCTAACCGGACTGCCTGTCCCAGGTAAATGTATTCGTCGACAACTTCAAGAGTAGAGTTCCCAACGGTGAGTGCGGTGGGTACGACATGGACGTTAGACATTATTTTTGTTTTGTCCATATTCATTTTAAGACCCACTTGTTGGGATACTCTGTTGAGGTCACCGAGCATTCGTCCTAGATCTTCCAGCGACTCCGCCATGACCACAATGTCGTCGGCAAATCGAAGGTGAGTGATGTATTCGCCATTGATGTTGATGCCAAGTCCTTGCCATTCCAAGAGCTTGAAGGCGTCCTCTAAGGTAGCCGTAAACAGTTTCGGAGAAATGACGTCACCCTGTCTTACTCCTCTTTTTATGGGGATCACCTTCGTGCACTGCCCCTGTACTCGGACTGACATGGTGGCGTTATTATACAAGCACTTCAACACTTCGATGTACCTATAGTCAATGCGGCATCGCTGGAGAGATCTAAGAACCGCCCAAGTCTCGATCGAATCAAAGGCTTTCTCATAGTCCACAAACGCCAAGCATAGTGGCCGATTATACTCCTCAGTCTTCTGTATAACCTGCCGCAGCGTATGTATGTGGTCTATGGTACTAAAACCTTTCCGGAAACCGGCTTGTTCGGGAGGCTGGAAGTCATCAAGCCTTCGTTCGAGACGATTCGTAATGACTCTCGAAAACAACTTATAAACATGGCTCAGCAGTGTGATGGGCCTATAGTTCTTCAATAAGGTGTTATCACCTTTCTTGAAAAACAGCACCACCACACCCCTGTTCCATGCTTCCGGCGTTTTCCCTTCAAGCAAGACGGACTTAAATAGCCTCTGAAGGACTTTAAGTACCGGCGATCCGCCCGCCTTCAGAAGTTCTGCAGTAATTCCGTCTTCACCCGGCGCTTTGTTGTTTTTTAGTTGTTTGAGAGCCATCCTAATCTCGCACAGGCTGATGTCCGGGATATCTTCAGTGCAGTGTCGGGTTAGCTTGGCTCTTGGGTCTTTTACCAAGTCAACAACAGGTTTAGCTACTGAGGTATATAACTGTCCATAGAACCTCTCTATCTCCCTGAGCACCTCTGACCTATTTGACGTTACGTTTCCGTCCTCCGTCTTCAGCTTCGTCAACTGGCTCTGCCCAATAGACGCGTCTCTTGCGAACACTTTAGAGCCCTTGTTCTGCTCTATGGTCTCCTCAATACGCCTTGCATTGAAGGACCGTAAGTCGTGTCGCAAGGACTTCAATATCTGTCCATTAAGCTGCCTATAGGACTTAGCATCATCGGAGGTTTGGAGCGTCATGGAACGTCGCTCAGCCATGAGGTTTCGGGTGTAGTCAGATAGTTTTTGAGGCCTATTTTTACGGTGGGTCTTAAAATACTTGGACCCGACCGTATGAACAGTCTCTACCAGCCTGTTGTTGATTTCGTCCACTGATGCGCTGCTGTCTAGCAATTCGAAGCGGTTTGACAATTCGAGTTGAAAGTTCTCGGGGTTTTGGATATATGCATGAGTAGGTCGGAGCGTAGACTTCATCAGACGCGATCTTTCCATTTTGACATTAATATTTAATGTGCCTCTGACCATTCGGTGATCACTGCCGGTTTTTACCCTATGAATCACGGAGACATCATTAAATATTTGTCGCTTGGTGCTCATGATGAAGTCTATCTCATTTTTTGTGGAACCATCAGGGCTCATCCAGGTCCATTTCCTATGAGGCGGCTTCTGGAAGAAAGAGTTCATCATAAAGAGTCCCTCTTTCTCCAGAAATTCGGCCAGCCTCTGACCCCTGGGGTTGCGCTGCCCATATCCAAATTGCCCCACTCTCAACTCATCATCGCCCCGTTTGCCCAGCCGCGCATTGAAGTCACCCATAACTACTGTAAAGTGTGTTTTGGAAGTATGTATGGCTCTACTAATGTCCTCATACATAACTTCGACGTCATCATCCGAGTATGCCGAGGTCGGTGCGTAGACCTGTATGACCTTCAGCGAATATCTTTTGGATATTCTGAGTATCAGGTACGCTACCCTGCTCGACACACTAGTGATGGACACAACGTTGTTTATGAGTGACTTGTGGACGATAAATCCGACACCACCTTGGGACTGCTGTTCGCCCTCCCGGTAGTAAAACAAGTTGCCGGATTTTAAGGTTATCGTG
The DNA here is from genome assembly GCA_905147815.2 of Phalera bucephala. Lineage (NCBI taxonomy): Eukaryota > Metazoa > Arthropoda > Insecta > Lepidoptera > Notodontidae > Phalera > Phalera bucephala. The sequence continues at coordinate 15,090,514 of LR990615.1, forward strand.
TCCTCGCCCTCTCTTCGGACCTCCGATAAACCAACAATACTCCACCGCAACTTGTTTAACTCTTCTTCCAGCTCAACCAGCCTCTCATCTGTCCTCAATGTGCGTGCGTTGTATGTCACCAGGGCCAATTTTCGGTTTTGGTGGTAGCCGAATCTCTGCCGGAGATTCTTAGCACCCCTTGTCCTGTCGTTACCATGGCTGCTACCGTGGCCAGGACGAACAGGACCGCCGGGGACTAGGGGCCTGGTTTTTCTACTTTCTTCCATAATTGGGGGTGTTTGCCATACTCGCCACGCTTGGCAGGCGGGTTGGCGAGCGCAGTTATTGGTCGTCGAAGTGTTAAAGGAACGCTGCTGCCCATTCCCTAGTTTTCCCTTAGTCGCCTTGTACGACACCCGATGGGATGAGATGGGTTGGTCCTATTCTAAGCCGGGAACCACGCGGCTTATCCACTTAACTCTCGTATTAAGCTATAAAAAGTTTGTAAATAAACGTTGCAAACGTTACCCGATATTTAGGTGCACGCACTTAACAAAACACTTAACAAACGTTAACTTACAAGAGGAACATAAGAGGGCGCGAATTAGGTTAGTAAGTGTTCGCTACCGACGGAATTGTAATCATTTACATTTATTTATACAATTTTACGAGGCATGCCTTTTAAGTTTTCGCGTTTGAAGAAAAAAACAAACTAGAAAAAACTAGAACCTTATAGTACTTTTTATTGTTTTTCAAAGTATTTAACACGTAGCTCAATACACTTTTCCATTCGCTGAAACCAGTTATTATAACATTTATTCCACTCTAAAGTGGGGGTGTTCAAAATGGCTGACTTGCAAGCGTCGACTGCTTCTTCACCGGACTGGAACCTTTGACCACAAAGACTTTTCTTAATTTTAGGAAATGTAAAGAAATCGTTAGGGCTTAAGTCAGGACTGGTGGAGGATCGGGTATCCATGAGGATTTCCCCACCACAAAAAAAAAAAAAAAAAGGACTGGTGGAGGATGGTCAAGAATTTCTACTTGTTCCTGCTTCAAATACTCAATCGTTTGACGAGCGCTGTGTGAGCTTGCGTTGTCGTGGTGCAGGATGATGCGTCGCTTTGAGTAAGATTTTCGAAGTTCGGCGATGACTTGTGGTAAACTGTGGTATACCACTCTGCGTTAACCGTTCTACGATCTTCAAGTGCAATAGTCGCAACATGGCCGGTTTTTCCAACGAACGTGGGCACCATCTTCTTTGAAGTGCTTCAAGAATGAACAATTTATACATATTGTAGATTGTTGTTTGGAATCAGGATCGTAGGCATAGATCCAAGATTCGTCACCACTGATGATGTCGTAGACGTGATTTGACTCTCCTCGGTTGAACCTTTGCAGAGTTTTCTTACACCATCTGACGCGGGCCGCCTTGTGATCGTCGGAAAGCAGATGCGGTATCCAACGGCAAACTAGCTTTCTCACACCAAGCGCTTCATGCAAGATCTTCTGAATGGTTGTCCCTGAGATGCCTAATAGAGCCTCTATCTCTCGATACGTCACATGACGATCTTCGAGAATTAATTGTCTCACAGCAATGATGTTATCTTCAGTGACGGCGGATTTTGGGCGTCCTGCGCAAGATTTGTCACTTACACTAGTATGTCCACGCTGGAATTCTAAATACCAGCGTTCGACAGTCCGCAGACATGGGGCTTCATCACTGAACACAGATGTTAGCTTTTCAAAAGACTGAAGCCGTGTCAGGCCTCTTCTAAATTTGTAGAAAATTATTGCACGAACATTTTCCTTAGAAAGGTTCATTTTCATACGTAACCTGACAGATTCCAATCGACGCTGTGACTAAACAATAGCAATAATCCTAATACTTACAACTGTTTTGAGATTCAAAATTTAAACACATTCGAATATAGAACAGATCCAAATTCAAAATTGCCGGTAAATAAGGAAACGACAGAATTTAAAAGGCATGCCTAGTAATTTAAAAATATATTTTTAAAAACAAACGTTTATAGCCAAAATAAAACAGATATAGGTATCTTGCTTAGTTGAGGAGTTCCTAAGGTCTCCTTCCGGTTCCGTCATTAGACGCTGGACACCATTTTGGTCTACAGTACTCAATAAGACAAATCCAACGAGCCCAAACACGGCGGGGTCAGTGAGTAGTTTGTTGGTTCGCTTGGCCACCTTTCCGCTTAATCATCAGATCCTTAACATTATTTGGTTTAATAGTACTTGTCAATACCAATCTAACAAGCCTAAACACAAGGTGGTTATATTGTGCAGTTGACATGTACCCATAACCACCTTCCAACTCCATAAGCAGACCAGCTCCATGGTAGCATAATATTGCATTGTCACCAAACTTATGTAACATCTTCTTCAGCCGAAAGACGTCCACTGCAGGACAAAGGCCTCCCCTAAAGACCGCCACAACGACCGGCTTTGTGCTGTACGCATCCAACTTCCACCCGCGACCTTCACCAGGTCATCGGTCCATCTTGTAGGGGGCCTACCCACTCCACGTCTTCCGGTACGTGGTCGCCATTCGAGAACCTTTCTGCCCCAACGGCCGTCAGTTCTACGAGCGACGTGCCCCGCCCACTGCCACTTAAGTTTAGCAATTCTGAGTGCTATGTCAGTGACTTTCGTCCTCCTGCGGATCTCCTCGTTTCTGATTCGATCCCGCAGGGTAACTCCGAGCATAGCTCTCTCCATCGCCCTTTGGGTGACCTTGAGCCTTCTTATGAGGCCCATCGTAAGCGACCATGTCTCAGTGCCGTAAGTCATCACTGGCAACACACACTGGTCAAAGACTTTTGTTTTGAGACACTGCGAAATTATGGACGAGAAGATGTTATGTAGCTTCCCGAACGCCTAACCCAACCGAGCTGGATTCGACGATTGACCTCTTTTTCGAAGTTGGACCTACCTAATTGGATTCTTTGTCCCAGGTATATATAATCGTCAACAACTTCGAGCGTAGAGTCTCCAACCTGTATAGAAGTTGGTACTACATGGACGTTTGACATGATCTTCGTCTTGTCCATGTTCATTTTAAGACCTACTTGTTGAGAAACTCTACTGAGGTCGTCGAGCACGGTACTGAGGTCTTCCAGGGTATCCGCCATGAGCACGATATCATCGGCAAATCGAAGGTGAGAGATGTACTCGCCGTTGATGTTGATACCTAGTCCTCTCCAGTCCAGAGGCTTGAAGACATCTTCCAGCACGGCGGAGAACAGTTTCGGGGATATAACGTCTCTCTGTCTCACACCACGCTGCAGTTGAATAGGTTTCGAGCTCTGGTCCTGAAGGCGGACTGACATAGTAGCGTTTTCGTACAAACTGTTCAGGACCACGATATACCGGTAGTCAACTTGGCACCGCTGGAGAGACTGTAGTACAGCCCAAGTCTCGATCGAATCGAAGGCCTTCTCATAATCCACAAACGCTAAGCATAGTGGCAGGTTATACTCTTCAGTCTTCTGTATGACCTGTCGCAGCGTATGAATGTGGTCTATGGTGCTGAAGCCTTTTTGGAAACCGGCTTGTTCGGGAGGCTGGAAGTCATCTAGTCTGCGCGCGAGACGATTCGTGATGACTCTCGAAACCAGTTTATAGACGTGGCTCTGAAGTGAGATGGGTCTATAATTCTTCAAGAGGGTTTTATCACCTTTTTTGAAGAAGAGAAGCACCACACTTCCGCGCCATGACTGTGGCGTTTTGCCCTCGAGGATGACGGTGTTGAATAGTTTCTGGACAGTCCTCAATATCTGCTTTCCACTAGCCTTGAGAAGCTCGGCTGTAATACCGTCATCGCCTGGCGCCTTATTGTTCTTGAGCTGTTTGAGAGCCATACTAATCTCGCACAGACTGATGTCCGGGACGTCTTCGGTATAGTGTCGGGTCAATTTGGCTCTTGGGTCTATGGCCGGATTGCAGACAGGTGGTTGTACTGATGTGTATAGCTGGCCGTAGAACTTCTCGACTTCCCTCAAGAGTTCCATGATGTTAATATGCAGTTCATATATCACAAATATGATAAAATCTCAGGGGCAATCCAAAGTACACTATTCTACTCGGTATAATAGCAATAGGCTCACCCCCTATTACATTGAAACCCAAAATCCATACTAATTATAAATTCAAAAGTAACTCTGCCTGTCTGTTAGCTTTTCACGCCTAAATAAATTCTGCATGGAAATCTAAATTCTTAGTTTGGGGCTACATCATAAAATGTTAATAAAAAAATATCGCATCTATAAAAAATTCTCAGTAGCAAACTAGTCTAGAATTGTGCTCAGTATAGTGGCAATAGGCTCGCCCCCTATTACTCTGGGACCCAACATAATTAACTAAATGTGGGTTTACACTGTCATCTCTGCCACTTAAAAATATAGGCGTAACACTGTTTATTTAATATTAAAAAATGTTTTCTGAGTATTTACACATCTAAATGTCTCCTATAGTTCTGGTCTGGGAAAAATCTGGTCTTCCGTGCATACCAACTCAATTAAATATTAATAATTCACACCAGTCAACCTCCACGTGTCAACAACCCGTGTCTCGGATAAAATTTATTTCACAGGTCTTTTTGTGAGGAGATCACTCAAAATATAACGGATTTGCGTAAAATATGTGAAACCTTTTGTATGTTAATACGATCCCATTGTTCGGAGATTGAATTTTCGGGTTGTCATGCTTAAGAATTATTCATGACGGATAGCTTACGGTTGTAGACTTTTTGTGCCACCAGTTATTATTGAAAATAAGAAACTATTAAATAGTTACTCGTACTTTTCTATTTCTGAGTAATTAATGTGACAATCAAGCCAGTAGACTTAACAGGCAAGCCAAGCCATAATAACGTTCTACACGAAAGTACTGGTATATTTTTTGTTATAGTTTGGGCGTAAAAATTAGATTTAAATTTATTGGTTTAATAAAGTAAAAGGAACAAAATGTAATAAATTGTTCATAATACTAGGGTTACCCATAAGGAACAGTAGTAGATACGGGATTTGGAGAGGCACAGCACGTCTCGCGGTCTGGGGGAAAATTGAAACTTTATATTTGAGCGCACTTTATCTGACCGACGAACCTCGAAGCTCTCCAGTGGAAAATCCTTGGTCTCAATGCTTTCCACTACTGAAACATTCCCTGCCCTCAATAAGATTTGTCAAATGTTTATCCTTATTTCTAGTGTTCCTTATCGAAATAAGGATAATGGGAACTGTTTTCGACTTGTTGAAAGAGAAATTATGCCGCGGCACACGCCCTTTGTTAGAGTCTAAAATATATGCTTTATCTTTTTCACAAACTTTTATTTAACTTGCAATGTTCGTATGTTTGTCTGTTAGTCGGTCTGTCTTTCCGGATATAATCTTGTGATCCCTTTTTAAGCACTTGCGGGTTTCCGATTGAGCTCAAATTTGGCAGACTTATGCGAAGTCGGTGACAATGCAATAACATGGTACATTGGAGCTGGCGTGATGATGGCGTCGTAAGATGGCCATTGGAACATGTGAACTATAAAAAGTAGCCCCCTCGAGTTTAGGCTTATTAAAATGGTGTTAAAAATTACCTACTTTATAATCAGATTGTGTTCAGGGTCTGATGATAAAGCCAAAAGGCGGCCAATGGAACCACCCAACTACTCAATATAACCCCGCCGTGTTTGGCATCGTCGGATTTGTATTGACGAGTATTTTAGACTCGGATGGTCTGATGATGGAGCTGGAAGGAAGCCATAGGAACTCTTTGTCTAAGCAAGATATCTTCATTGTGTTTTTGTTATAAAAGCATATTTTTAAAAAGATTTTTTTAAATTAAAATCCTTTGTTATAGCTATGTACTAGGGGCTGTCTCGTTAATCTTAATCCCCTCCAATAAAGTCGAGGAGAGTGATAATTGTTCCAGTAATCATACCGGTGAACGTGTGCTGCTTGTGGGGACTGGTCCATCTTGAATCCTTTAAACACTCTTTATAAATAACATCATTAGTCTCATATCTCGAGCGTAAAGCATCACATCGGAAATAGATCTTAACGTTTTAATTGTAACCTTAACATTATATCCACACAATATGATAAAAAAAAGAAAGGAAAAAAAGAAAAAGATAATTAAATAAAATAACAAACCCGCTGAGTTTCCCGGATCTTCTAAGTGGAGGCCGCGTTCCGATCCGGTGGTAGATTTGTAGCTAAATTAGATTAAAAAAAATGTAAATTGACTATTTTAACGCCCCTGCAGGGTTTATACAAAGTACATTATTTTGTAAACCATCTTATATGCAGATGACGCGGTTTTAATAGCGCCAATAGCAAACACTAGTCAAAGTTTATGAAAGTCGACTGCATGAACAATGGCTTACATTTGAATGTAAAGAAAACTAAGATTATGGTTTTTGAACGGGTAGAAACCAGAACGAATGCAAGAATTGTGGTTTGTAACGTTATGCTGGAGCAAGTGAATAGAATGTATATCTTGGATGCGACTTCAGTAAGGATGGGAAATACACCGCTGATATAGAGAGAAGAGTGAGTGCAGGGAACAGAGTAAATGGTGCGATGGGAAAGCTACTTAGAGCCGGCACTTAAGCCAAAAGGGAAGCTGGCCGTACATAACGGAGTTCTTGTCCCAACGCTAATATATGGTAGTAAATGCGGTGGAAATACGAGCCCTGCGGAAGATGTGCGGAGTGTAACTGACCGACCGTATTCGCAACAGCATAATATTTATTCCTTTTCATGAGAGTAGAGAAAACTAGAGAGACCTGTAGGAAAATAACTTGTTGGAACTCAGTACTCTAAACCTGTAGCCATGTATACAAGCTGTTCTCGAGGGTAGTCACAAACCGCCTCGCCAGGAAACTCGACGAGTTTCAGCCACCAGAGCAAGCCGGGTTTCGAAAAGGCTTCAGCACCGTAGACCACATCCATACTGTTCGGCAGATTGTACAGAAAACTGAAGAGTACAATCAGCCGCTGTGTATGGCTTTCGTGGACTACGAAAAAGCCTTCGACTCCATCGAAACCTGGGCAGTTCTGGATGCTCTGCAACGATGTCGTATTGACTGGCGTTATATCGAAGTGCTGAGATGTTTATATGATACCGCCACTATGACCGTTCAGCTCCAGGAACAAAAAACCAACCCCATTGAGCTGCGCAGAGGGGTGAGACAGGGGGATGTAATATCCCCTAAGCTTTTCACCAACGCGCTTAAAGACGTCTTTAAGACGCTAAACTGGGCGGGAGGGGCGTGAATATAGACGGCGAGTCGCATCTTCGGTTTGCCGACGACATCGTCATAATAGCAGAGACGCTGGAACAGTTAAGCGAGATGCTGCACAGCCTAAATGTAGCCTCTCGACGTGTTGGTCTCGGCATGAATTTGGATAAAACCAAGATCATGTTCAATGAACATGTCACGCCGAGACCAGTCTACGTCGAAGAATCGATGCTCGAAGTTGTTCGAGAATACACCTTCCTTGGGCAGATTATCCAGCTTGGTAGGAACAACTTCAAGAAAGAAGTCGACAGAAGGATCCAGTTGGGCTGGGCGGCATTCAGCAAACTACGTCGGGTTTTCTCTTCGCCTTTACCGCAATGCCTGAAGACGAAAGTCTACAACCAGTGCGTTCTACCAGTCATGACATACGGTGCCGAGACGTGGACACTTACAGTAGGGCTAGTCCATAGGCTCAAAGTCGCGCAGCGAGCTATGGAGCGGGCTATGCTCGGAGTCTCTTTGAGGGATAAACTCCGAAATGAAGTTATCCGTCAAAGAACCAAAGTAGTTGACATAGCCCGCAGAGTGAGCTCGCTAAAGTGGCAGTGGGCTGGCCATGTCTGTCGAAGAACCGATGGCCGATGGAGCAGACGAGTTTTAGAGTGGAGACCACGACTCGGCAAACGTAAGGTAGGGCGCCCCCCAGCTAGGTGGACCGACGACCTGAAGAAGGTCGCAGGGTGGGACTGGATGCGGAAGGCGGAGGACCGTGTATTGTGGCGCAAATTGGGAGAGGCCTATGTCCAGCAGTGGACTGCAATAGGCTGATTTGATTGATTGATTGACTCTAAACCTCCCCACAAAGGATCTAGCGTGAAGATATGACAGAGAGATAGATAAATATAGATTCGAAAGACGATTTAACGGAGTGGTTAAGAGCTTAAGCCACTCCGCCCGCTAATAGACGCGGGTTCGATCCCACGTGGGACAAATCTTTGTGTGTCCCAAAATTATTTGTTTCGGTCTGGGTTTTCGTGTATGTGAACTTTCATGTTTGTAAACGCACCCACGATACAGGAATAAATCATAGTATGGGGCTACGTTTTAAAAAAACTCTCATATATCCTATATCATCACGCTAAATCCCTTGCGGGGAAGGGATTGCCTATATTTACACACTATTAATTTTCAGTACGGAATAACAACTTCCTTCAGCTACCACACCCTTTAGTGACACACGATACCCTCACAACAACATAACCATACATTTTATTAGCCTTATTTCATTAGGAACGCCCATAACACAACTCTACTATACGAGAGGGTAATGTTACGAACACGGCGGTTGACAATACATAAGCGACGTTCGCGTAGATCACTAGATTACTGTAATTAAGTTGCGTTTTTGTGGTTCTACCTTTATCCTCCACTGCACAAGTAGCCTCTTTGTATTGAACTACACTTTCATAGGACTTTAGCGTTACTCATATATATATATTATTTGTACGGTCAGCAACATAAGTCTCTTACCATTCTCAATTTTTCAAATCACTTTAACACTTTTGTTTTGCATCGTACCCAATACTTTTGTTTATCTAAATCTACTTGAATATGTTGCTAATAATTTTATTGTGACAATATTCACCCACATTTATATCAGCCTTAATAGTATTATCTTGTTAATTGTATTGTTGATTCTTTTCTTTTTAAATACTGCTCTTTAAATTAATATAAACCTAACCTTAAATAACGAAATGATGTTGTTTATATGTTCACTTGATTTATACTTTGAGGCAAGAAATAAATAATAATTACACAGGCCTACAAATTTTTTTTTGTTGCATCTCTGTTTGTGCCTATGGTCGATAAAGTAGGTAATGTACAATATATTGTCATACGTTATTTTTACTCATCAGCTCTAGTTTACCTTCTACCCTCATTAAATTTTTTTCCAGGTCTTTTTGTAAATAGTCATTGTTACAATAACATCGATAAAGTTTATGTTACTATATTATTATGGCTAGTACGTCCAGATGTTGTGTTAACAATCCTGATACATTTTGTTATGTTTGTGGTGAACACATACTAAAAGATCAGCGTAAATCGATAACAGACACTGTGAATCGTATTTTGCGTACTTCGGTATTGAAATTCGACACCAAGATAAAGTGTGGGCGCCTCATAGTGTATGTACACTATGCGTTGAACATTTGCTACAATGGAAGGAGGAGGAGTTATGAATGAGTATAAAATTACACTATCTCAATAGTCATCTATATCAATTTCAACACAAGTTAGGAGATTTAAGCGAAGAACAAGGAGAACGTTTCCACCAAGACATAAAAAACGATGGAAAATAGATACCAAGGAAGGTGGGACGCCCATATGATGGCCGACTATTGCTGGGGAATCATGCGAGATTGCCCACGTCAGTCTTATTCTAGAAAATCACTTAAAAAGCAATTTCTTGATGTTTAATACCAATAAAATATTATTTTTTTTCTGAAAACAGTATTTTTTATATCTCGGGAGCTCGAGCTGATAGAAAAACACCGGTAACATTTTTGATATCACCATGTAAGACATACTTAAAATCAGGTCTAAAATCCCCGGCACCAAAATCGTTGTAGGTCTGTGTTATCAGATTACTATGTACTTATCTAGACAAACCCAACACGCTTGACAAACTAAATCGACTCCAGTGCAATCGATTGGAATTAATTCAAAGATAGATTTTATTAAAATATATCGACATGCCTAGACCATTGTTCAGTCATTTTTACACTCGTCTTTAGCGCCCAAAGGCCAACCGAAAGCTTACAAACGTAGTTTCGGCTGGTTTTCTGTCGAAACCGAACCTACAAATTTTGCACTGAAATTGGGTAAAACCAAAACCGGAGCCTCTGAAGCGCGACTCCTACTCTCCTTTGCCCAGTTATTTATTTTAGGCATGTCAAAAACAGGTTCAAAAATATAATTTGTTTTAAATAACTAAGCTAACAATAATTCATTATGAAGTTTAATTGTTTTTAAGTTCCACGCATAGATGTAAAAAATATCTATGGTTCCACGTATACAAAGTGACTTTAAGGGATAAAATTACGATGTGAGTGTGTTCGGTATTCTTCTCCTTGTAAACTGCTTGACTGATCTTGATGTTTCTTTGTGTTTATGGGGACACCCCGATGGGCTCTTAGCTATAGTTGGAGCCCGTATATTGCGTATAACGCTGTTGTTGACCGAAAAATGTTAGTTGTTATATGAAAAAGAAATAGGCAGTCGAAACATAGAAACTTAGAAGCTCTATAATTATTTTTATACCACAGCAAAATACAGACAAAAAAAAAATTCTATCTCCATCATTCATTGCGGGGTAGGCAGAGAGAAAAGTGTTTCAACAGGGTCTTTCCTTACAGACCTCTCTGGCTTTCTCAACTCTCAGTTCGTTTCATACACGCTCGCCGGTTCCGGAAAAAAAATTTAATCTTAACTATGTATGAGATACCAATTTCATATACTTACATATACTTTACAAAATACACATACCAAATTCGGTAAGGTGTCTTTGTAAGGATGACTCTGTTAGTTTAAGCCTCTCTAGCCTCCTTCACTCTTATAGTTCAACTCTTATACAATCGCAGACTAAATTGTTTGACCAGTTCATTAGATAAGACCGATGAAGTACATACAGTACATAAAGGTAGACTGTCTTACGATGATCAAATAGACGGTCGTCTATTTGATCATCGTAAAATAGTCTACCTGTATTAGCATTTTTATAGTAGTATGTACAGGTACACCCGCTTACTATCAAATAAACCTATTGTTATCTGTTGGATCAACTAGGGTTAATTATTTTTTAAATACACGTCTTACATAGACATATAATACAATTATAAAAGTGTGGAGGCTTTCACATTAGGAATTTATTCTGCGTCATGGGTGCGTTTACAAACATGAAATTATTCACATATTCAAACATCCACACAAAACAATGTGTCTCGGAACGTCTTAAACTCTTTACTACTCGACCAACCCGTCCCAATGAAATATACACGAAACTCATTTATGTCAAAAAAACTATATTACTACAACTTTAAATAAATCATAGTTTCGTTTTTTCAGGGGCAATGGCGCACTTCTGACAAAACTAAAACAGAATTTTAAGTGTACTTAGTTCATTCATTGGACCATAAACAAAATAAACTTAAACGCTAGAATAGCAGGGAAAATACTAAAAAAGAGGATTGTCATTCTAGGTGAGGGTCGTGTTTATTGCTCTCCCTCTGAACTCGTAAATTCCTTTTAAAATCAGTCCAATTTAATTACTCGAGGTCTGATGGTTTAATTCGCGATCTCTTTAAATCTAACTCTACCTACTGTAATTTGTATCAGATTGTATAATTCCTTGATGATTAATAAAGGGCCCGCGCTACAGTTACCTAATTTAATCAGGTAATTAAGTAAATTGTAGGTAAATATTTTGTGAATGTATTCAGATGATATCAAATTTTATTATAAACTCTCGTGTTAAACATGTGTTCATTTTGTAAGACAACGTTTATTTTTTGTTAAAAGCTGTTTATGTCAAAAGACTAATGTAGAGAAGAATAATCTCATTTAGATACATCATTCGGCGTGCGTAGATAGGATATATTCAGTAGGTACCTGGCATACAACGGAGCCGGAGAGAAATAGGTACAGAGTGACGACATTTTTACCACAAATTCTGACTTGAAAATTTTTATTCGGAAACTGACTCATATCTCATTACACTATCAAAGCGGTTGTCTTTAGCATTCGACAGTTTTAAAAATAAAACATTCATTCTATAAACGCGGCCTGTGACGTGTCCGCTTGCCTCCGTCATATTTAATAACATTTTTCTAAAACTCATAATCATTATATAACGCCTTAAACTAATTTTTCCCCTCATTTAATGCCCGAAACAAAAATCTTACACTTTTAACATACTTTCCTCGTACTAGAAACGTTTCGAATCCCTCGTGGTTAACTATGTACTTCCTTCGCCAAATAGGGAAGTTCGGGATTTTGCAATCGGGACCCACTACGGCACCCGCTATACCCAACTATACGTAAATAATGTTATCGTATTTTTCAGACATAACTCTATTTATACGAGAATCATTATTACACATCCCTTGCGGGATAGAAAGAGAAAGAGAGAGTCATAACTGCTTTGTTGGTATTTCTCTTGATGTACAATTATGATTCAAATACGAAAAATCGCAGCTAATAATCGCCAGTCTTAGACAGCCTCAAGTCGATATTTATAAGTCACATCAAAGTCAATGAGATCAAAGAGGTGATCGTCTGTGGATATAAACATCCTTTGTTTCATTTCAAACTGTTTTCTTCAAAGTACTGAAGCGATCTGGTAAATAATCGCTTAGATATTTTAAATTCATTTCATCTGAATAAAAGTTTACATAAGACAAATGACTCCGATGTTGGAACCGATTAGCCGCATTAATTAAAATTGCAATACAAAAAGTGATTGAATTTTTGCTAAAACAACAACATCCGGAATATATGAGCTGAGAAATATGACCAATAACATCTCGAATGATGGTATAATCACTGTAGTTTTTAAATACAAGAGCAACTATTTTGATATTTAGTGCACCTTTAAAAATTTAGGTGTTTACCTATGAGGAATATAACTTAATCTCTATCACCTCAATTTGTGAGAGAAGGCCTTTTCCCAGCAGTGGGAGAGTATACGCTGATTTATTTTGGTTATACGTGAAATGGTTATACGTGTCTTATCTAAAAGACAAGTCAAGAGTCTCCGTGACTGGCAAGCGTGTATGAGACGGACTATGAGAGTGGAAGAAGCCAGAGAACTGTTGGAACTCTGTACTCTCTGGCTACCCCGCAAGGGATCTGGCGTGGTGACAAAAATAGACAGAAACGTGAAATGGATTATCTTTTAAGAATTCACGGTTCGTTAATTCAATTCTTAAATCACAAATGGACCAGAATAGACCCTAATATCTAAACCTAATACACAATATAGCTATTCGCAATATAGATAGCAATTCGAAGGAAAATATTTTTAAAGCCATTTGTTAGCCAGCAAGCCAAACACGCTTTTATTTTGTAAGCTAAAAGGTTGTTTTAAATACTTTTTCAAAATTATATATTTATTTTTTGATGACCGTCTACCGCCCACCTAGTGAGTAGCGAATCATCTTCAGATGATTTCAATTATAGCTGATGTCTGCAGCTTTAGAAAAAGCACAATTCTTATTCATCAAAACCTTATTCCTACAGGTCTAGTTCTCTTTTTCTTTTACTTCTTTAGCCGAAAGACATCCACTACAGGACATGGGCCAGTAGCTTAATCACAATCAACAAATTTAATAGACCAAACCTATTACAAGTACGGCGCAACGGGCGTCTTGATCAATCAGAAACTTCAACATTCATTTCAAACACTACCATAATGCTTTCAATATTAACATCTAATTGCAGGTATATATGAAATAACGTCACGTTTTTGCTTCGCCTATACCGCAATGCCTGAAGACTAAAGTCTTTAACCAATGCGTTCTACCTGTTATGACTTACGGGGCCGAGACGTGGACACTCACAGTGGGACTAGACCACAAATTCAAAGTCGCACAACGGGCTATGGAGCGAGCTATGCTCGGCGTCTCTTTGAAGGATAAAATTCGTAACGAGGTAATCCGACAAAGAACCAAAGTTACCGACATAGCTCGCAGACTCAGTAAGCTAAAGTGGCAATGGGCTGGTCACATCTGCATAAGGACCGACGGCCGATGGAGCAATCGTGTCCTAGAGTGGAGACCGCGACTTGGTAAGCGTAAGGTAGGACGGCCCCCAGCTAGATGGACCGACGACCTCAAAAAGGTCGCTGGGACAGACTGGATGCGGAAGGCGGAGGACCGTGTGCAATGGCGCGTGTTAGGAGAGGCCTATGTCCAGCAGTGGACTACGATAGGCTGACTGATTGATGAAATATAACTATTTTTTCGGATTTTATCGCGGTTTATTTTTTGATTTTTAAGTTCCCGACGTTTCGAGTGCATTGCAGCACCCATGGTCACGGAAGGGAATGAGGTGTTAGACGTCTAAAAGGCATAAATGTACCGGGGTACCCTCAAACTTTTTAATTATTTTTGTTGGTCCGATGCAGGTATATAATATGAGGCATTGTCTTATACTTATTAAACAAAGCTCCAGGATACAAATAAAGCGAGGTTAGCACACCTGTGGCGTCAGCGCTTGCGAATAATGCCTTGCACGGTGACAGGCGATAATTCATGTATCTACCTACATAGGTACGTTTACACTTCGATAACATAACTATAGCTCATAATGACAATGACGTATGCCTTAACCTCCTTAATAATGGAGCTACGTTCAAAGGTATCAGATGAAGATATAACTTTCTTTTTACACTTGACACGAGTAGAATTAGATATGTGTTTGTTTATCGCTTAGTGAAAAAATACACCGTCACGCCTATATTCCCCAAGCGGGGGTAGCAGAGGTATACTCAGTACACCCACGTTTTGCCGACGATGTTAGGTCCCATGTAATAGGGGCGAGCCTATTGCCATATACCGGGCACAATTCCAGATTCCGGACTCATACTGGGAATTTTTCGTTAGAAAAACTACATTTGTCTGACCTAGGATTTGAACCCAGGACCTCGTGATCACAAAGCGATGTGACCAACGAGGCAGTCAAAATAAACACCGTACGTAGCTAAAAATTTGCTAAATAACATAATATAATTTTAATAACACATAAGCATGGAGGTGTTTTAATTGATTTCGTTATTAGGTATTTGCAAACACAATAACAGTAAGCGGTAATTATAAATTGTTACATTATTATGAACCCTAAAACCCTCCACGTACATCGCAAATTCATTTGCTAAATAACGCTCACGTACGAACAGTCAATCGAATTACCAGCCCATAAACTACAGCGCACATGCTGTAGTTTTGCGAGCAATTTCCACACATTACCCGTCCGTTTTAGAGATCACATCCAATCTGCAATTCGGATGCATTCGATATCGATTGGGATATTAACTCAATTTGTCGGTGCCCTTTAATTTTCCCATGACAAATTACCTGACCGTTTTTACGTTTAGTTACCCTACTTAAGGCTGAAACAGTTTTGATCATTATATCACCATTAAAAACTAAATTATCCAGAAGTAAAATAGGCTACAATCCTATTAAAATTATAAATGTGTACTTTTGTATATTACCTTTGTATATTTATGGACTGGATAAACTCATAAAATACCTTTTTATTCCGGAAGAATGTAAGGTTCCTGTCTAAAGTCAACGCGGACGAAATCGTGGGCTGAAACTAGTATTATTATAATTTATGAAGATTCTACGAAATAAATTACAAAACGCGTGCGCAGTCGCAGATAACAGCTAGCTATGAATATAAATTGTCTTTTATTCTGTCATTTAACGGCTAAGCGGATATATATGAAATATACACGAAAATAAAGCGTAAGATACACATTATAAATTATACTAATGACTTTTAAATTTGACCTAATTAAATGTAAATTATGAAAAAATCCTGCAGTTTTGGTCCCTGGGAGCAGAGACAAAAGCGAAAAGTAGGTAGCTACTTTTCGCTTTTGTCTCTGTCAAACAGAAATTCTCAAGGTAGGTTGGAAATAGGTAGGTTAAAAATTCCCTTAACTAGGTTCCGTACATTATATAAAATTAGTGAGTTGTAAGAGAGGGCGGGACGGTGGCACCTGTTTCCGGCCGCGGACGGGGCACTAATTCAGCGATCCCCGATCCGACTGACGCAATATTTAATTCTTTGCCAAGGGCCTCGAAGTAAGCGGTAGGTGAAGCAGACTCCTAGTGTGATATTAAATCAAACTCCTATAATTCAATCAAATACTCGGAAAAGAAGAAGATCAGATGCTACTGTTGAAACCGTTGAACTAATTTCTATCAAGACATGGGCAATTTCTATAGGTTATGGAGATTACATTTTCAAATGTAAAAAGTATCATTGTTAAGTTATAATGTATTAGAGAAGCTATTTCAAAACAAAAATGACGCGCTACTTGATAACTGTAGGCTTTCTTCCGGAAATCTTATGTCTCTAGAATAGTTTAAACGTTATCTCACTGAGCATGGGACATTTTTTAATAAAAATTAACACTCGAACGTGTCACGTTGCGGAAAGCATCTGGCTCAAAGCGAGAGAGACAGTATACACACTAACAAATGCTACAAAAAAATATTGAGATGTCTTTTCTAGTACTAAGTACATAATAACCTTAAGGCAAGCATTGTCTAGACACGTATTTATCAGATAACTGTAGTAACCTGCAAAACATTAGTGTTCATCATAATTTACTTAATATAATCCCATGATAATCTGGATCAAATATATATATTAAATAAGGAACCATGGATGGATCAAATATATATATATGTTAATATTTATTTGTTTAGAATAGACTTCGTTTTTTACAATGAATCGAATATTTAAGGTACCTAAAACTTGAAGTTTATATTTGTATCGGTAGTTTTATGGCCCTCACTTACACTGGTGCGGTTTCTGCTTCCGCCGGCTGCTGCTGACTATTAACTTAATTTCAAATTCACTTTTTTCTTTCGTTAACGCCTACATTGTTTTAGTAAATGTTCTACAATTCCTTTGGCAATAGTTTTATATTCAAGCTGCAGTCACCACCACATTAAATCAGCAGTGTTGCACTTTAACATAAGCAAATCCTTTACACATGATAAACGTTTTAAGAAAAAATCGTGGTATATTAGACTCTTCTTTTGTTTGGTTAGCCAGTTTACTAGAGTTGGTCCAGATGAACAAAGATAACTTAACTTAACAATATTAATCTGGAAACAAAAGAAGATAACATTAGTTAAAGTACCGCCTAAGGCGCAGAATTGCCGTCATTTGTCGATTAAATTTTGCAACGGGCAGTAAAAACCTCTTACCTAAATCAGGCACATTATTATAAGTACACACCATCACGCCTATATTCCTCAAGCGGGGGTGGCAGAGGTGGACGGAGTACACCCACGTTTCGCCGACGATGTTAGGTCCCATGTAATAGGGGCGAGCCTATTGACATATACCGGGCACAATTTCAGACTCCGGAATCATACTGGAAAGTGTTTTCGTGCTGATTATTATTATTATCCAATAATAATCCCTCAAATCTAAAAACTTTGCAATCTTTTATTAATATTTGGTAAATGACCAAAAACCCATACCTTCCTAAGTTAATCATTATTTGTTACTATATTTTGTTCATAGAAAACCATAAAAAACAAAGAGCTTTTATTGAAGGTGTAGGTATTAAAAAGGGACGTTGCCTGCGGGCTCACATCCGCTGAGACAGTGCCGTTCCGCGCCCAGCTGACTCCAAGTATCTGACAAGAGGCACTTTACACTACCCTACTTCATTTATTCCTGTATCGTAGCTGCATTTACGAACAAATTTCACATAAAATCCAAGGTGATGTATCCAATGCATACTGTTCACGGGCTATAAACAAGTGAATAAGCAGAACATTTCAAGAAGTAACATCTACCTACTACTTACGTATCCGAATATCATCTAAAGTGAAAATCCGGAATACTGAAGGTATTTACCGGACAGCTGACAAGCCGCGATCATTCAAATCATTTAGATATACCCATAGTTCACACAAATAGATGGTAGGTCTTTGGGTCGGGCTTGATCCAGTGAGCCAGATGGCCTATTATCG
Source organism: Phalera bucephala (assembly GCA_905147815.2). NCBI lineage: Eukaryota > Metazoa > Arthropoda > Insecta > Lepidoptera > Notodontidae > Phalera > Phalera bucephala. Next base: position 15,108,532 of record LR990615.1, read on the forward strand.
TGACTATAACAACGTCAATACTTTTTTATCAATATATACCATTTTTCCTATAAAAATATGATCTTCTAACACATCTACATTCTACATATCTACAAGGAAATTTTGACTTTCATTTCGTTCTTCAGTAATCTTAAGAATAGTGTCATATTATTACGATTTTTGGGGTTTTGTTCCTAGAAAAGCCATTACTCTCACGTACGTACAAGTAATTGCTTGGTATTTTGTATGATGCTAAATGAAAATTCCTGAATACAAAGCTACAAAGTCAGTGTCTCTTAGGATTCTAAAGCAAGCAACATTGATTATTCTTAGAGAATGTAGTTTCTAGCTCAGAGGTAACAAGAAAAACACAAACTTTGAATATAGTAGTCATTTGAAACATAATAAAAGATTAACTGATATTTTTGATAATTGCGTTCTTAAATTAACGCGAATGTTACACGTGAAATAAAACTATTTCGGATTTTATTGCGGTTTATTTTCGATTTTGGACGCGAAACTTCGATCAATAGAGAATCTAAAATAAATCGTGATGTAATCCAAAAAGAAAATAGTATTATTTCATGTTAGGGAATATCGTCGGTCTAAGCAAACTAGCCACACTCCAAATGTCGAATTGGTGAGGACTTCGAAATGAAATAAATAACTGAGACTCTAAACCAGTGATGTTTATAATTTTTCAAGTTTATAATTTTATAAGTCCAAAATAAATATCTTTAGAAAAACATTATCATTAACTCTATTTAGAAAATTAACGCAGATTGGCATACAACTGATGAAATTTCAGATTGGCTTGTTTAATGTTGTGCTGACGATATTATTATGTAGTTAAATCGGAAAGTGTAAAAACGTACCAAGCTCTACCCACAGCCTGGTGTTCAATCACACACCTTGCTGTTTTTTATTTTGTTTCATCTTGAGTTTTCTCAAAGGGTAAAATCGGGTTACTCCTACCAATTTATTAGAACTAGGTATATATTAAATGTTTCACTTTGTTTTCTCTATATTCCTGTTATCTTTGTTTGACCGCGTTTACGTTTCAAAATGAACGTCTAATAATATAAAGGGTAATTAATAACCGGTCAAGTGCGACTCAGGCTTCCGAAATGTAGGTTCCGTACCAAGATAGCTCCTGTCTGCCTTTCTTCCCATCACAACTGTTTCCCGGGCAACCGTAGCATGTAAAATTCGCTAATTTTGCATCGGGATGAACCTTGGTGACCAATTCAGAAAATTAATATTCCTAAACATATTGGCCAAAACTTAATTTGATTCTACAAAGAGAAAAATTAATAAGCTCCAATTATGATGATGAGAACTCATTATGATGATGAGAACTCATTATGATGATGAGAACTCATTATTTGATGTTTCGCATGCAGTATCTACTACCAAGGGGACTTGTTCATTTAAAACAGTCTGCCACTTTTTAAAATTAAAAAATAAAGTAGTCCCATACTATAAGTAGTCCCACACGGATATATTCCTATCGTGCATTTAAGAACAGAAAATTAAAATAAAAAAACACAAACGTCTTGACCGAAACAAATTTGTGTGGTTCACACAAAGATTTGTCTCCTGCGGGGATCGAACCCGCGACTATTCGGTCCAGCGATGGACTTCAGGTCTTAACCATTAAACAAAGCCGTATCACATTAATTATCTTGTATTGATTCAAAGATCTGAAAATAAAAAGGTTAAAAAAATGTTACAAATATTGTAGCTGAAATTATAATTATATTTCCTTCGAGTATAACAATTTTTAAGATGAAAAGCTAAACTTTGAATAAGCTCAAAGGTAATTGAGATACTAGATAAGTTGGATATTTAGGAAAGCATTTCAATGAATGTAAAAAAATTGTAAAACAATTCTCATAATATGGGTTCCGTGAGGCTGGCTTGTTTGATGTGGAAGACAAAGTTTTGGGTCAAGTACGAGCATCAACGACACTATCACATTAACGAGTCACTCTGTGAACTGGCTTTCAATTTAATTAGCCCGTCCTCGCGCTTTGTACTTTCAACCAAACTGTAGGTAGGTTGATGCGGAGCGGACACACACAATAAGATAAGTAATTTTATTATTTTAATCTGTTATTGTTTATGGTTTTGTGTTCGATTTTCGCAGGTATTAATATAGCGTTCGGAACTGCACTCGTATCTTAAATTGTTCTCCAATATTTCATGTAATAGGGGTTCATGGTAATAGGAGGTACGAGTTTATCCTTTTAAAAGCATTTTTAAGATATTTACAGGGAAAAAGAGTGGCGTTATTTCAGCACTCAATAACCGATTGCGTCCCTGCAACGACTGCTCTATATTCTGAAGGGGTAGAGAGGTGTATCTAGCACACCCAAACTATCGTTGGTTCAAATATGCTGCAATTTGCTGCTTTTTTGTGCACAATATTTAAAAAAAAATGTTTATTTCAGGCAACATATATTCTACATTTGCAAATACAAAATTAATAAATTGCATTGAGAAATGATAATAAATAAATTGTAAAATAATGCAACAAAATAAATTTAAATTACTGTTCGGACCAGGCTCCTTCAGAGTAGAGATGAGAAACGGTTTGCAACAGTCGTCGTTTGTTGACGCACCCACGATACGAGAATAATTTCTTGGGCTTTAATATTTTTATAAAACATACAAACCAAATAAGTTCGCCCGGAATTCTATTTTTTTTTATTTCTAGCAGCTTCCCGCGACATCGTACCCGGTCAACAACAGCGCCACCTACCGGGTCTTGATTATATAGCCTAAGTTACTTCTGGATAAGGTAGCTTTCTAATGGTGAAAAAATTTTTGAAATGGGTCCAATAGTTTTTGAGTTTATTTGTTACAAACATACAAATCTTTTCTCTTTATAATATTAGTATAGACGATATGGAAGACTTACAGCTAGTCGAAAGATAATTGCATTGGAACAGAAGACTGAGAGTTAATAATAAGTCATCAGTATTGGGAACTTACAAGAAATTGAGATAGAAAACCGGCAGTGGGACAGCATAAACTGATTTATGATAATTATTGAGTTGACGCCAATACTAAAAAAACCCAGAAAAATGCTGCGATTTTTAGTCGAGGACTTGCATGTTCACTAGACTGTGGTTCAATTTCTACTTAAAGTAGTAACAGATATCGCATTCTTACCAAAAACAAAAATTTCATTATTCAAATATTATGAGGAATAAACTCTCTCCGTGAACGGCCTAGACCCTGCGTACTTGGCCTTATCTGTTATATTCAAGTATTAGCTCCGATATTTCGTAGGGTTGAACTAGCAACGAAGCCGGAGACCATCAATACCACTTATCTATACAATTATTCAACTACCATCATAATGTGGGTTTTCCTACCGAACCTTTGTCTGTAATCGAAACGCTAAGCCAAAGTGATTTAAGATTATGGTGTGGGATAATGGCGTTCATTTTCGTTTCTACGCGACGCAGGTGCGATACCAAGTTTTTCTTAAAATCGCAATATTTATGTCCGCTGTAATTTTGTACCTTTAACTAAATTACTCTTGTTTGAAGTGCGCAAATTACTTGTTTTAACATTTAGCTAAGCGGCCACCATTCTCCAAATGTTTGCTCCGTGAAATAACCGACGTGGTTCGGCGAGGGTAATGATGAAGCCGCACAGAAGTTAGTCATTTACATAGAGGTAATTTCCTGTTGTGAATATCTCAAAATTATTTCGTACGGAGTACGAATGTACTCGTTCACCAGCTCTCGAGAAGCCCCCTCTGACCCAGTATAGCCAAACGTTGGACAATATTGCTCGTACTGCTAACAACGAGCGGAACAAGCTCGTACTGCTAACAAAAAGTGGAAGCTCTTGAAGTTTCCTCATAGTTTAAGTATGGTAATTTCATTCAACAATAAGCTACACAAATTAGAGAACATACATTTAAGTCTATCTACATCTTTATCATCACGCCAGATCCCTTACGGGGTAGGCAGAGAGTACAGAGTTCCAACAGGTTCTTTCCTTAAAATTGTATTTAAATCCACGGAAAGCATGACAGATCCAAATACCAAAACAAAAAATAATGTTGCCAGCTTAAGACGATTAGTATAAAGCCAAGAACTAAATCAATCAATATAAATTATTGTCATTCTCCATCGACTATATTAAGGTTGAAGTTATTTAGCCTATCATTAGTAGAGCAATAAATAAATTTATTTACCAAATAAATACATTTATTTTCCAAATAAATAATGATCCTTCTTAAGCCTAATTCCTATTTCAATAAAATATTTGCGACATCTTTTTACACCTACATTAACATTAAAAAGTAATAATAAGTTTTAGCTGTATGAGATTTTTTTAATTCTACTATATTTTGTTGCTTTTGCTTTTGTTATAGATTGTACTTTTAGAACACATAACAAACGTAAGGTTGACATCCGTCCTTGTACCGTTATTAAGTTCGGGGTTCAGCACCCCGACGAGATCACTAGACGGAACATTTTGAGGCATAAGTCATACAAGTTGTTTAACTTTAAGTACAGCAGTTTAAAACCATTTCGCAGGACTCAGAAAATTAAAATCGTTTTGTGTTATTTATTTCTTTAGGCAAGATAGATTGGATTTTTTTGTTTTGTTTTATAGTTTAGAGTTGGTTTGTTTGTGACGTAGCCCCACACTATTATTTATTTATTACTGAGTCGTGGGTGCGTTTACAAACATGAAAATTCACATGCACAAATACCCAGACCTAAACAAATAATTGTGGGTCACAAAAATATTTTTCCTGTGCGGGAATAAAACCCGCGACTTTTAGACACAATGGGCGGAGCGGCTTGAGATCTTAACCATTGCGCTAAATCGTTCGTAAAACTAGTTATACAAACTGGTTTTTGTACTACTTGTTGTGAAAGTGGAAGGATGCAGGTACCGGGGAAGACCTAGACTATCTTACCATGACCAAATAAACCGAGTCTTATCTGATGGAAAAGTCAAGAGTCTCCGTAACCGGCGAGCGTGTATGAGACGAACTATGAGAGTCGAGGAAGCCAGAGAGGTATGTAAGGAAAGAACCTGTTGGAACTCTGTACTCTCTGCCTACCCCGCAAGGGATCTGGCGTGAGGTTAAAGATAGATAGTTTTTGTACTAAAACGTTAATTTTGAAACTAAATTTACGGCTGATTTTCGGTCTGTAATACGGGCCTTAGAATGGTACGACTGCGTGAACTTGTCGCCATAAATGTGATAAATAATCACAAAATGTTCAATTATGTGGACAATATAAATGTGACACAGCGGCTAGAAAAAAATTTGTAAACTCAAACTCAAAACTGATACAATTTATTTTGTATAAACCCTGCGGGGGGCACTTACAAATAGTCAATTTACATTAGTTTTAATGTGATTGTACTTATTAGGTAATACAATTCATGGAAATTATTTTTACAAACATAATAAGAGTCTATGTGAGTCTGTGTCTATTGTTTTCAAACAGTGCATGTAAGACAAAGCGGCAACAGAGGTTTTGAACAAAATCATGCGCCACTTCACTTATATTTTATAATTATAATAATAATAATAATACTTTATTTCACCAAAATAGTGTACAAGGAAACACAACAGATTACATCATACAAGTAATAGTAATAGATCAAATGACATTATATTTTTGTTTTAAACTGTTTGATTGAACTCAGGTGCCCAAATTAAGAATTAACTTGTGTTATGGACACCAGTGCTCGCTTCTTAGAAAGTTGAGCTAGAACTATGATATCACAGCAGAGTTTATTAGAATGTATAATGTGTTCTCGAAAAAGTGCACGGTGTGGACAAATACTTGCGAGCAAGTATTATAAATAAAGTTTTATTTTATAGTTACAGTTGGAATAATTAAAATTTGAGCATATTCTCTGTTTCAACATAATTTTTAGTTAGAAGAAATTTAATTACACTTATTTTACATTGATGCCTGTTCATAGGATAAATATTACACATTTTGTTCATTTTGTTATATATAATATTTCCAATGACTTTAAAATGTCGTTTGGCCATAGTCGTTCTAAAAGCTGTTGATGGACAAATATTATATGCTCGTCGCTTTTTTAAGGCGTTGCTGTCAAACTTAAGAGAAGAGAGCTTCCTTAGGATCGTATGGAGAATAAATAACTGTCTCACAGTAAGGACCTGACAATTGGTGTACAGCTTACAAGTTGGGTATCGGAAAGGTCTAGAGGTCATGACCTTCAACACCGCTCTTTGAGCGCGCTCCAATATCAAGAACATGGTTTTAGATGCACCCCCCCACACAGAGATGCAGTATGATAATATGGCTTGACAAAGTGCATAGTACACAGTTTTTAGTGTCTCGATATCTGCAGAGTACCGCAGTTTTTTAAAGATAAAGATAAGTTTCCTTGTGCGAGACGTTAGCGATTCTAATTGTGGTTTCCAGTTTAAAAGACTATCAACTTGTACACCAAGATATTTGGTTTGGTTAGACCTCTTCACCGATCTGCAACTACAACCAGTGTATGGAGGAGAGATTGAGCATGAATGCGCTTTAAGTATAAAAGAGCCCAGTTTCGGTTGCAACGCTTGCTTTAGGGCAAAGGTCAGGTAGGTGGTCTTATTTAAATTCAGAGTGAGAAGGTTGTGGTAAAGCCAGCTCATAACTTGGCCAAGGGCATACTCAGCGTGGGAAAATGCATCGATCCAGTCCTTTCCATGAATGAGTAATGCTGTATCATCAGCATACGTAAAAATGGAACAGTTTGGAACACAGAGTTGACAAAGTGAGTTAATATAAATGAGAAAAAGTGTAGGGCCTAAAATAGAGCCTTGTGGAACACCATAAGTGAGAGTCACAGTATTACTGATGTGTGAACCTATTTTGACACATTGGGTTCTGTTTGAGAGATAGTCTTTAAAAATATCAAGTCCTTTGCCTCGAATTCCAAGTCCTTCCATTTTCGACAAAAGGTGGGGAATAGAGACGGTGTCAAAGGCCTTAGTAAGGTCTAGAAAAATTCCAAGGCATTTTTTTCTAGAGTCAAATTTTTCAACAATGCTTTCAACCAACGCTGCAACCGCATCTTCCGTAGATTTCTTGCTTCGGAACCCAAACTGATTAGGTGCTAGGATATTATGTGTTTCTAAATATTTCATTAAACGAGTATTTAAAAGATTTTCCAATATTTTAGAGATGGCAGGTAATACAGAAATTGGCCTATAGTTGTTCACGCTACCTCTATCTCCACCCTTGAAAATGGGATAAACAATAGCCTTCTTAAACATATTAGGGAAGGTGCCCGTGGCAATTGAGATATTGCAAATATGAGTAATCAATGGAATCAGTTTAGGAGCACATGCCTTAATGATCTGAGGAGACACACCATCCCAGCCAACCGCAGAGTTTGTACGTAGATCAGAAATTAATTCCCTGACTTCGACCTCGTCCGTGGGAAGTAGAGCAAAAGAGTTTACAAATGATTGTGATTGAGAAAATTGAGGATTAGGTATAGTTGTGGGAGGGATCTTTTCAGATAGGTCTCTACCAATATTAGAGAAAAAGTTATTAATCTGGTTAAGCGCGGAAATTGTATTCACTGAATGATTAATTAGTTCTACAGGGGGTGTAGCAATACGATGCAAGTCAGTTATGCTTTTAATTACTCTCCATGTAGCTTTTACATTATGTTTGGCTTTCATGAATTCGGTCTTTTCATAAGCGCGTTTTAATTTTTTAAGTAATTTATTGCAAAAATTCCTATAACGAACATAAGTAATCTTAAGCAAGTAGTTATTAGGTTCCTTTTTAAAAGCACGGCACATAGAATCTCTATTTCGGATACACCTCAGCAATCCGGGAGTAATCCACGGTTTAAGGAGCCTACATTTTGATGATGTTTTAACAGTTCTTGAATGTTTTTTTTATAATTTGGTCAATTGTGGAAACCAAATAACTAGTGGCCCAGTTCGCGTCGTTGGATTTCAAAACATCGGTGAAATCTGTATTAGAAATTTCTTTATAGACAGCAGGGTAATCAGTAACTAAGCGTGAATAGTTGGCGTGGTCGCGCATAGGTATAGTTTCGACACATACGAGGACTGGTGCATGGTCTGTTATGTAAGTGTCCACTACAATAGTCGTTGATTTTGCATCTGATTTTAGAAAAACGTGATCTAAGCAGTTATTTAGACGGGTGGGAAGAGTGTGAGTTGGAAGAAATCCATGCGATGCAGTTAGATTAAGGTATTCATTCGCCTTCGGGTTCAATTCCAAAGAAGCAATATTAATGTTCATGTCACCTACTATAATAACATGTTTCTGATTTGAGTTAGAGGTAAGCACATTATCTAGACTTTTGATGAAATTATCATGATTAAGAAAAGATGGGGACTGATACAGTGCAACTATGACTAAATTACTAGAGTTCAGTTTGCAAACTAAGCAGTTACCATCCAAGAAATCAGGTTCCCTTACTTGATGAGTTAAGTAAGACCGGATGTATATAATAACCCCGTCGTTCTGGTTATTATTACTCAATGTGTGATATGATGAATATCCCTCTAGAACAGGAATTATCGGAGTTTTGTTAATCCAGCATTCTGATAGACAAATGACGTCTGCAGTCACATGAATACTGACAAGAAAAGCTCTAAGTTTCTCAAAATTGTGGTTGACACTACGAATATTTAAGTGAAGTATCTTTAAATCCTTCATACTCTTTGTTACAAAGTTAATACATTCTTCTGGCTTACAAGATCGAGAAAGTTGAGTACCAAACTCATCAAGTTCATTAGAAATGTAATTTAATGTGAGCATATTTGTAAACTAAAAATTAATATTGAACATTGACAAGTAAAATAATTGACTAGGTTTATAGGGTAGATGCAGTATATATAATAACTTACATAACGAACACGAAACATTAAAAACAGTAAGCAAGATATAGTTTTAGAACTGGTTATAAATATGAAAATTGTATAAATTGTGACCTTAAATAAATTAGTTTGACATAGGAGCAGGTTAAAATGAACATACGAAATTGGGACAGAGGTACTATTATGGCTACGACGAAGTTCATGTAGGAATTTCAAATTTGTTTTGGTAGTTTCAACCAGGTTATGCAATATACCAAGAATAAGCACCAACTCAAGACTGAATACATACATTAGTTTAAGTGTAAGTGATATTATAAAATATTTCAAAAACCTAAAAAACATTAAAAAAATACAAGTGTGGTAGTAATTAATCCAACATGCAAGCAAATGTAAAATAATATTTAGTGAATGATTAGTACAAAATCTAAATAACAGCGACATACAAAGTGAAAAGTAGGAGTTCCACTTATTATTCAGGCTTATGTAATTGTTTAAGACTAGATATTGAAGTAATAAGCACTGATTTTCTTTGTTCCGTTTGACGAAGAAATATTTTTCCGTTTTGTACCCAGCAGAGCTTATACTTATATGACTTTGCGACTTTTCGTGCTTCAAAAAACTGAAGATATTCTGAGATATAAATCGGACTTTTTTGTCCACTTATACCAATATGCTCAGTATTTAATTTTTCAGCAAATGGTAGGCCCTTGTTAAAGACTCTAGAGGACTCAAGTACTTGGTTTTTCAGTTGGACAGTAAGGAATTCCGTGACTATTGGTCTAATATCCCCTTTCTTTCCGGGAAGGCGGTAGACATCACGCAGATCCGCTTGGCTAACACAGGATTGAATTGCAGAGCAGGTTTTGAGGACAACAGCAGAGAGGTCCTTATAAGTTTCTTTTTCGCCAACAGGTACGTTACGGATTTCAACGCATGCTGATCGAGAGCTGTGCTGGAGATCGTTTAGCTTCTTTTCCAGCTCAAATATGTAATTACGTTGATCGGTTCGCTCCTTTTCCATTTTTTCAATTAATTGCCTCATGTTTTCATATTCTTTATTAAAATATTCCATGGATTTTTCGATTTCAGTGTTACATTTTTGAATATTGGTGTTTTGAAGCTTTACTTCCGCAATGTCCGATGTTAATTTCTGTAAAATAGCGTTCTGGTCCTTTTTCCATGTCTTAAGCATATTCATAATACGAACTTCAAAGGATTGCTCTTCAGTCTCATGGGGTGAGTCACTGATTCGTACACGTTTAGGCTTGTTTCTTTGAGAAACATTTGAGGTTTGAGGATCATCGTCCATAATAGTATCAACCTGTTGGGTGTCTGAGACAGGTGTAGAGGGAGGGGTACGTTGAACCCGCGGCATTTTACTTTTTTGGTAAAATCGGAGAATCAGCAGCCAGTAGTCGGATAGACAAAAGTACGAAACACGACGCAACAATCTATTAAAGAATAAACTTGTTACCAGTCCACTGTGCGGGCGCAGTGAGACGAGTTGAATGGGCCGCGTAGCGTGTAGCGCGTAGCAGACCCGATATATCCGATACTTACGCACCCTTTCACTTGTCAGGCGGTTAAAGCAGCCGGGGGCGGCGCCGAGGAACCACGTTCAAATCCCGCGCCGAAACAGGCACCAGTCACGAGCCAGCACAATTTATCAACTAGTATGCAAACAGTGAAACAGTATTCTATCTCTTACGTGGGGCGGAGTTTGGCCATTAAAACACTTCAAGAGGAAACGAGAATTTGAAAAATAATATTACGATTTTTGTATTTGTATCAGACCTAATTTACTTTATACCATTGCCACTATTTACTGTATAAAGCAAAGAGCAGTTCCTTAACAGCATCGACCGGTATTGGAAATATTCTAGTCAAAGTCAAGTCAAAGTAAAAAATCATTTATTTGTATAAGCCAATACTTGTCTTAGACCGGACTCGTATTAGACCGGATTTCTAATTATGCTTCTGCCTCAACTTCCTACGTTCAGTATATAATAATTCCATAACAGCATCGGCTGGTAACATTGCTGTCCGCTGTTATAATATTTAATTATTCAAATTTTTATCGCTGTTGGAACTCTGTACTCTCTACCTATCCCCCAAGGGATCTGGCATAATGATATAGATAGTCTTTTATGGCTTGATAAAACAACGATAGTATTCTAAATTTATGAGAAACTTTTGGAACAAAATATCACTCGTTTTAAGCTGGAAATAGGTATATGACAAAAGTTATTAAGTGAAACAATACCTACCACTACCTGCATAGGTACAACTCGTAATGAAATGAGATTATAAAACGTAATGGATTTTCTTAAAAAAAAACTAACTTATGTAAAGAGATGGAATATTTATTTTAGTTTATTGGCATGATAAAACAGATTAAAAATGCAAAAGTGAAAAGATGTAGGTACCGGATGTAGACCTAGACTATCTTACCATGACCAAATAGACCGTGTCTTATCTGAAGGACACGTCAAGAGTCTCCGTAACCGGCAAGCGTGTATGAGACGAACTATGAGAGTGGAGGAAGCCAGAGAGGTATGAATGGAAAAAACCTGTTTGAGCACTGTACTCTCTGCCTACCCCGCAAGTGATCTGGCATGATGATATAGATAGATAGATAGTCTTTTGGCCTACATGGAACTTGTTATGAACTTCTCTCTAAACACTTTAGTAGCCTGTCACTCAAAGGTTAAAGGGTACTGGCTAATAATATAATGACCTTTATAAAGTTCTGCTCATTTAAAATGAGGGGCTGGTACCGCAGCGATTGTGGGCAGGTTTGTGCCCACCTGCTTCTGGAACTTATCAAGCCGCCTATAAGATTTACAAATCCATCTATCTATATCATCATGCCAGATCACTTGCGGGGTAGGCAGAAAGTACAGTGCTCAAACAGGTTTTTTCCATTCATACCTCTCTGGCTTCCTCCACTCTCATAGTTCGTCTCATACACGCTTGCCGGTTACGGAGACTCTTGACGTGTCCTTCAGATAAGACACGGTCTATTTGGTCATGGTAAGATAGTCTAGGTCTACATCCGGTACCTACATCTTTTCACTTTTGCATTTTTAATCTGTTTTATCATGCCAATAAACTAAAATAAATATTCCATCTCTTTACATAAGTTAGTTTTTTTTTAAGAAAATCCATTACGTTTTATAATCTCATTTCATTACGAGTTGTACCTATGCAGGTAGTGGTAGGTATTGTTTCACTTAATAACTTTTGTCATATACCTATTTCCAGCTTAAAACGAGTGATATTTTGTTCCAAAAGTTTCTCATAAATTTAGAATACTATCGTTATTTTATCAAGCCATAAAAGACTATCTATATCATTATGCCAGATCCCTTGGGGGATAGGTAGAGAGTACAGAGTTCCAACAGCGATAAAAATTTGAATAATTAAATATTATAACAGCGGACAGCAATGTTACCAGCCGATGCTGTTATGGAATTATTCTATACTGTACGTAGGAAGTTGCCGCAGAAGCATAATTAGAAATCCGGTCTAATACGAGTCCGGTCTAAGACAAGTATTGGCTTATACAAATAAATGATTTTTTACTTTGACTTGACTTTGACTAGAATATTTCCAATACCGGTCGATGCTGTTAAGGAACTGCTCTTTGCTTTATACAGTAAATAGTGGCAATGGTATAAAGTAAATTAGGTCTGATACAAATACAAAAATCGTAATTATAAAACATTATAAGTGAAGTGGCGCATGATTTTGTTCAAAACCTCTGTTGCCGCTTTGTCATACATGCACTGTTTGAAAACAATAGACACAGACTCACATAGACTCTTATTATGTTTGTAAAAATAATTTCCATGAATTGTATTACCTAATAAGTACAATCACATTAAAACTAATGTAAATTGACTATTTGTAAGTGCCCCCCGCAGGGTTTATACAAAATAAATTGTATCAGTTTTGAGTTGAGTTTACAAATTTTTTTCTAGCCGCTGTGTCACATTTATATTGTCCACATAATTGAACATTTTGTGATTATTTATCACATTTATGGCGACAAGTTCACGCAGTCGTACCATTCTAAGGCCCGTATTACAGACCGAAAATCAGCCGTGAATTTAGTTTCAAAACCAACGTTTTAGTACAAAAACCAGTTTGTATAACTAGTTTTACGAACGATTTAGCGCAATGGTTAAGATCTCAAGCCGCTCCGCCCATTGTGTCTAAAAGTCGCGGGTTTTATTCCCGCACAGGACAAATATTTTTGTGACCCACAATTATTTGTTTCGGTCTGGGTATTTGTGCATGTGAATTTTCATGTTTGTAAACGCACCCACGACTCAGTAATAAATAAATAATAGTGTGGGGCTACGTCACAAACAAACCAACTCTAAACTATAAAACAAAACAAAAAAATCCAATCTATCTTGCCTAAAGAAATAAATAACACAAAACGATTTTAATTTTCTGAGTCCTGCGAAATGGTTTTAAACCTCTGCCTACCCCGTAAGGGATCTGGCGTGATGATATAGATATAGATAAATACCATTTTACATTATTTCAAACAATTTTAACGACATTTATGTCGTTAAAATATTTTTATATATAATAATAATATTTCAGACTATTACTCAAATGTAAATTATTGAAAGGAGAATGCGCGAGAAGTCCGATGGAATGTTGTGCGAGGCACAAGGGGGTTTCAGGTCCAGAAGAGGATGTTCGGATCAAGTTTTCTCCCTTCGCAACATCGTAGAGAAGCATCTCGCAGTGGGCCGGAAGGTTTCCTGCGGTTTTGTGGATCTGGAGAAGGCGTTTGATAGAGTTGTGCGAAAGAGACTTTGGGACATTTTGCCTGAATATGGTATAAATGGCACTCTGTTGCGGGCCGTCCAGTCCACCTATGTGGACTGCAAGGCATGCGTACGGGTGGGTGGTAACATGTCACCCTGGTTTGACGTTGAAATCGGCGTCAAGCAGGGTTGCGTGTTGTCCGCTAGACTGTTTATAATATATTTAAATAAAAGTCTTCAAAGACAAAGCGATGAGTGATCTAGTGGTAAATCATCTACTATATGCAGATGAGGTGGTTTTGATAGCCAACAGCCACTGATCTGCAATCACTAGTCACAGTTATGACAGACGACTGCATGAAAAATGGCTTACATTTGAAGGTGAAGAAAACCAAAATTATGGTTTTTGAACGGGAAGAAACCAGAACGAATGCAAGGATTGTGGTTGGGAACGATGTGATGGAACAAGTGAATGAGTTTGTATATCTTGGATGCGCATTCAGTAAGAATGGAAAATACACCGTTGACATAGAGAGAAGAGTGAGTGCAGGGAACAGAGTGAATGGCGCGATGTGAAAGCTACTTGGGAGCCGGCACTTAAGCCGAAAGGCGCAGCTGGCCATACATATGGAGTGCTTGCCCCAACGCTGTTATATGGCAGCGAGAGCTGGGTATGTAAGAAGGAGAATGAAAGTAGGATAAATGCGGTGGAAATGCGAGCTCTGCGGAGTGAAGCTGACCGACCGTATTCGCAACAGCGTAGTAAGAAAGCAAGTAGGTATGAAACAGAGTATCGGTGTGAAGATGAGAAAGGGTATGCTCCGTTGGTTCGGGCATATAGAAAGAATGTCCGAAGAAAGAATGACAAAACTGATATACAATGCGAAAGTGGAAGGATGTAGGTACCGGGGAAGACCTAGACTATCTTACCATGACCAAATAGACCGAGTCTTATATGAAGGACAAGTCAGGAGTCTCCGTAACCGGCGAGCGTGTATGAGACGAACTATGAGAGTAGAGGAAGCCAGAGAGGTATGTAAGGAAAGAGCCTGTTGGAACTCTGTACTCTCTGCCTACCCCGTAAGGGATCTGGCGTGATGATAAAGATGTAGATAGACTCAAATGTATGTTCTCTAATTTGTGTAGCTTATTGTTGAATGAAATTACCATACTTAAACTATGAGGAAACTTCAAGAGCTTCCACTTTTTGTTAGCAGTACGAGCTTGTTCCGCTCGTTGTTAGCAGTACGAGCAATATTGTCCAAAGTTTGGCTTTACTGGGTCAGAGGGGGCTTCTCGAGAGCTGGTGAACGAGTACATACGTACTCCGTATGAAATAATTTTGAGATATTCACAACAGGAAATTACCTCTATGTAAATGACTAACTTCTGTGCGGCTTCATCATTACCCTCGCCCAACCACGTCGGTTATTTCACGGAGCAAACATTTGGAGAATGGTGGCCGCTTAGCTAAATGTTAAAACAAGTAATTTGCGCACTTCAAACAAGAGTAATTTAGTTAAAGGTACGAAATTACAGCGGACATAAATATTGCGATTTTAAGAAAAACTTGGTATCGCACCTGCGTCGCGTAGAAACGAAAATGAACGCCATTATCCCACACCATAATCATAAATCACTTTGGCTTAGCGTTTCGATTACAGACAAAGGTTCGGTAGGAAAACCCACATTATGATGGTAGTTGAATAATTGTATAGATAAGTGATATTGATGGTCTCCGGCTTCGTTGCTAGTTCAACCCTACGAAATATCGGAGCTAATACTTGAATATAATAGATAAGGCCAAGTACGCAGGCCGTTAAGGGTCGAGCGTTCACAGAGAGAGTTTATTCCTCATAATATTTGAATAAAGAAATTTTTGTTTCTGGTAAGATATCAGTTACTACTTTAAGTGGAAATTGAACCACAGTCAAGTAAACATATAAGTCCTCGACTAAAAATCGCAGCATTTTTCTGGGTTTTTAAGTATTGACGTGAACGTCCCACTATCGGTTTTCTATCTCAATTTTTCGTAAGTTTCCTATACTGAAGACTTATTATTATCTCTCAGTCTTCGAGTTCGAGTTAGAGTTACTTTCGAGTAGCTGTAAGCTTCCATAACGTCTATACTAATATTATAAAGAGGAAAGATTTGTATGTTTGTAACAAATAAACTCAAAAACTACAGGATCCATTTCAAAAAATATTTCATTATTAGAAAGGTATCTTATCCAGAAGTAACTTAGGCTACATAATCAATACCCGGTAGGTGGCGCTGTTGTCGGCCGGGTACGATGTCGCGGAAAGCTGCTAGTAATAAATAAATATAAGTCCGGGCGAACTTATTCCCATTATACTTACCGAGCATATTCCAGACTTGGTTTGTTTATTTTATAAAAATATTAAAGCCCAAGAAATTATTCTCGTATCGTGGGTGCGTCAGCAAACATGACATTCACAAACATTTAGACCGAAACAAATATTTGTGGATTCCATAAAAAAAATCTCCAATGCGAGAATCGAACCCGCGACTACTGGATCCAGTGGGCGGAGCGTCTTAAGATCTTAACCACTGGACCAAGCCGACCGTCAAACTCGTAACTAGTTCTGAGATTATTTTATAACAAAAAAAACCTCTAATATTTTTCCCGACCTAGGACACGGATACAGGTCCTCGAGTTTTTCAGCAGTACCATGCACTATTAGACCAACGAGATCGTTAAACCAAATTATATCACATAGCTTCTATTATAATAATATTAGCGCTTTTAAGAAACTGTCCCACCGTTGGACACGGGCCTCCTCTCAAACTGAGAGGGTTTAGGCCATAGTCCACCACACTGGCCCAGTGCGGGTTGGCGAACTTCACACGCCTTCGAGAAACTCTTAGGCATGCAGGTTTCCTCACGATGTTTTCCTTCACTGTTAAAGCAAGTGATATTTAATTTTTAATACGCACACGCTCTCGAGAAGACAGAGGTGCGTGCCAGAGTTTGAACCCGAGACCTCTGACTTTGCAGTCCAACGGTCTAACCACTAGGCTATCACTGCTTCTATTAGCTAACAGCTTTTAAAAGGAAAGCTTTTGGGTCTATTGGAGGGCTAGTTCTCTCCTGCACAAGAATGGAACAGCAAGCAGGTGAGGCTGCCACTGCGATAAACAACTGCTTAATTGACCTTAACTGGTTTATTCCGTCAAGTGGTTTTAAGTTCTTAAGTAAGAAGGACTAAAGTTAGGTGCGCTGGTATGGCCGTACAAGGATCTTTTGGCCCGTGGCCAAAATCTGATCTAACACTGTCATCAAGTGAAATGTCACTACATGACAGTCGCAGAGTTACCGTTTGCTATGAAATTTACTCAAGTTTTTTTTATTAGTAATTGTGCAGACCCATCTGTTGAAATATCTCCTTAGTAGTAGGAAAATTTTACTAAATGTTAACCCTGATTTCCCACTAACGCTCTCTTGTCAATGTTATCCATAAGCCAAACGATCCTTGCAGCACTATATCACCAGGCTATAACCTAACTAAGCTAAAACCTTCAAATTGCTACGTCGTCGTCGTCAGCCGTCACCGTATGAATACGAGGCTTTGAATTCTAAATCTGAAATCTAAAGCGGATAACGCTGTTCCTCTTATTTAGTTCATGAATATAGTGCTTCTCCTTATTATTCACGAATAAAAAAAACAAATCGAGAAGTGTTGGTTAAGATACTGAAGATGGTTTTGGTAATAATGTCTCTCCAATACTATACGAAAGGAGAAATCGGCTGATTGATTGACCAACGTGTATAGCAGCGTGTTGCTCAAATCGTTGGGCCTAGAGAGTTGAAATTTTTCACAAAGCTCCTCTTTTATATGTATGGCTCCATCAGCACTAAGTAGAAGTTGGTGGAAATTCAACCAGGGTGACATAGTTTTGTATGAAAAACGGCTGACGTTTCTTATGTGAAATTAGATATTTAAGGGGTTCATTGCAAAGAAAAAAATGTGTTGAGCGCATTTAATTCCTCGCAAAAGCAGTCTCAGGAAAAACAGCTAGCAGTCTATAAATTTGTTTTACACCGTCACCGTCACGCCTATATTTCCCAGAGGGGGTGGCAGAGGTGTACTGAGTACACCCACGTTTCGCCGACGATGTTAGGTCCCATGTAATAGGGGGCGAGCCTATTGCCATATACCGGGCACAATTCCAGACTCCGGACTCGTACTGGGAATTTTTCGTTAGAAAAACAACATTTGTCCGACCTAGAATTTGAACCCAGGACCTCGTGATCACAAAGCGATGCGCTTTGCCACCAGACCAACGAGGCAGTCAATAAATTTGTTTTAAATATCCGAAACACAAATAACCAATCATTTAAAAGAGTGGGTGGGAGTTTGAATACTTTGGAGCCGCCGCGAAAAGTTTTAAAGCAGTTTGTCTTTGTCAATCGTGCACCTGTCTCTCTAAATATTTCATTCGATTTAATTTCATAAATATACAGAAGGTCCAGAGGGTTCTCATTTTTAATTCATCAAGTAAATCACTCTTAGCAACTGAGCGAAACTTGCGGCGGAGCGAGAACCTACCTACAAATAAACCGGCAATTGTGGCCAGTCAAAGAGGCAAAGGTTGTTGAACACATGTGTATCCAACATCGGTTAAGTTGGAACACCAATAGGATGAACAAAGCCCCAGTAAATAGCTATCGTTGGTTGGTTCATGTATGTGCAAAAGACGGTAACGTGAAATAGGGATATTGAATTCTAAGCGCGTCTACGTCGAGAGTACGTGCCCCGCGACCGACCGCTCTGTAGGCTTAACAAAAATTCGAAATAGATGTGTTCCCACAAAGATAAGAAAGGGTCCGTTGTGCGAGATGCACTACGTACGGCGCGGTGTTCACAAGTTATAATTAGCGCAGTGGTTAAGAGCTTAAGTCGCTCTGCCCACTGTGTCTAATAGTCGCGGGTTCGATTCCCGCACGGGACAAATCTTTGTGTAATCCACAATTATCTGTTCCGGTCTGGGTATTTGTGTTTGTGAATTTTCATGTTTGTAAACGCACCCACGATACAGGAATTAATGATAGTGTGGGGCTACGTTTAAAAAAAAAAAAAAAAAATAGGACATAATGAGAAAAGTTGTGTGCGCCGTACCGCCGCCGCGCCGGACTTCAGGATTCTATTATTATTTATTGCGCAATAACCATCTAACAAATTTTATTGCCTTTGATTTTATTTGGAATAGTTCCTTTGCGAATTCTTTATAAGCTTCGTTCAAACCGAACGTAATAAATACAAATTGTGAGAAGTTTCTCACTCGTTTTAGAAAACGAGTTTAAACTTTTAGATGTTATTATACCGAAATAATTACATTCTTTATAAAATAATAAACAACGACTTGAGCATAACAAATAAGATGCCTTTTTCACATATCAAGGTGAGAGAGAACTGAGGTTCTAGCACGAAGAGATTGACGATAGCGTGACGCTAGCGAGTTGATATGCCATCCTTATCACACTACAAATTTACCAATTAAACAAGAAGGTGACAGCACGATTACTTGATAGCGTCACGCTAACGACATAGTTTGCGTGCTAAGCCCTCAGGTCACGCTCCATTACGTTGTTCGGAGTGTGGATTGGTGGATTCCTAATACTGGATAAACGAATCTCTTATAGCAAAATCTTAAAATTATAAAACTCGATATAGGTCCTAACTTCTTAAATTTATCTGAATTTCATATTCCGAATGTACTGCAGGGTACATGTGCCGTCTACTTGTATTTTCATTCGGTTGATGAGTGTGGTAAAATTCAAAACGACGTAACAGCCTGTCTGGAGAGAAAGGCAAATACTAGCGAAGGCGAAAGCTAGAGGGTTATCTGGCTGAGTTGTTTGCGGGCGGTTGCTGCCCTCCAGCACATATGAAATATATTGAGTCCTTATTCGCACTTATAACACAGCGCGTTACGATAACTGCGTGAAATTATCGCGTCACTGGAGTGCCATTTAAGGATCATTTTACAAAGTTAAAATAACGCAGGGTGCGTTACGTGTTAAAAATGGTCATCTATACATACTTGTATAGTAAAACCGTGACAAGTCGTGTCTGTACATGTAATATTTCATTAAATAATAATCCGGAGGTATTATACTACCGATCTTCAATGATACTTTATTTTATACCTACATGCTTTTTTACTACGCTATTGTATTTTCATTCAATTGATCAGTGTGGTGCAATTCAAAACGAGAAAAAAGCAAATACTAGCGCAGTCGAAAGCTAGAGGGTTATCGGACTGAGTTGTTTGCGCGTGGTCGCTGCCCTCCTCCCTCCCTACAGCACATGTGAAATATACTGGGTCCTTATTCGAAATACCAAACGCGGTGCTTTACGATAACTGGGTGCACGAGAGTACTATTTAACGATCATTTCACGAAATTAACATAACGCACCGAGTGTAGATAGATGATAATTAAACATGTAAGTGTTTAATTATCATCTATTAGTGTCCGACCGGACATACGGCTTCGGCTTTGGCCAAAATTGGCCGAAGGTTTCTAGCAAGCATTGAAATTGAACGATCTATTACGATTTACGACTTATGAATGCGCGAGAGTGCGGCGAAAGAGGCGACGCGCGGGGGCAGGAGTCACATTGCGTTGCGCCGGCCGCCCGCCATAGCTAGTAAATAACCAAATCAAAACCAAACAAGTTCGTTAATACAATCAACATAACTTTTTAAAAATTTTGTCAATCATGAGCCAAATTTCTTAGGGTTATTAAACCTTCGGCTTCGGCTTCGGCCGACCTTTGGTCGGACACTATCATCTATACATAAAATAGAACTGTAATAGGCACGACTATTATATCTAGGTATGTACATTTTTTAGTAAATAATAACCTAGGGATATTATACTAGCGATCTTCACAATTCCTTATCCTAATACTTTCGTTTATATGTACCTACGTGCTTACTTACACATATAGCTGACTAGGGCTTTTATTCGCAATATTACCAATGAAAGATCATTTCACGAAGTAAACGTAACGCGCCGCGATACGTGTATAATTTATTATAGCCATAAACATTATAATAAGATACTAGAAGTCATATATGGCCGGTTTCTATATTTAACTAATGGATAGATTTTCACCGTCACGCCTATATTTCCCAGAGGGGGTGGCAGAGGTGTACTGAGTACATCCACGTTTTGCCGACGATGTTAGATAGATTTTCCTTAAAAAATATGTCCAAATTCTATAAGTAGTAGGCAAATCTATCCATAAGTTAAATATTGAAACCAGCCGATAGCCGCAAAAAATTGCTGCCACACATGTGAGTAAATTACCTCAAAATGCTTCAGTAGGACTGCGTGAACTAATGTATGCGTGTGATATAGTGATGATGAGATCTATCTATCTATATCATCAAGCCTGATCCCTTGCGAAGTAAACAGAGACTTCAGAAACTCTGCATTAGGCGTCGCCTTGTAACATATTCATAGATAGAAATACGTTAGAGTTTTTTTTACAATACAATAACGGGTTTCAGTTACCGTACGGGACAAATCCTTGGGTATGGGTCACGCCCATAACTGTTTGTTTCGGCCTCGGTGTGTTTGTGTATGTGCATTTCCTGACTGTAAACGCACCCACGTCACAACTAATGTTCCTAATTCGGGCTGTGTTAAAAAAAAATGGGCACTATATCACACGCATACATTAGTTCACGCAGTCCTACTGAAACATTTTGAGGTAATTTACTCACATGTGTGGCAGCAATTTTTTGCGGCTATTTAGTTAAATATAGAAACCGGCCATATATGACTTCTAGTATCTTATTATAATGTTTATGGCTATAATAAATTATACACGTATCGCGGCGCGTTACGTTTACTTCGTGAAATGATCTTTCATTGGTAATATTGCGAATAAAAGCCCTAGTCAGCTATATGTGTAAGTAAGCACGTAGGTACATATAAACGAAAGTATTAGGATAAGGAATTGTGAAGATCGCTAGTATAATATCCCTAGGTTATTATTTACTAAAAAATGTACATACCTAGATATAATAGTCGTGCCTATTACAGTTCTATTTTATGTATAGATGATAGTGTCCGACCAAAGGTCGGCCGAAGCCGAAGCCGAAGGTTTAATAACCCTAAGAAATTTGGCTCATGATTGACAAAATTTTTAAAAAGTTATGTTGATTGTATTAACGAACTTGTTTGGTTTTGATTTGGTTATTTACTAGCTATGGCGGGCGGCCGGCGCAACGCAATGTGACTCCTGCCCCCGCGCGTCGCCTCTTTCGCCGCACTCTCGCGCATTCATAAGTCGTAAATCGTAATAGATCGTTCAATTTCAATGCTTGCTAGAAACCTTCGGCCAATTTTGGCCAAAGCCGAAGCCGTATGTCCGGTCGGACACTAATAGATGATAATTAAACACTTACATGTTTAATTATCATCTATCTACACTCGGTGCGTTATGTTAATTTCGTGAAATGATCGTTAAATAGTACTCTCGTGCACCCAGTTATCGTAAAGCACCGCGTTTGGTATTTCGAATAAGGACCCAGTATATTTCACATGTGCTGTAGGGAGGGAGGAGGGCAGCGACCACGCGCAAACAACTCAGTCCGATAACCCTCTAGCTTTCGACTGCGCTAGTATTTGCTTTTTTCTCGTTTTGAATTGCACCACACTGATCAATTGAATGAAAATACAATAGCGTAGTAAAAAAGCATGTAGGTATAAAATAAAGTATCATTGAAGATCGGTAGTATAATACCTCCGGATTATTATTTAATGAAATATTACATGTACAGACACGACTTGTCACGGTTTTACTATACAAGTATGTATAGATGACCATTTTTAACACGTAACGCACCCTGCGTTATTTTAACTTTGTAAAATGATCCTTAAATGGCACTCCAGTGACGCGATAATTTCACGCAGTTATCGTAACGCGCTGTGTTATAAGTGCGAATAAGGACTCAATATATTTCATATGTGCTGGAGGGCAGCAACCGCCCGCAAACAACTCAGCCAGATAACCCTCTAGCTTTCGCCTTCGCTAGTATTTGCCTTTCTCTCCAGACAGGCTGTTACGTCGTTTTGAATTTTACCACACTCATCAACCGAATGAAAATACAAGTAGACGGCACATGTACCCTGCAGTACATTCGGAATATGAAATTCAGATAAATTTAAGAAGTTAGGACCTATATCGAGTTTTATAATTTTAAGATTTTGCTATAAGAGATTCGTTTATCCAGTATTAGGAATCCACCAATCCACACTCCGAACAACGTAATGGAGCGTGACCTGAGGGCTTAGCACGCAAACTATGTCGTTAGCGTGACGCTATCAAGTAATCGTGCTGTCACCTTCTTGTTTAATTGGTAAATTTGTAGTGTGATAAGGATGGCATATCAACTCGCTAGCGTCACGCTATCGTCAATCTCTTCGTGCTAGAACCTCAGTTCTCTCTCACCTTGATATGTGAAAAAGGCATCTTATTTGTTATGCTCAAGTCGTTGTTTATTATTTTATAAAGAATGTAATTATTTCGGTATAATAACATCTAAAAGTTTAAACTCGTTTTCTAAAACGAGTGAGAAACTTCTCACAATTTGTATTTATTACGTTCGGTTTGAACGAAGCTTATAAAGAATTCGCAAAGGAACTATTCCAAATAAAATCAAAGGCAATAAAATTTGTTAGATGGTTATTGCGCAATAAATAATAATAGAATCCTGAAGTCCGGCGCGGCGGCGGTACGGCGCACACAACTTTTCTCATTATGTCCTATTTTTTTTTTTTTTTTTTTAAACGTAGCCCCACTCTAGGGTTAATTCCTGTATCGTGGGTGCGTTTACAAACATGAAAATTCACAAACACAAATACCCAGACCGGAACAGATAATTGTGGATTACACAAAGATTTGTCCCGTGCGGGAATCGAACCCGCTACTATTAGACACAGTGGGCGGAGCGACTTAAGCTCTTAACCACTGCGCTAATTATAACTTGTTAACACCGCGCCGTACGTAGTGCATCCCGCACAACGGACCCTTTCTTATCTTTGCGGGAACACATCTATTTCGTATTTTTGTTAAGCCTACAGAGCGGTCGGTCGCGGGGCACGTACTCTCGACGTAGACGCGCTTAGAATTTAATATCCCTATTTAACGTTACCGTCTTTTGCACATACATGAACCAACCAACGATAGCTATTTACTGGGGCTTTGTTCATCCTATTGGTGTTCCAACTTAACCGATGTTGGATACACATGTGTTCAACAAACTTTGCCTCTTTGACTGGCCACAATTGCCGGTTGATTTGTAGGTAGGTTCTCGCTCCGCCGCAAGTTTCGCTCAGTTGCTAAGAGTGATTTACTTGATGAATTAAAAATGAGAACCCTCTGGACCTTCTGTATATTTATGAAATTAAATCGAATGAAATATTTAGTGAGACAGGTGCACGATTGACAAAGACAAACTGCTTTAAAACTTTTCGCGGCGGCTCCAAAGTATTCAAACTCTCACCCACTCAAATTCTTTTAAATGATTGATTATTTGTGTTTCGGATATTTAAAACAAATTTATAGACTGCTGGCTGTTTTTCCTGAGACTGCTTTTGCGAGGAATTAAATGCGCTCAACACATTTTTTTCTTTGCAATGAACCCCTTAAACGTCTAATTTCACATAAGAAACGTCAGCCGTTTTTCATACAAAACTATTTCACCCTGGTTGAATTTCCACCAACTTCTACTTAGTGGTAATGGAGCCATACATATAAAAGAGTAGCTTTGTGAAAAATTTCAACTCTCTAGGCCCAACGATTTGAGCAACACGCTGCTATACACGTTGGTCAATCAATCAGCCGGTTTCTTCTTTCGTATAGTATTGGAGAGACATTATTACCAAAACCATCTTCAGTATCTTAACCAATACTTCTCGATTTGTTTTTTTTATTCGTGAATAATAAAGAGAAGCACTTCTTAAAGTCTATATTCTTGAACTAAATAAGAGGAACAGCGTTATCCGCTTTAGATTTCAGATTTCGAATTCAAAACAAATATACCGCGACACGTGTCACTTGTGGTATCGCGGAAAGTCGTGAAGCGATATCTCGTGTAATGATATCGCGGGGCCTGTTCCATGTCGCTGCATCGCCTTTGTTAAGTTACACATGTCCAGAGTATAGACGTCTGTTGCGCAACAATATAAACGAGCGACGTATAACACCTCTTCTTTCTTCTCCAGCCTACCTTCACCCTCATATATACAACGCAGTAAACAAATTTTGTGACCTTAGAGGACTCTCCTATGTGGCTTGTAAGAAAATTACAAAGCAATGATTACTTACTTAGACACATACACGTACGCACGCAAGCACGCACGCAAGCACGCACACAAGCACGCACGCACGCACGCATGCACGCACTTACGCACGCATATATTATTTCTTTAAATTCCTTTTGTTTTGTTCTTAACTCATTTATATGTTACAGCTTGTTTACTAGTCAAGTTACGCTCAATTTATAAATTTCATTGTTCCAAGTTTAATGCATTGCTGTATTATCTTAACGCGTAACTCTGGCTCCAATTATGTTTCTTTAATTTACTTTTGTTTTATGTTTTAAATTTATTTATAATATGTATAAAGCTCAAATCGGCAAATCGGCGTCAAGCAGGGTTGCGTGTTGTCCGCTAGACTGTTTATAATATATCTGGACAAAAGTCTTCAAAGACTGAAAGCGATGAATAAAGGTGTACAAATGGGTGACTTAGTGGTAAACCATCTACTTTATGCAGATGACGCGGTTTTAATAGCGCCAACAGCCACTGATCTGCAAACACTAGTCACAGTTATGAAAAACGACTGCATGATCAATGGCTTACACTTGAATGTGAAGAAAACCAAGATTATGGTTTTTGAAAGGGAAGAAACCAGAACGAATGTAAGGATTGTGGTTGGTAACGATGTGCTGGAGCAAGTGAATGAGTTTGTATATCTTGGATGCGCCTTCAGTAAGGATGGGAAATACACCGCTGACATAGAGAGAAGAGTGAGTGCAGGGAACAGAGTGAATGGTGCGATGGGAAAGCTACTCGGGAGCCGGCACTTAAGCCATAAGGCGCAGCTGGCCATACATAACGGAGTTCTTGTCCCAACGCTGTTATATGGTAGCGAGAGCTGGGTATGTAAGAAGGAGAATGAAAGTAGGATAAATGCGGTAGAAATGCGAGCTCTGCGGAAGATGTGCGGAGTGAAGCTGACCGACCGCATTAGCAACAGCGTAGTAAGACAGCGAGTACGTATAAAAGATAGTATCGGTGTAAAGATGAGAAAGGGCATGCTCCATTGGTTCGGGCATATAGAAAGAATGCCAGAGGAAAGAATGACAAAACAGATATACAATGTGAAGGTGGAAGGATGCAGGTACCGGGGAAGACCTAGACTATCTTACCACGACCAAATAAACCGAGTCTTATCTGATGGAAAAGTCAAGAGTCTCCGTAACCGGCGAGCGTGTATGAGACGAACTATGAGAGTCGAGGAAGCCAGAGAGGTATGTAAGGAAAGAACCTGTTGGAACTCTGTACTCTCTGCCTACCCCTCAAGGGATCTGGCGTGAGGTTATAGATAGATAGATATAAAGCTCGTTTATGAGTCAAGTTACGCTCAATCTATAAATATAATAGATTCAAGTTTAATGCATTGGTGTAATATGTTCACGCGTAACTCTGGCTCCTATTGTGTTTTTTTTATTCATTTCTGTTCTTTCTTAATTGATTTATAATACTCGTATGTTTAAGATTGCTTGTCAGCTAAGCTGCGCTCATTGTATCAGAATATTTGTTTTAAGTGCAGTGCATAGCTGTATAATACTAAAGTGAAACTCTGGCTCCCAAGACACAGGCAATCGCCTAGTTTGGGAACCACCAGTATTTATAACTTGTTAACTTTATTTGTGCACAAATAAATTTGATGTTATTTAATTTGATTTAAGGGACATGCTAAAATGGACTAAATAAACGTGGAGGAAACAGATCGCGGGACAAAATGTCAAGCGACGTCGCACATCTCAGGCGACACGTGTCGACACATTTATGCCCTAATGAATGCAAGGCTTTAATAAACACTCATCCTATGTATGCAAATGTAATATCATTAAACTTTATAGAGCGATGTTTTTTATGCCTCTTAATATTCAGGTATGACGGTCTAACTTCGCAATTTAATTACACTATTCCCGTAATTGTATTCAGTCCGGTCACGGCGCGGGCGGGTCGTTCACAGATCGCTACTCGCAGCCGCTGCATGATGTTAATATGCCTCCCGAGGCAGATTATCAGAGTATTATCATCCACACCGGTAATTTTAGCTGGCATGGAGGCACTGCAAGAGGCTACGTAACATTTTAAGCGCCAGCTGGAAAGTAAATTTTACGGTCGATTCTTATTTAATAAAAAGAAGTTCTGCTTCTGTAGCCAGACTTCCAACAGTCGTTAAAGTTAATAAAAAATCGAGAAAATGAATGGGAATGACATTTTACACCCAAAAATCTTGTGGTCTGGATAAGGTGTTTCAGTTTGCGGAAAGAGAATAGATACAAAATGTTCTTAGAACTTGGCTATGCACGCTGGTCGATATTTAATTCACACCTATATTTCCCAAGCGAGGGTGGCAGAGGTGTACTCAGTGCACCCACTTTTCACCGACGATATTAGGTCCCATGTAATAGGGGAACAATTCCAGACTCCGGACTCATACTGGGAAGCTTTCGTTAGAAAACTTCATTTGTCCGACCTAGGATTTGAACCGAGGACCTCGTGATCACAAAGCGATGCGCTTTGCCACTAGACCAACGAGGCAGTCGATTTTTAATTCATCATCATGTCTTTAGTAGTCCACTGCTGGAGACTAGCTCCTCAAACTGCACACCACTGAGTACGATCCTCGGCTACTCTCATCCAATTTCTGCCAACTGTCGCTCCACCAAGCCTGAAGACGTTCTGCACTACCTACTTTTGTCAATTCGTCTTCGCTCAAGAACTCGTTTGCCTCAGCGGTTCTTCGACTAATATGACCAACCCACTGCCACTTCAGTTTACTAATCCGTTGGACTATGTCTATTACACTGGTTTTTTGTCGAATGACTTCCTTACTACGTATTTTAATTCGTATGTATTTAATAAACGGAAAAAATGTATAGAATTGAAATTTATATAGTCTCTAATCCCTACTCATTCTGTGAGGCAGAGTCAAATTGATTGTACCTGGCAATAAATACAGCACCTTAAATGAAGCAGCGATTTGAAACTAGTCATATCATTATTCAATTTGCAGTTGGCTCAGTAGTTTGAAGATCGCGCGCTGCTTTTAATGAACGGGCCTCAGTACTGATATATAAACAATTCACGTCTTGTGCCTCGTAAAACGTTTATACGCTTACATTAAATACGAGTTACTAAAATTAAAGACTTCGTTTAATGCCCTGTTTAAGGCGTAAGATGTACCTAAGCAGGTTTATCTCATCTTGTTGATTTACTTTCCTAGCTAATTGATTTAAAAATTCATAACATTGCACAGATACCCCTGACGATTGTTTTAAACAATGGGGAATCTAGATAAGGTCCACTTGCTAAGATTTGCTAAGACTTTTTTTGTCTAAACGTGACAACATTCTTTGGGCACATGACTTCGAAATGGGTTTAGGTTAGGGTTAGCAAGTAACTATTTCCTTAAGTCTCAAAGTGCGCACCAGCCTGGACCTCGGAAACAACGCAAGCGTTGTATTACTGGGCTATCACTGTCCTATTAGGATTATCATATAGGATTAAGATTGCTGATACGACTAATAGTCGGTTTCAATATTCAAATTACGGATAGATTTGCTTACTGTCAGTAGAATTTTGACAGGTTTTCCATACAAAATATGTCAAAATTCTATCCTTGAGTTAAATATTGAAACCGGCCGTGAATGTATTACCTCTATCTATCTATATCATCACGCCAGATCCCTTACGAGGTAGTACTTGGTAGTATTACAAAAATAAATAAAGGAATACCGTAGACTGCAGCATAGTACTGCACCAATATTGATCTCACACAATTAATGTCTTTCGTTTTAGCTGCATGTTCTTTCTTATACATAGTTTTGTAATTTCGATAGCCATTTTCGATTTTCCTTCTTTTGACTTCAGTAAAGTTTTCTTTTTTACTTTCAGTGAGTGATCTTACTGATAGGTAACAGATGTTTTTTTAAGATATCGTGAGCATGTGCGCTCAGTTCTGATGAAGTGACATTAAGAGTATTGTTTGATTTTCAAGACAGATGAACATGTGAGAGATATGCTAGTAAAAAGCCAGGGGTAAAAAACCCCTACATAATAAAAAACAGGGGTCAGCTCCGCGGAGTATGGAGGCGTACAATAACATGGGAGATGTTCCACTATGTCTCATCAAAACTTGCCACAATACTTCCCAAACCTTTCTCATTTCGTTTTTGTTTCGTCCCGCCCGCTCGTTGCCGGTCGCAGATGTTCCTACGAAAGCGACGGCTCATCTACGGATTAGTACCCGTTAGGTTTTTGTATTATGTACCATACATAACAAGGGGACGCTTTTGGAAATATTTGAACAGCTATTATTTAGGCATTATGATATTGTTCAATATCGGGATGGCATTGATTAATAGGATTGTTCACGGAAGTAGTAATAAGGAATGAGGATTTTTTCTTTCGTTTCTTACTAATAAATATATGGCTTCCTTTTGATGATATATTGGTTATACAGAAAGAGGGTGCAAAAATAGAGTACCAACTACGAAGAATTTCTGTTTTGAAATATTTGAACAGCTATTATTTAGGCATTATGATATTGTTCAATATCGGGATGCCATTGATTAATAGGATTGTTCGCGGAATTAGTAATAAGGAATGAGGATATTTTGTTTCGATTCTTACTAATAAATATATACGGCTTCCTTTTGATGATATATTAGTTAGATTAAATATTAATGTCAAAATGGAAAGATCGCGTCTGATGAAGTCTACGCTCCGACCTACTCATGCATATATCCAAAACCCCGAGAACTTTCAACTCGAATTGTCAAACCGCTTCGAATTGCTAGACAGCAGCGCATCAGTGGACGAAATCAACAACAGGCTGGTAGAGACTGTTCATACAGTCGGGTCCAAGTATTTTAAGACCCACCGTAAAAATAGGTCTCAAAAACTATCTGACTACACCCGAAACCTCATGACTGAGCGACGTTCCATGACGCTCCAAACCTCCGATGATGCTAAGTCCTATAGGCAGCTTAATGGACAGATATTGAAGTCCTTGCGACACGACTTACGGTCCTTCAATGCAAGGCGTATTGAGGAGACCATAGAGCAGAACAAGGGCTCTAAAGTGTTCGCAAGAGACGCGTCTATTGGGCAGAGCCGGTTGACGAAGCTGAAGACGGAGGACGGAAACGTAACGTCAAATAGGTCAGAGGTGCTCAGGGAGATAGAGAGGTTCTATGGACAGTTATATACATCAGTAGCTAAACCTGTTGTTGACTTGGTAAAAGACCCAAGAGCCAAGCTAACCCGACACTGCACTGAAGATATCCCGGACATCAGCCTGTGCGAAATTAGGATGGCTCTCAAACAACTAAAAAACAACAAAGCGCCGGGTGAAGACGGAATTACTGCAGAACTTCTGAAGGCGGGCGGATCGCCGGTACTTAAAGTCCTTCAGAGGCTATTTGATTCCGTCTTGCTTGAAGGGAAAACGCCGGAAGCATGGAACAGGGGTGTGGTGGTGCTGTTTTTCAAGAAAGGTGATAACACCTTATTGAAGAACTATAGGCCCATCACACTGCTGAGCCATGTTTATAAGTTGTTTTCGAGAGTCATTACGAATCGTCTCGAACGAAGGCTTGATGACTTCCAGCCTCCCGAACAAGCCGGTTTCCGGAAAGGTTTTAGTACCATAGACCACATACATACGCTGCGGCAGGTTATACAGAAGACTGAGGAGTATAATCGGCCACTATGCTTGGCGTTTGTGGACTATGAGAAAGCCTTTGATTCGATCGAGACTTGGGCGGTTCTTAGATCTCTCCAGCGATGCCGCATTGACTATAGGTACATCGAAGTGTTGAAGTACTTGTATAATAACGCCACCATGTCAGTCCGAGTACAGGGGCAGTGCACGAAGGTGATCCCCATAAAAAGAGGAGTAAGACAGGGAGACGTCATTTCTCCGAAACTGTTTACGGCCACCTTAGAGGACGCCTTCAAGCTCTTGGAATGGCAAGGACTTGGCATCAACATCAATGGCGAATACATCACTCACCTTCGATTTGCCGACGACATTGTGGTCATGGCGGAGTCGCTGGAAGATCTAGGACGAATGCTCGGTGACCTCAATAGAGTATCCCAACAAGTGGGTCTTAAAATGAATATGGACAAAACAAAAGTAATGTTTAATGTCCATGTCGTACCCACCGCACTCACCGTTGGGAACTCTACTCTTGAAGTTGTCGACGAATACATTTACCTGGGACAGGCAGTCCGGTTAGGTAGGTCCAACTTTGAGAGAGAGGTCAATCGACGAATCCAACTCGGCTGGGCAGCGTTCGGGAAACTGCGCAACATCTTCTCATCCAAAATACCTCAGTGCCTAAAGACTAAAGTTTTTAGTCAATGTGTGTTACCAGTGATGACATATGGATCAGAGACGTGGTCTCTTACAATAGGTCTCATAAAAAAGCTCAAAGTTGCTCAGCGAGCTATGGAAAGAGCTATGCTCGGCGTTTCTCTACGTGATCGAATCAGGAATGAGGAGATTCGTAGAAGAACCAAGGTCACCGACATAGCCCTCAGGATTAGCATGCTGAAGTGGCAATGGGCTGGCCACATAGCGCGAAGATCGGACGGGCGTTGGGGCAGAAAGATTCTAGAGTGGAGACCACGTATTGGCAAGCGCAGCGTAGGACGACCGCCTGCCAGATGGACCGACGATCTTGTGAAAATCGCAGGAAATCGTTGGATGCAGGTGGCATCGGACCGGGTACGCTGGAAAGCGATTGGGGAGGCCTATGTTCAGCAGTGGACAAGTATAGGCTGAAATGATGATTAGTTAGATAGAAAGAGGGTGCAAAAACAGATTACTAACTACGAAGAATTTCTGTTTCGTACTTCGTGGTACTAAGTCTTTGTTGTCAAACTACTCTCATCTCGTCAACCCTGATCGTTTTGTTTACAAAGAGTACGTAAAATTTTATTACTATGATAAAATAGTAACGTCTGTGCCTTCTATAATACAGTTAAGATAATACGACACAGTGTCAGTGTATCTGATCTAAACATTGGATTAATTAACTTCGCACTGCATAGTAATTACAGATACTTTGTAGATTTAAATGGATTCCATGCATTTGAAAATTAACATCGTCCCTCAAAAATTGAAACGCTCAGGTAGGAATTAATGTGAGGCCACTCGTGTTACAAAGCCTGGCCGGCGCACTCCCATCGAGAAAATTACGTGAAAATTTACATAATAGAGAATCGTTGGCTGCCCTAGTCCTTTGAAAGTTGGAGCTGCGACCCGCTTCCAGTGACACCGTCCTACATTAAATTAACATCTCTCTCACTTTGTTTGCGAAGGCCATACCGGTGGAATCTAATTCGGATTGATAAAAAGTCCTTACTAGAAGCAACATATCATTCCACGTAGAAAACAGTTTAACTAGATCTGAGGGCTTGGCACGAAAAGATTGACGTTAGCGACTAACAGTACTGTATTTAGTAAATTTATAGTGTGACAAGAATGGCATATCAATATGCTAATTTTTTTAGTGCCAAGCCCTCTGAACAGAGGAGGCAAGATTGAGATGTTTGTTGAATATTGTCTTCCAAGCTTGGCTAAAAGTCGAGCTTTAACCTCCTTATTTATGTCAGAAGAAAGAATGACAAAACAGATATACAATGCGAAAGTGAAAGGATGTAGATACCGAGGAAGAATTAGACTATCTTACCATGACCAAATAGACCGAGTCTTATCTGAATGACAAGTCAAGAGTCTCCTTAAACAGCGAGCGTGTATAAGACGAATTATGAGAGGTACGTAAAGAAAGAACCTGTTGGAACTCTGTACTATCTGCCTACGCTGCAAGGGATCTGGCGTGATGATATAGACAGATAGTAATGATATCAATCTATATCTACTGCTATATAGGTTGATAGGAGTTTCCGCAGGCCTCCTTTTAAAAATTAAGGTGAGAGTGATCAGGTCATACTCCAATACTCTAGTACGCGGGCCAAGTGTAATGCGGTGGAGGCAGGTTCGTGGCCAAACAAAATGTTCATACCTAAAATCGAAACTATAAAACATCTTAACAAAAAGTTTATTTGTAGTTGGCAGTTTGCGCGTTTTCAGTAAATGTGCACTGAAAGCGCCCGAATCAGTGGAACTAAAAACGTAAATGCAGCAGTCCTCGTAATTGGGTAACCGCCGCGCATCATTAGGTAATTGCAGCTAGGGCCCGCCCGACCGACTCCTACTACGAGTACTATGGACACTCACTTTTTGTCTTCCAGAGGGCTTAACAAGAACAAGATTGTCGTTAGCGTAATGCTATCAAGTTTAATGACATCCTTACCACACTTGAATTTTTCATAATACAGATTAACGGTCGCTAACGGAACATTTTGGAGGTAAAGTAGAAAGAAAGAGAGAAAGAGGAAGGCCCGGGATACGCTATACCAGTAAACTTATGGAGGAAATGTCTGTCAGGGCGTATAAGGAACTTAAAGAGTATAATAATAATATCATCGTATACTGACTCACTGATGGGCAAAGGCCTTTTCTCACAAATCGAGGTGAGAAAGTTTAGATCATACTACTTAGGTCGGACCCAGTGCGGGTTGGTGGATGCAGGTTTGTGGCCACCTGCTGTTGGAACTTATCAGGCCGCCAATAAGGCTTCCAACTTGGCTTAACGACTACCACATTCCGTGGTAACCGGGATCAACGTCTTAACCTAATATTCTAGTCCAGACCTCGTGATGGCCAGACCCCACTAGACTAACGAGATGGTTAATTATTTGAGCACTACAAATATGCTACTAAAATATTAAAAAATTCTCTCAAGACACGCTACTGAGCTCAATCTGCTCAAGGTATGCTCAAAAAGAAGAATTTCGTAGCTAAAAGCTTGCAACTGAACTAAATGAACAAATTTGTATTTTTTTGGATTAAAAATAACGTAGCCCACACTAGGAATTATGCTTATATCGTGGTTGTACTCGTATTCGCAAAAATGATTTTATATAGACAAACATAGACCGAAATATATTTTTAAGGGTCACGCAAAGGTTTGTATCCTGCGAAGATCGAAACCGCGACTACTCGAATTAGTGGGCGCAACGGCTTAAGCTCTTAGACTAAAGTCAAAAAGGAAACCAAAATATTTAAATTGATTATATGTGAGATTGTAACAGTTAATAAATATGAAATAAAACTATTTTACGGATTTTATCGAGGTTAATTTTTTGATTTTTAGTTCCCGACGTTTCGAGTGCTTTGCAGCAACCATGGGGAGGTCCCTCCCGAAAAATCAAAAAATAAACCGCGATAAAATCCGTAAAATAGTTTTATTTCATGTGTAATATTCGCGTAAATCTAAGAACTCAGTTAATAAATAGTAAATAATAGTCGTAGAGCGAGGTCGCGGTTGTCCGCTCCGGCAGAGAAGTTTCTAATACCGCTTTTCCTGCACTCTTAGTTATGGGTGGTACTTAGAGGTGTACTGTGCAAACCCTCTTTTTGCCGACGAAGTTAGGTCCCATATAATAAGGGGTGAACCTATTGCTAAAGCACCGGGCCCAATGACGGATACTGGGAGGTTTTCTGTCGAAAAATTACATTTTGGCCGACCTAGGATTCGAACTTAAGACGTCGTGATCACTACGCACCTTATTCGCCACTGGAACAACGAGGCAGAAAAACAAGAATTCTACTAAATTCATTATATGTAGTCAGTATTCAGTAAATGGTAGTCCTAGAGCGAAGTCTCGCCTGTACGCTCCGGCAGAGGTGTTTCTCACGCCGCTCACACCGCTTTCTGCTGCACTCGTACCTATTATATAATTAAATTTCTTAATTGTCATCTAGAATGATACGTGTATCGGGCCAAACGAAATAAAAATACACACTAGACACAACTAAAATACAAGACGCGGTAAATTGGGCTTTATACCGTTGAAGTAGAATGATCAAATCAAACAATCATATTTTTGAGTTTAATGATGAGGAATCACTCTTAAACTTCATTACTAAAAAGTTTCTGTTGAGCTTAACACCCGGCAGGAAAGAACAATGTTATTCACAATGTTGCTACATTACAAAAACAAATAAATTACTTTTCAGCCGCTACAATTTATTCGTT
Organism: Phalera bucephala; assembly: GCA_905147815.2. NCBI lineage: Eukaryota > Metazoa > Arthropoda > Insecta > Lepidoptera > Notodontidae > Phalera > Phalera bucephala. Next base: position 15,143,636 of record LR990615.1, read on the forward strand.
TACTAAAAGATCCATAGTTTACCGAAGTAATAAAATTGGATAAGGACCAGAATAACAACAGCTAATAAGAAATTTATTTAATAAAATAAATGAATGCCATGAAAATACGTAAGCTGACACCCGCCGCAAGTTATATTAATGGTACGTCTACTTGGTTAATAATCAGAACAATGGGTAATGGTAGAAAGTAATTCCGTTTTTAAGTGATGTGTGAAGTTGATTAAACAATGTGTAAATAGCAACAAACACACGCGCATGCACCCATAAATGCATGCATGCATGCACACACGCATGTACGTACGAATGCATGAATGTACACGAACCCATACGCACGCACGCACGCATAATCTTGCAAAAACACGCACACACATGAAACCTGACCATGGCACAAAATGTGCACAAAGAGGTGACTATACCTATTATTTTATTTTAGGTATATTTGGGAAACATACAGAAAAATAGTATTAAATCTAAATATAACTGTTAAAGTGTTCATAATCCATCGTTTAATACGCACTGCAAACACTCCCTTTAAGTTTGCAACAGCTAATACAATTCGCTGAAAAGCTTAAGCCGTTTATTCATGCTGAATGTGTGTGCGACAAAAATCACCGCATTGTGGCTTATCTGCCATTTTATTTTATTTATTTATTTTTTTTTTTTTTTTTTTTTTTTTTTTTTTTTTTTTTTTTTTTTTTTTTTAAAAACGTTGCCCCACACTAGGATTTATTCCTGTGTCGTGGGTGCGTTTACAAACATGAACATTCACAAACACAAATACCCAGACCGGAACAAATAATTGTGGATCACACAAAGATTTGTCCCGTGCGGGAATCGAACCCGCGACTATTAGACACAGTGGGCGGAGCAGCTCAAGCTCTTAACAACTGCGCTAAATCGTCGTCGCCTATGTTAAAATTTTACCTACTTTTTATGGAAATTAATAAAGATATAATAACCCTTTGGAAAAAGACGTAAGTCTATAAATACCTATGTGTGACGTCCACACGGTCCTCAATTCAAATCCTAGGTCGGACATATCACACCTTCAGAACAATAGTAACTTATCTCAAAAAAACTAGTTTTTGGAAACTAATTGCGTCCCGTCAGAACCGAGCGGCTCGGGTAGAGGGAGGGAAAGTGAAAGAGACCGAAGTATAGTATTTCTTAATTCTACCATAAAACGCCGCTGTTTTCATATTCACCATATAGAGTACCTTTTAATGGCCCTCTGTGACCGTAAATCGATTTCTTAGATTTTTGAGTTAAGTCCATACCGTTCTGAAGGTGTCAGTCCGGAGTCTAGAATTGTACCCAGTATATGACAATAGGCTCACCCCTATTACGTGTACACAGTACACCTCTGCCACACCTGCATGGAGACTATAGGTGAGATGGTGTGGTTTTACCTGTGTGTATATAATGGTGAATCCGGGCTTACAGGATTTACAGTGATGGGAATGTGTGGCGGGTTTAGTCCAATAAAAAACGAACAAATGTATTATTTTATTGTATTTCATGACATCACACGAGTTATGCACATAAATGTACTTGAGCATTACTTGCAGTGCCCTGTATTCCCTATCTATAGTTTGTTGGAAAATCAGATTGCTTTATCTCAGTTATGCGCTTTGCTATTGGCTTTCTTGACATATATGCATGTATTTAATTTTATAAAATACCAGATTTGTGTTATAAATATATAGACAGGCTGTTATCAAGTATAATGTAGTATTGGACACGTATTATATTCGTAATGTTTTGTATGAACGTTCGTTAACGTTTTTATTAGTCACTAAAAAGAGATTATTACTGACCAGACTACCATGCACAAGTTATCCGTTAAATTCTTAATAATTCAGTTCATAAAAACATTGAATTTCAAATTCATAAGTAAAATGTATACTTTACTTACACAGAAACATGAAAACAATACCTTAATACAATTAAAATGGTAAACAAACCTACCATTGACGGTATCGTAAACAGAGCGAATGTAATTCGAAATCGGTGCGTACAACACGTCCAAATTATTTGTCCTCCAGGACACCTAGCCGTGACACACGACATTTTACGAGCCAGAAAAAATGGCCGACCACGGGGACAGTAAAATAAAACGATCATTCTATCACCCAATTTATTGCGGCTCTTATGAACTCACAAAACACTTGCGATTGAAGCATAGCCCAATAAAATCCGGTAATTATTGTACACCCTAAATTGATCCGAATCAATTTCTATTATTTACACGCGATATAGGGATATAAATTGAGTTTTTGTGTTTTATGTTTTCCAATTACCCGTCTCGACCCTTTCCACGTTGGAGATGTCTTTGTGTTTTATTTTGAATGTTTGTCGCAATGAGTAGGTAGTGAATCAAATGATCTCAATTATTGGGGTAAAATCAGGTAAAATTAATACTTGTCATATTAAAAGTCGACTATTAAATTCCGAAAGGATCGACAAAAACGTCGGAAAGATAGTACAGTACATATGTATGTCCTGAACGGTCACATTTCCACATAAAAATATGTTCTTACCAAGCCAAGTGAAGGAATGAACTTATTGCCAGAACAGGTTACCGCGACCTCTTAAACAAAACTATTTTCTCTTCTTTGCCGTGAAAAAGCGAATGAGTTATAAACTGCATATATCCAAATCTCTTTCTTACAGCAAATTAAGATTATTATAGCTATGCGCCCAGACTACTTGGTTGGTGCAAAAGTATTTAAAGTTTTTCACAACATTGTTAATATTAAAGCTCTACTCATTAGCTACATGAGACTCTGTAACCATAATGAGAATTTAAGGAAATAAAAAACTTTTTAATAAAAGGAAAACTGACTTCACTAAGCAATAAATTAATATTTGAAGTCGGTGCTGGTTGGTGCAGTCGGTTACTTGGCACCGACTTCAAATATTTATTTTCTGCTTCTTTAAGTCGGTTTTCCTTTTTTAAAAAGTTTATTAATTTATAATTTAAAGTTTTGGCCTATGGATGACTATAACAATAGATGACGATAATTTGATTAATATATCACTTCGAGGGGCCAAAAATTCGCTTTTCGAAATTACAATAATACTTAACTTATGTAGGTTTATTAGTTCACTCGGTCAGTAAGTCGTGGGACGTATAGATGAAGAGCAAACACATACTTAACTCTACGATAGGAGTAGATTCCCTTTTAATTAAACGAGTTCTAGACGTTGCGGGAACTGAGCTCTACAGAAGACTTACAATACTAATTTTCAATATAGTTGTATAATATAACACCGGTTGGTGCAGTCGGTTACTTGGCACCGACTTCGAATATTTTTGTTTTTGCTGTTTGTAGTCGGTTTCCCTTGTTTAAAAAGTTTTTTATTTTACAATTTTAAGTGATGAGTAAATACAATATTATTGTTTATATACCTCCTTTATATTATCCTACGTAAAAATAAAAAAGGTTTTATAACGCTTACTTTAGTAAGATTCTCTTCATCAAAAAGATTTTACCCGCCACCTTCTTTAGTTTGCCGTGACAACATTTGGGAAGGTATGTGTCCAGAGGTTGGTTTTGAAAAACGTGATTTCAAATAAATAAAATTTTGTGGTTTTGTAACGGTGTCGTTTTTGGGAAAATGACGGTTTTGGTTTATTCAACGTTTTAGCTAACTACATCTAACACCCGTATCTATAGACATTTAATTAATTAGTCTTAAGAATTTACTTAGCCGAGTAAGGTCACGTGTTTAATTTTCTATACTTGGCTAAGAAAACTAGCCCAAGACTTAGATCTTACTTTGAGAGTCTCTTGACTATAGAATGTAAATGATGTACTAAAAATACTTGAGAAAAATTAATACTTAGACATGTTCATAGATAAGTGTAACATCCAATTAAATGTCTATAGACATGGGTGTTAGAGAATCGTCTCCAGACAAATATGTTGAATGTACTTTTTTAAATAAAAAACTCCATTTTAATAGACTGTCCAAACACTTTCAAATACAAATTTCTACTGAAATCATGCAGATAATATTGTCACAAAAAACAAACTACGCATATTGGATGCTATTTGGTTCTTGCCCCAACGCTGTTATATGGTAGCGAGTGCTGGGTATGTAAGAAGGAGAATGAAAGTAGTACAAATGCGGTAGAAATGCAAACTCTGTGGCAGATGTGCGGAGTGAAGCGGGCCGACCGCATTAGCAACAGCGTAGTAAGAAAGCGAGTAGGTATGAAAGATAGTATCGGTGTAAAGATGAGAAAGGACATACTCCGTTGGTTCGGGCATATGGAAATTATTTATGTTACAAAAAGATCTTTCTCGATTTCATTACCTAGTAAAAGTTGGTAGATATTCTCAGACAATAACTAGTTTCTTTCATAGCTCTACGCAGCAACGCGACACGTGGGAGCAGTGTTTTAGCGCTCACTAAAGTTAAACAGCGCTTGGCTGGATCGGCCCTAAATGGGTGACTCTATGTGACATATCTTCTAACATCACCTTACTTCGTTTGGCGTCTTAAGTTAATCCCAGTTACCGCCTCCCTTAGGACAGCATGGTCCGACAACGTTGGTAGTTCGTACTTGTTGAACCAAGTGGGAAGCCTTGATAAGTTCAAACTGCAAGCCACAAACTGCCTCTATTAATCTGTACTTGGTCCGGGTGGTTGAGTATGTCACCTATTATCTGTTAACTGTATTTGTAATTTGTAGGTGTTGCTCAGAAGTAGGATAAACTAGGATACATTATTATTATTAAAACGTAGCCCCACACTACGAATTATTCCTGTGTCGTGGCGTTCACAAGCATGATATTCACACGCACAAACACCTAGACCGTAACGAATACTTGTTACTCACACAAAGATTTGTCACGTAGAAAGAAAGAAATTTTATTTGACACAGCATGAGACAATATTTAGCTGATATATAACACATACATACCAATAGTTCAACCTTTCAATTTTAAAACGTTTGAACGATTAACATTGTCTGAAAAATATATGGTAACAAAACAAACACATACTTATTATTATTTATTTATTTATTTATTTACGATCACAACATAATGCACAATATAAAAAACATCGCCCCACAAAACTGTGCAACCAGTTTGACTGTGGGGTCAGTTGAATCTACAAACTTAATATAATGGTAACATTAACTTAACACAAACTTAGAGAATGTTTTTTTAGATTCCTTTTAAATTTTTTTATATTTGTCTCGCCCCTTATGGCCGCCGGCAGACTATTCAAAATGTATGGGATGCGTTTTTTTAGCGCCCTGTCACCGAAGTAGTTGGTCACCCTTGGTACATTGTATCTGCCGTCGGTCACCAAGCGCGCACTGTACACAATGCTTACTGGAGTTAAAAACTCTCGACGGTCACGATTGTATACAATCAAAAGAAATTTGTGTTTTAAACTGATTGGAAGAATTTTACAAATTTGAAATAATTTTCTATAGTTATCCTTACAGCTATTTTTAATCTTCCTATTGACAAGTAGTTTTAGAAATCTAATTTGAAGCGTTTCTAATTTATCCAGGTTTGTTTTAAATGTAAGACCGTAACTATCGAGAGCATAACTAAATATCGAATCAACTAAAGACATATATAAACATCTTAGAGTATTAATAGGAACTCTGTAACTAAGATGGTAAAATTTACCTAATAATATTCTTAATTTATTGCAAACATAGTCTACGTGCTGAGACCAAGAGAAGTTTTCATCAATTTTCATACCTAAATAAGTTATACATTTAACCTGTTCGATAGGTTTACAATTACAATTGGTTAGATTGTTATGCATACATGAATAGTCGTGAGTGAATAAGAGGGGGGGTTCTAAGGATAAGTGTAAATAAGGTGAGTGTATTTCGGAGGATTCCTCCGCTCGCTGTCGGTGGCGGTCGTGTGCTGGCTTAGTATTAATTTATATTCTTATTTTTTATTTGAAAATTTCTCATTGGTGGTGCGTCAAATTTACAATTCCTTGTTGCTCTAACGGCGATCTTACCTGTCGACTCCACCCACTAGGAGGATCAAGAGAGGGACAGCTGTTTTTTGTGAGTTACTTCTTGTTCTACACAATTACTTTGACACAAAAACAACCACAGCGATCAGCTGGGTTTGAACCGCGGACCATCTGACGTCGAGTTGCGGAGGCCGGGTGCTGTAACAATAGAGCCACGAGCGCATGCTGCTCGCGCAGGAAAATATTGATGACTATTATCGACATCCTGTGTTGTTGACCCCAATAAAGAGATAGCGCCACTGATCCAGAGGCGTAAATAAATTACTGTAAAGCAGTACCGTACAGCAGTAACAGGTGGCGCTAGTAGTACACACAGTGTCCTTATTTATTGAACAGCGGATTAAAAATGCCTCGTGTTCAACGTTCTCCGCCAAAATCCTCTAAAAACATTAGCGATACTCAGTCTGAACCGGATATGGCATCTCTACATGCAAGTGGGACTTTATCGGACGGGACTAACATAACTTCTAGAGCAAAACGGTTTCGTCACGACGACTCCTTCTCGCAACAAACTGAACTTGAACAACTAAAGGAAATGATAATATCGTGGAAAAACGAACAGTCTACAGTTTTAAAAAAGCTAGTCGTGGATATCGCCGATTTAAAATCTCAATCACTACAAATACAAAAATCTAACTTAGAAATTGAAAAATCCATTGAATTTTTTAATGCAAATTTCGAAGAACTGAGGAGTCGAATTGAAGCGCTGGAAAAAGAGAGAACTTTTTATAAACAGGCCTGTGAAAACTTGGAAACTAAACTACAAGATGTACACCTTAGCTCACGTTCTTCCAGTATCGAGGTTAGAAATATACCATTTAAAGACACAGAAGATACGAAGGAACTTACATCGATTATAACTAAAATTGGCTCGACAATACAAATGGAAATTCAACCCTCCGAGATACGTGATGTATATCGAATCCCTGGGAAACAAAATACAAACAGACCCATTGTTGCTGAGTTTTCCACGGTCCCCTGTAAAACGGCCTTCATGTCTTCATTACGTTCTTTTAATAAAAACCGTAAAATAGAAGAAAAACTGAACACGACTCAAATCGGTCTCAGCTGCGGAAAACAGCCTATATATATAAGTGAATATCTTTCATCAATTACCAAAAAGCTTTTTTATCTTGCAAGAGATTTTGCTAAACAGCAAAACTATAAGTTCTGTTGGTGTAAAAATAATAAAATATATTTGCGGAAAGAGATCGGCGATAAACAAATATATGTTAGATCCGAACAAAGTCTCGCTGATCTAAAGCCTCAGCAATGACTATGTTTCATAAAAATGAAATCAGATTTTATACCTTTCATTATGTTTTTCTACTATTACTATACAAAACAATTTACACACCAAATCATATTACACACACCTCTTATAAATTACTGCACATACCATACACAATTTATACACACTTTTCCATTTAAATCGACTATTCCTAAAACAAGTTTAACTCAGGCCTCTATCATTCCTTTATACACCGAAATTATTTTAATGGGTTTACCCCTTCAATGCCATAGTCATAACTCAAGGCTACTATTAATTAATGCTAAATATGATTATCAACATGCTTGATAATATAGATAAAGTTGCTATGGATTTGGACTCTTTACAAGTCTCCAAATCATATAAAATTTCGATAGACGATTGCCAAAAAACTATTGATACTTATGTCACTACAAATCATGTCAAAATCCTACATCTGAATATACGTAGCATCAATAAAAACTTCGATAGCTTCATATCATTCTTACATATGTTAAAAATAGAGTTTGACATAATAATTTTAACGGAATGCTGGCTAAAAAAGACACTAACAACTCCTAATTTAAGAGGTTATAATATATATTACACAAAAAATAATATAAATCAAAACGATGGTGTTGTTATATATACAAAATCAAGTTTAAATTGTGTTGTTACCGAACCTGAGGTTACAGATTCGAACTGTTTGCTTTGTAAAGTTGAGAACAAGTTTGCCATCCTCGCTGTCTATAGACCTCCATCATACACCAATATCAACAATTTTATAAACACTTTGGACCAAATACTACTTAAATTATCAAAAATACAACATATAGCTCTAATTGGCGATATCAACATAGATATTAAACCCAACAACAAAGACCGTCGTTCAAACGATTATCTTACTTTTACATCTACTCATGGATTACTTCCAGCACACCTATATCCAACAAGATTAAACAACTGCTTGGATCACATTTTTCTGAAAACTAATAAGATAGGAACCACGTATGTTATTGAAACCAGTATAACTGACCACCTACCTATCCTCTTGAGTATAAATTTGGATTCAAAAGGATCAAAGCAAAATTATGTCTCTAAAACAATTGACGTATCCAGTATCCAAAGAGACATAAATAATACTGATTTTACTCCAGTTCTCTTAGCAAATGACGTTAACGATGCTACAAATATATTGACTATGACTTTAACGCATATCATAAATAAGCACACTCGCTACTCCAAAGTCTCTAGGAAAAATAGAAATATAAAGCCATGGATAACTCCCGGTTTACTCCGTTGTATCCGTAACAGAGATAAAATGCACCTTTCGATAAGAACACAGCCTGACAATGCCATATTAAAATTGACTTATACACGCTACCGAAATTTTTGTAACTCACTGTTACGTAAACTTAAAATAAATTACGAAAAAACCGAATTTCAAAAACGAAAACATAGCGCTAAAGCCACGTGGGATTTAATAAAAACTGTAACATATACCAATCATGTGCCATCACCACCTAATGAATTATTACAAATTGGAATAAACTCAGTTAACAATTATTTCGCAAACATAGGAAAAGGACTAGCCACTAAAATGCAACAGCGCATTAAAGGAATTAAACTTTCATCCCATATACCTATCAAAATTCCTAATTCTATGTGTATTTTAGAGACTGACGAATTGGAAGTAGAAAATATAATAATATACCTTAAATCTGATTCCACCGTAGGCACAGACGGAATTCCGAGTAAACTTTTAAAACTATCACGTAAAATCCTAATTCCATGTATAACCCATATTTGTAACCTAGCAATTACTTCGGGCAAATTTCCACATGCATTCAAAACTGCTCTAGTTCACCCCATTCATAAGACTGGAGACAGAGACAGTGTCAATAACTATAGACCTATATCTGTTTTACCATCTATGTCCAAAATTTTAGAAAAAATATTAAACAACCGCCTGCTCGACTACTTAAGGAAACATAAGTTCCTATCCGATAACCAGTATGGCTTTAGAGCAGGTGTTTCCACAGAGGACGCAGTTATAGCTTTCTCAAATAAACTAATTCAACAAATGGAGGCTAAACAAAAATGTCTGGGTATCTTCTTGGACATATCTAAAGCATTTGACACTGTCTCTGTCCCAATACTTCTATCAAAACTGGAACACATAGGGATACGTGGCATACCACTTGCCCTTTTTACTGACTATCTGAGCAACCGGTATCAGCACGTAAAAATTGGCGATGTTATCAGCGAAAGGACTAAAATAGAATACGGGGTTCCTCAAGGCAGTATATTGGGTCCGACCCTTTTTCTCATTTACATAAATGATCTGTGTACCTTGCCACTCATGAATTCCTCACTATACACTTACGCAGATGACACAGCTCTATTTGTGTGTGTGAAAAACTGGACAGAAACCGAAAAATGTGCACAAACTGCTCTTAATTCTATAATGGATTGGTTTACAAGAAACTTGCTCACACTTAATGTTGACAAGAGTAAAATAATTACCTTCTCAGTGAGTCACCAAACACAACCAAATATATCACCTGTTATAAAAGTACACACTTGCTCAAACCATCTGATGCATACATCTTGTACATTTAAGGTATTGTCGATTGTATCAAATACTAAATACTTGGGAGTCCTTATCGATAAGCACCTCAATTGGCATACCCATATAGATAACTTAGTGGTTCGAACAAGAAAATTAATTTACATTTTTAAAAAATTACGCCATTCTATTGATATAAAAACTTTGATGTCAGTTTATTTTGCTCTCGGCCAGTCAATACTCCTTTATTGCGTCACAGCTTGGGGTGGAACATACAAAACCTACTTTCTTAAATTGGAGAGGGCCCAGAGAGCCATTCTCAAGGTCATATACAGTAAACCTTACATATATCCCACCGAACAACTTTACAAGGAGTGTAATGTGCTGACTGTGAGAAAGCTCTTTGTTCTACAATCTATACTTAGGAAACATCGTGCTCCTTTTATAATACCCACAAAACGGCGTACGGATATTGTCTTCCCTAATATCAAGCTTAAAACTACCTTTGCCAAGCATCAGTTCTACTATCTTGGTGGTAAACTTTATAACAAAATTAATCGTATCCTTCACATGCATAAGCTAAACTTATACGAATGTAAGAGTCAAGTAAAACTATGGTTGTTGTCACTAAATTACGATGAAATGGAAAAATTTATATTTCCACAAACTTAAAGAATAGTCGCACCGCTTACATTTACACACAAATTCACAGACACACACACGCACGCGCACACACACACACACAAGCACGCACAGAAACACATGCACACACACGCGCGCACACACACGCGCGCGCACACACACACACACACACACACACACACACACACAGGCATCCCGCATACACACACACCCTCTTGGATCTCATATTTTTATAATTTATATTAGTTTCAGTTATTTTAGTTTTAAAGTACATACATGCTAAAGCCAATAATGCTTTTCTTTGCTTAAAGTCACTGTAATCCGACGATCTCTATTTCGGTGCAACTGTTTCATACATAAAAGGAGGTACACTGACTTTCAAGTCACAGGTTTAGAAGCCTAGTTTGATAGTCAGGGGATCTATAATTTTTCTGTGTTACTGTACCGCATGTCATAAAATAATGTAACAAACATATCAACCCTTTTGAAATAAAAGAATTTTGAATTTTTTTTGTATAATCATTAATTTTGTTTTGTCTGCGTTTAACACGATACCATTGTCATGCGACCATTTTACTACTGCATCTATATCTTGTTGCACTAATCTGCAACTGTCATTGATGTCAGTGCCCGCGCGCAGCACGCAAAGATCATCTGCGTACATGAATGCCGAGCAGTGCCTCAGTACACCGCACAAGCTATTCACGTGTATGAGGTAGCAGACAGGCCCACACCCCGATCCCTGTGGTACGCCGCACTGCACAGTCATACTGTCACTGTACGCCTCGCCCACTTTCACACGATAAGAGCGTGCTGTGAGATAGTCACGGAACCAATGATTAAGCGGCTCTCTCACTCCGCACTCAGCCAATGCACTAAGTAGGGTTTCCGTTTGTAAAGTGTCAAACCCTTTTTTATAATCAAAAAATGTTGCTACTACAAACTTTTTATCACCTAAATAATTATTAATTTTATCTGTGAAATTTGCCAATAAAGTGTTTGTACTTTTGCCCTTTTGAAAACCGTATTGACACTTGTTTAATACATTATTAGCCTTTAGATAGTCCCCTAACTGCTTAACTACACAATGCTCAAATATTTTATCTATGCTTGACAATATAGATATAGGTCTGTAGTTCGATATATTTTTCGGGTCACCTTTTTTATGAACTGGGCGAACTATTGCCTCTTTTAACTTCATAGGGAACTCATAATTTTTCACAGATAAATTTACAAGTCTAGCCAGGACTGAGCTAATCTTATCACAAACAAGTTTTAAATCGGACATACGCACTAGATCGCTACCCGGTGACTTGTTAATATCCATGTTTTTAATTGTATTTTTAATATCTAAACTCGTCACTGGTTGCCATCTCATGCTTACGTCAACAGGTTTTACATAAGTTGCTCTAGGTAACCAATTTTCTTTACACTTATGTATTATATTATTAACTTCATCTGAAAAAGTTGTAGCAAAATTATTAGTTATATCTCTGGCGTTTCCTTGCGTTTTCATATTTGACAGAATAAGTGCGTCTATGGTCTGTTTGTTATTTCCTAATAGTTCGTTAATTTTTTCCCATACCTGTTTAATATTCTTATGACATTCTAATATGCTATTCTGATCATAAACATTTTTACTTTTATTAATAGCTTTCTGGCACTTATTTCTGTATTTAGTGTAAGTCAGTGAGTCGTTACTCCATAATTCAAAAAGTCTGTCTTTTTCTCTTACCATATTCTTCAAACTATTATTTATCCATCCTTTGTTATTTCTATACCGCCGCGTGGTTCCCGGCTTAGAATAGGACCAACCCATCTCATCCCATCGGGTGTCGTACAAGGCGACTAAGGGAAAACTAGGGAATGGGCAGCAGCGTTCCCTTAACACTTCTACCATCAAAAACTGCGCTCGCCAACCCGCCTGCCAAGCGTGGCGAGTATGGCAAACACCCCCAATTTATTAATGGAAGATAAGAATAAAACCAGGCCCCTAGTCCCCGGCGGTCCTGTTCGTCCTGGCCACGGTAGCAGCTATGGTAACGACAGGACAAGGGGTGCTAAGAATCTCCGGCAGAGATTCGGCTACCACCAACATCGAAAATTGGCCCTGGTGACATACAATGCACGCACGTTAAGGACAGATGAGAAGCTTTTTGAGCTGGAAGAAGAGATAAACAAGTTGCGGTGGAATATTGTTGGTTTATCGGAGGTCCGAAGAAAGGGCGAGGACACGATAACCTTAAAATCCGGCAACTTGTTTTACTACCGGGAGGGTGAACAGCAGTCCCAAGGTGGTGTCGGATTTATCGTCCACAAGTCACTCATAGACAACATTGTGTCCATCACTAGTGTGTCGAGCAGGGTAGCGTACCTGATACTCAGAATATCCAAAAGATATTCGCTGAAGGTCATACAGGTCTACGCACCGACCTCGGCATACTCAGATGATGACGTCGAAGTAATGTATGAGGACATTAGTAGAGCCATACATACTTCCAAAGCACACTTTACAGTGGTTATGGGTGACTTCAATGCGCGGCTGGGCAAACGGGGCGATGATGAGTTGAGAGTGGGGCAATTTGGATATGGGCAGCGCAACCCCAGGGGTCAGAGGCTGGCCGAATATCTGGAGAAGGAGGGACTCTTTATGATGAACTCTTTCTTCCGGAAGCCGCCTCATAGAAAATGGACCTGGATGAGCCCTGATGGTTCCACAAAAAATGAGATAGACTTCATCATGAGCACCAGGCGACAAATATTTAATGATGTCTCCGTGATTCACAGGGTAAAAACCGGCAGTGATCACCGAATGGTCAGAGGCACATTAAATATTAATGTCAAAATGGAAAGATCGCGTCTGATGAAGTCTACGCTCCGACCTTCTTATGCACACATCCAAAACCCCGAGAACTTTCAACTCGAATTGGCAAACCGCTTCGAATTGCTAGACAGCAGCGCATCAGTGGACGAAATCAACAACAGGCTGGTAGAGACTGTCCATACGGTCGGGTCCAAGTATTATAAGCCCCACCGTAAAAATAGACCTCAAAAACTATCTAACTCCACCCGAAATCTCATGGCTGAGCGACGTTCCATGACGCTCCAAACCTCCGATGATGCTAAGTCCTATAGGCAGCTCAATGGACAGATACTGAAGTCCTTGCGTCACGATTTACGGTCCTTCAATACAAGGCGTATTGAGGAGACCATAGCACAGAACAAGGGCTCCAAAGTGTTCGCAAGAGACGCGTCTATTGGGCAAAGCCAGTTGACGAAGCTGAAGACGGAGGACGGAAACGTAACGTCGAATAGGTCAGAGGTGCTCAGGGAGATAGAGAGGTTCTATGGGCAGTTGTACACCTCAGTAGCTGAACCTGTTGTTGACTTGGTAAAAGACCCAAGAGCCAAGCTAACCCGACACTACACTGAAGATATCCCGGACATCAGCCTGTACGAGATTACGATGGCTCTCAAACAACTCAAAAATAACAAAGCACCAGGCGAAGACGGAATTACCGCAGAGCTTCTGAAAGCGGGCGGAACGCCGGTACTTAAAGTCCTTCAGAGGCTGTTTAATTCCGTCTTGCTCGAAGAGAAAACGCCGGAAGCATGGAACAGGGGAGTGGTGGTACTGTTTTTCAAGAAAGGTGATAACACTTTACTGAAGAATTATAGGCCCATCACACTGCTGAGCCATGTTTATAAGTTGTTTTCGAGAGTCATCACGAATCGTCTCGAACGCAGGCTTGATGACTTCCAGCCTCCCGAACAAGCCGGTTTCCGGAAAGGCTTTAGTACCATAGACCACATACATACGCTGCGGCAGATTATACAGAAGACCGAGGAGTATAATCGGCCACTATGCTTGGCGTTTGTGGACTATGAGAAAGCCTTCGATTCGATCGAGACTTGGGCGGTTCTTAGATCTCTCCAGCGATGCCGCATTGACTATCGGTACATTGAAGTGTTGAAGTGCTTGTATAATAACGCCACCATGTCAGTCCGAGTACAGGGGCATTGCACGAAGGCGATCCCCATAAAAAGAGGAGTAAGGCAGGGAGACGTCATTTCTCCGAAACTGTTTACGGCCACCTTAGAGGACGCCTTCAAGCTCTTGGAATGGCAAGGACTTGGCATCAACATCAATGGCGAATACATCACTCACCTTCGATTTGCCGACGACATTGTGGTCGTGGCGGAGTCGCTGGAAGATCTAGGACGAATGCTCGGTGACCTCAACAGAGTATCTCAACAAGTGGGTCTTAAAATGAACATGGACAAAACGAAAATAATGTGTAACGTCCATGTCGTACCCACCGCACTCACCGTTGGGAACTCTACTCTTGAAGTTGTCGACGAATACATTTACCTGGGACAGGTAGTCCGGTTAGGTAGGTCCAACTTTGAGAGAGAGGTCAATCGACGAATCCAACTCGGCTGGGCAGCGTTCGGGAAACTGCGCAACATCTTCTCATCCAAAATACCTCAGTGCCTTAAGACTAAAGTTTTTAGTCAGTGTGTGTTACCAGTGATGATATATGGATCAGAGACGTGGTCTCTTACTATAGGTCTCATAAAAAAGCTCAGAGTTGCTCAGCGAGCTATGGAGAGAGCTATGCTCGGCGTTTCTCTACGCGATCGAATCAGGAATGAGGAGATTCGTAGAAGAACCAAGGTCACCGACATAGCCGTTAAGATTAGCAAGCTGAAGTGGCAATGGGCGGGCCACATAGCGCGTAGATCGGACGGGCGTTGGGGCAGAAAGATTCTAGAGTGGAGACCACGTATTGGCAAGCGCAGTGTGGGACGACCGCCTGCCAGATGGACCGACGATCTTGTGAAAATCGCAGGAAGTCGTTGGATGCAGGTGGCATCGGACCGGTTACGCTGGAAAGCGATTGGGGAGGCCTATGTTCAGCAGTGGACAAGTATAGGCTGAGATGATGATGTTATTTCTATTACTAATATTGACAGTTTTATTTGTATAATAATCATTATAAATATCATTAAATAATTGTGTAAAGGAGTTATATAATTCAGTTGGGCAATTAATCGATAAGAACCTCTCAAAGTCTGTATTTAATAATTTGTCTCTGACCATTCTATTGTCTAGAACTCGCTTCGTAATAGCGAATTGTGGCGCAGATGAACGCACAAGTCGGGTCGCATCGGAGTGGGACAGCTGTTTCGGCGGAGTTCGTTTCCATTCTACTACAGCCGAGACGAAATAATGGTCAGATAATTTATGCTTTATTACCGCTGAGTGAATACGTGTGTTACTTGCTCTAACGTAAATGTGGTCTAAACAAGATTGTACTACATTTCCTAATAAAATTTCTCTTCGCGTAACATCTTCAATGCACTTTTGGAATCCGTATTCAGATAATAAATTTTCATAAGTAGTGACGTGATTGTCTTCGTAGTTTAATAAATTAATATTTATATCACCACAGAAGAACACATGTGTGGAATTTTGTGGTAGATTTTCCAAGAGGCATCGAAATTCAAGTAAAAACTGGCTTACTTTATTTAGATTATTTATTCTTGGCGGTCTATACATAGATATAACATAAAATTGTTCACCATTATAATTAATTATAGTGGAAACGCACTCCGCCGAGCGCATTCCAGTGACCGGCAACAGATCGCACACACATGCTCCTAACGCCTCACGCGTGTACACTAAGACCCCCCCAACAGAACGGCCCGCTCGTGTATAGTTGTTAACATCATAGCCATTTATTTTAAACATTGATAATAATGAGTAATCTATATTAGGTTCTGTTATAACAATAATGTCTAAATGCTTTATACTATCATTTAATATTACAAGTAATTCTCTAAATTGTTTTTTTAAACTACGAATGTTTACATGCAAATTGCTCAAAGCTTCTATGTTTCCAAATGTATCCAACCAGTCATTCATGTTATTAAAACTGGTAAAGTTAACATCATTATCAATTATAAAATCAAAAGTAGCGTCCGCGAATTTTAAAAAGTATCTATCTATCTATCTATCTATATCATCACGCCAGCTCCCTCGCGGGGTAGGCAGAGAGTACAGAGTTCCAACAGGTTCTTTCCTTACATACCTCTCTGGCTTCCCCCACTCTCATAGTTCGTCTCATACACACTCGCCGGTTACGGAGACTCTTGACTTGCCCTTCAGATAAGACACGGTCTATTTGGTCATGGTAAGATAGTCTAGGTCTTCCCCGGCACCTACATCCTTCCACTTTTGCATTGTATATCTGTTTTGTCATTCTTTCTTCTGGCATCCTTTCTATATGCCCGAACCAACGGAGCATACCCTTTCTCATCTTTACATCTTTTTTTAAAAAGTATCGTTAACTAAAAAATAGAATAAACAAATAGAAATAAAGTCTTTTAAAAACATAAAGAAAATTGAAGTTGTGAACGAAATGAAACTACTTTATTTTTAATGAATTAGTTATTTCGCTTTCAGATCGTAACCGTATATGACTTTGTCTCCTTCATCTTTCTTCACCAGAACTTTTCCATTTGATATCCATACGTATTTTTAAACACCGCGAAGTTGTTTTTTAGCATTCCACAATATAGCTTTTGTAGTCTTTGTAAGATCCTCATTTATATAAATTTTGTGGTTCTTTGATCCGCCGGTGATTGTGTTACTTGTGATTTCGTTCAGCTTATGACGTTTGGCGAGCCAGCTATCTCTGCATTCCATACCCGATGTCTTAAAGGCTACGACTATGGAAGGCGGTTTCATTTCTTGCTTTAGTGATCTATTGCGCCGTACCCATTCAATATTGTTAGTGCTTGCACCGATGCAATTGGCAATTTTTGCCACTACCTCCTTTATGTTTTCTGCGGGTAAACATTCAACTCCAACTACCTCCAGATTATGCTGTCGTGACGCCTGCTCCTGGTTAAAAACTTTTTCTTCAAGAGCAAGGTTGCACTTCTCTAAATAGATACACTTATTGTTGATATTACACACATTCTTCTCTAACTTCGATATTTTATCCTTCGCTAGCTCATGTTCTACTAATAGTGTATCGTATTTATCTGAGAGCACACTGATACTTTGTTGAATTGAATCTAAATGCTTTTTTAATACGGGGATTACGCTAACCTTTGTATGAATATCCTTTAAGATTTTTTGCACGTCTTGTACTCCCTCGTAAGGTTCATCCTCATCAGAACCCTCGTCTTCACAGTTATTACAGTAAATCCGACTCTTTCCCGATTTCATGTCCGCCGCGAGTCCTTTTACGCAGGACCTATGAAAGATACCTTGGCATGGTCCTTGACATGAAAAATGTGATCCTTTTTTGGAAAGAACTTTCTTACACTTTTGACATTCCAACACAACAAATTAATTTTGCGAAAATAATAAGAAACTCAACACAGTTCATGCAGAACGCCGAGCGACACGTCCGATCCCTGAACGGCCTAGTCTCTCGTCCAATCTTTCCTATTTTTCTTCGTAATTATTTCTTATTTATTCAAAACGACATCTGTCGTTGACAGTGGCTGCCATGGTTTTTTTGAGTATGTGTTTCATGGCTGAGCCAAGTAGTATCCAGATCAGCCACAAGTGCTAGGCGCTTATTTTCATCTGGAGTCTCCTGAGTATTTACAGATGTCAATGCAGTATTTATTCATAATAAAAAATATAGCTCGAAACATCAAGTGTTATGAAATAAAACTATTTTACGGATTTTATCGCGGTTTATTTTTTTTATTTTTAGTTCCCGACGTTAATATAATCAAATCCAAAACCAAGCATAACACTGCAAGACCTCAAGACACCGTGAGCTTATTCTGCGTAGATCGGACCAACAACAACAAAAATAATTAAGAAGTTTGAGGGTACCCCGTGAACAACTATGCCTATTGGACGTCTAACACCTCAGTCCCTCCCGTGACCATGGCAAAGCACTCGAAACGTCGGGATTAAAAAAAAAAAAATAAACCGCTATAAAATCCGTAAAATTGTTTTATTTCATGTGTAATATTCGCGTAAATCTAAGAACTCAATATCAAGTGTTATATACACCTTATTAGTGTGTATTTGTCAAGTGTTATGTTGTGAAATGCGTGTTATAAATACTTTATTTATTATAAATATAGAAATAAGAAATCTCTCTATCTATTTCTATCATCACGCACCCTTTGCGAGGTAGGCAGAGAGTACAGAGTTCCAACAGAAGATCCTTACATATCTCTCTGGCTTCCTCCACTCTCATAGTTTGTCTCATAGACGCTCGCTGGTTATGGAGACTCTTGACTTGCCCTTTAGATAAGACACGATCTATTTGGTCATGGTAAGATAGTCTAGGTCTCCCCCGGTACCTACATCGTTCCACTTTCGCATTGTATATCTGTTTTGTTATTCTTTCTGTATCCCCGAACCAACGGAGCATACCCTTTCTCATATTTACACCGATACTCGCTTTCTTACTACGCTGATGCGAATACGGTCGGTCAGATTAACTCCGCACATCTTCCACAGAGCTCGCATTTCCACCGCATGTATCTTACTTTCATTCTCCTTTATACATACCCAGCTCTCGCTGCCATATAACAGCCCTTGAATATAGGAATCCTAGGTCGGACAAATGTAGTTTTTCTAACGAAAAAATCCCAGTATGAGTCCGGAGTCTGGAATTGTGCCCGGTATATGGCAATAGGCTCGCCCCCTATTACATGGGACCTAACATCGTCGGCGAAACGTGGCGTGGCGAAAAGCGGCGTACTCAGTACACCTCTGCCACCCCCTCTGGAGAATATAGGCGTGACGGTGTTTTTTTTATTGAATATAGGAAATAGGAAAGATATAAAAATACTTTTCAGATATCAACTCCGAGACATATATTGCTAGACTTATTTTGATAACTGATGTGAATTACTACCCGTTTGTACTCTGTTCTGTACTGCCAGCCTACCGTACGGAACCTGACGTGATTATATAGCTATTTATATCAACACGCAAGATGCCTTTCGATATCTCAAGACATGCTTACCTATATATACAAGTGCCAAAACTTTACAACTACATAATATAAAAGTTGCGTTGGACGAAGCGCACTCCGCTCTCGCTACACAAGGTTTGCGCACACGCCTGCAAACAAACACGAGCTCTCGACGCGACGTAGTGTCGAGGCCCCACACTCCACCTCGGCTTACATTATTAATCATAATAATGGCACCTACTCCTCAAGCAGCGGCTTAATTTAATTAATTAAGCAGTACTAAATATGGTAAACGTACAGCTAAGCGTCGACGATGAAATGTTAACAATGTTATTGTTCTACTGGATTAAATCCAGCAGTGGCGGATGGCTCTAATATTAATTTGATTGTTTGGGTAAAATCCTTAGGCAAGGTCGTTGCCGTTACGTTGTATTAATTTAAAGAAGCGCGTAGTTTATCTAGAGTGGAACCATGAAATTTGATTTGATGTGTTCCCAACGGGGATTAATATATAACTTTTCAAATCAATTTATCTGATCCGGCATCTCGAACATAATTTGACGTTTGAAATTAACTAAAAGGATTGTATGATAGTCAGTAATAAACGTAGGCCTCACACCGCCCTCGAGTAAAGTCTGAAGTAGACTAATCGACAGTAAGTGGGGAGTCTACCAAATTAATAATAATAAGTTGGTAGACTCACCATTTTTGATGAGCAATATATTATTTAGATGTCCACGACTTTTATCGGGTAATAAATTCCCCTTTATTATACCTTCTTGCAAATCTAAATTCACAAGTAATCCTTTTTGTACCGTGTGTGTAGGAATGATAACAATAATTACTCTAATTTGGATATGTATAATTGCCAATTGCATGGTTCTAATAAAAATCTTTTAAGAAAAACCGAATTCAAAAAGCAATAAATAAATATTTGAAGTCGGTACCGGTTAGTGTAGTCGGTTACTTGGCACCGACTTCAAATATTTATTTCTTGCTTTTTGAGACGGCCTTTTTTTAAAAAGAAAGAATTTTGAAAGAATTTAAATGTATCTATTAAAAGTGGAAACTTAATTGATCCATGTATATGTTAATGTATTATATTTTGAGGTGTATTACATATTTTACGTATACCAAAAAAATGTATAATATATCTCTGAGTAGCCTTATCCAACGATTAAACTAACCAGTTTTAAACCGATTAACGCTAATCGAGAACTAATCTGCGCTTTACTCGAGGTTGGTGAAAGACGGTCTCAATGTACTAATTTGGAAGGACTGGGCAGTTAAAGGACCGATTTCAACCAAATTTTCAAAGTAAATACTTAATTTTAAAACAAAACTGTCTGTAATCAGCTAAGGGTCGCGATACGATCCTCTTAAAACTTTGTAAGAAATAACTGAGTGGGAAACTCGCTGTTTAACCTCGATATTTCTACGTGTGTTTTATCATGAATGTTCGTGAGATTATATCTTTTTCTATTAAAATTGTGTAAACAGTTTGCTTACTCATGCCGGATCTGAGAAAACACAAATTATACATTTTGTTAAGTGAGTATATGAATGCGTTGTTATACAATATAACCTACTATCATGAGCTTTCCAATATACACACATTATGCTATCCCTACGACTATATCTTTAAAAAGCAAATTAAAGGTATTCAGAACTACCTATAAGAAGTACCTAACAATAAGTATAGTGAAAATCTATGTACACATATTTTAAAAGCTAGCTACTGACATCGTAAAAGCCATTACTGATATCTATTTTTTGTTATTTCTTATTTTATATTCGTAATTATTGTGCGAATTAATAAAAGACTACTGCCTCGATCTAGTGGCAAAATGCGTTTTGCGATCACGTGGTCCTGGGTTCAAATCCTCGGTTAGACAGGTGTAGTTTTTCTTTCGAAAAATTTCTAGTATCAAAAAGTCTGGAATGGTAAGCCCGGTATATGGCAAAAGTACACGTCTGCCACCCCCTCGAGGGGAATATAGGCGTTATGGTATTTTTAACTAATAGATTTTTAAAATAGAATTTTTTAAATTCAAAAGCTAATAAGAACATTTTAACAACCGAAACCCATAACGTTGAATATAAATCTTATACCTAAATAATTCATTGAATATCACGGCACTAAATCAAAAGAGAATTTTATATTTATTTCAACAATGATACCAGAAATTCATGTAGAAACTTTAGTTTTTTGTCATAAATTGGTTCCAATGTAATGAGGCCATAAGAACCAAAGTAGCGTATTGATAGATTCCTTGGTTCGCATCCTAGGTCGCACGAAATGTGATTTTTTACAGTAAAATTCTTAATAACAGTCCACTGGAACTATACCCGGTGTCATAGCAATAGGATCGCCGCCTATTATATTGGGACCTAACGTCGGAGATGTATGAGTGTAATCAGCACACCTCTGAACCCCGACCAAAAATGAATAATCCGAAAATTGTTTTATTTCATTACCTTACCAGCTAAGCTTTCAAAACTTTTTCACAAGCTTTTATTCAACGTGCAATTCTCGTAAGTCTGTCTTTCCGGTTCAAATTTTATGAACAATTTTTCAGGCACTTGCAGGAGCTGATCTGATAGAGATGAAATTTGGCATACGTAAGTTAGGTAACAATGCAATAATATGGTACTATGGAAAATTGCCTGAATGATCCTAAACTAAGACTAGCATATAATAAAAGCCGTAATAAAATACATAAAATATTAGAAAATAATAGAAATACATACTATATTAAACAAATAGATAGCAATTCAAAAAATATAATTTTTTTTATGAAATTGTTAATAAAATGTTAGGCAGAGTATCATTATCAATCGATGCCGCAGTACTCAAGGCTTTTAATCTACAAGGTCTAAGCAATAAGGTTATTGCAGACAACTTTGCAACTCATTTTCACAAAGCCGTAAATGACATAACTCCAAATTGTGACTCGAAAATTCTAGATCCAGCCAGTTATAATACACAAATTAACTCTAGTTTTTATTTCCAAAAAGCGTCAACAGATAAAGTACATAAAATTATTAGTAAATTAAACTGCAAAAAAGCTCCAGGGCTTGAAGATATAAAAGTGTCCGACATTAAAATAGTCGGTAAGGAAGTATCATTGGCTATAACAAATCTCATTAACTGTAGTGTAGCAACGGGTATGTATCCAGATGAATTAAAGATTGGATGCGTTAGACCAGTATATAAAAAAGGGCCAAGGGACAATTATTCAAATTATCGTCCTATAACATTGCTCTCAACCATAAATAAAATAGTAGAGAAATTTGTATGCAAACAGATTCACTCATTTTACACAAAGCATGATGTGATATACCAAAATCAATTCGGGTTCCAATCAGGTAAAAACACAAACCAACTCTTAGCAAAATTTACGGATGAAGTAAACGGATTCCTTAATGAAAGAAAACATGTATTGACGCTATTTATAGACTTTTCACGGGCCTTTGACACCCTACAACATAAACAGCTAATCACAAAACTCGACCATTGTGGAATACGCGGCCCATTACTCAACTGGTGTAAAAACTACCTACAAATCAGAAAATTTACTGTAAAGGTTGATAACGCATACAGCGACCATATACCCATATCAGAAGGCACAGCCCAAGGATCCGTGCTAGGCCCCCTCACTTTTAATCGTATGTTAATGATATGAGCGAGTGTATTAAGCACTGCACATGCTACCAATTTGCCGATGATACGTGCTTGGTTACGTCCGATACAGATCCGCAGAAAGCTAGTGATCTCTTACAATCTGATTTAAATACCCTTGTAAACTGGTGCCATGATGTGGGTCTAGTGTTAAACTCTATTAAAACTAAATTGTTAATCATTAAATCTCCATATATACAATTCATACCATTAAAAAATAGTATGAAGTATATATATAGTAGCTCACGGGCACAAATGCCTACACACAACAGATAAGAAATTATGTCGTTATCCGACTATAGAAGGCGTCGATACTCAAATATACCTTGGATTAACTATAGATAGCAAATTTAATTGGAGCAAGCATATCGAGTATGTTTGTAATAGGCTCAGGCAGTTTTTAGCTAACATAATCATTTTAAAGCACCGTATACCCTTTAGGGTCAAGCTAATGTTATATAATTCACTAGCTGACTCTTATATTCAATACGGTTTAACTAGTTATGGTCGTACTTATAACACATATCTAAATACTATCTTTGATCTCCAAAGAAGAATCCTAAGAAATTTAGTATCTCCAAAAATAAAGAAGCAATTTGATAACAATGACAGTGGGCTATTTAAACACTGTAATGTATTACCTGTCCATTTACAGTTCAAATATATGTTACTAAAAGAAAACTTCTTTAATGACAAATATAGAATTGAAATTACACATCCTGTATACAAGCGGGCTGTGGCGCAGAAACGGCTTCGTACGAACACGACCCGCGTAAACAACTGCTATGGCGAGCGAACAGCTGCTTACCTAGTTCCTCGATTTATCAACGAACTACCCTCTGATGTATGTATTAACATTAATAGAAAGAACATTAAAGATAAATTAAAATCCTTCTTGCACAATATTGCATAAATAAAAACATAATAGTTTAATTTTATATAAGCTTGATGTTTTTAATACTTTTGTTATTTTTTGTTATTTATTTCGCATTAATACAAACCTTTGTGGTTTCTCAATGCTATGTGACCGACTTGTTGTACAAATTTTTTAAGTGATAAATAAATAATAAAAAAAAACTGGTCTTGTTATGAAGTCGTATGGTGGTCATAGTAACATGTGAAATATGCAACTACCCGCCTAGGCTTATTGGATTAGTATTGACAAGTACTATATAACCAGATGGTGTTCAGGGTCAGATGATGAAACCAAAAAGTGGCCAATGGAGCCACTCAACTCCTCAATATAGCCTCGCCATGTTTGGGCTCTTTGGATTTATCTCGACGAGCACTGTACACCCAGATGGTGTTCAGGGTCTGATGATGAAGCCGGAAGGTGGCCATAAGAACTTCAACTAAGCAGGATATATTTATTGTGTTTTTGATATAAAAGCTTTATTATTTAACATAGCATTTTTAAATTAAAATTATTAATAATAATTGTCGTTCTCACAGTCTCAAAATATTAACTAATGTTTTAAATTATATCTATTGTATTGTATGTGTCTCAACACGAGTTATCATCTCACGGAGAACGTATAGTAATAATCGAAGCGCCCAGCCCGGGCCATGTACTCCGCTGCAATCTACCTACCGACAACACAGATGACTTTACGTATTAAATTTAATGCATGATATACGATTTCTACTATCGTTGTGTAATTAATGTAGCGTTAAGATACGTAGAGCTCGACCTTCCTGCCTTGCCCTCTAGAATAGTAAATCATATTCCATATACGTACCTATCTAATTTGTGAATGTAATGTGAAATCCTCAAACTATTCTCTGTTCTCGCTATAAGTTTTCCAAAGTTATAAAATAAACTGACAATACAGATATTATTATTTACCCGCAACTTTACCCACGTCGAATTTTTTGAGACAAATGGTAGCCTTTGTTCTTCCAAGATGAATCAATCGCCTTGCCAAATAGTTCCAAAATCTGCAAATCCGTTTAACGACGAACAGGTAAAAACAGATAGAGCCACTTGCATTATAGCATGAGAAATGTATAACATTATAGTATAGATAATAAATTCAGATTTCATTTATGTATTCGTCTTTATTCTAACGGGTAATAGACAATCAAGTCAAACTCGAACTATATTTTGCGTATTTGAAAATGTGGATGTTTGTTACTCAATCACGCAATAACGGCTGAACGGATTTAGATAAAATTTGGCACACAGATAGTTTATTACTTCGTATATGCTTTCCTACCCTTTTTATCCTGGAAAAATGTTTGGTTCCTGTCTAAAGTCAGCGCGCACAAAGTCGCGGGCAGAAACCGTACTAGTTTAAATATATTTTTACCGTTAGCGTTCATTATTAACCGCTGATTTCAATATTCAACTCAAGGATAGAGTTGCTTACTGTCAGTAGAATTTTGAGAGATTTTTTATACAAAAAATGTGAAAATTCTATCCGTTGTAGGCTAATCTAGCCTTTAGTTAATTATTGAAACTGGCCGTAAATGACATTGATCGATATGTCTTAAAATGAATCCAACCATTACATTTAAAATACCATGAAAGACCACATCCACCAATAAATAAGGTACATAGTTACTAGAACTTTCAGTAACAGTTAGTTCAGAGCATGTTTATCCTGATTGGAAAGTCGAGTTGATGCGATTAAAAGTTTATTGAATAACGCAGCTAACAACGTTCCCCGCCAGCTGCAACGTAGCGGTTTCACTGGAACTTAGGCTTCGCGACCCTATCAGTTTCTCAGTACGGTCAGAATGGTAACGATCTTAAAAAATATGTGTCTGACTTTATCTACAACATTACACCAGATCCCTGAGAGCTTAAGACAAAAAGATTGACGTAAGTGTGATGCTAGCGAGTTGATCTATCCTTGTCATACTACAAATTGACTAAATAAATATGAACGTGACAGCAGGATTACTCACTAACGTCACGCTAATATCTAAGTGTACGTGCTACGTGCGTCTTGAACCCCAGATTTCAGCGGTTAATTTTTGGTTTTTAAATTTCTGGCGTTTCAAGTGCTTTACAGCACCCATGGTTACGGGTGAGTCTGAAGTGTTTGACGTCCAAAAATCATTGTCATTAGGGGATATGCTCAAACTTCTTAAAATTTTTGTTTGTGCAGACAACGCAATATGAGCTCACGGTGTCTTGAGGACTTGCAGTGTTATTTTCGGTTGTTCGGTATGTCCCAAGTTCATGGAGGAATATAGAGGTGAACGCATGTGAGCATCGCTGCACTATCAAGCAAATAATGTACAGAGCAACGAGTCAAATGAGTGCAAGTATATATTATACTTCACTAACGTACACAACACTGTAAAGTGCTGGTCACACTATCAGTCTGTACTACCCACTGCTGGTCAAAGGCCTTCTCTCACAAATCGAGGTGAGAGAGATCAGGTCATACATCACCACGCGGACCCAGTGCGGATTGGTGGAGGCAGGTTAGTGGTCACCTGCTGTTGGAACCTATCAAGCCGCCTATAAGGCTTCCAACTTGGCTTAACGACTACCACATTAAGTGGTATCCGGGACCAACGGCTTAACGTGCCCTCCGAAGCACGGAGACGCTCGGGTATAAAAATGCCACAACGGTCACTCATCTCAGGCCGACCAAGTAGAACGCTGCTTAACCTTAGTGATCGGTAAGAACACCACGGTCGTACAGCGCTACGAGCGCCTCGTCAAAGTGCTGGTCATCTGCTCGATTCGCCGGCTCCGCCCGAAACTGCCTCTAAGTATGAACTTAGTATGTCTGTAAACACATCGGTGAGCGTACACATCGCTACGCATGTAGTGAAGTACTATCGATAAACTCAAAGGTTGACCACTAGAAGGCTGCATTTTGTGCAGAGTAACCCGCCGATCGCTGATAATGCGCCAGATGCGAAAAGTGGGAGTCAAAAAAGAAATGAATAATGTTCGTCTCATTGAACAAAGACCTGACGGGCGGGGGGAGCTATGATTACTGCGACTAGCCAAAAAGTTTTAAAACTGATCATCCTTAAGTTTTTAATTGTACCTGTCGCTCCTAAAACATATGTAAACTAGCGATATTTACATCGCTAATTGACCCTATAGCTCACTTTATACCTATCGCCACGCGCTTTCGTAAGCTGTCGCTCTATAAGTTATTTATAATAAAAAGATATCATAGCAAAATTATAAGCTTCTCAGCTAAATGAAAAGCGCCTGGTTCATCTGGAACTTAGTGTACAAGATCACATGACCGTGTACACTAAGTACACTGACCTATGAATCCAAATTTTATATACCTATATATAAAATTTAGACACTGCTACATGAGCAGCGTCCAAAAGCTGTTGTGACATATCTGAAGCTAATTGACGTAATGACCTCAGGACGTTAGGAGCTTCACTGCATCCTGTTGGCGATATATAGGGTACATACATACCTGTCGCCGTTGTCTTCGGAACTGTCGATCTGTACATTATTTATTTGGTAGCTGCACTGGTAGCAAGAATATTCAATCACGCGAGATGTTGGGCCGCGTCGTTAACGACCGCTCGTGTATTCTCGCACAATAATGAGCCAGCAGTAATTTGTTCATAATTGTTGGTGAAAGAGATGAGGAAGTTGTTGACTGAGGCTGCGACTTTAAATAAATATGTATACCAAAGACAGCCTTGTCCAGGCGTTAAGAGCTTAAGCCGCTTAGCCCACTGGATCGAGTAGTCGCGTGTTAGATTCCCGCACGGGACAAGTCTTAATGTGGCCTACAAATATTTTTTTCGGTCTGAAATCTATAAATGCACCCGCGGCACATTAATATATTCTAGCGAAAGGTTACTTAAAACAAAAACAAATACCAATTTGTTGACAATTGTTTGTGAAAAAGCTACGGAAATTGTTCACTGACGACGCAATTCAATTAAATATATCGGGAACGTCACGCCTATATTCCCCAAGCGGGATAGTAAAAATTTGCTGTGTACGCTCTTATTTTGCCAACGATTTTAGGTCCCATTTTAATAGAATATTTTCAAACTCCAGGCCGCTGCTGAGATTTTTTCAATAGAAAACCCACACCATCGCTTTCATCAACCTAGAATTCGAACCCAAAAACCTCTTGATCCCTAGCCGCAACATGCGCCACTAGATCAACGAAGCAATCAACAAATTGTTTTCGATTATTCACTAGGTTAGTACATGTGTTGCAAATGCACTTTGAATAATTAATACCGCAAATTGAGTTTATGTTGAAAACCAGTGAAAACGAATGTGGTAAAACATCATAATAATTATTTACTTAAGCTCACGATCAATAAACAACGTCCTACAAATGTTACTTAAATGCTAAAATAAACTTTATTCGTCGAAGCATGGCACAGTTCAAGAAACCGCGAGACGAAATTTTTTTGTGGATTTTTTTCGCGTATTAGCTACGAATTTTTCACCACTAGACTAACGACGCAGTCAACAAGTGTTTATAACATTTTTTATAATCAAATCTTAATGCATCTGGTTATTTATTTCCAACGAAATTCTTCCGGTCTCATCCCAGTCCGAATGATAAGCTCGTAATTATAAATATTTCAATCAAAATGATACACGGGAAGGACCGGCGGTGCGCGTGGTCCAAATTCATTACAGAGGCGACTAAACTACCTTCGATGGGGCAATGCCGTGATTAAGGTAATGCGATTATGGGGCAACCCAGTCGAGCACAGCGCGTCAATCCAAGTAGAGGCTGGATTTCAACAACATCGATACTAATATTATGAAGAGGTAAAAATGTATGTGTACTACAAAGCTGCTCGTGGTTACGTTTTTGGGGAAGGCCATTGTTCTGGTAGACGTCTTTCGGCTTATGGTGAAGTACGTAGGTATAAACGTATGTTTGTAGGAGGTAATTTCTGTAACCATTGATCCGATTCTGAAAATTCTGTCACTGCCATTCACATTAGTTCGGGGTGATACAGGTTATTTTACAGTGAAAAAAAAAAACCAAATTACAATAACTGCGTGCGAAGCCGCGAACTGCTAGTCGTGTATAACATTTTTGAAGAGACTCAAAAAACTCAATAAAATTGTTAATAGTCTTCACATTATTAAGGTGGACCTTTGTACCTGCAGGGTCCGTTTTGCCTTCCTTTCCCCTACTATGATTGTTCATGTGAAAACCCCTTCGATAGCTCAGTTGCTGGTCCTGAGTTTTCTATCGGTTAGATTTGGGAGTCCAGGCACCGCAATCCCCAAATACAAGGTGAACCACTCACCTTGACTCGTCTCCCGAAGGTAGCTCCGCCGTGCACGGCTGCCTGGTTGTTTCAATCCTTTTATATTGATGTCTTTAGCATACCACCTTATTGTCCGAAATCTCACAAGTTGTTTTGCACAAATAAACCGACGAATAATGTAGTAATTTAAATATTTCCGGTAATCGATCAACACCCTTGCACCCGAATTCAATGTTGTAGTTTTTCAACTACCCTCATATTCCGAGTCGCAGTTTTTGCGGTCCACCCACATAATTGGTGAATCACAATGCCCGAACATCCCCCCGCCTAACCAAGACCCGTCTTGGTTCCTAATTATCTATGGGTAACCTACACAATTTAGAAATGGGCCTCATCAGGACACCGTTTTGAGTTTTCACTTCTGCAACCCGTACAACCCCGTCTTTACCTGGTAAAAGTTTGACTAACCGTCCGCGTTTCCAATGTAAAGGAGCTAAATTATCTTCTTTAATCAAAACCAAGTCATTGAGTTTAGGAGGTTCCGTCTGTGAGGTCCATTTGAACCGCTGTTGAAGAGTGTGTAGGTATTCATTTTTCCACCGAGACCAAAAGTGTTGAGACATCTTTTGAATTTGTTGAAACCGAGACAGCCGGTGCACACTGACATCGGTGTAAGGGTATTCAGGGAGAGCCACCAGTGGTTGTCCAATCAAAAGGTGCCCCGGAGTTAATACATCCAGATCCGCTGGATCCGTACTAAGCGGATATAACGGGCGAGAGTTCATGACGGCCTCCACCTTGGTGAAGAACGTGGTGAGCCCTTCGAACGTTAAACGTGCTTCGCCGAGCACACGCTTGACGTGTGTTTTTGCAGATTTAACCGCCGCCTCAAATAAACCGCCGTGGTTTGGACTCGAGGGCGCATTAAATAGCCATTTAATGTGATTCTTCGTCAAGTTCCGTTCAATTTCAGATTGGTTGTCCCGCAAGAAAACATACAATTCTTTTAAATATTTATCCGTGCCCGTATAATTTGTGCCACAATCCGACCGCACTAGTGAGGGTAGTCCTCGACGAGAAATAAATCGCGTAAACGCCGCTATAAAGGCTTCAACCGATAGTTGACTGACTACTTCCAAATGAACACATTTAGTACTTAAACATACGAAAATGCACAAAAAACATTTTTCTATCTTCGCGTTCCGTAGCGAGCTAGATTTAATATAAAATGGTCCGGCAAAGTCCGTACCGACTCCGAGAAACGGACGAACACCCTGTACACGATCTGCGGGCAGATCCGCCATGAAGGGTTGGACAGGTCGCGCCCGGGACCGGTAGCACTGTACGCATTTAAAGGTGATATGACGCGTCACGCGTCGAGCCGAAACAATCCAATAGGTCCGAGATAAAATGGCCGAAAGTGTATTTGCACCGACGTGACAAAATATTTTATGATAATGAGTTACCAATAGTTCCGTGAAGCGACCTTTGCCCGGTAGTAAAACAGGATGCCGCGCAGCGTACGGCAGCTCCGACGCACCTATTCTGCCGCCGACACGAAGCAACTGATCGTTATCAATGAATAAATTCAACCGCCGAAGTGAGCCCTTAATTGATTTCTTTGACTGAAGGGCCGAAATTTCTTCGTGAAAATATGTATTTTGTACAATTCGTATTAAATGTATGGTCGCGTTTCTACGTTCCGCAACTGAGAGATTACCGCCGAGTTTACATGTATTTTTACAATTATTAGCGAACCGTAGTGTGTACGCCGTTACATTTATTAATTTATCGTACGAACTGTACCGATCCAATAAATCGAATTCTGAATCGACGGTATTAAGGTTAACAACTTTAGCTTTCATGCCCGGTAACATGTCCGCCGGAAAGTCCGAGCACTCGCCGGGCCACCGGGCCGGGGGGTCCCGCAACCAGCGCGGCCCCCACCACAGCGGGTGCTGCAGCAGCTCGTCGGCTGTCGCGCCGCGCGACGCCACGTCCGCGCAGTTCATCTCGCCGGGGACATGTCTCCATAAAATATCTACTTTAGATGAAATAATTTGAGATACCCGATTTCCTTCAAACACTTGTAATTTATGTGGTGATGTTTTTAGCCACGCCAATACAATGGTACTATCACACCAACACACGACATCATCAATCGCAATGTCACTCTGCAGGGAGGGGACTATGTGGTTGATAAGCGTAGTCAATAGGGTCGCACCACTCAGCTCTAACTTAGGGATGGTCCGCTTTGTGTTTAATGGTGCCACCCGAGACTTAGCCATAAGCAACCGCATAAAGACATTACCGGCCTCATCCACCGACCGCAAATATACGACCGCAGAAAATCCTACCGATGATCCGTCACAAAACCCATGAACCGAATAACTGCTATTTTTATCCGGTTTCAGACATCTAGGTATTGTAATCTTTTGTAGATTAGGCAAATCCGAAACGATATCGCGCCACGCTCGCACTATATCCTGCGGCGCGGGAGCGTCCCAGTCTACCTTCCGTGAATTATCACCAGTGCTAAGCAATCGTTGTAGTAATAATTTAATTTTGAAAACAACCGGACACACCCATCCGAGAGGGTCGTAAAGGCGAGCCGTCAATGATAAAATACTGCGCCGAGTGACAGTAGTGTCCGTTGGTAGATTCAACTTATACGAAATACTGTCTGACCTTGGGTTCCACTGTATACCTAAAACCTTCATAAATTCCGATCCGTCGGTATCCATGTTAAATGACTGAGCCGTCTCCAAATGATCCGCCGGCAAGTCGTCCAACAGTTCCGGTGCGTTCGACGACCACTTCCTGAGCTCGTAGCCCGCCGTGTGCATGAGCGCCACGAGCTCGTCCTTCAGATGCCGCGCGTCGCGCAGCGTGTCCGCGCCGCCGTTCAGATCGTCCACGTAACTGTTGTGACGCAGCAGCCGGGCCGCCCGCGGGAACCGGTGCTCCTCGTCACTCGCCAACTGATGTAAACACCGTATAGCGACGAATGGACTGGACTTTAACCCGTATGTGTTTGTGGTCAGCTCATAAACTACCAACGGTTCATCGGGTGACGAGCGCCAATATATTAATTGGTATTTCCGATCGTCCGGATGTATCCAGGTTTGCCGGAACATCATTTTCACATCCGTAGTGAACACAAACAGAGGCAACCGAAAATTAATTATAATTTGTGTGATGTCATTTTGAAGTCGTTCACCCGTGAACAAACAATCGTTGATGGACGCACCGGTGCTGGTGGGTACACTTCCGTCGAAAACTACCCGAATTTTTCCGACGTCGCCTAATTTTTTAAAAACACCGTGATGCGCAAGAAAATAATGTTCCTGTCCTGACGAAACATTAAATTTGGAAACCGTCATATGACCGAGTCTTAAATATTCCGACATAAATTCCACATATTTTTTTTTAAATTCTGGTAGCCGTTTCATTTTTCGTTCTAAGGCCGTAAATCGACGCAGGGCCGTCTCCTTAGATTCTCCCAACCGCTGTCGATCTGGCAACAGTGGTAATCTGACAACATATTTTCCGTCCGAGCCGCGTGAGGTAGTTGTAGAAAACAAATGTTCACATTCTAAGTCCGCCGGGTCCTTGATTTTCAGCCTGGGTGGTTCTTCCGATCGCCAAAATCTCTCGACCGCTTCAATTAATGTAACACCAACATTAACATTTGATTCCGAGTTATCATTTTTTAATGGTTGCGCCGGACCGAAAATCGCAAAATCAAAAATGGTGCCTAAAGCATACGGTCCATCAGTACCGAAATTCACCTTTTCACCATTTAAAATTTGACCTAATATGTCACATCCGAAAATTATGTCAACATTTGACATATTAAATGAACCGTCATCCGAAAATTTTATATGAGCAATTTGTTTACTAAACCTACGCGCTAAATATGAAGTTGGTTTCTTCAAAACCACCGCCGTAACCGATAACAAATAACTCGAATTTACCGGTTTAAAATAAAATTTAACAACATGACAACATTCATTGTTATTAAATCCGCCGACGCCTGTTAACGGTGTTTGGTTGTAATGTCGCCTTAAACCCAAACTTGCTACCAAATCACTCTTAATTATAGTGACTTGACTACCCAGGTCTAGCAGGCCTCTGGATTTGATAAAATCCCCCCGATTGGATTTTACTTCTACAATGACCGTGGGTAAGATGACATTATCCGCTAGCCGAGGTACCGAGGCGACATTACACGACTGTAATTGCTATTCCTGTGGCACACGCGGCACCACAGGACTCGACTGCCGCCCACCCCAATCAGTCCGCTCCCGGCGGTGTCGGGTCTCCCAGTCCCGCTGTTCCCGTGGGTCCGAATCACGCCCGTAACCATCCTTTAACTCGCGTACCCGGTCCATAGATCCCGCGGAACTATCACCACGCCGTGGATAACGCGAGTCTCGAACCGACGACCTAGGAGACGCGTGCCGTGACCGCCGCGACTGAGTAATAGGTGAGCGCCGCCGACCGCCCGTCGCTCTATCGCATTGCGCCGTAACAAATGCGCGCCGTGTATACGGCTCGCCGTCCGCCGGTGAGTCAGAGCGCGCAATGGACGTTGTACAAATTAGTTTGTTATGTCCGATATTTCCGCACCGACTGCATGGTACCTTGCGGGTACACGATGCCGCCAAATGAGTACCGAAGCACCGAAAGCATAAGAATTGTCTTTTAACCCAATCCTTACGTTTAGACCTGGACATGTCAGCAAATTTATAACAGCTGTCTATACCGTGCCCCGACCTCTGACAATAGCCACAGTCTTTAATACGGCCGTAGTTGTTCGCCCGTTCCCGCTGGTCCGGTGCTGGTGGTTCCGTCACAATATTATGCACCCTGCGCTCGGGCCTGTTGTGAGTGCGATCCGCGTAATAAGAAACCGGTTCCGCAGTGGCCGTGTCTATAAGTCTACATTCATGTTGTAGGAATTCTATGAGCTGATCAAAAGTGGGTAAACTTATATTATTGCCACCGTGTTTTTGCTCAAACCGTGTTCTGACGTCAATTGGTAATTTTTGTAGACTTACATGCAATAAAATGTAGCTCCACTCGTTAATTGGAAAACCTAAATTAGCTAATGCCCGCGAAGATTCCAATAACGGGTTCAATATTTTAGTTCGAAGCCCAGCACACTTATTCAACACCGGCAAATGTAAAATCCGCGCAATCAGTGAATCCGCCAACAATCTTTTATTTTCATACCGGCCTTTTAGGATATCCAATGCCGTGTCTAACGACCCGTCCACCATCGGCAGATGTTTAATAAGTGCTTTAGGCTCCTTTTCCACGTGCGAAATAAGATAATGAAATTTTTCCGTTTTAGTGATATCTTTCCGTGTTAAAACCAATGATGTAAACAGACTAATGAAGCTACACCATGAAAAAACGTCCCCGTCAAACGTACTAGGCACAATCCGCGGTAGCCGCGGCGTTGACGCGCCCTCCGTGGGCATGTGGGTGCCGTCAAGGTTCGGATAGGCCGCCGAGACCGCATCCAACTGGTTGTATAACTCCGTGGCCTCTTTGTATTTTACCTCATATCTACCGATTATTTCTTCATCTTCTGAAGAAGTATTGGTCAGTATGCCCTCGTATGACTCCGTTAAAACATTGAAATAGTCATGCAGTTTTTTGAACCGAGCTGATAAAACACCCGAACTACAAGTTTTACTATTTACTAATTTTGACGAATCTACAAACCAGTCGTATTTAATTTTAAATTTGCTTTCAAAAGATTTTGCCATCTTTGGAAAACAATAGAACCTCTAAACACAATGCCTATTACAATTTAAATAATTATTTCTATGCCAAAAGTAGGTACCCCGTTTGTAACCGTTATAAATAAATGAAACCCCTATCTAACCAACTAATTTACGAAAACCCAATCCGGCTCGGGGACCAAAATTATGTTCATGTGAAAACCCCTTCGATAGCTCAGTTGCTGGTCCTGAGTTTTCTATCGGTTAGATTTGGGAGTCCAGGCACCGCAATCCCCAAATACAAGGTGAACCACTCACCTTGACTCGTCTCCCGAAGGTAGCTCCGCCGTGCACGGCTGCCTGGTTGTTTCAATCCTTTTATATTGATGTCTTTAGCATACCACCTTATTGTCCGAAATCTCACAAGTTGTTTTGCACAAATAAACCGACGAATAATGTAGTAATTTAAATATTTCCGGTAATCGATCAACACCCTTGCACCCGAATTCAATGTTGTAGTTTTTCAACTACCCTCATATTCCGAGTCGCAGTTTTTGCGGTCCACCCACATAATTGGTGAATCACAATGCCCGAACAATGATTATCATTTATAAAACGGGTTGAAGACCAAAGATTGGTGTTTCTGTGAAGAAAATAGTAGGTATATTTTTTACCTATGCTTGTAGTTTAGCTTTTGCCTTTACGCTTAATTTTCAACACTTTTGCATTTTAGTTGATTTCTACTTTTCAGTTTGATCTCCGTGTTCCAACACCCTCTAGATGTAATACCTACGTAGGTACTCGATCTTGCGGTGCTAAAACTTCACTTTCTACGCTTGTTTGTTTCTCTAACTTCTTTTAAGTGAACCGAAACTGAAACTGCTGAGTTATTGTTTTTTAATTAGCTCACGGTAAACGTGTCATGTAATTTGAACACATGTAACCGCGAACAAGAATATTCAATCATGCAATATATTCGGCGCGCGTCACTAACGAGCGCGCGTGTGATCTCGCGCAATATGGCTCATCCACACGTAATTTCTTCATAATTGTTGGCGAGAAAGAGCCTCGGAAGTTGTCGACCGAAGCCGAGACTTCAAAGAAATTAATGAGTGTTCGGAACTCCCGACGTGCTGCCACCGCCCATTCGATCAGTTCGGACGCGAGCCGGAATAAAGTTGCCGCAAGGGTTTTAATAAATTCTCTACTAATTGTTCTCCAACCCCTATTCTTACTTCATAAGTCATTTGACTTATGAAATGATTCAAATTTTATTCAAAACAAAGAATTAAATGGCTCAGCCCGGACCCCTTACTATTTAGACTTATGAATAATTCTATCTATCTATCTATCTATATGCCGCGTGGTTCCCGGCTATGCCGCGTGGTTCCCGGCTTAGAATAGGACCAACCCATCTCATCCCATCGGGTGTCGTACAAGGCGACTAAGGGAAAACTAGGGAATGGGCAGCAGCGTTCCCTTAACACTTCGACGACCAATAACTGCGCTCGCCAACCCGCCTGCCAAGCGTGGCGAGTATGGCAAACACCCCCAATTATGGAAGAAAGTAGAAAAACCAGGCCCCTAGTCCCCGGCGGTCCTGTTCGTCCTGGCCACGGTAGCAGCCATGGTAACGACAGGACAAGGGGTGCTAAGAATCTCCGGCAGAGATTTGGCTACCACCAAAACCGAAAATTGGCCCTGGTGACATACAACGCACGCACATTGAGGACAGATGAGAAGCTAGTTGAGCTGGAAGAAGAGTTAAACAAGTTGCGGTGGAGTATTGTTGGTTTATCGGAGGTCCGAAGAGAGGGCGAGGACACGATAACCTTAAAATCCGGCAACTTGTTTTACTACCGGGAGGGCGAACAGCAGTCCCAAGGTGGTGTCGGATTTATCGTCCACAAGTCACTCATAAACAACGTTGTGTCCATCACTAGTGTGTCGAGCAGGGTAGCGTACCTTATACTCAGAATATCCAAAAGATATTCGCTGAAGGTCATACAGGTCTACGCACCGACCTCGGCATACTCAGATGATGACGTCGAAGTTATGTATGAGGACATTAGTAGAGCCATACATACTTCCAAAACACACTTTACAGTGGTTATGGGTGACTTCAATGCGCGGCTGGGCAAACGGGGCGATGATGAGTTGAGAGTGGGGCAATTTGGATATGGGCAGCGCAACCCCAGGGGTCAGAGGCTGGCCGAATTTCTGGAGAAAGAGGGACTCTTTATGATGAACTCTTTCTTCCAGAAGCCGCCTCATAGGAAATGGACCTGGATGAGCCCTGATGGTTCCACAAAAAATGAGATAGACTTCATCATGAGCACCAAGCGACAAATATTTAATGATGTCTCCGTGATTCATAGGGTAAAAACCGGCAGTGATCACCGAATGGTCAGAGGCACATTAAATATTAATGTCAAAATGGAAAGATCGCGTCTGATGAAGTCTACGCTCCGACCTACTCATGCATATATCCTAAACCCCGAGAACTTTCAACTCGAATTGTCAAACCGCTTCGAATTGCTAGACAGCAGCGCATCAGTGGACGAAATCAACAACAGGCTGGTAGAGACTGTTCATACAGTCGGGTCCAAGTATTTTAAGACCCACCGTAAAAATAGGCCTCAAAAACTATCTGACTACACCCGAAACCTCATGGCTGAGCGACGTTCCATGACGCTCCAAACCTCCGATGATGCTAAGTCCTATAGGCAGCTTAATGGACAGATATTGAAGTCCTTGCGACACGACTTACGGTCCTTCAATGCAAGGCGTATTGAGAAGACCATAGAGCAGAACAAGGGCTCTAAAGTGTTCGCAAGAGACGCGTCTATTGGGCAGAGCCAGTTGACGAAGCTGAAGACGGAGGACGGGAACGTAACGTCAAATAGGTCAGAGGTGCTCAGGGAGATAGAGAGGTTCTATGGACAGTTATATACCTCAGTAGCTAAACCTGTTGTTGACTTGGTAAAAGACCCAAGAGCCAAGCTAACCCGACACTGCACTGAAGATATCCCGGACATCAGCCTGTGCGAAATTAGGATGGCTCTCAAACAACTAAAAAACAACAAAGCGCCGGGTGAAGACGGAATTACTGCAGAACTTCTGAAGGCGGGCGGATCGCCGGTACTTAAAGTCCTTCAGAGGCTATTTAATTCCGTCTTGCTTGAAGGGAAAACGCCGGAAGCATGGAACAGGGGTGTGGTGGTGCTGTTTTTCAAGAAAGGTGATAATTCTTTATTGAAGAACTATAGGCCCATCACACTGCTGAGCCATGTTTATAAGTTGTTTTCGAGAGTCATTACGAATCGTCTCGAACGAAGGCTTGATGACTTCCAGCCTCCCGAACAAGCCGGTTTCCGGAAAGGTTTTAGTACCATAGACCACATACATACGCTGCGGCAGGTTATACAGAAGACTGAGGAGTATAATCGGCCACTATGCTTGGCGTTTGTGGACTATGAGAAAGCCTTTGATTTGATCGAGACTTGGGCGGTTCTTAGATCTCTCCAGCGATGCCGCATTGACTATAGGTACATCGAAGTGTTGAAGTGCTTGTATAATAACGCCACCATGTCAGTCCGAGTACAGGGGCAGTGCACGAAGGTGATCCCCATAAAAAGAGGAGTAAGACAGGGAGACGTCATTTCTCCGAAACTGTTTACGGCCACCTTAGAGGACGCCTTCAAGCTCTTGGAATGGCAAGGACTTGGCATCAACATCAATGGCGAATACATCACTCACCTTCGATTTGCCGACGACATTGTGGTCATGGCGGAGTCGCTGGAAGATCTAGGACGAATGCTCGGTGACCTCAATAGAGTATCCCAACAAGTGGGTCTTAAAATGAATATGGACAAAACAAAAATAATGTTTAATGTCCATGTCGTACCCACCGCACTCACCGTTGGGAACTCTACTCTTGAAGTTGTCGAAGAATACATTTACCTGGGACAGGCAGTCCGGTTAGGTAGGTCCAACTTTGAGAGAGAGGTCAATCGACGAATCCAACTCGGCTGGGCAGCGTTCGGGAAACTGCGCAACATCTTCTCATCCAAAATACCTCAGTGCCTAAAGACTAAAGTTTTTAGTCAATGTGTGTTACCAGTGATGACATATGGATCAGAGACGTGGTCTCTTACAATAGGTCTCATAAAAAAGCTCAAAGTTGCTCAGCGAGCTATGGAAAGAGCTATGCTCGGCGTTTCTCTACGTGATCGAATCAGGAATGAGGAGATTCGTAGAAGAACCAAGGTCACCGACATAGCCCTCAGGATTAGCATGCTGAAGTGGCAATGGGCTGGCCACATAGCGCGAAGATCGGACGGGCGTTGGGGCAGAAAGATTCTAGAGTGGAGACCACGTATTGGCAAGCGCAGCGTAGGACGACCGCCTGCCAGATGGACCGACGATCTTGTGAAAATCGCAGGAAATCGTTGGATGCAGGTGGCATCGGACCGGTTACGCTGGAAAGCGATTGGGGAGGCCTATGTTCAGCAGTGGACAAGTATAGGCTGAAATGATGATGATGATGATGATCTATCTATAACCTCACGCCAGATCCCTTGCGGGGTAGGCAGAGAGTACAGAGTATGAATAATTAAAACATAATTATTGTGTCAAACGAATTATACTTCAAATACAACAGAAATAGGACATTCCAATTGCAATACTGCTTCGTCTGTGAAACCACAATACAATTTTGTAGAAACACTCAACCTTAAGATGACAGCTGGTTCTTCGGACTCAAACATAGAAGAATGCTGGAATTGTCTGAAAGAGAGTTTGGTAGAATCAGCAAAAGAAGTATATGGCTGCTTAAAAAAAGCATAGCACAGCAAAAGGGGATGCATGGTAGGACACAGAGTTAAAAAGCTCTGTAGAAAGTAAGAAGAAAGCGTGGCAGGACTATGTCTCTTCTTTGAATCTAAATGGCAGTATGACGGAGATGAAGAAAGAAATATACCGGCAATGCAAGAATGCCACCAAAACTTTAGTGAAAGAAAAGCGTGAAAGAGCCAGTATGATTGAGGAGGAGAGGCTGGCGAAGAACTTCGAAAACAACACCAAACTCTTTTGGAGCAAGGTGAGAATGGCTCGAGGTGATTCGTCAGGCTCCAGAATGGAAAGGATAAAATCTAAAGATGGTGACATTCTTGCAGACACACAAGCTGTGCTAAACCGGTGGAGTGAATATTTTGGAGAAATGTATGGAGATGACCCGGATGCTGATG
Source organism: Phalera bucephala (assembly GCA_905147815.2). Lineage (NCBI taxonomy): Eukaryota > Metazoa > Arthropoda > Insecta > Lepidoptera > Notodontidae > Phalera > Phalera bucephala. Next base: position 15,183,941 of record LR990615.1, read on the forward strand.
CCGCAGACGTGCCCAAAGGCGAGATTGCGGCACCAGAATCAACGGAGGACATCACTATGGAAGAAGTTGAATGGGCGATAGGAAGTATGAAAAATGGTAAAGCTGCGGGAATAGACATGATATCTGCCGAGATGATTAAATATGGTGGAACTTGCGTCCGGGACGCTTTTTGGGTCCTCGAAAATCTTTGCTGGAAGACCGATAGAGTCCCTACAGATTGGCGCCGCGCAGTCATAGTACCCTTGTATAAAGGCAAGGGCTCACAATATGACTGCGCCAATTACAGGGCCATCAGTTTGATCAGCTTGGCAGCTAAGGTGTATGGTAAAATTATTGAACGGAGAATGCGCGAGAAGTCCGATGGAGTGTTGTGTGAGGCACAGGAAGGTTTCAGGTCTGGAAGAGGATGTTCGGATCAAGTTTTCTCCCTCCGCAACATCGTAGAAAAGCATCTGGCAGTAGGCCGGAAGGTTTTCTGCGGTTTTGTGGACCTGGAGAAGGCGTTTGATAGAGTCGTGCGAAAGAGACTTTGGGACATTTTGCCAGAGTATGGTATAAACGGCACCCTGTTGCGAGCCGTCCAGTCCACCTACGTGGACAGCAAGGCATGCGTACGGGTGGGTGGTAACATGTCACCTTGGTTTGACGTTAAAATCGGCGTCAAGCAGGGTTGCGTGTTGTCCGCTAGACTGTTTATAGTGTATCTGGATAAAAGTCTTCAAAGACTGAATGCGATGACTGAAGGGGTAAAAATGGGTGATCTAGTGATAAACCACCTATTGTATGCAGATGACGCGGTTTTGATAGCGCCAACAGCCACTGATCTGCAAACACTAGTCACAGTTATGAGAGACGACTGCATGAACAACGGCTTACATTTGAATGTGAAGAAAACCAAAATTATGGTTTTTGAACGGGAAGAAACCAGAACGCGGTGTTCTAATCGATCACCAACGTTAAGCAGCGTTAGGTTTTTTAGCTAGCAAAATATGAGTGACCGTTTATGGTATTTTCATACCTCCTTGGACGTCTCGGTTGCTACCTAATGAAGTATTCGTTAAACCTGGTAATAAGCGGCTTAATATGTTCAAACAGCAGGCCACAAGGTCTGCCTCCACGAATCCGCACTGGGTCCGCGTGGTTGAGTATGACTTAATCTCTCTTACCTCAATTTGTGAGAGAAGGCCTTTGTCCTACCGTGGACATCTTTCAGTTGACATTAAAAATACAGCTTGATCATGATATAAATACAGCTTTTTTCCACAGGAGAATCTATAAAAGGTTTTAAAACATTCTGAATATAAGATAACAATCTTATCGAAGAAATGTTAGTGCATATTTTTTATACATAGAGAATCATCTGCTAACATTTCTTCGATAGTAAATAGAATAAGCATACGAGAGAAATTTCCCCGCCTCAGGAACTAAAGTTGGTGCTGAAAGTTAAAACTGAACACGGATAGGTATGCATTTGCAGCCATTTCCAAACAAGAGTGTTATTAACAAATTATTAATGAGATTTTTGTGAAGTTTAACGTGACCACTTTTATTCTATGATTTTAAAGATTTATGCCAGGAATATTGCTGTGCGTTTGAAAGTTTCGTTAAGTTAGTCTTAAGTTAGTCGATAGTCCAAAATTTTATTTACTCTTTTTTTGAAAAATATCAATTTCAATTAACGGTATACAGACTCTTGGATAAGTTATAATATCGTACGCCTTTAGTATATCGACACAAACAGATAGTCACCGAAAATATCTACTGTTACTTCTTAGACGAGACTTAGAGAGAAAATCTTACCAATATCTAGAATTCAAATAATGTAAACCTCTTCTATAAACTAAACAAATTATGTCCCAAATATATAAAAATATGAGCAAGATCAGCTAGCCGCCCATCTTTATTTTTTTCTTCACAACATATGTCAGAAGTCGTGAATTGCTACATTGTTAAGAATAGGTTACTAGTTCTACAAGAAAATCTTTTGTGTTATTTTTCCGTTGTCCGTAATTTATGTTCCGTAAACAAAAAAAAAACTTGTTTTAAGATCGTATCGGCTCAGGCTAATATTTCTCTTTGTAATCATAAATTGGTTAGTGTAATGAACAGAAATGGGAACATCGCAACAAGGAAATGAAATTTCGTCAAAGAAGCATCTGAAGTCTTAAAAGGAAGCTCAAGGAAAATTAATGATTATTGGTTGGCAGAGGGAAGCTGGGTTCTGGATGGACTGCGGAAACTGCCGCAACCGACACGGCACTGATATCAAACAGAATTTTAAAAATAATGTTGCTGCTTCGTAACCATTGTGGAAGCTCTCTTAACGAATGTGTTAATAAATGAAAAGGATAAATACGTATTCATTAAACATTGTTGTTATTAAAATCAGTCTTTTAAAGTCAACTAGATATAGACCTTCCGTCACAATGAGAAGAAATTTACGCCATAACCCAATACGCTACACGAACGCAATTCAAGAATGTTTTTTTTTGATAAAGTTGTTTGGATTGATAAAATTCATTTAGGTATGCAAGTTATTTATTTAAATAAAACGTGAGCACCATACCAGGAATTATTCCTGTATCGTGGGTGTGTTTACAAATATAAAATTGGCATACAAAAAATACTCAGAGCGTTGCAAACATTAGTGGATCTTACACAGACGTGTCCCGTGCGGGCACTACCCCGCGCCTACTTGTTCCAGTAGCGCCTACGCTCTAACCTCAAGCCGTTGGAATAAAAGTTTCTTCAGTATTATATCCAGCTTTGGCCACCTTTGATCGGCAAATACTGCAGACGTCAGTTCTGTTGCCGCGGTATTAACTGGTTTTAAAGTGCTCACTTTTACGCCTTTCTGTTTCTGTATATATATCCTGCAATTTGAATTGAATTATAAAAAATAGCTTGAATTTAGAGACCCGATGATTGAGATTATGATTCAGAGGGCTTAGTACGAAACGATGGGCGTTAGCATGACGCTAGCGAATAAGGGTGTCGTCACGGTCATGTTTATTTGGTAAATTTGTAGTGAAACAATGATGGCATATCGACGCGCTGGTATCGCACTAACGTCAGCAATCTTTTCGTGCTAAGCTCTTAGTCAAAGCGTACAGAAGTCAAAATAGTCTTGTCTATAGATATACAAAAGAATTCTTGGAACGTCATGTTTCTCGTGTCAAACTTTTGTCACGGCGCACCATGCGACGCTATATTACCACGTAAGGCACAATGTTTATGTCACGCTAAGGGTGCGCAGAGCCTTTACAGCTTCACCGGACAAGAGGGCGAGCGTGCAACCACTACGCTCCAGCCAGAAGAGGGCAACTAGCTCATGGGCGACTCAAGAAAAAACGGCCTCGGCTTGGGCTGTCACTATTGGGGAGAGCGTATAACTAGTGTCTCGCCATGGTGCTATACGAAAGAAAGGAAGTCAGGGCATCAGGAGGGTCGGTGCAAATATGCTGTAGACGGTAATACGGCTAATAGGAGGGGAGTCAAATGCGCAGTTAGCAGCGGCTACGATTAGGGGGTTCGAATGGTTGGATGCATTCGCGAAATAGCGGGTCTTCGTCTTTTTAAAATAGGCGCGAATAGGTTCGAGACCGAGATCAGAATGGGGTGGCAATATCCGTGACATATGTCTTGTCGCCTGTGCTAGCCCTGCTGGTATTTGTTCCTGAGCTAAGCTACCGCAGACTCGCCGCTTAATTGGGAACGTTTACAACTCGCAGCCGAGGCTTGTGACTTTCAATTCAGATGTTCGCTTGTAAGCGCTACTTCAATGCAACTGATACTAGGTTTAGGTGATTCGGTATTTTTTTAAAGTACAGTAAATTCTAAAATAAATACCGTCCTGACCATATCACTTAAGTCGGGCGTGGCAGAAAATGTACTGTGTATACGCACATACTACCAACGATGTTGGATCCCAATATAATAGGTAGCGAGTCTTATGACATTTCAAACGTTAGCCGGTATAATTATACCGGCAAACGTTTCAGAGCCCGGATGGCTATTGAGGTATAGAAAATAAAAACATGGTGTTTACCTATTTAGGATTCGAACCCGAGGCCACCCGTCGCTATCTGCACTATGCGTCACTAGACCAATGAGGCATTCAACAAAAAGTTATGTTTGTTGTAATATACCTAATTTACTCTTGCCTAATTTTTATCATATTTTAAAAACTGCGAAGTAAAGTGTAAAAGAATTACAGGAATTGGTTTTTTGAGAGAAAGATGTAGTTTAGACCTTTGGCTAAAGACAGATCGTTTAGCGATATTCAAAAATTAGATAGGAGTTTCATTTAAATAAAAATATGGAGTAAAAATACTTTCATTCTGGCAAAAGCTCTATAAACATATTGCGACCACGCGTCGGTTGAAAAACCGCTAGCAACGTTTTGAACGGAGGTTGCTAAGACAATGTGCAATAAGCGGCCGCCGCGGTGGGCTGTGGTCGGCAAACAAAGGTTTGTTTTGTTAGGATGTCGCAATGTTGCCTGCCACGCCACACCGCTGACGCGCTCGCGACTAAATACTACTTTTGGTGACGCCACACAGCGGACACAGCGGGATAACGACGCAACTTTGTGAGTTGTAGAGCCTCCGCTGCGAAAATAATAATGCGAAACCCATGGATACATCGCGATGGCGAAACCGCTAAACGGATTCCACTTCGAAGCATTACAACATTATATCGCGATTCGTTTTGCGGAAATTCATGAGCGTCGGTTGAATTCTATCCACTGAAACAAAATATTGTCGCTTTCGGAGCCAGAGGAGGAAGAAATATTATTTTGGGCATTAACTTTGAAAAGGTTTAGAACTTGCACGAGATTAAATTTTGCTACACAACCACATAGACTGCCACAGATACGTGCGGATCAAGTGCGATACTGCATCAAAATTTCTGACTAAACGCAGAGGTGTAACCAGCTTTAGGGCAAATCGGCGGAATCACACGGTAAAAAAATAAAATCCTAATTAAAGCTGTATGCTAAGACAACCAGTTTCGCTTCTGTTTCGCTCATCGTACAATGACTCGTCGTACGACGAAGCCATGGTGCAACTATTGCGGTTTCGCTGCTGGGGTTTATGGTGGAGGTGTGCTAAGCCCTGTTATGTACTAAACTATACGGGAGACGCCACACAGCTCGGTGTGACGACATCCGTCGTGTCCTGTCGCCGCCGTATGCCGTCGCGCCCAAGCCTCGCCACGATTAGAAATGAAGCACAGCGGGATCGAGACACCACCGCGCCTGCTTCGCACTCCTTAGGATTTATTTCCATTCGGATAAGAAGAGACAAGTGGAAATAAGTGCGCAATTTTATTTCTGTATCTTGCTGAGTGGGGTTGGGCCATTTGCGTGTGTGTGAATGATCTACGCTGTTGGCCGCGGGACCTTTACAGCTTTACCGGACAAAAGTGGGCATACATTTGCGCAGATTGAACCTTGATAGGTGGGCAAATGACTACTAGACGAACAACGCCGCAGGGACCCTAAAAATCCCAAAAAAATATAACGTAGCTCCATAGTAGGAATGATTCTAGAGTCGATGGTATGCTTACAAACATGAAATTCAGACACACCCGGACCTAAACAAATAGTTGTAGGTAACGCAAAGATGTGTCTTGTGCAAGATCAAACTACTCCATCGACTACTTGTCTTAGTGGGCGGAGCAGCTTAAACTTTTATCCAACACTTAAACTTTTACCAAGCCGTCATCAGATTGCATCATTACCTTGTCGCTTATGAAGAGGGATGGTCGGAAATGGCCAAGGATCGGGTAAAGTGGAGTCATAGCAAAGACCTTTGCCGAGCAGTGGACGAAATAGGTTGTTAAAAAAATCTTGCTATTTAAGGTTGAAAAAAGTGGTATTATAAGGTACCGTGCGGTACGGCTTAAGCCAAAATATAATTATTTTTTCCAACTACACATGCAAGGCTACCACAGGTGACAAGAAATCTCGCGTGGCACTAAAGTTTGTCGATTAGAGTTTATTTAGATTCTAAGTTCGAATCTTGTACGAAAGTAAATAGTCTTGTCTATACGTTAATACAATACAATTCTTTAAACGAGTTTTCACCTTTTGTCACGGCTCGTCATGCAACTAGCAAAACGTAAGGCAAAACTGTTATCTCATACGGACGATTTAGCGCAGTGGTTAAGAGCTTAAGCCGCTCCGCCCACTGTGTCTAATAGTCGCGGGTTCGATTCCCGCACGGGACAAATCTTTGTGTGATCCACAATTATTTGTTCCGGTCTGGGTATTTATGTATGTAAATTTTCATGTTTGTAAACGCACCCACGACACAGGAATAAATCCTAGTGTGGGGCTACGTTTTTAAAAAGACAACAAGACAACAAGACAACCTAGGGCGAAAAAATCTGCGACATGTTTTATCGCTCCGCCTGTACTAGCCCTGCTGTTACATTCCGACCTCGCCGGCGAGGTCGATGAATACCTTATCCGCCGGCCGGTGTGAAGCACCACGGCGAGACACTTAGTATACGCCCTCCCCCATAGTGACAGCCCAAGCCGAGGCCGTTACCCCTTGAGTCCTTCTAGTTGCCTCCCTGCTTTTCTGGCTGAAGCGTGGCTAAAGTGGTTCGCCTTCATGTCCGGTAAAGTTGTAAAGGTCCCGCGGCCAACAGCGTAGATCATGCACACACCACACCAAAGATTCGAAAACAGAGTATAGGCCTTTAGTACTTCGTGAAGCTTTCCCTAAGATCGTTACGGCGCGAAACCGGTGCTTTTGTGACTTTGGGCTTTCTTATGAGGCCTATTGTGAGTGCTCACAAAAAAGGTATTTTAAACATTAGACAAACCCACTCTATTATTCATGCCACCTTGTATTGGAAAATATGTTCCACATTATTCATCGTAGTAAATTATTCACATTACTTACTACCTACTCACATTAGAAATGAACAGAACTTTTTAACATCCTGTTCAGAAAGTACAAAAACTATTACAGAGAGCTAAGCGTAAATCATTTGACGTAATCGTGACATTGTCGAGAAAGCGTGCAGTGTGGAAATAGTGTAGTGTGGAAATGATGGCACATCAACTCGATAGCATCACGCTAATGTTAGTCTGTTCATTCCAAGTCTCCTGGTAATGAAAATGTTTTCGAACCACTAAGTACCTACATTATGTGTTCGTAATAAACTACTCCGAATATTTTATGAAAAAATGTAACAAACTCCAGCAATCCGCACTGGGCTCCTAAACCCGCGTGGTAGAGTCCTAATCTATTCTACCTCGATTGGTGAGAGAAAGCCTTTAACCAGCCGTGGGACAGTACAGGCTGATTTATTTAGGGATGTCAAAGGTGTACTGTGTACGTACACCCACATATCCTCAAGTAATAAGGGACCCACCTTTTACCATTTTAGCGGGCACAATTCCAGACTCCGGACCGCAATTGAGAAGTTTTCGAACCTTGTGATAGTCATTTGCTTTATACATATTTGAGGTATTTAAAAATAGATTTAATACTATTATGTACATTTGTAAGGTTGTTCTAAAGTAAGTTCTTCTTCTTAGTCGTACACTCCTGGCGGAGTGGTCGTGGTCATGGATCGTCTTATAGGTCGGTTGTGGCTTTTGCGAGACTTCTCCATTCTCCGAGAATTGTTATATGTAAGTTGCTTATTTGTTGATTTCTAATTTAACCAGTTACTTACACGTGTGGAATTCTGGCGGGTAATATATGTTGGTTTATAAATAAATCAATATCATGTTGGTTTTGTTACCATTACCAAAATATTCTATGTCTATATCATCACGCCAGCTCTCTCGCGGGGTAGGCAGAGAGTACAGAGTTCCAACAGGTTCTTTCCTTACAGACCGCTCTAGCTTTCTCCACTCTCATAGTTCGTCTCATACAACCAATACCAACATATTATTTTTAAAATCTCATGCTATTTACGTCTACAATATGACCGCGAGAAATTAAGCTTGATAATATCTATGATAATTTTTATATAATAAATTCCATGGACCCATATTAGGCAATCGGTAACGAAAGGTTTTTACGACGACGAGCTTTTGAAACAAGTAATTTAATCTCAATATTAGGTATTAGGTAGAGTACCTAAAATTCCTTTTTCAATGTATAAACATTTACGCAAAATGGTGTTCTAATGGAATCTGATATTGATTGGTTCGAGTGCCTACATCATGCAATTTTCTTTAACATTATATATTTTAAGTATGGTACTTTCTTTTTGACATAAATAGGCATTTTCCTAAAATTAACTTGTAAATAAATTTCACTTGTACATATTTTAGTAAAGAATCTTTCTCTATATATCTATATCATCACGCCAGATCCCTTTTGGGGTAGATAGACAAAACAGAATCCCAACAGGTTATTTCTTACAGACTTCTCTGGCTTCCTCCACTCTCATAGTTCGTCTCATACACGCTAGCCGGTTACGGAGACTCTTAACTTGCCCTTCTGATAAGACACGATCTATTTGATCATGGTAAGATAGTCTAGGTCTCCCCGGGTATTTACATCCTTCTACTTTCTACACTACATCTTTCCACAGACCCTGTCACTCCACACTTACACCAACTCCGCTACGTTTTGAGGGCTCTTGCGGGCCGTAAAACTATCATCGGCGCTGACGTCAATGCGTCATCTACTCTTTGGTATGGCAAGTTTAGGGACACCAACAATAATTATTATTTTTAAAAAAACGTAGAGCCACACTAGGTTTTATTCCTGTATCGTGGGTGGGTTTACAAACATGAAAATTCACATACAAAAATACCCAGACCGGAACAAATAATTGTGGATCACACAAAGATTTGTCCCATGCGGGAATCGAACCCGCGACTATTAGACACAGTGGGCGGAGCGGCTTAAGCTCTTAACCACTGCGCTAAATCGTCCGTCGCCTGTGCGCAATATTAGATTTCATCACTGAGATGAACCATTCCATCCACAACACACCCGAAGCACCACCGACCTTTTGCAGCCCTATGGGTGAATCTTCTATTGACGTCACACTGTCAAGTGCAGATGTCCGATTGGATAGGTGGCGCGTCTTACCCGATGCGTCTTGTAGTGATCATCGACTGGTCGTGTACGAATTTGTCCCGGGAATAATACAGGATTCTCCTAATCAGAGTTACAATTATAGATACAAATGTAAAGGGGCAGACTGGGAGTTTTTAGCAATCTTTTTTCGTCGTGTGACTTTACTCGCCAGGAATTATTCGCGGAAGATAGTGCAGAGATAACGTCAGATTCTTTAATATATTGAGCCGCGTATCTTTTCCAACTACCAAAAGATGCGATTGGTGGAATAATCACTTAGTTGAACTCCGCAAATGTTTCCGAAGGGCACGTAGGAAACACAATTAGCTCAAAAAAAAAAATCACGGGAGATACGTTTGAGGAAGCTTTAGTTGCACTTAGGGTTGCCAGGTCTCACTACATAGCTGGGTTAAAAAATCTAAAAGCGCTTTACTTAATCGGGTAGTAGAAAAATTAGATAGCGAAGGCCCTTGGCCTCCACTGTACCATGAGTTCAAAGCAAATCGATCAATCGACTTAGCATACATACAAAACATCAAAGTAAATAATAAGCATTCCGTTGGTATTGAAGAGACCAGAGTGTCTTGCTCAATACGCTAATCCCTGACGACGATACGACAACCGATAGCGAACATCATAAGCAGATACGCGCGTGGGCCAAAGAGCCTCTTCCCCTCACGTCTGATCTTCCATCTCGCAACGAATACATTAACATTGTTTGAGCTCTCCCTCTAAACAAAGCCGCTGGTGAAGATAAGATATCAAATAGAATGTTAAAAGAAGCTAATCGAGCGTCGGGTGACTCAATTTTACAGGTTTTTAATCGATGGATATCTGAGGGCATCTTCGCTAGAGTGTGGCGTTGCGGATACATTCGTGTTTTCCCGAAGAGTGGTGACAAGCCTCCTGGGTCATTAGACCCAAAGTCATATCGACCGATTACCCTGTTACCGTCGCTGGGTAAGCTCTTGGAGCGTCTTATAGTCCCTCGTCTATTCCCCGGTGGACCAACATTTAATCGGAAACAATTTGGTTTCATATTGGGCAAATTGACTGTCGACGCAGCCCTATCCGTTAGAACAACTATCAGCACTACAGATTTTAAATATGTTTTAGGCGTTTTCCTCGATATCTCTGGTGCTTTCGACAACGCATGGTGGTCCATGCTACTTCTTAAGCTGAAGGCTCGTGGATGTTATAGAAACATCTACCTACTCATTCAGTCGTACTTTTCACAAGGCACGACTAAACTTAAACATGGTTACCATGCAATGTCTAAATCGCTGACGTGGGGATATCCTCAGGGGTCTGTATTAAGTCCGTATCTCTGGAATTTAAGGTTTGATGATTTCCTAGAAATACCTCTGCCGCGTGGTTGCACATTAACCGGTTACGCTGACGACGGACTTCTTCTCATAGAATCTAACACGGGCCAGAAAAATTAGCGGACATATGTCTACATCTAATTCTAACATTCGCTTCATTCTTTACATTCGCTCCTCAAAAAACATACCCACTCTTATTAAAAGGGAATTTACAATCAGCGCCGCGTTTTGAATTCAACAATCAAACAGTCAAAAGAAAAGAATCGGTTTGTTATCTCGGTTTAGTTATGGAGAGAAATTTATCATTTATTACACATACGAGTATAAAAAACTGTAGGCGAAAAAGCGAAACGAAACTTTTATGCACTCACCAGAATATCAAGGTCGACTTGGGGCCTTCGTTTTAATACTCATATATCTACGGAGCAACATACTTAGGCTGTATGATTTACGGTGCACCTGTATGGGCTTACAGGGCCAGGATAGGGGCGGCACGGCGTAAACTGCTTCAGAGTCAACGCTTGGCACTGATATTTTTGTTTAAGGCATACAGGACTGGCAGTACTGAAGCTCTACCGGTACTTACGGGTGTGCTTCCAGTCGATCTTGAGGTTCAGAGACGCGCGTCAATGTACTATTCCACTCGAGAAAACTTGAACACCGAGTTTCTATTGCCTCGAGACCGTTGAAAAATCACTAGATTATTCAAACCGCCATCAATCGCCAATGAAGATCTCCTGACCGAATGGCAGAAAATATGGGATACAACAACAAAGGGCCGTCACCTTTACCTGTTTTTTCCCTGCGTACGTGAGCATTTGGCGAGAACATGGCTGGAGTTGGACCACTTTGTGGCTTAATTTCTCACCGGACATGGCAACTTGAAGAGTCCTTTTTTAAACTGGTACCTTCACCGCTATGTCAGTGTTATACTTCTAACTTCAAATATAAACAATCAGCACACCACGTTCTTTGGGAGTGCAGGCTCAACAAGCATACTATAATGTTAAACAGTCTGCGAAATACATCTGGGGTAATCTACTACATGGATCTTGTAGAAACCCGGGATAATTTTCGTGCGTTCAAGCGTTTTTGTCATACCTATTACTGGAATCAAACATCAATCAATCAATCAATCAGCCTATCGTAGTCCACTGCTGGACATAGGCCTCTCCTAACACGCGCCATCCATTTTATCCAAGTTCATGCCGAGACCGACACCTCGAGAGGCTCCATTTAGGCTATGCAGCATTCCGCTCAACTGTTCCAGTGACTCTGCCACGATGACGATATCATCGGCAAACCGAAGGTGTGAGATGTATTCGCCGTTGATGTTAATGCCCCGCCCAGTCCAGTCCAGCGTCTTGAAGACGTCTTCGAGTGCATTGGTGAAGAGCTTGGGGGATATTACATCCCCCTGTCTTACCCCTCGATGCAGCTCGATCGGGTTGGTCTTTTGGTCCTGGAGCTGGACGGTCATTGTGGCGGTATCATACAGACATCTCAACACCTCGATATAGCGCCAATCGATGCCACATCGCTGCAGAGCATCCAAAACCGCCCAGGTTTCGATGGAGTCGAAGGCTTTCTCGTAGTCCACGAAAGCCATACACAGCGGCTGATTGTACTCTTCGGTCTTCTGTACAATCTGCCGAACAGTATGGATGTGGTCTACGGTGCTGTAGCCTTTTCGAAACCCGGCTTGTTCCGGTGGCTGGAACTCGTCAAGTCTTCTGGCGAGGCGGTTTGTGAGTACTCTCGAGAACAACTTGTAGACGTGGCTCAGGAGTGAGATGGGTCTGTAGTTCTTCAGCAAGGTTTTGTCACCTTTTTTGAAGAACAGAACCACCGCACTCCCGCTCCACGCTTGAGGTGTTAAGCCCTGGTGGATGACGGAATTAAAGAGACTCGCTAGCTTTTTCAGGATTGGAGTCCCGCCTGCTTTTAGGAGCTCAGTGGTGATTCCGTCATCGCCTGGCGACTTGTTGTTTTTGAGCTGCTCGAGAGCCACTCTGACCTCGTCCTGGTTGACATCAGGGATGTCTTCCGTATCGTGGCGTGCTAGTGGGGCTCTGTGGTCGTCAGCGCTGGGTATCGAGGGTTTAGCCATCCGTGATGCGTACAGGTCTTTGTAGAAACTCTCAATTTCCTCGAGTATCTCGAACTTGGAGGTCACGGTTTTGCCATCCGCTGTATTAAGTTTCGTCAGATGGGATCTACCTAGCTGGCGAGCGAAGACTTTGGTGCCTCTGTTCTGTTCAATCGCAGCCGCGATGGCGCGGGTGTTGGAACATCGGAGGTCACGTCGCACCCGCTTCCGGATCTTCCGGTTGAGGTTCCTCCCATCCGGCGAAGACGCCTGCGTGGATGACATTTCCCGTCTCTGCCTCATAAGTTCGAGAGTCTCGAGCGAGAGTTTAGACTCTCTGTTACCGCTTTTGCCGGGAAACACCCTTCGAGACACATCCTGTAGCGTTTTGACCACTGTGTCGGTTTTCTCGTCAACATTGCCTTCGGTTTCCAGCAGGTCGAAACGATTTTGAAGCTCCAGTTGGAACTTTTCGGACCCTAAAGCTATTTGAGGCGCAGTAGGTCTGAGAGTAGACCTCATCATGCGACGTCTTTCGGCCTTGAAGTCTATATTTAGAGCGCCTCGGACAAGTCGGTGATCGCTGCCGGTATTAAACCTGTTGATCACGGAGACGTCTCTAAATATAGACTTCCTGTCAGTCATGATGAAGTCTATCTCGTTCCTCGTCACAGTGTCGGGGCTTCGCCATGTCCACTTTCTATGAGGCTTCTTCTTAAAGAACGAATTCATCAAGAAGAGCCCCTGCGACTCCAGAAAGTTGACCAGCATCTGCCCCCTGTGGTTTCGGCGCCCCACGCCGTGGGGTCCGATTATCGTTTCGCCGCGTTCTTGTACTCCCACTTTGGCATTGAAGTCCCCCATAACAACGTTGTAGTGAGCCTTGGTGGTGCCATGTAATGCCTTGGCTATGTCTTCATACATGGCTTCCGCTATGTCGTCGCAGTATGTCGAGGTCGGCGCATATACCTGTACCACCTTCAGGGTGTACCTGTTGGTGATTTTAATTATGAGGTACGCTACCCGTGTCGACACACTGCTGACTTCCACAACGTTGTTAGTGAGAGCTTTGTTGACCAGGAAACCGACACCGCCCTGAGAGGGCCGATCACCTTCCCGAAAGTAAAACAGGTGGCCTGACTCAAGGGTTATCGTGTCCTCGCCCTGTCTTCGGACTTCGGATAACCCCAATATGTGCCAGTTTATGCGACCTAGTTCTACCTCGAGTTCAGCGAGGTGTTGGTCCAGCCGTAGAGAGCGTCCATTGTACGTAGCCAGGGTCAGGTGTTTTTGGTAGCCTTGTGTCGTAGCCCGGAGATTCTTCGCACCCCCTGCCCCGCTGTTACCGCGACCGCTACCGTGGCAGCGGACAGCGGGACTACCGGGAACTGGGGGCCTTTGCGTTTGGTGTCTTAACATATTAAGAGGTTTTTGGCCTACTATACCACGCTGGCCAGACGGGTTGGTATAGGGTTTGTTTCAAATTTTCCTTTTCTGGTCGTTGATCGGATGACGTTACTACCTTTGGTGGACTCTTACCACCAGCCAAGCAAAAGTATGGCTACTGGGGCATTCTAAGTTTTTCTTTCGCTTCCAGCCCAGTAAGGAAGACATGAGGCTCACAAATAGGCCCTGTTAATATATTTGTTTTTTCATATCCGTTGTGCTTTACAACTGGGCTTATCCTAGATGTAGTCTCGTTCTCTATGGCTGATCTGCCAATTATTTTTTTTTGTGTCTCTCGCTTTGCTAAGGAGGGAAGTGTAATTTTTATATTTCTACTCCTCCTGTTTTTCTTTCTAATTAAATTTGTTGCGGGTTCCAGTTAAATTGCTTCCCGAGACACCCCAAGGTTCAAACGTTGGCATCATCTAAGGAGACTATTGTGTGTACTTACTAAAGGCGCATCCATGATATACAAACTCGCCCACTTGTTCTAGCATATGTGCTAGAACAAGTGGGCGAGTTTGTTCGGAAGAATCCAGAACGAATGCAAGGTATGCCTTGCATTCGTTCTGGATTCTTCCCGTTCAAAAACCATAATTTTGGTTTTCTTTACATTCAAATGGTATTTTTGGAGATGATAGATATAAGGAATTATAATATAATTATGTTTTAGGTCCTAAAAGTGTATTCAAACTCCCTTCTTCATTTGTGTACGATACATTTCTTGAAGTTAATAATTTAAAAAATACATATTCAAAGGAGTAACATATTCCCGATCTTTGAGTATTGAGATATTGAGGTAATTTCTACAATGCAACGTGGAGAGAAAATAATATACTTTAAAGCTTCATTATCAATATCATCAGCTAAAAGACGTCAACTGCAGGCCAAAGGCCTCCCAAAAGATCGCCATAACGACCGGCTCTGTGCTGTATGCATCCAGCTTTCACCTTCGACCTTCACCAGGTAATCGGTCCACTTTGTGCGAGGTCTGCCCACTCCGCCACCTTTCTGCCCCAAAGGCTGACAGTTTTACGAGCAATTTGTCTCGTGACTTTTGGATACACTTATATCTTATACGATCTTGCTGGGAAAGTCCAAGCATAGCTCTTTCCATTGGTCATTTGCTTTTAAAGCTTAATAGCATGTTATTAAAGTTTCAACATCGTGTATGAATGAATGCGATAATCCGTAATCTGTTAATCGTATTGCCGACACACATTGATATGTAATATAGGCACCACATACGTACCATATAAGTCGAACAAACGGCCCTGGAGGTAAACCATCATTAATATTCACAACAAGTAATACATTTTACTTGAAGGAAAGTTTGTTATAATGTTTAATTTCAGAGGATCACATTGCATTTTTATTTTAAATTAATCCACATTTGAACTACATATATAGTATAACCCTTCAGTTCCTTATTTCTTATATCAAACATACCATAAAGTGGATAAATAACATTTTGAAACCTGAACCTGTTAGAACTCTGTACTCTCTGCCTACCTCGTAAGGGATCTGTCGTAATGATATAGATACATAGAGAAAACATTTTGCAAATTTACTTGCCCGAGGCGAAAATCAAACCGACACAACCGCATAACACCCGTATTTTATGGTGCCAATCTATATATCCCACATCCAAAAGTATAAAAATTATTTAATAAATATTATTTATTAAATCAAAGACAGACCATAAATTCTAACAATCTTTTGCAAAAATGGATTATGAAAATAATGGTGGAAACATTTACTGATCTAACTGGGGTAAGGTAAATTTCACACATTTTGTTAGCTCATCATTGTCATTATTTTCATCGGGAAAGTTATAATAATTTAAAATATAAAATGGTTCAATTTTGTAACCGAATGCCATTAGCAAAAACATGTATATCAAAAATTTTAAAAACACCTGACTCAAAAGAATCATAGCTAAAACACTCAGTTAAGTCACCCTTCAAACAAAAAAAAAACTAAATCATAACCGGTTCATCCGTATATGAGCTACAATTCCACTAACAGACACACAAATATACAGGTTAAATTTATAACCCCCTAATAACTTTTCTGCGTGCTCGAAAAAAACTTACTTATACAAGTTAAGTAGGTTACAAAATATTGAGAACTTGTAAAAGTAAGTTCTCAATATTTTGTAATGCCAAAGGAGAATTGCCAACATGTCATAGAGTTTGAATTGCCCCATAGAATATTTGCAATGAAAAGTGACTTAGTTTTATGAATAAGAAATATGTAGACAATATACAAATTATATATTCACGATCGAAGATAGTTAACATCACCTAAAATAAGTATTTTAAGTCCACACAATAACGCGCGAAAAATAACTAGTTAAGTGTTCTATGAGATTTCGGATCAGTAATTTTTAACCCACTGTTTAACCCCCTTGAGGGATGAATTTTCAAAAATCCTTCCTTAGGCTAACCTACGTCATAAAATATTCCTGCGCAAAATTTCATGCTTTTAAACCTACTATCATCATCATCAGCTTATAGCAATCCATTGCAGGACATAGGCAGGCTGAGTACGATCCTTAGCTGCTCTCATCAAATTTCTGCCACCCACCATCCACCTAGCCTAAGGGCGTCTGCACTAGGTTTGCCAGTCCTCGGTCTCTATCGGTTCCAGTCTTTGTTATGATATAAAACTATTTTCAGATTTTATCGTGGATTACTTTTGATGTTTAAGTTACCGATGTTTTGCAGCACCCATGATCAGTCTTTGTTAGGTTTATTAAGTAGACAGATCCTATCCATATCCTTATAAATGAAAAATACATTTATTCAAAAACCTAGCCCACCTCGTTGGCTAAATGTTGCATACACATATATAATAAATTTGATGACGCATTTTGTTTATAATGGTGATATTTTACTGACGATTTAATATCATATAAAAGATATTATATAAGTTCTAGGCTCCAATTTTAAAAGTTTATAAAGTACATGTTTGGCGTTCGAAAAAGCGATCGCAAAGAAAACTTTCATGGTTTCTAAGCCTCTTATAGATAAGTAACGGTCAATGAAGGATTTTTTTTATTACCTTCACTCATACGCAAGTAAATATGTGTTCAAAGTATTACCACGAAAGAAGTCGAGTAAAACTTTTTTAATTCAAACGAAGACAATAAAGCTGCGAAGTTGGCGGTAGCTTCCGCGGAATCAGAGCTGCACGCCGCTCTTTCAAATATTACTGCAAAACTACTGCAATTTCTTTATAATGATATCCCGCCAATTTAAGTAGTTTAGTTTTAAAAGTTCTGAATTATTGAGGATTTCAAAAAACTTAGTAGCACTTTTTCTCACCAGTCTTTTTAGAGCAGCGTAGGTTGTACTGTTAACTTACTATATGTATATAGGTAAGTACAAGTACGATAAAAACAAAAATGCGGATTAGTTAAGATTATTCGTTGTCTGATTTAGTACTAAACTTTGACAACCAGTAAAATGGGCAAAGTATCCGTCTGAGCCGATTGTTCTTGCCAGATACAATGACCTACATAAAACAGTAAAATTAGAGTTGTCATTACTATTTGCAAATTAAATCAAATCAAATCAACCCATAAAAACCCTAATTTTCTACACGGTTACGTCTTCTCCTTTACCCTATCCCGCAGGTTTAGCAATATTAGTGTGATGAATATTTCATTGACGACAATGTTCACCCCGCTCAACATTTGTACCTACCTAATAATATTTTAAATTCCTAGTCATAAGACATATCATAAAAAGACTGATATTAGCGTGACGCTCGCGAGTTGTTATGTCATCCTTTTCACGCTAAAAATTTACTAAATAACCCTCAACGTAACAGCGCGCTCACTTTAACGTCTATCTTTTTGTACGGACCCCTAGTTTTCATTTCATTTAAATGCAGTCCTCTTAAGTCAAAGACCCAACATACACCAAATCACTATGCTCGTACATAAGAATCCATGAACACGTACATTATCTAAAAGGTTGTCCACGTAAGTATGACACGAGGAGGGTTCACCTCCAAGAGAGTCGCTAACTTAATTCATTATAGTGCTCCGTGTTTGAGTTTCGCAAACGCTCGCCGGTTTCGACCTTGTTTCGGCAATCGAATGCCGGACCCTTATCCGCTATAAACAAACGCGGGGCGTTACGATAACTTCGGGAAATGTTCGTGTAATATATGCTACTGCCATTAGACAAAACACGCCGTCACGCCAATATTCCGACCGTCACTTTACATAAGTTCTTTTTTATTTTGCATTCTTATTATTCAATTTTGATTAAATTTATTTTTATTTTTTCTACTTACATGTTAATTAAAAAAGTATGCCTAAATGAATTTTTACTATGATCACTACTATAAAAAAGCGCTCATGCCTGAAATACAAATGTTACTCTATCTAATTCAGGTACAGATGTCTTACCATATAAACTAAGCAAGTATTAACTGTAAATGTTACCATTTTTTGTAATATTGTGAAAGTAAAGGAATGAATAAAGGAATGAGTATGTAAAGGAATGAATAAATTATTATTTATTATTATTCCCCAAGCAGGGGTGGTAGAGATGTACTGTGTACATCTAATTATCGCCGACTTCCAGCCTCCGGACTGATACTGGGAATTATCCGATATAAAAACTAGATTTATCCGAGCTTCACGAGGTCCTGGACCTCGTGAAGCACATAATTCGCCATTCGACCAACGAAGCCATCGTTAAACGATCATTTCACAAAGTTATCATAACACATCGCGTTAAGTGTTTGAAAGTGTTTGTCAAATAGAATAAAGGCCCTGCACGCCCTAAGTCCCGCGCCAAATAAACAGCCTGATTGACACCTATGCCATGCAAATTACTTGCGGGAACTTTTAAGGGTAGCATAATATCACCCTGGACTTTGTAATGTCTTTAGTGGTGGTTTTCCTAAGTTGTGATGTTGTTATCTTCTTTGTTATGTAGTCTAAACGGGGGAGTGGGGTTAGGTATATATATATATATATGGGTGGGAGTATTGTCCATACGCTGAGTAACCAATACCAAAGGACTTCTCTCACAAATTATTGTCAGAGAAATCGGGCCATGGTTCACCACTCGGACCAAGTGTATATTATGTAGAGGATATATCACCCATAATTTGTAAAACACCGTCTATGAATTTGGATTTCATTGGGGGATTGTGAAATGCACCGTTGTAAAACTTCTTGTGGGGTGCGTAGTGTAGTGTGAGCTTATTAACTTGTAAGACTATACAACTGCTGTTTAATAATATAATAAATCAGTGTATAAATTTGTTTCACTGATCTCCCGTACATGGTGACCGTGCCGGTAACAAGAGTATGCCTAGTGTGAGCGCGCATTCCATTGTGCATATAAGGCAAATTATAATATCCTGCCCATGCCAGTCGTCAAGTGAAAAGTGTATTTTTTTATTAGGATGAACTACGCTATTATATAGACGCATCGCGTTACGTATTTAATTTTTCATAGCGAATGAGGGTCTTTGAGCTTATGATAAATGTATCTACTTAGTGTATATCTCGTCGTGTATCTTTCTGTGAACTCTTATAATAGTAATAAAAATTACATTATTTGTTGATATCGTAGAAGGCTATGGGAGTCTGACACAAGTTCATCTCGCATGGCCTTTTAGATTATTTTTGTGAAATGTACACGATTTGAACATTTCTGATTACGTTTTCAGGGATTTCATAGCATCAAATTAATCTTCTTCAAGAAAACGACGTTTATTCGTCGAAATATGTACCTGCCGCTGAGAATACCCATCCTAGCGTGTACTGACGAACACTTAATAGCTTCGTGAGTGAGGTCTTGGATAAAGCATACACTGCAAAAGCATCTTAAATAAAGCTGGAAACTGTTAAGTTTTATGAGTACGTAAATGCGAATATTATATCGCTATATAAAGGTATATTTTTACTTTTTGAATTAATGTTATATTTCAAAGAATGTAATTTTTTTTTGAAAACAAGCCCCTCATACTAGGATTTATTCCTGTGTCGTGGGTGCGTTTACAAATATGAAAATTCACATACACAAATACCCAGACAGAAACAAATAATTGTGGTTCACACAAATATTTGTCCCGTGCGGGAATCGAACCCGCGGCTATTCGACCCAGTGGGCGGAGTGGCTTAAGTTCTAAATCAGTGCGCCAAGCAGCCCGTCTGAACTTTTTTCTTTTCAAAAATGTGTAAAGGATACATTATTTTTTCCAATTAATAATCGAAGGCGTATCCTGAATGGCTTACAAAAATGTTCACATTGTGCCGATAGAAACCTATTGCTCAGATGAAATGCTTTTTTTAATACTTAACTTTACTTTTTCAAGATTCAGGAATAAAGGGTTATCACATTCACATTACAAAGCAATACTGCCATGTATTAGGAAGTTTTGAATTATGGCTTTCACATGCAAAAACAGCTAGACTTACACGTTATTATTGTAGATCGCGCAAAGATTTGCCGTGTGCAGACATCGAACCTATGACTACTAGACTCCGTAATCTGAACAGTCTAGGTTCAAACCACAAGCAAAACCCCGTTTTCAATATAACCCCATTTTAATAAAGAATAAAAAAATAAACACTACCACGCCTATATTCTCTAAGCGGGATTGACAGAAATGTACTGTGTACACCCCCTTCTACTATAAGCGAACCTTGGCATCGCGTACACTATGGTATCCATAAAAATATTTATAGAGGACCATATACATGTGTGCGTACGATAACAGGGTTCCATATAAAGCAAATTTCATTTAAATTTAGCCTTTATCGAGATTGTCAATATTTGTTCTTGTGCTTATACTGAATTAGTTTGAAATTAGGTATACTAAAATGGCGCCTATTTAAATGTGTGTGGCGTGATCATATAATTAGTTTTATAGGCTTAGAAACGTTTCAGATAAACGTTAGATTCAGAATTACGTTTGCAATCGGATCGGCGTCGATATGTCGCAGGCAAATTGTAACATTATATGGTAGATTAAGCTCAGTGGCATATTCTGTCAAGAAAATTACATTATTTAACTGATATTGAAACAGCTAGACTTGTTTATTCCGCTATTTTTCAAGGTATTATGTCATACGGCATACTACTTTGGGGATGCTCTGCAGAACTGAATACCATCTTTGTTCTCCAGAAAAGGGTTGTTGAAGCAATTTACAATTTGGCCCCGGGAGCTTCTCTTAAGGAAAAAAATTGAGAAATAAATGTTCTAACTGTTGCATCACAGTTTATATATGAAAATCTATATGTTAAAACGAATTTTAGTAATTTTGAGAAATATAGCGACGTTCATCATGTAAATACACAAAACAAAGATTATCTTATTGTACATTCTACTCGTCTCCACAGAATTAGTAAATCTGTCATGGGGAAATGTATACGCTTCGACAACAAATGCCTATCAATAAGTTTAATAAGGCAATCAAAACTAGACTGTGTAAGAAAGGGTATTACAAAATTTTGGATTATCTTGACGATAAAACGGATTGGATTTGTGCTGCTCCTGAATCAGCAACATTAATCAATGATGTATAAAACAATTTTGAACAAGGAAAAAAATGATTATCAGAAAGGCCAAACAAATTAAAAGACTAGCCCGCTGAGTTTCTCGCCGGATTGTCTCAGTGGAGGCCGCGTTTTGATCCGGTGGTAGATTAAATTAATTAAATTAAATTTGTTTATTTGCGAAAAAGTAATTACAGATTGATAGATGATAACAAGGTTAATAATCAATAATTGGGTTGTACAAGTTAAATCTGTATACAAAACATGTGAACCCTGCCTCTTAAACTAGGTTGCCCTGTATATTAAGGGGCAAAAAATATGATAAAATGTAATAATTTTGACGTGCTATTGTATTGGTCTATACAAATAAATGATTTTTGACTTTGAGTGTGACTCTGAATTCGACGTAGTAAAAAATAATTCGTCGTTCTTAAAAAATTAACAGTTGGGAAATCGTACTGTCTTGTTCATTTTTATTTAGTATTTTTTTAGTGTAAAAAGGGATGTATATCAACTCGATAGCGTTGCAATAGCGTCAAACTTTTCGTGCTGAGCTTGTTAGCCGTCGTACAATTAGGTGAGTCCATAAACATCTGCTCTGTCAGTAACCAGGGTCACACTGAATCTGGCGCTGGCTGGCCGCTACCGCAGTACGCAGGTTCGCTCGCGCGGCTCATGTGCCTTCATCAGAATCCTTTGTTTTTTTACGTGAAGAAATCTACCATGGTCTTCCGCGAGCATCAGGGGAAGCTCGCAAGGCATGTTGGATTCTTACTGACTAAAATCCTACCGTTGTTGGCACTAGCATATATAAGAGGGGCTCCGGAATGTCTCAGGGGAATTCCTTGGTGGGGCACCAAGTACTTGTGTTGTACTCCTAAGAACTCATTTTGAGAGGAAACTTGTAAAATAGCTTCCCTCTTGCGCCGTTCCCCTTGGGGTTTCAGTTACGGTTTTGAGTTCACATAATTTTTATTATGAATCTTGTCTTAGCCTTTCCATAATAAGTAACAAAATCTATCCTATCGGATGGCTCACACGCAACGCGTCCGCAAAGAATCTCGATAGAAATGCAGCCATAAGCTCATATTCCTTGCGACAGTTCTCCATCAAATAGGTATTACTAATTTTGCAATTCAAATAGTTTGTTTAGCGTGTGTTATTCAAAATATGTTCAGTTTCATTAAATAAGAGTTTCCTCCTGGGAAATTACTGCCGAAATCTCTCCACTCGCCTATAGACAGCTCTCCCGGCTCCTTTGTGCCTTGAATCAATTGCTGTAACTTATCTGCATATTTTATAATGCGAGACGTAGTGACGCTGCAGCGTTCAGTACTTACACTCTTTAGGGATTCCATCTTGTTTCGGAACGTGTGAAAGGGAATTGCTAATAAAACTTATCTGTATAGAAAAAATCTAAAGGTCGGCATTTAAATAGAATTTCCGGAATTCTTAACAGCTAAATAAGGCGCTACGTGTTTATCAAGTGTCAAAAATTCTCATTTTCCTGATGATGACATTAACGAAACAGGATTACGCAGCCCTTGTATTATAGAATAAATCTATTTCTCGGATCACAGACTCTGATTGGCATTAAAATATCATTTACCTCACGTCATATACCGCCTTCTACACACAACCCCTGTAAATTTATTGGCAGGGTTTTAGAAACGTCCTGTTAAATTAACTGTTTTTTAAAGTTAAATAAACATCTTCTGTATATTTACTTAATGTAAATATGTAGCGGTTTCGGTAAAAGAGCTTCCCGAGGCGTTAGGAATGTTTTGTTGGCGCGCAGCTTTTAGCAACAGGCGCCAACTCCTCTACCACCACAAATGGGACTACTGACAGACCTAGAAAGCCGGCGAATTCGATTTTATTGTTAATATAAAACGGTAAAAACTTTTTGTCCAACTTTGCTCTCAGTTCTCCGACAGTTATCATTTGTTAAATTCTGAAACAAATCGTTTCGTTGTAAAGAAGGCCGATATTGACGAATTGTCGAATTTTAAAGGGCAAGAAAGAATTGAATTCTTTTGAATGTCCAATTTAAACTGCAGCTTGGACGAACCTTTGATGTTGGTCAGATATAGGCGTTGGCCGATATATTTCGGTTGTGATGGGAGCCAATCAAAGCTCTCACAGATTTAGATCGGCTGCGGACAAAAAGTTAAACAACGGAGACGAAGAATGACTCAACCGCAGTGCTGTCATCTGCCATCTTATACAAAAGCTTTCAACATTTATTAGTTTTAATTTCTTGAAATAGTTGGCAGAAAAAAATAATTTCAGACGTAAATAAATAGGATACTTTTAAGTTAAACTAACTGCAACTGACCACACCTAACCGTAGCCAGCTAAACATGGGTGTAACTCACTTCGGATTTCAGCCATAACATAATAGGAAAAATGTTATGTCAATTGATAACATAACAACATTTCTTACTCTAATTGCTGTTTTTTTTTTCAAACAAGTTTTTAATATGCCATGAACATACGACATAAATGAGTGCGCAAATGAGGGGAAAACAGATCATTACCTAATTTTTCTGAACATCCTATATTTCTGAGACTCAAACCCAAGTAAAGTATTATCATTTTGTAAGTATATCCCATAAATGTTTATATTTTTATTTATTACTACATACATAAATAAAAAAAGGAAACGAAGCGTGTTTAATAAATAAATATCTAATAAAGACTTAGTAAGCTAAAGTGGCAATGGGCTGGTCACATCTGCAGAAGGACCGACGGCCGATGGAGCAAGCGTGTCCTAGAGTGGAGACCGCGACTTGGTAAGCGTAAGGTAGGACGGCCCCCAGCTAGATGGACCGACGACCTCAAAAAGGTCGCTGGGACAGACTGGATGCGGAAGGCGGAGGACCGTGTGCAATGGCGCGTGTTAGGAGAGGCCTATGTCCAGCAGTGGACTACGATAGGCTGATTGATTGATTGATAATAAAGAATAACGGTTCAAAGTAATTATTCAAACTCATCTTTCTTTTACGATTGTTCTAACGACTTGAGATTGTTGATAACTCTACCGCATTGTTTTATCGTAATGTTGCAGTTACTTTCGAATTATTTTAATATTGGCATTTATTGGTGTCAGTCCCAATATGCCTTAGAGCAAGATGCATATTAATAGGTACCATTTCGAATCTTTATAACAGCAAAATCTCATCGGAAAAATTTCAGCGAGATATCATACATAACTTGGAAATACGTGTGCGTCTAAATACTTATATGAAATGCATATTACTTATAAAATAATTTATAAAATATATATTTCTTATTATTTTTTCGATCGGATTACCTATTGATATACCCAAAACTTTCTTTGTAGATAATGAAATAATCTGAGTATGATTTGTCTTGATATACATTGGTATATCGAAATAAACAGGCTTTGAATTGAAACATGTTTTTATATGCTAACATGTTTCAATTCAAAGCCTCTTTATTTCGTTAAAGTCGCGAGCTTAAACTGTCAAAATATGACTTTTTAAGTACATGCACGTGATGTTCACTTACATATACAAGCGTAAGGAAAACGCCAAAGCTTCAAAAAGGTACATGCGAGATCGAAACGATGTCGACCTTCTTAATCAGGAGATTAACAGTAAGTCTTGTTAGTCGGCGCTCCGGCCGCGATGCCGGGAGTGCCGCTGTCACATCTCTATCGTTTTTACCGCATCATTCACATCACGCACAACTTTGCTCGTAAGAGCTTAGCACAAAAAGTTAAACATTAGCGTGACGCTAGCGAGTTGTTATGCCATACTTATCACATAACAATTTTACTAAATATACATGGACGTGACAGCACGATTACTCGCTAGCGTCATGGTAGGCCCTTTGTTCATGTTAAAGTCGTGACCTGCGATTATGACAGTTAACTATCATAATATGACTTTTTAAGAACTTGCATTCACATTTATGAGCGTAAACAAAACGTCAAAGCTTGTCACTACGACATGCGAGATTAAAACGATGTCGATCTTTCTAATCAGGGGCTTATCCTATTGAGTCTCGTTAGTCGGTGCACAGACCAAAATCCCGCGCGGATGCCGGGAATGCCATTGTGACATCCCCATCATTTTTTACCCCAACCCATCACGCACAGCTTTGCTTTTGAGAGATTATCATGAAAAGATTGACGATAGTATGACGCTAGCGAGTTGATATGCCATCTTTGTCACACTACAAATTTACTAAATAATCATGAACGTGACGGGGCTATTACTCGCTAGCGTCACGCTAACGTCAATCTGTTTTTCATGCTAAGCCCTATGTGTATCTTGAAGGGACGAGCTTAAACGATCAGAATAAAACTTTTTAAGTACGTGCACTTACAGATATGGGAAAACAAAACATCAAAGCTTCTAACGAGTAGGATCGAAGGATCGAAACGATGTCGACCTTTCTAATCAGACAATTATTATATTATTATTATGTCTCGTTAGTTGGTGCTCGGGTTTGAGATCCCGCCCGGATGCCGGGAGTGCTGCTGTGATATCCCACACAGCTCTGACGACTTCAAACAAAGACATTTTGGATATTCCGTGAAATGTCTCCAGTTTTTTGTGGTCGCGTATGTTTCCGAGCCGTCAGTAAATTTATACAGACCTTTAATAGATTTTTTTTATTGGTTAACGTATGAAAGACTTATTTTTGTTAGTAATATTTTTAATTATAAAGTATGTTAGTACTTCTTATTAGCTACAGTATATTCCTACAGTTTAAACTCTCATTGAAGAGATTACCGCAAAAAAAAACACGCAAATTTTGTTGATTTGTGCAACAGTATAAATAAATTGGTCTAATTTTTATTATTAAGAAATACAGATGACTCGGTCCAGAAGTCAAGAGCTTAAATCGCTCCGCCCACTGGTTTGAGTAGTCGAAGTCTGTCCTCGCATGAGACAAATCCTTGTGTGACCCAATAAAATGCAAATTTGATATTTCTGAACACACCTACGATACAAGAATAATTCCTAGAAGTGTTGTCAAAACACTTTTAGCACTGAGTCCACGTTTACGAGCGTTGAAGCCCGTTGAAAACTAGAGCGTTTAAGTGCCGGCTCGAGCGTTTTTACAACACTAATTCCTAGTGTAAGGCTACGTTTTTATAATTAAAATAACAATGTTATGCTTGTTCTACACAAATAAAATATACAAGTCAACAAACTGTCGTAATGTACTTCTTGGAAAGCAATCATTCTTCTTAGAATTTAATAAATAAAAACAAGACAAAATAAATATAGCGAATCACGGATAAACACTTATCATTGTGTGTGTGTGTGTGTGTGTGTGTGTGTGTGTGTGTGTGTGTGTGTGAATGATGTACGCTGTTGGCCGCGAGGCCTTTACAGCTTCACCGGACTTAAAGGCGAGCGTGCAACCACTACGCTCTAGCCAGCCAGAAGGGCAAGAGGCGACATACTCTAGGGCGCCTCGAAGAGGCGCCCTCGGTTGGGACAGTCGCTGTAGGGGGACGGGTGCACTACTAAGTGCACCTGTCAACCACCGGCTATGGGAGGAGACGGCCTTGGCGGATGCTGACCCTCCCCCCCTGCCTCTCAGCTCGGACTCCATCCCGTCCCCTCAGGACACCGATCAGGCCTTAGATGCCTTCACCGAGCACATCCGATCGGCTGTCAGTCGATCGTCCAAGCAAGTCGAGGCGGAAGATCTCTACCTCAACCGCTTTCGACTGCCGGACGATGTTAGGGATCTCATTCGTTCCAAGAATGCTTCTATCCGAGCGTACGACTCCTACCCCACCGAAGCCAATCGGGCCCGGATGCGCGCTTTACAACGAGAGGTAAAGCGTCGTGTCGCGGAGGTCCGGGAGGAACGGTGGGGTGACTTCCTAGAGGGCATCGCGCCATCGCATCTGGCCTACTGGCAGCTGGCGCGTAGCCTCAAATCCGACTCCACGACTGACATGCCCCCGCTGTCCCGCCCTTCAGGCGCACCCCCAGCCTTCGACGGCGACGAAAAGGCCGAGCTTCCCGCCGACTCCCTCGAGAGCCAGTGCACCCCCAGCTCTCAGTCCGTCGACCAGTCCCACGTCGACGCGGTCGACAGGGAAGTCGAGCGCAGGGCATCCCTCCCCCCCGTCGAT
This sequence comes from Phalera bucephala, assembly GCA_905147815.2. NCBI lineage: Eukaryota > Metazoa > Arthropoda > Insecta > Lepidoptera > Notodontidae > Phalera > Phalera bucephala. The sequence goes on from LR990615.1 coordinate 15,211,525, forward strand.
TCCTTACCTCCTATCACCCAAACGGAGGTCGAAGATCTAATTATGGGTCTCAAAACTAAAAAAGCCCCCGTCTCTGACGGCATTTCGAATCGCGTTTTGAAATGCCTGCCCGCCCAACTCATCTGCCTCTTAGTGGCCATATTGAACGCCGCCATGGCGAACTGCACCTTCCCCGCTAAGTGGAAGGAGGCGGACGTCATAGGCATTCCCAAGCCCGGCAAACCTCGCAATCTCCCCGCGAGCTACCGCCCTATTAGTCTCCTCAACTCCCTGGCCAAGATATACGAGCGCCTACTTCTGGCGAAGCTCAAAGACTTCGTAACGTCCAGGGGTATCCTTATCGACGAGCAGTTTGGCTTTCGAGCCAAACACTCTTGCGTCCACCAAGTGCACCGCATCACGGAGCACATCCTCTCCGGTCTCAATAGACCCAAACCCATCTACACGGGCGCCCTCTTCCTAGATGTCGCGAAGGCATTCGACAAAGTCTGGTACAACGGCTTGATCTACAAGCTCTACCAATTGGGTGTGCCGGACAGACTCGTGCTCATCTTACGAGACTTCTTGTCAAATCGCGCCTTCCTTTATCGCGTCGAAATGACGCGCTCCACTTCCCACTCCATCAGTGCTGGAGTCCCACAGGGCTCAGTTCTCTCTCCGCTCCTGTTTAGCCTTTACACGAACGACATTCCTCGTTCGAGTAAGGCGCATCTAGCCCTATTCGCGGATGATACCGCTCTCTACGTCTCGCATAGGAATAAGGGTTTCATTACCAGACACCTTCAGGCATCCGCCAATTCCCTAGGGAATTGGTTCAGGAAGTGGCGTATTGAGGTGAACCCGGACAAGAGCGCTGCGGTGTTCTTCTCCAGAGGTGCAACCGGGCGCCACTCCCTGCGCCGCCCTAGAAGTAATCTCGGCCAAGTGACCATGTTCGACCGACCCATTCCCTGGGTCAAAGAGGTCAAATATCTAGGGGTCACCCTAAACAGTACCATGTCCTTCGGCCCGCACATCAAGCGGGTCCGTCACCGAGCATCATTTGTGCTCGGTCGTCTCCACTCGTTAATCTGCAAGCGGAGTAAAATGTCCCTTAGAAATAAGGTGACACTTTACAAAACTTGCGTTCGACCCATCATGACTTATGCGTGTGTTGTGTTCGGGCATTCGGCCCCCTCTCACATCGATAAACTTCAAGTGGTTCAAAACCGCTTCTTCCGTAAAGCCGTAGGAGCCCCCTGGTTCGTACGGAACGTCGACCTCCACTCCGATCTAGGTCTCGAACCTATTCGCGCCTTTATTAAAAAGGCGTCAACACGTTACTTCGCGAACGCATCTACCCATGCGAATCCGTTAATCGTAGCCACCGCCGACTACGATCTCCCCCCCGACCCCTGCCGCCACCACCGGCCGCAAAATGTTCTCACCGACCCCCCCGATGCTTTGTCATCCCTTCTTTCCACTCAGAATACGGGCGACGACGACACCAATGTTTGAAAACGAGTCTTCAAAATGTAATAATAAAGTGTAATATTTTTACACTTTATTACTTACGTATACAGTTTTGGCCAATAATAAGAGATCAAACGAACTTACCTGAAGTGAAGTTCGATCATTATTATACGAAGTCCTTCGTTCGAAGATATAAACTATATTAGCAGCTCTCTCGAGTCGCTTGGCAACCGCGCGTCATTTAGATACTTCAAAAGTCAACGCCGCCTCTATGGTATCTGTGGACATAACCTCTGCAACCATTCCTTTTAGAAGTAGTACATTTCAACTTTACCAACGGGCTGGGCGGGTTGGGTACTTATATCTTCGAACGAAGGACTTCGTATAATAATGATCGAACTTCACTTTAGGTAAGTTCGTTTGATCACTTATTATACTGTGTCCTTTGTTCTCGATATAAACTATATTAGCAGCTGTTTAGAGCTATAAGGGTACAGTTGAAGTATACCACATAAAGCCTTTTTTGTTTTTTTGAGCGTGACCTCTAAAAAATAACTTATCATGAGTATATTTGTACTATAACACATTCCCGTTCTTTGTATTGGCATACAACACAAACACAACAAATATATACACATATATTGTTTCTTACAACCAGTCTGTCTATCTATCTATCTATCTATAACCTCACGCCAGATCCCTTGCGGGGTAGGCAGAGGGTACAGAGTTCCAACAGGTTCTTTCCTTTCATACCTCTGTCTAACTTATTTAAAATAAATTTATATAATCAAATTCTATAACATGTTATGTTATGTAGTGTAGATCCATCCCAACAAAACCTTTAAAGCACCTGTTATGTACCTTTATACCACACCTGTTGTCCAAAATTCATTAATACCGAGTAATATTAATCAATCATTACTTAACAGATATCAGTGCAGTCTCCATCTGTTATGTCTTCTATAGAGATCTTTCTTCTATAGATATCTTCTATATAACAAGAGTTGAGGAATTGCCCATCTAGAGTTTTGTTTATATAAAATTTAACCCTTTATAATAATTCTTGTATCATTGACGACGATTATGAGACGAACTATGAGAGTGAAGAAAGCCAGGCAGGCATGCAAGGAAAGAACCCGTCGGAACCTTGCACTCTCTGCCCACCCCGCAAGAGATCTGGCGTCATAATATGGATAGAGATAGATAGATAGCTAGAAACCCTTACTTTATACTAGACCTGAAAACAAAGTCTGTTAGTACCCAATCTATAACAATATGATACAAATATAACAGGGAAACCTATTTCCCCACTAATTTGTTTTCCAACAGGCATGTGGATCTTTTTTTTTTTTTTGTTTATTGTCAAATGATCTCTTTTTGAGTACAGTACCAAACAAAGGCTACGAATTAATTTGTTGATTATAAGAATGTTTTTGCTATCATTACATATTTAATTTATGATTTTTTTTTTTAATATCAACACTGCTATATTTAATGTTAGTTATATTTTTAATCTTTAAAGATGTACATATATCAAAATTTAACATTTTTTGTACTAGAGGCCTTTGTACTAATGAGCTTATATGGAATTAAGTCCGGTGAAGCTGTAAAGGCCTCGCGGCCATCAGCGTACATCACTCACACACACATCTTATCTAGAGATATTCCTCACATAAGGCTATATGCTTTACCTATATAATTTCGCTATATAAGTCTGGAACGAAGGGCAGTATTAATGCGTGGTAAACAAACATAACCTACCCCAGTGTTATTACTATACCACTATTATTACTTCAATTTAAATTTCAAAACTATCCCGGAATAATTTCCATGTTCTGAGTGTGCGCCGTCAAATAAATCCTTGGCTACATAAATCTTTATGTATTACTTAACGATTCGTTCCTGCGCAATAACGCCCGCGAACATTCGTTTTGGCAATACGATCGGGCCACACCTGAACCAATTACATTACTGATGAAAAAATACACTCCTTATTTAGTAATAACTTAAGAAGCGAATAAGTTACAGTCTACTAAACCGAACCACGGGTTACAACTGTATCATATTGGGAATCCTATTCATGACTGAATTATTTCATACCATGAAATTTTCATTTCATACCACACTTCCTTTGCTTCTTTGTATGTGACTGTATTTATCAGTAAAAAAAATTGCAATGCGTAACTTTCTAGTTCGCCGCGTGGTTCCCGGCTTAGAATAGGACCAACCCATCTCATCCCATCGGGTGTCGTACAAGGCGACTAAGGGAAAACTAGGGAATGGGCAGCAGCGTTCCCTTAACATTTCTACCATCAAAAACTGCGCTCGCCAACCCGCCTGCCAAGCGTGGCGAGTATGGCAAACCCCCCCAATTTATTAAAATGGAAGAAAAAGATAAAACCAGGCCCCTAGTCCCCGGCGGTCCTGTTCGTCCTGGCCACGGTAGCAGCTATGGTAACGACAGGACAAGGGGTGCTAAGAATCTCCGGCAGAGATTCGGCTACCACCAACTACGAAAATTGGCCCTGGTGACATACAACGCACGCACGTTAAGGACAGATGAGAAGCTTGTTGAGCTGGAAGAAGAGATAAACAAGTTGCGGTGGAATATTGTTGGTTTATCGGAGGTCCGAAGAAAGGGCGAGGACACGATAACCTTAAGATCCGGCAACTTGTTTTACTACCGGGAGGGCGAACAGCAGTCCCAAGGTGGTGTCGGATTTATCGTCCACAAGTCACTCATAGACAACGTTGTGTCCATCACTAGTGTGTCGAGCAGGGTAGCGTACCTGATACTCAGAATATCCAAAAGATATTCGCTGAAGGTCATACAGGTCTACGCACCGACCTCGGCATACTCAGATGATGACGTCGAAGTAATGTATGAGGACATTAGTAGAGCCATACATACTTCCAAAGCACACTTTACAGTGGTTATGGGTGACTTCAATGCGCGGCTGGGCAAACGGAGCGATGATGAATTGAGAGTGGGGCAATTTGGATATGGGCAGCGCAACCCCAGGGGTCAGAGGCTGGCCGAATATCTGGAGAAGGAGGGACTCTTTATGATGAACTCTTTCTTCCGGAAGTCGCCTCATAGGAAATGGACCTGGATGAGCCCTGATGGTTCCACAAAAAATGAGATTGACTTCATCATGAGCACCAAGCGACAAATATTTAATGATGTCTCCGTGATTCACAGGGTAAAAACCGGCAGTGATCACCGAATGATCAGAGGCACATTAAATATTAATGTCAAAATTTAAAGATCGCGTCGGATGAAGTCTACGCTCCGACCTTGTAATGCACATATCCAAAACCCCGAGAACTTTCAACTCGAATTGGCAAACCGCTTCGAATTGCTAGAAAGCAGCGCATCAGTCAGTGGACGAAATCAACAACAGGCTGGTAGAGACTGTCCATACGATCGGGTCTAAGTATTTTAAGCCCCACCGTAAAAATAGACCTCAAAAACTATCCAACTACACCCGAAACCTCATGGCTGAGCGACGTTCCATGACGCTCCAAACCTCCGATGATGCTAAGTCCTATAGGCAGCTCAATGGACAGATATTAAAGTCCTTGCGACAAGACTTACGGTCCTTCAATACAAGGCGTATTGAGGAGACCATAGCACAGAACAAGGGCTCCAAAGTGTTCGCAAGAGACGCGTCTATTGGGCAAAGCCAGTTGACGAAGCTGAAGACGGAGGACGGAAACGTAACGTCAAATAGGTCAGAGGTGCTCAGGGAGATAGAGAGGTTCTATGGGCAGTTGTACACCTCAGTAGCTGAACCTGTTGTTGACTTGGAAAAAGACCCAAGAGCCAAGCTAACCCGACACTACACTGAAGATATCCCGGACATCAGCCTGTACGTGATTAGGATGGCTCTCAAACAACTCAGAAATAACAAAGCGCCAGGCGAAGACGGAATTACCGCAGAGCTTCTGAAAGCGGGCGGAACGCCGGTACTTAAAGTCCTTCAGAGGCTGTTTAATTCCGTCTTGCTCGAAGAGAAAACGCCGGAAGCATGGAACAGGGGTGTGGTGGTACTGTTTTTCAAGAAAGGTGATAACACTTTACTGAAGAATTATAGGCACATCACACTGCTGAGCCATGTTTATAAGTTGTTTTCGAGAGTCATCACGAATCGTCTCGAACGCAGGCTTGATGACTTCCAGCCTCCCGAACAAGCCGGTTTCCGGAAAGGCTTTAGTACCATAGACCACATACATACGCTGCGGCAGATTATACAGAAGACCGAGGAGTATAATCGGCCATTATGCTTGGCGTTTGTGGACTATGAGAAAGCCTTCGATTCGATCGAGACTTGGGCGGTTCTTAGATCTCTCCAGCGATGCCGGATTGACTATCGGTACATTGAAGTGTTGAAGTGCTTGTATAATAACGCCACCATGTCAGTCCGAGTACAGGGGCAGTGCACGAAGGCGATCCCCATAAAAAGAGGAGTAAGGCAGGGAGACGTCATTTCTCCGAAACTGTTTACGGCCACCTTAGAGGACGCCTTCAAGCTCTTGGAATGGCAAGGACTTGGCATCAACATCAATGGCGAATACATCACTCACCTTCGATTTGCCGACGACATTGTGGTCGTGGCGGAGTCGCTGAAAGATCTAGGACGAATGCTCGGTGACCTCAACAAAGTATCTCAACAAGTGGGTCTTAAAATGAACATGGACAAAACGAAAATAATGTGTAACGTCCATGTCGTACCCACCGCACTCACCGTTGGGAACTCTACTCTTGAAGTTGTCGACGAATACATTTACCTGGGACAGGTAGTCCGGTTAGGTAGGTCCAACTTTGAGAGAGAGGTCAATCGACGAATCCAACTCGGCTGGGCAGCGTTCGGGAAACTGCGCAACATCTTCTCATCCAAAATACCTCAGTACCTAAAGACTAAAGTTTTTAGTCAATGTGTGTTAGTGTAGTGATGATATATGGATCAGAGACGTGGTCTCTTACAATAGGTCTCATAAAAAAGCTCAGAGTTGCTCAGCGAGCTATGGAGAGAGCTATGCTCAGCGTTTCTCTACGCGATCGAATCAGGAATGAGGAGATTCGTAGAAGAACCAAGGTCACCGACATAGCCGTTAAGATTAGCAAGCTGAAGTGGCAATGGGCGGGCCACATAGCGCGTAGATCGGACGGGCGTTGGGGCAGAAAGATTCTAGAGTGGAGACCACGTATTGGCAAGCGCAGCGTGGGACGACCGCCTGCCAGATGGACCGACGATCTTGTGAAAATCGCAGGAAGTCGTTGGATGCAGGTGGCATCGGACCGGTTACGCTGGAAAGCGATTGGGGAGGCCTATGTTCAGCAGTAGACAAGTATAGGCTGAGATGATGATGATGAACTTTCTAGTTAGTTCTAGATGTCCAACCGTGAGAATCGAGTGCTACTCAACTTATTATTATGTATCCCCCATTAATAATAAATAAATAATATCAAGTTCCTTAGGACTTAGATTATTGCTGATACTACATAATATTCATCATACCTGTGATAAGTATATGCTTTTGATTATTCTTGTTTAAGATTATCCATACTTTCAAATACTGTAACTCAATATTTCATCCACCGTAGCATGTCAACATAATATCATTAAATTTTCAAATGGATATTATTATCAAGTCATTTGCATGACTTTATTTTCTTTTTATATATAGATACCTATTTATAAGATACATGTAACATGTGGATGTAATAATTTAAATATAACAATACCAAAATTGCAAATTTTTGTATGATATCTCAATCCAATATTTTTTACTGAAACACCTTTAAATAAATTACAACATATATAGTGCTCTAAAACCAACTTGTTACTTTAATGGTAGCCGTTTGTGCTTGTGTTATCATAACTATACCAGAAACATCACTAGTGTTCAAAATAACTGTACACATTCCAAACTAATTACAAAACTATTTTTTGTAGTTATTAATTTCTTGAATAATCTTATTTAATTACATATTATTTATTGATTATCATATGATCAAACAAAAATACAGTAAAACCATCTAATTCTCCCAATGATGAATTAATGTATAGCTTTCCATTGTATGTGCCTCAAATTTCTAATATTATTAAGTACACTATAATTGATGCAGGAAATAATCAAAAAACCCAAAACCATTGAACTCATTACATGATAGAAAACTGAATAGGTACTAATAAATATTTTATTAGTATATTTATTATGACTGTAAGGTCTATTGCTAGCATAAAGTTTTTGTTTTATTGTTTTTTTTTTATATATCTATATACATCTATTATTAAACAATAGTGTTTTTAATAATAATGTTTCTATACATAATGTTAAACATATGTAGGACAAGATTCACTTGTCTGAAGTGCAAGTACTTGCACAAAACCAATAAAATTATGTTTGTCGTTGAAGGCATTATTAGTGTCATAGATACATACCAAAGTCAGTGAATACCCTTAGCCTCCAATATTATGGTTTCTTTTTAAAACCCATGTTGTATTCCTGATTGTTTTTCTGAATTTTTCAGCAACTTAAAAACCAAGTCCTTGTGTAAAATGCCTATCATGCTTTTTGTACCTCACTTTCTTTGGTAGGAGATTTCCAATGTCCAACGTGCCGTTGTTTTTGGTGAACTGATAGGTACACTGTGACTTAATATTTTCACACCCAGGATGAGGATTGTTGTTCTATATTGGTTACAACGGTGGTCGTTTTATGAAATTTTAACTACTGGCTATGACTAGCTAGTTAATAATTCCATATTGATATTCTTAACACACATTTTATGCAAAATATATACTGCTGACCTTAAAGGTTCTTATCTCAATAAAGGTTTCATGACTGTATTGTAAGGATTCATCTTTTCTGGCTACCCTGCAAGGAGTCTGGGTTGATAATATTCATAGATAATTATTAGTTTTTTGTTAACTGGATAGACCAGGTATTTTATATTATCTTTTAAGTATCTTTGTGCATAACCCAAATTATCCCACAACCTGCCTGCCGCAGCATCCGTAGGATAAGATATTATATCTATCTACATCATCACGCCAGCTCCCTCGCGGGGTAGGCAGAGAGTACAGAGTTCCAATAGGTTCTTTCCTTACATACCTCTCTGGCTTCCTCCACTCTCATAGTTCGTCTCATACACATTCGCCGGTTACGGAGACTCTTGAATTGCCCTTCAGCTAAGAAACGGTCTATTTGGTCATGGTAAGATAGTCTAGGTCTTCCCCGGCACCTACATCCTTCCACTTTCGCATTGTATATCTGTTTTGTCATTCTTTCTTCTGGCATTCTTTCTATATGCCCGAACCAACGGAGCATACCCTTTCTCATCTTTACACCGATACTATCTTTCATACCTACTCGCTTTCTTACTACGCTGTTGCGAATACGGTCAGTCAGCGTGACTCCGCACATCTTCCGCAGAAATCGCATTTCGACCGCATTTATCCTGCTTTCGTTCTCCTTCTTACATACCCAACTCTCACTGCCATATAACAGCGTTGGGACAAGCACTCCGTTATGCATGGCCAGCTGCGCCTTTGGCTTAAGTGCCGGCTCCCAAGTAGCCTTCCCATCGCACCATTCACTCTATTACCTCCATTCACTCTTCTCTCTATATCAGCGGTGTATCCCATCCTTACTGAAGGCGCATCCAAGATATACAAACTCATTCACTTGCTCCAGCACATCGTTACCAACCACAATCCTTGCATTCGTTCTGGTTTCTTCCCGTTCAAAAACCATCATTTTGGTTTTCTTCACATCAAATGTAAGCCATTGTTCATGCAGTCGTCTCTCATAACTGTGACTAGTGTTTGCAGATCAGTGGCTGTTGGCGCTATCAAAACCGCGTCATCTGCATACAATAGGTGGTTTATCACTAGATCACCCATTTTTACCCCTTCAGTCATCGCATTCAGTCTTTGAAGACTTTTATCCAGATACACTATAAACAGTCTAGCGGACAACACGCAACCCTGCTTGACACCGATTTTAACGTCAAACCAAGGTGACATGTTACCCACCCGTACGCATGCCTTGCTGTCCACGTAGGTGGACTGGACGGCTCGCAACAGGGTGCCGTTTATACCATACTCTGGCAAAATGTCCCAAAGTCTCTTTCACACGACTCTATCAAACGCCTTCTCCAGGTCCACAAAACCGCAGAACACCTTCCGGCCTACTGCCAGATGCTTTTCTAGGATGTTGCGGAGCGAGAAAACTTGATCCGAACATCCTCTTCCAGACCTGAAACCTCCCTGTGCCTCACACAACACTCCATCGGACTTCTCGCGCATTCTCCGTTCAATAATTTTACCATACACCTTAGCTGCCAAGCTGATCAAACTGATGGCCCTGTAATTGGCGCAGTCATATTGTGAGCCTTGCCTTTATACAAGGGTACTATGACTGCGCGGCGCCAATCTGTAGGGACTCTACCGGTCTTCCAGCAAAGATTTGCGAGGACCGAAAATGCGCCCCGGACGCAAGTTCCACCATATTTAATCATCTCGGCGGATATCATGTCTATTCCCGCAGCTTTACCATTTTTCATACTTCGTATCGCCCATTCAACTTCTTCCATAGTGATGTCCTCTGTGGATTCTGGTGCCGCAAACTCGCCTCTGGGCTCGTCTGTGGCACCAGCATCCGGGGCATTCTCATACATTTCTCCAAAGTATTCACCCCACCGGTCTAGCACAGCTTGTGTGTCTGCAAGAATGTCACCATCCTTAGATTTTATCTTTTCCATTCTGGAGCCTGACGAATCACCTCGAGCCTTTCTCACCTTGCTCCAAAAGAGTTTGGTGTTATTCTCGAAGTTCTTCGTCAGCCTCTCTTCCTCAATCACACTAGCTCTTTCACGCTTTTCTTTCACTAAAGTTTTGGTGGCATTCTTGCATTGCCGGTATATTTCTTTCTTCATCTCCGTCATACTGTCATTTAGATTCAAAGAAGAGACATAGTCCTTCCACGCTTTCTTCTTACTTTCTACAGAGCTTTTTAACTCTGTATCCCACCATGCATCCCCTTTTGCTGTGCTATGCTTCTTTGAGCAGCCACATACTTCTTTCGCTGATTCTACCAAACTCTCTTTCAGACAATTCCAGCATTCATCTATGTTTGAGTCCGAAGAACCAGCTGTCAAAAGCTTGTCCCGGACTCTGTTTTCATACGTTCTCCTCACGCTCTCATCTTGCAACTTAAGATATTATATTTGGAATGTATCTACAGTCCTGTTGCTTGTCAGTTACAACAGACATTGCCATTAGTATATTTCTTTGGCTTTTTTGGTTATAAACCCTGTTCAGGAATAAGTATTGCTGGATTTAACTTTTTTAATACAAGTACTCATAATTTTGCACAATTCTTTGTGTAATAAGCTCCAGTATGGGCTATTTTAGTATTATTATACAAGTTTGTCTAATAATGAAATCAATAAAAACACTATGTTTCTGCAAAGGAGTGACTTTTGTTATTAATAATGTATTGTTATACATAAACAATGTCACTTTAATTACCCTTTCAGTAAGTCTCCTTTTGGAGATATAATATGACAAATTGCTTATAGTTTATAGCAATAGTCTTTGTATTTACTTATTAGGCATGTTTAAGGTATGTATTTTAGGTAACATTTTTGATTCTTACCATTGTAGAAATGTGAACTGCACAGGAACACCTCATGGATGAAACCTATGAGTAGTATGACCTTCAGCACATATCTCGTATGGGCCCCAAGTCTTGCGGATCACGCCGATGTATCTCGTACACCACTCGTGTCCTTGAATTATCGTCAAGTCTTGCGGACCACGTCGATGTATCTCGTACATCACCCGTGTCCTTAAAATGCCATCGATCCTTAACAATCATCATAATTGATGAACGTCCCCCTAATTTCTCTTATTGGAGGTATAACATTGCCAATTTATAGACGGTTAATAATCGTTTTCAGGTATATTTCGTGTTAAACTGTTTGTACACGAATAGGGACATAGACTTCATAAGTTTACTTTTCGGGCGACGAAGCTTTCCCAAATTTTAATATGACGAAATTTACGTCTCCAAATATTAGATATTATATAAATAAACAAGTTAAGCTGAAAACACCACACATAAACAACTATCGGTTGATCTTTTTAGAATGTACTCCTTTGCCAGTACGTAAACTTTTCTAAATTTGCCTATACGATGTTTTAAATTTATTTCACAAGGTCACTTGAGTATATTACAACCTTTTTGTTATATAATTTCAGTGCCATAACAAGATTATTAAATTAAATGTCGACCAAAAACTTTATTACAAAGCATCGGCTGCCGCGCTTTCAAAAGAATGGTTGCAGAGGTTATGTCCGCAGATACCATAGAGGCGGCGTTGACTTTTGAAGTATCTAAATGACGCGCGGTTGCCAAGCGACTCCAGAGAGCTGCTAATATAGTTTATATCGAGAACGAAGGACACAGTATAATAGGTTAGCATCTTGCGTAAAATTCGTTGTTGTATTTAATGTTTAACCGACAAAATGGCCGCTTCAGCCACTGGATCGAGTGGACGCGGGTTCGTCCCCAGCACGGGATAAATCTGTGTGACCCACAAATATTTGTTTTGGTCTGGGTGCTTTTATGTATGCGAATTTCATGTTTAAAAACGCACCCACGGCATAGCAATAATTCGTAGTGTTTTAAAACGGTGTGGCTATCAAACACTTTCACTTACCCCCCCCCCCCCCCCCCATACAACATACACCATAATAAACACATACTCTACACACATAACACATTCCCTACATATAATTACACGACTCACAGCCACTCACACCTCACTCTACAAATTACACATAATACTCTCACTCCTCTTTTACTGCTCACTCAAACTTGCATATTTTCCCCACGATACCATATGTAATATAGGCCTCCAAAGTATATATTTTAGATTGTTATATGTATATATATATATATATATATATATATATATATATATATATATACATATATATATATATATATATATATATATATATATATATATATACATATATATATATATATATAACCTAACACACCTAATACATTTTTAATTTTTTTTTTCTCTCTTTAATTGTCTATTTTAGCTCCAGGCTCTAAAGTGACATTGCAACGGTTGTTTCACTGACTCCTAAGATACAGGTTTTTACACCTAGTTTAGGAGACAGGGTTCCAATTCCTATGCTTATAGCCTACTGGTTTTTTTTTTTAATTTATTGTGTACATTTTACTGTAAACATTAGGTTTAACTTTTTTTTTTTTGGGTCAATAAATTATTATTATTATTAAAATGGTTAGTTACGTAGTTTTATAATCTATTCTACTAGAAATTTGCTGAGTAAATAGACACACAGCTCCACAAATCCATTTTCATATAAAAATTTCAGAGTACTTATGTAGTTTCGCGTTGAAAACATTAAACAAAACTCCTGTAGGTTTCCAACTTTTGTTGCTCAAATAAAATGATAGGACACGAGTGCTTATAATATGGTGCTTACGTACCAGTTATTTGTCGAATACAAAGTTTCAACGAAACTGAGTGAGTTACATACGTGATAGACAAACTTAACGCTTTTCCAAGCCTCGTCTAGTACAGTATAAACTGACAAGTTGTGAGTATCTTGGAATCTCGGCGTTAAGCTATATCGCTGTTTGTGTTCCCTCCAAGTTTCGAAGTAATCCATTTAAAAGTGTCAGATTAAAGCGGCAGGGTTGAATTTGCTTAGGCGGGTTCGTTCAGCAATTTATGCTCAAACGCCGCCGCACATGTGGTCAGTGGCCTAACAATAAAGCGAAGTAATTAAACACTTACGCAGGACCCTCTGGGATAATATCCTTGTACGCAAGAGGCTTGAGAACATTTGGTACATCGTGCACTTCGATATTTCGACATAGCTAGGCGATATAGTTAAAGTTTTAGTATCTTACGGACGGGGTTGAGCTCCAAGGTTTTTAATTAGTTACGAACATTGAGTCGTTCATAAAGACTTGATTTTCGTAATTAGATTTTTTTTTTCAAATTCTTGTATGTTTTCTGTATACCAACTAATTAATGACATATAAGAAAATCATTACAGGTCCGTCTTTTGTCACTGCGGTTAAAATGCTTAAACAAACCCGGTGGACCGAATGAAATGTAGGTGTACATGTAAACCTTTACTTCTTGCTTTGGAGAAAAATGATCTTGAGGTAGCTATTCGCAATATACGTATTTGTGCACTCTAATTTAGCTGACGATGTTAGGTCACATTATGTTGCCATTAAACCTGATACAGTTCCATACGCCGAACTACTACTGATTTATTTTACGAAAGAATAATAATATTAGCCCTGTTAAGAAACTGTCCCACTGTTGGGCACGGGCCTCCTCTCAAACGGAGAGGGTTTAGGCCGTAGTCCACCACGCTGGCCAAGTGCGGGTTGGCGAACTTCACACACCTTCGAGAAACTCTCAGGCATGCAGGTTTCCTCACGATGTTTTCCTTCACCGTTAAAGCAAGTGATAATTAATTTTAAATACGCACATGCTTTCGAAAAGACAGAGGTGCGTGCCTGGGTTTGAATTCGAGACCTTAGACTTTGCAGTCCAACGGTCTAACCACTAGGCTATCACTGGTGGCGACACGAAAGAATAATTTAGAATAATTCTGTCTGACGTAAGATTCATGCTCGTCAACCGTACTTTATGCCACTAGGCCGATGATGCCTCGTTATACTCAAATATACACGTGTAATGCAAAAACGCATACCACATTTGATACACAAGGCAGGTATTGTATAAAATAATGATACTCGCGCACATTTACATCGCACATATTTTTATTTTGTAAATCTCACAAAGAAAGAAGACTTGTATTATTTTATAAGAGTCAAATGCAGCTGAAAAAGCATCCATACGAGCAAATGTATTACTGCAACTCTGAAATGGAAAAATGTTCTAACTAACTATTTCACTGAAATTATTATGAAAATAGCGTTTTAACTTAAATTACATTCTCACTACATTTAATTTTATGAAAGGTACAACGATATTGCTATTACAGCAAGGCCGGAGAAAGTATGGTTATTTTGGGCGACGACGGGTGCATTCTCTTTCAAAAAATTGTCTGTCACTTAAATAACCTATGTTACATTTTAAACAAGTTGCTGCACAATAGGAACTATGCCTGTTCCGTGCGTGCGTCTACAAACATGAAATTATGTCTGTAATATTTGCTCAAGATGAGTTAAGTAGAAATATTTATCTTTTTTTACACGGCTTGGCCCTGTGGTTAAGAGCTTCAGCCACTCCGCTCATTGGATTTAGTAGTCGCGTATTCGACGCCCGCACGAGACAAATTTTTGTGGGACCCACAAATATTATGCTACGGTCTAGGTATTTATGTATGTGAGTATCATGTTTTTAAACGCACCCATGACACAGAAATAATTCCTAGTATGAAAAAAGGAAAGAGTGGGTGTGAAAAGAAAATTTAATTACTAAGCTATTTTTTTAAAGAATAAATTATTTTTTTTTTTTATTATTGTATCGTATTGCATGTATTGCGATAAACTAACATAAGGCTATATAAATTCTGTCAAACATCACGCGGGCAGAAACCTGAAAAATAGGTATTCTTTTCGGTATGATGGAACATAAAATTCTACTTAATACGATCGTTATACAGAACAAACGACCCTGTTATGTAATGACTGTACATCAACATGCCAGATCTCTTGCGGAGAAGGCAGAGAGTACAGAGTTCCAAGAGGTTCTTTCCTTACATATCTCTCTGGCTTACTCTACTCACATTATTCGTCTCATACATGCTCGCTAATCTATACTATCTATTTCTATGTTTGTAACGAATAATCTCAAAAACTACTGGACCGAATTCAAAAATTCTTTTACCATTAGAAAGCTACCTTATCCAGAAGTAACATATAACATATACCTGTAGGCCTACTCTTGAAACCAATCCCAATCTCAAGCTGACACGATCTCGAAACAGTTCCAATTTCAATCCGAAAGAGATTGGCACTCTTGAACGAATCGAGTGTACTATTGGATTGAAATTGAAATAGAGTACACAATCGAGAACCAGTGTGGCTATATACTACAAAACGTCAACTACCAAATTTAAATAAATAATGAGATACATCAAATTTAATGTTTTTTTATTATATATCATATATATTTACATACATATTGTATGATTTTATACTAATAATTCTTATCTCTTTTTTATAAGTTTTAAATCGAAAGAATTTTATGTAGTGGCAGAATGAATACTTTGCCATTGCCTAAATTATTTGAAAAGTGTACATCCCGCGCAAATAAAATCCATTTAAAATTCATTGTTTGCGTCATAGTACTTGGGTAGAGAGAACAATAATAATAAAAATCAATACAAAATTGCTTTATTAAACAACTCCGGCAATGACAAGGCATTTGGTATATTTTGAGCTTAGAATAAGATAATCTTCTCATATTATATCCAGTGCTATAACAATAAACGATTTCTATTATTCATTATTTTAAATTTCTATTATTTAATACTATAGAACTAAGCAGAATTATATGTATATTATTATTATTATTATTATTACGAGCCATTTGTGTCCCACTGCTGGGCAAAGGCCTCCCTCCACTTTTTCCACTCCTCTCCGTTCGTTGCCATGTCAGGCCAGTCCCTCGAAAAGTGGTCCAGCTCGTCCCGCCATCTCCGCCTGGGTCTACCTCGTTGCCTTTTTGTATTTCGTGGGGACCAGTCAGTTATTATTTTGGCCCATTCGTTATTTTTCATGCGGCAGATATGGCCGGCCCAGTCCCACTTAAGCTAGGCGGCCTTTTGACATACGTCGGCAATTTGCGTTATGGAGCGAAGTGTGGTGTTCTTGACGTGGTCTGTGAGTTTAATATTAAGAATACTACGCTCCATGGACCGCTGACAAACCGCTAGCGTGGACTTTTGATGTTTGGTCAAAGACCAAGTCTGTGCGCCATAGGTAAGGATTGGGAGAATACACATATCCATGAGCCTGCGCTTTAATTTCATAGGAAGATCGCCTTTCAGCAGCTCCTTCATAGACCAAAAGCTCCTCCAGGCATTTTCAACTCGGCGTGAGATTTCTGCTTCTTGCCTTGCCTGGAAGGAAACTATTTGGCCTAAGTACACATACTCATGGACATACGCAATCTCCACATTCTCTAACCTAATTTTTTTTTGGACGCTGTTTGTCATTACTTTGGTCTTTGACATATTTATCTGCAGTCCGACCCCGCGGCCTGCAGCACTCAGTTCGCAAAGCATTTGCTCTAAGTCAGAGGCTGACGAAGAGAGAAGGACAATGTCATCGGCGAAACGTAGATTTGTTAGTCTTTTCTCTCCGACTACAATGCCCCTCTTGCTCCAGCCGGCTGCCAGCTTTTGAAACACGTCTTCAAGGGCCGCGGTAAAAAGTTTAGGAGACAGAGGGTCTCCCTGTTTTACTCCTTTTTCGATTCGGAAGGACGGTCCTGCGCAGGTATGTATTTTGATTGCAGCTGTGCTATTTAAATATATTTGTTTTAAGAGATGGATGTATGTAGATGGTATGTTTTGTGACTGTAACGATTTGAATAGGGCGCTATGATGAATACTGTCAAATGCTTTGGAATATATGTATAGTTGATTATTAAATTTGAAGTTCCTATAATTGTTTATTTTTTGAATATTTCAGAGAGACTCAATATTATAATCAACTTAATGAAAAAATAAAACTATTTAAAAAGCATGAGTTTTATTTTTTAAAGTATTTGGAATCTGACAAAAAATATATATTATAAAAAAATCAATGATTCCTGGCCGCCCACAGCTCACACACTAAATGTGAACGTGCTTCATGGCCTCTCCGTAACTCTTCAGCTGGTGGCTCCTGTGTGTTGGCTTGGTAGTCTGACTCCCCCACAGCGGTGGCATGGTTACATTTTGGGCAATATTGGACAACACACAACAAGCATTTATTATATTGGCTGCTCTATCGAGTTGGTAATGTAGAACTCAGTGGCCCAGAAGAAACCGCCATCTATTCCTTAGCACATCAATTGTGCGCTCTAAAGTATTGCGTGCAATATACTGCAACTGACTGTAATGTTCTTCAGGTGAACCTGCAGCAGCATCTATTATAGGAGTCATTAAATACTCCCTTTGAGGATGGCCTAAGCCACCTGAAAAGTATTAAACTATTAATTAATATGTTTCCAAAGAATTAGGTATCTTTGTACTAAGTAAATACTTGATTATTATAACATAGACATACCAAGTAAGAAAATTTATTTTCCTTTAAATTAAAATTAAAATTAAAATTAAAAATTCTTTATTTCTGTACCAAAGGATTACATCATAATAAGCGAGGTTGGGATCTTCTATTAAGTATATAAAATACTTGTGCCAGAAGGTCCCGCACTTCCATATCTAAAGTTACATTAATATTTAAGTACAGCTTAAAGTGAAAAGAAAAATAAAATATAAAGTAATCATGAAAACAAGATGAACAAACTCAATTTTGTAGGATATGTGTGCGTAGTGTGTGTGTGTGTGTGTGTGTGTGTGTGTGTGTGTGTGTGTGTGTGTGTGTGTGTGTGTGTGTGTGTGTGTGTGTGTGTGTGTGTGTGTGTGTGTGTGTGTGGGAGTGTGTGTGTGTTAATGTGTGGATGTGTGTGTGTTATGTTACGATTTTTAACAATCCCTCTGTATCATCATAGGATTTTCGTTTCAACCATTCGACTAGGACTTTCTTACAATTATATACGGACATTGTGTGAATAAGTAAGTTTTTATTAATTTTATTATAAAGATAAGCAGATTGTCTATAATATTGTTTAGTAGCGAAACTGGTATTTGTGAATGGGATCCTGGCAACGTTATCTGATCTCCTTTTTTTTAAACTATTCGGATCAAAGATGATGTTTTTGTGTACTTTTAATACACTTTGTAGAATATATAGTTTTCTTACTGTTAATAATTCGCTTAGCGAATAGAGCTCCTCCGTAGAGTACCTATATGGTTTAAAATACATGACTTTAATCAAAGATCGTTGAGCTCTTTCCAATGTTATAAACTTTGTCTTTGCAGCTCCCCCCCAAACAGATATGCAGTACCCTATTACAGATTGAGCCAAGGTGACATAAATTTTAGTTAAAAGTAATTTTGTGGCAACATGCCTTAAAGTTTTAAAAATCCAAATAAGTTTTCTAATTCTATTACTTACATTATCAATTTGTGGATACCAAGATAGCCTTTGATCCATTATAATACCCAAATACTTAGTGGAAGTAACTTTAGTTATAGGGAAACAATTACAGGAATCTTTGTGTGTACAGTTCACGTCATGTATTCGTATGTTGTAACTATTTTCAGGCTGAGATCGATTATAAATGGAATAGCACATGAATTTTGTTTTTTCCGTATTAAGTGTAAGCAAGTTAGACCTTAAACAATGATTAATAATAGACAGTCCTGTCTCCGCTGTGAGTTTTAACTTATCCCAAGTGAAATCAGAAAACACTACAGTAGTGTCGTCCGCATAGGCGAATATTTTGGCATTACTAATATTGAGATTGCATATCTCATTGATGTAGATCAAAAACAATGTCGGCCCCAGTACACTACCCTGTGGTACTCCAAATGTGATTTCTGTGTCCCTGCTGATATAATCGCCGATTTTTACTTTTTGTTTCCGATCTGTTAAGTAATCCCTAAAGAGTGCTAGACATCTGCCTCTTATACCTATATCCTCCAGTTTTTTCACAAGTATGGGGACATGGACAGTATCAAACGCTTTTCTTAGATCAATGAATACAGCCATTGGTTTTTTACCCTGATCTTACTGGCTTACAATAAAAGAGCTTAGATCCTTAATTGCGTCTTCAGTTGAGCGTCCATACCTAAATCCATATTGATTATCAGACAATAATTTGAAACTGGTAAGATATTTAACGAGTCTATTATTTATCAACTTTTCTAATATTTTTGATATGGATGGCAATACAGATATTGGTCTATAGTTGTTGATATCTTCCATGTTCCCATTCTTATATACCGGCGTAATAATAGATTGCTTCAAGAGGCGTGGAAAGACGCCCTTTGAGAAACAGAGATTCGCAAGATGACAGATGACTGGGACTAGTTCATTTTTTGCCAGCTTTAAAAAGCTAACTGGGATGTTATCACACCCAGGGGCACTGTTTGTCTTTAGACTTATAAGTACATTATGTACTTCTTGGGGATCTGTTGTCAGAAGAACGAATGAGTTCAGAGGAATGTTTTTTGTTCTACAAGGGTGTCTACCTGAAATATTAGATTTTTCTAGAATGTCATTAGCTAATTTGCTCCCAATATTGGCAAAGTATTCATTTACATAATTGATCGAGTCATTTAAAGAAGTTTTTATGTTTAATAGTTTAGTGTTTTCAGTTTTTGTTTTATTTATGTGCGCTATTGACTTAATATTTTTCCATAACATTTTAGTATTCTTTGTAGATAGTGCTAATTGGTTTCTTTCATGGGTTAGTTTTAACTTTCCTGTATTCAATAATTCCATCAGATGATTTTTAAAAGGGCGGATTGAAAACAAAACTGTCATGTGCCACACCCAAGAGATGAGTCCACACTTAAAATATTCAAGTCTGCATTGCAAATCTACAATGAATAGAATACATATTAAGTAAATCAGGAATATTTTTGGATTAATGTATGTATGTAAAACAATTCTATAAAAATAACTCACAAGTAAAACATTCCTTAAGTGGTAACATTTTCTATTGGAAAATCGTTCTTCATTTTGGGTTAGTCCATGGCACGTATGACCGATGAAATTTTGAATTTTTCATAAAATCAGAAATAATTTATGATAATTGTTATTCTTTGTTAAATCTAAAGCTAACTGAATATAGCCACTACCATTTATCATAAGTGGTGGTAAATAACAACAGAAATATATTATCTACTGATACCTTTTTTTAATACAGTCTCTTTCCTGTCGTGTCTGTGGGAATTTAAGCCACTTATTGAGAATTCTATCTTAATTCAGGGCATCTGTCACCTCTTTTAAGGCTCTCGACACAGACTGTTGGGACATCATCGTCCCATGCGTAGCTCCCACCAAACGCTGGTAGCTTCCAGTGGCGTAAAATGATAGTGCTACTAAAACCTAAAATTAACAAATAGGTTAGAAAAATATCACGATATAATGAAGTAAATTTATACCTTAACCATACTATTAACATACATCAAAACGTGTACATATGCCGCTAGTTTTTTTTTCAACCGAAAATGGTTTTTTAATTCCACATCGGTCATGAAAAATGCGTTATCCATACTCCACAAATTTCTTCTTTGCCTTACATCCAAATCATTGGAGCTCTCTAACACATTGAACATGAGCGCCAGGCGAGTCATTATTTTCGATGTATTCGCAATATTTCAAGTAAAACAACATACTCGAACGCGCAAA
The DNA here is from genome assembly GCA_905147815.2 of Phalera bucephala. Taxonomy (NCBI): domain Eukaryota; kingdom Metazoa; phylum Arthropoda; class Insecta; order Lepidoptera; family Notodontidae; genus Phalera; species Phalera bucephala. Next base: position 15,232,495 of record LR990615.1, read on the forward strand.
AGTAAACTTTTGTTAACTGTGTTACTTCGATCGCAAACTCGAATCCAAACTCGATACGTCAATGTCAAATCACGTCAAAAGTGCCAAAAATAGTACACAATCGAGAATAGTCGAACTCAGTTAGTTCCATAAAATTCCACCGTAATCGAGTTAATCGTGCGCTACTGTAGCGTTCAAGAGTACCGATTGACAAGATTTCGAACCCAATCCCAAATTACGATTGAAATCGAGTGTCAAGAGTAAGCATACTGGTAGGTGGCGCTGTTGTCGACCGGGTTCGAAGTCCCGGGAAACTACTAGTTAAATATAAATAAAAGTCTCCGCTTTTGAGTTGCCCTTCAGACGACGTGGTCTATTTGGTCAAGGTAAGAAAGTTTAGGTCTTCCTCGGTACCAACATAGTTTCTCTTTGTATGCAATTAATTTATTATCTCACGAAATAACAACGCCTTTATGAGTTACCAGTAGGTATGTTCAAATGTCATTTGTAGTGAACAGATTCATAGCTATAGGTAGGTTCCAATTACTAAGAAGACACATTTAATTATGGTTTCATACAATAGGTACAAACGACCCCAACTTTTCAGTAACAATCACAAAACCGTTCGTAAGCGGTTCTCTCTAATTTGAAACGCAATTTAAGTTTTAACATTTGTATCAATGAATGATTGAGAAATTTTCTTAAGACTATTTCTGTGTATGACTCTTATAAAGTTCGCAGATTCTTTAGCAAGGAGTAAAAGAACATTGTCGAAAACTTCCCCAAAACAGACAAACATGTGACCTTATCCTAGTAGTGGCAAATATTCGTATCGGATGGACAATTTGCAATCGAAAACAAATATTTCATATTATTGCCAGTACTTAAATTGAAGTCGCCGACATCTTAACCGAATGTAAACGTTGTTTTCGAATAACGGTTAGAAATGTCTGTATGTACATAATAGATTTCATTATTGCTAATATATTTTTACATAACGATTGTACAAATGTATTGTTAGCTACTAAATTATAACCTTAAAATCTAATACATTTTTGCAATAATGCGATTCCCCCGCTTGTCCGTTTAATAATAAATGCATGATGGTGATTTAAAGCTAATTTCAAATCGCACAAGCTTTTTTTTAATTGCTGTTACTTCTGGGGCGAATCATATGGACGCAGCACAATGTCCTTTGGTGTTTCTATACTAATCTATTCTAATATGATAAAGAGGAAAGATTTGTTCGTTTGCTATCGATAAACCCTGCAACCACTGAATCGATTTTAATCATTCATTCACCATTAAAAAGCTTCAGTAACATAGACTAACGAGACTAACTAAATAAGACCATAGACCCGTTGGGTGGCGCTATTGTCGATCGAGTTCAAAAGTTAGATATAAATTATTTCATATACTTTTCGCCCTTCTTTCGCTATCACTTTCTTTTGATAGTTAAATAAATTGGGAGTGCAACCTACGCGGTTAAAAGCTTGACGGACGATTTAGCACAGTGGTTAGAGCTTAGGCCGTTCCACCCAATATGTCTAAGACACGCACGGAACAAATCTTTGTGTGATCCACAATTATTTGTTCCGGTCTGGGTATTTGTGTATGTGAATTTTCATGTTTGTAAATGCACCCACGACACAGGAATAAATTCAAGTGTGGGGCTACGTTTTTCAAGAGAAATAAAAAGCAAGCGGTAGAACTTTTCTAGCGCGGCACCACATTTTATGAGTTAGTTGACTTGTACATCAAAATATTCTAGTGTATGCGTTATATTTACAGCGTCACCGGACAAGTGGGCGAGCGTGCACCCACTACGCCCGAGCCAGAAGGGCAAGGAGCAACTAGCTTAAGGGCGCCTCCATGAAGAACGGTCTCAGCCTGGGCAGTCGCTATGGGGGATGCCCATATACTAGGTATCTCACCGTGGTGCTCTGCACTGGCCGGCGGGTACGGGAATTTTTAGACTTTGCCAGCGAGGTCAGTGTCTGATCCTGTGTGCTGTATCTGTATTCAAAAGAAGGGAAGTAAGGGCATCGGAAAGGTCGGTGAGAATATGTCGCGGGTGGCGGTAGCGGCTGACACGAGCGGAGTCAATGCGTAGTCGGCAGCGGCTACGATTAGGGGGTTCCGATGGTTGGAGGTGTTCGCGAAGTAACGGGTTGTCGCCTTTTTAATACAGGCGCGAATAGGTTCGAGACCGAGATCGGAATAGAGATCGACGTTCCTAATGTAACACGGGGCACTGACGGCTTTTCGGAGGAATCGGGACAGCTTGGAGTATGTCATTGTGAGAGCGGCTGGTGTGCCCGAACTCCTCACAAGCATACATCATGATGTGCCGTACTCAAGTTTTGTAAAGTGTCACCTTATTTCTAAGGAAAATTTGACTATGCTTGCAAATCATCGGGTTCTATGTTAGTTTACACAACATTACAATGGAAAAAAGATAATAAATAATGAATAACTTCAAATAATAAGATGATAACAACATCAGGACGTCAGAATACAAAATAAAACAAATTATCATAAAATAAGTCATTGTAGAATAGCAGTTTCCTACGGCTTCGCACTTGGTCAACACCAGCGCCACCTACCGGGTCTTTGTTATTTTTGGATAATGTAGCTTTCTAATGGTGAAAGATTTATAAAAATCGGTTTAGTAGTTTCTGAGTTTATCTATTACAAAGAAATCTTTTCTCTTTGTAACATTAGTATAGATTAAATCATTTCACAAAGTTGTCTAGACGCGTCGCGCTACGTGTTTAACTGTTCGTAGCAAATAAAGACCCTGATCATTATAAAAAGGTTGTACGAGTACAGGAATCAGCGTGTTCCGTTAACGAGTTGAGAGTAATGCGATAACCATCAATTATGGATGTTGATTGAATGATCGGTTCGAGTTCAAACGTGATTGAGACTCCGCCAAACGTGAAATTGAATAAGTGCTGAAAACATTCACGGGAATAATTTTTCATATTGTATGCGCAGATTGCTTTCTGTTTAAGAAGTAAAATATTTTAATTATTTCTATCATTACAGGAATTGTATATGTAAAAACGTAGCCCCACACTAGGATTTATTCCTGTGTCGTGGGTGCGTTTACAAACATGAAAATTCAACACAAATACCCAGAACGAAACAAATAATTGTGGGTCACGCAAAGATTTGTCCCGTGCGGGAATAGAACCCGCGACTATTCGACACAGTGGGCGGAGCGGCTTAAGTTCTTAACCTTAGCTAATGCGATAGCGCGATACTTCAAATAACGTACAATATTTATAGTAGTTTTTACTAACATGTTATTAAACCTATCCAGGATGTAAACAACAATTACGTAAAACCTGTAGCCTAAGCACGAACTATCCAACATTATAATCCTAAGGTAGAAGAATAGCGTGTTGTAATTTTTTTAAAGTTCGTGCTAAGGCTTAGCAGATACAGGTTGACGTTAGCGAAAAACTATCGAATTAATATGCCATGAACGTGATACCATGCTTTCTCAACTCAAGTTAAGCTATCTTCGCTTTTGTACAAGATTTGTGCGAATGTTTTCCTATGACCGCGTGGTTCAACTGTTTAGTCCAACCAATCGGACTACTTGAACATTCTTTTCCTATTGTCCGACTAAAGAATCGGACTATGGGAACTATAGAAAGAAGCCCTGTTAAGAAACTGTGCCACCGTTGGGCACGGGCCCCCTCTCAAACTGACAGGGTTTAGGTCATAGTCCACCACGCTGGCCCAGTGCGGGTTGGCGAACTTCACACACCTTCGAGAAACTCTTAGGCATGCAGGTTTCCTCACGAGGTTTTCCTTCACCGTTCAAGACAGTGATAGTTAATTTTTAATACGCACATGCTTTCGAAAAGACAGAGGTGCGTGCCTGGGTTTGAACCCGAGACATCTGACTTTGCAGTCCAACGGTCTAACCACTACCACTGCTTTAGAACAGATGTAAACTTTTATTTCCTGTCGGTTCGATTAGGAATTTAGGAATCACGAGTTCTCATATTAAAATCACGCGGTCACAGGGAAATAAATGTTTTAACTAACCAACGCAATTTTGTACAGTAAAGAGTAAAAAAAAATCAGATAAGATTTTTATTGTTAAAAAAATAACTCATAAGCTTGGTGAAATGTTGGCACATACAAATAGGGTGTAAAAGCAAGACAGCTTGACAGCGAGACAATGCGAGCTGCGATGCGGAGTGCGCCGCGCGGCGCGGCTTCATGCCTGAGGTTTCAAGAGATTTATACGAAGTCGCTGGTATAAGATAATATATTTCGAATTACGAATATTTGCAATATAGTTGGAACTGCTCGGAAAACTAAATCTATAATATTCCAGATAATTTCCATCAATCTTGATGGTAGTCTTAAACGACCCATATACTACAGGGTCAACTAATATCAAGACTGCTAAGGGGTAAGCGCGAATAGGTTGACGTTAGCGTAACTATATTGTGTTGATATAACATATTTGTCACGCTACAACTTAATAAACATGAATGAGACAGGACGCTTTCTCAACAACAATAACGTCAAATGGTTTGAGAATTGACGCCTGTGGTCCATCCACAGACGCTCACACCACATGAGAAGCGATGATTTTAAAATCAAATTTCATATACAATACTTCGTAATATACATAGTTGTAATATAATTGAACTAATTATTTTATTTGTATGTCCTAAACATAATACTACTGTTAGTTGTTTGTATGAAATCGTATTTAGTTCCCGGAATAACAATAGATAAAATTCAGTGAGCACTCGGAAAAGCTTTAAAACTTTTGACGAAAGTACTTAGAGGGCGTCCATTAATTACATGAGGTGATTTTAGAGTCCCCCTCCCCCCCTGGTGAGATTTCGTGAGATTTGGCTCGACCCCTCCCCCATCCCCCAATCTCACGTGAGATTTTTCAATATGCATGTATCTCGTAAATGCATCGGATTTATTCTAACAAGAAAATAAATAATTTACTTAATATTTTTATTTAAGACTAATCAAGACTACTATTTAAGATTTCTGAGAAAGTAAACCAGGTTTACAGGGACAAGTAAACAATGAAAAGTAAATAATTAAACAATTACAAGTAACGAAACAATTACGAGTATAAACAAAGCAGGTCGGACTTGTGCGTGCGTCGCTGCCACTCAGCTTGTAGGTGCGCTACAACGTTGGTCGAGTCGCGAGTTCGGCTGGCACCGGCGCGGAAACAAACGACGGGCTACTGTGAAACTTTGCGGCGTTTGAAAAATCTCGTTAAGTATTATTGAATATGATTTGGCCATATTTTTAGTAAATGTTTTCTCTGTATCTATCTATACATTTGTCCAACCTAGGCTAATATCTAGCTAGGATCATATAATGTTTCGCATACTTTAATATGAATTTTAATAAGATTTTTAATTAAAGAAAGTCATGTATTATCTATAAATTCTCATTTAACACGCGCAGTACATCAAACAAAAGTCGGAGAAATGGATATTTTATATGTGTGCGCCCTTTATCTAACTGACGAACCTCGAATATCTCCAAAATCCTTGGTGGAAATAAAACGAAACGCGAACGAATTTCCTCAATGCTTTCTACAACTGGAACACGGGTTACGGTGTCAATGCAATTTGTGAAAGCTATTTATTCGAGAACGTTCTTACACGTATCAAGTAAACATGCTTACTACGTACACGGGGTATCTACGGGCGCATATAACCCACGCTGGCAACATGCTGTTAGAAGGCCGTAAAAACACATATTAGAAACAATGCGTAAGCCCATGCCCCCTACTAACAAAAGTACGCGAAAATTGAAGCTTGCCCACCGATAAATATTTTCGTATTCTAGTAACAGACAAAAGCAGCTGAACAGCCAGTTGATCCGCTGCAGTTAATGTTTGGGTTAAGCGATGTTTTAGCGGTAGGATATATATATATATATATATATATATATATATATATATATATATATATATATATATATATATATATTATAACACGTCTAACATGCTATAATATAATGCGTGCGTCTAATTAGTCACCAAATAACGATGACCTAAAAGCAGCAGTAAATAAATAGTTATATAAAATTTTTAGCTATCTCATATTGTAATTATCAAACAAGCACGGAGCTCCTCTCATAATATATCTGATCAAACAAAATCCAGCAACAATTATACCTAATTTAATCTGTAAACTACAACATATACTATATACATATACACCGTCACTCCTATATACCCCAAGCGGAGGTAGCAGAGGTGTATTTAGTACACCCACTTCTCGCCGATGATGTTACGTCCCATATAATAGGGGGCGAGCCTATTGACATATACCGGGCCCATATTCCAGACTCCGTTCTCATACTGGGAATTTTTCATTAGACAAAATACATATATCTAACCTAGGACCTCGCGATCACAAAGCGATGCGCTTTGCCACTAGACTAACGAGGACTCGTGTCAATATCGTCTCGTCGCAATTTTTGTCAGAACAGTTTAGAGGTTTTTGACTGCAAAAACCTCTAAACTATTCTGACAAAAATTGCAATCAATTCAACTACATAGAACCAGAATATAATAATGATGTTGTTTGTTTTAAACTTGTTATTAATACATAATCGTTATGTATTAACTGATTTTTCAACAATAATGCATTGTTATCTATCTATCTTCCGCCTAGAAGACGTCTCTACAAGACGTTTTTTTTATTTATTTATTCTTCACGCACTTATGTACACAGGCGGACTTAATGCCTGAGGCATTTTCTGCCAGTCTATCTTAGGGTGGTGTAAGACAAGAGTGGTAAGTACGAAGTTACACAAGTTAAGGAAAAAAAACAAAGTAACAAAAATAAGTATAAGTTTTTTACAATGTTAACTTAGTATATAATAGTTCCAATCTTGCTTCATGGTCCTATTGGTGCTGTAAAGTATTCCAAGTGGCGAGAACTTTATGTAAACATTTATTCGCGATATAATCCATAAAATTAGTTTCCTATTTCTAATCATTGCCTAAATTTATGAAATTAACGTGTTATACGACTTAAAGTAAATATTGAATTCTATTTATTTATATACACATACACCTATATCCCACTAGATTACTATACTAGACTATAGTTTACCACAAATTGCGATTTTAACACGCCTCTTTCGCTTCATCTACACCAATATTCACTTCATATGTACCTATATTATTAATTTTACTCCTTGCAAAAATGTAATACCAAGAACCACCTGTTTCATGATAACTGCTTACTCAATTCTTCACTTATCGAATGCTTATCCACTTAACATCATCAATTAAAAGTTTGTAAATAGACGTTGCGAACGTTATCCGAAAATTAGGTGCGCGCACTTGAACAAACGTTAACTTCACAAGGGAAACGTAAGAGGACGCAAATGTGGTCGGTAATTGTTCGCTACCGACGGAATTTAAATCATTTATATATAAAATTTTAATTTATAAAGATCTTTTCAAAAACATGCTTTTATAGCCAAAACAAAACGGAGATAGGTATCTTGTTTAGTTGAGAAGTTCCTAAGGTCCTTCCGCTTAATCATTAGACCCTTAACATTATTTGGTTGTATAATACTTGTCAATACCAATCTAACAAGCCATAAGCAGACCAAGCTTCATGGTACCATAATATTGCATTGTCGTCAAACTTATGTAAGTATGCCAAATTTCAGCTCAATCGGATACTTGCAAGTGCTTGAAAAATAGACCACAAGATTTGAACCGGAACGACACACAGACAGACATATGAACATTGCAAGTTAAATAAAAGTTTGTAATTAGCAACTAGCTGCGATCTACAAAAGTTAGTACTGAAATAAGGGAAACAAGGCCTAATATTAGATTTTTTTTACTTAATCACAGGTCAGCGATAGATCCTATCTAACCTAATGGATGCTAAACATGTTGCCAAATATGTGACTCGTTACCTCAGTAATACCCTATGCACTCTGAAATAGGCTGAAGAAAAGAAAGTTAGATCGAGGTCCAAATCTAGAGCTAGATCAATTAACTCGCAAAAATCAATGATCATGTCAGTGAAAATCATATTTGGGCCATCTCAAATCTCAGGCACTTTATTTTTAAACGTGACATTTTTCGACCTTCTGTGTGGTATGTTTTTTCAATAGTTCTTGCTGCCTAAGCATGTAAATTATAAAAACCTTCAAATTTTAGTTCATTCAATTATTTATATTATTTTGTTTTATTCCATTAAGTCATTAAAAATATCTATCCAATCCCTTATCATATAAATCTCGATGTTTCTTTGCATGTTCTATTGTAGAATACATTGAGTTCCACTCCAATGGTGTTTTTAGGTGTATGAAAAGATAATATTAAATTATATATAAGGAACCATAAATATCATTATAAAAAACAACCATCTCACACGTCATTATAGTCTTTTGATGACTTCTACCTTTTATTAAATGAATTGTTTGGAAGTTACTGTTTTTTCTATGTCGTGTAACACTTTAATGACAAGCGATACAAGTTATTGATTTATACCCATAAATGAATCTGGTTTATTTTCATTTAATGAATAAGTAAAACGAAATTCGCCAAAAATGTCACTTAATGAATTTTATCTTCATACCCACGAATATAATCCATACAAAATGTTCATTCTACCGAAACGTTTAAAACTACTTTTTTTCATTTTCGGTTTATCGCCATAGCCGTTAGCATTGATAAGAACGGACGAAGCAACCTTTTCAGATTTTACACTCCCGTCCCTTACAAACTGACCAAAACTAAAATAAAAATTCTATGTTATTACTAAACGTGGACTGTGTATTATACTTTGATTCGATTTCGATCAATAGTATCAAAACATTTTTAGTCGGAATCCGGAGTCTAGGATTGTGGTCGGTACTATGGCAATAGATTCGCCCCTGTTGAATACATTAGGAGCTAACGTCGTCGACAATACAGAAATAGTACAGCTCTGACCCCCATTCAATAAATATAAGCGTGACGGTGATATTTTTTATTAAATAATACGCTACATACTCATTATTTGTTTTGTGTCTCCCGCTTTTCAGAGGAGGGAAGTTTGTTGCGGGTTCCAAGACAATTAAAGCGCTTCCCGGGACACCCCAGGCTTCGAACCTAGGTGTTATCTAAGGAGACCATTGTGGATCCTAGCTTACAGGAGTTACAATGATGGGAAAGTGGGGCGGGCTTAGTCCCAAAAAAAATAAATACTCATTATTTGCACGTCTAAATTTCGCCTAAGTTATTCAATCCACAGTACGGGCCCAGTTTCCTACAAACAGCATGTGAACAGCGGCAGCGTGACAGCGAGACAGCGGGTGTCACGCTGGCGCGCGGCACAACTGCGCGCATCGTGATTGCACCATTGGATACACAGCTCCGGAACATTCCAACTGATTTTTAAACTAATTAATCACTTATGATATTAGTATGCAGTTCATATATGACAAATATGAAAAAATCTCAGGGGCAATTCGAAGTAAACCATTGTACCCGGTATAATAGCATTAGGCTCGTCCCTTATTACATTAAAACCCAACATCCATACTAATTATACATTCGAAAATTCGAAAGTAACTCTGTCCGTCTGTATGTTATAGATGATCTGAATAGATTTTGATGAAATTCTGCATGGAAATCAAAATTCCTAGTTCCAGGCTACATTATAAACAAAATGTTAATAAAACAAAAATCACAACTATGAAAAATTCTCAGTCGCAAACTAGTCTAGAATTGTACTCGGTATCATGGCAATAGGCTCTACCCCTGTTACGCCGGGACCCAACATAATAAACTGACGACGGACGATTTAGCGCAGTGGTTAAGGGCTTAGCCCGCCCCGCCCACTGTGTCTAATAGTCGCGGGGTGGATTCCCGCACGGGACAAATCTTTATGTGATCCACAATTATTTGTTCCGGTCTGGGTATTGATGTATGTGAATTTTCATGTTTATAAACGCACCCACGACACAGGAATTAATCCGAGTCTGGAGCAACGTTTATTTAAAAAAAAAAAAAAAACTAAATGTGGGTGTTCACTGTCATCTCTAACCACCCCAGTTAGAGAATATAGGCGTGTCACTGTTTATTTAATATTCAAAACAGTTTTTCTGATTATTTACACATCTAAATGTCTCCTATAGTTATTTAGTCCACATTCCGCGCGCAGTTTCCTAGAAACAGAAAAAAGGAAAAAAAAATTCAAGAAAAATCTGGCCTTTCGTACATACCAGCTCAATTAAAAATTAATAATTCACAACATCCAACCTCCACATGTTAACAAGCTGTGTCTCGGATGAAATTTATTTCACAGGTCAGAGGAAAAACATTGCCTTTTTGTGAGGAGATAACTCGAAATATAACGGATTTGCGTAGAATATGTGAAACCTTTTGTATGCTAATACGATCCCATTGTTCGGAGATTGAATTTTCGGGTTATCATGCTTAAGAATTATTCACGACGGATAGCTTACGATTGTAGATTTTTTGTGGCACCAGTTATTATTGAAAATAAGAAACTATTAAATAGTTACTCATCCTTTTCTAATTTAAGCTAATTAATGTGACAATCAAGACTTAACAGGCAAGTCTAGTCTTAATTACGTTCTACACGAAAGTACTGGTATATTTTTTGTTATAGTTTGGACATCAAAATAAGACATAACAAATTTAAATTTATTTGTTCAATAGAGTAATAGGAACAAAATCCAATCATTTTTCGATTGTTCATAATACTAGGTTTACACATAAGGAACAGTAGTAGATACGGGATTTGGAGAGGCACAGCACGTCTAGCGGTCTGTGGGAAAATTCAAAATTTTTATTTGAGCGCACTTTATCTGACCGACGAACCTCGAAGCTCTTCAGTGGAAAATTCTCGGTCGAAATGAAACGAAACGCGAACGACTTTTCTCAATGCTTTCCACGATTGAAACATGGTTCCCTGCCCTTAATGCGATTTGTCAATTGTTTATTCTCATTTTTAGTGTCCCTTAGCGAAATTAGGAAAATGGAAACTGATTTCGACTGGTTGAATGAGAAATTTCGCCGCAGCACACGTCCTCCGTTATAGTCTAAAATATATGCTTTGTCTTTTTTACAAGCTTTTATTTAACTTGCAATGTTCGTATGTCTGTCTGTCTTTTCGGATAAAATCTTGTGATCGCCTTTTAAGCACTTGCGGGTATCCAATTGAGCTGAACTTTGTCAGACTTATGAAAAGTCGGTAATAATGCAATATTATGCTCCCATGGCGCTGGTCAGATGATGGAGTCATAAGGTGGCCATCGGAACATGTGAACTATAAAACGTATCCCCCTCGTGTTTGGGCTTGTTAGAATGTTATTCACAAGTACTATACAACCAGATAGTATTCTGAGTCTGATGATGAAGCCGAAATGTGGCCAATGGAACCACCCAACTACTCAATATAACCCCGCTATATGTTTGGACTCGTTGGATTTGTAGTGGCGAGTACTTTAAACCCAGATGGTGTCCCAGGTCTGATGATGGAGCCGGAAGAAAGCCATAGGAACTCTTTAACTAAGCAAGATATCTTCATTGTGTTATTGTTATAAAAGCTTGTTTTTAAGAAGTTTTTTAATTGAAATTATTTTCTTAAGGCTATGTACCAAAGGCTGTTTCATTAGTCTAGTGACGTAGGTATGGTGCGGCTAGAAATCATAAAATCCTGGGTTCAAATGCTAAGTCGGACAGGATCATCATCGTCATCAGCCAAAAGACTTCTACTGCAGGACAAATGCCTAACCAAAGATCATCACAACAACTGGTTTAATGGTGTACGTATGTGTTAGATATTTAATATTTTACTAGAATTGATTACTAAGATAATACCATAATATTAAGTATGAAATTGATTAAAGACTTTTGATTAAAGACTTTATGATGTATTTTGGTTAAATACCCAATACATAATTAGAAAAAAGTATTTATAAACATCCGTTGTTTTTGAATTTATTTAAATATGTGATTGTATTGACAACTTAATAATTTTAAAAGATGTTTTAGAAATGTAAATAATTATTGTGAGTATTATTTAATGATTATTTAAATAATACAGAGCTATTTTTGGTATCACTATATTCATTACCGTTCTTTTAATTCTCGTTAAAAAGACTCTAAATTGTTACTGTGCTCTGATTGGCTTATATTCAAATTGTATTGGCTTATTTTCAAATTATGACCTTCTAACGTTTCTATCTATATTTAAAAAACTGATTGGTATAAAAGGCCACGTAATTTGAGAAATAGTTCAGTTTTTAATCGAGAGCGGATAAGCAAGTTAAATACCTTTTTATTGTGACTACTGTTATATATTGTTATTATGCCCGTCTTGGCATCTGATCCTGTGATGTCCGTATATATTGTATTTTATTGTGTGTGCCATTTGACTTGAGTAATAAACTATAAGTTTCATGTCGATATTCTGGGTTTCTTTAACTTCTAAATTGCTGTCCCTTTTATTTCCTTATAACATAATTTAGTATAATCAGTAAATAACAATACTAGTGACTTAACATAAAACTTTAAATAACTTAGCCGATATCTTAATTTTACCATTTCTAACACATGCTTTTACCGGACGGGCTTATTGATGCTTTTTTTCAGGGAATAATGAAATAAAAATAACAATGTCTATTAATAGATCAGACAATTGAGATCAGACTTATTACAGACAAGTGAGATATATAACTAATATGATGTTTTTAATAGAAAAGCACTACAATTTCTAATTTGGTTGTGAAGAACCCCAGGCATAAGTAAATTGTATACTAAAATAGCTTCAGTCACCAAATATCTTTTGTGTTTGCAGACAAGTAAAAAATAACTAGACACAAAAACAAAATATATAGCGGGTTTCTCAGATATTATACGGGCAGATTCCTATCCAAAAAAACTACAGTAAGGTTATTACTGTATTTCTTTTAAGGCACTGGTTTACCTTTTATAACTAACACGGTTCGAGTGAGAAAAAAGTGTTATGATTACAAAAATAGTGAACGAATTTTTACTAACTTTTACGTAGGTTGTAAATCATTATCATTGCTTGTTTGAAACCGTAGCTCCAAACTAGGAATTATGTTTATTTATTTCGGGTGCATAGACAAAAAATAATAAGCACAAACACACAGAGAAACAAATATCTGTAGTTCACACAAACATTTGTGCCTACTCGATCTACTTAACATGCAGGCAACGTATTTTTTAAATTATTATATTTAATTTTTAAATATATTTTTAATAGAGTCGAGTAAGTTTACGTAATACAAATATTAATTCAGGTCCTGTAATATTGATCACTTTTCATGGAAGTGTACAAAAGCCAGAAAGATCTGTAAGAAAAAAAATTGTTTGAACTGTACTCTATGCCTTCCCCGCAAGGCATCTGGCGCAATGATATGATAGATAGATAGACCAATATAGATTTAAATATAAAATATAGATTCGAAGGACGATTTAACACAGTGGTTAAGAGCTTAAGCCACTCCGCCCACTGTGTGTAACAGTCGCGAGTTCGATCGAGACAAATCTTTGTGTGTCCCAAAATTATTTGTTTCGGTCTGGGTATTTGTGTATGTGAACTTTCATGTCTGTAAACGCACCGACAATACAGGAATGAATCTTAGAGTGCGGCTACGTTTAAAAAAGAACCTACCCATATATCATATATCATCACGCTTAATCCATTGCGGGGAAAGGATAGCCTATATTTACACACTATTAATTTTCCGTAGGTACGGAGTAACAACTTCCTTCAGTTAACACACTCTTAAGTGACACACAACACCCTCACAACAACACAGCCATACAGTATGTTAGTCTTATTTCATTAGGAACATCCCATAACACAACTCTACTAAACGAGAGGGTAATGTTACGAACACGGCGGTTGACAATACACAAGCGACGTTCGCGTAGATCACTAGATTACTGTCATTAAGTTGCGTTGTTGTGGCTCTACCTTTATCCTCCACCGCACAAGTAGCCTCTTTGTATTGAACTACACTTTCATAGGACTTCAGTGTTACTCATCGATACATTATTTGTACAGTCAGCAACATAAGTCGCTTACCATTCTCAATTTTTCGAATCGCTTTCACACTTTTGTTTTGCATTGTACCCAATACTTTTGTTGATATAAATATACTTGAATATGTTGCTAAGAATTTTGTTTTGGCAATCTTCACCCACATTTATATCAGCCTTAATAGTATTGTTTTGTTATTGAATTGTTAATTTCTTTCTTTTTATATACTTCTCTTTATATAAAAAGAAAGAAATTAACAATTCAATAACAAGTTTAAGTTAATAAAAACCTAACCGTAAATAACGAAATAGTGTTGTTTCTCTGTTCACTTTGAGGCAAGACAAAAATAATAATAATTATTTTTTGTTAAATTAAGACGGGAAGAAACCAGAACGAATGCTAGGATTAGGGTTGGTAACGATGTGTTGGAGCAAGTGAATGAGTTTGTTAAGTGTTATCTTGGATGCGGCTTCAGTAAGAATGGTAACTACACCGCTGATATAGAGAGAAGGGTGAATGCAGGGAACAGAGTGAATGGGGAAGCTACTTGGGAGCCGGCGCCACAAGGCGCAGCTGGCCATACATACCGGAGTGCTTGTCCCAACACTGTAATATGGCTGTAAGAGCTGGGTATGTAAGAAGGAGAATGTAGACAGGATAAATGCAGTCGAAATGCGAGCTCTGAAGAAGATGTGCGGAGTCAATCTGACCGACCGTATTCGCAACAGCGTAGTGAAAAAGCGTGTAGGTATGAAAAATAGTATCAGTGTAAAGATTAGAAAGGGTATGCTCCGTTGGTTCGGGCATATAGAAAGAATGTCAGAAGAAAGAATGACAAAGCAGATATACAATGCGAAAGTGGAAGGATGTAGGTAACGGAGAAGACCAAGACTATCTTACCATGACCAAATAGACAGTGATGATATAGATAGATAGATAGATATACCAAAGAGACCGTGTCTTATCTGAAGGGTAAGTCAAGAGTTTCCTTAACCGGCGAGCGTGTACGAGACGAACTATGAGCGTGGAGGAATCTAGAGAGGTCTGTAAGGAAAGTTGGAACTCTGTACTCTCTGCCTACCCCGCAAGGGAACTGTCGTGATGATATAGATGCTTTTTAGTCTCGTGTATAATAAAAATCATAAAAGTAAAATATTACGAGGTTATTTTGTTAGGGTAATGAATTCGTAAGGCACATTTCACTATATCACCTAGGAATATAGGATTTGACATTTGTCAAGTCAAATTTAACGAGCCTAAACACGATGTGGTCATGTTGCTTAGTTTAAGTGTTTCTATAGTCACCTTATGGATTCATCATCAGGCCCTGGACACCATTTAAGGATGTAGTATTTGTCAAGACATACTCAACGAGGCCAAATACGAGCGAGGTATTAGGTTGAGTTTTGGTGTCCTTATAGCCACCTTCCAGCTTCATCATCAGACTCTGAAAACGGCTTGAAATATAGTGCCTGTTTAAAAAAATCCGATGAGCCCAAACTTGATGAGAAAATGTTCTTTATTTTAGAAATCTTTAACCACCTTACGGCTTCATCATTCGAACCCGGGCACACCTAGGGATATAGTATTTCTCAAGACATATACAATAAACTTACACACGTTGGGTTTAACACAGCTCCATGGTACCATATAATTGCATTGTAATCTAGTTCTGACCTATGTTCAAAGTTTCAAGAAGTTAGTTTAAAATCGTTTGCAAAATTAATACCGAACAGATAGACAGACACCAAAGCATCTTGATAAAAACGTGGTAATAATCAAAATAAACTGATTCTTTTTCATATCGCCAAAGATGTAAGATGCCATTAGAGGGTGAGGCTATTGCCATTATACTGAACATAACTTCAGACTCCGATTAAGAAATTTGCAATAGAAAAACCACACTTTACTAACCCTGAATTCGAATCTACGACCTGATCGCTAACCGCATTATGCTCTACTAGACTAACGTGGTAGTCGCGGAATGCTACATATTATCCTATCTATCTATCTTTTAATCCTTTTATAATAAATAAGATAGTAGGTATGGATGTGAAAATTTTAAAATTAAATCACCCCTTCAAAACGGATCTAGATGTTGGCAGAGATTATGGTAGATTCTCTCGAGTAAGCATACCAGAGGGGCAACCACAGTCATTAACCGACTTCAAAAAGGAGGAGGCTCTATGTTCATCTGTATGTATGTTTTTTTTACGTATGTTAACAGTCGTATATTTCCGTCAATTGTGGACCGATTATGATGATTTTTTTTTTGCTTTGGGTTTCTGCATAGCTCCAAGATGGTCCCATTTTATAATATAATTATTTCATCGGTATTGGACCTTGGACTTTGAAGATACACTTTAACGACGAACAATACGAAGGCGTAGATTGAGATATTATGGTTATTACGTCAACCCTACTGGTACATAATCGTCTGTGTTTTTTTTAATAACTTTTTTGCATGTAAACCGATTTTGATGATTCAGTTTGCATTGTATTCAGTTTAGCTCCAAAGAGTTCCCATTTCAATTTAATCGGTATTGGACCTTGATCTTTGAAGATGCACCACGGGTCTCCTTGACGGCAAACAGCACGAATGTGTAAATTCAGTTATTATGAGTATTATATCAATCCTGTAGGTGCCACACTGTGGATCTAAGTAGAATAATGTTATATAAATATTAACAATTAATTCACTCGTCACGTAAATAGTAAAATATTTTTTTTAAAGTGCCAAGTATCCGACTGTACCAACCGGCACCGACTTCAAATATTTATTTTTTGAAGTCCGTTTACGTTTTTATTTAAAGTTTTTTATTTTAGTAATATTGTAATCCCACTTTGCTGTGAGGAAGAAACGGAAATATAAACTGCGTTTATTTTAGGTTTTGCGTCTTTTTCAGATTTGGTCTAATCTAAACTCTATGGTATAAGATAAGACTAAAAGCATAGGGAGATTATAAACCCAGTTCAGCTGTACACTTTTTGTGGACACTTGGTACCATTTAGGTAACCAATTTAAAAATCTTTGTACCTACATGATTCGTACTTACTTTTTATTCAATATATTATGGCTTGTCATTTTGGCGTAAGCTCAGCGCAAATGTATAGGTTAATATTTGTTTGTCTAGTGACTGTGATCTCGGTGACTTTTTATTTTTTTTCAAGTAATAATTAATGTCGTCACAGTAATAGCCTAGTATTTAGACCATTGGACTGCAATGTCAGAGGTCTCAGGTTCAAACTCAGGCTCGCACCTTTGTCTTTTCGAAAGCAAATGCGTATTGAAAGTTAACTATCACTTGTTATCACTAAGTTAACTATCACGGGAAGATTTTGACCTGAAAAAAGCTTTCGATACAGTGTCGGTGCCCGCTCTTATTCAGAAGCTTGAAAACATTGGAATAAGAGGTACCCCGTTGGCACTTTTTAAAAGTTATTTACAGAATCGTACACAACGAGTAAAAATAGGCAACTATGTTAGTCAGGAAGCAAACATCTCCTTCGGCGTGCCTCGAGGTAGTGTTATCGGCCCTATATTGTTCTTGATCTATATTAACGACTTATACAACATGAAAATTGAGGCCGAAAACATTATCTCCTACACAGATGATACTGCTGTTACCTTCTATGGTGACACATGGGAAGCTATACATGAATATGCGGAAAATGGACTAGCTAGGATTTCAACATGGCTAAAATGTAACCTTCTGTAACCCTTAATACTAATAAATCTAACTATATTTGTTTTTCTATAAATAAATCGTCCCAACCCAAATTTAATTTTTATGTTAAGATTCATAACTGTATTCATAATTCTCTAAATTCAAACTGTTCCTGTCCTACAATAAATAAAGTTGATAAAATAAAGTATCTAGGTATTAACATAGACCAACGGCTATCTTGGCATTCTCACATAGAGCTTATCAGTAGCAGAGTAAGAAAGCTTATCTATATATTTAAAACTCTTCGGCATATTACTTCAAAGGATCTAGTAAATAAAATATATATTGCATTAGCTCAACCTATATTGGTGTACTGTATTCCTATCTGGGGTGGAGCTTCAAAAATTAAATTCTTGGAGCTTGAAAGAGCACAGCGATCGCTCTTGAAAGTAATGTATTTCCATCCTTATACATTCTCTACCACAGAACTTTATAAATTTAGCAATCTTCTATCAGTTAGAAAATTATATATTTTATATCTTATACTAAGACTACATAGAACTATACAATTTGATCAACATTTACTCTACAGGAGAAGATATGATATTGTTGTGCCCAGTCACCCCATTTCAACTCATTTTGCTCTACAACAGTATGCTAAGCGTTCTTCATTTCTATATAATAAATTAAACGCAATTTTAAAAACTTATTCTATGAATAAATATAACTGCAAAATGGTATTAACAAATTGGCTTAAAACTATAACATATGATCAAACTGAATCATTTATGGACATAATATCTTAAACATAATATCTAAGTTGTAATATACAATGCATGGTTAAAAGTTTTGCTTAATAAGAACATGTGAACGTTACTCATCTGTATATTAATATAAACAACATCCTAAAACATATTATATAGGTACACATTAACCCCACTTACTAACTTTATACTGTATAAGTTGTAGTTTTATTATTTTATACTTAAGGTTACTTAATTATCGTTTTAATTAGTTTTGTTAATTAAGAAATATTACAATTACTTTAGTTTTATACAAAACTTGATCTCAATTTATCTTTAAGCAGAAGAGCGGGGCCTCCTAACACAGGTATTGATATGCTTAAAAGGAGTGTTCCTTTTGTTAATTTAAGTAGATTAAGTACAGATAAAGAAAATAAACAATTTTTTTGTTACTTGCTATAACGGTGAAGGAAAACATCGAGAGAAAACTTGCAGGCCTAAGAGTTTCTCGAGGGTGTGTAAAGTTCGCCAACCTGCACTGGGCCAGCGTGGTGGACTATGGCCTAAACCCAGTTTGAGAGGAGGCCCGTGCCCAACGACGGGACAGGGCTAATATTATTTCTTAACAGGGCTAATATTATTATTATTATAATTAATTTCAAAACAAAATGTACTAGAGTGTAACTAATTATGATAGATTAGTCCCCTTTCTTATCACTGACATAATGTAAGTGTAAGCAATGTATTTATATAATCTTGTTTGCGCTATATCTCTTATCTTTATGGTACACCATGTTTTTTTTAAATTTTGATTTAAGAGTTGATGCATAGATTCATTAAATTTCAAAATTCAAAATAGGGCCAGTAACCAGACTGTTGGCGTCGATAGCTCAGTGGAGATGGTAATAAAACTAGTGGACTGTATAATAATTACACTGGCTATATTGTTTAGGAGTATACAGTGGTAGTCGCGTCTACGGTACTGAACGGAAGTATATAAAATATGTGAGAGAAAGTAGGAACGCAGGTGCACTTCCTCGTACGTATCAGCTGACTGGCTGAGGTGCGGGCGCCGGGCACGACTACCGGCCGAGCGTTGCGCGCGCCCCACTCCTCTTGATCCCCGCCTCGACACGTCCTGTTGAGTGGTCGACTCAACACAGACAAAGAATGAGGAACCAGAGCATACGATATTTTAATATTACCTTTGTTAAATTGAGGCAAGAGTTACTATTAGATATTAGCAAATATATATATTACTCAGTGCGGTATTAATCATTAAAGACACTCAAACTACCCATTGCCCCATTTGAATTTATAGATGAAAACAGCTCTTTACACGGTTACTGGTAATTAATTACCCCTTGAGGGTAACTTTTGTACCCTATGATAAAAAAGTTTGTTCTGTTTATTTTTTTACTTTTTCACAAAAATCAACTCTTTCATACATTTTGTCAAATTTGAATATTTTTCTATAAAGCAGTAGGTTTTTTTTACCATAAGGAAGAGGTATTTTGACTTTACGAAACATTTTTTAAAACTTTTTTTTATATTAGAAAGGCTACCCAAAAGAATACTGAATCACATCTATCCAGAAACAAAAAAGCACATGATAATTCAATATTTACAAGCTCGTCCCTGCGTTCCGTTTTAGTAATAAAATTTCATGAGTCAGCAGTTGTGTATTCACAGATTGTTATACAGAAAAATCTGATATCATTCATTCATTCATCATCGAAGCAATAGGAATAGAAAGTTCACTTGGTACGTACTTTGTTTAAAAGAAATCCTGTGCAAAAGGGAACAAGAAATAAAACCGTTGGCTGACGAATTCGACAGAGATTTATCACCTCCGCGAGGTTTTAGCAGTTCCTAATTTACCTACCGGGGAGACAGCTGAAGGGCGATAATTCATTTTTACTTTTATTTTTATACCAGGCAAGTTTCTGGAGAGCCTGATACTTTTTTCCAATACTAATGTGCTGAAATTTATAATAACTTGCTTGCCTCGTTAAAGCGAGGCAATTTTTTGTAGAAAGAAATATTTACAATACCATTCAAAGCTACGCTACTCAAAAAAATAAACACCGTCAAACCTATATTTCCCAAGTAGGTGGTGGCAGAGAGGTACACCCACGTCTCGCCGACGATGCTAGGTCCCATGTTTTAGGAGGCGAGCTTATTGCCATATACCGGGCACAATTTCAGACTCAGAGGATTTGAACCCAGGACCTCAAAGTGATCACAAAGCGATGTGCTTTGCCACTAGACCAAAGAGGTAGTCACTAGACTAACGAGGCGGTCGCTACGCTACTCTAGTGGGGACAAGAGATGGATTGTTCATGGTATCAAAAGATGGACCGATAATCTGGGGAAGGTCGTACGATGGGTATAGCCTAAAGCCGGTCTACGTGGCGATCTTCGGGGGAGGGTTTTATCCTGCAGGTGATTCCTTTTGCGACAACAATAGTAGAATATTGCCACTTTTTATAGTAAGACAAAAATGAAAATAATTAAACTTAACTTCGGTTAAACAAGAATCCCAAAGCGACTGCCCAAGCTGAGGCAGTTCCTCCTTGAAGGGCTCTTGAGCTACTTGCCCCCTTGCCCTTCTGGCTTGAGCGTAGTTGCACGCTCGCCCTCTTGTCGGGTAAAGCTGTATAGGCCCCGTGGCCAGCAGCGTAGATCACTTTAAATGTAGCCCCACACTAGGATTTATTCCTGTGTCGTGGGTGCGTTTACAACCATGAAAATTCACATCCACAAATACCAAGACCGATACAAATAATTGTGGTCTCACAAAGATTTGTCCCGTACGGGAATCAAACCCGCGACTATTAGACACAGTAGGCGGAGCGGCTTAAGCTCTTAACCACTGTGCTAAATCGTCCGTCAAACTTACATACAGACACAAAAAATCAAACAAGAATATAACGATATTCCATACTGTAAGCTGCTCTTGAAGCATTTAAAGTTATCATAATACGACTGTAAAAATACTTAAATCATTATCATCAGACATTAATAAAAGTCTTGCAAATAAAGACATGATTATCTTTATTTTCGAGACTTTTATTAAAATACCTACCAAAGTATACGTAAATCGACTTGACAAAACAAACGGCAAGCATAACATGCCCTAAACTAAAACATAAAAGTTTCGTACCATCTTTGCGCTGATTAATCCTACGCCCACTAAAATGGAGCTCACGCTAAGTGATCCCTCCTGTAAATTAAACCAGCACGATAGATCCCCTGTTTCTTGTGAGTATATAATGACTATTTCCCATTTCACAATACCACGATTTCAATCTTTGGGAAATCAACAAAAATTTGCATACAAAAAGCGCTATCTGTTTTGCATAAATCGATTTACCTATCCTATTTCAAAAAGCTTTTTCCTTCCCAATTTCGACGCCAAGTTTATTTGTAAACAAAGTAAGAATTGCTCTAGGGTATTACCAAATAAAAGTTTGGAATATAGGAGAAAAATATTGATTATATAATTGTACAACAATGTACGAACAATATCACTTCATACCACACACAAAAAAAAAATGATGAAAAAAATGATAGTAATTTTGTGTGCACGCCGTCCCCTTGATATCCAAATTAACATATAAGGACAATAAAAAAGTGCCGGCCACCACAATGGTAGATAGATAGAATAACTCTTTATTGTACACCAATACATTAACATAGAGAAAAAAAATTAAACAAAGGTGGTCCGATTGGCGGTCTCATCGCTAATAGCGATCTTTTCCAGACAACCAAAACTGAAAGAAAAAAAGATATACAAAAAATAGAGGGCAGTAAGTGGCGTACATTTATTAGTTAGTTTTATTTTAATAGGTACAGGTTCATATGCTTATAAATATATATGATACAGAACAATATATAAATATAATAAAGATAGGTTTAAAGAAACGGCATGATAGTAGGTGACTTATTAGAAAATAGTCGAAAGAAACTGCGCGTCTTACTGATACAGGCAATGCATTCCATAGACGAACAGCTTCGACTGAGAAGAATTTATCAAGAAATATCTTGGAATGCATCGGTGTTTCTAGTCTGAGATTCTCCGACGACCTTAAGAACCTTGAATGTGACTCACAGAGGAACTCGAATCATTTTTTAAGGTATAAAGGAGTATTGGGATCAAACAGAATGCTGTTTAGAAGCGATAGTATATGAGCATTCCGGCGAAAGCGAATTGGTAGCCACTTGAGCTTAGCACGAAATTCAGACACATGATCATATTTCCGCAAACCAAATATGAATCTTATACAGAAATTTTGAAGACGCTCAAGTTTATTAAGTTGACTCTCAGTTATATTAAGATAGCTGGCGTCTGCATAATCGAGGATAGGAAGTAGAAGGGATTGTGCAAGAGCAATTTTAGTAGCAGTTCGCAGAAAATTTCGCAACCTTCTTAATAAACCAGGGGAAGCAAAAATCTTGCGGCTAAGTTCTTGAATCGGTAGTGCGTTACAGAATCGAGCATCAAAGATATGGAGCAGTCACGCACTGGTGTATGTATGATTTAATCCTTTTTTAGGATTCCGCGTTTGAAGTTTTCGAATGAAACACTTTTTAGTAGTGTTCAATGTTGCGTACTCAAAATAGCGTTGACTAAGAAATATATAGTTCTGAGTGCTTGCACAACTATTGGAGCGCAACTTTCCATCAGGTGAAATGAGAGCAATAGCTAACCTGTCCTAAATTTAAAAAAGGCCTTGATGTTATTAATCAATTTCATTTACTGACAGTCGCGCAGCCGCGAGGTTAACAGTTTTAAATAAAGTTACTACTAATAGAACATTAACTTTCATCAATACATTTCGGAGGCGGGACCTTGTATGGGACGCCACGTGCGTCGATACATTGTCTCCGTCCCATCTCAGGGAGTCAGTATCTAGGGCGGGAGCTACGGTTGCGAAGGCGGCCCTAGGCAAACGGCGCAAATACGCTGCTATTGGCAATAATAACATTTTGTGCCTTTTGCCGTAGAAACGCTGAGCCTATGGATATCGGCTTCAAAAAAGTTTATAAATAATATAATACGAGTACCTACGCTGATCACCTCCTCGGTTGACAAGAGAGCGGGCTCATTCCCGGGAAACGCAGCCAGCATTCTTGCCACCATTGCACGTGGATGCGTGTCCTTTTGTTTAACGTTTTTGTGTTTGAAGTGTTTCTATATCAGGTAGCCTAGTCATTGATTTTGTAATAAATTTGATAATTTTAAATTTACTAACTTTACATCATATTTCATATTCAGCTTTTATTTATTAAGTGTATTAATACATCACTAAAGATTAGCGGTAAAATTAATGTAATTCATACAGTTCTTTGAACTATTTATACATCCAGACATCTGTTTCACTGTTATTTCAAGCTAAGTATACTCTACTAAATTACTTTATCTGGGTGTATAAATTTAAATAATATTTAGTGGATAAAAATAGACTTACAAAGAAAGTTTCACCGTACTTAAGATTTGATATTATGCTAATGTTTTTATTTTGTTAGTCCTATATACAACATGTAATATAGTACACCATATGAATATTGTAACAAAATATCTTCATAGTATAAACTGCGTACTTTCTGCTTGCCTCTTCCTTAACGTGATTCCTCATTAGTAAGTTTTTCACGCCTTTAAGTAGCAGAAGTTTAACTAAATACGAAGAATTGGTTATGTTAACACCATTGAATTGCCATGCCATCCTTTTCACATTACAAAATCAAATAAAATTAAACATGACAGCATGCTTTTCATATTATTATAAGCGTATTTTTTTTGTGCTTACCCCTCTGGCGTCGATAGTTGCATTCTATATTCAAAATGTATAGAGAACCTCGAAGCTTGAAAGAAGTTCGCTCCTAGCTGATTTTTTATCTCTTTGCTAACGAATGGCCATTAATGCATCTTTCAGCGTCGCGCTCGTAACGGCTATTGTTTCGTGCCAGTTAGTATTCTTTTTTATTGTTTCTGTTTCGTTATTTTATTGTAACTACTATCGATCTTCTGAACATCGGATATCGAGTGTCACTTCACAGCAGTTATATGC
Source organism: Phalera bucephala (assembly GCA_905147815.2). Taxonomy (NCBI): domain Eukaryota; kingdom Metazoa; phylum Arthropoda; class Insecta; order Lepidoptera; family Notodontidae; genus Phalera; species Phalera bucephala. Next base: position 15,257,034 of record LR990615.1, read on the forward strand.
TCTTTTATTCATTCCTGTTGATATAAAATTGGACTATTGATTGCGTTAAATTGAATGCGTTAAGTCATCAGCTAACCTCGCTTTTGATGGCTCCAAAATAAGTGGATCGACACATCGGTCTGTCGGTCAAGGTGGCCACGTTTTGGGCCGCTTCTATATAGATTTGACATGTCTGCCATCGAAACTAAAAGACGTCCATTGAAGTACAAAGGCCTCCCGAAAGATCGCTACGACAACCGCATTCATTTTGTACGCAACCTTCACCAGTTCATTGGGCTACTTTGTGTGAGGCCTACCCTCTCCACGTCTTCTGATACGAGGTCATTAGTCGAGAATCTTTCTGCCCCAACGCCGCTAGTTCTACTAATGGTGTGCCTTACCCAGTTTCTCAAATTTATTAAGAGAGCAGGCAGATCCACCACAAGATTATTTAGGAGAGGTCAATGTCCTTATTTAAGAGAGATAATGTCTTTCATCTAATAAATTAACATAAATTGGCAGCAAAATCCATTTGTTTTATCGAAATAATTCTTAGATTAAACCCTTTCTACAATGATTCTACATTCATAGGAACGCATTTGATCTTCGATTTTACACTGGCTCTATAAAATATCGAATACCTTCGCAAAGCGAATACTAAATCGACTAATTCTCGGTTTTTATATGATCATTCGCTTCACAAATCGCTACTCAGACTGTACTTAAGTAAAGCTCATCTTAAAAGTTCAAGTCAGAAACCGGCCATCAGTCTTATTTATACCTAATATAGTATTGTATAATTCTTCTTAGTGTGTATGGGGGAAATCTCTAGAATACTCCCATACATACTAAAAGTAATCTCTAGAATCTTCTACACTGATTTGCTTTTCACCAACTGATTAAGATACCTACCCTGCAAGGGATCTGGCGTGATGATGTAGACAGATAAATTTATTAATATTGCGTTTGAATTGGCAACTAACTATGATGATACCTGATGATTTAAGTTGCAGAAATCATGCCGCCTGAGCGTTTCCACGATATGTGTGGCATAAATCGATATAGAAATAATGTGTTGCGGAAGTTTTCCTCTCACACAGTTCTAATGAAAAGTCGATCACAAATACCTAGTAGGGTGTACTACTACCGCGCGAAAAGGTTTTTGAACTTATATTCGCCGAAAAATACTGTTATTCGTGACTATATCTGCTTTATTTTTGGACAGAAGGTATGCGGTATTCCCCAGGTTTCATATATATCTCCTTGATAAATTTTATCAAAATTAGTGCAGTGGTTTAGGAGTGAGAAGTTAACAGAAGAAAACTAACAAGGTCACTTTCGAATTTACAACATTACTATTGATTGGCCACTCACGCCTTCGTCTGCAGTGTGCGTGTGTATGTGAATGATCTACGCTGTTGACCGCAGGCCCTTTACAGCTTCACCGGACGAGAGGGCGAGCGTGCAACCACTACGATTGAGCCAAATGGGCAAGGGGGTAACTAGCTCAAGGGCGCCTCATGGAGAAATGGCCTCGGCTTGGGCAATCGCTATGGGGGAGGGCGTATACTAGCAGTCTCGCGGTAGTGCTCTGCACCGGCCGGCGGGCAAGGGATTCTTCGACCTCGCCGGCGAGGTTGGTATCTAATCCTGTGTGCGATATTTGTATCCGAAAGAAGGGATGTAAGGGCATCGGGACGGTCAGTGGGAACACGCCGCGGACGGCAATAGCGGCTGATAGGAAGGGAGTTAGTTTCGTAGTCGGTGGCGGCTACGATTAGCGAATTTCTATGATTGGACGCGTTTGCGAAATATCGGGTTGTTGCCTTTTTAATAAAGGCGCGAATAGGTTCGAGACCGAGATCAAAATGGAGATCGACATTCTGTATAAAACTCGGGGCTACGACGGCTTTGCGGAGGACACGGGATTGGACCGTTTGGAGTCTATCGATTTGAGAGCGGGCGCCGTGCCCGAACACCTCACAAGCGTACGTCATGATGGGCCGTATACAAGTTTTGTAAAGTGTCACATCATTCCTTAGGGACATTTTACTCCGCTTGCAGATCATCGGGTAAAGACGACCGAGCACAAAGGCTGCTCGGTTACGGGCTCGCTTGATGTGCGGTCCGAAGGTTTTGTCTGCAGTATTTGCGGTACCTGTTTAGCAGTTTAGGCGTAGAAAGACAACAAACAGTTTCTTTTACATTTATTATATAGGTAATGATATCGTGAAACCTCCCACGTGTATTTTTATTTCTAAAATAGGAAAATTAAGTTCAAAACAAAATTGAATATTCAAATCACTTAGGCGGGGGACACCGCCGTCAAAACAAGAACGTGATCTATTCACACTTGACCTATTAGTTTTTGTATTCGCACGGCGCCCTGAGTCTTATGGGACATGATTGATTGCTCGTAACTTCGGCATTTTTTCAACTTTTTGTGTATTTATACACTGTTTGATCAATAAATATCATATACGTGGGCCGAATAAATATTTTATAAGAAAAGTAGTCCGTGACAAACAAATTATTATTACGGGGCATTAACTTAGGCTAACATTAATATCGCAGCTTCTTAAAACAACTGGCTAACTTTATACTAACCTAACACCGGCGGTTGAAATGATCCTCATGCACACAATGGTACAGATGTATTTACGTAAGTCCGCAATATAAGGGACTAAAAATGTACACCTAGATATAGCATCCAACGGAATCACAAACGTCGATCTTTATTACAGCGTTTGACTATCCTACCTTCGAGTTTTAGTTATCCTATCCTATGTAAACGCACCCACGACACAGGAATTAATCCTAGTGTGGGGCAACGTTTTAAAAAAAAAAAATATATATATATATATATATATATAGATAGAAGATCGTTATATTTATTCATCGGCAAGAAATTAATTAGTAAAGAGCATAACTTCAAATTTGTCACTTCATACTTACAAATCGTCGCCAACTAGTGAAAACCTCGTAAGCATGTCTAAAACAAAACCTACAAGCCGGCAGTCTTGCCCAGCTTCTCATTTCAACATGGCAGACTATTTTACTTTTTGCATTCACGATCATAGATGGCCTTATGAACTATTATATTGAATTTGTATGCATTCAAGTAATGCGATATAAGCTCTTCGAAATATAAAAAAAAAAAATATTTTTTGGTATTACGAGGTTTTCACGCCTCGCTGACTATATGTAGATAGGTATAGTATATATGTATGAGATAGTTATATAGGGTATGTAGTATAATTTGTCGCTTTATATTTACATATATGTAGGTGTGTATGGTTCTTTTATGCTATATTTGGCCTATAGTCATGTACGGCTGTGAAGCCTGGACTCTTAAGGAGGATACCAAGAAGCGCCTTAAAGCATTTGAAATGTGGTGCCACCGACGCATGCTCCATATAAGCTGGACATGGAAGGTCAGCAATGATAGAGTGCTCCAGCGTATTGGTATGACCCGAATATTGATGCAAACCATCAAAAAGCGAAAAATTGGATATCTCGGACACGTGATGCGCCACGATAGATATCACCTGCTTCAATTGATTATGATGGGCAAAATTGAGGGCAAAAGACGCGTTGGACGACGGAAAAAATCATGGCTGCGAAACATTAGGGAGTGGACCGGAATTGCCAGCGTTAAGCAGTTGTTGCATATGGCTCAAGAAAGAAGCACATACGTAGAGCTGACGGCCAACCTCCAGTAATGGAGAAGCATTTGAAGAAGAAGAAGGTGTGTATGATGACAAACTGCACTATACAGAGCAACACCCAGAATGAAACCTCATTAGCAATGAAATATCTGCGCTACAAATTAATTCTTGGTAAAGCTGAAAAACCGCCGGTAATTTCAAAACATTACAAACTTTCCTTAAATTTTGTTCCTTTAGTTTCAGTTATAAATGAACCAATACGGCTGGGGTCAAATCGAGTTGAGAGATAAGGTCATACTCTGTCACAGAACCTTCTGCGAATGGGTGGAGGCAGGTGTGTCTCGTGAGCTTAGCACGAAAAATTAAAGTCACCGTAGCGCTAGCGAGTTGATATGCCATTCTTATCACACTACAAATTCACTAAATTAACATGAACGTGATAGTACGAGTACTCGCTAGCGTCACACTAACGTGCTAGACCCTATGTTAGAACGTCTCGAGTCGTCTATTAGGCTTCCAATTTGGCTTAACCACTACTACGTGAAAAGGTAACCGAGACGAAGGGCTTAATGTGCCTTCCGCAACATGGAGACGCTTTAAACTTAAAATGGTACAAACAGTCACCTATCTGAGTCCGACCGCACCTAACGCGGCTTCACTTTGATGCATCACGCTGCGAACGCTTTATCTACCACGAAAATATCTCCTTTTGACAAAATTCAAACAATAAGTATAATATACTGTCTTATATATTCTGATTGATGTTCATTGTCCTCATTGCCATGAAATCGGGTGTAAAATCTTCCGTTCACTTACAATTAATATTCTGTTCGTTAAAAATGTATACGTCGGAGATTATGTTTTTGGATGCCCGTCTCACATTTGGTAACAGTGAATTTTATCATCGTTTTCATGGTTGTCTGCATAGGGGCCGAACATGAACAAAAACTTGAAATAACACTCTTGTCACGGGTCTTGTCCGGGACACTGATCTTACTAGATATCAGGACACTGCTAGAAAAATATTCAAGGAAGCGAACAATAGTTAAAGATTAATATTGTCACATGAAATGCAGTGAGCCAATAGAATGACAATGCAGTACCGTCTGCCATCTTACATCGGCAAATATGTCATCGGTTATTCGTTAAAGGCATAGAGTATGTCTGTAAGTCTGGAGTCTGTAAACAAGATTAAAGGTTACTAAAATGTGCTAAAATGACAATAACTGCTTGACATTCCATTAACTGTAATCTTCAAATAAACGATACTAAATATAGTGCTGTGCGATGGCGGATCGCGGCTCGCGGCCGCACAGCCGGTTTTGTGAGAGGCTGCGCGCGCGCCGCGCATCGGGATAGGTAGCGGCGTTCATATGATGCCACAGTGCGATACGGATATTTTGACCCGTCGATGACATTGAAGAACTTGGATAAATTTTATAGCAAACGGCAACTCTGCGACTGTCATAAAGTGACATTTCACTTGATGACAGCGTTATTTTTGATTTTGGCCGCGGGTCAAAAAATCCTTGCGAAACTATATATTTTACTTGACGTACAATGATACAGCATATTTTAGTACTTAAAGTAGACACGCATCATATATTTTCAACTTTTTCGCATAATCACTATTTCACCTTTTTACTGTTATATCCATTACGGTGAATTCATAATTCATTAGCCAACTGGTAACCAATATAGCTAAAGTACTCCAGAATTAAAAATACATTTCATAAATGTGCACTTTGCTTATAACAAATACCGAAATTATTTTTCATGAAAGGGCGTACCCGGCCAATCTGAATATTATATTTTTACGTCCAAAAGATTGTTTTTGTACTATATGTTGGGACGCCATTGTAACCAGTAACTGTATCGCAATTACGATTTAATATACGGAGAACTAGTGCATTTTCAGATGGACTGTGTCTTATCCAAAGGGCAAGTTAAGAGTCTCCGTAACCATCGAGCGTGTATGAGACAAACTATGAGAGCTGAGGAAGCCAGAGAGGTCTGTAAGGAAAGAACCTGTAGAAACTCTGTACTCTCTGCCTATTTCGCAAGGGATCTGTCGTGATGAAATATATAGATAATACAACGCGGTTATTGAATCCAAAATCCTATTAGTAAGCATGGTGTTTCGTAGTTATATAGTCTGTTCAGTATCTTTATTGGATCATAAAGCTAATCCACCGTATTTGACCTACTAGTATTCTTCAAAGAAAAGTGATTACGGGTTCTTATGAAACAGTCTATAGATATATCTAAATCATTTCGCTCAATGCCTTGTGGGGTAGGCAGAGAGTACAGAGTTTCACCAGGTCCTTTCCTTACAGACCTTTCTCTTTTCCTTCATTCTCACAGGTAAAATAATTTAAAAAATATGAAATAATATATTCTTAAAATGTAAACCCATAAAAACCAATCTACATAGAAGATTAGTACGTCAGGTATATCATATAGAATGAAACCGGCAACGATCAATGTGAAGAACCCCAATTGCCATGAGTAATGCCCACAATTTTGTCACCCTCACTCCACCCCGGCCGCTCACTTTTTTTATTTCAATAAATGCCTAATGTCTGTCATCCTAAATATATAACGTCGTTCCGCGTTGTGGCTTAATAAAGTACATTCATAGCCATAATTGTTATTAGAACTTATAATAATGTGTTTACGTCTTTCGAGTAACATATGGCAATGAGAGTTGAATATATGCAACAAAGAAAATAAAAGCAGGATAAATGCGGTCGAAATGCGAACTGTGCTGAATATTTGTGGAGTCTAGCTCAATGACCACATTCACAAGAGCTTAGTTAAAAAGCGTGGCGGTAAAAAAGGTAGTATCGGTGTAGAGATGAAACATAGAATATTCTGGTAGTTAAGACAAATAATGTCCCAATGTGATCGAGAGTGAGCCAATTTCCATTATACCAGACACCATTCTAGACTCCAGTCTACTACTCAGAATTTTTCGAACGAAAATCGCAATGACTTTATCTTGCTATAGATTCAAACTAAACTGTAGGTACCTACTCCTTTAAACCAACGAGAAGGTTTTAGAAAATTTTCATCTAAACGATAAAATCCAAATTCTCTAAGATACTAACTATATCATTAAATGATTATTTTAATACTGTGCTCAAATATACTGAATCTCCCTAAAATAGATCACAAAAACATCAAACACTAATTCATTTTGCGTTCTCAGAATGTAAAATGACAAAGACTTGGGAGGTTGGTCTCTTTCAACAAGACAAATTAATTAGTGTCCAACCTTTGTGGATTAGACTACATATATTTTTATTACTTGTGATATTTTTTGGTCACTACAATTAGTCCGCAGCTACGCCTGCATAATCTATATATTTATATCATCACGGGTACCAACAGGTTCTTTCCTTACAGACCATATTTTTATCTTCACCTTGACCTGAGTCAAGTCCAGTCTGTATCTTTTTTTGTACAAAACCGACTTAAATTCAACATATTGTAGTTTACAGCTTAACGAGCAGGTTTAAGCCAAACAATATTGACATATTCATTGACAAATATCAATATGTGTCATAAAATAATCGATATTTATCTTCGATATTTTTAATTTCGATATATCGATAACTTTTGGAGTATCAATTGCGACGTTTTTTTGTAGAATAATGTAGAAAGTTTGGGGAGGTTGTATGTTTTTTGATCGTAAAAATAGTACAATCATTTCAATTACTCGATATCATAGGATTTTTTTGGTAAAATGTGAATATGACTTAATATGAAAAAAAACGAGGCCGCGTGGTTCCCGGCTTAGAATAGGACCAACCCATCTCATCCCATCGGGTGTCGTACAAGGTGACTAAGGGAAAACTAGGGAATGGGCAGCGTTCCCTTAACATTTCTACCATCAAAAACTGCGCTCGCCAACCCGCCTGCCAAGCGTGGCGAGTATGGCAAACCCCCCCCAATTTATTAAAATGGAAGAAAAAGATAAAACCAGGCCCCTAGTCCCCGGCGGTCCTGTTCGTCCTGGCCACGGTAGCAGCTATGGTAACGACAGGACAAGGGGTGCTAAGAATCTCCGGCAGAGATTCGGCTACCACCAACTACGAAAATTGGCCCTGGTGACATACAACGCACGCACGTTAAGGACAGATGAGAAGCTTCTTGAGCTGGAAGAAGAGATAAACAAGTTGCGGTGGAATATTGTTGGTTTATCGGAGGTCCGAAGAAAGGGCGAGGACACGATAACCTTAAAATCCGGCAACTTGTTTTACTACCGGGAGGGCGAACAGCAGTCCCAAGGTGGTGTCGGATTTATCGTCCACAAGTCACTCATAGACAACGTTGTGTCCATCACTAGTGTGTCGAGCAGGGTAGCGTACCTGATACTCAGAATATCCAAAAGATATTCGCTGAAGGTCATACAGGTCTACGCACCGACCTCGGCATACTCAGATGATGACGTCGAAGTAATGTATGAGGACATTAGTAGAGCCATACATACTTCCAAAGCACACTTTACAGTGGTTATGGGTGACTTCAATGCGCGGATATGGGCAGCGCAACCCCAGGGGTCAGAGGCTGGCCGAATATCTGGAGAAGGAGGGACTCTTTATGATGAACTCTTTCTTCCGGAAGCCGCCTCATAGGAAATGGACCTGGATGAGCCCTGATGGTTCCACACAAAATGAGATAGACTTCATCATGAGCACCAAGCGACAAATATTTAATGATGTCTCCGTGATTCACAGGGTAAAAACCGGCAGTGATCACCGAATGGTCAGAGGCACATTAAATATTAATGTCAAAATGGAAAGATCGCGTCTCATGAAGTCTACGCTCCGACCTTGTAATGCACATATCCAAAACCCCGAGAACTTTCAACTCGAATTGGCAAACCGCTTCGAATTGCTAGACAGCAGCGCATCAGTGGACGAAATCAACAACAGGCTGGTAGAGACTGTCCATACGGTCGGGTCCAAGTATTTTAAGCCCCACCGTAAAAATAGACCTCAAAAACTATCACCCGAAACCTCATGGCTGAGCGACGATGCTGAGTCCTATAGGCAGCTCAATGGACAGATACTGAGGTCCTTGCGACACGATTTACGGTCCTTCAATACAAGGCGTATTGAGGAGACCATAGCACGGAACAGGGGCTCCAGAGTGTTCGCAAGAGACGCGTCTATTGGGCAAAGCCAGTTGACGAAGCTGGGGACGGAGGATGGAAACGTAACGTCGAATAGGTCGGAGGTGCTCGGGGAGATAGAGAGGTTCTATGGGCAGTTGTACACCTCAGTAGCTGAACCTGTTGTTGACTTGGTAAAAGACCCAAGAACCAAGCTAACCCGACACTACACTGAAAATATCCCGGACATCAGCCTGTACGAGATTAGGATGGCTCTCAAACAACTCAGAAATAAGAAAGCGCCAGGCAAAGACGGAATTACCGCAGAGCTTCTGAAAGCGGGCGGAACGCCGGTACTTAAATTCCTTCAGAGGCTGTTTGGTTCCGTCTTGCTCGAAGAGAAAACGCCGGAAGCATGGAACAGGGGTGTGGTGGTACTGTTTTTCAAGAAAGGTGATAACACTTTACTGAAGAATTATAGGCCCATCACACTGCTGAGCCATGTTTATAAGTTGTTTTCGAGAGTCATCACGAATCGTCTCGAACGCAGGCTTGATGACTTCCAGCCTCCCGAACAAGCCGGTTTCCGGAAAGGCTTTAGTACCATAGACCACATACATACGCTGCGGCAGATTATACAGAAGACCGAGGAGTATAATCGGCCACTATGCTTGGCGTTTGTGGACTATGAGAAAGCCTTCGATTCGATCGAGACTTGGGCGGTTCTTAGATCTCTCCAGCGATGCCGCATTGACTATCGGTACATTGAAGTGTTGAAGTGCTTGTATAATAACGCCACCATGTCAGTCCGAGTACAGGGGCAGTGCACGAAGGCGATCCCCATAAAAAGAGGAGAAAGGCAGGGAGACGTCATTTCTCCGAAACTGTTTACGGCCACCTTAGAGGACGCCTTCAAGCTCTTGGAATGGCAAGGACTTGGCATCAACATCAATGGCGAATACATCACTCACCTTCGGTTTGCCGACGACATTGTGGTCGTGGCAGAGTCGCTGAAAGATCTAGGACGAATGCTCGGTGACCTCAACAGAGTATCTCAACAAGTGGGTCTTAAAATGAACATGGACAAAACAAAAATAATGTCTAACGTCCATGTCGTACCCACCGCACTCGCCGTTGGGAACTCTACTCTTGAAGTTGTCGACGAATACATTTACCTGGGGCAGGTAGTCCGGTTAGGTAGGTCCAACTTTGAGAGAGAGGTCAATCGACGAATCCAACTCGGCTGGGCAGCGTTCGGGAAACTGCGCAACATCTTCTCATCCAAAATACCTCAGTGCCTAAAGACTAAAGTTTTTAATCAATGTGTGTTACCAGTGATGATATATGGATCAAAGACGTGGTCTCTTACAATAGGTCTCATAAAAAAGCTCAGAGTTGCTCAGCGAGCTATGGAGAGAGCTATGCTCGGCGTTTCTCTACGCGATCGAATCAGGAATGAGGAGATTCGTAGAAGAACCAAGGTCACCGACATAGCCGTTAAGATTAGCAAGCTGAAGTGGCAATGGGCGGGCCACATAGCGCGTAGATCGGACGGGCGTTGGGGCAGAAAGATTCTAGAGTGGAGACCACGTATTGGCAAGCGCAGCGTGGGACGACCGCCTGCCAGATGGACCGACGATCTTGTGAAAATCGCAGGAAGTCGTTGGATGCAGGTGGCATCGGACCGGTTACGCTGGAAAGCGATTGGGGAGGCCTATGTTCAGCAGTGGACAAGTATAGGCTGAGATGATGATGATGATGAAAAAAAAACCTCTATAGCCACCGCTGTAGCGTTACGTCTATCATGATTTTGTGCCAGTACTTTAACGGAACATATCCACGATTACTGCTTGTCGACTGCAGGCTTTCGAAATGAAAAGCCATTGGACCCTTAACGTGCGCGGTCCCTACAGACAATTCAATTTGCCAATTATATATCAGCACCAACTCATTTTAAAGGCAATCCACATAAATACAGAAAATCTCACTCAGGTACACCTACTTTTCATTAGCAACAACTTCCCCAGAGCAAAAACTTCCTCCCCTTTCGTTTTACCCTTCTCAACATGGATTTATTGTTTGAAGGTCAGTTTTAATCTTATCTGTTCTTGTAATCGATTTCTTTCCCTGTTGGAGTGTTCGTGATTATAGTAAACACCTTCTCATTTATCAAGCATATTGGTTAGTACTTTTTTTCCGTTTTTATTGTTTATTTATTTGTTTGGCTGTATAAATTTAATAATGTAGTCTTTTAATTTTGTGTATATTCCCGACTATATCTAGTCTTTCCTTTCACGAAGATTTTTTAAAATATATGTTAGATTATTGATTTTTTAATTGTGAGCTATTTTTAAGCAAGTGTACTTCTTTATTTGGATAACATAATACAATTCACTTTTACACTGAAAAATACCATATTTACCATAAAAAAATGTATACCTAATAAATGTAGTAAAGAACCTAATCATACAAATCCTTTCTACGTGGAATGGTGGCAAGGACGCTGGCTGCATTCACTCGCTCTTACCCTTTTGAGCGAGGAAAGAGCCATCCCTCTTGTCACCTTTGAGGGCGATAAGTCCAGGTGTTATTTTTTTATAAATCATTTTGTTCTGGAACTCTATAGAACTAGCGTCTCTACGGCAAATCGCATAAATAAGTACAAGAGTATTTGTGCTGCTTGCCCAGATTCGCTTTTTCCATCGCAGCTCCCGCATTAGACACAGACTTCCTGAGGCAAAACTATTGGAGTAATTTTATTTACATTTTTTCATTTAATACTGACTGCAACCTCAAGAATATCGAGTATACTATATTTTTTTGGAGTATACGTAAAATCATACACAAATTTTCACTTTGTCTACTTCGGCAGTGACAAAACAAGAAAAGAATGTAATGAAGATATTGTAAATAATTTACACCACTATCTCTGGCTGGACAGCCTTTAATGGAAACCATGTTATTGTAGTCACTTGCACGTGTTTACGTTCCATAACTTTAAAATTATGTAACCATGAACTAGTGCCATAATCAAGTATACACTTTCCAGAACGTTATTTTTGTACTGTATGGTATTATTATGTACCATAAAGTACATACGGTATTAGTATGGTTATGGCACACAGGTGGCGGTTACATCACTTTTAAGGAATGAACCGTTTTTTTTTGAAGAACGTTTAAAGTTTGACAGTGCGTATCGGGCATGTTGCTCAAGCTACAGCTCTGAAATTTAGAACTCAAAGTATAATTACTATATTGCAAGATTAATAAATGGGATAAATCAACACAAAAACTTAATTTTATTTTTTTAACAAATTTTGATAGTAAATTTTAATGATTTGTACGATTCTTTAACAAATCATTAAAATTTACTATCAAAATTTGATTTCGATTCGATCCCACGTCGCCAAAATGCGAAATAACCCTACCTAAAAAACTAACTTTTTCTAGATGCATTTGCTAGATGGGTGTCACGTGGATTGTAAGCATCTCAAATGCGACAGTTTTGCTTGTTGACATATCCGTTCATTCAATAAAAAGAATTATTAAAACTGTTTCAAAATTGACAAAAATATCGGTGAACATATATAACAAAATACATGCAGCCGAACATAAACCCTCCTCTTTTTTGAAGTTGCTTAAAACCGAGACTCGACACTGAAAGTAATTGTCCGGCTGAAATCGAATCGAAATTGAATTGAATTTTGATAGTAAATTAGTTGTAAGGGGCAATTTTCTAAATATATATTTATCTAGGTATTATACTTAATTCTAATGACTACACCTTCGCTGTCTTACAACCTCAGCTCCAAAAGTTTGGACATACGTAAATGTATCGGTCAGATGAGGCGAATATAAACACCCCCGTTATTTTATAGTGGCCATCCCCTGTAACTTTAGGTTAATTATTCTCTAACGGTGAATTAGGCGGAGTAAAATGTCCCTTAGAAATAAGGTGACACTTTACAAAACTTGCGTTCGACCCATCATGACTTATGCGTGTGTTGTGTTCGGGCATTCGGCCCCCTCTCACATCGATAAACTCCAAGTGGTTCAAAACCGCTTCCTCCGTAAAGCCGTAGGAGCCCCCTGGTTCGTACGGAACGTCGACCTCCACTCCGATCTAGGTCTCGAACCTATTCGCGCCTTTATTAAAAAGGCGTCAACACGTCACTTCGCGAACGCTTCTACCCATGCGAATCCGTTAATCGTAGCCACCGCCGACTACGATCTCCCCCCCGACCCCTGCCGCCACCACCGGCCGCGACATGTTCTCACCGACCCCCCCGATGCTTTGTCATCCCTTCTTTCCTCTCAGAATACGGGCGACGACGACGACGTAGTAGTAGACCCCCTCCCATAGCCGGCGGTTGACCGGTGCACTTAGTAGTGCACCCGTCCCCCTACCGCGACTGTCCCATCCGAGGGCGCCTCGAAGAGGCGCCCTCGAGTATGTCGCCTCTTGCCCTTCTGGCTGGCTAGAGCGTAGTGGTTGCACGCTCGCCTTTAAGTCCGGTGAAGCTGTAAAGGCCTCGCGGCCAACAGCGTACATCATTCACACACACACACACACACACACACCTCAAATGTCTAATTGTTAGGTTTAATTCAAATCATAAAGCTAATTTTATTACCATGGTTATTGTTCAAGTTACTTTCTGAACATATGTGGAAATTATGACGTACGTATATTTAATACAAAAAAAAGAAATAAAGCCTATCTCACTGACGGGTCTTCTCTCACAAATCGAGGTGAGAACGATTAGGTTATACTTCACCACATAAACTCAGTGCGGATAGGTGGAGGCAAGTTTGTGGCCATCTGCTGTTGGAATCTACCAAGCTGCCTAAAAGGCTGATAATTTGGCTTAACGACTGTCACATGATTTGATAACCGAACTCGAAAATGAAAATGCCATAAATGGTCACCCATCTCAGACCGACCGAGCCAAACGCTGCTTAACCTCGGGGCTCGATAAGAACACCGCGATTACACAGCGCTAGAAGCACATATTTTATACATATTCTGTGTAACAGCTAAAAATATTATTTTAAAAAGTAACATATTATTACTGAAAATCAAACCGTATTTCATTTGCTTGATTTTTTTACTTCAATCAAAATCATTATTTTCTACTTGAAGCGAAATAAATGACAATTTTAAGAATTTACTTGGCGTCGGCAGTAAACAATCATATTCGTCATATCTTATTTTATTCGTTTCGTAGCCGCCAGGAGCAAGTAGGCGTCATTAGGCGGCTCGTAGTCCGCTACGCCGTAGCGCTGGAGTGCTACGCCGTAGCTTTAATCACACCGTCTCTCAATCAACAGCAATGACAAAATTTATTTAATGTACTTGTTACAAATGAAATGAAAAGAAATAGAGCTAGAACTTTACACCTTCGTTACGTATTTTATACGTTTATGTACGAAATAGATTATTAATTAAATGAATTATGAAGGTAAATACTTACAATACTTACCACAATGCGAACCTAACCTTGCTTACTTACTTTCCAACTACATAAAATTAATACAATCCAAGTAAAAGAAATATTTTTCTATTGAAAAGTTTAATTGTAGCAACAATTTTAAAGTGAAAATTAATACACTCACAGATAGAATATTAGTTAAGAAAATATTAATACTAAGCCCCGAATCAATAGTTACAGTCATTTTAAAGTGCATTGATATGGAAGCACCTTACAAATACAAGTTATTTATTCACCACAGGGTACTACGAAAGAAATGCCGACGCTTTAGAAATTAAAGTAGAACGGGTAAATTGTTACGCGAAATCGGAAAATGCTTGTATCGCCAACAAAAGATCTCGGAAGCTTTGCTCCTTCTTTGGCCATTCACAATGGTATTACAGGCGGGATCCAACGATATGGGATGGAAAATCGTTCTGATGCGTAAATAATTGAAAGTACGATGTAAAATTGGAGAACTCTATCGTTGGCTTGGATTCTCGACAATGACCGTGGTAGCCTATTTATGCCGAAGTATACCTCTTGGTGTATATAGGGAATACACACCGATAATACGATAACTAAATATTTATTTAGATACAAAAAATATGAAACAAATTAGGACTTTAGTATTTTTCACATAGGATGAGTAGTGACAATTATAATTGCCAAACGAAATTAATATATAATTCAATGGCGTTAAGGCATACAACCATAAGTATAGAAACGGGTCATGACTCTTATTGCCATTTAATAAAAAATAATTTCGTTTGGAAATTAGAACTGTCACTACCCATTCTAAGTGAAAAATACTATAGGACTGCCTCGTTGGTCTAATGGCGAAAAATACGCGGAGCGTTGTGTGTGTGTGTGAATGATTTACGCTGTTGGCCGCGATGCGTTTACAGCTCGAGCCAGCAATGCGCGTAGCGATCACGAGGTCCTGGGTTCAAATCCTAGGTCGGACAACAAGTAATTTTTTCTACAGAATAATTTCCAGTATCAGTCTGGAATCTGGCTTGGTGCCCGTTATGATAGCAATAAGCTCACCCTCTATTACATGGAACCTAACATTGTTGGCAAAAAGTAGGTGTACAATGTTAACAGTACACCTCTGCCATCCCCGCTTGGGGAATATAGGCGTGACGGTGTTTATTTTCCATTTCTGAAGTGAAAACTTCTTTAGGCGCGTTGGGCATTTTTGAGATGGGAAAAAAACCATTGAACATGCGACACTGTTACCGTTACCGACACCTCTGTATATAAGTATGGACATATATTGTGTGTGTACGTACATAGATACACATGCACCTAGTTCACGTTTTCACTTCTGTTGGCACTCCCGGAGTGCCACTGCTGTTTTTTTTTGTTTTATTTTGATATCAAAAATATTTGTTAAAGGATGGGTCTTGGGACATTAGATGTGTGATACCAATAGACATAATAAGGACTAGAAGAGTAGTTGCAAAGCGTCAGCTGAGAGATTAGCATGAACATATAGACATTAGCATGATCTTCTTTATTTATTAAATTTGAAATGTAAAAAGGAAGGTATAACAACTCGACATCATTACATTAACATCATTTGTGCTAAGCCCTCAGATTTTCCAAAAGGATAATTAGGATGGCTCCAGTATCGGTATTGAAGAAAAAACTATTCTCAAAAATTTAAATTTAAAAAGACATTTTTAAAATTAAGCTTTTAGAGCCAAAATTACGACGAACATATCTTGCTTAGTTGAGGAGTTCCTATGGCTCCCTTACGGCTCCATCATAAGACTTTGGACACAATAAAGGTTTAAAGTACTCGTCAAGACAAATCCAACGAGCCCAAACACGGTGAGGATATATTGAGTAGTCGGGTGGTTCCATTGGCCATCTTTCGGCTTCATCATCAGACCCCGAACACTATTTGGTTGTAAAGTACTCGTCAATACCAATCTAACAAGCCTAAACACGAGGGGGTTACGTTATATAGTTCACATGTTCATATGGCCACCTTCCGATTCCATCCATCCATTCCATCAGACCAGCTCCTTGGTACCATATTATTTAATTGTCATCGACTTTACATACGTAAGCCACATTTCAGCTCAATGCGGGTATTCCCGCAAGTGCTTGAAAAATGAATCACATGATTTAAACCGAAAATACAGCCAGACATACGAACATTGCAAGTTAAATAAAATGTAAATATTTAATTGTTTTTGCAAGCGCTAAGTGACCACGATGTTCTTAGCAATCACGAAGGTGAAGCCACGTTTGTCTCGGTCAGTTTGACTTGGGTGTAAATGTATTATATGATAATCTAAGTTAGATGTCTTATGCCACTAACCTTCTAGCCTTCTCCAATCCACAACCATACCATGATGAATTATGACCTATTCACTGTGTCTCTGTGATTTATTCTAGCTTTCGCCATGCAGTAGGGCAATAAAGACTATTTTGTATTATTTTCTTATATTAAGAAAATAAATCGGACTATCTTACACGCCACTGAAAATACAAAATGTCTGCTATTGTTCACCAGATCGGTCGCTTGAGAGTTTTTATAGAATAATAACTCTCAAGCGACCGATCTGCTTGCAATAGCTTTATCCCATTATGTAATAAGATCACTCCATTATGACGACAAAATCTAATTGTAATGTGCGTACGAAACTTGCAGAATATTAAATTCACATATTAAAATGATCTTAAAATTAGCCTTTTTATACAGGTTTCAAGCGTTTCAAGTCTCAAGACTGAAAGTTTTAAGTATACCGAAGTAATAACATACAATACGTAGTATAATTCCATACTTAAACAACGTAATTGATGTTGAAGAGGATACAGCAAGACACAGCAATTGATCCTTAAAAAAAGAATAAAAAAAATATCTCTCTAGTATAGTTCCAACAGGTAAAAAAATATGCACAAAAAAAATTTAAAAAAAAATGTGGTCGGAAAAATTTAAAACATGAGGTTCTACGAGGGCAGACGGACGCGTCCGACCGTCTGACCGTTTAGCGCAGTGGTTAAAAGTTATGAAAAATAGTATCGATATAAAGATTAGAAAGGGTATGCTCCGTTGGTTCGGGCATATAGAAAGAATGTCAGAAGAAAGAAGGACAAAACAGATATACAATGCGAAAGTGGTAGGAAGGCCTAGACTATCTTACCACGACCAAATAGACCGAGTCTTATCTGAAGGACAAGTCAAGAGTCTCCGTAACCGGCGAGTGTGTATGAGACGAACTATGAGAGTGGAGGGAGCCAGAGAGGTATGTAAGGAAAAAAAACCTGTTGGAACTCTGTACTCTCTGCCTACCCCGCAAGGGATCTGGCGTGAAGATATAGATAGACAGATAAATTTCGCTCCGCCCACTGTCTAATAGTAGCGGGTTCTATTCCTGCACGGGACAAATAATTGTGTGACCCACAATTAATTCGGTCGGTTTGGTTTCGGTCTGGGTATTTGTGTATGTGAATTTTCATGTTTGTAAACGCACCCACGACACAGGAATAAAATACTAGAGTGGGGATAAGTTTTATTAAAAAAAACGCCGGCGATCGTATTCCATTCCAAGAAAAACTTCAACATTATTAAAAATCTAATAGCATTTTGACTGACCTATGATTCGAACCTCGTGATCACCAGTGGTTCTTCAATTTTACTCATTGTTTATAACACACCCTCATATTACTACCGCATAATTACCTCAGTTATTCCAAAGAAAAAATATTTATTGGTCGTATTATAAACACGACCAATAAAGTAAAATACTCCATATTTTATACACTATAATCAATGTATTAACTTTTCAAAGTTAGTCACATTTTTAAGGGAACCTACTTATACTAATGTATGTAGTATGTACAATTTGCACTTTAAAATCGTTCTTATGTAATATCTGCCATTATGAGCATTGTATATCAATAAAGGCTTTGGTTAAATAGACATAAAACAAATAAGTACTTCAAAAGGCAAATTTTATTTATGGTCCACCGTATACACAATGAACGGACCCTTTCAATGTAAAATTCCGCATTAATATACTTACTCGCATATATTACAATATTTACAAATGGATAAATCACACTTAATTGAACACCGAGGGCGGTTAGTTTCTCGCAAATTTTACGAAGAAGAGTGTGGCCGCGACTAGCGCAAGCTGCGGGGAGGACAGTGCATCGCCGGCACCGGCCGCGGCGCGCGCGCGCGCGCTTCCCCCTGTCTCACCACGGCACCTTGCACCCCCCGCGCCAACACTCGCCGAACTTCGGCCACGCACTTTCAGCAAATTCCTGTGTTAGCGCTAAGGGATTACCTGTAGTAAGTAAATTCTCAACTTCTAGGATAACCGACTTCGGCGTCTCTAGCATGTAATTTCCAGTCAGTTTGAAAGTATTCACACTAGCGATAGCCCATCGATGCGGTCGACTTTATTGTTGCAGATTTCTAAAGTGTCGACGCGTTCGAGTCTGTCGAAGGCACCAACTCGCACAACGCCCAGATCCGACTCACGAAGTGCGAGCCGACCGACGCGCAGCAAACCACGAAATGTGTCGGCCACTACTGCTGGTAGATCCATATATGCCACTTCTAACACTCCGACGCCTTCCAGCCCCGCAAAAGCTAAAGGTTCGATAGATCTTATTCCCGAGGGGAGTTCTATTTGAGCGACGTCATTAAGGCCGGAGAACGCATGCGCCAATATGCGTTTAATGGTATTATTCTGAAGAGAGATGAGCTTTATGAAATTGGTTCCGGCAAAAGTGTATCCTTCTATTTGGGTGATCCTGTTGTGTGTGAGTACGATGGAAGTGATATTCTGCAGGGCGGCGAATGCGAATGCGTCGACGGTTGCCAGCGGGGTGTGTTGTATGTATAGCTCGCGGAGTTGTGGAAGACCGCGGAAGGCGAAAGGGTGGATACGTGTGAGGTTGCAGGCGTCGAGCGCCAGTCGCCACAGTTGCCGCAGATGTGCGAAAGCATCGGAGCGCAGCATACGCTAACTCAACGCCGAAGGAACACCTCGTAGAGACGCACTGTTGCACACCACCTGCAGAGGAAACACATCTATAAAACAAACATTTCTTCTTACGATCAACCTTATATCGAAAACAAATATTTTTCGCCGCTTTCACAATAAATATCAATCCCCAACAAATTATTGAATTATCATCAGTTTCGCTGTGTCACGGCCTAAGCTTTATTCCCACTGTTTGTTTGGTCAATAAAATTAATCCTTTCCGAAATATTGTCATCGACGCACACGAGCCCTTGTCTATAGTTAATTGAATTGTTCCAAACTTAAGCTTCGCAAATAATCGATCAAAACAAATATCAATTTGATTCAGTCCTCTACCTATACTATCACACAAAGTGTACCTACAGGGCTGAATGCGTCGATGTGAGAGATTCAATTCAATTTAGTGGGTGCGTACCATTTCGATTTGCGTGTATTAGTAGCTTGTTTATGCAATTTATGAATCAATATACGTGGTACGCACCTGTTACGTCAAATAAAACATACCAGGCAATCCTACGTATTTTTTCTATTTTAATCGTATGCAGTTCTTCAGAGCTTTATTCAAACATTCGTTTTATGGGTGAAAGTGATATGAAGAAATTTTTAAATAATCCTCTTTAAAACTGCCTGGTAAAACCTAACTAATAAATAAACAATTGCCGCTGAATAAAATAAGAGCTAAAATAGCATAATTACGACAGAATATGTTTATACTTAACTACGTGGTGGCATTGGGCAGCAGACAGATAACGAACAAAAAATTCTATTTTGTTTTCAATTATTAAGTTTTTCAGGAAACGTACCCCAAAAATATAAATGCTAGCATTTGTAAATTAAATAAATAAATTGGAGAATTTGAAACTACACCTGCCAAGAAAAAGAAAAGCAGTAAATTATCTGCGGCAAAAACGGCAACAAACTTTCAACTTCAATCGTAAAGATTATAGTATCTACTTTTAATTCGAACCATTAAATCAAAGTATCTTCTTACCAACTTTTTGTTACGCAATCTAATTGTACGGGGTCCGAAAATTACGTGACTGATAATAACTGAACTAAACTAACTGATACATTTACTTTAATTAATCTCTCATAATATTTCTGTCACTGTAATCATTTGTAAAAGGTATATATAGGCTCGACCTAAAATATAATATAATAATAAACGTACTAAGTTCCCTTTGTTCAGTTGTTTGTAGATTCAGATATTATATTCAATCGCGGTACAAGCATATAGGAGGCTCTCAAATATTATGTCCTTAAACTCGATATAGTAGACCCATAACTTAGTGGTGCGACTCAAGCCATGTTTTCCCTCGAGTGATTCGAGTGAATTTGTCTAACTCGGTATTTGAATGAATATAAATTTTACTCAAGAATGCTTGCAAGTAGATTTGGTGAGCGCTAGATAGATGTTACTAGTTCACTATAGTCTATAATTCTAGTTATTTGTTCACTGCGAATTTTGTTTTTGTTACTTAGCAGTAGAGTGGGGTATGTAAACAATCACATAAAAATCACATATTATTTGTTTAATAAAGGTACCTATTTGAAAATAATTTAACTACAGTAATTGTAACTCTTAACTCTAGTGATCACTTTCACTCGAGTTGCCGGGACTGTAAATAGTGACTGTAAATAGTTACTTGAAAGCTCGACTATAACTCGAGTGACATAATAAAATAAACTGAGTGACTAGAGTCACAATATCCTACTCGAGTTGCATCACTACCATAACTGTGTAAGTTCCACAATTTTATTTTTGAAATGAAGGTCGTTCGTCATCTTCAGTCCTACAACTTGACTTCCCACATCATTTCTATTGGATACCAGTGGTTAGGAAATTAAACTACTTCAACTAAATAATTCCTGACCCTCATTTAAAATAGATCCAATCAAAATCATTTTCTATAAAATTAAACCCTTGTAATTTCGTTTCATTGAAAAAAATTTAAGATATAACGGAGCTGCCAGCAACGCCAGCTATCTTATTAGGTATTTACTGAAACTATTTAATCACTGACGTATACCCAGCAGTGTAATGAAAAGGCCTTAAGGTTAACCTTTTTTATTGTTATTTTACTGACGGCGATAGCTTAGCTCAGTGGTAGACTTGATGGAGAAGTTTCAGGTTAAAACCCCGCCAGGGACAAATCTTTGTGTGACCTACAAATATGTGTTTCGGTCTGGGTACTTGTGTATGTGACGTTCATGTTTATAAACGCACCCACGACAAAGTGTTAAATTCCAGTGTGGGACTAAGTCTTTTTAAATAATTAAAAATTGTTTGGCTAAATGTAATAGTTTGGCAGTCGTGTTTCAGCATGTACTCCGGAGTTGCCTTACGAGGAGGCGGGTCTAGCCATCGGGCTAGACCCGCCTCCTCGTATGATCGCATACCAATCTCGGAACTCGATCTAACTTCCGTCTCCTCAGTCTATAGAGTGAATAGGCTATTACTGAATCAAAAAGCTACATCGTCGCCCCAATCGTCACTTTCCATGAGATGAGATCTATTTCCACACATTGAGTACGTGCTGGACATGACACCTCAAGTAATTTTTTTGTAGTCAAAGTTAGCACGCACTCTAGTTCCCTTTGTTTCATGTACTTTCCACAACGTGACAACTAATATTGCCATGTTTTATATCAAAAATATGCCGACACTCGCAATGAGATACTGTTTAAATAACTCTAGAAACAAAAGAATTTATTATCTATGAAAACACAAACATATCCCGCTAATCGTAGAATTAGCGGGGATGTTTGTGTTTTCATATCATCGTATTTTCCACCATTTTTTGTTTGACATAGCTCCTCTAGTACATAATACATAATGACAAAATGGCTCCATCGTCATTTTCCTTTAGGTGAGTGGTCAATCGGTGACCAGTCTGCATATGAAAAAAAAAAAAAAAAATATCTATTCCCACACAATCATCATCATCATCAGCCTACAGCAGTCCACTGCTGGACATAGGCCTCTCCAAGTGCACGCCGCTGCTTCTCGGCTACTCGCATAGCCTAAGGGCCTAAGGGCGTCCTGCATTACGTTTGCCAGTCCGTGGTCTCCACTCCAGAACTCGTTTGTCCCAGCGTTCATCGGTTGTTCGGCTAGTGTGGCCGGCCCATTTCCACTTCAGCTTACTAATCCGGTGGGCTATGTCGATAACCTTGGTGCTCTGTCGAATGATTTCGGTCCGGATTCTATCCTTCAGAGAAACTCCGAGCATAGCCATTTCGATATCTAGCTGAGTGACTTTAAATACTTCAACCACACATTATCTTTTACTTACTTGAGATTGTGACAAGCAGATGCAGTGAGCGGGGCAGGGCGGAGTTAGCGGCGTGAGCGCCCGCCCCCGCTCATGGCGCCCCACGTTGCCGCCGTCACCAACCAACACACCACCCATCTGCAACAAATGATTTTTTATAAATATTCTGATCGACAGAATGTATTATGTCCCATGATAATTTATATGAAAAAACAGACAAGGAATTATTCCTTTGTCGTGAGTGCGTTTAGAAACGTGAAATTTACAAACACCTAGAATGCCATGCAAGAATCTAACCCGCGACTACTCGATTCAGTTAGCGGAGCGGCAAAGTTTCTAATCGCTGAACTAATCATCCGTCAAATATTTCGTCCTTTGGCTAAGGTTTAAGTTTTCAATGAACACATCAAAAGCCAACATATACGAATTAAAAATTATAGCCTTATATACCTTTCAATAGTTTTAATTTCATATTCTAGCAGGTGTCAATAATAAATAACTTATATGATGATTAAAGTTTTCGTTGGTTAATGGAATTTTTGTTTATTTAATTTTACGAGATAATACATAAACATTGTCTATTTTTAATGGGTATAACTCCCAAATTATAATCGAATCGCGCGATATTGTGCAGGGGATACAGCTAAAGGACATTGTTCTGCGCCCATACATGATTTTCCTCAGAACCAACTGCAATAAAAAAAAAAGTTGTATGATTTCAAATCACCCATATATTCTCTTAAGGCATTTATTATTAAACGCACAAAAAGTTTGAGGCACAAAAAAAGCACAAAGATTTTGAGGTTATAATTCAGTAGCATTAATACATATGAGGTTATGTTATGTGTTGACATTTAGTAAAGATTTCGTTGATTTCGATATAAGTACTTACAATACTTTAAAAAATCGTTTTAGATCACAAATTTTCCGTTAGATATATTTGCCAATATTTTAATAAAATATATAAATAATGATGGCATGGGTCAAATGTTTGTTGGTTCTGGGGCAATTTTCGACAGTGTCCTTTAAATACATAAAAATAAACACTGTCACGCCGTGTTAGGGCTCATGTAATAGGGGGCGAACCTATTGCCATTTTACAAGGCATAATTCCAGACGCCAAAGTTTTACTGGAAATTTTTCTATCGAAAAATTATATTTTGTCCGTCCTAGGATTTGAACCCAGGACCTAGTGATTGCTACGTACATTATTCGCCACTAAACCAACGAGGCTGTCCAAATATTCGTCGCCAAAATATTCGTCGTATGGTTGTATACAATAGTCGCCGTTTAAATACACAATATCGCATATTTATAATTGGTAGGTACGGAATGATGAATGATCACTATTTAATTATTTTACACAATTCGGTTAGAGTTAAAATTAAGCAAATGCCCTATTTAGACAAACGCTTTTTAAATAGAATTCTCCTAAGCTTCTCACAAGGTGACAAGAGACTTAGTACAATTAATGTTGATAACCGCAACACCCAACATGCGGTATGCGATATCTCTCGAAGTAGGTATTCCAAGATTTAGCTCTCTGACTAACGAGGATAATAAGTAACAACAACTTTCCTTGATATTCCAAATTCCAAAGTGAGGTTTTGCCTTATGATAACAATAATAATGTTTATTTTTTTCTCAACACAAAGGCTTACATTTTACGATGAAGCTTGACAAAACAGATATACAATGCGAAAGTGGAAGGTTGTAGGTACCGGGGAAGACCTAGAATATCTTACTACGACCAAATAGACCGAGTCTTATCTGAAGGATAAGTCAAGAGACTCCGTAAACGGCGAGCATGTATGAAACGAACTATGAGGGTGGAGTCAGCAAGAGACGTATGTAAGGAAAGAAGCTGTTGGAACTCTGTACTCTCTGCCTACCCAGCAAGGGATCTGGTGTGATGATATAGATAGATATATGAAGCTTTATGCGCTTACGACTACCAAGCCACAGGGGTAGACTTTAAATTCTTACTTTTTTAACAAGCTTTTATTTAATTTGCTTTGTTCGTATGTATGTTTGTAGTATGTTGTATCTTTCCAGATAACATTTGGTAAACCATTTTTCCTGCACTCACTGCCATCCGATTGAACTGAAATTTGGCATACGTATGATAACTTCGGTGACAATGCAATAATGTGTTGTATCTTTCCAGATAAAATTTTGTGAACCATGTTTCCTGCACTCACTGCCATCCGATTGAACTGAAATTTGGCATACGTATGATAACTTCGGTAACAATGCAATAATGTAGTGCCGCATTACGCGAATAGGCTCTTAATTACACTACAATTGTCGACGACATGTGGGTTGCCTTAGCACACTGCCACTGTGGAACCACCACATACGGAATATGGTGTTACGGTGTTTTATATTTATGAAAGTGTATCGAAGCCGTACCTACCTCGCACTTTACAAGACTTTAAAGGGTTCGTATAAAATTCAATCGATAAGCGGAAATGGTTCCGCTCTCGATATGAGTACACACTCAAATGCCTATTGACCTCTTTTGGCTTGAATTGACGGCAATTTATAGCATTCATTATGTAGGCTCCTCTACAGTTACCGCCTACGAGCTTTCCTTCGCCTTCATTAAACAAAATTGAAATTCTGAGTATAGATATTTTTATTCATCGAGAAAAATGTTGTACATATAAACGTTGTTTTTATTTAAGTCTTAGTATTTGTTGTTTTTATACAGTAGTTTAGTATCATTGGACCGTTATTTTAACAAATTTTTGTAAGTCATAAGTTCCTTTTTACATACAGCTACGATTTTTTTATATGTCATTATTTACCCCTTGAAATTACTATTACGCACCTCCTTGTCGGACACTCATCACCTGTTCACTCAAGAATCATCATTACTACCAAAATTTATTCCTTTTCTATAATAAGTGCAGCACCTATATTCAAAAAGATTAGAACAGTTACTGCACTTCTCATAAGGACGATAGTAATATGAAGGCATTTTAGTAGATTGTCACAGTAATGTAAATTTCTAACAACCAACGTTATATACCTACAAAAGTTACTACGGCTCTATTTGACTAAACCACCAACGAAATCTTCAAGTGTTATTCTCGACTGTAAATACATAGTATTTTACTGGTTATGTAAAAAAAGGTTTTAACATTTACAAACTGACAAACGGTAGCACTTTATCATTTTATTTACAGTACTCTCCTGGATAGCGGCGAAATAGAATTATCAGCCTTTTCAGGGCAAAATGCAACGGAATGGCTTTTAATGTTTTTTTCAGGCCCCGGACGGTTAAAAGTTATACCTACTATGTTGTTATGTGTATTATTGCTTTCGTTTGGTAATAATATAAAACTTAAAGATATATAGAATCAATACACGATAGATCTTCTATATATTGTACAAGGTGTAACATAAATTACGCAAAACCTGAAAGTAGTTTGTTATAAATCGGTAACTGAATTGATTTCAACTGTTTTTAATGTAGACCACAAATCCTCGTGAAAGAACACCGATTCCTACCAAGGATGGTTCGCGAGGCTATTGAAATTAAAAATCATCCTAATTTCAATAGAGAAGATGGCTGGGTGCTTCCATCGTCTCGGGATCCGGTAATTAATATAATCAAATCCAAAACCAAGCATAACACTGCAAGACCTCAAGACACCGTGAGCTCATTATGCGTAGATCGGACCAACAACAACAAAAATAATTAAGAAGTTTGAGGGTACCCCGGAACAACTATGCCTTTTGGACGTCTAACACCTCAGTCCCTCCCGTGACCATGGGTGCTGCAAAGCACTCGAAACCTCGGGAACTAAAAATAAAAAATAAACATCGATAAAATCCGTAAAATATATTTTATTTCAGTATGAAATTTGGTGTTTTCGTTAAATTTGTCAAGAAATAACCTAACAGGGGTCTCAGAGGTCTTGCGTTATATATCATCATATAGGCAGAGAGTGCCTACAAAATTCCAACAGGTTATTTCCTTACAAACCACTCTGGCTTCCACTCTCATGGTTCGTCTCATGCACGCTCACGGGTTACGGATACGCTTGCCTTGAAATTCAGATAAGACACAGTCTATGTGGTCATAGTAAGATATTCTGGATCTTCCCCGGTACCTACATCCTTCCACTTTCGCACTGTGTATCTTTTTTGATATTCTTTCTTTCTTTTGTATATCTGTTTTGTCGTAAACCCAAGTATATAAACGTAATGTTTAATAAAAAAAAATGAACAAAACATAAATTGAAACTAAAACAACTGAAAGTGTATTTAAAAGTATTTTACAAGAGATTATCAAATGCTTTGATTTAAGGGAACAATGCTATTAGGCACAGTTGGCGTTCTCATCTCAACCATCAGAGAGTAAAAATGTATAAAAAAAAACTTGGGTTCGATGCGTGGTAAATGTGTTTCATGTAAATACTGGGCCCTTTTTCGCTAAGACCAAACGCGGCGCGTTACGATAACTTCGTATAATGTTCGCGTAACGGTATTCATTGTGTGTGTGAAAGATCTACGCTGTTGTCCGCGGGATCTTTACAGCTTCGCCGGATAAGACGACGAGCGTGCAACCACTACGCTAAGGCCAGAAGGGCAAGGGGGCAACTAGCTCAAGGGCGCCTCAAGGAGGAAAGGCCTCGGCTTGGGCAGTCGCTATGGGACAGGGCGTATACTAGGTGTCTCGCCGTTGTGTTCTGCACCGGCGGGCTAGGGATTCTTAGGCCTCGCTGGCGAGGTCGGTATCTGATGTAACGGTATTCTGTATGCCACCGGAGTACAATTACGTAATTGTACTCCGGTGGCATACAGAATCACGTGATCATTTCACGAAGTTATCGTGACACGCCGCGTTACGTGTTTAATTGGTCGAAGCGAATAAGGACCCTTGATCGATTTAAATATACTTACGGAAATACATTTTGGTCAATCTTCATTATCATTAGTACGAGGGTCAGTACAGAACAGAGGCCTTTCCCGAGATCTTTGGGTCAATCTTAGATCATGCTAAAATAGAAAGATACGTAACGAAGGTGTGTGTAAATGATCTACGCTGTTGGCCGCGGGACCTTTACAGCTTTGCCGAATAAGAGTACGAGCGTAAAACCACTACGCTAAGGTTAGAAGAGCAAGGGGGCAACTAGCTCAAGAGCGCCTCAAGGAGGAACGGCTTCGGCTTGAGCAGTCGCTATGGGACAGGGCGTATACTAGGTGTCTCGACGTTGTGCTCTGCACCGGGTGGCTAGGGATTCTTAGGCCTCGTCGGCAAGGTTGGTATCTGAGATAACGGTATTCTGTATGCCACCGGAGTACAATTACGTAATAATTCCACGAAGTTATCGTAACACGTGTCACGGCTATCCGCGGACCCAACTCTGATTTTGGTAGTTGATCTACTCCGCGTTGTATGTACCTACTGCTTGCGGTCACCGCGTAAATACCGCCTTAATAAATTGTCCTTACCAAAAGCGGATTCAAGTTGAATTATGCTGGGAAGTGCCGGGCGTGTTCCGGTGAAGCGCCACGCCGTATCTGTATTATTACAGTCATCCTAGGTACATATAGTTTTAGATATAGTTAATAAAGAAATTTAAATAGATCAATCACATCTATAGTAAAAACACCTATTATTATTATTATTAGTTAGCCTACCGTATCCCAATGCTAGGTAAAGGCCTCCGTCCATCTCCTCCACTCTACTCTATTTAGGGCTATTGAGCGCCAATCGTTTTTAAAGGTGCCCAGTTCGCCCCGCCACCTCTTCCTGGGCCTGCCGCGACGCCGTTTAATATTGGGAGGAACCCAGTTGGTGATTATTTTTGCCCAAGATATGAATATGTATGAGTCAGCGCGTAGACGCGTTCTTGAGCAGCCGCTTGTTTGCTTCAATTATTAACCAGTGTGTCTCAAACTTTTTGTTTTTTACTTTTATTTTTATTCTTACAAATCAAAATGTATAATTGCGCGAGTTGTGGCTCCGAACACACAGAAGGAACATTATGCAGCATGTGTAAGCAGCGCTACGACTTTCCATGCTCAGGGGTAACGGAAACTGGCTACCGTAAGTTGGGTGATAGAAGAAACACGTGGCGCTGCCCTAACTGCAAGTCCGCAGCGTCCCTGTCACCAGCTATGACCTCACCACAGCCCACTCAACTTGACAAGATACAAGAACAACTTAATATGATAACTTTTCAACTGGCACCCCTATCATCCCTAGCTGGAGACGTGAAGCTGATTAAAAAGGAGATCGTGGGTCTCAAGGAATCAATCGAAATGGCGCACACACTCGTCAAAAGCCTCTCTGATAAAGTTCAGACTCTGGAATCAAGAATCATCGAAACCGAGAAGGCGATGGGTGAAGTTACGATACTGCATAACGAGGTGGCTAGACTCAATCGTGAACTTCAGGACAGAGACCAGTGGGCTAGAGTTAATAACGTAGAGATTCGCGGAATCCCTCAAAAGAAAAATGAAAATTTATTCGGTCTTGCAAATAAAATCGGGAATCTGTGTAATTTTACTTTTAAACAAGACGAAATTAACTACATAGCCCGAATACCTACTCGTGTCCCAAATTCTGAAAAATCGATTGTAATTGCTTTTAATAACCGTTACAGAAAGGAAGAACTAGTCGCTATGGCTCGAAAAAATAAACAACTTAGCCTATCTAAACTGGATTTCCCCACATCTGGAAACTTTTATGTTAATGATCATTTGACGACATTTAACAAATCACTGTTGAGCAGGGCGAGGACCTTGGGTAAAGAAAAGAATTTTCAATATGTCTGGGTCAAGCATTGCAAGATCATGGCCCGGAAGTCGGATACCTCACCTATTATTCCCATAAAATGCGAAAAAGATCTTCTAAAATTAACATAATTAATCAACCTCGAATATGTTTTAATTTTATACAACAATCATTGTCACATAGTTTGAGAACCATAGTCGTAAAATATGCAATCTTTTGTTCACCAGTTCAGTTTTTAAACGAGTATGGATTTGTCAGCCTACTGGTAGGCGTAAGCGCAACTGATTTCCACGCGATCGAACATGTAGCATCGAAGTTCTACAGGTCATTATTGTCTGTTACTAAACTTGAGTTTAAATTTATTCGCTTGTACAACTCACCTCTTTATTTTGTTATTCTTACCCTTTTTTTAATTTATCACTTTTTATCTTTTTTTGTATGGTTAATTATTTGTTTTTGTTTGATAGTTTTTATCATGGAATATAATTTTGTGCTTGTAATTTCGTATATAATAGATCGGATCTTAGTGACTGTTATAAAAAACTCTAAACATTTTAAACACGTAAAAGGTTTATTGCATATCTACAGCTGGATAAAAGTAAGTTTTTGTTTGCGAGGATTACTAGTAATAGTAGTCCTCGCAGAGAATCCTATTGGGATAATTTTATATATTACTGACCAGATCTGTGAGTTTATTATTACTTTATCAAAAAAAATTAAAAATTCAATTTGTATAATAAATAACAGTTGGATAGTGGATGCTTTCAGTCGATTCTCGTACTGTTTTAACTTGGTTCGCTCGAGATTTATAACTAAGATTCATAATAATGAATAACTTAATCTTGTATTACCAGAATGCTCGAGGGTTGCGCACTAAGACGCAAATATTTAAGCAAAACTTACTAATGACGAAATATGATGTAATTTCGCTTACGGAGACGTGGTTGACTGCCGGTATATACAATAATGAACTCTTTGACGATAGGTATCTCATCTGGCGCCGGGATAGAAATTATTCACATACCAATGAAAAATACGGGGGGGGGGCGTGCTTCTAGCAGTGAGGCGCGATTTAACAGCGGTGGAACGCCCGGAGTGGGCTTCCACAGCTGAGGATATATGGGTCAGCATTACATATAGAAATACTGACCATCAACTTAATAGATTGCATGTATGTACATTATATCTATGTAATGAAAAGCATGGTTATTCCTTTGGTGCTCAGCTGCAACATTTCAGCGATAAATTGTCATTTATTGTTAATTCTTGTCCTCAAGATACTTTTATCATTATGGGAGACTTCAACCTGAGTAACATTGTATGGTCAAATTATGGAAACCACCTACAGCCATCAGGAATAGCGGGCGAGTGTCAAGTTTATTTTTTCGATACATTATCTGAGTGCAATTTAGTTTAATTTAATTCATGTCAAAACGCTAATAATAGGGTTTTAGATTTAGTGCTGTCGAACTTTGAGTTGTATTTAACTTCTTGTGATGATCCTTTAGTACCTGAGGACGTCCATCATAAAACTTTAAAAATGTCCCTCTGCCTGGATATGCCTATGTCTTTAAAAACCAAACCAAGATTAAAATACTTCTATGAATCTGGAGATTACAACAAAATTAATGCATCGCTAAACGAGATTGACTGGAAAACTCATTTAAACAATAATCCGTTAGAACATGCTGTTAACTATTTTTACCAATGCCTGTATGCTATTAGAGATAAATGCGTTCCGTCCAAAATTGTAAATTCTTCATCTTTCCCGCCATGGTATAACACCCCTTTAAAAAAGGTTCTCAAAGAAAAACATAAATTCCTTAAGAAATATCGCATCTACGGCAATGTAGCTGATTACGATACCTTTTCATTATTAAGAAAGAGAGCGAAAATACTACAGGAACAATGTTATAAATCATATCTTTTAAAGTGTGAAGATTCCATCGTAAAGAACCCCAAGCTCTTTTGGTCATTTGTAAAGTCAAATAAAAATAGCACTAATTGTCTCCCCTCGACAGTAACCTATAAAGGAGAATCGGCTGAGTCTGGAGAAGAGATTTGTGAGCTTTTTGCGACCTATTTTCACTCGATATACCTATCTATTTCTTCTGATCCAGCTCGCGACACTAATCTAATATCTGAGGATAATGCGACATCTTCTAACTACCTCCGTACCATAAGTGACATAGAAATAAACCCAGACTCCATTTATAATCTACTCCAATCAATAGATGCATCTAAGGGCGCTGGGCCAGATACTATTTATTCCACATTTATCCTTAACTGTGCTGAAAACTTGACTAAGCCCCTCACTATATTGTTTCAGAGATCTATCAATGAAGGTATTGTTCCCACTTTATGGAAGTCCGCTTTTATCACCCCTATATACAAAACTGGTAACAAAAGTGAGGTCAGTAATTATCGTCCAATTTCTAAATTATGTTTATTTGCAAAAATTCTTGAACGCCTCGTTTACACTCAAGTCTACAGCACCCTATCAAGCTTTTTTATTCCCGAACAACACGGATTTATTAAAAATCGTTCAACCACGTCGAATCTACTATCATTCACTGAGTATGTATCAGCAGGTATGGATGCTGGTGGGCAGGTGGACTCTATTTTTACTGACTACAGTAAAGCTTTTGATCGAATAGATCACAAAATTTTACTGCAAAAGCTTTTATCAGCTGGAATACATGGAAATCTTTTTAGATGGTTCACCTCCTATGTAAAAAATCGATCACAGGCTGTAGCAGTGAATGGTTATTCTTCTCGGTGGAATATCGTCCCTTCAGGCGTCCCACAAGCATCATTGCTAGGTCCATTACTATTTAATCTCTTCATTAATGATATTAGTTCCTGTTTCTCTCATTCTGGATTTCTGCTGTATGCTGACGATATGAAAATATTCAAAAAGATACAATGTTTTAACGATTGTCGTCTTCTACAGCAAGATCTTCATAAGTTTGAAGAATACTGTGAACTGAATAAATTGGATCTAAATGTATCGAAATGCTATAGTATAACCTTCAGTCGGAAACTAATTACAACCAATTGCACATATACCCTTAAAGAACATGCACTCAAGCGGGTCGACGAAATTTGTGATCTCGGTGTTATTCACGACTGTAAACTGTCCTATGAAAAGCACATTAATCACATTGCCAAGAAAGCTAACCAAGCCTTAGGTTTCGTATTTAGAACATGTTCTCAATTTTCCAGTATAAAAGTTATTAAAATTCTATACTGCTCTTATGTGCGTAGTACCCTCGAGTATTGCTTCCAGGTTTGGAATCCGCAATATGACGTCTACATCAATAGACTCGAAAGTATCCAACGAAAACTACTTAGATTTTTACAATATAAGTGTAGCGGCCAAGAATAAGTATATGCAGCGAGATGTAAGAAGCATCATATACTACCTCTAGAAGAGAGGCGAAAAATTGCTGACATTTCCTTGTTGGTGAAAATTGCGAATTCCAAAATAGATTCGCCATATCTCCTTTCTCAGATAAAGCTCCGGGTTCCTAAGAGAAACCTAAGACAACCCATCCCTCTATGTATCCCACACTGCGCTACAAAGTAGAGACAAAACTCATTTTTTGCTCGTTCAGCAAACACTTATAATCAATTGGTTGACATCTCCATTCTAGATTTGTTTTTCTCAAATACGAACACATTTAAACAAATATTAACAAATAAGTGGTTCGATATGGTTCTCTAACTAACTTAATAGACACATTTTTGTTGTTTCTTTTCCTTTCTTTATTTTCATTAGTTTTTAATATTATCTCTTTTTAACCATAAAAATAAAAAAATAAAAATAAAAAATATCTTCAGTATCAAACAAGCTTTCGAACATATATGCGAAAACAGTGTAAATGTGTATTACTCAGAACTAAATTGTTATTAGTTTAGATATGTTTTACTGTATTGTTTTCCAAATAAAATAAAATAAAATAAAATAAAAATACCTATACTCATTTGAAATTAACAAGACCTTTTTAAAAACAAGCTTTTATTTGCTTAGTTGCGGAGTTCTTATGGCTTCCTTCCGGACTTTCATCATCAGAGCCTGGTCACCATCCGGGGCTAAAGTACTTGTCAAGACAAATCCAACCAGGCCAAACACGGCGGGGTTATATTGAGTGCTTGTGTGGTTCCATTGGCTACCTTTCAGCTTCATCACCAGATCCTGAAAACTATCTAGTTGTAAAGTACTCGTCAATACCAATCTAACAAGCCTAAAGACGAAGAAGTTACGTTGTATAGTTTGCAAGTATTGATGGCCCCCTTCCGACTCCATCATTAGACCAGCTCCATGGTACTATATTATTACATTGTCATTGGATTTACAGATGTGTGCCAAATTTCAACTCAATCAGATACCTGAGAGTGCTTGAAAAATGGATTACAATATTTGAACTGGAAAGACAGACAGACAGATACTGTCTGTCTACTTTCCGAAACTTGTAAAAGTAGTCTAGTGGTGACCTATCAATCGGATGATTACGATCAAGAACAGTTGTCGCTGCTTGTTTATTGCGCGTCTTACCAGAGGTGTAGCAACAAGCGAGGATATAGACAGCTAATTACAAAGCAGGCTAGACAAGGAAGCAACCGAAGGCAAAGAATAAAGTTACACTGTGTCGAATTCGGAATAATTCAGCAAAAATTGGTGATAGAGTAGCTTGCCATCGTCTCCATCGATTTCAAAATGTGGTCCCACTTAGTTATTTGAATGATGAGTGGTTACAGTACGGTTGCCTTATGTATTGAGTGTTTGAAATGACGAATTTAAGGCAGCTACTGGGAACATATCTGCTGTACTATTTACATCAGCATTACTTCAGTCGTTACTTGCATCAAAACCAGCGTTTTGTGCGGGCACTGAGGACAAAATTCGTCTGGTTCTTTCACATGCAGAACTCTTAATTAATGAAAAAAAATCATACAGAAAAACGACCATCTAAGCAAATCTGTTTTGGGAGACATTATGTTATTATATTATAATAGCACAAGCATTATTTCTAATCAATACCCATTGTTAACCCGCCAGTGACAATGTTTAGTATTCTATACAAAACATATAAACAAAAAATGTCAGTTAATGTAGCATTGTATATGCTATACAATGCTACATTAACTGACGTTAAAAAAATTTGAAAATAATGATACTAGATATTAAATAAATCGGAGTGTTTTTATAAAAAAACAGTAAGAATATACGAAGAATATAATAGGCTTTAAAAATAATATAGTTATGTCCTGTCCATTATGTTTGTCAACCATGTAAAATTACCACAGACAATCATATTTTTTATTTCAGAGATGTCATGTAACGTTCCGAAAATAATTTGTTTTCGACAAAAATAAAATGTTAATTTTAAAGTTTAATTTTTTTGAAGTTCCACGTATAGTATATAAAATGACTTGAAGGGATAAAATTATGATGTGAGTGTGTTTGGTATTCTTCTCCTCGTAAACGGCTTGATCGATTTTGATGTTTCTTTATGTTTATGGGGGCTGTCGATCGGATGCGAAGTTGCGTAAAAATTTTATTTGTTATATGAATAAGAAATAGGCAGTCGAAACATAGAAACTTAGAAGCTCTATAAATATTTTTATACCACAGCAAAACACACACAGACATAAATAGTGTTCATAAAAAAGAACTTCAATCTCTATCATCATACCAGATCCCTTGCGGGGTTAGCAGAGAGAACTCTGTTTCAACAGATTCTTACCTTTCAGACCTCTCTGGCTTCCTCCACTCTCATAGTTTGTCTCATACACGTTCACCGGTTAAGGAAAAAAAAATTAACTATGTATGAGATAACAATTTCATACACTTACCTATACTTTACAAATTACACACACCAAGTTCGGTAAGGTGCGTTTGTAAGGATATCTCTGTTAGTATTTTGTACTGTTGGGTCATTTTTACCTCCTACATGCAAATATTCTACATTGTAATCCCTGTAAAACGGTAACCGGACTTCAATCTTTATAATCATGCCAAATCCTTTGCGATGCTAACAGAGAACTTTCAACAGCTTCTTTCTCTATAAATCTCTCTAGCCTCCTTCACTCTTATAGTTCGACTCACACACACTCGCTGACCTAATTTTTTGGCTTCTACATCAGATATGACCGATGAAGTAGACCGTTTTTTTGATCATCGTAAGATAGTCTACCTATATTAGCATTTTTATAGTAGTAGGTACAGGTACACCCGCTTACTATCAAATAAACCTATTGCTATCTGTTGGATCAACTAGGGTTAATTATTTTTTAAATACATGTCTATGTATTTAATAAAAGGAGTGGAGGCTTCCACATTAGGAATTATTCCGGTATCATGGGTGCGTTTAAAAACGTGATATTTTTCACATATTCAAACATCCACACAAAAATGAAATAAAACTATTTTACGGATTTTATCGCGGTTTATTTTTTTATTTTTAGTTCCTGACGTTTCGAGTGCTTTGCAGCACCCATGGTCACGGGAGGGACTGAGGTGTTAGACGTCCAATAGGCATAGTTGTTCCGGGGTACCCTCAAACGTCGGGAACTAAAAATAAAAAAATAAACCGCGATAAAATCCGTAAAATTGTTTTATTTCATGTGTAATGTTCGCGTAAATCTAAGAACTCAATATGTGAACCAGTACGGACTGGAAATTGCTAATAAAATACGCCGGTTAGAAGATCTCAAGACGAAGCGCGCAAGATTTACAACATCCTTAAATTTCTTGAAGAGATTCAGAGACCACAATCTCATTCCTACGTGTGTCAAGATATCCACCAAGAAAGGCATACGAGGAAGCGCTAAGATCCTAAACCAGGCAAGTAAAAAGTTGTTACGGACGGTCATTCATCAAACCCGTTCCGATCTACACCACCTCAGCAGAAATATAAAAATTTCATCCAATGAACTAAAGGCAGTGTTAACTACATTTGATTTTAATAAATGCATTGATATCTTAAATAAGCGTGAAACATCTAAATATAATGAATGCAAAAATAAACACATAATAAAATATAATAAATTAACAACTAAATCAAATGTCAAGAACAAATCATTACGGTGTAACGAAACGCAACCGTGCACCATAGACAACGAATCACGCGCAGTCATCAATCTGTCAAAACAAACATTGGATGAAAACATCGTAAAGGTCCTATCTAAAGGTTTAAATTATGCTGTAACACCTCGAAGGATACCGTATGAGGAAATTATCAGCGCCGTTAAAGATGTCCTATCCAAAAAATAGCATAGGAAGGGAAGATTCGGAGGCAATACGTCAGGATGTCTCATCCATGTTACGTCGAAGTTCAGTGCCCAAACTAAATCTTCCTAAAAATCAATATTTAGCGTTGAAAAGCTTACGCAATAGAAAGGATATTACTGTTCTCCGCGCGGATAAAGGAAATGCTACGGTCATTATGGATACGTCAGATTACAATGTCAAAATACAAGAACTTTTATCGGATGAAAGTACATACAAAAAGGTCAAGACAGACCCAACCACCAATATATTAAAACAAACCAGTGATTTAATAAAGAAGTACTCCGAAACATTGAATCTGGACGTCAAATCGCTAATACCTTCGTGCGCAAAACCGCCACAGTTGTATGGGCTCCCAAAAATACATAAACCGAATGCTCCCCTACGTCCAATCGTTAGCCAAATCGACACACCAACCTACAGATTGGCTCAGCACGTAGCGAAAGTGCTCTCGGCACTCAAAGGACACACCAGATCACATGTTAAGGATTCATACCATTTTGTTAGTGAGATCAAAAATCTTCATCTTACTGACAATGAAACTATGGTCAGTTTCGATGTCCAGTCACTATTCACATGCCTACCTGTACAAGACTGTGTCGAAATTGTAGAAAGGAAACTAGCGGAGAACAACATGCCAGCGGAATACTTAGAACTATTGAGACACTGCCTTACATCTGGCTACTTATTGTGGAAGGAGCAGTTCTACAAGCAAGTAGATGGCGTGGCGATGGGCTCCCCTGTATCTCCTATTGTTGCCGATATATTCATGGAAGACTTTGAGGAGACAGCCCTTCGTACCTCACCTGTAAAGCCAAGTTTCTACAAGCGGTACGTAGATGATACTTTCACAATATTACCATCTGACAAAATTCATGTATTCCTAAATCATCTTAACTCCATTAACCCTAAAATTCAGTTTACAATTGAGTTGGAGGCAAACAATTCCCTAGGTTTCCTAGATGTGTTAGTAATCCGTAACCCCAACAACACCTTAAGCCATACGGTTTATCGTAAGAAGACCCATACTGATAGGTACTTAAACGGTGAATCTCACCACCATCCAACACAGTTAGCTACCGTGGGTAAATCTTTGTTTCAGAGAGCACAAGGGATCTGTGACAAGAAACATCTGGCTGCCGAGCTTCAACATGTCAAGCAAGTCCTGCACGACAATAAGCTTCGAGTCCCACGCCAACGTCACAGTGACCGAGTGAAACCAGCCACAGTTGAGCGTCTCCCTGCTGTACTACCTTACATGAGAGGAGTCACGGACAAGATTGGCTACATCTTGAAGCGTGCTTCGATTAAAACATTTTATAAGCCGCCGAAGAAGATCAGTCAATTTTTACCATCTGTCAAGTGTCAGATCCCTCTACAAGATGCAGGAGTTTACAAGCTTGATTGTGAATGTGGTCTCTCTTATATAGGACAAACAAAAAGACCGGTAAAAACTCGGGTTAAAGAACACATAGCTGACCTAAAACACCGTCGCTCAAAGAAGTCTGCAGTCTGTGAACATGTCCTTGACCGCACCCGCCATAACATCAGATTTGATAGACCACAAATCCTCGTGAAAGAACACCGATTCCTACCAAGGATGGTTCGCGAGGCTATTGAAATTAAAAAACATCCTAATTTCAATAGAGAAGATGGCTGGGTGCTTCCATCGTCTTGGGATCCGGTAATTAATATAATCAAATCCAAAACCAAGCATAACACTGCAAGACCTCAGACACCGTGAGCTCATTCTGCGTAGATCGGACCAACAACAACAAAAATAATTAAGAAGTTTGAGGGTACCCTGGAACAACTATGCCTATTGGACGTCTAACACCTCAGTCCCTCCCGTGACCATGGGTGCTGCAAAGCACTCGAAACGTCGGGAACTAAAAATAAAAAAATAAACCGCGATAAAATCCGTAAAATAGTTTTATTTCATGTGTAATATTCGCGTAAATCTAAGAACTCAATATCCACACAAAAATTTGTAACTCGGAACGGCCTAAACTCTTTACTACTCGACCAACCCGTCCCAATTAAATATACACGAAACTCATTTATATCAAATAAACTATGTTACTACCACTTTAAATAAATCATAGCTTTGTTTTCTCAGTGGCAATGGTGCACTTTTGACAAAACTAAAAAAGAATTTTAAGTGTACTTCGTTCATTAATTGGACTATGAACGACATAAATTTAAATGCTAGAATAGCAGCGAAAATACTTAAAAAGAGGATTGTTATTCTAGGCGAGGGTCGTGTTATTGCTCTCCCTCTGAACTCGTAAATTAAAGGTCTGATGGTTTAATTCGCGATCTCTTTAAATTTGAATCTACCTACTGTAATTTGTGTCAGATTGTATAACTCCTTGATCATTCATTGATTGATCAACAAAGGGCCCGCGCTACAGTTACCTAATTTAATCAGGTAATTAGGTAAATGATAAGTAAATGTTTTGTGAATGTATTTAGCTGGAACTGAATTTTATTATAAACTCAACATGTGTTCATTTTGTAAGACATCGTTTGTTTATTTGTCTGTTTATGCCAACATAACGAATGTAGCGAAAAGTAATCTCGTTTAGATCGTTCGGCATGGTCATATGAGTGCGTAGATAGGTTATATTCAGTAGGTGCCTATCATACAACGGAGCCGGAGAGATGTAGGTACAAAGCGACGACTTTTTTACCATAAATTCTGACTTGAAAATTTTAATTCAGAAACCGAGGTGTATTTAATTATACTATCAAAATGGTTGTCTTCAGTATTCAACAAATTTTTAAAATAAATCATTCATTCTATAAACTCTGTCTGTGACGCGTCCACTTGCCTCCGTTATATTTAATAACATTTTTCTAAAACTCATAATTATTATCTATCGTCTTATCATTTCGTCTGAATAAAAGTTTACATAAGACAAATGACTCGGATGATGGAACGGTTTAGCCGCATAAATTAAAATTGCAATATAAAAAGTGATTTAATTATTGCTAAAACAACAACATCCGGAATATATGGAGCGGAGTAATATGACCAATGACATCTCGAATGATGGTATAAACACTGTCTTTTTCAAATACAAGAGCAACTATTTTGATATTTAGTGCACCTTTAAAAATTTAGGTATTTGCCTATGAGGAATATAACTTAATCTCTATCTCCTTAATTTGTGTGAGAAGGTCTTTTTCCAGAAGTGGGAGAGTATACGTTGATTTATTTTGGTTATACGTGAAATGGTTATACGTGGTTATACTATCTTACCGTGACCAAATAGACCGTGTCTTATCTAAAAGACAAGTAAAGAGTCTCCGTGACGGCGAGCGTGTATGAGACGAACTATGAGTGTGGAGAAAGCCAGAGAAGTATATAAGGAAATAAACTGTTGGAACTCTGTACTCACTGCCTACCCCGCAAGGGATCTGGCGTGATTGTTAAAATAGATAGAAACGCGAAATGGATTATCTTTTAAGAAATTACAGTTCGTTAATTCAATTCTCAAATCACAAACGGACCAGAATAGACCCTAATATCTATACCTAATACACAACATAGCAATTCAAAGGAAAATATTTTTAAAGCCATTTGTTTTTCGTGTTCATCTCGCACGGCGTATGATGCAGTGCGGATGCTGCATTTGCATAAAAGCGCCCATTATCCACAGCTTCGTCCAAATAAAAAATCAATAGTCGGCAGTCCCGCGTACCTCTACGGTAAAGTACTCGTAAATATCACGCATATTCAACTGATATAAATAAACACGAGCAGTGAGCCAGTGGATTCGATGACGTGTTGACAAAACAATTCTTTTTAATATAAAATTAAAATATATATGGCTTGTTATCTTATCTTATCTTATCTTATATTGGCTTGTCAGACCGAGGATACCTCTGGCGCACTTCGACCCATGGGATCTTTTGTGCTGTCCTTGCCCTAATGCTCTTACGTACCTGAGGTGTCCAGTACTCCCTTTATTAGGTTGTAGATTCCAGCAGGGGGACAGAGCCGTAGTTCTTCTGGGTTTGGATAGGCCACTCCCAGCAGTTCCATTCGCCGCGCAGCCAGAGCGTCGCAGTGACAGATGACGTGCTTCATGGTTTCAGTTTCTGTGCCACAGCACCTGCATACCACGTCGCCGCATAGGTTCATCTTGTGTAGATGTTCTTTCGTGCCATAGTGGCCTGTGAATGCTCCCGTTATTTGCCTTAGTTGTCTATCTATCTATAACCTCACGCCAGATCCCTTGCGGGGTAGGCAGAGAGTACAGAGTTCCAACAGGTTCTATTCGGCACTCTGCACCCCACGACTCGCCAGTTCGGGCCCGGCGTGATGGGTGGCGGCCCCCATCGCCGCTTCCACCTATATTCGTACCGACGGGGGCGGGCCGGTACGCGTCGCCTCGGGGGGACGCCCTAGCCCGCACTGCGGTACGTCTTCGGTCCAAGATTGCAGCCATAATGACTGGCAGGGGTCCCGACGAGCACGCTCTTGGACAGACCCCCTTGGACAGCCTTAGTTGTTGTCTACTATATTTTAGTAGTCTCTTGCAATCGCTTTCACACCATGTGGAAAGGAATTCCTTTGAGTGTCGAAGCCCTGTGTGTGTTTCCCATTCTTTCTTATGTTGTTCTTGGGCATATTTAAAGAGTGCGCCTCTATAGGCACCGTCTGGTATGCCTATGAACGGTTCTGGACCAACGGGTTTTCCCATTGCTCCCTTCCTGGCTAAGTCGTCCGCACGCTCATTGCCATCAACTCCCGTGTGCCCAGGGACCCAGACTAACCTGACCGTGTTGCGCGCTCCACATCTGTCAAGAAGGTATGCGCACTCCGCAGCCAGTGCTGAGTTTAGCTCATAGGAGCCAACGATTGCCAACCCGCCTGCCCAGCGTGGCGATTATGGGCAAACCCTCCAAATGGCAAGCCAAAATAAACCACGGCCCCCAGTTCCCGGCCGCCCTGCTATTCCGGATCACGGCGGCGGTCACGGTAACGGCAGGGCAGGGGATGCGAAGAATCCCCGGGCTACGAGAGGCCGCCAAAATCAACTGACCTTGGCGACGTTTAATGGACGCACGTTACGGCTTGACGAGCACATGGCGCAACTAGAATCCGAACTCGAAGGGATAAGGTGGCACGTTCTGGGACTGTGTGAAGTCCGAAGAAAGGGAGAGGACACCGTTAACCTAGAATCAGGCCACCTTTTGTACTTCCGAGAGGGCGATCAGCTATCCCAGGGCGGCGTAGGGTTCTTGGTCAATAAAACCCTCTCTGACAACGTTTTGGAAATGTCTAGTG
This sequence comes from Phalera bucephala, assembly GCA_905147815.2. Lineage (NCBI taxonomy): Eukaryota > Metazoa > Arthropoda > Insecta > Lepidoptera > Notodontidae > Phalera > Phalera bucephala. The sequence goes on from LR990615.1 coordinate 15,298,908, forward strand.
TGTCGAACAGGGTAGCGTATCTTATTATTAAGTTAACCGATAGGTATAACCTAAAGGTTGTGCAGGTTTACGCACCGACTTCGGCACACTCTGACAATGAAGTTGAAGATATGTACGAGGACATATCGAAGGCCTTACACTCCACCACTAAGGCCTACTACAACGTTGTCATGGGGGACTTCAACGCTAAAGTGGGAGTACAAATTTGCAGCGAATCGGTAGTAGGATCTCACGGTTACGGTAGCAGGAATCATAGGGGGCAAATGCTTGTTAACTTTCTTGAGAAAGAGGGGCTTTTCTTGATGAACTCTTTCTTTAAGAAACGGCCCCAAAGAAAGTGGACATGGCAAAGCCCCGACACTAGGACTAAAAATGAGATTGACTTCATCATAACGGACAAGAAGCACATATTCAGAGATGTCTCAGTGATCAACAGGTTTAATACCGGAAGCGATCACCGACTTGTCAGAGGCTCACTGAATATCAACTTTAAGCTCGAGCGAGTCCGTTTGATGAAGGCCAGGCTCCGGCCCAACCTCCTCCAAACCGTAGTAGGATCTGAAGCGTTCCAGTCAAATCTGGAGAACCGATTCGTTACCATGGAAACCACAAATGACGTAGACCAGGCCCTCACAAACGTAGTTAAAATCATCAGGGAGGAAGGTACGAGATTTTGTGAAACGCGACGTATAAGTAAGAAAACGAAACTTTCGGAGGAGACACTGCAGCTTATGAAGGAACGACGTGTAAACCCACCCAACACTTCGTTAGAGCAACGGGCACTCAACAAACGAATTAACAAACTGGTACGACATGACTTCCGATGCGCTAATACACGCGCTATTGAAAAAGCAATCGAGCAAAATCGGGGGTCGAAAGTTTTCGTTCAGTCTTTGGGGAGGAGCCATCTGACGAAGTTGTCCAAAGCCAGTGGGGACGTCATCACTTCTAAGCCGGAGATTCTTTTGGAAGTAGAAGACTTCTACAGCCGACTATACGCCTCGCATACATCTCGTCCTGATCCCGGAAACGAGGATCCTAGAGCTACATTAAGCCGCCACTTTACGGAAGACCTGCCCGAAATCAGCCTAGACGAAATCGTGATGGCTCTTGAGCAGCTAAGGAATGGAAAAGCCCCTGGAGAGGACGGAGTTACAACTGAACTATTAAAAGCAGGAGGTAAATTCGTGCTAAAGGAGCTCCAAAATATCTTTAACTCTGTCCTCTTTAATGGGAGAACTCCAGAGGCTTGGGGTAGGAGCGTGGTCGTATTGTTTTTCAAAAAGGGTGATAAGACCCAACTGAAGAACTACCGCCCTATTTCGCTCCTGAGCCACATTTATAAGCTGTTTTCAAGAGTTATCACGAATCGTCTTGCGCGAAGGCTCGACGAATTTCAACCCCCGGAACAGGCCGGGTTTCGAAGAGGGTATGGAACCATAGACCACATCCACACTATACGGCAGATTATACAGAAGACCGAAGAGTATAATCGGCCCCTGTGCTTAGCATTCGTGGACTATGAGAAGGCCTTTGACTCGATCGAGACCTGGTCAGTTCTGATATCCTTGCAACGATGCCAAGTCGACTGGCGATACATCCAAGTGTTAAGAAGTCTCTATAACGCCGCGACCATGACCATCCAGTTACAAAACCAGCAGACCAACCCTATCTCAATGCATCGAGGAGTGAGACAAGGGGACGTTATCTCCCCCAAATTGTTCACAAATGCATTGGAGGATATGTTTAAGACGCTGGACTGGGAAGGTCATGGCATAAACATAAATGGCAGTCATATCTCACACTTGAGATTTGCAGACGACATCGTCATTATGGCCGAAACGTTGCAGGATTTACAACAGATGCTGACCAGCCTAGCCGATTCTTCCAAACAAATAGGTCTCCGCATGAACTTGGACAAGACCAAGGTAATGTTTAACCGACATGTGGTACCGGAACCTGTTGCAATACATGGCGCTATTCTCGAGGTTGTTCAAGAATATGTTTACCTAGGGCAAACTCTGCAGTTGGAGAAAAACAACTTCGAGAAAGAGGTCAACAGAAGAATACGGTTGGGCTGGGCGGCATTTGGGAAATTACGTCGAGTATTTACATCGCCCATTCCACAAAGCCTAAAGACAAAAGTCTTTAATCAGTGCGTCCTACCCATTATGACATATGGAGCCGAGACGTGGACACTCACGGTTGGAATGGTTCATAAATTTAAAGTCACTCAGCGAGCTATGGAAAGGGCTATGCTCGGAGTTTCTCTGAAGGATAGAATCCGGAACGAAGTCATTCGACAGAGAACCAAAGTTATCGACATAGCCCACCGGATTAGTAAGCTGAAGTGGCAATGGGCCGGTCACATTAGCCGAACAACCGATAACCGCTGGGACAAACGAGTTCTTGAGTGGAGACCGCGGACTGGCAAACGTAATGCAGGACGCCCTCAGGCTAGGTGGAGCGATGACCTTCGTAGGGCGGCTGGCAGAAACTGGATGCGAGTAGCCGAGGATCGTACCCAGTGGCGTGCACTTGGAGAGGCCTATGTCCAGCAGTGGACTGCTATAGGCTGATGATGATGATGATGATGAGCCAACGGCCTTGAGGGCAGCGTGACTATCACTACAAATGTAGATTTTCTTGCCCGTGATTCGTTTGTCCAATATCTCTTTTGCACAAATGTTTATCGCATAGGTCTCTGCCTGGAATATTGATGTAAACCTGTCCATGCTTTGGCTGAGGCTATATCCTTCCGTGTATACTCCGGCTCCTGTTCCAAACTTGGTTTTGGATCCGTCAGTGTACCATATCATTATATGGCTTGTTAGACAGCTTTGAATTTATTTCGCGTCCCGTATTTTTTTATATAGTGTGTGATGCAGATGTTTATAAAATAGATTATTTATAATATAGAAGAGTGATTTTTAATACAATGAAGACAATCACTTCGGTTAGGTTAGGTTAGTTTAACAAAACCAAGTTTTTTTCTACTCTATGGCGACCGCCCTAACCACTGAGTTTGAGCCTTAGTCAGTAGCCGAGTAGGTATAGTATACAACCACTGTAACCTAGCATTAACCTAAACAATAGTTATTTCATAGGTACAATACCATGGACTTTGATTACATATTAGTTAATATATAATACGGGTATAACGGTTGTCTGGAAGAAATTGCTGTAAGCGATAAGACCGCCATTTGTACTATTTTTGTATTAAATTTGTTTCTTGTTTTGGTGTACAATAAAGTGTATTATTATTATCTCGCTGAGATTCACGGGCTTTACCCGGACCTTTGAAAGGCTTGCATGGGGACATGGGTCCAACACGTAGAGGCCCTTTGCGAGAAGTTAATGTTAAGTAAGCCACCTGCTGAGATCACTTGCTGAAAATGAAGAAACATAACCAGCGAACTGACCCCGGCAGGTGCAAGGACTATTGTAAATTATGGAAAGAAAACAAGGGCTATGTAAATGAGGTTTGATGGACAAAAACTGGACTATTTCAAAGGGGACGGACACCGGCCATAATTAGTGATACTTAATTACCCGTGGACGGCGGTGACTCGCCGCTTACTAGATGGGCCCTCAAACGGTCGTCCTAGGATAACTGAGGGCAACACCGGTGTGAGCGGCTCAGGAGTGTAGAGAGGTTTGCTGCGCTTTCTCCGAAGTTACTCGCGACGTTATGCCCTTTAACACTTCCACCCCTGGAGTACATCGACGTAGGAACGCATTATCTTCCTACGTCAATATAGCTCTCACGGCTCCTCTCTGGACGGCCAATTAAGGCTAGCCAGAGCCGAGAGTCCTGCACCCTTCGGTTTCCACTCGACCGACGAAGACACGCCGAGTTGGGGGCCTTGACCGACTCTCTGAAGCACTCGGGTCCGTGGTGTCGTTACTCACCAACAGCTCGCCACAAGCTGCCCTGCGGGCTTACCATGGGCGCTGCAAAGCACTCAAAACGTCGGGAACGTAAAAATCAAAAAATATACCGCGATAAAATTCAATAAAATAGTTTTATTTCATGTGTAATATTTGCGTAAATCTGAGAACTCAGTATGCAGGTATATAATATAAGGCATTGTCTTATACTTATTAAACAGAGCTCCAAGACACAAATCAAGCGAGGTTCGCACACCTGTCGCGTCAGCGCTTGCGAATAATGCCTTGCACGGTGACAGGCGATAATTCATGTATCTACCTACATAGGTACGTTTACACATCGATAACATAACTATAGCTCATAAAGACCATGACTTATGCCTTAACCTCCTTAATGATGGAGCTACGTTCAAAGGTATCAGATGAAGATATAACTTTCTTTTTACACTTGGCACGAGTAAAATTGGATATGCGTTTGCTTATCGCATAGTGAAAAAACACCGTCACGCCTATATTCCCCAAGCGGGGGTAGCAGAGGTATGCTCAGTACACCCACGTTTTGTCAACGATGTTAGGTCCCATGTAATAGGAGGCGAGCCTATTGCCATATACCGGGCACAATTCCAGATTCCGGACTCATACTGGGAATTTTTCATTAGAACAACTACATTTGTCCGACCTAGGATTTGAACCCAGGACCTCGTGATCACAAAGCGATGTGCTTTGCCACCAGACCAACGAGGCAGTAAAATAAACACAGTACGTAGCTAAAAAAAATTTATTAGGTATTTGCAAACACAATAACAGTAGGTGTTAATTATAAATTGTTACATTATTATGATCCCTAAAACACTCCACGTACATCACAAATTCATTTGCTAAATAACGCTCACGTACGAACCGTAAACTGAATTACCAGCCCATAAACTACAGCGCACATGCTGTAGTTTTACGAGCAAATTCCACACATTACCCGTCCGGTTAAAAGATCACATCCAATCTGCAATTAGAATGCATTCGATATCGATTGGGAAAATTAACACAATTTGTCGGTGCCCTAAAATTTTCCATGACAAATCACCTGACCGTTTTCACGTGTAGTTACCCTACTTAAGGCTGAAACAGTTTTAATGTTTAATTCACCATTAAAAACTATATTATTCAAAACTAACATAGGCTACAATCCTATTAATATTATAAATGTGTACCTTTGTATGTTTATGAACTGGATTAACACATAAAATACCTTTTTATTCCGGAAGAATGTAAGGTTCCTATCTAAAGTCAACGCGGACGAAATCGCGGGCAGAAACTAGTATTGTTATATAATTTATGAAGATATTACGAAATAAATTACAAAACGCGTGCGTAGTCGCGGATAACAGCTAGTTATGGATATAATTTTTTTTTTCATTCTGTCATTTAACAGCTAAGCGGATATTATATGAAATATACACGAAAATAAAGCTTAAGATACGCATTATAAATTGTACTAATGACTTTAAATTTGACCTGATTAAATGTAAATTATGAAAAAATCCTGCAGTTTTGGTCCCTCGGACCTACCTACTTTTCGCTTTTGTCTCTGTTAAACAGAAATTCTTAAGGTCATGTAGGTTAAAAATTCCCTTAACTAGGTTCCGGACATTATATAAAATTAGTGAGTTGTAAGAGAGGGCGGGACCGTGGCACCTGTTTCCGGCCGCGGACGGGGCACTCAGCGATCCCCGATCCGACCGACGCAACATTTAATTCTTTGTCAAGGGCCTCGAAGTAAGCGGTAGGTGAAGCGCACTCCTTGTGTGATATTAAATCAAACTCCAAATTATATTCAATTAAATACTCGAAAAAGAAGTAGGGCAGATGCTACTGTTGAAACGGTTGAACTAATTTCTATCAAAACATGGGCAATTTCTATAGGTTATAGAAATTACATTTTCAAATGTAAAAAGTATCATTGTTAAGTTAATTACTTTTAGTTTAGTTTGTTATTACTTACCTAGTTTCTTTCTCTTTTTTTAGATGTTAGCTGGTGGGTGATGCAGTAACGCGCAACACCCTTTGAATTACAATTTTTTTGTTGTTGTTTTTAATAGTTTAATATTTAGTTTCAGTTATACACTATTCATATATATTATATACACAACTATTCATATATATTTTTGTACTTATGTTATCAGATAGCGATTATTTTCATTCTGCCAATCAATCTATTGCCTCGTGTGACACAAGCTTTTGCTCTTTGGACGATAATCTTGGTAACTTTTTACGAGATAAATTTAACCAACAGTTGGGCCACTTGCTAAATGTGTGTCATATCAACGCCCAAAGTATACCCAGTCACCACGATGACTTATATGACACATTTAGTAACAGCAACGTTCACGCCATCCTGGTTTCTGAGACTTGGCTCAAACCTCAACTTTTGTCAACTACCTATGCTCTCCCTGGCTTCGTTCTTATCCGTAATGACCGGATTGGTAAGGCCGGGGGTGGAGTTGCCATATATCTCCGTAGTGATCTCCCTTACAAAATTGTAGCCATGTCTTCTTCCAACTATTCAGCTTCCTCAGAGTTTCTCTCCCTTGAGGTTTGGGTCAAGGGTGCTAAAACCATAGTAGGTGTTATGTATTGTCCTCCCAACGTTGATTATTTCACCGAATTCGAATCGGTACTAGAATCTTTGGGGTCTGATTACGAGCATCACATCATCATGGGCGATTTCAACACTAATCTCCTGGCCACAAATTCCCCCCGTTCCCGTAAACTCCTTCACCTCATAGAGTCAGCCAGCTTGCATATTTTGCCTCTTCAAGCCACACATCTTAACATTAATGGTAACGATACCTGGCTCGACCTTATACTTACTTCCAATCCTTCACTCGTTTCCGCACATGGTCAACGTGATGCCTCTGGTTTTTCGCATCATGATCTTATCTTCCTCTCTTATGTTATGAAGCCCCCGAAACCCCATCCTAAGGTCCTGCACAGGCGCTGCTTTGCTCGAATGAATATTAATAATCTAATCTATGATGCATCCAAAATTGACTGGAAACCTGTCATGGAGGCCGATGCGATCGATAAGAAGATACGGTTGTTCAACAGAGAGGTCATTCAGCTGTACGACACCCATGCCCCTATCAAGAAAGTAAGATTGAAGCGACCACCTGCACCTTGGATGACAAGTGGTATCCGTATGGCAATGAGGAAAAGAAACCGCGCTTTCCGGAATTTTAGAAAAGAACGCTCTGAGGACAATTGGTCCCATTTTAAAATTGCTAGGAACCGCTGTAACAAGATGATACGCGACTCGAAACGCCGACATATTCTAGACAATATTACTTCTTCTTCGCCTGCTGACATCTGGAAATTCTTAGGAACCCTAGGTATTGGCAGAGCGCGACATGTAGATCTCCCAAAAACAATAAGTTTAGATGATCTCAATTGCCATTTCTCCACTGTCCCTCTCATAGATCGTCTAACTATTGATCATACCTTAACCTATCTAGGTGGTCTTGAACGTCCCATCATCAACACTTTCTACTTTTCTCCAATCGACACCTTATCAACTTTTGTTTAGAGTCCGGGACGTTTCCGTCTCTGTGGCGTAAAGCCTTTGTTCGTCCCCTTCCTAAGATCACCAACCCCTCCCTTCCTAGCCACTTCCGTCCAATATCCATTCTTCCTTTTGTTTCAAAAGTGCTCGAGGCCTGTGTTCATAAACAATTCTCCCACTTTATCTTCACCAATAATCTCATCAGTCCTCTTCAATCTGGATTTAGGCCTGGCCACAGTACCGTTTCTGCTCTACTTAAGGTGACTGAAGATATCCGAAGAGGCATGGAAAATACCAAAATCACAGTTCTAGTCTTGGTCGACTTCTCTAATGCGTTCAACACAGTTAATCATGATATCCTACTGTCCATCCTTTCTTATCGCATGTGCTCACGGGAGTCGCTGGATTGGTTCTCTTCTTATCTTCGTGAACGCCAGCAGTCTGTTATAAGTGACGAGTCGTCATCGTCCTGGCGGAATTTAGAAACTGGCGTTCCCCAAGGCGGTATACTTTCTCCTCTTCTTTTTTCGATTTTCATTGATCTAATAACTCACGAATTTCAGTGCGCGTATCATCTTTATGCGGATGACTTGCAATTGTACTCGCAAGACAGTGCCGATCAAATCTCAGACGCCATTTGCAAATTAAACCAGGCTTTGCGAGCAATTAAGAACTGGTCGGACAAGTTCGGACGCAGTGAATCCAGCTAAGTGCCAGGCAATTTTGGTGGGTAGCTCTAGAACTATATGCAAGGTGAATGTTGCAAATCTACCTGCAATTGTTTTCAATGGTAGAGTTATTCCCTTTAGTTCCAGTGTCAAAGATCTCCGCTTACATATTGATAACACACTCAGTTGGCAAACCCAGATCAGTGCCGTCGGTCAAAAGGTCACCAGTATGTTGCGATACCTGTATCGGTTTAAGAACTTGCTCGCATCAAATACAAAAGCAATGCTCGTGCAGGCCCTGATTTTTCCCATTTTCGACTATGGTGATGTGTGCTACTTCGACCTGAATGCAGATCACCTCAACAAACTTGGCCGTCTTCTTAATAACTGCATTCGATTTATCTATAACTTGCGTAAATTTGACCATGTGTCTGTGTACCGATCTCTCTTAAATTGGTTGCCTATTCGCCAACGCCGAACTCAGAGGGCATTGACAATGTTGTTTTCCATTCTTAACTCTCCCACTTCACCTGATTACCTTTCATCTCATTTTCAATATTTATGTTCCAATCATAATAAAAATCTTCGATCCCTAAATAATCGTCTTCTTCAATGTTCTTCTCACCGTTCGGACTATGTTCACTCTTCTTTCGTTACTCAGTCCATCTTGCTATGGAATGCGCTACCACTGGATGTCAGGATGGCAAACGATCGTTTTTGTTTCAGAACAAAAGTGCAGGATTATCTGCACAAAACATTGGTAGAATTATCTCAACGTTAACAAAGTATAAGTATTGTATTTTTATTTTATTTTTTTATATATTATATATATGTATATATAGCTATTCGTATATATTTTATGTTTATATAATTATGGATATGTATGTATGTATATTATAGATCCATATATATTTTAATTGAGTTAGTAAGATTTAAGATTTGGGGTGCTGCGGTCGGGTAACCTCCTAGTGTGCCCGGCCCATTGCCAGTCCCGCGGATACGTCCAGAGGAACGACAATGGGAGCGGGACGGTGCACCCCGGGTATCGTCAATAACTTCCCTCACGGGGGATCTTGTTGGCGATGGCGGATGACCTGACATGGCGCGGTGCTTGGGATTGGGTGCTGCGGCAGGGGGTAGGGGGGGGAGGGAAGGGGGGGGACAATCTCCTGCGTGTTTGTGCCGTGCGCGGTGACCCGTACAGCAGGGTGAAGGAGTCCTGGGGGTTGAGTTGGTGATGGACCGGTAGTTGTTGTCTGTCGCCGGCAACACGCCTCTTTGGTCTGGATCTCTGTCCAAACGGGAGGCTGTCACGTAGCCGCGTGGCAGTCAATCGGCTGAAGTCCATCCTTCAGATGGGCTAGGCTAGGGTTCTGGGGTGAAGGGGTCCGCAGGCGGCGGTGTGAGCCTACACTACGCGGGAGTGGAGGTGAACACCGTTAGTCTCGTGGACAACTCACCCTGGAACCCTATACTCTGATGATAGCCCTGGTGCTTATAAAGCATCCCCAAAGGTGAGGACTCCGTGGCGGGTGGGGAATCATCAGAATGAAGAATAGTATTAAGTCATATGGACAAAAAGAGCAAAAAGAACCCCAAAACAGTCCCCAAAAAGGGACAAAGTGCGTCATGCACACAAGGCCCCTCGGGGCAAAATGTAAGGCCCTCGGGCATAAAAAAGGCAGCGGGACAAGTGACGGCAGCGAACCCCAGTGGTGGCGCCAGTCTGGTCCCCAAAATTGCACCTAAGAGTTGCGGATCTGGAGGAGACACAGTGTCTTCCGGTCTGCCCCCGGCTGCCAAGGTGGAGGCGAAGGCGTCCGGCTCTGCTGGACCCGGAAACCAAACCACCCAGGCGGCCGGTGCTGGCGGACTGCGTGACCATGTCCCCCCTAAGGGACGCAAAAGACTCAGCGGGCTCGCTAAGCGGAGGAAGCGAATCGAGCTCGCAAGGCAATCGGCTGTCTCTCAGACGCCCGTACAGGAGGCGACGCTCTCTAAACGGGCGAGAGAGGTCAGCGATGAAGCTAGGGATGCGGCAGGGGATCTGAAGCGAGTTCGCCTCGGGTCCTCCTTTAAAGAAGCCCTAACTATGACAAGGATGGTCATCATTGCTGATGACTATCCCAAGACGATGATTGATGAGGAGACTGCCTGGAGCATAAAGGACGTCATCTGGAGGAGGATGTGGAGTGATCCTGTCCTCACCATTGATTGGAAGGGGGTCCAAGGCGGCATCATCAGTATAACTTGCTCCAGCGATGAGGCGATCACCTGGCTGAAGCACTACGACGGTCAAACTGTCGGTGGTGTCAAGGTCAAGGTGATCAGAGATAGGGACCTACCCCGTCCTGTGAAAATGGCGTGGAAGAGGACACGCGTGAGCGAGAAGGTCCCTCTGTTAATGGAGCTTCAGATGCTCCAGCGACTCCATAAGGTTATACTTACGGACCGCTGGAGGGTCGTGAACACGACGACAGAGGGAAGACAGGCAAGGAGCATCATCCTGATGGATCAGTCCTCGGCTGATGCCATCAAAGAAGCCGGGTACATGCTGCACGCCGGGCTTGACCGCAGCTACTTCAAAGTCCTTGAAACGTCGGAGGACAAAGAGGAGGCTGCGGTTGGGTCCGATAAACCAGCGGTAGTACCCATTACTACTCCGGTGGAGACACTACCAGATCATCAGCAGGGGGGAAACACCCCTGCAACAGATAAGGAGGAGGCACTGCTCGCGGACTGTCCGGTCCCATCGCCAGCCATGTCGGTGAGATCGGATGGACTGGCGGGCGGCTTCGACAACCTGGGCATCACGTCTTCCCCGATAGGGGAGGACGATGAAGCCCCAGATAGCAGCGAACCGGAGGAGAGCTGCAAGGTAGGTAGTCCCTAATGTGGACTACCAACTGAACACAACCAAGCAACAAAGGAGCTTGGCCTAAGGTGCGTACAAATCAACTTGCACCACTCTAAGGCGGCTACGGCGATGCTAGATCGCCAGCTGCGAAGAGCTAAATTTGACTTAGCACTTATTCAAGAACCCTATATTTATAGGGGACAGATAAAGGGCCTTGATGGAGCGGGGGGTAACCTGTTTCACAATTGCACAACTAATGACATGAGGACCTGCATTTTTGTCAGGAATGGCATAAACGCTTTGCCTCTGTCCATTTTCTGTTACAGGGACCTCACCACGGTGAAGTTGAAATTAGAAGGTAACAAGGGTAGCCGAGAAGTCATCTTCTCGGCTGCCTATCTGCCCTACGAAAGCGCGGACCCTGTTACAACGCATCTGCGGGACTTGGTTGAATATTCCTGCAATAAGAAGGTTGAGCTAATCATAGGATGTGACGCAAACGCGCATCACGTCGTCTGGGGCAGCTCAGACACTAATCAAAGAGGGGAAAAACTTCTGGACTTTCTGGTAAGTACTCCTTTACAAATTCTCAATAGAGGAAATAGGCCCACGTTTGTTAATAGACGTAGGGCAGAAGTTATTGACATTACAGTTGCCTCTAACAGAGCGAGCAGACAGGTAAACAACTGGCATGTCTCCAATGAGATCTCATCCTCCGATCACAATTATATATGTTTTCAGTATGGGATGGAAACGTTTAATATAAATCCAAGAAGGCGGAACCCAAGGAACACTGATTGGGCCGCATATAAAAGCGACCTTAAAGCAGAGTTAGGGAAGGTCCGAGGCAGACTCAGCTCTGTATTAGATATAGAGTTCGAGGCGGATAGCGTAGCTCGGGCAGTAAAGACCGCCTGGACTAATAACTGTCCGGAGAGCAGAGTCATAGCGAAACGTGACCCATGGTGGACACCAGAGCTAGCGCGGTTAAGAGTAGAAACTCGACGTGCATTCAACACTGCGAAAGCAACCAAGAACTTTGGGGAATATTCTACGATACTCACGAGGTTCAATACAGAAGTGCGGAGAGCAAAAAGAAGGGCTTGGAAAAGACACTGCCAAAGCATAGACAGCCTCCCTGAGGGTATGAGGTTAGCCAAGGCAATATCCATGGCCAAATTAAATTCACTTACTACAGTGAGGAATGAGGTAGGGGAACTTACAAACAATGGGGAAGAAACACTGAAAACAATGTTCAACGTGCACTTCCCAGGTTCGGTGGCAATACAGGGAGAGGACACCATGTGTGATGTCCAAATAGATGAGCTAAGCTTAAAGACAACTAGAGCTGACTGGGAGACGGCAGGCAAAGTCGTGGAACAGAACAAACTCAAATGGGCCTTAAAGAGTTTTCAACCATTTAAGGCCCCTGGTCCGGATGGTGTTTACCCCATCCTACTACAAGAAGGGGAACCAGTACTCAGCCAACACCTGTGCAGACTATTCAGGGCGTGCGTGGCATTTGGGCATACCCCTAATATCTGGCGGCAGGTGACGGTGACGTTCATTCCCAAACCAGGGAAACCCAACTATGAGGATGCTAAATCCTACAGACCAATCAGTCTATCCTCATTCTTTTTAAAATGTCTAGAGAAAATGATAGATAGGCACATAAAGGATGGTCCACTAAAGGATTATCCCCTACATAAGATGCAATGCGCTTATCTACCTGGTAAGTCTACGGAAACGGCATTGCACTATGTGGTGAATCGTGCAGAGATGGCTCTGCAGCAAAAGGAAATTTGTGCTGCAGCTTTTCTGGATATCGAGGGTGCATTTGATCGCACAACATTCTCATCCATAGAACTAGCTGCTATAGAGCATGGGATAGAACCAACTCTTGTCAGATGGATCAAAAACATGCTAAAGAACAGGATAGTCCAGTCCATTCTATTAGGAGAAGGGCTATCTGTAAGAACCACTAAAGGATGCCCGCAAGGAGGGGTCTTATCGCCGACTCTGTGGAGCCTGGTAGTGGACTCCCTCTTGAAGATAATCAACAAAGGTCCGTTCTACGGAGTAGGATATGCGGATGATATAGTGATAGCAATCAATGGGAAGTTTCCAAACACAGTATCGACACTGATGCAGGAAGCTCTAGATAAGGTAACAAACTGGTGCACAACAAATAGCCTCTCGGTCAACCCGACGAAGACTAATGTCATCCTGTTTACAAGGAAAAAGGTACTGACGGGCTTACAGGACCTGTACATGTACGGAAGTAAAATTAAATGGGCCACTGAGGTCAAGTATCTGGGGGTGACCCTGGACAAGCAACTGAAGTGGCATACACATGTTGATCTAACCATAGCCAAAGCACTGAGAGTGCTGAACATGTGTAGGTCAGCGTATGGAAAGGCATGGGGACTACAGCCCAAAATAATGCACTGGTTATTTATCACTATGGTAAAACCGATAATAACGTATGGATGCATCGTGTGGTGGCCTAGAACCAAGACACAGACGTGCAGGGATTCCTTAACAAAACTGCAGAGGACAGCCTGCCTGGCCATCACAAGTGCTTTCAAAACAACACCGACGGCAGCTATGGAGAGGCTACTCAACCTAACTCCATTACATATCGTCATTGAAACTGAGGCAAGGAAGGCACTCTATAGGCTAGAGAAAGCTGGACTATGGAGCATAACGGCGCCAGGCCTCGAACACACCAAGCTAGAACCGGATAAGGAACTAGATGACATAAGGAACATGAGAAGTGACAAGATCATAACCACATACATGTTCAATAAGAGATTTAGCACTCATATCCCAACCAGGGAACAATGGAAAAGTGGTCTAAATAAGCAAGGCAAGGAGCAAATGATATGGTACACTGACGGATCCAAAACCAAGTTTGGAACAGGAGCCGGAGTATACACGGAAGGATACAGCCTTAGCCAAAGCATGGACAGGTTTACATCAATATTCCAGGCAGAGACCTATGCGATAAACATTTGTGCAAAAGAGATATTGGACAAACGAATCACGGGCAAGAAAATCTACATTTGTAGTGATAGTCAGGCTGCCCTCAAGGCCGTCGGCTCCTATGAGCTAAACTCAGCACTGGCTGCGGAGTGCGCATACCTTCTTGACAGATGTGGAGCGCGCAACACGGTCAGGCTAGTCTGGGTCCCTGGGCACACGGGAGTTGATGGCAATGAGCGTGCGGACGACTTAGCCAGGAAGGGAGCAATGGGAAAACCCGCTGGTCCAGAGCCGTTCATAGGCATACCAGACGGCGCCTATAGAGGCGCACTCTTTAAATATGCCCAAGAGCAACATAAGAAAGAATGGGAAGCACACACAGGGCTGCGACACTCAAAGGAATTCCTTTCCACATGGTGTGAAAGCGACTGCAAGAGACTACTAAAATATAGTAGACTACAACTAAGGCAAATAACGGGAGCATTCACAGGCCACTATGGCACGAAAGAACATCTACACAAGATGAACCTATGCGGCGACGTGGTATGCAGGTGCTGTGGCACAGAAACTGAAACCATGAAGCACGTCATCTGTCACTGCGACGCTCTGGCTGCGCGGCGAATGGAACTACTGGGAGTGGCCTATCCAAACCCAGAAGAACTACGGCTCTGTCCCCCTGCTGGAATCTACAACCTAATACAGGGAGTACTGGACACCTCAGGTACGTAAGAGCATTAGGGCAAGGACAGCACAAAAGATCCCATGGGTCGAAGTGCGCCAGAGGTTTCCTCGGTCCGGTAAGCCAATTTAAGATAAGAAAGATAAGATTTAATATTAATTTTTTTGCTATTTCTATCTTTCTTTCTCACCCAACTCGGATTTGCACCTGCTTTCACTAGTTTCTGCATCACCAAAAGGTAGACTGGCAGAAAATGCCTAAGGCATTAAGTCCGCCCATGTACCAACTGTGCATAAAGGATAAATAAATAAATAATCTTAAGAATAGTTACTTTTTACGATTTCTGGGGTTTCTTTCGTTGAAATGCCATTACTCTCACGTACGTACAAATAAATTCTTGGTATTTGGTATGCTGCTAAATTAAAATTCCTGAATATAAAGCCACAAAGTCAGTGTCTTTTAGGATTCTAAAGCAAGCAACATTGATTTTTCTTAGAGCATGTAGTTTCTAGCTCAAAGATAACAAGAAAAACACAAACTTTGAATATAGTAGTCATTTACAAAATAGTAAATAATTAACTGACATCTTTGATAATTTTAGATTCTGGACGCGAAACGTCCATCAATACGGAATCTAAAATAAATCGTGATATAATCCTAAAAGAAAAGAGTGTTATTTCATGTTAGAGAATATCGTCGGTCTAACAAAACTAGCCACACTCCAAATGTCGAACTGTTGAATACTTCGAAATGAAATAAATAATTGAGACTCTAAACCAGTGATGCTTATAATTTTTCAAGTTTATAACTTTATAAGTCAAAAATAAATGGCTTTAGAAATACATTATCAAAAACTCCAATTTTATTACTATTTAGGAAATTAATGCAAATGGGCATACAACTGATGAAATTTCAGATTGGCTTGTTTAATGTTGGGCCGACGATATTATTATGTAGTTAAATCGGGAAGTGTAAAAACGTACCAAGATCTACCCACAGCCTGGTGTTCAATCACACACCTTGCTGTTTTTTATTTTGTTTCATCTTGATTTTTCTCAAAGGGAAAATCGGGTTACTCCTAACAATTTATTAAAACTAGGTATATATTAAATGTTTCACTTTGTTTTCTCTATATTCCTGTTATCTTTGTTTGACCGCGTTTACGTTTCAAAATGAACGTCTAATAATATAAAGGGTAATTAATAACCGGTCAAGTGCGAGTCAGGCTTCCGAAATGTGGGTTCCGTACCAAGATAGCTCCTGTCTGCCTTTCTTCCCATCACAGCTGTTTCCCGGGTAACCGTAGCATGTAAAATTCGCTAATTTTGCATCGGTATGAACCTTGGTAATGCTTACGTATTCCAATTTTTTTTAATCAAGGTTTTTTTTAAACGCGCTTGTAGTGTAGTGGAGCCGCGATATTCTTAGCAGTCACAAAGGTTAAGCGGCGTTCAGTTTATTCTTAAATAAGGTTCCAAATTTCTTTCAACGTGACAGGTTGCTAAAAATGTAGAATACCACAGAAATTAATTTAAATTAGTTATGAGGTACACATTAAAATATATAGTTATAAATTATAAATATATATTATAGGTCAAGTGTGTAGCACTCTTAACCGACGGAAATGTATGAAGAGATGTATGAACGTAGATGAAGCGAAAGAGGTCCGTCAGAACCGTAGTATGTGGCAAACTGTAGTCTCTGCCTACCCCAGTGGGATAAAGGCGTGAGTGTATGCATGTATTAAAATATATGCGAGACCTATTCAATTCAGAAAATGAATATTCCTAAATGTACTGGCCAAAACTAAATTTGATTTTACAAAGAGAAAAATTAATTAGCCCCAATTATGATGATGAGAATTCATTATTTAATATTTCGCATGCAGTATCTACTAACAAGGGGACTTGATCATTTAAAATAGCCTGAAGATCAACTGTGTTATCATTGTTAAGGTCTGCCACTTTTTAAAATTTAAAAATAATGTAGTCCTATACTATAAGTAGTCCCACACGGATATATTCCTATCGTGGGTGCATTTACGAACGTAAAATTAAAATAAAAAACACAAACAACTTGACCGAAACAAATTTGTGTGGGTCACACAAAGATTTGTCTCATGCGGGGATGGAACCCGCGATTATTCGGTCCAGCGGTCGACTTCAGGTCTTAACCATTAGATAAAGCCGTATCACAATAGTTATCTTCTATTGATTCAAAGATCTGAAAAGGAAAAGGTTAAAAATATGTTACAAATATTGTAGCTAAAATTATAATCATATTTCCGTTAAGTATAAGAATTTTAGAAGATGAAAAGCTAAACTTCGAATAAGCTTAAAGGTAAACGAGATACTAGATAAGTTGGATACTTAGGAAAGCATTTCAATGCAAAAATAAAAAAACTTGTAAAACAATTCTTAAATTATGAGTTCCGTGAGGCTGGCTTTTTTGATAAGGAAGACAAAGTTTTGGGTCAGGTACGAGCATCAACGACACTATCACATTAACAAGTCACTCTGTGAACCGGCTTTTAATTTAATTACCCCTTCCTTGCGCTTTGTACTTTCAACCAAACTGCAGGTAGGTTGATGCCGAGCGGACACACAAAATAAGGTAAGTAATTTTATTATTTTAATCTGTTATTGTTTATGGTTTTGTGTTCGCTTTTTGCAGGTATTAATATAGCGTTCAGAACGGCACACATATCTTAAATTGTTCTTCCAATATTTCATGTTAAGAGGGGGTACGAGTTTATCCTTTTAAAAGTTTTTTTAAGATATTTACAGGGAAAAAGAGTGGCGTTATTTCGGCACTCAATACCCGATTGCGTCCCTGCGACGACTGGTCTATACCCTGAAGGGGTAGAGATTGTTGGTTCAAATATGCTGCAATATGCTGCTTTTTTGTGCACAATATTAAAAAAAAAATTATTCCACACAACATATTTTCTATATTTGCAAACTCAAAATTATAAATTGCATTGAAAAATAATAATAAATAAATTGTAAAATAATGCAACAAAATAAATTTAAATTACTCTTCGGACCAGGCTCGTTCAGAGTAGAGATGAGAAACGGTTCGCAACAGTCGTTAAGATGCTATTGTGACTACCGCGCATTCGGTTGATCAGGGATACTGTTTTTTTTAATCTTACATGAAAACCATCAGTACCATTATGCGCAAACATCCCTGATGCACTACAGAAACGAGGCAGCCCCAACATTATCCTGAAGATGTTGTTATATTGGGTCCGTAGATCCTCCAGCGCCCTTTTGGTATGACTGACCCACAGACTCCCCATATAAAAACTCTAACAATATGCTTTAAAGAGCGTCATTTTAACTTGGTCAGTACAAGGGGAGAATCGGCGACCCAGCATATTACGTCTGACCGCTAGAACCCTAAGCTTCCTCTCAATGTCTACGTTGTCCTTAAGGCCATCGGTTCTAAAATTCCTCAAATATGCTTTTCTCAAACAAAGATTCGTTTCTAAAAGAAAATATTTTCCTCTATATAAGGGTTTGCCTAATGTGTTTACCTTTACCGTTAGTAAATGACAATTTCACGTAAATTTCAAAAAATCCAGCAGCGTGGAGCCGGCATTTTAAATCTGTTATTATAAGGAGAACGCTCCATCAATTAGGACTTTGCGTAGACGTAGGGGCTAGCACAGGAGGATATCTCTGCCTTAGGCGTGAAATAACCAATTCATATGTGTTAGCATGGTATACCACAAAAGAACAATCAACGAATCTAATGTTGCGCTTGGGATTAACGCGTTTAATCACCTCATAATTTCAATCTCTATTTGTTATAATGTGGAAATGATTGAGTATAATAATTTGTCTGTAGTATATTATAGGTCCATCGTGACCTGCTTATATCTGCTTACTGACATTTTATTATAATCAATTTTATACTTAAATAGCATCCGAGGTCTTGGGTTCAAATCCTAGGTCGGACAAGTGTAGTTTTCTAACGAAAACTTCCCAGTACGAGTCCGGAGACTGGAATTGTGCCCGGTATATGGCAATAGGCTCGCCCCCTATTACATGGGACCTAACATCGTCATCGAAACGTGGGTGTACTCAGTACACCTCTGCCACCCTCGCTTGGGGAATATAGGTGTGACGGTGTATACTTAAATAGCACGTAAATATAAAATTAATCTTCACACAACCGTGTGCATACACTTAGACGTGCTGGCAGCTCATGAAAGAAATAGCGGTTAATTTCATGTATTATATATTATAATTCATGTATTATATATTATAATAAAAGAATCAGTCCGTATGATCACGAATTCTAACAATTGAATTAGGCTTAGGTAAATTGTAGGATTGGGCTGTTTATCAAAGGAGACATGGAGAGAGGTGCGGTGGCCGCCAGCGCAGCTCTTCAGGTGCCACGTGTCGGCACGCCTGCATAAACCCTATTGACGTTACAACTACTAAATGTTCTGATTTAAGTAGGGTGTTCATGTCTGGCTTAAGCCTGAAAATTGGGACCAAAGGGTTCAAGAGCCGACTGCATCTTTTAAGAACTTTCTTAAAGACTGGTCGAAACGACATGTGACCAAATGGCTTAGCACAAACACATTGACGTTAGCCTGACGCCATCGAGTTGATAGGCCATCCTTTTTATACTACAAATTTACAAAATAAAGATTAAATTGACGGTACGATTTTTCGATAACGACCCCATAACATCAAAAGCTAAGCACGAAAGCTTTTAAAGTCCCAAAACGAAGAGATTGACGTTGTCGTAACAACGTTGAGGAGTGTTGTCATTTACATATTAAGGTATATAAAGAGGTTTTCATATGTCTACTTTATTTTATTTCACTACTCTGTCGCTATTCTATTTAACTACATGTTTGTTATATTTTTTTTCTTATCAAAATAGTTTATACAGTAGTCTATACTACAATGGCAATTTGTACTGATAAGTGCAACAGTATCTGAAACGCAATTATTAATCATCATGAAAATATTAGAGCTCAAACTAATTATAAATGATTCCACTCACATACACGACATACAAACATACATACTTCATGACTTTGTGGATTCGGTAAAATCAATACTATAACCAAATCCCGAAATATGTTTTTATAAGTAGGAAAGCGTAGCTTGGTCACTTGTCGACGTATAGAATGTATTGAGTCTGTTTTATTTTTTTCAAACTGTAGGTACATTCAACAACTTCACCAGAACGGTATAGACTGAACTCAAAAATCTAAGAAATCAAGTTATGGTCATAGAGGGCTATTGAAAGGCACTCTATCTGGTGAATATTAAAACAGCAGCGTTTTCATGGTAGAATTAAGAAATACAACACTTCGGTCTATTTCACTTTCCCTCCCTCTACCCGCGCTCGGTTCTGAAGGGACGTGATTAGTTATCAAAAAAAAAAGATTTTTTGAGATAAGTCACTACTGTTCTGCAGGTGCGATGTATGGCAAAGCGACGACAGTGGTTTCGAATAAAATCGTGAGCTATTTCACTCCTCTTCAGTTGTTATTATTACGATTTCTGTGGTGGGAAGTACACGGGTATATAGTATAAAAAACTTTTGTGACAAATATTTCTTATGCCTTCTAATCTCGAGGGATTCGCAAAGATGTAAGTGTATAGAAACGATTCCCAAAAAAAAAATTTTGGTTCTTATGTATTATTATTTGTATTCTATTTTCGTCTTATCAAAGCATTATTTCCTGTAAAAATGTATTTTTAAAACTCTAGTGAATACTGTGAGTGATCGCTGTTATCTAATAATCATGAATTAATATGGTTGATAATAGAAGCAGTCGATGATTTAAATAAATTGGGTTTTGTCTATTGTAGCTTAAGCTCAATTTCTTCAAAACGCGAATTATACAATTCAAATATTTTTGTACAACTGCTCTCAAATATTATAAATCCATCCATTTATACTTCGTTTAATAAGATAAAGTATTGGTGCTAATAAGTTCAAGCCTCGGAATCGTCCTTAATACCGCCTACAACTAATAACCATATATTGCAGGAAATTATGCCGTTCCGGAAGCGGAAAATGCGAGGAGGTGGAAAAGGTA
The DNA here is from genome assembly GCA_905147815.2 of Phalera bucephala. NCBI lineage: Eukaryota > Metazoa > Arthropoda > Insecta > Lepidoptera > Notodontidae > Phalera > Phalera bucephala. The sequence continues at coordinate 15,319,620 of LR990615.1, forward strand.
AGGTGTTTCCGATTGATACAGGCGCCTTCGCTTTAACATCCAAGCCTATAATCAAAGTATTTAAAAGATTTCATTTACAACTGAATTAAACCGCTCAGCCGGCTTGATCGAGTAATTGAGCAGTCACTGGTTTGATTGAGCAAGAGATTAATCTTTGTGTGAACCACAAATATTTGTTTGGGTCTGAGTGTTTGTGTATGAATCAGAATCAGAATATTTTTTATTCATGTTAATCATTACAGGATTTATGAATCGTCAGAAAAGTCGTCACTTCGGAATGTCGTTCCTGTGGAGAAGAAGGTTATTCTTTTAAAATAAATTTTATACAAACTATTCGTCTCAATTTAGTTGTGGTGTATGCGAGAACAATGTAGGTTGATCATCAGATGATCTCATTTACACGTACTACTTTTACTAACTACTAGAAGGAAGAGAGGGAATGTTAACTAATAACAGTTGAATAGGTTGTCATGACTCAAGTGGAGCTGGAATAGCAACTATCCAATCATTTTTATCTTTTAAATAATCTTTTATTAAATTATAAGCTTGCTTACGAAGTGTTCGTTTAACACAAGATTTGAACTTATTTTCACTAAGTTTAGGGACGTCAATTGGAATTTTGTTATAAAATCTAACACAGTGCCCCATGAAAGACGTGTGAATTTTTGACAGACGAAACTGCGGTTGATCTCATATATTTCTATGTCGTGTGTTATAGCAATGCCTATCATCTAGCTGATTAGAAAGATCTAATTTTTTTCTGGTATACATAATGTGTTCATAAATATATTGACATGGGACCGTCATGATATTAGCTTCTTTGAACAATTCTCTTAAAGAGTCGCGACTACTCAAGTTATAGATGGCCCTAATAGCCCTTTTTTGCAAGATAAAAACAGACTCAATGTCAGCTGCCCACCCCACAATAATATACCGTAAGACATGACACTATGAAAGAAGCTGAAATAGACTATGGTCGCGGTCTCCACATCAGTTAGTTGTCTGATCTTCCTTACGGCACAGGCAGCGGAGCTAAGCCGTTTACCTAAATTCTCAATATGGGGACCCTATGGTAACTTGCAAGTCAAGCGTAATCCCTAGAAAAAATGTTTCATTGATGGACTCAAATTTCTCATTGTTCAGTATAATGTCATGTACTTACACAGTACTTTTTACATTTGGCAAAGAAAACCTTATACATTTAGTTTTCTTGTTATTGAGCACTAAAGTGTTGGATGTAAACCAGTTATGTAGTTGAAGAATAGCGTCATTTACTTCGTCAAAGTTATTAACATGTCTACCTACTTTAAAAATCAAAGAAATCAGCGTCAGCAAATAACACTACCATCGCTCGTTTTTGTGTGAATTTCATGTTTGTAAATGCAAACGCGACACAAAAATAATTCATAGAGTCGCTCTGAGACGAATCAATTTGTTTATTGTAATAACGGCTATACTTGTTTACTATTTATTATTAGGAAACAGTGGAAACGTGTGTTAAAATGCGCACGGTTTTTTTTTTCCTATGTACATTTCAGTTAGTCTTATTATAAATTCTCTATCGATAAATCTGAGGAGCACTTCGGAGTCTAGTATGGTGCCCCGGGTAAAGGCCTTATTTCATAGAGGCCTACTAATGTTGGCCAAATGTGGAACACAGGGTCTTGGATGATATTTATTTTTAGCGACTTAAACATCGATGGTTGGAATTTTCGAAACATTACTTTGTGAGTACAAAACCTCTTTCTTTAAAAACTTATGAAGATATGTACCTACACGAATAATAATAATATAATATTTATGTTATGTTTTTGAGAGATATCACGGAGCTTTCCGTGCGAATTGCGCAATTTTACGCATTTCGCAATGTTTATACAGCTAAGTTCATTGTCATGTTTAGCTATCAAACGTTACGACCCAACTGCGTGGATCACAACAATATTTTTCTCTTGATTGCTTGCAGACTTGACTTGCGGCGTTTACTGACGTCTCTGTTTATATTTTTTTTAATCAAAAATGTTGCACTGCCCTTAGAATTATTGATGAATCATGAGTGCGTTAAGAAACATTAAATTTACATACACATAATTCCCAGGGCCCTTATTCACTATGACCAATTCCGATATTTATGTCATATGATTGTGTAAGATAGAGATGGCGAGATAGATATTCTGTATGCCACTGGATTACCATTAAATGATTATTTCTCAAGTTTTTTTTCAATTGCCAAGCGCAGCTTTAGAAGGCCGCCTACCAGATAAACCGACGATCTTGTGAAGATTGCAGGAAGTTGTTGAATGCAGGTGGCATCGGACCGGTTACGCTGGAAAACGATTGGGGAGGCCATAAGTATAGGCTGGGATAATGATGATGATGATGATCATTTCTCAATGCTATCTTACGCGTTATGTGTTTCATTGAGTATAGCGAATAAGAGCCAAGACCGAAACAAATGTAAGTGGTTCATACAAAGATTTATCCGGCCTGGGAATCATACCTGAGAATACTCAATCCAGTAAACAGAGTGGTACAATCACTAGGCTCTAACCTCTAAACCATCAAATGGGTTTATTATACTTTGCCATTACTTACAATTTGCATTCAATACCTCGTGATCGTAATATACGCCACGAAATCAACGAGCCACTAAAAATCTCATTATATAATATTATTTTTATTCTATATTTTTATTTGTATTTTATAAGAAATCATATTTAATAAAATAATTGAAATAATTATTATAGTATCCTATACTGTCCTTGCTTAATTTATAATATACCTACTATCTTGCTCGACTGTCTCAAAAACACACTCAACAAAATGTAATAAGATAACAGTTTGCTGGACTCCGTTATCACGCCAGATCCCTTGCGGGGTAGGCAGAGGGTACAAAGTTCCAACAAGTTCTTTCCTTTCATGCCTCCACTCTCATAGTTCGTTTCATACACGCTCGACGGTTACGGAGCCTCTTGACTTGTCCTTCAGATGAAACTTGGTCTATTTGGTCGTGGTAAGATATTCTAGGTCTTCCCCGGTACCTACATCCTTCCACTTTCGCATTGTATATCTGTTTTGTCATTCTTTTGTCAGACATTCTTTCTATATGCCCGAACCAACCAAGCATACCCTTTCTCAACTTTACACCGATACTACCTTTTGATATCTACTCTCTTTCTTACTCCGCTGTTGCGAATACGGTCGGTTACCTTCACTTCTCACATCTTCCGCAGAGCTCGCATTTTCATCGCATTTATCCTACTTTCATTCTCCTTCTTACATACCCAGCTCTCGCTACCATATAACATCGTTGGGACAAGAACTCCTTTATGTATAGCTAGCTGCGCCTGTTGGCTTAAGTGCCGGCTCTCAAGTAGACTTCTTTACATCCTTAATATCTCGATTTGAGAAAAAAGGCTTTTGCTCAGCAATTAAACTTATAAAATGAGATTGAGTACAAGCTTAGTGCTAATAATGTTGGTCTTATAACTTCCAACTGTGAATTCTGTGTGCAGCAAACTCCGAAGCAGATAACTAAGTGTTAAGTATCCCTAGATCTATGTGCCTAGGTAAACTTTTAAAATATCAAAGAATAAATATTGGATATTGGAATAGAGTGATGTGATCCTTCTGGTTCTACCGATCAACCCAACTGCAGACAGAATCCTATTTTTTTTCGTGTATGTGCCAAATTGGGTGCTTGTTAATCTTTGTGTGACCCACAATTATTTGTTTCGGTCTGAGTATTTGTATATATACATTTTCATGTTTGTAAACGCCCACGATACAAGAATAAATCTTAGAGTAGGGCTACGTTATTAAAAAAGAAAAGAAAATAAGAAGAAAGAAACGCTTAAATGTTATACAGATTTAACGAAATTTCAAATTGCATGTTTTTTTCGAATGTATGTACACTTGCCAATTTTAGACAATTTTCAACTGTTTGGTTTATTTAAATACAATATGTAATGTTTACTTAATAAATAAATACACATATGTACATTGTACATGTTTGTAAAATGAGGTTTCCAATAACTAGCACTATTTGATAGAAACCAGAACGAGGATGAAAATGCAAGCGAACAGTGCAAAGTTTGTGCTAAAATAACTCTTTGTACGTGTTAATGTTTTTAGTTGTTTTATACCACAACTCAAAACATATAATTATCTGTTTTAGCACAAGCCCTTGAAATTTATTATGATAATATGAGAGCGCGGGACCGGAAAATGAGTTTGGTTTTGTGCCTATTGGTTTGAAACATCAGAAGCATCGAGGGTTGATGCGACTAGCGCGGGCTGTGTTTGGCAACTGAACAATTTTATTCGCCAGGCCCAGTCACTTAATGAATAGTAATTAAGCCGCGATGCTTGCTAGGGAGATGGAACACGCGTAGGAATAATATAAGATGCTATTGCATTACTGTTCATTATGAACTTGAACTGACAACGAACATACTAACTCTGACGTCTGTTGTGAGCAGACAGAGGTGTACTATACACTATTTACCTTCAGCCGAAAGGCGTCCACTGCAGAACAAAGGCCTCCCCCAAATATCGCCACCAGGACCGATTTTGTACTGTACGCATCCATCCGTCATAGTATCCGTCACAATAGTTAGAGATTGTCACATGGAATGCAGTGAGGTTAGCTGCTCTGCGATATGTCCGACCGCTCGCCCCGTTGGCAATCGAATAACAATGCAGCGCCGTCCGCGATCTTACATCGACTATCCGTCATCGCTTCAGAACTAAACACACTCAAAAACTAAAGCAACTATAAAAGGCATTATGTGACTAAATACAAGTTTAAAAGGTTATAATAACTGCTTGTTTTCCATTATCTAAAATCATCAAATAATAGGATACTTATAATATTTCTTTGAACTATTTTGGTGCAACCTGCATCTACATCTGCATTGTGGGCTATTTATTTGGAATTCGCCCTGTGCGGGGATTATACCTGCGACTTCTTAATCCAGAGAGTGGAGCACCCTACACATTACTAGACCAAGCCATTGTAAAAAAATAAAAATATTCATAGGGGATCTGAAACACATTTCAAAAGAAAATCTATAAGTACATAAGTAAATTCCAAAGGTTATGCCGAGGGAATCGCTCTATTGTGTCAGAAAGTATTCTGTGTTCCCCGAGGTACACATTCTATTACAAGTAAATATACAAAAAAGTTGGTGTAGTGGAATGTTTCGGAGCAAAAGTGATGGCTAAAGATGCAGACATGACGATGGCGACACATTTTAATGACGACTTGAACCAGTCGTTAAGAGCTTAAACCGCTCCGCCCCGTAGATAGAGAAGTCGCGGGTTTGATCCTTGCATTGGACAAATTTTTGAATCGGAACGAGAATATTTTTGTTCATGCAAGCCATTAAAGTATTTATGTATCGACATACAACAAAAGACCGAAAAGTAACAAAATGACCCGAGTGACTGAAGTTTGTGCGACCCACATTTATTTATTTATTTATTTATATTTTCATTGCTCGCTGCACTTACAGACTTGCCAAAACGCACAGGGAGCTATTTTATTACATAAACAGAAATTCCTAATGGTACATACAGTAGAAAAATATTTTTCGCTTAGGTTAAAAACTTATACAATAATTAACAAATTGTTTTAACGTTGAATTGAATATATCTAAATTTGGATTCTGAGCAATTAAGGCATTTAGTAATGAGATCGCTGCAGATGTTGGTGCATATTGCGCTGTGTACGTGCGGACCGGCGGAGCCGCCAGCAAACGGCGCGCTCGCAGCCGCGCGTACTGCGCAGGAGCGGACAGTGAGCAGCGCGATCGTGCTGCTGAGTTCTCTATCTTACCGTTAAGGAGTAAATAATAATGAAACATTACAGCGCACTTTCGCCTGAGTTCTAAAGTGTTTAAGCCTACCATACCTGCAACAAACAGGGATGGATACAAGTACGGATAATATCCGTTAAGTTTTTTGTAAAGAGTACGTGCGAACTTCCGTTGAACCCTTTCTAACATTATTTTATATTTTGTCTCATGAGGATCCCAAATAATTGAATTATACTCCAGAATGCTCCGGACCAAAGTTAAGTACAATAACGTCATAGCTCTCTTATCTTGAAATGGACCTATTTGTCTCATGACAAAGCCAAGAGTTTTATAAGCTCTACTGCATAAACCAGTGATATGCGAATTAAATGTCAAACCTGTATCAAGAATTACACCTAGATTACGTATTTCCGCAACCCGCTCCATCTGTGTTGCAGACACCTTGTAGGTGAACACTTTTGGCGAGCGAGACCTAGTAAACGTTATCACTTTACATTTAGAAGGATTGAATTCTAAATTGTTGTATTCACTCCACTTGACAACATTGTCAATGTCGTGCTGTAGTATACTACAATCCTCTAAATTTCCAACACCAAAGAAAAGCTTGAGGTCATCAGCAAACATAAGACACTTAACTGACTCCACGACCGCCGGCAGGTCATTGATCATGATCAGGAACAGCGTTGGTCCTAGCGTACTTCCCTGGCTTACGCCAGAACAGGTGTCATATGACTCCGACCGAAAGCCAGAAAACTGAACATATTAAGACCGATTGGCCAAGTAGTTAGAGAATAGTTTAAGTAACTTTGGTGTAAATCCTATAGCCGAACATTTTTCCAGTAGGATATCGTTATTGACCCGGTCGAAGGCCTTCCTAAAGTCAAAGTAGGCCGCATCTACCTGCCTTTTTTTGTCCATTTCTGTAACAGCATAGTCGACAAAGTTAATAAGATTAGTTGTGGTGGATTTACAGGATCTAAATCCATGCTGACACTCACTTAATAGCGGCTGAATCGTCCAGGTTATATGTCGGTTCAGGATGAACTCGAATACCTTGGCAAATGCCGACAGAACGGCTATAGGTCTGTAGTTCTGGACCCGTAACCTGGAACCATCCTTGGGTATAGGCGTCACACGCAATATTTTCCACAACTCTGGATAGGTTGTAGTTTGCAAAGCTAAATTTAAAATGAACAATAGAGGATTGTCTAGAACTGACACACAGTCTTTCACTATAAAAGCCGGTATACCATCCGGCCCGATTGATGAGTGAGCCTTCATGCGTTTTACTGCAAATTTTAAGTCAGCTAAACTTATATGATCAAGCGCAATACGAGAGGAGCATAAATGGCTTGCGGCATCTTTTTCCGCGACCTTATAGTCTAGCGTAGGTACATCGTTTAAAAATACCGATTTAAAATAATTAGCAAAGGCATTGGCAGCATTTATACCAGCTACTTTATTACCCTGATATTCGAACTCATTACAAGAATGCCTGGTAGATCTTTGATCCTTTACAAAAGACCAAAAGTTTTGTGGATCCCTGCTTATATTCTTTTCTGTGCGTCTAATGAAGTTTTTATACGCTATTCCAATGAAATCCTTAGTTCGCTGCCTATAATATTTAAACATTTCTTTGTTGAAATCAGTATTTAAATCTTTATATTTTTTTAAATGGTAATGCTTACTTTTAATACACTCTATAATTTCTGGAGTATACCAGGGTGGATATTGATATTTATTATCACGTTTAGCGCATGTTTTCAAAGGAACATGCGAGTCTAAACATGAATAATTTTTTTTATAAAATATATTTACGGCTTCATCTACGTTGGTTGAAGACCATAACTCGTCCCAAATTATCGAAGCAAAGGACTCGTATAGATTGTGGAAGTCCGCTTTACGAAAGTTCCACTGTGGCATTGATTGGCCGCACTGTGTATCCGGGAGGGCGCGCCCGGCAGCCGCGCCCGGCCGCGGCATGGCGAGCCGCACGCTGAGCGGTAGGTGGTGCGCGTCCACTGGTACTAGCGGCTCCGCATCCCCACTCACGCGCACGTACTCACTACCTAAATTGCTCAGAACCAAGTCCAATATATTCCCATATGTGTTTTCTGTTTCATTATACTGTTTCAGTTTACAAAAGGATAGTAAGTAGGAGAACTGCATATTGACTCGCTAGGTACATGAATTTAAATTAAAATCGCCTAATATAATGGCATCGCACTTTGAATATTTACTGATTACATTTTCTAGTACCAAAAACGTATTAATATATTTATCATCACCCGAATTAGGTGGAATATAAACTACGCAAAGGATAACCTTTTTATATTTCAGTGTAATTAAAGCCATTACTGCTTCTATTTCGTCCGAGTAACCGTCTATAGCAACAATTTGTTGTATTTTAAATTGTTCTCGTACCGCCAACAATACTCCTCCCCAGTCAGCATCATTGGCGCGGTCTCGACGAAGCACGTTATATCCCTGCGGAAACACCTCTGCATCATGGACGCCACTCACCAAAAAGGTTTCGGTTAATGCGAATATGTCGGCTGATTCACTTAATATAGCTGGTTTTAAAATATGTAATTTAGAGCGTAGACCTCTTACATTCTGATAGATCAATGAATAATGCTGTGGCTTGGATTGGTTATGCAGTTTGTTTGCGAAATCCACTACGCCATGGCTTGAGGTGAACATCTTCCGCCCAATGAGTTGGCAATAAATATTTATCCAAATGTTTTGTTGGTACTGACAATTTAAATGAAGCATAATCGCCCCGCGGCTTTAATGCCTCAACCAAACAGTTATCATCAGGACAAATGCTGTGCAGGTGTGCACTTACTTGTTCTACCGTAGTTCCAGACTTAACATAATACAAATGCAAATAAGATTTCCGATCCGCTGCTAACAATGTCGTAGTGTTAGGAGCGGCCGTACCACGGGTGACGTTAGCGAACGAACGTCGAGTCCGACGGCTCTTCACTTCGATCCAATCGTTCGCATTTGCCTCGTTGTTCATACTTTCTGTGATCGGAGCGGATAGATTTCCGACAACGGTGAGTTCGGGCTTCGATTGCGAGCACGGAGTAGGGGGCGGGCTCGATGACGTCGCCGCTGCCGCCGCGCTGTCAGCGTTGGTGAGTGTTGTTGTCCCCCTCCGAGTGGCCGCGGTGATTGCCGATACCGCACGAAGACGGGCCTCGCGTATAGGACGTGGGGCTGGTTGTAGTTTTAGATTACCCTCAACTTCCTTACAATTAGCTTGCACCGGTAAATCACTATCAACACTAATAAGACTTTTAATGAGCTTATTTTGGTCGATAATAAGCTTTTCAAGCGATAACACTTTATTCTGCAGTGAAAGCACAGTCTTAGTTAACTCGCGAATAGCATTGTCGGCACTTTTCGCAGACATATCTATTATTTTGGACGGAAAATTTACGGAGCTTTGCAGATAGGTATAAGTACGTAAGTGGGTACTTAGGTACGATGTTCAACACATGTTATATTTGTTTCGGTCCGGGTGTTTCTGTATGTAAATTTCATGATCGGAAGATTACCCACGACTCAACATTCGTAGTGTGGGCCTTTTAAAAAAAAGAATGTACGCCAACACTGGTTTTCTTTATTATTTGGAATATATTTACTTATCCCCGATCTTATTGCGCATTTGTATGGTAATATGTAAAAGAAACCTCTGTGGATATGAAAGATCTGGTTTATTCCACTATACTGTGTGGTAGACTCTTTGTAGTTGTATAATGTTTGGCCAAAAAAATCATTTTTGCTTAGTTAGAAATAAATATCCTGCTTCTTTATGGATTTCCTTTGGTATAGAAATGATTATTAAAGTTTCTTGGTCGCATTCTCAAAGGATATATTGTAATTATTTAAGTAGCCATGCAATGAAGTTTTATTATTACCTGTTATTTTTTTATTATAGGATTTTAGGTTTAATATAATCTATAAAAATATACTATACACATTACGATATATAACAGTTTTTTTTTATCATAAGAATGTAACCATTTGATTGATATTTTTACTAAAGAACCGTTACAAGGATATATTTACCTAATAAAAATCTTTTATAAATTAAAAAAGGTAAACCGACTTCAAAAAGCAAAAAATAAATATTTGAAGTCGGTGCCAAGTAACCGACTGCATCAACAAGCACCCACGGTTTACCTTTTTTTATAAAAGATTTTCATTTTACAATTTTAAGTGACGAGTGAATTATTCTATAGTAGGGTACCTATAGGATTGACGTAATACCCATAATATCTCAATTTACACATGCCTATTGTTTGTCGTTAAGGAGTTCCCTGGTGTATCTTCTAAGTCCAAGGTCCAATGGCAATGAAATTAAAATGGGACCACCTTGAAGATATACTGAACCCAATGCAAAAAAAAACATCAAAGTCGGTCCACAATTGACGGAAATATCGCTGAACATACATAAAAAAAAGCATACATACAACCGAACATAGAACCTCCTCCTTTTTGAAGTCGGTTAAATAAACTATTGAAATTCTAAGCTAGCACAAAAACCCCTTGTCAATATGAAATACGTTTCGCCAACATATTTTGTTGGGATATACTAAAATTTAGATTTAATTTGAGAAGGTATAATGGATATAATATGAATACAGTAAACGCTACAAGTCTGTGGCCTTAGCACGAAGAGAATGACGTTATAGTAACGTAGTCGAAAAAGCTTGTTGGCGCGTTCATGTTTGTTTAGCGAATTTGTAGTGTAAAAAGGATGACATATCAACTCGATAGCGCAAATCTGTGCGTACTAAGCCCTCTGGGCCGTAACGCTTGTCAATCTAGGGATGTCAATGCCACGTTGGACATCTGTCTAGTTTCGTTTAGTCGCGACCCTCATCTTTGGAGAAATTGCTTTCCGGATTTCTGTCACAGCCAGCCATGACACACCCTATTGTATTTTCTAAACTTTCGGATCGCCAAGAGGGATACCGCACATGTCACACATATTTCTCAAACTGACGATAATGGAACGTTCGAAGGTACACATTTCAGTTATGTCAATAAATACAGAGACAAGAATGTGAGTTGTTTTAAGGTCCTTCTTTTAATGGATTCCGGAAAACTGAAACTTTTATGAATTGTGTATCTCATTAATGCTAAGTAGATACACACACTTTGTAAATAAATTTGAAAATTTGTACATCTCTTCAAAAAAATTCTTACGGCGATGTTGCGAATTTTAATATAAAAACAGAAAAATATTAATACAAAAATATACAAAGAACGTCTACAGTTGAAAAATATAAGCCATTAAGAAATGTTTAGCCGAGCTAATTTAACTAGGGGCTCAGCTATCTCTGGGGAAATTACAAGCTATGTGCGTATGCTGCTTCCAAACTTAAAAACGTGTTTGCTTGGAACGCAAGCCGATTGAGCATTTTATTGTTTCACGTGAAAAGATTGAAAACTATATAAAAATATTAATTTGCTTTTTGCCTTTGTGTAACTTATTTAATTTTTAAATTAAAGTATAAGATTAAATTTAAATAACGCGTATTAGAATAAAAATATTAAAATTTTAGTCTTAAAAACAGCTATCCTGTAATTTTTTTTTCGGATAGTCTGTTAATTTTTTTTTTTTTGTGGCAAAATTAGTCAGTCGCTACCTGGATGGAGTCTGGTACTGTGACCGGTATAGTGGGAATAGGCTCGCCCCTATTGAGACCTAGCATCATCGGCGAAATTTGGTTGTACAGTACACAGTAGGAATATTTCTGCCATATCTGCATCTGGGAATATACCCCACCTGAATGCATAAAGTTACGCGTGCGCGTAACGGTGTTTATTTTATTATATTTTTAAGCTGCACGTCTTGTTTTTCTTACTTAAGAATGTCCGATCATATGACTTACTTAAGACTATCTGTATTCGAAAGAAGGGAAGTAAGGGCATCCGGTAGGGTCGGTGAGAATATGCCGCGGGCGGCGGTAGCGGCTGATAGGAGAGGAGTTAGGTGCGTAGTCGGCGGCGAGAAAATCCAACAAAAAGTCTTACTTCAGGATTTTTAAAGTAATTTTATTAGTGCCGGTTTGGTTGTGAATGTGCGTTTACCAAACGACATCTAAAATCTGAACATTTATGAGCAACCTCACTCAGATTTCTGAAACCAAACATGAAAAGTGACTGGTAAATTAAATGAAATATTTAAAGGCGTGCGGCGTTACCTGAATATTCTGCTTAATTGCCTGTTATGCAAACCTTAAGTAACTAGTACCTAAGTAACACGCCGAACGGCAACAGTTTGCATAACGAGACACACGACTCAAGCTTGCAATCGCAAACGAGGGTGTCCTTCATGAAATTACCAGCGAGAGAGCAAGCTAGCGCAAACAACTTGTATATTGACACAGCAACAAGACACGAGTGTGTGCTAGCTATTTCAACCAACACACCCGAGGAAAAATCCCCTACAGTAATGTTAGGCTGTATGAATAAATCATACAGCTCAAAATGATAATAAGGTTCCTCTGCTAACAAGATAGACAAACACACAATTATATTTTTCATAATGATTACATGGGTTTATATGTATGAAATCCTCTTATCACTTCGTAAACCGGCTTATTTATTTTACTTTTGTAATGCTATAAAATAAGCACGATAACCCAATATATTTAGCAGAATTTATTCTTATTTAAACAGGACGGCGTGTTGGAATCTGTTATGTAAATATGAGAGCGTGGAAGCGGAAAATAAGTTTCATGTTGTGCCCTTTTGCTTTACAGCATCAGCGCCTAGGCGACCAAACAATGTTGTTCGCGCACAACGCACCACTTTATGAATAGTAATCAAACCGCCGTCCTTCATTCATTTATCTTGCGAGCCACAAACGAAGACATGTAGATGAGGCCTTTCTGATAAGCTCAGAGTCTTTGTACATTAACTTTGTAATTATATACAGTGACGGGCATAAGAAACGGACTTAAAATAATGCCTCTATTATCGGTACTTACAGCGTAAAGTTCATGATTCGAAAACTGACAAGTTTATATAATTGTTATTAATGGAATACCATTTTTATATTTTAAAAGACGCCTAAATAAACCCTGATAAGTTTTTAAGATATTTTTTAGCGTAGTGATATGTTTTTACTTACACTGTTATAGTCCTTTTCACCAGTCATGGGTACGCTGACATTTAGAATTTGACGTTTCTAAAAGCGGCGAGTGTGAAATGGAATCGATTGAATATCGTATCGAGAAAATTTATAAAGCAGAATGAATCGATATTAATAAAAATAATTTAGGAACAAAAAGAAAAGAAAATAAAATAATCTTATTATTTATTTATAAATCAAGCTTTTGGCCAGAAAAATCGTTTGATAAATCGCCTGATTCGTTGCTTACGTGTATTATTATTAAAAAAATTTTTGACCATGAAAATACTAAATATTTCAGTGAGATACATAGAATTTTGTTTTCGGGTTGTTAAAAGAGTACAACGTTTTCTATTTGGCTCTGTATTTAATTATAAAATTAATTATATACATACATATTTTGAACATTATTAATGAATATAATTGATAACTAACCTTAATAACTTGCCTTAAAAGTGTTATTCCTATATTTACTGTGAAACACTATTACACACTATCACCATGGAATCACTACAGAACTCAATGTCTCAACTGACGGAAATGTTTCACAAAAAGATGTCTAACTTTGAAAGTGAGCTCCAGAAGTCCTCTGCCACTCCTACATCGACCACTGCTGTCCTGGCTGCAGAGTTTACATAATTTCGTGCCTTCATTATGCAAACACTCAATGCCCTCCAACTGCAGATAGAGATGTTGGCTCAAAATGTCGACAATATTGAAATGCGAGGCAGAAAAAAGATCCTGCTGGTTCACAGTGTCGCAGAAGAGGCCAATGAGGATACAACACAGGTTATCGTCAATCTTGGTAGGGACTGTTTGGGTTTGAGCGATTTTCAAACACTTGAGATACGCCGGTGTCACAGGATGGGACGGGCTTCAAAGAAGTCAGCTAGGCCAGTTCTGGTTAAGTTTAACGATGTGGCAGCCCGCAACAAAGTATGGTTCGTCAAGACTAAGCTCAAGGGCACGGGGGTCACCATCTCCGATTTCCTCACAAAGACCCGCTACGACTTGTTCATGGCTGCGAGAGCTAGGTTCGGTGTTGCCAAGTGCTGGACAAGAGATGGCCAGGTGCATGTCCTTGGGCTGGACGGGACGCGACATTGTGTAAAGTCTCTTTCTGATCTTAACAATATTGCACAGGATCCTGTTAACCCAACGACATCGAAGACGAACACTGGGGCTGCAGCACGATCCAAGCGAGGGGTGAATGCAAAAAAATGAAGGATTATGTGTAGTATTTCTGTCCTTTTTGTGTGTTCCGTGTATTTTTCCTTGTTTTTTATACCCTCTTTTCTGGTTATAATTTGTTTTTAAAAGTAATGTTTCTCAGTATGTCAAACCTAAATGTCAATGTCAGTTGCGTCTAAATTTCGTCATTTGTTTTCGTTCAAAAATCGTACATTGTGACGTTCTGGTTCGTTCTAAAATTGTCCTTTTTTATTGGTTCGATGACATTTATGTTTGAGTTATTTGTTGTATGTATATTGTCTATTTTGATATAATTTGTAATAATTAATATAAAACAGCTCTGTTTACTATAGCACTTTTGGCAGGTGGGTTGGATATTTACTAGTGAATAATTTACAGGTATATTTATTTATTAGTATTATTATATTAGCATTATCTTTCATTTATTTTAATTGGTTAGATTTTATTATTAGGCATATTATTTGTATTTTAATTGTTTAAACGCATTAATATATTATTTGATTATTTATTAAATAAATTAGCCATGACCGAACATGAGAGTGAAAGTGATACCGATACATTCTTCTCTTTAGAAAGCAACGATGACAGTTTCATTAGTGTTCCATCTCTTATTAATACCCTCACGTCTACCTTTTCTGATGTTACTAGGAACTTTAATGTGGTTCATATTAATGCCCAAAGCATCCCGGCCCATTTTTCTGATATGCTGGCAAGCTTTGACTGTAAGGATATCCTTACAGTCAAAGGATTGCATGAATATTCATGCAATCCTTGTTTCAGAATCTTGGCTAAAACCGTGCCTTCCGTCTACGCTATACTCTCTTCCTGGCTTTAATCTCATCAGAAAAGACCGTGCAGTTGGAGGAGGTGGCGGTGTTGCGATATATCTCCCTTCAAATATTCCTTTTTCTCTAGTTGATTTATCGCCACAACCACCTCCATCAAACGCTGGTGAGCATCTTTTTATAGACATTGAGCTCTGCCATTCTAAAATACTTCTCGGTGTATACTACTGTCCCTCATCACGTATTGATTTCTTTTTCTCCTTTGAGAGTCTTTTGGAAAATGCTGTCCCTACTTACAGTCATAGCATTATAATGGGCGATTTTAACACATGTCTGCAGAAAAATGATATTCGTTCTTCCAACCTTAAATCAGTTCTTGAATCCTGTAATCTATCAATTCTTCCTCTTGATGCTACTCATCATTTCCCTAATTCTACTCCTTCACTTTTAGATCTTATATTTGTTTCCTCAACTGCACATGTAGCCAAGCATGGCCAGTGTTCAGCTGACGCCTTCTCTTATCATCATTAAGTTTTTATGTCTTACAAAATTCGGCCACCTAAGCCCAAAGTTAAAATTCTTCTGCAGCGTAATTTTAGTGGCATTAATCTTGACAGACTTCGACAAGATGCCGCTCGCATTGACTGGCAACCTTTGTTGTTAGTGGACACACTAGATGACAAAATTAATATCTTCACGTCTACGCTAATTCAGCTGTATGATTTGCATGCCCCTATTCACCCTGTCAGAGTTAAACATCTTCCGGCACCCTGGTTAACTGAGGACATTAAGTTATTGATGAACAAAAAAGTGGCAATGAAATCAAAGTATAAAGCTAGATCCACCGATTCTAATTGGATCAACTACATTGCTATCCGGAATAGTGAGTCCGGAATAGTGGCAACAAGGTGTGTAGGGATGCTCAACGCCAACACATCTATAGTTCGGTTCAAAATGGTAATCCAACAAAAGTTTGGAAGTTTCTTAAATCAATGGGGGTCGGTAAATCTCGTCAAGATAACTTCCCTAAAGATTTAGATATTAACCTCCTCAATCAGCATTTCTCGACTTCATCTAACTTTAATAAGACTACAAAATTAAGTACGCTTAACTATCTTTCATCCATTCCGACGCCCGATTATTCACCTTTTGTTTTTAGTCAATTTACTGCTTGTGGTGTTAAAAAGAGCATAGAATCGATCACATCAAATGCAGTCGGGAATGATTGTATCAGCCGCAAAATGATCCTTCCTATCTTTGACGAAATCCTTCCCATCATTTGCCATATCTTTAACCACTCTCTATCTAGCGGAGATTTCCCATCCTCTTGGAAAGAAGCCCAAATAACGCCCTTGCCTAAAAAATCCAATCCTAAATCTGTCTCCGAGTATCGTCCAATATCCATATTACCTTTCCTATCCAAAGTTCTTCAGCGTCTTGTCCACGACCAACTCAGCAGATTCCTCAATAAGAACTTCTTTCTTAATCCATTCCGGTCAGGATTTCGTCCTGGTCACAGCACCGTTACTGTTTTGGTGAACATCACAGACGACATAAGATTAGGTATGGAAAATAGCAATTTGACTATACTAACACTACTTGACTTCAGCAATGCTTTTAACACTGTGGATTTTGATATTTTGCTTGGAGTCCTATGCTCTATTAACATATCTCCAACGGCAATTGACTGGTTTCGTAACTACCTGTCTGGTCACCGACAACGCATTCGCATCGATGAAACTTACTCTTCTTGGTGTAACACTTGTGCCGGTGTACCACAGGGTGGCGTTCTATCTCCTTTACTTTTCGCTGTTTTTATTAACTCCATTTCCAATCAATTACGTTCGTCATACCACCTTTACGCAGATGATCTCCAAATATACACACAGGCGCCATTAGCCAGGCTGTCGGAAGCTGTGAATACTATGAATCATGACTTATCTAAGATATGTGAATGGAGTGGGTGCTACGGTCTCAATGTTAATCCAACTAAGACACAAGTGATTGTTATTGGTAGTTCCAGACTTACTTCACGTATCAATTGATCGCAACTTCTCCAAATTATTTTTAATGGTGTCACTATACCAATAAGTAAAAGCGTAAAAGATTTGGGGATCTACATCGATACCAACCTCACTTGGGATCCACAGCTGCAGGAGCTCAGCCGAAAGTTTTTTGCTTCTGCAGGTTCATTAAGAAGGTTGCGCAATTTTCTTCCAACTGCCACAAAAATTGCACTCGCACAATCTCTTCTACTCCCTATGATAGAATATGCAGACGCCAGCTATCTTGACCTCACAGAGCAGCAACTTAATAAACTTGAGCGACTTCAAAACTTTTGTATAAGGTTCATATTTGGCTTGCGTAAATATGGCCATGTCTCTGAATTTTGTACAAAGCTCAAGTGGCTGCCAATTCGCCTTCGCCAGAATTCTTATATATTATCATTTCTGTAGTGTCCTGTATAATCCAATAACCCCCTCTTACCTCAAAGATCGATTTGAGTTTCTTCATGAAACACACTCGAGGTTCCTGAGATCATCGGAAAATTTAAAACTGAAAATGCCGATGCATTCCACAAATTTCTTCGACAAATCCTTTACTATTCAAGCCGTCCGTCTGTGGAATGCATTGCCAGTGTCAGTTAGACGTGCAAAGTCGTTGGTTTCGTTCAAAAACATGGTTAAGAGTCACTAATATTAGCCCTGTTAAGAAACTGTCCCACTGCTGGGCACGGGCCTCCTCACAAACAACAAAGGGTTTAGGCCATAGTCCACCACGCTGGCCCAGTGCGGGTTGGCGAACTTCACACACCTTCGAGAAACTCTTAGGCATGCAGGTTTCCTCACGATGTTTTCCTTCACCGTTAAAGCAAGTGATAATTAATTTTTTTATACGCACATGCTTTCGAAAAGACAGAGGTGCGTGCCTGGGTTTGAACCCGAGACCTCTGACTTTGCAGTCCAACGGTCTAACCACTAGGCTATCACTGCTAAGAGTCACTATCTGTCAATAATATGATTATTTGCTATTTATCCTTACCTGTGTTTAGCTATAATATGTGTATAGTATGTAATAGTGTATATTGTAATGTCTGTATATATGTATATGACTAGGTTTATATTATATATGTATGTATTGTAAATTATTATCAATAGTGTACGCTACCAACTGCCCTTTTTATTCTTATTTGTTTTCCTTCCAACGGTTGTCTGGAAGAAATTGCTGTAAGCGATAAGACCGCCATTTGTACTATTTTTGTATTAAATTTGTTTCTTGTATTGATTTTTTGGTGTACAATAAAGTGTATTATTATTATTATTTTTTACTGAGATTCACGGGCTTTACCCGGACCTTTGAAAGGCTTGCATGGGGACATGGGTCCAACACGTAGAGGCCCTTTGCGAGAAGTTAATGTTATGTAAGCCACCTGCTGAGATCACTTGTCACTTATTATTATTATTATGTATATATTTATTCAGTATAATTTCTTATAAAATATATATAAAAATATAAAATACAAATATTCTTATATATATTGTATAAAAAAAAAATGTGCTCCACCGACAGCAAGGTCTACGACCCATGCTACCGGCGGTCAGGGCTCCAAAGAGAGGAACCTCCTCACAATGCGTGCCGTTTCCAACATTACTGCCTTCTGTATCAGGCCCTTCACCCAACTGCCTAGCGAGAGCTTCTCAAGGTGTTTATCGAAGCTCTTCGCTATAAGGCCGTTGACTGAAACGACCATCGGAATAATGATAGTTGAATCAACATTCCACATGGCGGTAACCTCATGGGCCAGGTCCAAATATTTTGATAATTTTTCTTTTTCGGCCTTTACAAGGTTCTCATCATGCGGAATGGTGACATCAACTAGCATTACACGACGCATCGATCGATCTATTATCACGATATCAGGTTTATTGGCTACAATAGTCCTATCCGTGATAACAGATCGATCCCAGTAGAGCGTGATATGACCACTTTCGAGAACTGGAAGAGGCTGGTACTGGTAGTACGGTACTCCAGAGTCCACAAGGCCATATTTAAGAGCAAGTTGCTGATGGATAATCCTAGCCACTTGGTTGTGTCTGTGCAAGTACTCTCCGTTAGCAAGACGAGAACAACCGGAAACTACATGTCTAATAGACTCACCGGGACGGTGGCATGCCCGACAAATGTCAACCGTGCCGTCCTTTAGGATGTACTTCCGGTAGTTGTTCGTCATGATAACTTCGTCCATAATTGCAAAGACAAAGCCTTCAGTTTCCCCAAAAAGGTTGCTGAAGCGTAGCCAGGTCACGGAAGCGAGCTGGTCCACATCAGGCCCTGTAAGAGCCCGATAGAACCGTCCGTGTAGCTCCTTGCCCTTCAGACAACAATTTCGGACGGTAAGCGGTGAGGATGGTTCCTCCCTCTGTAGCACCATAGTAGGCCCGCATGACACTCAAATTTAATTCTGGAGTCCATCTCATGCGGCGCACTACACCACCGGTAGCAGGGGCCGTGGGCGGAGCACAATGTCCCGCTGGTCCCAGGCGTGCCGGCAGCGGTGGGCGTCCTCTCCTCGCAGATGTTAATGTAGGTGGAGACGCCGATATCCCGGCATCGTCGCTAGAGGCCCCAGATGTCGGCGGTGTAAGAAAATCTTCATCCTCCGAAGGCTGGGGCGAGGTGGGCGAGCCGGGCAAAGGTGTTGGGCGTGCGCTAGGTGACCGGGCATCCCGCTGCCGACACAGCCGCACGGGGTTTCTTCGGCTGGGCTCGGCCATTTACAGATGTGTTATTATTATTATTATTATATATTCGTAAAAAATCGGCAATCGATTTTGTACACATTTACATTTACATTTGAAGAACAACATATTGATTATAATGATTTCATTGTGTCAGTCCCTAAAAATCAAACATTTAAAGTTTACATAATTGATTAAAAAAGTTTTATTAAGTTTTAAGTTTTTTAAATAATTGCGCAAATGAAAAGTATATGATTTAAATGAAAAGTAAATTAGATTTTTCATGTAGTTTTATATTTCTGTTTATGTTTTGGATTCTATATTTCCAATATTCTTAAGTACAATATACGTGAAATTGAACACGATCAAACGTCGCTGTACCCATTTTTCGTGAAAAAGAATATAACAGATAAATACTGTATGTAGAGTGTACGGAAGAGGTGTGCAAACCTTGAAAAAGGTGATAGTGTCTACTTATCACCACGAACAAACTTTATTGTGGCGATATTAGCCGGAAATGCGAATAAATTAACAATTTCTTACACATTTCGGTGGAATACGTATGTATGTATCAATCTATCATCACGCCAGTTCCCTTGCCGAATCGGAATACGTATCAAAATTTTATATATCTACTGACCTGTGGGGTGTATTTACTTATTTAACATTTTTCAATCTGTTAATTATGTTACTAGTTATGTTACTATAAATACAATTAAATTTGTAGCCATATCAAGTTTTGCAAGCTCTTTATGGCAAAATTCGCTGTAGAAAATATATTACAAATATGTATGCGTTATATATTTAAAAGCAGAGGAATATGTTAGGATACCGGTTTAGTTCTGATATTATTAGGAATATTATTGTGTTGCTCTTAACGCTCGCCTTGTGTAAAGAAAATCTTATTTGTTAACGAGAGATGTCTGAGATACAGTGTATTTTTGAACTTTTACGTTTGTTGGTGTAATATCGAGTATATGATGGGTACATTGACTATTTTATAACTATATATAACTTGAAGATCGTAGCCTAAAATTTGTGGTCATTAACACAACTACATAATTATTTTGAAGAAATTTTTTCCACATTTTAAACGAGTAATTCTTTAAATTTATCAGGAGTAGTAGTAGTAGTAGAAAATTATATTGTCATTATTATTTTTTACCCCGCAAGGAATCTGCCGTGATGATATAGGTAAAGATACATATTAATTTTTATTGTACGTACTCCGACGACGTTTGATAAAATTTCATTTCACACATATTGTATTCAAAAAGAATCCAGAATTCAGATAGGTAATCCAGAAAATGAACAAGAATTTAAAAATATACCAACGTTCTATTTTATTGTGCATTCAAATCATTCATAAATTTGCGTAATTACTAAAAAACTTAAAAATTTATAAAACTGTATCACTCAATAACGTAAATTGGAACGATCGTTTAGGGACACTTTAGGGACTGACACAATAAAATCGTAATAATCGATTAATACGAAATGGATTGCCCATTTCTTTACGAATATTATTTTGTGTATCCGACTGAAAGACACGGTATGTTGATTAATAAAAAAACGTAGATGCATTATCTCGACATATTAAAATTTTGTAGATTTTTAAGCGAGAGCGACGAATTAAGCGATTCGTCAGACCATTTTTCTAACGCTTGAATCCGCTTGAATCGGAAAGACATATTGAAGTTATTGTATTTTATTTTCTTTTGGTTTCTAAATTATTTTTATTATAAATCGGTTTATTTTTCGTTATACATTACTTCGATACGATCGATTCTGTTTCATTCCATTTTATCATGCCAACATGTCTAGAAACGTCAAATTTCAATCGTCACCGTACCCATGGCTCGCCAAAAAAGTCTTTTTGGATTTTTCTATAGTCGTAGACAATGCATCACAACGATATCAAACAACATTGTTTAATGTGATACGTTATGAAGTAATCTGTTATTTCGAAAAATATTTGGTTACTTTGCCTTATTCGCTATGACCAATCAATCACGTAACGTAGTGCATTACGATAGCTTCATGAAATGATCGTTTACTGGTTTTCCAATGGCATACAGGGTCATTTCTCGAGGTAACGTGCCATATTTGGCCCTAACGAGTAACGGCCTTTAATTCGATAATTACCGCAGTTTTCTGGTTTCTTAGCCCTTTGTAAAGCTTCTTCTGCACCAACGTTAACGCTAGGGGTCGTAACAAGTCGCTTAAAATAACTCGTTGTATTATCTAAAATAACGCATTCATTATGGTCTACATCTTCGTAATGTCTTTATCAGCGTGTTAGTTAACGCATTATGTCACACACAGATCAGGAGCATTAAGAATGATCGTTTGTGGTATTTTCATATTGAGCGTCTCCATGCTTCAAAGATACGTTAAGCCGTTGGTCCCGGCGACTACGTAATGTAGTAGTCATTAAGTCAAGTTGGTAGCGTCATGGGCGGCTGGATAAATTCCAAGAGCAGGTGCCCACGATCCTGCCTCCACCAAACTGCACTGGGTCCGCGTAGTGGAGTATGACCCAATCTTTCTCACCTTGATTTATTATAGAAGTCCTTTACCTCGCAGTGGGACATTCATCATCATCATCATCATCATTTCAGCCTATACTTGTCCCCTGCTGAACATAGGCCTCCCCAATCGCTTTCCAGCGTAACCGGTCCGATGCCACCTGCATCCAACGATTTCCTGCGATTTTCACAAGATCGTCGGTCCATCTCGCAGGCGGTCGTCCTACGCTGCGCTTGCCAATACGTGGTCTCCACTCTAGAATCTTTCTGCCCCAACGCCCGTCCGATCTTCGCGCTATGTGGCCAGCCCATTGCCACTTCAGCATGCTAATCCTGAGGGCTATGTCGGTGACCTTGGTTCTTCTACGAATCTCCTCATTCCTGATTCGATCACGTAGAGAAACGCCGAGCATAGCTCTTTCCATAGCTCGCTGAGCAACTTTGAGCTTTTTTATGAGACCTATTGTAAGAGACCACGTCTCTGATCCATATGTCATCACTGGTAACACACATTGACTAAAAACTTTAGTCTTTAGGCACTGAGGTATTTTGGATGAGAAGATGTTGCGCAGTTTCCCGAACGCTGCCCAGCCGAGTTGGATTCGTCGATTGACCTCTCTCTCAAAGTTGGACCTACCTAACCGGACTGCCTGTCCCAGGTAAATGTATTCGTCGACAACTTCAAGAGTAGAGTTCCCAACGGTGAGTGCGGTGGGTACGACATGGACATTAAACATTATTTTTGTTTTGTCCATATTCATTTTAAGACCCACTTGTTGGGATACTCTATTGAGGTCACCGAGCATTCGTCCTAGATCTTCCAGCGACTCCGCCATGA
Source organism: Phalera bucephala (assembly GCA_905147815.2). Lineage (NCBI taxonomy): Eukaryota > Metazoa > Arthropoda > Insecta > Lepidoptera > Notodontidae > Phalera > Phalera bucephala. The sequence continues at coordinate 15,342,694 of LR990615.1, forward strand.
CCACAATGTCGTCGGCAAATCGAAGGTGAGTGATGTATTCGCCATTGATGTTGATGCCAAGTCCTTGCCATTCCAAGAGCTTGAAGGCGTCCTCTAAGGTGGCCGTAAACAGTTTCGGAGAAATGACGTCTCCCTGTCTTACTCCTCTTTTTATGGGGATCACCTTCGTGCACTGCCCCTGTACTCGGACTGACATGGTGGCGTTATTATACAAGCACTTCAACACTTCGATGTACCTATAGTCAATGCGGCATCGCTGGAGAGATCTAAGAACCGCCCAAGTCTCGATCGAATCAAAGGCTTTCTCATAGTCCACAAACGCCAAGCATAATGGCCGATTATACTCCTCAGTCTTCTGTATAACCTGCCGCAGCGTATGTATGTGGTCTATGGTACTAAAACCTTTCCGGAAACCGGCTTGTTCGGGAGGCTGGAAGTCATCAAGCCTTCGTTCGAGACGATTCGTAATGACTCTCGAAAACAACTTATAAACATGGCTCAGCAGTGTGATGGGCCTATAGTTCTGCAATAAAGAATTATCACCTTTCTTCTTCATCAGTGGGACAATATATGCATATAATATTACCATAGTTTAGTACAAACATGCGCTATTCATTTTCATGTCCATTTCTGGAATGGAATTTTCCGGAAGCACGCTAAAATTTGGTGGTTTTGAAACAAATTGTTCGAAAACTCAAAATCATTATTAAATAGTGTAACAACACTACTTTTTTGTGTCTAAAATAGAATATAAAAGCTCCTAAAATGTGAAACCATTGACCAAGCAGGGTATCACGGAACTTCCATCACCTCCTATTAAGTGAGTGTTTAAGATCATTTTCGTTAAATGTGGATACCAAAGCTATGTATAGTGATCTAAATATCTCTGACCACTTCTATGACGTAAATCACCTGAGATATTTTACTTAAATGATCAAAGCATGCATTTATGTGTCGTCTACGTCATTGTCGCTTAAACGACATTTATCTTGAAATTTTCAATACCGGCTGAGAGCAACGGATATCAGAGGACTTAGTACTAAAAGATTGACGATAGCGTGACGTAATCGTGTTGTCACGTGCATGTTTATTTAGTAAATTTGCAGTGTGACAAGGATGGCATATCAACTCGCTAGCAGCACGCTAACGTCAATACTTTCGTGCTTAGCCCTCAGTATGCATACCTACGCCGGAGGCGGTTATAAATGACCGAAATGATTAATAGCTGCATTGGATTAATGTTATTTTGTGTGCGAGTAGTAGTAGCCCAATAATAGTAAGCTATTAATATATAAATAGTAAAATATTTATAGGTAACTATTAACCTAATAATAACTAAACTTATTATTATAATTATTAACCTTAAAATGCGTTTGCGAAGCCAATCTTTGGCAAAATTAAATATTAAAACTGGATCGAGTAGTCGCGAGTTCGACCCTCACACGGATCAAATCTTTGTGTGACCCACAAATGTTTGTTTCGGTCTGGGGGTTTGTGTATGTGACTTTCAGTCACATACATAAACCCAAGTGTTTGTAAACACACCCACAAACAACTTTAGAAATTGAGCTTTGAAGTCGTTTAAAGATATTATCAAAAAAAAAACAACAATAATAAAAAAGACCCACTTTCCATCCGGACCATTTCTGGTCCTATGTAATAGGTATCGAGCCTATTGTTATTTACAGGACACAATTCCATACTCCGCATAAATTACGAGAAATTTTCGATAGAAAAACTACGCTTTGTCTGACCTAAGATTCGAACCTAGTACCTCTTGATTGCTACGCACATTATTTGCCACTGGACTAACGGTAGTCAGTACTTTTTTATTTATGTTATTTTATTCGGTAAGCTAAAATATGTATACTTAAATGAATGTGACAATGCGTCTTCAAAAAACTGTCAGTCTGCACTTGAAAAATACAGATCATTAAGGCCGCCTGCCGCCCCCTGGGAAATTACGAGCATCTTGCTTATGTACTGGTTTACCTACTCCGAACTTCAGAATGACTTTGTTAGAAGTGATAATGGTCTTGAGTCACAACTTCGTGACAGCACCAATTTTCCCCACCTATTTAGATATAATTATGTAAACTTCACCGGAAGAGGTGGAGTGGGCAGGCCCCCCACAAGGAGCGATGACCTGTTGAAGGTCGCAGGTAGAAATTGGATGCGTACGGCACAAAGCCGGTCGTTGTGGCGATCTTTGGGGGAGGCCTTTGTCCTACAGTGGACGTCTTTCTGCTGATGATAATGATGATTATGTAAACTTTAGTTTAGTAATAGAAAAACATGACTAAAAAAGATATAATGTAGGTCACATAATAATTTGTTCTCACATGAGGGCTGTGCCTGAGACTACTGATCCTATGAGAAGAGTTTACACTTGAACCACTGTTGTGGTAGATAAAGCGGTCTTGATATCGTATATTGTCTCATTTCTGGGCAAAAGTCTCCCCTTATAGCCTTCCAGGCAGGTTTTGGTACCAGCCATCGCCTGCAATCCTTTTGAAACGCATCCCCACATCAAATTTCCTAGGTTTTCAAACGTCTTTCATTTACTTTTGACATCTCTTTTTCCAGTTAATTAAAGAGGATCAGTCTTTCGAAATATAATAGGTATTCAAAACATTCGAGTGTCACTAAAATAATCTTAAAAATCTGTCACAAAAGGCAGAATTTATATTACGCTATTGCCTTAAAACTTTAACCTAAACTTCGTTTAAACAATGTCAGATAGGTAGGTAGATATTATTCTGGGCCCGTATTCACTATGGCTAATTAATGAATAATGTGGCGCAGTAAGATAACTTAGTGTAATGATCGATTAAGTGTACTTTAGTGGCATACAACATTTAATCATACGTATATTTTAATGTAGTTTCATTAGGTTAAATTCTTCCTTTCACATTGTGCTGTGCTTCGAGCACAGCACAATGTGAAAGGTTCCATCAAACATCTTGACTATGTAAAAATTGTGGATCGTAATAATTTTTTAAGTATTCAGAATACTATTTCACGATCATTCCTCGGAGATATTATACGTGCCGCGTTGGTTATACCGAGTAAAAGTCCAAGTTGCATTGTACTGACATCAATAGGAATAGAAAATGCTATTCTATAAAACCGACAGCAATATGAGAATAAAAGTAATGCGTTCGACACACAAACGAGCCTTAAGCACAGTACGACAAGGATAAGTTACTTCAAAGGAGACACCGGATGAAAGTAAAATGCATGTTCTATTCAAATATAGACAAAACGTGTCTTTATAAACTTCCGTTCCTAGTCGTGGAAACTTATTCATTCCTGGTCCCGTGTAGGTACTGAGCAGTCAAATAAAGGTGATCCTTATTTCTATTATTGTTGCCCAAAATCAGTCTTGGTCTTACGGTCTTGGTCTTGAACTTTTGCAAGACAAAGACCAAGACGTCATAATTTTAGCAAGATCAAGACCAAGACCGACCCTGTAAGACTTGACCAAGACTAAAAACTGATTCCGCGAGACTCCTGCAGTCTCGAAGTCCCGTAAGTACCTTTTTACAAGCTTTTATTTAACTTGCAGGGTTCGTATGTCTGACTGTCTTTCTGTCGCTGTCTGTCTTGATATAAATAGATAGAGAATTCATATCCTCATCATTGTTAACCCTTGCATTAACCACCAGAAATGCACACTAGTTTGTTGCCACCAATTCACAATTCAAGTGAACCATACAGAACAATATCGGAAATCAGATAGAGTCAAATCACTGGGTATGTTTGAACGAATGAGGCCGCCTTCCTGTAATTGTACCTGTCGCATGAACAAATGTGCTGTCCAACCTGCGCCAGATAGTCACTGTAACTGCCGCCATTTGCCGGAGTGATAATCTTAAATTACTATCCACACACTCGAATGCTGCGTGGAGTTAGAACGTGCGTTAGAACTGAAAATGGGGTATGGAGTATTCTATTGCTTCATTACACCTATTTTCCTTCAAAGATTAAGGGTTTATTGTACACTTTGTTGACTAACAGCATAGATATATTCGTCTTAGATAAACGGAACACGAACAAAATGACAGCCAAAAACGGCCGCGTTCATTACGCATCTATACCTACTCGTAGCTAGCAAAAGTAGAAATTAGTTATAATGACCTATCTATCTATATCATCACGTCAATTCCCTTGCGAGGTAGGCAGAGAGTACAGAGTTCTAACAGGTTCTTTCCTTACAGACCTAACTGGCTTATCTGACCTAATATCTTTATATTATAGTTATTTTATTAAACTGTAGCATCCTCACGTGGGATATGATTGAATTAAACTAATTCGAAACACGACCACGCCCATACTTGAACTCTTATTTTTAAGCGACTTCTAAAAAGGAGGAGGTTCTCAATTCTACTGTATGTTTTTTGTTTGTATGTATGTTTCGCGATCATTCCGCCAATAGGGAATGTGCGTGAAATTCAAATATTTTTTTTTACAAACTATAGAACTTATTCTAATGCGATAACGCATTAGAATAAGTTCTATACCAATATTTTCTTAATAATAATATTATTTATTTTTTGCGGGCAACAAAAGCCCATTGTGTTAGTATACAAAAAAACTTATTACTATTGTTAGTACATTTAACCTATTACAAATATTTATAGTTTAACCACTAAGCATGAAGAACAACAAACTGAGACACTCATTCGCAATGACAGAACGGGCAAGGGAGGTGGGGGGGTTTCGGTTTACCTTCGCGAAGATATTGCTTATAAAGTCGTTGACCAGTCTCCGAGTGTTTATTCAAAATTTTCAGAACATCTTTTTGTAGAACTCACGCTCAACCATGCTAAGATCCTCTAAGGTGTTTATTATAGTCCCTCATGTTATATTGATTATTTCCTTTCTTTCGAATCTAAGCTTGAGTATTTTTCATCATTATATGACAATACAATTATTCTCGGAGACTTCAACACCTGCTTGCTGAAGGATAATACCCGCAGCCGTAGCCTCAGGTCTCTTGTCTCTTCTGTCAACATGTGTATTCTTCCACTTAACGCTACTCATCATGCTCCCCATTGTTCCCGTTCCCTTCTAGATCTAATCGTAGTATCTGACCCTAGTAAGGTAGCCCTACACGGACAACTCCCAGCCTCTTTTTCTTACCATGACCTTATATTCCTTTCTTATAAAATTTGCGCTCCTAAACGCAAATCTAAGTTCCTTTTCCTACGTAGTTTTAAGAACATTGATCTGGATCGTTTAAGGGAAGACGCGAGAAATATTGACTGGTCTCCTGTTTACAATTGTAGTGACTTGGACACTAAAGTATCTGGCTTTAATCTAATAGTATTAGACCTTTTTGATGTTCATGCTCCCCTAAAAAAGGTGAAAGTAAAGCACCGCCCGGCACCATGGTTGTCTGACACTATTAAAACAGAAATGTCTAAAAGGGATAAGGCTAAAAGACGCTATAAAAAGTATCCTACAGATGAGAACTGGTCTAGGTACAAAAAGTTACGAAATCGCTGCAATCGTATGTGTAGGGATGCTAAGAGACGCCACATACACGATTCAGTCCAAAATTTCAATACGACTCAGGCGTGGCAATTCCTAAAGTCTCTTGGTATCGGTAAAGCTTCCAACGAGAATACCCTAGATATTGATCTTAATGATATAAATACGCACTTTTCAAAGTCGCCTGTCACCTTAAACAGTGATATTAAAACTTGTACTCTTCATGAACTTTCTCGCCAAACCTTGCCTGTATGCCCACAATTTTCTTTTCAGCGTGTTACAGAGGACGAAATCTAAAAGTCAATTCTATCTATTTCTAATAAGGCTGTAGGTGATGATGGCCTTCAAATCCAAATGCTTCGCCTCCTCATGGATGAATTGATTTCTGTTATTACTCACATTATTAACTGCTCACTTGAGTCTAGCTCCTTTCCCTCAGCCTGGAAGAAGGCCCACGTTCTACCGCTTCCTAAGGTTTTAAATCCTTCGACTGCCTCTCAATTCCGACCAATATCAATCCTTCCTATCCTATCCAAAGTTCTGGAAGGCGCTGTCCAGAAACAACTTTCGTCCTTTCTTTCTTCCAATTACCTGCTTAGTCCTTATCAGTCTGGATTTCGTACTGGCCATAGTACAGTAACTGCTCTGGTCAAGATTACTGATAATGTTCGACTGGCAATGGAAAATAAACTTCTTACTGCTCTAGTTTTGCTGGACTTTAGCAGTGCCTTTAATTCTGTCGATTAAGACATTCTCCTGGGAATCCTCTCTTCACTTAATGTATCTTCCTCTGTAACAGCCTGGTTCAACTCATACCTTCGCGGTCGCTCGCAGTCGGTCCGCTATAATGAGGCCTCCTCAGAATGGTGTGATCTTTCAGCGGGCGTACCGCAGGGTGGCGTGCTCTCTCCTCTTCTTTTCTCGATATTTATCGATGCGATCACTAAAGTTATAACGTCACATTATCATCTCTATGCAGACGACTTGCAGCTATATCGACATTTTAAGGTCGAAGAGTTTTCTGTGGCCATTGATGCCATCAATAGTGATCTTGAACGTATCAGCCAGTGGGCTAAGAGTTTTGGACTCTTAGTCAATCCTGTAAAATCGCAAGCTCTCATTATTGGTGGCAGGTATTTCTACAATCTCTTGGACCTTCAGTCTCTTCCTACAGTTATTTTTAACGCTGCTCCTATACCATATTCGACTAGTGCGAAGAATTTAGGTGTATACATAGACTGCAATCTTTCATGGTGCACTCACATCGCGGAAGTCAGCAGGAAGGTATATTATTCATTTCAATCTCTTAAACGGCTCCAGAATTTCCTGCCTTTTCAAACTAAAATAATTCTCGCTCAATCATTTCTTCTGTCACTTTTAGACTACGCTGATGTCTGTTTCCTTGACGCGACAGAGGAACTTCTTAACAAACTCGAACGTCTGCAGAATTTGTGTATCCGCTTCATTTTCGGTCTACGCAAATATGATCATGTCTCCGAGTATCGATCGAAACTGAAGTGGCTACCTATTCGCCGACGTCGAGATTTACATATTCTCTCTCTTCGCTTCTCCGTCCTTCATAAACCTAGCTCGCCTGTATATCTTCGTGAGCGTTTCGAATTCCTTATCCCTAGGGACAAAACTTGTCGTACGGCTACCTCTCTTCTTCTCCGAACTCCTCGTCATTCTTCCACTCTCTATGATGGCTCCTTTACTGTACGCGCGGTGAAACTCTGGAATTCCCTTCCACACTCCATACGCGATGGCTGTTCTCTAGATGTTTTTAAAAGACGAGTTAAAGAGTATTTCCTTTCTAGTTAATATTTATTGTATATATATATATATATATATATATATATATATATATATATATATATATGTGTGTGTGTTGTGTATTTATTTTATTAATTCATAGTTGTGTATATGTAAATAGGTATTGCATAGTTCATGTAAGTATATGAAAATATTTATTTTTAGTTTCGATATTATATATTATTAGTATAATTTATATATTTATGTACTTGTCATTGTCAACTCTGAATTTTAATTCTGTTATTTTTTAGTTCCGTGATTGTACAAATCCCCTCACTTCCACATAGTTTCTCTTTCCTCAAAGGTTAACTGGAAGATAACTCAAATTGAGTTAAGTTCGCCTTTGTACATCTTCTGTGTAAATGTTGTTTCTGTGTTCTATTGTACAATAAAGAATAAAAAAAAAAAAAAATTAGTTTCTCCTTAATTTATCGTCCTCCATACAAAATAGGAGAGGAATAGCTCTCTGCCACTGTTTGGAGGATACTGTTATGACTGCTTCTTACTCTACTCATCAGCGATGCGGTTTTTTTGCGAAGGATAGCGTGAAAACGATCCGTTCGAGCCTGTGCAAACATTTCTGATGCACTGCAGAAACGAGGCAATCCCAACAGCATCCTAAAAATATTATTATATTGGACTCGTAGGACGTCTAGCGCTCTTTTGGCATATCTGATCCATAGATTTCCCGTGTAGAAACTCTGACAGTATGCCTGAAAAAGCGTGACTTTGACATTTGCAGTACACCGGAAGAATCTACGTGCCAGCATGTTGCCTCTAATCGCCAACGCCCTACGCTCCCTCTCTATATCTACATTGTCTTTAAGGTCGTCAGTTAGAAAGTGCCCAAGATATTTTACTTTATTTAGTCTTTTAATGTTCATGCCACATAGGGTAATATCCGGTATATTTTCTGGGTATCTACCTCCAGCCTTAAAGACAATATATTCACACTTTTTTACATTATAAACAAGTCCGTGTGCAGCCGCATAATACTCACAAACCTTCAACATCTCTCCGATTGCTCCAGCAGTCGGGGCCAGCAGCACCATGTCGTCCGCGTAGCTGATGTTATTTATAGTTACACCATGCACCCGGCATCCGACACGCATACTGCTGAGCACGACTATCAGATCATTTACATATAGGTTAAAGAGTCTGGGAGACGTTAAGCCTCCTTGTCTTACTCCGCACTCTAGCCTATATGACTCGGAAAGAGTGTTGGCCCACTTCACATTATTGGACTGGTTCGCATACCAAAATTGGAGGATTTTCAGAACGTTTACCGGTATACCCCTGTCGCCCAAATTTTTCCAGAGCACGTCATATGATACAAGGTCGAAGGCCCTGGAGAGGTTGAGAAAACAGGCGTATACCGGGGTTTTACGATCTATATAATATTGGACAGTGTGCTTTAGACTCAGGATTGCACTTTCAGTTGATAGCTCGGGTTGGAATCCGAACTGTGCGTCATGCAAGCTTAGATACTTTTTTAACCATGAATCAAGCAGACTATCCAATATCTTAGCCATGGTAGTGGCGAGAGAGATAGGACGGTAGTTCGCCTTGTCTGAAATATCGCCTGTCCTGTTTTTAACGATGGGGACTACGATCGTCTTCATTAAGTCAGCTGGTAGGTATGAGTGCGTAATGCACATCGCGTAGAACAAGGATAGGATCCTCGGCAGGTGGACCCCAGCATATTTAAAATGTTCGATGCTCAGTCCGTCATGGCCTGGTGATTTGCCTCTACTCATATTCTTAATTACGGCTTCGATATGTTTAGCCGACAGGTGCGGTATCGGCTCCTCTCCCGAACAGTACGACTCAGCATCGACTCTCACATCTGAAGGGCCAAGAGGAGATCGCACTTGGAAATGTTCCATGAACATCCTCGCTATCTCCCCAGAGTCGTTCTTACCTCTAACGCTTACGGGTAGGCCGGGCCTAATATCCAGCTTATTTGTGGATTTCCAAAATTTACTGAAATTTCTCGTAGATCTTTGTTTGGCAATTATATCCATTTTTTTGGTCTTGGTTATTTTGACACCATTTCAAGCGACTTTTAAAGATCCGACGAGCCTCACACATTTCATTATATACCGTTCCTTCGGTAGGTCGATTATGTAACATCCACATTTTAAATTTAAGTCTGGCCTCCCCATGAGCGTCGCGGACATGATTGTTCCAGCCACATAGAACTCTATCTCTCCTGGGTCTACCTCCTCCTTTTTCTTTTGTTTGCTTAGCTGCATCACTAAGAACATAGACAATTTGTGCATATAAATTATCTAACACAAGTTTATGCTTGTTTAAACTACATATCCCAGAGTCACACTCCCGAAACTCCCGGGGGAAATGCATTTCACGTATTTTTTTATTACATAAGTCGTGGTATTTACCTATCTGGCATTCCTTTCTCTCACCCCATATTATGGTGTTGGGCGGTATATTACAAGTTCCTAACTTTTGTCTTACTAGATTTAGATCACACTTAACATATATTGGCATATGATCTGACATATACACATTTTCCTCTATGCCTACTTTCACAACAGTATGCCAGGCGGCTAAGGAGACAATACAGTGATCCAAGCACCTCCTACACCCGTGAGCCTCACTAACATAAGTGTAACTACTTGACGTTAAACCCAGCTTTTTGAAATCGGCGCAAATCCACGACTGATCCGTACAGAAATTAGCTAACTCCTTGTGAAACAATTCGTGAGGATGAGCATTTAAATCTCCTAGTAAGAATATACTTTCTACATTTTCACTTGCTTCAATTGCACTAATTTCACCTAGCACCTCCGTAAAGTAGTCGATTTTTCCAATGCCTTTAATACCGTTAATCACGATATCCTTTTGTCCATTCTCTCCTATCGTCTGTGCTCTCAAGAGTCGCTGGATTGGTTTTCCTCTTATCTTCGGGAACGTCAGCAGTCAGTTATGAGTGATGAAGCGTTGTCAGCATGGCTTTACCTCGACTCTGGCGTTCCCCAAGGCGGTATACCCTCTCCTCTTCTATTTTCCATTTTCATCGACTTGATAACCTATGAACTTCAGTGTGCGTATCATCTATATGCCGACGACTTGCAATTATACTCACAAGATAGTGCTGATCGAATTTCTGACCTTATCGGCAAATTAAACTGCGATCTGGGGGCAATTAAAAATTGGTCCGACAGATTCGGTGTCGCAGTGAATCCAGCAAAGTGCCAAGCAATTCTTGTGGGGAGCTCCAGACTGATTAACAAACTAAACATTGGTTCTCTACCTCCGCTTGAGTTCAATGGTACAGTTATTCCTCTAAGTCCAAGCGTCAAAGATCTCGGTTTACACATCGACACTACGCTTAGCTGGCAGACCCAAGTTACGTCGGTTGGTCAAAGAGTCACGGTAACGTTGCGATACCTGTATAAATTAAAAAACTTGCTCCCTTCTAATACCAAAGCAATGCTTGTGCAGTCCTTGATCTTTCCTATTATCGACTATGGTGATGTGTGCTACTTCGACCTGAATGCAGATCAACTCGATAAACTAGACCGCCTACTTAATAACTGCATTCGATTCGTATTCAATATGCGCAAATATGATCATGTGTCGGAGCATCGTTCACAGTTAAAGTGGTTGCCTATTCGTCAACGCAGAGCTCTAAGGGCACTGACAATATTGTTTTCTATCCTTCATTCTTCTGTAGCGCCTGCTTATCTTACTTCCCGATTTCAATATCTATGCTCCAATCATAATAAACATCTTCGCTCTTCTAATAATTGTCTTCTTCAATGTCCCTCTCACCGTACTGATTTCATCCACTCTTCTTTCATTGTCCAATCGATCCTTCTGTGGAATGCATTACCTCAGGATCTCAGGATGGCTACCAATCGTCTCTCATTTAAAAAAAAAACTGCAGGACTATCTGTTGACCAAAATGTTGGTGGATTCTTCTAAACGCTAGTTGTTTCATGTCGTTATGTCATACTGTCTGTTTCATATATAGTATAGTTATATGTGTATGTATATGTATGTATTATACCTGTATGTATTATATGTTATTTATATACAACTGCTTTTGTTGTATGTATGTAATTAGTTTTGTGTCTTTCAATATTTTAATTTCCTTTTTTTTAATTGTAATTGTGTTTTTAGTATTTTTTTTATTTTTTTTTTCTCTCCTTTTTTATAACTCATAATTTTTGGCACCTACTACAGCTGTTTCCACATCACCTCAAGGTAGACTGGCAGAAAATGCCTCTGGCATTAAGTCCGCCTATGTACATAAGTGCATAAAGAATAAAATAAAAAATAAAATAAAAATAAAGATAGTAAGGTTTTCTACCGAGTCCGTCGGCATGTAAACAGAAAATATAATAACAGAACGCCCACACGTAGTAACTTTGATGGCAGTGAGGCGAGAGCTACCTTATTCAACTACAGAAACTGTTTCAAAGATATTTTTTCTCCAGAGAATAGCCACTCCCCCATGAGGTCTACCTACCAGTATGCCAACCGAAGTATCTACGGCTGATTTACCGGTATACTCAAACTGTTCGCAGACCGTCCCTAATAATGGAATGTCATGGGGAAGAAGCCATGTCTCTTGAAGTGCCACTAAATCTGACATAGCACAAATCGCCCTGACATCATCTATTGAACGTTTTAAAGACTTACAATTGAAGCTGGTCAATTTACAATACTTGCCTTTCTCTTTACCCATTATAATTATCTTAACTAACTGTAACTTTAGTACCTTCTGGTTTCGTGCGATATGTAAAATGTACGAAACGCCTAAAAGTAATACCAGCTGGCCAAAATTGATCGCTTAGAAATAGATCTAATTTATTTCTCGAAACGTATATCTTATATGCGTTATAATTTTTAGTGGACTTCATATTTATCTTTTTTAATGAAACAGTTGTGTCTGTTTTCTCCTTTACATAACTGATTATATCCTGCACACTTGTTTCAACACTAACATTTGAAATGAACAGAGGTACATTTACGTCAGCTGCCTTGAATTTAATATTTGGTGAGGTAGACGCACACCCTTTTTGACCGATTAATTTATACCGTTTAGAACTTTTACTTCGAACTACAGTCCATTCTTTATTTACATCCCCTACCTGTTGAGCACACTTTACGTTCGACTCCGATACACGCATAGTGTCCGCTAGTAATTGAGGTTCGATCCAGTCAGTCTTACACAAACTCGCAGTGACAGACGGAGACCGCTTGCCGGTGATTGGGGACATAATCGATGCGGAGGCGCAGGTAGCCGCCTCGCTACCTGGCTTGTCTGAAACCACGGTGCATTTCTTGGCCTCCACGAAATCCCCCTGCAGTGCTATCTCGCTATATTAATAACATTACTTTTTTATTAAGAAAATAATTATTGAAAGTACAAAAAATGAGTGGGAAATTCAAACTAGCTGGAACGCCACGCTATTGGTAAGATCGAATATGACGTCAAAGTCTACAATACAAATGTCAACAAGTGCATATTTATTAGATGTTTGCTATTAAGTTTGTTTTATTGTTATTTTTTGTTGTCGATTTACACAAATACCAAATTTTAGTTTAAATCAATTAAGTTAATTCTTACGTTAAAGTGATCTTCACAGCAATAACAACAAGTTGATGGAGATACCATGTCTCTTATTCTGATTTTACACCAGTTTCTCCTTATGTCCGCACCTGTCGGGTGAATTTCTTATTGTATTTTTACACCTAGGCGCAACACAGTGTTGTTCCATTGTATAATAGTCGCAAAATACAAAATAAAAATAAATTACGGAATAAAATACTTCTACAGCTGTGCACTAATTGATTGTTATTATAGACTTTGACGTCACGCCAAGCGCGCCAAAATGGCGGGCGTTTAAAGTGCTCTTATCTTTTTGCTATCTTCAACATTTTTCTTTGCCCTTTACATTTTGTTTTTGAGGCTTCATTTTTTTTTGCAGTTATATATTGATGTAATCTATCGTATAAAAATATAAAAAAAATACACGCATATTCCCTATCATTAATCGATTTTGATAATTCTTTGTGCATTGGGTTCAGTATAGTTCCAAGGTGGTTCCATTTTAATTTCATCGGTATTGGACCTTGGACTTAGAAGATACACCAGGGAACTCCTTTACGACAAACAATACGAATGCGTAGATTGAGATATTATGGGTATTACGTCAGTCCCGCCATAGAACTAATCAGAATATTAACCGACTTCAAAAAAGGAGGAGGTCGACAATTCGTCTGTGTTTTTTATAACGTCCTTATTTATGAACTGATTTTGATGATTCTTTTTGCGTTGGGTTTAGTATAGTTTCGAGGTGGTCCCATTTTGATGAAATCGGTATTGAATTTTGGACTTGAAGATACACTAGGGGACTCCTTAACGGCGAACAGCACGAATGTATAGATTCCGTCATTATGGTTATTATATCAATCCTGTAGGTACCTTGCAGTACAACTCAGTAAAATAATATAATATAGGTATATAAATATTAGTAAATAATTCACTTGTCACTTAAAATAGTGAAATAAAAATCTTTTAAAAAAAACCGACTTCAAAAAGCAAGAAATAAATATCTGAAGTCGGTGTCAAGTGATTACTAGTCGATTGACTGAACTAACCGGTACCGACTTCAAATATTTATTTCTTGCTGTTTGAAGTCGGTTAATTTCTTTATAAAAAAAGATTTTTATTATGTATATCGATATATCGATGACAAACTGCGAAGAAAAATATTATAAGGAAACGTTATCCAAATATAAAATATAACAAGTTTTCTAAAGCCCTAAAAACTCAGGCGACACGTGTTTTTCTACTTGTACTTTTGTCTAATAAATGTTTCAATGCTGGACAAAGGCCTCCTCTCACAAATTAGTGAAGGTGAGGGGGAATAGTTCATACTCCAGCAGACCTAGTGTGGATTGGTTCAGTGCAGATCTAGAGTGAATTCGGGAAGCCTGCGTTTTGCTTACTCTCTGTTAATTACTGAAGCCTTAGCATAGGCAGAGTGGCGTTAGTATGATGTTTCAAAAAAACGTGATATCACGGTAATATTTATTCAGTTAATTTGTAGTCTAAAAAGCATAACATACCTTCTTCACACTAAAAATCTTGATAGCATTATGCTACCGTCAATCTGTTACAAACACTACAAAATAGCTACTGAACTTTTCATATGCGGACACAGAAACATCATTTAAACCAATTAGCTAACGGACACACATACATACACACGACCATACATACACATACACACATTTATTAGCTATTAATTGTTTTTTGTTTTTCTTATCTTTTTGTGAAAACGTATCCCCACACTAGAATTTATTCCTGTGTCGTGGGTGCGTTTACAATACAAACTTGACTATTCACATGCACAGATACCTAGACCGAAACAAATAATTGTGGATCACACAAAGATTTGTCCCGTGCGGGAATCGAACCCGCGACTATTGGACACGGTGGGCGGAGCGGCTTAAGCTCTTAACCACTGCGCTAAAGCGTCCGTCAAATACTATCTATTTTTACTATATTTTTTTATTTTGTGTGGAATTGTTACTTGTAGCCTTGTACAAGGAGGTGGGCGTTAATGTTTGCAACACAGTTTAGACTATAGCAGGAATTATCGTACGTAGTTATATAATATATAAGTTTGGTTCCTAATAAAGATTTTTGTATTTTGTATTGTTAGAACTAAGCTCTTCGAGGGCTTAGCACGAACAGATTGACGCTATAGGAACGCTACCGAGTTGATATGCCATAAGATAAGGATAGCATACTTTCTGGCTGACGTCAATTCTATCTGTCTGTGTGTTCGTGTTCGTGTGTCGGTAAGTGCTAAGCCCATTTATTTAGATCTAGGTGTTTTTTAATAGATCCGTTCGTTAGCGTTAATCACTCGATTAACGCTACTTACTATATTTCTAACTGATACTATCTTTCATACCTACTCAGGTATGAAAGATAGTATCGGTGTAAAAATGAGAAAGGGTATCCGTGGTCAGAAGAAAGAATGACAAAACAGATACACAATGCGAAAATGGAAGG
Organism: Phalera bucephala; assembly: GCA_905147815.2. Taxonomy (NCBI): domain Eukaryota; kingdom Metazoa; phylum Arthropoda; class Insecta; order Lepidoptera; family Notodontidae; genus Phalera; species Phalera bucephala. Next base: position 15,358,064 of record LR990615.1, read on the forward strand.
ATGTAGGTACCGGGGAAGACCTAGACTATCTTACCATGACCAAATAGACCACGACTTATCAGAAGGACAAGTCAAGAGTCTCCGTAACCGGCGAGCGTGTATGAGACGAACTATGAGAGTGGAGGAAGCCAGAAAAGTATGTAAGGAGGGAACCTGTTAGAACTCTGTAGACTGCCTACACCGCGAGGGAGCTAGCGTGATGATATAGATAGGTAGATAGAAGAGCAGTTACTTCTTTTCTTAAACAGCAGTTGCGCTACTTGGATAGAGACGATGGATACATTACAGTTAATGTGATTCTGACTTCATTTTGCTGATGTTATTTTGACAACATTTAAACAACTTTCCCACTGCCGTGAGCTGCAGTTACAATAACAGTATTAGCTGTCATAGTAACGTTAACGAGATGAAAATATACTGTGTAACAGTACCCTTGTTGCTGTAAGAAACATTTGTTCTGAAATCTCGACTGCGTGCAGCTGGCAATCTGCAAAATCTGGATTGTAGGTCGAACTAATTATTATTACAAGCATGCAATTTATTAAATACCGTATCGAGATAATTTGTAACGATGAATGAATCCATTTTAATAACAATAATTTAGGAACAAAAAGATAACAAAATACAATAATTTCATTATTTATTTATGAACCAAGCGATTCGTCAGAAAATTCTCTGACAAATCACTTAATTCGTCGCTAACGTAAATTATAATTTAGAAAATTTATGAAAATGTCTATTTTAAAAGGTCTAGATGGCGCATCCATGTTCTTTATATTAATTTCTTGACTATGGGCATACCATGTCTTTCAGTCGGATACATAGAAGAATATTCGTAAGGTAAAACAATTTATCGATTATTACGATTTCATTGTGCCAGTCCCTAAAATGCAAACCGTTCCAATTTACATAATCATGTAATACAGTTTTAAGTTTTTTTTAAATAACTACGCAAATTTTTAAACAGTAAATGATTTAAATTCAAATTAAAACAGATTTATGGTTTATCTTTGTTTTCTTTTTCATTTTGTGGATTCTCTATTTTAAATATTCTGGAATACAATATGTGTGAAACGGAATTTGATCAAACGTCAACGTACCCATGTCTCGTTGAAAAGATTTATAGCATACGAAATACCATTACACGACAATTCCACAAAGTTATTGTAACCCACCGGATTTAGTTATAGCAAATAAGGACATAGGCACAATTCAAAACTTCGGACTGCAACTAAAATATATTCACACCCCATTAACTAGCGCAGAAGTCACGTTCAGAACAAAGCAAACTTAATATATAGCATGTTGGGATGTCCAGAAACTTACCAGGCGAGTTTCAAAGATGATCTTACGAGTCTCCTTTATGCAAATTTTGGGTAATTTCCTTGGTGAGAGTCGCAGGGGATCCTTTGCTAAGATTGCGATGACTTTCAGATCCCATCCCTGTCTTGATTTACAATCGGTTACGTCAACTGTCCCGACAATGTGTAGAATAGATGCTACCGCACTGAATCGATGGATCGGAAATATTTATTTAATAATAACATAATAACAACACCGTCACGCCTATATTCCCCAGAGAGGGTGGCAGGGGTGTACTGAGTACACCCACGTTTCGCCGACGATGTTAGGTCCCATGTAATAGGGGGCGAGCCTATTGCCATATACCAGGCACAATTTCCAGACTCCGGACTCATACTGGGAATTTTTCGCTAGAAAAACTACATTTGTCCGACCTAGGATTTGAACCCAGGACCTCGTGATCACAAAGCGATGCACTTTTCCAGCAGACCAACGAGGCAGTCTAGTCGAGGCAATATTTACTTATTTTCAAAAATAACATCTTCATTACAGAATCATCTAATTCGATAGTGTATAAACTTAATTTAGAACTTATTGTTAATAAGGAGTAGGCTTAATTTTTTAAATTATAGTAAACAACGCTATTCTTGTGCATTCACTCAATGTATTGTTAAACAAGTTCGTCTCCGTAGCGATCAGGTTAAGAGTGCGAAAAGCACGCGTCAGCGGCACCTCCCTCAGCAGGTTAATGCGCGCGCGCAGCTCCGCCAGCAGCCGCGGCTGCCGCCGCTGCCGCCACAGGTACTAGTCCGGCACGCACAGACAAATTAGCCCTAGTACGTCTGGGCTATGGACCTTAGTACTTTAAACAGGTATGAAACAACTGAGAGTTCCCTTCTAACTCCCAGCTCGTTGTATCCTACCATGCCTAGGATAAACAAGGTCGGAGCGAATAAAACGTGTAAACTCCATACAGCATCATGTATAAGTACCCAACAAACTTATCTGTACTCTTTCCAACATAAGGCTGTATTTAGCTTTATGAGAAGACCATATACTAGCATTACATTCCAGTTGACTTCTTACTAATGCATTTTATAACGCGACTATCGCTTGAATGTTTGTAAAGCCACTAACTATACGCAATGTAAAACCTAAATTCCTAAACGCTTTTTTGCAAATTTTCCTGATATGATCCCGGAATGTTAACCCCGTGATGAGACCCACCCCCAAGTCCCTAACCTCTGTGACCCTTTCAATTGGGACCTTTTCGACGTTATAATTATATTGTATAGAAGTTCGACTCCGTGTAAAGGTGATCGTCACATATTTTGAGGCAACAAACTGTAGTCGGTTGTCCTTACTCCAAGCCACTACACTATCTATATCGTTCTGTAATCTATCGCAATCCTCTGCATTTCTTATTGCCAAAGAAAGCTTGAGATCGTCTGCGAAGAGCAAGCACTTAGCACTTTTCACAATTTTAGGCAAATCATTCATCATGAATATAAATTGTAACAAGGCAAGGCAAGAGTCTCCGTAACCGGCGAGCGTGTATGAGACGAACTATGAGAGTGGAGGAAACCAGAGAGGTCTGTAAGGAAAGAACTTGTTGGAACTTTGTAATCTCTGCCTACCCCGCAAGGGATCTCGCGTGAGGTTATAGATAGATAGATAGATAGAAAATATGTATGCTGGCGTGATGATATAGATAGCAGGTAGATAGATAAATTGTAAGTTGCTGGTGTTACTTCTGTTAGGCCTAAACCCGTGCTGTGCGTCTGACAATATAGATAGATAGAGTACACTACTACTGTACATAAACATAATCACAATGTATCACATTAAGAAAATAAAATATGTATCTATCTGCGCGTGAAGTCCGATGGCATGTTGTGCGAGGCACAAGGGGGTTTCAGGTCTGGAAGAGGATGTTCGGATCAAGTCTTCTCACTCCGCAACATCGTAGAGAAGCATCTGGCAGTGGGCCGGAAGGTTTTCTGCGGTTTTGTAGATCTGGAGAAGGCATTTGACAGAGTTGTGCGAAAGAGACTTTGGGACATTTTGCCAGAGTATGGTATAGATGGCACTCGGTTGCGAGCCGTCCAGTCCACTTATGTGGACTGCAAGGCATGCGTACGGGTGGGTGGTAACAGGTCACCCTGGTTTGACGTTAAAATCGGCGTCAAGCAGGGTTGCGTGTTGTCCGCTAGACTGTTTATAATATATCTGGACAAAAGTCTTCAAAGACTGAAAGCGATGAATGAAGGTGTACGAATGGGTGACTTAGTGGTAAACCATCTACTTTATGCAGATGACGCGGTTTTAATAGCGCCAACAGCCACTGATCTGCAAACACTAGTCACAGTTATGAAAGACGACTGCATGATCAATGGCTTACACTTAAATGTGAAGAAAACCAAGATTATGGTTTTTGAAAGGGAAGAAACCAGAACGAATGTAAGGATTGTGGTTGGTAACGATGTGCTGGAGCAAGTGAATGAGTTTGTATATATATCTTGGATGCGCCTTCAGTAAGGATGGGAAATACACCGCTGACATAGAGAGAAGAGTGAGTGCAGGGAACAGAGTAAATGGTGCGATGGGAAAGCTACTCGGGAGCCGCCACTTAAGCCATAAGGCGCAGCTGGCCATACATAACGGAGTTCTTGTCCCAACGCTGTTATATGGTAGCGAGAGCTGGGTATGTAAGAAGAAGAATGAAAGTAGGATAAATGCGGTAGAAATACGAGCTCAGCGGAAGATGTGCGGAGTGAAGCTGACCGACCGCATTAGCAACAGGATAGTAAGACAGCGAGTAGGTATGAAAGATAGTATCGGTGTAAAGATGAGAAAGGGCATGCTCCGTTGGTTCGGGCATATAGAAAGAGTGTAAGAGGAAAGAATGACAAAACAGATATACAATGTGAAAGTGGAAGGACGCAGGTACCGTGGAAGACCTAGACCACCACCAAATAAACAGAGTCTTATCTGATAGAAAAGTCAAGAGTCCGAAACCGGCGAGCGTGTATGAGACGAACTATGAGAGTCGAGGAAGCCAGAGAGGTATGTAAGGAAAGAACCTGTTGGAACTCTGTACTCTCTGTCTACCCCGCAAGGGATCTCGCGTGAGGTTATAGATAGATAGATAGATAGATAGAAAATATGTATCTATTATCATAAATTATATTATATTTCTATACTCTAACTAAGCTGGTTCACAATAAAAGGTACTATACGTATCTTAACATTATCTAATATCTATATTAATATTATAGAGAGGAAAAATTTGTTTGTAATCTATAAACTCATAAGTACTGAACCGATTTTAATAACCAATTTAATAACTAATACCAAAACATTACAAAATAAACAACGAAATAAATGACGTTGCTGCTGTTTTGTGATTGGTTTCCACAGGGTTTCCGCGTGTGTTTGAATTATCTACTCTGTTGGCGCGGGACCTTTACAGCTTCACCGGACAAGAGGGCGAGCGTGCAACCACTACGCTCGAGCCAGAAGGGCAAGGGGGCAACTAGCTTAAGGACGCCTCAAGGAGGAACGGCCTCGACTTAGGCAGTCGCTATGGGGGAGGTGTCTCACCGTGGTGCTCTGCACGGACCGGTGGGCAAGGGATTCTTCGACCACGCCGGCGACGTTGGTGTCTGATTCTGTGTGCGGTATCTGTATCCGAAAGAAGGGATGTAAGGGCATCAGAAGGGTCTGTGAGAATATGCCGCGGACGGCGGTAGCGGCTGATAGGAGGGGAGTTAGGTTCGTATTCGGCGGCGGCTACGATTAGCAGATTCCTATGATTGGACGCGTTCGCGAAAAATCGGTTTGTCGCCTTTTTAATAAACGCGCGACTAGGTTATGGACCGAGATCGGAATGGAACGCGCGCAGCCGCGTATGACAGCTAATTATTTATACAAATTGACGTTATCGTGCAGCTATCGAGTAAATATGCCATCCCTTTCACACTACAAATTTGCTAAATAAAGATAAACGTGACAGCATGTTTTTTCAACAACGATACGATAACGTCAAATGGTTTGTACTTAGCATGTAATCTTCGATATCGTCTTTATATAGTCAGTCTCGATAAATCTCGTTCAACTGTAAAAGGCGTTCGAAATTTACTGAATAAAAAGATTCATAAAAATAAATTTCCATACTATTAATGATTATTTAAGATTTAGTTACTGAAGTCTACTGAAAAAGCCCAAAGCCTAAAACAACATTATTATCAAGTATTCTCTTAGTTGATACCTTATTTTAATAAAAAGTTTATTAGGTAGTCAATTTTTTGCTGAAATTTACATAGATTGTTAGCTTCAACACTAATGATCCGAAAGCCGCGGGCGCACAACTATGCGAGCGAGACAGGAAATATGCGGGTAGAAGAGGCAAAATACGCAGGGAACAAAAAGTGCCCTCTGTAAGGCAAGGTTATTGGGCAAATATTTACTTTTTTATTTATTTTTTATTAAAAGTTAACGAATACTACCATCTAATATGATGAATACAATCTTTATAACTGAATTATTTTCATGAATTTCTAGAAAAGGGAAAATATTGTCAGGCGCTTTTTTTTAGAAATATCAATCAATATTCGCACCACTATACATGGTCCTCCGCCTTCCGCATCCAGTCCCACCCTGGGACATTCATAAGGTCGTCGTCCACCCAGCTGGGAGGCGCCCTATCTTACATTTGCCGAGTCGCGGTCTCCACTCTAGAACTCATCTGCTCCATCGGTCATCGGTTCTTCGACAGACAAGGCCCGCCCAGTGCCACTTTAGCGACCTTACTCTGCGAGCTATGTCAACTACTTTGATTCTTTAACGGCTAACTTCATTTCGGAGTTTATCCCTCAAAGAGACTCCGAGCATAGCCCGCCCCATAGCTTGCTGCGCGACTTTAAGCCTATGGACTAGCCTTACTGTAAGTGTCCACGTCTCGGCACCGTATGTCATGACTGGTAGATTGCACTGGTTGTAGACTTACGTCTTCAGGCATTGCGGTAAAGGCGAAGAGAAAACCAGACGTAGTTTGCTGAATGCTGCCCAGCCCAACTGAATCCTTCTGTCAACTTCTTTCTGGAAGTTGTTCCTACCAAGCTTGATAACCTGTCCAAGGTGTATTCTCAAACAACTTCGAGCATCGATTTTTCGACGTAGACTGGTCCTGGCGTTACATGTTCATTGAACATGACCTTGGTTTTATCCAAATTCATGCCGAGACCAACAAGTCGAGAGGCTACATTAACGCTACGCAGCATTTCGCTTAACTGTTCCAGCGTCTCCGCTTTATGATGACGTCGTCGGCAAACCGAAGATACGAGATGCACTTACGTATATATTCACGCCCCATCCCGCCCAGTCCAGTGTCTTAAAGACCTCCACGAGGGCGTTGGTCAAGAGCTTAGGGAATATCACATCCCCCTTTCTCACCCCTCTGCGCAGCTCAATGGGGTTGGTCTTTTGGTCCTGGAGCTGGATGGTCATAGTGGCAGTGTCATACAAACATCTCAGCACTTCAATATAACGCCAGTCAATACGACATCGTTGCAGAGCATACTGCCCAGGTTTCGATAGAGTTGAAAGCTTTTTCGTAGTCCACGAAAGCCATACACAGCGGCTGATTGTACTCTTCAGTCTGGCGACGACAATCTGCCGAACAGTATGGATGTAGTCCACGGTGCTAAAGCCTTTTCGAAACCGGCTTGCGCAGTTTTGAGTTTCGTCAGACCGGGGTGACCGAGCTGTTGAGCGAAGACCTTAGTGCCCTTGTTCTGCTCGATCGCAGACTCGACGATGCGGCTGTTGAAGCGTCTGAAGTCGCGCCGAATCAGCTTTCGGACAACCCCAAAATATGTCACTTTATGCGACCCAGTTCCACCTCGAGTTCGGTGAGGTAGTAGTCCAGCCGTAGTGTGCATCCATTAAACGTCGCGAGGGTCAGTTCTTTATGGTAGCCTCTCGTAGGCCGGAGATTCTTAGCACCCCCTCTTCCTTTGTCGCCCCGACCGCTACTGTGATCGGAAACAGTGGGAGTACCGGGAACTGGGGGCCGGTTTGTATGATGTGTTTTCATGGGAGGTAACTATTAGCCAACTATACCACGCTGGTCAGACGGTTGGAATAGGGTTGATTTTGAGTTTTCCTTCACTACGCATTGGTTCGTCGATAGTGTGTTCCCTTAGTCGGCTTTTACGACGCCCACAAGACGATAGAGGGTGGTGACACATGTATTCTTTCCCGTGACCACACGGGACGGTTTAGAAATAGGAAAGAGGTAAATAGGAGTAATATGGACGAAGGATTCGTTATTTATTCTGGTGCAAAATGTACATAATATATGATTCGCTTATGCAAATCATAATCTGAACAAATAAACGTGAATTATCGATAGAGTCTTCTATCATGGAGCCGCATGAATCCACTTTTGTTCATCAGGCCTAAGCCTTTCCTAAAGCACGTCAGAAGAATGTTTCCTAGTGAGAGGTTATGTTAAAAAATAGTATTTGAAACGTTTAATATAATAATAAATAATTATTCAAACGTTTAGTTCACCAAAAATATTTCAAAAAGCGTAATATAACGGGAATATGAGAATATTTTTTTGAATATTGTCTTCACAGAATATTCGGCAGATTTGGAATAGAATTTACTTAGAAAGAGATGTAGGGCTCTAAGTGAGTATCCTTGCCGTCATGATTTTTTCGCAGTGTACTCGATCCATTTTGGGTAATATATCCATGCAAACGAATTACGGGGGGAGCGAGACGCCAATACGGATGCGAGCGGGTCGCTAGTGTTGGACGTGAGCCCGGACGGCGCGACGTCGTTAATGCAATGTGACGTTTGCGCCGCGCTGCCGACCGCCGACGCAGCGCTTCCGTCGCGCTTCATCGGCTGTTTGACCAAACCTTCAGTGCCTCCATATACTTAACATTACGAGCCCTTTATGTTATTACCATATTATTTATGGACATATCAACCCACTGAACTAAAAATAAAAAACTACGCCATAATATTTTTTATTTATTTATTTATTTAATCCTTTATTGTATACAGTACATTTACAGTTGTAATTTCACAGGTGATATACAAAGGCGAGCTTAACTCAAAATATGAGTTCTCTTCCAGCGAACCTTTAAGTGTTGAGAGATGAGAATATTAATAAGAGGGCAGTTATACAATTAAACATTCAAACATACAATAAAATAAACATAAATATAAATAAAATACATACTATACAAAACTAAATATATATAATTTATAAAATAAACATACATAAAAATACACATAGTATATTATATTACAAATGTGTATCAACAATCAGATAGGAAATGTTCCCTGATTCTTCTCCTGAAGATGTCCAGAGAGGAGCTTGCGCGTATAGCGTGTGGGAGTGAGTTCCAAAGACGCACTCCACGAACAGTAAAAGACCTATCATAGCAACTGGAAGAATGAAGAGGAGCACGAAGAAGGAGAGAAGTAGCAGTACGACAGGCCCTATCCTTGGGGACAAGAAAGTCAAAACGCTCACGTAGATAAATAGGAGCTTTGGGGTTATGAAGGACGGAAAAGAGAAGAGAAAGGATATGTGAGTCCCGGCGTTGCCGAATAGGCAGCCACTTCAATTTTCTTCGGAACTCTGATACATGATCATATTTACGGAGACCGAAAATGAAGCGGATACACAGATTCTGCAAACGTTCTAGCTTATTAACTAGCTCTTCAGTGGCATCAAGAAAACAGACATCACCATAGTCTAGAAGTGGTAGGAGAAGAGACTGAGCAAGGCTTATTTTAGTTTGGAAGGGCAAGAACTTTTGAAGGCGTTTGAGAGACTGGAAGGAGCCGTAGACCCTTTTGCTTACCTCTAAAATGTGGGTGCTCCATGTGAGGTTGGAGTCCATAAAAACACCTAGATTTTTAATTGTTCTAGAGTAGGGTATACATACAGAATCAAATAGAACTGGAGAGAGAGCCTGTAGATTCATATCTTGTGCATTCATATAGTATCTGCCACCAATGATGATAGCTTGAGACTTAGCCGGATTGACTAAAAGACCAAACGACTTTGCCCACTTGCTGATATTTTCAAGATCATCATTGATGACGCCGATCGCATGACTAAGCTCCCCAACTTTAAAATGACGATACAGCTGCAAATCGTCTGTAAAGATGGTGGTAGGAAGTAATTACTTTAGTAACCGAGTTTATAAAAACTGAAAAAAGAAGAGGAGAAAGGACGCCACCCTGAGGCACACCCGCAGTAAGATCACACCAATCAGAAGAAGCTTTTTCAAAGCGGACCGACTGGGAGCGGCCCCGAAGATAAGAGCCAAACCACGCAATTGCCGGAGCGGAGACATTCAGAGAGGATAAGGTGCCTAAGGGAATGTCAAAATCAACTGAGTTAAAAGCACTACTAAAGTCCAGTAAGACTAAAACGGTAAGAAGTTTGTTTTCCAAAGCCAATCTGATATCGTCAGTTATTTTTACTAAGGCAGTCACTGTACTATGGCCTGAACGAAAACCAGATTGAAAAGGACTTAGGAGGCTATTAGAGGAGAGATAGAGAGACAGTTGATTCTGAACAGCACTCTCAAGCACCTTGGAAAGCAAGGGAAGTATGGATATAGGACGGAAATCGGATAAACAGGTAGGGTTCGGTGTTTTAGGTAATGGGAGAACATGAGCTCTTTTCCAAGCCACGGGAAAAACGCTAGTCTCCAATGAGTAATTTATTATGTGCGTGATGACAGGCCCAAGTTCATTTAAGATAGGTAGGAGCATTTGAATTTGGATGCCATCATCGCCACTCGCCTTCGTGGAAATGGACAGGATAAATTTCTTAATGTCTTGCTCTGTAACCGGGCTGAAAGAGAAAGAAGCACATACTGGCAAGTGAAGATTGGAAAGATATTTAAGAGTAGAAGATTTTATGTCTTGTTTTAGCGCAATTGGAGGCTTGGAGAAGTGTGCGTTTAATGCATTAAGATCCAGGTTAGGTATATTTTGGTTAATGGTACCATTGCCAATACCAAATGACTCGAGAATCGTTATGTCTATGCTTTATTTTTTCTTAGAATAGTTACGAGTAAATTGACGGAAATCCTTGTTCCAAGTTGATTTGGAAACAAAATGACACAGAAGACTCGAGACCAAAGAACGTAATTATTGGAGGTCATATACGTCAATACACATTGTTCTAGAAAAAACACACCAATTGTTATACATAAGGCTCGCCGGTAATTGTCTGTCTCTACCATGTATTCTACAGGCCACAATTCTAGATAGCCAAAAGACTGCTACTAATAATTTTTCGGCGGAAAAATTCACTATATCTGAGGATTCATATTGTACAGTCATATTATACCCGTTTAAGTACATATCTCAGAACATTTTAATTAACAGCAAACTTGCCTTACTATATAATAAAACTACTTATCGTATAAAATTTAGGTACTTTTATTTAATTTTAGTTAGTGATAATTAAACTAAAAAAATAAATAAATAAACATCGTCACGCCTATATTCCCCAAGCAAGGGTGACAGAGGTGTACTATGTTTGGTGCATGTAATACGGGCGAGCTTATTGCCATTCCAGACTCCGGACTCATACTGGGAAGTTTTTTTTGTTAGAAAAAGACATTTTTCCGACCTAGGATTCGAACCCAGGGCCTAGTGATCACAAAGCAAGGCGCTTTTCCACTAGACCAACGAGGTAAGTGCTTATTGTATTGTAAATATAGCGCAGATGACCGCTGAGGACCACAAGTAAAATCTGGATGCGCGTAGCGCAAAGCCGGTCCATCTAGTAATCTTTAAAGGAGGCCTATGTCTTGTAGTGGCCATCTTTAGGCTGAAAAAGAAGAAGTACGTTTTGATTTTCGGTCAGAAATAATAAAAGCTTCCTATTTTCATTCTTCTATAAAAGATTTTCATTGATTTTTTGGGGCGGTAAATTTTGATTGACACGTGGCGTATGTTCTTTGTTCCTATTACGTGTGCTTTGCACCAAAATACACCATATATTACAGGTGAACTTACCAATAGGTAAAGACAAACATACTCACGACATACTTACTAAAAAAAACATTATGCAGCGTAGAAAATGTATAGACAGACTAGTGTCTGCCCGCGAATTCGTCAGCGTTAAACTTAGACAGGAACCTTCCTGTTTTCGGGTTAAAAAGTATCCTATGTGTTAATCCAGGTAATTCGTGTGCCAAATTTCTACAAATCTGTTCATCCTTTTTTGCATGAATGAGTAACAAACATCCAAACATCTCAACATACAAACTTTCACATTTATAATATTAGTAGGATCATAGCTTCATTCGATTTTACGTTTAAATTTACGTTATAGTACAATATCAGAGTTATACGCCGACAATTGCCGAGGTACCGGGCCCACATTTTAAATAAGCTAAACTTTATAAAGGTCATTATATTATTAGCCAGTACCCTTTAAACTTCTGAGGGAAATGCTACCAACTAAACTGTTTAGGGAGCAGTTCATAACAAGTTCCATAAAGGCCAAAAAACTAAAATAAATATTCAAACTTAAGCGTTTTTAATATTTGTACACTTATATAACAAAAACATCACGTTTTATAAAACTCATTTCATTATGAGTCGTAGTAACTGTGTGTGTAGTAGTGGTAGGTTTTGTTTCACCTTACTAAATACCTTATTCTTCTTATCCTGCTAATATTATAAATGTGAAAGTTTGCGTATTTGGATGTTTGTTGTGTATGTATGGATGTATGTAAGTAGTTCCAAAACGGCAACTACACGATATTGAGTAATTAATGTCGGATCTGTTATTTGCAGAAATAAACATTTAGGTTGATAATGCCATCTTTTTAAATAATAATAGCCATTCAAAATTAACATTGGCGGGTTTAAATTGGCTAATTTAGTCTTTATTTTACTCTATATTCAAGTTTTCTATTTTTTAATTCCATTTTGTCATTTCAAACCAACACTAAAACGTTCTACTAAACTATGAATTTAGTAGCCGAGGGCTCCATTTTAGTTTACAAGACGACGTTTATAACGCGGCCCGCCAATTTAAAATTTTCAAAGTTCTCTTCAAAGTTTTTGCGAAGGTAATATTTTGTAAAAGCCAAGAATTCCCGAGAAGATCGTCGCTCCTAGAAGGTTTGTCCCCGATGCCCTTGTTACTAGCAAAGCGTTTGGGCAAAAATAACTTTTCATATAAAACCATTTTTATTTAAAATGCCTACAATATGTTTCAACGCAATTTCATTATATTTTTGATTATAGTAGTAATTAACTAAGAAAGTCCGAGATATGCTACAGGCTCTAAAGTCATCTATGTTGCGAATATCAAATTAGTCCTAGACTTTTCAGTGACAAAAGAGGTATAATACTCAGTTACTTAAATTAGTAGCTTTTGCCCACGGCTTAATATTAGCAGACTAAGTAGATAATAAAGACAAAATTGCTTCTTTCTTCATCTTTTCTATATCATTGTTTCAAGATTTTTTGGGAAAAGCACAATATTATTAGATCCTTTTAGAAATATAAACAAAGCCAACAGGAGGAATATGGACGAAAAGCTCGTAACTTATTCTGGTACAATACATAATTGAATGACTCTGGTTTTCATGGCTTTGATTATAATCTGGACAAATCAACGAAGATTATCCATAGAGCCTATCATCGTCAACTGACATCAATCTACTGTTGGACCTAGGCGATCCGAAAACCGAGCTCAATGTTGAACTCGTTCTTTGGCTCCAAAACCTATAACATACGTAACTATTATTATCAACATACCTTTTATTCAAGAAAAGTTTTTAAACAGAGTATTTTAAACATTTAGATCAACAAAATATATTGAAAAACGTTACGTAATGAGAGGATAAGCTTATTGTCGTGACAAAATGCCAATGAAGCATAGATTCATTCCAAGATAGCCTCGCTGGTCACAGTGCAAACATGTAGGGTATAATTTTAAATTTTTGAATAAAAAAATCACACTTTGTCCCACCTGGAATTTCACCCTAGGACTTCGTTAACACTAGCCACACTTTGCGCCACTAACCAATGAGGCAATATAAATAATAATTTTAGTGTTACACTATATATCTATGGATATCATCATTAGATCCCTTGCAGAGTATGCAGAGAGGACAGACTTCCAACAGGTTCTTTCCGTATAGACCTCTCTCTTCCTTTTCCTCCACTCTCGTAAAATGGTGGAATATAATATAGCACTAATGTTATATTATAATCAGATAGTCTCTATCACCGCATTACTTAATTATAAGGATGCATTAATAACGCTGCACCATCAGAGCCTCTATATAGTTTACATTACAAGCTTTATGAATTACCGTATTCTTCATGACCATATAAACCCACTGAACTCCGGCAATCGCTTGCCAATTAAGGAAACAATAAAAAGAAATTACTCCACAATATTTTTTATGTCGCTGTGTCTATTCTTTATTTTCTCTAAGTATAGAGATGAGTAAATTGAGCAAAATCGTTGTTCCAAGTTAATTTGAAAAAAATAACAAAGAGTTTTCTTTGTCTCGAGAACTTAATTATTGGAGGTCATGTACGTCATACACATTGCTCAACAGAAAACATACCATTCTTTTATATATATAAGACTAACGTCGGAAATTGTCTACCATGTATTATACAGACCAAATTCTAGTTCTCTGGACTGATACTGAGAATTTTCAGCAGAAAATCCCAATAACACTATACCTGACCTAGGAATCGAACCCAGGACCTCGTGATTTGCGCCATCTGCCACTGAATCAACGGGTCAGTTCATATTGTACAGACATATTAAACCCGATTTCGATGTGTTTAAGTACATCGAGGCGCTCGTAGCGCTGTTCGATCACCAAGGTTAAGCATTCGCGTTCTCTTCGGGCGGCCTGAGATGGGTGACCGTTTGTGGAATTTTCATATTCGAGCTTCACCGTTAGCATTGAAAATTCTGAAAGAAACTAATTGTTCCTCTCGCGAATAAAACGGAAAATTCGTTCATTTAAATTTATTTATTTTTGTTGAAAAATTGAAGCCACGTGACTTGTTGAAAAAAACAAGATTTTTATGAAAAGAACGGGTTTTATTGAGTTTTATTGAATAAAACGGTTAAAAACGATGTTTTAAATATTTAATAAGTCATTTGTCGTCGGTGAAATGTGGATGTACAAATTACACCTCTGGAATGGCCGCTTGGGGAAACATATTTAGGCACCTCATGTCGTCGGCGAAATATACGCGTACAAAGTATACCTATCGTGGGTGCACATAGTACGCTTCTGCCACCTCCGCGCGAGGGAATATATTTTTAGGACGAACAAGCATCGTCGGCGAAATGTGGACGTACAAAGTACACCATCATCGAAGAAATATGAGTACAAAGTACATCCACAATTCTGAACACAACACGGTTAATTTTAGCCACTCATGCTCACGGCTCTGTATGTAAATGAAAGAAGCCCTCGTTTTTATCTTAAACTTTCGTTTTTTTTCAGTTTTATTAGAAAAAAAACATGTTTTATTCCGTGTCAGCTGTCATTTGTTTTTTTCGAATGAAACGAAGAAAAACGATGGATTCTGAAAGAAACGTGAAAGTAATAAGTTTTTTTCAACGCTATCATTGTGCTTCGGAAGGCACGTTAAGCCGTCGGTACCGGTTACACTTAATGTGGTAGTCGTTAACCGAATTGTAAATCTTATAGGCGGCTTGATAAGTTCCAAAAGCAGGTGGCCATAAACCTGCCCACAATCGCCGCGGTACCGGCCGCACATTTTAAATGAGCAGAACTTTATAAAGGTCATTATATTATTAGCCAGTACCCTGTAACCTTTGAGTGAAAGGCTACTAAACTGTTTTGAGAGAAGTTCATAACGAGTTCCATGAACGCCAAAAGACTATTAATCTATATCATCACGCCAGATCCCTTGCGGGGTAGGCAGAGAGTACAGAGTTCCAACAGGTTATTTTCTTGCCTATACCTCTCTGGCTTCCTCCAATCTCATAGTTCCTCTCATACACGCTCGCCGGTTATGCAGACTCATGACTTGTTCTTCAGATAAGACACGGTCTATTTGGTCATGGTAAGATAGTCTAGGTCTTCCCCGGTACCTACATCTTTCCATGCCAATAAACTAAAATAAATATTCCATCTCTTTACATGAGTTACTTTTCTTTTAAGAAAAACCATTACGTTTTATAATCTCATTTCATTACGAGTTGTACCTGTGCAGGTAGTGGTAGGTATTGTTTCAAGTAATAACTTTTGCCATATACCTATTTCCAGCTAAAGCCATCTATAACTTATGTAGTCGCGAATCCAGAGAATTGCTTAAAGAACCCAATATTATGACGGTCCCATGTCAGTATATTTATGAAAAGATAATGTATACAAGAAAAAATATAGATCCGTTTAATCAGCTAGGCGATAGGTATTGCTATAATACGCGACATAGAAATAAATTAGATCAACCGCAATTTCGTCAACAATTCACACTCCTTTCATGGGGTACGATTCCTCTTGACGTCACTAAACTTAGTGACCATAAATTCAAGGCTTGTATTAAACGTACGCTTAGTAAGCAAGCTTATTATACGCTAGATGATTATTTAAAAGACAAAAATACTTGGATAGGGGCTGTTCCAGCTCCATTTGATTGAATATGGACAACTTGTTTAGCTATAATTATTTAATATTCCCTCTCTTCCTTCTATTAATTTAGTAAAATGTTTCTTTTATTTCTCATTTCTTTCGCTGTGAATAAGGGAACCATGTAGCCATTCACATGAATAGTATAATTTGTATAATTTAACTAAACCTACCTGATAGACCAGCCTACATCGTTCTCCCATATCCCACAACAAAATGTAGATGGAAAAAGGAAATGTAAAAATACTATTTTCAAAGAGTAACCGTGGAGTTTCCTGCCCTTCTTCTCCACAGGAATGACATTCCGAAGTGGTGGTAGAGTCTTTGTTACTTTTCTGACGATTCATAAATACTGTAATGGTTTACATGAATAAAAAAACATTCTGATTCTGATATAAAGGAGTGTTATTTAGTTTCACTTATACCTAGTCATTGTTCCCAAAAGTTACTCATAAATTTAGAATACTATCCATATTCTATCAAGCCATAAAAAACTGTGGCGCTCGTAGCGCTGTGCGACCGCGGTATTCTTACCGATTACCAAGGTTAAGCAGCGTTCAACTCGGTTGGCCAGAGATGGGTGACCCTTTGTGGCATTTTCAAATTCGAGCGTCTCCGTGCTTCGGAAGGCACGTTAAGCCGTTGGTCCCGGCTACCACTTAATGTGGTAGTCGTTAAGCCAAGTTGGAAGCCTTAAAGGCGGCTTGATAAGTTCCAGCAGCAGGTGGCCACAAACCTGCCTCCACCAATCCGCACTGGGTCCGCGTGGTGGAGTATGACCTAATCTCTCTCACCTCGATTAGTGAGAGAAGGCCTTTATCCAGCAGTGGGCAGTATTGGCTGATATTTATATAAAAAACTATCTACATCATTATGCCAGATCCCTTGCGGGGTAGGTAGAGAGTACAGAGTTCCAACATCGATAAAAATTTGAACAATTAAATATTATTACAGCGGACAGCAATGTTACCAGCCGATGCTTTTATGGAATTATTCGATACTGTATGCATTAAGTGGAGGCATAAGCATAATTAGAAATCCGGTCTAATACACGTAGACGAGTCCGGTCTAAGACAAGTATTGGCCTATACAAATAAATGTTTTTGACTTGACTTTGACTAGAATATTTCCTATACCGGTCGGAGCTGTTAAGGAACTGCTCTATGCTTTATGCAGTAAGTAGTGGCAATGGTATAAAATAAATTAGGTCTGAAACAAATACAAAAATCGTAATAATAAAACATTATAAGTGAAGTGGCGCATGATTTTGGTCAAAACCTCTGTTGCCGCTTTGTCATACATGCACAGTTTGAAAACAATAGACACAGACTCACATAGACACTTATTATGTTTGTAAAAATAATTTCCATGAATTGTATTACCTAATAAGTACAATCACATTAAAACTAATGTAAATTCACTTTTTTTTTTAAATTGACTATTTGTACGTGCCCCCGCAGGGTTTATACAAAATAAATTATTTCAGTTTGAGTTTGGGTTTACAATTTTTTTTCTAGCCACTGTGTCACATTAATATTGTCCACATAGAGTGTGACAAACATTTTGTGATTATTTATCACATATATGGTGACAAGTTCACGCAGTCGTACCATTCTAAGGCCCGTATTACAGACCGAAAACCAGTCGTGAATTTAGTTTCAAAACGAACGTTTTAGTACAAAAATCAGTTTGTATTACCAGTTTGACGAAAAATTTAGCGCAATGGTTAATCTTAAGCCGTTCCGCCCACTGTGTCTAAAAGTCGCGGGTTCGATTCCCGCACGGGACAAATATTTATGTGACCCACAATTATTTGTTTCGGTCTGGGTATTTGTGCATGTGAATTTTCATGTTTGTAAACGCGCCCACGACACAGTAATAAATAAATAATAGTGTGGGGCTACGTCAAAAACAAACCAACACTACACTATCAAATAAAACAAAAAAAAAACTCCAATCTTGCCTAAAGAAATAAATAACACAAAATGATTTACTGAGTCCTGCGAAATGGTTTTAAACGGCCGTACTTAAAGTTGAACAACTTGTATGACTTATGTTCCGTCTAGTGATCTCGTCGGGGTGCTGAACCCCGAACTTAATAACGGTACAAGGACGGGTGTCAACCTTACGTTTGTTATGTGTTCTATTAGTACAATCTATAACAAAAGCAAACACAACAAAATATAGTAGAATTAAAAAATCTCATACAGCTAAAACTTATTTTTTATTACTTTTTAATGTTAATGCAGGTGTAAAAAGATGTCGCAAATATTTTATTGAAATAGGAATTAGGCTTAAAAATTCTTAAGAAGGATCATTATTTATTTGGAAAATAAATTTATTTATAGCTCTACTAATTATAGATTAGATAACTTTAACCTTAATATAGTCGATGGAGAATGCTTCTGCTTGATTCTTAGCTTTATACTAATCGTCTTAAGCTGGCAACATTATTTTTTGTTTTGGTATTTGGATCTGTCATGCTTTCCGTGGATTTAATTACAATTTTAAGGAAAGAACCTGTTGGACCTCTGTACTCTCTGCCTACCCCGTAAGGGATCTGGCGTGATGATATAGATACCTATAGATAAATACCATTTTACATTATTTCAAACAATTATTTACATTATTTCATACAAAAAATATTTTTATATATAATAATAATATTTCAGACTATTACTCAAATGTAGGTTCTCTAATTTGTGTAGCTTATAATGTTGAATGAAATTACCATACTTAAACTATGAGGAAACTTCAAGAGCTTCCACTTTTGTTGTTAGCAGTACGAGCAATAATGTCCAAAGTTTGGCTTTACTGGGTCAGAGGGGGCTTCTTGAGAGCTGGTGAACGAGTACATACGTACTCCATACGAAATAATTTTGAGATATTCACAACAGGAAATTACCTCTATGTAATGAATAACTTCTGTGCGGCTTCATCATTACCCTCGCCGAACCACGTCAGTTATTTCACGGCGCAAACATTTGGAGAATGGTGGCCGCTTAGCTAAATGTTAAAACAAGTAATTTGCGCACTTCAAACAAGAGTAATTTAGTTAAAGGTACGAAATTACAGCGGACATAAATATTGCGATTTTAAGAAAAATTTGGTATCGCACTTGCGTCGCGTAGAAACGAAAATAAACGCCAGTATCCCACACCATAATCTTAAATCACTTCGGCTTAGTGTTTCGATTACAGACAAAGGTTCGGTAGGAAAACCCACATTATGATGGTAGTTGAATAATTGTATCGATAAGTGGTATTGATGGCCTCCGGCTTCGTTGCTAGTTCAACCCTACGAAATATCGGAGCTAATACTTGAATATAATAGATAAGGCCAAGTACGCAGGGTCTAGGGCCGTTTAGGGTCGTGCGTTCACGAAGAGAGTTTATTCACATAATAATTTGAATAAAGAAATTTTTGTTTTCGGTAAGAATGCGATATCAGTTACTACTTTAAGTAGAAATTGAACCACATTCTAGACCTCGAATAAAAATCGCAGCATTTTTCTGTTTTTTTTTTAGTATTGGCGTCTACTCAATAATTATCATAAATCAGTTTATGCTGTCCCACTGTCAGTTTTCTATCTCAATTTATCGTAAGTTCCCAATACTGAAGACTTATTATTAACTCTTCGTCTTCTGTTTCAATGCAATTATCTTTCGATTAGCTGTAAGTCTTCCATATCGTCTATAGTTCGGTAGGAAAACCCACATTATGATGGTAGTTAAATAATTGTATAGATAAGTGGTATTGATGGCCTCCGGCTTCGTTGCTAGTTCAACCCTACGAAATATCGGAGCTTATACTTAAATATAATAGATAAGGCCAAGTACGCAGGGTCTAGGGCCGTTTAGGGTCGTGCGTTCACGGAGAGAGTTTATTCACATAATATTTGAATAAAGAAATTTTTGTTTTCGGTAAGAATGCGATATCAGTTACCACTTTAAGTGGAAATTGAACCACAGTCTAGACCTCGACTAAAAATCGCAGCATTTTTCTGTTTTTTTTTTAGTATTGGCGTCTACTCAATAATTATCATAAATCAGTTTATGCTGTCCCACTGTCGGTTTTCTATCTCAATTTATCGTAAGTTCCCAATACTGAACACTTATTATTAACTCTTAGTCTTCTGTTCCAATGCAATTATCTTTCGATTAGCTGTAAGTCTTCCATATTGTCTATAGTAATGTTATAAAGAGAAAAGGTTTGTATGTTTGTAACAAATAAACTCAAAAAATGTTCTCCATTAGAAAGCTACCTTATCCAGAAGTAACTTAGGCTATATAATATAGACCCGGTAGGTGGCGCTGTTGTTGACCGGGTACGATGTCGCGGGAAGCTGCTAGAAATAAATAAATATAATTCCGGGCGAACTTATTCCCATTATACTTACCGAGCATATTCCAGATTTGGTTTGTATGTGTTATTGTTTTATAAAAATAATAAAGCCCAAGAAATTATCCTCGTATCGTGGGTGCGTCAGCAAACATGGCATTCACAAACATTTAGACCGAAACAAATATTTGTGGATTACATAAAAAACTCTCCAATGCGAGAATCGAACCCGCGACTACTCGATCCAGTGGGTGGAGCGTCTTAAGATCTTAACCACTGGACCAAGCCGACCGTCAAACTCTTTACTGGTTCTGAGATTATTTTATAAAAAAAAACTCTAATATTTTTCCCCGACTGAGTTCTTAGATTTACGCGAATATTACACATGAAATAAAACTATTTTTCGGATTTTATCGCGGTTTATTTTTGGTTTTTAAGTGCCCGACGTTTCGAGAGCTTTGCAGCACCTATGGTCACGGGAGGGACTGAGATTTTAGACGTCCAAAAGGCATAGTTGTTCCGGGGTACCCTCAAAATTCTTAATTATTTTTGTTGTGGTTTGTCCGATCTACGCAGAATGAGCTCACGGTGTCTTGAGGTCTTTCAGTGTTATGCTTGGTTTTGGATTTGATTATATTAATTACCGGATCCCAAGACGATGGAAGCACCCAGCTATCTTCCCTATTGAAATTAGGATGTTTTTTAATTTCAATAGCCTCGCAAACCATCCTTGGTAGGAATCGGTGTTCTTTCACGAGGATTTCTGGTCTATCAAATCTGATGTTATGGCGGGTGCGGTCAAGGACATGTTCACAGACTGCAGACTTCTTTGAGCGACAGTGTTTTAGGTCAGCTATGTGTTCTGTAACCCGAGTTTTTACCGGTCTTTTTGTTTGTCCTATATAAGAGAGACCACATTTACAATCAAGCTTGTATACTCCTGCATCTTGTAGAGGGATATGACACTTGACAGATGGTAAAAATTGACTGATCTTCTTCGGCGGCTTATAAAATGTTTTAACCGAAGCACGCTTCAAGATGTAGCCAATCTTGTCCGTAACTCCTCTCATGTAAGGTAGTACAGCAGGGAGACGCTCAACTGTGGCTGGTTTCACTCGGTCACTGTGACGTTGGCGTGGGACCCGAAGCTTATTGTCGTGCAGGACTTGCTTGACATGTTAAAGCTCGGCAGCCAGATGTTTCTTATCACAGATCCCTTGTGCTCTCTGAAACAAAGATTTACCCACGGTAGCTAACTGTGTTGGATGGTGGTGAGATTCACCGTTTAAGTACCTATCAGTATGAGTCCTTTTTCTATAAACCGTATGGCTTAAGGTGTTGTTGGGGTTACGGATTACTAAAACATCTAGGAAAGCTGGGGAATTGTTTGCCTCCAACTCCATTGTAAACTGAATTTTAGGGTTAATGGAGTTAAGATGATTTAGGAATACATCAATTTTGTCAGATGGTAATATTGTGAAAGTATCATCTACGTAACGCTTGTAGAAACTTGGCTTTACAGGTGAGGTACGAAGGGCTGTCTCCTCAAAGTCTTTCATGAATATATCGGCAACAATGGGAGATACAGGGGAGCCCATCGCCACGCCATCTACTTGCTTGTAGAACTGCTCCTTCCACAATAAATAGCCAGATGTAAGGCAGTGTATCAATAGTTCTGAGTATTCCGCTGGCATGTTGTTCTCTGCTAGTTTCCTTTCTACAATTTCGACACAGTCTTGTACAGGTAGGCATGTGAATAGTGACTAGACATCTAAACTAACCATAGTTTCATTGTCAGTAAGATGTAGATTTTTGATTTCACTAACAAAATCTCTCTCTGTCTCTTATATAGGACAAACAAAAAGACCGGTAAGAATTCGGGTTAAAGAACACATAGCTGACCTAAAACACTGTCGCTCAAAGAAGTCTGCAGTCTGTGAACATGTCCTTTACCGCACCCGCCATAACATCAGATTTGATAGACCAGAAATCTTCGTGAAAGAACACCGATTCCAACCAAGGATGGTTCGCGAGGCTATTGAAATTAAAAAACATCCTAATTTCAATAGAGAAGATGGCTGGGTGCTTCCATCGTCTTGGGATCCAGTAATTAATATAATCAAATCCAAAACCAAGCATAACACTGCAAGACCTCAAGACACCGTGAGCTCATTCTGCGTAGATCGGACCAACCACAACAAAAATAATTAAGAAGTTTGAGGGTACCCCAGAACAACTATGCCTTTTGGACGTCTAACACCTCAGTCCCTCCCGTGACCATGGGTGCTGCAAAGCACTCGAAACGTCAGGAACTTAAAAACCAAAAATAAACCACGATAAAATCCGAAAAATAGTTTTATTTCATTTTTCCCCGACCTAGGATGCAGGTCCTCGAGTTTTTCAGCAGTACCATGCACTATTAGACCAACGAGGCCGTTAAACCAAATTATATCACATAGCTTCTATTATAATAATATTAGCGCTCTTAAAAAACTGTCCTACCGTTGGGCACGGGCCTCCTCTCAAACTGAGAGGGTTTAGGCCATAGTCCACCACACTGGCCCAGTGTGGGTTGGTGAACTTCACACGCTTTCGAGAAACTCTTAGGCATGCAGGTTTTCTCACGATGTTTTCCTTCACTGTTAAAGCAAGTGATATTTAATTTTTAATACGCACTCGCTTTCGAAAAGACAGAGGTGCGTTCCTGGGTTTGAACGCGAGACCTCAGACTTTGCAGTCCAACGGTCTAACCACTAGGCTATCACTGCTTCTATTAGCTAACAGCTTTTTAAAGTAAAGCTTTTGGATCTATTGAAGGGTTAGTTCTCTCCTGCACAACAATGGAACAGCAAGCAGGTGAGGCTGCCACTGCGATAAACAACTGCTTAATTGACCCTAACTGGTTTAATCCGTCAAGTGCTTTTAAGTTCTTAAGTTAGAAGGACGATGTGCTGGAGCAAGTGAATGAGTTGGTATATCTTGGATGCGCCTTCAGTAAGGATGGAAAATACACCGCTGACATAGAGAGAAGAGTGAGTGCAGGGAACAGAGTGAATGGTGCGATGGGAAAGTACTCGGGAGCCGGCACTTAAGACATAAGGCGCAGCTGGCCATACATAACGGAGTTCTGTCCCAACGCTGTTATATGGTAGCGAGAGCTGGGTATGTAAGAAGAAGAATGAAAGTAGGATAAATGCGGTAGAAATGCGAGCTCTGCGGAAGATGTGCGGAGTGAAGCTGACCGACCGCATTAGCAACAGCATAGTAAGACAGCGAGTAGGTATGAAAGATAGTATCGGTGTAAAGATGAGAAAGGGCATGCTCCGTTGGTTCGGGCATATAGAAAGAATGCCAGAGGAAAGAATGACAAAACAGATATACAATGTGAAAGTGGAAGGATGCAGGTACCGGGGAAGACCTAGACTATCTTACCACGACCAAATAAACCGAGTCTTATCTGATGGAAAAGTCAAGAGTCTCCGTAACCGGCGAGCGTGTATATGACGAACTATGAGAGTCGAGGAAGCCAGAGAGGTATGTAAGGAAAGAACCTGTTGGAACTCTGTACTCTCTGCCTACCCCGCAAGGGATCTGGCGTGAGGTTATAGATAGATAGATAGAAGTTAGAAGGACTAAAGTTAGGTACGCTGGTATGGCCGTACAAGGATCTTATGGCCCATGGCCAAAATCGGAACTAGCACTGTCATCAAGTGAAATGTCACTACATGACAGTCGCAGAGTTACCGTTTGCTATGAAATTTACCCAAGCTCTTTTTTTAATTAGTAACCGTACCGACCCAGCTGTTGAAATATCTCCTTGGAAGTAGGAAAATTTAACTAAAGGTTAATCCTGATTTCCCGCCAACGCTCTCTTGTCAATGTCATCCATAGGCAAAATGATCCTTGTAGCACTATATCACCGGGCTATAACCTGACTAAGCTAAAACCTTCAGATTGCTACGTCAAAAACATTCAGAACGTTAGAGTAGAGGAAGCGAGAAAGGTTTATAAGAAAAGATCCTGTTGGGATTTATTACTCTCTGCCCACCCTGCAAGAGAGATCGATAGGAAAACATGACGTTTCCTTCTAGGACAGTCGAGTAATAGTCTATAAAATTAAGGTAAAAGGGATATTTTTTAACACCAAAGAATACCATAGAAGGAAATTCTTGAGAGGATACTACAGTCGTACAAGGAACTTTTGGCGCGCGGCCAAAATTGGAACTAACGCAAGTGAAAAGTCTTCAAAGACTGTGTGCGATGACTGAAGGGGTAAAAATGGGTGATCTAGTGATAAGCCACCCATTGTATGCAGATGACGCGGTTTTGATAGCGCCAACAGCCACTGATCTGCAAACACTAGTCACAGTTATGAGAGACGACTGCATGAATAATGGCTTACATTTGAATGTGAAGAAAACCAAAATTATGGTTTTTGAACGGGAAGAAACCAGAACGAATGCAAGGATTGTGGTTAGTAACGATGTGCTGGAGCAAGTGAATGAGTTTGTATATCTTGGATGCGCCTTCAGTAAGGATGGGAAATACACCGCTGATATAGAGAGAAGAGTGAATGCAGGTAATAGAGTGAATGGTGCGATGGGAAGGCTACTTGGGAGCCGGCACTTAAGCCAAAAGGCGCAGCTGGCCATGCATAACGGAGTGCTTGTCCCAACGCTGTTATATGGCAGTGAGAGTTAGGTATGTAAGAAGGAGAACGAAAGCAGGATAAATGCGGTCGAAATGCGATCTCTGCGGAAGATGTGCGGAGTCACGCTGACCGACCGTACTCGCAACAGCGTAGTAAGAAAGCGAGTAGGTATGAAAGATAGACCGTGACCGAGACCTTTCTTACCATGACCAAATAGACCGTGTCTTATCTGAAGGGCAAGTCAAGAGTCTCCGTAACCGGCGAGTGTGTATGAGACGAACTATGAGAGTGGAGGAAGCCAGAGAGGTATGTAAGGAAAGAACCTGTTGGAACTCTGTACTCTCTGCCTACCCCGCGAGGGAGCTGGCGTGATGATATAGAAGAACGCAAGTGAAATGTGAAATCATCAAGTGAAATATCACTTCATGACAGTCGCAGAGTTGCCGTTTGCTATGAAGTTTACCCAAGACCATTTTTAATTAGTAAATTTTAGTATCTCCTTGGTAGGTGTCATCAATGCGCCAAAAGATCCTTGTCGCACTGTACGTAAGAACTTTGCATGTACAAGGAAAACATCAAAATTTCTTCTCCTTCTTCAAACTGAATTACTAGCCACTAATTACAGGGTACATTCTAAAGGTTAAATCAAATTGCTTTGTAAATTACAATTACTTATCTATTATTATATCTGGAGATAAACAACTAATAGCACCTATATTTTCTACCTGTAGAATTATCTTAGATTTATTATACCGCGTTACAATGGAAGGGTATAAATAAGGGTGAA
Source organism: Phalera bucephala (assembly GCA_905147815.2). Classification (NCBI taxonomy): domain Eukaryota; kingdom Metazoa; phylum Arthropoda; class Insecta; order Lepidoptera; family Notodontidae; genus Phalera; species Phalera bucephala. The sequence goes on from LR990615.1 coordinate 15,383,847, forward strand.
TGTACTTCACTCCCTTTTGTTCTGGGACGGACTAATCAAAAAATAACCAATAGGGAAACAATTCATTTACGTTGAATATGAGTAATACTGGAAATACTAAGCGATAAATGTTGTAGAATAAAATTTTATGATCATGGCCATATCCCAAAAAAACTATGATGTGAATCGAAATCCCTATAGGGGAAAATCAGTGGAATTCGAAACATCTTTTTACATAAAAGTATTAGTTGTTATGGCATTTTCCGACTTTATATAGCGCACGGATTAGAACTACTTTTATACCTAACCTACTAATTTATATTCGGCATTACGTACAGAAAAAATATATTAACCCCGACTGATAGCAATCGACAAAAGATTAAATATAATATATGCAATTAGTCTTGACCGACTCCAAAAATGGCAGAGGTTTTTAACTATATTTTTTATGTGTATTCTTGTCACTTTTTCACGGATAAAGATGTTTTTTTTTATTTAGAAATGTGTCCCTTAGGGTGCTCTTATTCATACATGACATTTTTTAATAGACGCTGCATTAGGCGTTGCCTTTCAACATATTCATAGATAGAAATACGTTGGAGTTATTTTACAACACATAACTGGAACTCTGAAGTCTCTGTTTACTTCGCAAGGGATCAGGCTTGATGATATAGATAGATGGATAAATAGACAACACACATAATCCAGCACCTACACAAGAACACGAACAGGAAAAGTATAAAAGAATAACACTTTTAAACATATCTTTTTTTTTGTCTTTATTCTCTTTATTATTTACATTATAACTTATAATAAAAACACTCACTTTAAACTAAAATATAAAATAAAACAAAGAAAAAAAAAAAAAAAAAAAGACCTTAATCAAAAAGACCGCATCCGCGTGGAATGGTGGCAAGAATGCTGGCTGCGTTTCCTCGCTGAATAGACAGACCAATCTTTTGAGCAAGGAACGAGCCAGCCCTCTTGTCACCCGAGGAGGTGATCAGCGTAGGTGTTATTTTATTGATAAATTGTTTTGAAGCCGAACTCCATGGGCCCAATGTTTCTACGGCAAACGGCACAAATATATAATTGTTGCTAATAGCAGCATATTTGCGCCGTTTGCCCAGGTCCGCCTTCTCAGCCGCAGCTCCCGCCCTAGATATTGATTCCCTGAGATGGGACGGAGCCAATGTATCGACGCACGTGGCGTCCCATACAAGGGCCCGCCCCCGTTCCCAAGGGATCAAGGACATCCCATCGGGTCTCTTGCCATCATCACGGAAAATCCCCGCCGGTTCTAACACCGAAGGAACGTTGATGGTAGCAAGAGTCCTTTTGATTATGTCATTGAGCGAGCCGTGGCGAGAAAACCTGCCGGCACTTTTGCGGCAAGAGAGCCCATGGAGTCCGGATCGATCCACCTCCGCTCCACACGGACACCTGTGTTCTTCACAAATCGGTGCCCCTAAGCGAATACCTATCGCGATCCGGAAACTTTCACTATCCAGCAGTGTGCCAAGGTTGGATGCAGGAATTGAATGAAGCCAATGACCCGATTCCTTTTGACCCAACGCTAGTAAACGAGCACGGTCGCGGTCACTGACGATAATTTCGGCCAAATAGTCCTTCGCTATTTGCACCAATGGCATATCCCAAAGTTTTTGCACGTTAACTTCCTTTGGAATATTGTCATTGGGGCAAATCCTTTTCCAGGCCTCCAAAGCCTCCGCGGCGCCGGCTACTAATTCTGTGTTGGAAAGTATTTTTGAACACAGTTCCTGGACACTATAAACGGAGGCTAGGAAAGCCGGTAGAGCAATACTAGCAATTTTTCGCACGCCGATACCACCATGTCTAATAGGTAACGTTGCTTGGGTCCAGGATGCTTCATTTAAGGATAAATTTAGAATTTTCTCAAGGTTATCTTTGAGGGCGGTATCCATTTGGTCGATAAGGGCCGAGAATTTCCAGATTGGGCTTGCGCGAGTGGCGTATGTTAGTTTTGGAACGAAAAGACAGTATTTTAATATAGTATATGCAATATGGCGATTTAGAACTCCCAATCTGAAAGAATTATCCTGAAATTGTTTAATCTTAGATTCCAAGAAAGGTTTGACTCCGTCGTCAAATAGAGGGGCACCAAGAAGGCAAAGCGAATTTCTACTGAGAATTTTTACGCCTGGAGCAAACTTTTGAAACTTTTCGGTAATAAACTGCTTTTCATTTAAAGGAAGACTCTCTGAGACAAAAAATTCACATTTAGACAGATTTAATTCCAAGCCTAGATTCTTAAAGGTGCTGTTAATTTGGATATCTTCACCCAGTATATCCCAGTCATATGTTTATATCTCGGCAGGGTCCTTATTCTCTGAAACCACACAAATAGTAATCTAACAATAGAGTGAAACAGCGTACCTAGAATTTCGTTTGTAACCATTGTCGCCTTGTCACGCACATGCATGGTTTGAATAAAAATATACAAATTCGCATAAAAATATACAGGCTAAAAAACTATCTTTGTGATGACATGTACATGTACCTTATAAGTACAACTATAACTTTTCCGTAGGCAAAATACTAACTTTACCCTACGAGTATGTTTAAGAGCTTAACCGGTCAGCCCACTGGATCAAGTAGTCGCGGGTTCGATTCCCGTATGGGACAAATCCTTGGGTATGAGTCACGCCCATAACTGTTTGTTTCAGCCGCGGTGTGTTTGTGTATGTGCATTTCGTGTCTGTCAACGCACCCACGACACAACCATTGTTCCTAATGTGTGCTAAGAAATTTGGTTCATAATTTACTAAATTTTTAAAGAGTTATATTGACTGTATTATCGAACTTGTTTTGTTTTGATTTGGTTATTTGCTGGCAATGGCGGGCGGCCGGCGCAACGCAATGTGACTCCTGCCCCCGCACGTCGCCTCTCTCGCCGCGCTCTCACGCATTCGTAAGTCGTAAATCGTAATAGATCGTTCAATTTAAATGCTTGCAGAAACCTTCGGCCAATTTTGGCTGAAGCCAAAGCCGTATGTTCGGTCGGACACTAATAGATGATAATTAAACACGTAATGCGGCGCGTTAAGTTAACTTCGTGAAATGATAGTTTAATAGTACTCCCATGCCATTACACGATCATTTCACGCAGTTATCGTAACGCACCGCGTTTAGTATTGCGCATAAGGAATATGATTGTCACGGTTTTATTATACGAGGATGTATAGATGACCATTTTTAACACGTAACAGGGCGCGTTACTTTAACTTTGTAAAATGATAGTTAAATGGTACTCCAGTGACGCGATAATTTCACGCAGTTATCGTAACGCGCCGCGTTTGGTATTGCGAGTAGGGGCCTATTATATCTCACATGTGCTGGAGGGAGGCAGGAGGGCAGCGACCGCGGGCAAACAACTCAGCCCGATAGCCCTCTAGCTTTCGCCTGCGCTAGTATTTGCCTTTCTCTCCAGACTCGCTGTTTACCTCGTTTTGAATTTTACCACATTGATCAACTGGATGAAAATACAAGTAGACGGCACATGTAACCTGTACTGCATGCTGAATATGAAATTCAAATACATATAAGAAGTTAGGACCTATGTCAAGTTCTATAATTTTGAGGTTTTGCCATAAGAGATTCGTTTATCCAATATTAGGAATCCACCAGTCCACACTCAGTACACGCAATGGAGCGTGACCTAAGCACGCACCTTAGCACGCAAACTATGTTGTTAGCGTGATGCTAGCGCGAAATCGTGCAGTCACGTTCATGTTTATTTGGTAAATTGTTAGCATGATAAAGATGGCATTAACTCGCTAGCGTCACGCTAACGTCAATCTTTTCGTGCTAAAACCTCAGTTCTCTCTCACCTTGACATGTGAAAAAGGCCTTCGCTCCGGCTTAATTGTTATGCTCAAGTCGTTGTTTAGTATTTTATAAAGAATGTAATTATTTCGCTATAATCTATCTATCTTCTATATAAATGAAAATGAATGCCTAAATGTGTTGCTAAGCGCAAAACTCGAGAACGGCTGGACAAATTCGGCAATATTTGTTTTTGAAATATTCCTTGAAGTCCGAGGAAGGTTCTCATGAGGAGAAAAAAATGAAAACATTGCGCGGAAAAACGTACAAAGCCGAATTTGTCTTTTTCCGATTCAAACGCGCGCGCAGCCGCGAGCAGTAGTAACATCTAAAAGTTTAAACTTGTATTCTAAAACGAGTGAGAAACTTCTTACAAGTTGTATTTATTACGTTCATGTTGAACGAAGCTTCGGAAAGAACTATTCCAAATAGTGTTCTCGCCGAGAGACAGATGTTTACAAGCAATACAATTTGTTAGATGGTTATTGAGCAATAAATAATAGTAGAATCCTGAAGTCCGGCGCGGCGGCGGTACGGCGCATACAACTTTTCTCGTTATGTCCTTTGGAGATGTTTTGAGATTTTTAGAACACCGCGCCGTACGTAGTGCATCCCGTAAAATGGCCCTTCTCTTATCCTCTTTGCGGAGACACATCTATTTCGACTTTTTGTAAGGCTACGGAGCGGTCGCTTGCCGGGCACGTACTCTACGTAGACGCGCTTAGAATTCAATATCCCTATTTCACGTTACGTCTTTTGCACATACATAAAACAACCAACGATAGCTTTTAACTGGGGCTTTGTTTATCCTATTGGCGTTCCAACCTAACCGATGTTACATACACATGTGTTTAACAAACTTTGCCTCTTTGACTGGCCACAATTGCCGGTTGATTTATAGGTAGGTTCTCGCTCCGCCACAAGTTTCGCGCAGTTGCTAAGAGTGATTTGCTTGATGAATTAAAAATTATAACCCATCGGATCCTTCTGTCTACTTATGAAATTAGATCGAATGAAATATTTAGAGAGACAGGTGCACGATTGACAAAGACAAACTGCTTTAAAACTTTTCGCGGCGGCTCCAAAGTATTCAAACTCTCACCCGCTCAAAGTCTTTTCAAAGATTGATTATTTGTGTTTCGGATATTTAAAACAAATTTATAGACTGCTAGCTGTTTTTCCTAAGATTACGTTTGCCCTCAACACATTTTTTTATCTGCAATGAACCCCTTAAATATCTAATTTCACATAAGAAACGTCAGCGGATTTTCATACAAAACTATTTCACCCTGGTTGAATTTCCAAAAACTGATACTCAGTGCAAATGGAGCCCTACATTATAAAGAGGAGTTTTGTTTAAAATTTCAACTCTAGGTACAACGGTTTGAGCTACGCTTCTATACAAATTGGTCCATCAGCGATTCACTTTTTCTTTTTATATAGCATTGGAGCAACATTAACAAAACACTCTTTAGCAGCTTAACAAATATATACTTGTTTATTTCATTTGTAATTAATAAAAAAATCACTTCTTGAATTTTATTCATGAACAAAAGGAACAGCGTTCTTCGCTTCGCTTCGCTAAATTCTAAATCTGAAACCTAATTTTCAGATTTAGAATTTAATAATTGTCGCTTGTGGTATCGCGGGAAGTTGTGCAGCGTTATTGTGCGATAAGTCTGCTGATAGACCGAATCTTATCTGAAGGACAAGTTAAGAGTATTCGTAACCGGCGAGCATGTTTGAGGTGCTGGTGGTAAGTGGAGGTAGCCAGAGAGGTATGTAAGGAAAAAACCTGTTGGAACTCTGTACTCTCTGCCTACCCTGCAAAGGATCTGGCTACATAATATCGATGGTAGATAGAGAAGTCTGGTGATATTACGCGACCTGTTCCATGTCGGTGCATCGCCTTTGTTTAAGAAATGAATGTCCAGAGTGTAGACGTCTGTTGCGCAACAATATAAACAAGCGACGTATAAAATAAAATGTCAAGCAATGTTGCACATCTCAGGCGACACTTGTCGGGACATTTATGCCCTAATGAATGCAAAGCTCTAATAAACACTCATCGTATATATCCAAAAGTAATCTCATTAAAACTTCATAGACTGATTCATAGACATACTGGACACCTTAAACTTATACCTATCTGCAAAGCTCCATAAATTTTCCGTTCAAAATAAGTCGCGAGTTAACTAAGACTGTGCTTTCACTGCAGAATAAAGTGTTATCGCTCGAAAAGCTTATTATCGACCAAAATCAGCTCATTAAAAGTCTTATTAGTGTTGATAGTGATTTACCGGTGCAAGCTAATTGTAAGGAAGTTGAGGGTAATCTAAAACTACAACCAGCCCCACGTCCTATACGCGAGGCCCGTCTTCGTGCGGTATCGGCAATCTCCGCGGCCACACGGAGGGGGACAACAACACTCACCAACGATGACAGCGCGGCGGTAGCGGCGACGTCATCGAGCCCGCCCCCTACTCCGTGCTTGAAATCGAAGCCCGAACTCACCGTTGTTGGTAATCTATCCGCTCCGATCACAGCAAGTACAGATCAGAGCCGTCGGACACGACGTTCGTTCGCTAACGTCACCCGTGGTACGGCTGCTTCTAACACTACAACATTGCTAGCAGCGGATCGGAAATCTTATTTGCATTTGTATTATGTTAAGACTGGAACTACGGTAAAACAATAAGTGCACAGCATTTGTCCTGATGATAACTGTTTGGTTGAGGCATTGAAGCTGCGGGGCGATTATGCTTCATTTAAATTGTCAGTACCAACAAAACATTTGGATAAATATTTATTGCCTACTCATTGGGCGGAAGATGTTCACCTTAAGCCATGGCGTAGTGGATTTCGCAAACAAACTGCATAACCAATCCAAGCCAAAGCATTATTCATTGTTCTATCAGAATGTAAGAGGTCTACGCTCTAAATTAGATATTTTAAAACCAGCTATATTAAGTGAATCAGCCGACATATTCGCATTAACCGAAACCTTTTTGGTGAGTGGCGTCCATGATGCAGAGGTGTTTCCGCAGGGATATAACGTGCTTCGTCGAGACCGCGCCAATGATGCTGGCTGGGAAGGAGTATTGTTGGCGGTACGAGAACAATTTAAAATACAACAAATTGTTGATATAGACGGTTAATAAATATCAATACCCACCCTGGTATACTCCAGAAATTATAAAGTGTATTAAAAGTAAGCATTATCATTTAAAAAAATATAAAGGACTAAATGCTGATTTCAACAAAGAAATGTTTAAATATTATAGGCAGCGAACTAAGGATTTCATTGGAATAGCGTATAAAAACTTCATTAGACGCACAGAAATGAATATAAGTAGGGATCCACAAAACTTTTGGTCTTTTGTAAAGGATCAAAGATCTACCAGGCATTCTTGTAATGAGTTCGAATATCAGGGTAATAAAGTAGCTGGTATAAATGCTGCCAATGCCTTTGCTAATTATTTTAAATCAGTATTTTTAAACGATGTACCTACGCTAGACTATAAGATCGCGGAAAAAGATGCTGCAAACCATTTATGCTCCTCTCGTATTGCGCTTGATCATATAAGTTTAGCTGACTTGAAATTTGCAGTAAAACGCATGAAGGGGAACTCATCAATCGGGCCGGATGGTATACCGGCTTTTATAGTCAAAGACTGTGTGTCAGTTCTAGACAATCCTCTATTGTTCATTTTTAATTTAGCTTTGCAAACTACAACCTATGCAGAGTTGTGGAAAATATCGCGTGTGACGCCTGTACCCAAGGATGGCTCCAGGTTACGGGTCGAGAACTACAGACCTATAGCCGTTCTGTCGGCATTTGCCAAGGTGTTCGAGTCCATCCTGAACCGACATATAACCAGGCAGATTCAGCCGCTATTAAATGAGTGTCAGCATGGATTTAGATCCTGTAAATCCACTACAACTAATCTTATTAACTTTGTTGACTATGCTGTTACAGAGATAGATGCGGCCTACTTTGATTTTAGGAAGGCCTTCGACCGGGTCAATAACGATATCCTACTGAAAAAATGTTCGGCTATAGGATTTACACCAAAGTTACTTAAACTATTCTCTAACTACTTGGCCAGTCGGTCTCAGTATGTTCAGTTTTCTGGCTTTCGGTCGGAGTCATATGACATCTGTTCTGGCGTAAGCCAGGGAAGTACGCTAGGACCAACGCTTTTCCTGATCATGATCAATGACCTGCCGGCGGTTGTGGAGTCAGCTAAGTGTCTTATGTTTGCTGATGACCTCAAGCTTTTCTTGGGTGTTGGAAATTTAGAGGATTGTAGTACACTACAACGCGACATTGACAATGTTGTCAAGTGGAGTGAATACAACAATTTAGAATTCAATCCTTCTAAGTGTAAAGTGATAACGTTTACTAGGTCTCACTCGCCTAAAGTGTGCACCTACAAAGTGTCTGCAACACAGATGGAGCGGGTTGCGGAAGTACGTAATCTAGGTGTAATTCTTGATACAGGTTTTACATTTAATTCGCATATCACTGGTTTATGCAGTAGAGCTTATAAAACACTTGGCTTTGTCATGAGACAAATAGGTCCATTTCAAGATAAAAAGCTATGACGTTATTGTACTTAACTTTGGTCCGGAGCATTTTTGGAGTGTTATTCAACTAGTTGGGATGAAACTCATGAGACAAATTATAAAATAATGTTGGAAAGGGTTCAACGGAAGTTCGCACGTACTCTTTACAAAAAACTTTACGGATATTATCCGTACTTGTATCCATCCCTGTTTGTTGCAGGTATGGTAGGCTTAAACACATTAGAACTCAGGCGAAAGTGCGCTGTAATGTTTCATTATTATTTACTCCTTAACGGTAAGATAGAGAACTCAGCAGCACGATCGCGCTGCTCACTGTCCGCTCCTGCGCAGTACGCGCGGCTGCGCGGGCGCCCTTTGCTGGCGGCTCCGCTGGTCCGCACGTACACAGCGCAATATGCACCAACATCTGCAGCGATCTCATTACTTAATGCCTTAATTGCTCAGAATCCAAATTTATATATATTCAATACAACATCAAAACAATTTGTTAATTATTGTATAAGTTTTTTAACGTAAGCGAAAAATATTTTATACTGTATGTACCATTAGGAATTTCTTTTATGTAATAAAATAGCTCCCTGTACGTTTTGGCAAGTCTGTAAGTGCAGCGAGTAATGGAAATATAAATCAATAAATAGAGCGATGCTTTTTATGTCTCTTAATATTCAGCTATGACGGTCTAACTTAGCAATTTAATTACACTATTCCCATAATTGTATTCAGTCCGGTCACGGCGCGGGCGGGTCGTTCGCAGATCGCAGCCGCTGCATGATGTTAATATGCCTCCAGAGGCAGATTATCAGAGTATTATCATCCACACCGGTAATTTGAACTGGCATGGAGGCACTGCAAGAGGCTACGCAACATTTTAGGCGCCAGCTGGAAAGTGAAATTATGGTCGATTCTTATTTAATAAAAATGTTCTGCTTCTGTAGCCAGACTTTCTACAGTCGTTAAGGTTACTAAAAAATCGAGAAAATGTACGGGAATGACATTTTACACCGAAAAATCTTCTGGTGTGGACGAGGTGTTATAGTTAGCGGAAAGAGAATAGATACAAAATGTTCGATTGGTCGATTTTTAATTCACACCGTCTCGCCTATATTCCCCAAGCGGGGGTGGCAGAGATGTACTCAGTTCACTCACTTTTCGCCGATGATATTAGGACCCATGTAATAGGGGAACAATTGCAGACTCCGGACTCACACTGGAAAGCTTACGTTAGAAAAACTTAATTTGTCTGACCTAGGATTTGAATCCAGGACCTCGTGATCACAAAGCGATGCGCTTTGCCACTAGACTAACGAGGCGGTCGATTTTTAATTCATCATCATCATGTATTTAGCAGTTCACTCTGGAGACAAGCTCCTCCAATTGTACACCACTAAATACGATCCTCGGCTACTCTTATTCAATTTCTGCCAACTACCGCCCCACTGAAGACGTCCTGCAATAACTACTTGTACTTTTGCCAATCCGTAGTCTTCGCTCAAAACCTCTTTTACCTCAGCGATTCTTCAAATACTACTAATCCGTTGGGCTATGTCTATTACACTGGTTTTCTGTCGAATGACTTCCTTACTACGTATTTTAATTCGTATGTATTTAATAAAAGGAAATAATGTATAGAATTGAACTTTATCTAGTCTCTACTCCGATAGAATAAGTAGGGCAGCCACTGATTGACTATAACTGGCAATAAATACAGCACATTAAACAAAACAGCGATTTTAAACTTGTGGTCATATCATTATTCAATTTGCAGTGAGCACAGTTTGGAGATCGCGCGCTGCTTTCACAAGATCTTTTTAATGAACGGGCCGTAGCATTGATATTTAAACAACTCACGTCTAGTGCGCCTTGTAAAACGTTTATACGCTTACATAAAATACGAGTTACTAAAATTAATGACTTCGTTTAATGCCCTGTTTAAGTCGTGAGATGTACCTGAGCAGGTTTATCTCATCTTGTTGATTTACTTTACTAGCTAATTGATTTCAAAATTTATAACATTGCATAGGTACCTCTGACGATTGTTTTACACAATGGGGAGCTGGACAAGGTCGACAAGGTCGACGTTTTGCTAAGACTTTCGTTTCTCGTAACGTGACAGAGGGCTAGCCTGTCGCTATTCTTTAGGCACATGTCTTCAAAATGGTTTTACGTTAGGGTTAGCACTTGCTAACTCTTTCGTTGAGCTTCAAGCTGCCAGCCAGCCTAGACCTCAGGAACAAGGCAAGCGTTGTATTACTAGGCTATCACTGTCCTATTAGGATTATCAAAAATGATTAGGATTGCTGATACGACTAAATGTATTACAAAAACAAATAAAGGAATACTCTTGACTGCAGCATAGTGCTGCACCAATTTTGATCTCACACAATTAATGTCTTTCGTTATAGCTACATGTTTTTTTCTTTTACATATTTTTGTCATTTCGATAGGCATTTTTTTGATTTTCCTCCTTTTGATCTAACTGATAGGTACCATATGTTTTTTGATGTCGAGAGCATGTGCCCTCAATTCTGGTAAACTAACTATGGTATTGTTTGATTTTGAAGACAAATGAACATAACATGTGAGAGATATGCTAGTAAAAAGCCGGGGTCAGCACCGCGGAGTATGGAGGCATACAATAGTAACATCTCCCCACTACGCCTCATCAAAACTTGCCACAATACTTCCCAAACCTTTCTCATTTCGTTTTTGTTTCGACCCGCCCGCTCGTTGCCGGTCGCAGATGTTCCTACGAAAGCGACGGCTCATCTACGGATTAGTACCCTAACGGGTTTTCGTATTATGTGCCCTACATTACAAGGGGACGCTTTTGAAAATATTTGAACAGTTATTATTTAGGCATTATGATATTGCTTATGTATTATTCAATATCGGGATGGCATTGATTAATAGGATTGTTCATGGAAATAGTAATAAGGAATGAGATTTTTTTTTCGTTTCTTAATAATAAATATACGGCTTCCTTCTGAGGATATATCAGTTAGATAAAAAGAGGGTGCAAAAATAGAATACTAACTACGAAGAATTTCTGTTCCGTACTTCGTGGTACTAACTTTTGTTGTCAAACTACTCTCATCTCGTCAAGCCTTATCGTTTTGTTTATAAAGAGTACTTGAATTCGGACCACTCAGATGAAATAGTAACGTTTGTGCCTTCCATAATATAGTTAGGATAATACGACACAGTGTCAGTGTACCTGATCTAAACATTGGATTAATTAACTCCACACTGTAAAGTAATTACATACACATTGTAGACTCAAATGGATTCCATGCATTAGAAAATAACATCGTCCCTCAAAAATTGAAGCGCTCAGGTAGGTATTAATGAGAGGCCACTCGTGTTACAAAGTCGGGCCGGCGCACTCCCACCGAGAAAATTACGCGAAAATTTACATAATAGAGAATCCGTGGCTGCCCTAGTCCTTTGAAAGTTGGAGCTGCGGCCCACTTCCAGTAACACTATCCTACATTAAATTAACATCTGTCTCACTTTGTTTGCGAAGGCCACACTGGTGAAACCTTATTTGGGTTGATAAAAGTTAAACCGCTTTCTACGTGGATTGATATGTTGCCCTACGAGAAACTCTCAGGCATGCAGGTTTCCTCACGATGTTTTCCTTCACCGTTAAAGTAGGTGATAGTTAATTATTAATACGCACATGCTTTTTAAGAGACAGAGGTGCGTGCCTAGGTTCGAACTCGATACCTCTGACTTTGCAGTCCAACAGTCTAACCACTAGGTTATCACTGCTTACGTAGTAAGGAGCAAAATATCAATCCACGAAAAGAAAACGGTTTAACTAGATCTGAGGGCTTGGTACTAAAATATTGACGTTAGCGACTAAGCGTACTGTAACGTTCATGTTTATTTAGTTATTTTGTAGTGTCACAAGGATGGCATATCAACGCGCTAATTTTTTGTTGTGCCAAGCTCTCTGAACAGATGAGGTAAGATTGAGATGTGTGATGAATTTTGTCCAAGGTAGGCAAAAAGTCGAGCTTTGACCTCCTTACATACAGTAATAATATCAGCCTATATCTACTGCACCACTACTGGGCACAGGTCTTCTCTTAAAAATCAAGGTGAGAGAGATTAGGCTATACTCCAATACTCCAGCACGCGGGCCCTACTTCGCATACACAAATACCCAGACCGGAACAAATAATTTTGGATCACACAAAGATTTGTCCCGTGCGGGAATCGAACCCGCGACTATTAGACACAGTGGGCGGAGCGGTTTAAGCTCTTAACCGCTGCGCTAAATAGTCCGTCAAGACAGGATTGGATTAAACTCGATAGCATTCCGCTAACGACAATTTTGTTCATGTTAAGCCCGCTGGAAGACAAAAAGTTAGTGTCCATAGTAGTGGGAGGCGGTCGAGCCCCAGCTGCAATTACCTAATGATGCGCGGCGGTTACCCAATTACGAGGACTGCTGCATTTATGTTTTAAGTTCCGCTGATTCGGACGCTTTGCTCGATAAATCATAGTGCACATTTACTGAAAACGCGCAAACTGCCAACTACAAATAAAAACTTTTTGTTTGTTATGTTTTATTGTTTCACTTTTAGGTGTGAACATTTTGTTTGGCCACGAACCTGTCTCTGCTAGAGCCTAGATCTTCTACTAGATCTACTACTAGGTCTTGTAGAAACTCGGGATAATTTCCGTGCGTTCAAGCGTTTTTGCCATACCTATTACTGGAATCAAACATGAGGCTCACGAATAGGCCCTGTTAATATTTATTTCGTATCCGTGGGGTTTTACAACTGGGCTTATTCTAGTTGTAGTCTCCTTCTCTATGACTGATTTGCCAATTATTTGTGTCTCCCGCTTTGCAAAGGAGGGAAGTGGAAATTTTGTTTGTCTTATTCCTTCTGTTTTGCTTTCTAATTAAATTTATAACGGGTTCCAAGACAATTAAAGCGCTTCGCGGGACACCCCAAGGTTCAAACCTTGGCATCATTTAAGGCGGGCTTAGTCCCATAAAAGAAACAGTATTATCAGCCCGTAACATTCCACTGCTGGACACAGCCCTCTCTCAAGACACGCTTCTGAGCCCGATCGGCTTAAGGAATGCTCAAAAAGAAGTACTTTCGTAGCGAAAAGCTTGCAACTGAACTATATGAACTAATTAGTATTTTTTGATTACTTATAACGTTACCCATACTAGGAAATTTGCTTCTGTCGTGGTTGCGTTCGCAAAATGGTGCGGGTCACAACCTTCCCTTTAATATGGTCCAGTCAAGTCGAGTCTTATATCTCAGTCGTAAGGCATCACACTGGAGCTGGATCGCGTTAATGGTTTTATATAATATAAAAATGTTTGTTTCTCTACAAAAAATTATGAGAAAAATGAATGGAGAATAGAACGAAAAAGGCAAGCCCGCTGAGTTTCTCGCCGGATCTTCTCAGTGGAGGCCGTGTTCCGATTCGGTGGTAGATAAATAAGTTAAAAAAATAAATCTCAATATGATAATTTGTAAACACCCCCACATACCCATATACCCATATGCAAAATATACACGTTTTCAACAAAAAAAAAAAACTAAATTATTTAACTGTAATCCAATGTTGAACTTTGTATTACTCAAGAGATCTATTTTTGTTTTCATATTTTTATGGAGACGTTTGTATTAAAAAAATTTATTTTTTTTAACTTAATGGGTGTGGTGTAGTGTACCTACCTCACGGTAGCCCATATATAAAGGGCTACACATCATGTAAGAGAACGCCGTTAACCAAATACACGGTAAACACCAAGACGTTATCTTTTATTGATTGATACCCCAACAGCCCACAGAACATGTGTAGATGTGTTAGAAATGCATTTTAAATAGCCTTATTGCTTTAAATAATTATTAAATTTTGTTTAATACAGCGAACTGAACGATTAACAGAAATTTTAGATAATTAAAAAAAAATCTAACCTTAGTTACACTAAGTCGTTAAGCTAATCAGAAACGAATTGCTTAGTGTGCCTTCTAAAGAACGATCAAAACATGTGCTGCAAACGGTCACCCATCTTAAATTCGCCAAGCCAAACGCTGCTTAACCTTGGTGATCGCAACAAACAGCGCAAATCAGTTTAAAAGAACAGAAGTACAAATACTCACCTTCGAATACTTGGTATAAGTTTTCATGAATTTTGCATACTGACTCACATACTGACACACGTATAATAACATATATATATAAAAATATTAAACATAACTTTTATTATTACAAAAAAGGAACAACAAAATTATTGTTAAGCTTTAATAAAACTTAAACCAACAAGTGGTTTCTTCAAAGTTATGGAAAATACTAAAATAAAAAATCAACTGTGCTTCCAATCTAAGAGGCTCTTGAATCTATAGATTATATCATAACAGATTTTAATAATTTTTCTGTCATTTTGTTTATATCATTTTCATTACAGAATCTAGTATGAATAATATACCAATGGGTCAGCGTCTACCTGCATAATACCTGTCTCAAGACGCCCAAATAAATAAAACGATTTCATCATTACTGGTTTGTCCTGAAAATGCCTAATTCGAAAACCGGTTAGCCAAATTATCTGTATTTACGTTACTTAACTTACAGATTTAACAATCGCGACTTTGATCCCCGGGTGGGAGGTATCTATTTTATGTATAGAACATATTGCTTCGATCTGGGAAATCGTGCACGTAAAATGTATACATACATACACTCACGCCTTTATCCCACTGGGGTAGGCAAAGACTACAAATTATTTATATGTGAAATTTATATAGTAGATAAATGCATCCACAACACTATATTGGGTAACTGAGGGCTTAGCACGAAAGCTTAAAGTGAGCGTGACGCCAGCGAGTTGATATGCCATCCTTGTCACTCTACAAATTTAATAAATAAACATAACGTGACAGCACTATTAATCGCTAGCGTCACGGTAACGTTAATACTTTCTTTGTGAATCTTACTGTTATGGAGACTCTTGACTTGCCCTTTAGATAAGACACGATCTATTTGGTCACGGTAAGATAATCTAGGTCTCCCCCGTAACTACATCGTTCCACTTTCGCATTGTATATCTGTTTAGTCATTCTTTCTTCTGGCATTCTTCCTGTATCCCCGAACCAACGGAGCATACCCTTTCTCATGTTTACACCGATACCGCTTTCTTACTATGCTGATGCGAATACGGTCGGTCAGTTTAACTCCGCATATCTTCCGCAGAACTCGCATTTCGACCGCATTTATTCTACTTTCATTCTCCTTCATAAATACCCAACTCTCGCTGCCATATAACAGCCCTTGTATATAGGAAATAGGAAACATATAAAAATACTTTTCAGATATTAAATCCGAGACATATATTGCTAGACTTATTTTGATAACTGATATGAATTACTACCCGTTTGTACTCTGTTCTGTACTGCCAGCCTACCGTACGGGACCTGACGTGATTATATAGCTATTTATATCAACACGCAAGATGCCTTTCGATATGTTAAGACATGATTACCTATAAAGACAAGTGCCAAAAATTTACAACTACATAATATAAAAGTTGCGTTGGACGAAGCGCACTCCGATCTCGCTACACAAGGTTTGCGCACACGCCAGCAAACAAACACGCGACGCAGTGTCGAGGCGTCCACACTCCACCTCTGTTGACATTATTAATCATAATAATGACACGTACTCCTCAACCAGTGGCTTAATTTAATTAATTAAGCAGTACTAAATATCGTAAACGTACAGCTAAGCGTCGACGATGAAATGTTAACAATGTTATTGTTCCACTGGATTAAATCCAGCAGTGGCGGATGGTTCTAATATTAATTTGAATGTTTGGGTGAAATCCTCAGATAAGGTCGATGCCGTTACGATGTATTAATTTAACGAAGCGCGAAGTTTATCTCGAGTCAAACCATGAAATTTGATTTGATGTGTTCCCAGCGGGGATTAATTTATAACTTTTCATATCAATTTTATCTGATCCGACATCTCGAACATAATTTGACGTGTGAAATTAACTAAAAGGTTTGTATGATAGTCAGTAATAAACGTAGGCCTGACACCGCCCTCGAGTAAAGTCTGAAGTAGACTAATCGACAGTAAGTGGTGAGTCTACCAAATTAATAATAATAATTTGGTAGACTCACCATTTTTGATGAGCAATATATTATGTCCACGACTTTTATCGGGTAATAAATTCCCCTTTATTATACCTTCTTGCAAATCTAAATTCACAAGGAATACTTTTTTGTACCGTTTGTGTAGGAATAATAACAATAATTACTCTAATTTGGATATGTATAATTGCCAATTGCATGGTTCTAATAAAAATCTTTATAAAAAAAAAACTGACTTCAAAAACTAATAAATAAATATTTGAAGTCGGTACCGGTTAGTGCAGTCGGTTACCTGGCACCGACCTCAAATATTTATTTCTTGAATTTAGAAGTCGGCCTTTTTTAGAAAAAAAAGAATTTTGAAAGAATTAAATTGTATCTATTAATAGTGGAAACTTAATTGATCTATGTATAAGTTAATGTATTATATTTTAAGGTGTATTATTACATATTATATGCACACCAAAAAAAAAATTATAATAAATCTGAGTAGCTTTATCCAACGATTAAACTAACATGTTTAATTACGGAGTAACGCTAATCGAGAACTAATCAGCGCTTTACTCGAGGATGGTGAAAGACGCTGTCAATGTACTAATTGGAAGGACTGGGCAGTTAACGGACCGATTTCAACCAAATCTGCAAAGTAAATACTTAATTTTAAAACAAAACTGACTGTAATCAGCTAAGGGTCGCGATACGATCCTCTTAAAACTTTGTAAGAAATAACTGAGGGGCAAACTCGCTGTTTAACCTCGATATTTCTACGTGTGTTTTATCATGAATGTTCGTGAGATTATATCTTTTTCTATTAAAATTGTGTAAATAGTTTGCTTACTCATGCTGGATCTGAGAAAACACAATTGATACATTCCGTTAAGTGAGTATATGAATGCGTTATTATACAATATAACCTACTATCATGAGCTTTCCAATATACTATAACTACCTATAAGAATTACGTAACAATAAGTATAGTGAAAATCTATGTACACATCATTTAAAAGCTAGCTACTGACATCGTAAAAGCCATTACTGATATGTATTTTTTTGTTATTTCTTATTTTATATTCGTAATTATTGTGTGAATTAATAAAAGACTACTGCCTCGATCTAGTGGCAAAATGCGTTTTGCGATCACGTGGTCCTGGGTTCAAATCCTAGGTCAGACAAATGTAGTTTTTCTGTCGAAAAATTTCTAGTATCAATCCAAAGTCTGGAATGATAAGCCCGGTATATGGCAAAAGTACACGTCTGCCACCCCCACTTGGGGAATATAGGCGTTATGGTATTTTTAACTAATATATTTTTAAAATAATATTTTTTAAATTCAAAAGCTAATAAGAACATTTTAACAAACAAAACCCATAACGTTGAATATAGATCTCATACCTAAATAATTCATCGAATATCAGGGCACTAAATCAAAAGAGAATTCTAAATTTATTTCAATAATGTGACTAGAAATTCGTTTAGAAACTTTAGTTTTTCGTTATAAATTGGTTCCAATCGCGAATTTGCAATGTAATGAGGCCATAAGAACCAGAATAGCGTATTAATAGATTGCATCCTAGGTCGGACGAAATGTGATTTGTCGAAAAATTGTTTTATTTCATTACCATACCAGCTAAGCTTTCAAAACTTTTTTTACAAGCTTTCATATAACTTACAAGCTCGTAGATCTGTTTTTCCGTTTTAAATCTTATAAACAATTTTTCAGGCTCTTGCAGGAGCTGATCTGATAGAGCTGAAATTTGGCATACGTAAGTTAGGTAACAATGCAATAATATGGTACTATGGAACTGGTCTGATTATGAAGTCGTATGATGGTCATAATAACATGTGAAATATGGAACTAACCGCCTAGGCTTATTGGATTAGTATTGACAAGTACTATATAACCAGATGGTGTTCAGGGTCAGATGATGAAACCAAAAAGTGGCTAATGGAGCCACTCAACTACTCAATATAGCCTCGCCATGTTTGGGCTCTTTGGATTTGTCTCGACGAGTTCTGTACACCCAGATAGTGTCCAGGGTCTGATGATGAAGCCAGAAGGTAGCCATAGGAACTCTTAAACTAAGCAAGATATCTTTATTGTGTTTTTGATATAAAAGCTTTATTTAAAACTAGCTGTTACCCGCGGCTTCGCACGCATTTATTTTGTAATTTGACATAGGTAGGTAGTAGGTAGGTTTTTGGGATAGCATTAATCTAAGACATAAGAGATACCTCCATATTAAGTTTCTTTTAGATCCGTTCAGCCGTGGTAATATGGACAAATACAAAAAACTATCCCCAGGGAACTTGCATTTCCCGAGCTAAAAAGTAGTCTTAAACAATCGTGTATTTACAATCGGTTCTGCCAATCTGGATATTAACACACAAACATTTTTTTATTGTGCTCGTAAGCCCATAAAATATCTTCTGTATTTCAAAATCACTAATCCCAAATCAATATTCCTGTGCGCAAAGGAAGTTAAGCAGTCTACGTTTAGCGCTTAAATGAAGTCGTCTTTGTTTTGCAAAAGTATTTATAAATTCAACTTAAATATAAGTAAATTTTTGTTGTAGAACAATTTCAGAAGGTCTCCGGGCTTTCATCTGTGAAAAGGAAGAGAGAAATCGAAAAATTGCCAGGATTTTACCCAAAATATGCTAAATATCTTTTGGGCCTTCGTACAGGCCGGTAAAAACCCACCAAATGCATATTGGTGTGATTTTATATACCACTTAAACGGATAATATCCGCATAATCAAGTGTGTAAACAATATTTCATATTATTATTTCTCCACTTAATTAAGATACTTTAATACTATCTACCAATCTATATGATCACGTCACCCTTACAGGGTAGGCAGAGAGTACAGAGTTTCAACAGGTTCTTTCCTTACAGACCTTTCTGGCTTTCTCCACTCTCATAGTCCCTCTTATATACGCTCGCCGGTTACGGAGACTCTTGACTTGCTCTTCGGATAAGTCATGTTCTATTTAAGATAGTCTAGGTTTTACCAGATACCTACGACCTGTTCTAAGTACACTACCAACGGAAAGCGGCGTAGAACCAATTGAACCTGTGTAAATATGTATATTTCTATTTTTTACTACCTTTACTTTATTAATAATTCTTTTCTGTTTTTATATCATTGTAAATACTGTATATAATTTGTGATACTATAAATACATGTTCTACATTCTTCCACTTTCACATTATACTATACCTGTGTGATTGTGTTCGTATTACATTTCTTTATAATCCGTTCAGCCGTTTTAGTATGAAGAAATAATAGATATTCCGCAGAAGTCGTGCTATTTTTCGAGATAAAAAGTGTTCTGTTTTATTTTACGATGTAAGATATATAAAGTTTCAAGTAAATTGGTTTAGCCATTTTAATATGAATAAATACCAGCTATGTCGCAAACACCGTGATTCTTTCGGGAATAAAAAGTATCTCGAATATTATTTCGAGACCTAAAACACCTTGAAAGTGTTAGTAAGTTCCATGCTTACCAATTTAGTGTGAAGAAATAACAGCTATCCCGGAAGAACCGTGTAGTGAATATATTATGTATTTTGTCAACTTCCATCAGACTTACTCTATCAACTATCTCTACCATCGGGTTCAGTCTTAGCCCACTTAGCCCGCACAGGTGGTCTTTGTAAAATATAAACTAAACTATAGCGCTATCTTATTTAACACACAATAATAACGCCGTCTCATAAAATAAATTCCTTTCATTTGAAGAAGGATTTTACTTAATCTATTAATTTTAAAATTATCGGTAAAATGTTTCTGATTTAAACCTTCTCTACCTACCCTGTCTGTCAAAGATTATAATCTAGCGTAATAATATTTATAAACGGTACATTGCCAGCTAAGTAAGTGGCAAAGTTTTGTCAGTACATTTTGTGTTAGTCTTCTCGTAAGATAGTAACCGTCGTTAAAGTTTCGTATCCGGCCCATTTATCGTTAGAGTTCCCTCCAGAAAAAAACAATCCTGTCTTCATCAGCGGTTTAAGCATGACACCATGTTTAGTGTTTAAATCAAACGTGTATAAACAATTTCAAGTGAGTGCTTTTAACCACTGAAAAGTTTTTCGTGGGGAGACGAACCTGAGTCCAAAATCAATTCATGGATAAATTTCTGTATAGGCAAAATCACATTTTTTACATTGTAATATTGCAGTTCGGGAGAAACAGTTATAAAATTTTATGGTTTATCCCGCGACAATCTAGTAGCTAAGTTGTTTTGGAACAATTATTGATTCATTAAAATCAACTTTTTTTTTTCTTTCCTGTGGAACTATTAGATTTTTCTAAAATATAAGTATACAGAGTTGTGATGTTCAATACAGGCTGCACCTAAACAAAATTTAATTGAAATTCATTCAACAGGTATGGAGTAAAGTGTATTTTTAGAACTCTCATGTTACGCTTATTTTCGTCTTTTCTAGAGTAACCTTTTGATTTTCCGGGATAAACACTATACAACATGCTATGCAACATTTTAAGGTATCCACATGCAAAGTTCGCCAGTTGTTTTTACGTTATGATGATTCATACCTTTGGACTGACAGACAAACAGACACAAAAGCCAAAAATTGCAAAATAGGCTTCTACATCAATAGAATGATCCCTGGGTTATTTCCTAAAAATATCCTATGTACAGACACAACTTCCTTACAGTTTTATTATACGTAGTATGTATAGATATAGATGCTTTACTTTTCCCTACAAACCCTTTGATTTCCTGAAAACATAAATATGAAAGATATTGTCTGTCATATGAATTATCTCCATGCTAAGTTTCACTGACATCTAAAGAGTAGTTTTGGAACAATGAATGATTTATCAAAATCGACTTTCTTTTTCTTTTCTCAGAATCTGTTATATTTTTTGAAAATATAAGTCAGAGTTGTGATCTTTAGTACAGGCTACAATTACACAAAATTTCATTGAAATCCATCAAACAGGTTTGGAGTAAAGTGTCTTTTTAGAAATCCAATGTTTCGCTTATTTTCGTCTTTTCTGGAGAAACTTTTCGTTTTTCCAGGATAAATACTATTCAACGTGTTAGCCAATACTTTAGAGTATCCGCGTGCAAAGTTTCATTAAAATCCGCCTGGTAGTTTTAGCGTGATACCGGTTCATACCCTCCGACAGACAGACAGACAGACAAATAGACACGAAACCCGAAAATTGTAAAATTAGCATCTACGTCGATAGTATGATACCCCTGGGTTGTTATTTCCTAAAAATGTTCCATGTACAGACACGCCTTCCTTACAGTTTTATTATATGTATATTTTTTGAAAATATAAGTATACAGAGTTGTGATCTTTAGTACAGGCTACAATTACACAAAATTTCATTGAATTCCATCAAACAGGTTTGGAGTAAAGTGTCTTTTTAGAAATCCAATGGTTCGCTTATTTTCGTCTTTTCTGGAGTAACCTTTCGTTTTTCCAGCATAAATACTATTCAACGTGTTAGCCAATACTTTCGAGTATCCGCGTGCAAAGTTTTATCAAAATCCACCTGGTAGTTTTTGCGTGATGCCGGTTCATACCCTCCGACAGACAGACAGACAGACGAACAGACAGGAAAGCAGAAAATTGTAAAATTGGCATCTACATCGATAGTATGATACCCCTGGGTTGTTATTTCCTAAAAATATTCCATGTACAGACACGCGTTCCTTACAGTTTTATTATATGTATGTATATATAGATGACATTTAAATTTTATCTTGTTTTCACAGTCTCTAAAATATTTACTAATGTTCTAAATTATATCTATTGTATTGTATGCTTCTCAACACGAGTAATCTTCGCACGAGGAACGTATGAGGAACAATCGACGAAGCGCCCAGCCCAGGCCATGTACTCCGCTGCAATCTACCTACCGACAACACACATGACTTTACGCAATAAATTTAATGCATGATATACGATTTCCACTTTCGTTGTCTAATTAATGTAGCGTTAAGATACGTAGAGCTCGACCCTCCTGCCTTGCCCACTAAAATAGTAAATCATATTTTATATACGTAGCTATCTAATTTGTGAATGTAATGTGAAATCCTCAAACTATTCTCTGTTCTCGCTATAAGTTTTCCAAAGTTATAAAATAAACTGAGAATACAGATATTATCATTTATCCGCAACTTTATCCACGTCGAATTTCTTTGAGACAAATGGTAGCCTATGTCCTTCAAAGATGATTTTCCTTTCAAATTGTACCAAAAACTGCAAATCTGTTTAACGATGAAAAGTTTTCAAAACAAATAGAGCTACTTGCAAGATAGCATGAGTAATGTATAACATTATTTTATAGATAGTAAACTCTGCATTCGTTTTTATTTTAACAAGTAATCAAGTCAATCTCGGAACTACATTTTGCGAATTTCCTACTAATAATATAAATATGAAAGTTTGTATGTTTGGATGTTTGTTACTCAATTACACAAAAACGGCTGAACAGATTTTATGAAATTTGGTACACAGATAGTTTATTACCTGGATTAACACATATATCGTATGTGTTTTCATATCTTTTTATCCTGGAAAAATGGTTGGTTGGTCTAAAGTCAACGCGGACAAAGTCGCAGGCAGAAACTAGTACTATATATATATATATATATATATATATATATATATATATATATATATATATATATATATATATATATATATATATATATATATATATATATATATATACTATATCTTTTACCGTTAGCATTCATTATTAAATGATGATCAATGACATTAAGCGATGTCTTAAAATAAATCGGCCTTTGCTTAGCAGTGGGCAGTATAGGCTGATATCAACCGAGACGTCCAAGGAGGCGTTCGAATATGAAAATACCATAAACGGTCACACATATTTAGCTAGCTACAAAAACCTAACGCTGCTTAACGTTGGTGATCGATTAAAACACCGCAGTCGCTCGTTTTCATCCAACCAAACGTTCAATGTTAATTGCAGCACATGATAGTAGCAACATTCATGGCACACGGAATTGTCGTAGTGGACAGGCGCGACGGCCTCACCGCAACCGCATTACCTTAATCACGGGACTGCCCAATCGGGTGCAGTTTATACGCCCCCGTAATGGACTTACGCCACGACGCTGCCCTACAACTCTACTCACGTTTGATTGAAATATTTAAATCACAATCTTGTTAATGGAACCACGTGCAAGAAACGAACAATGCGCATGAATAACTTGCTTGAAAAGAAGGTCCGTCGAGTATTGATGGGATTTGAGTAGTGTTAAAACCTATATAGCCTAGAAATATCATGATAAATGATATGACGTGCAGTAATCGATTCTGGCAAGATTGGATATACAAAGAAATATAATGTGGTATTTAAAGACACATGTGCATCAGTGTACTTGTCTTCCGACGCATGTCTTGGTAGCACAACTAAAAATAAGAGGAAGAGAAATCGAGCATTGAAGTCGTTTATATTAGTGCTCATTCAAGATATACAAACTTTTGAGTTGTGTCATTTTATCTACGCAACAAATGATTAGTCAAAATTATTAATTAAATGCCTCTTGAAACTATATTCTCTTGCTACTCGAGAGATTTGGTTTGACGATATCGATAGACAGATTAAATCAACAAATCCAAAAATGTAGGTTTTACCAAAACTGATCCCAAATGTGTAATGGTTTGAGAACACCGTTGAGACATGTACAAAATAAGAAAGCTAAAGTACCTATTCTTTATGCCCACGCATTCTATTTCTCCTATTCTCTAACATCCAAAGATATCTCATACCAAGTAATAATCATAATTGCAATACATTTAGATTAAACAAGAACTTTGTATATGTCTAGCAAGTATTACGGGAAGGGATCCGTACGGGAAACTAAATTAAATACGGAAACAGATTCTACGCAGCATAGGGAGGTGTGGTCGTGATAAGTTTGAGTTTATGCTTGTGACGGAATCTGAGCAATGAAGTTAGACATAATTAAGCCGTGATAATTCCCCGCGGGCGCACAGCCTTGTAACGAGCCTCGCACCTCGCATACGAAATACTACCTCGTCTCGGCAGACGTCGACCGCCTTGTTTACACAACAACTCATTTGCTTAACCAATATCACCTATACTGTATACACATATTTTACGTTACGATCAGGTATTTTTCTCGGTAGAAAGTCTGAAAGGGTTGAATAGGGCATGCATGTAAGCAATACAAGCAATTGTTTGCAACTACAGAAATTTGTTAAAATGAAATGAATTTAATAATGTCTTGTCAATTTGGGGTCAAAGATTAATTTTTAATTTTAATTATTTATAAGTATGTTGACTTCATAAAATTACTTTGAGATATGTAAACACTTCAGTAATACAGCGCTTTTTATAGATGTAAAACTATAATACAAACGGAAAGACCTGTTTATCTTCGGTAAAATATAATAAAGAACCTCCTAGTTTGATGTCAAATATCTTTAGGTCGAGCGTTTCTACAAAATTGTATTGTGGTTTCACAGACCAAGCAGTATTGGAATTGGAATGTCCTATTTCTGTTGTATTTGAAGTATAATTCGTAAGACACAATAATTGTGTTTTAACTATTCATAGGTCTAGATAGTAAGGGTTAGGGCTGAGCCATTTAATTCTTTGTTTTGAATAAAATTTTAGTCATTTGATAAGTCAAATGACTTATGAAGTAAGAATAGGGGTTGGATAACAATTAGTAGAGAATTTGTTAAACCCTTGCGGCAACTTTATTCCGGCTCGCGTCCGAACTGATCGAATGGGCGGCGGCGGCACGTCGGGAGTTCCGAACACTCATTAATTTCTCTGAAGTCTCGGCTTCGGTCGACAACTTCGGAGGCTCTTTCTCGCCAACAATTATGAAGAAATTACTTGTGGCTCATTATGGTGCGAGAACACACGCGCGCTCGTTAGTGACGCGCGACGAATATCTCGCGTTATTGAATATTCTTTTCCGCGGTTACATGTGTTCACATTACATGACACGTTCACCGTGAGCTAATTAACAAACAATAACTCAGCAGTTTAAGTTTTGCTTCACTCGAAAGAAGTTAGAGAAACAAACAGGGGTAGAAATTAAGTTCCACGGCCGCAAGAACGAGTTCGTCATTAACATGAAGATTAATCTGAATAGTGGAAATGAAGTCAAATGCAAATGTATTGAAAAGTAAGCGAAAAGGAAAAAGCGACAACAGGCCTAGGTGGGATAAAAAATATACTATTTTCTAGACCGGTCACACTTCTAGACAGGAACACCAATCTTTGGTCTCCAACCCGTTTTCGTAGGTAAACGACAACTACTACATCTACAGGGTCTATGTTAATTCTGAATAATCTAGCTTTTTAATGGTGAAAGGTTTACTAGTTTCAGAGTTCATTGATTACAAATGAACAAACCTTTCCTCTATATAATATTAGTATACATCGGTGAGGCCTATGTTGTAGCTACTAACTACTTACCGATATAAAATACTACTTATATCATATGAGTAGAATAATATAATATACGAATATGGCTATTGCTAATTGCTAACAATCTAGCAATTAGCGATTTTTGACTTTCATTACGAGAAAAATCAATGATTTTATTCGAAGACGAGCATGCGGCATGGCGTAGAATTTTATGTAGATGATTGCGTTCCATATCAGCTAGCGGATATATATGCTCAAACTTCTTAATATTTTTGTTGGGACAATTAACGCAATATGAGCTCATGGTGTCTTGAGGTCTTGCAGTTTTATGTTTGGTTGTTTGATATATTCCAAGTCCATGGAAGAATCCAGCTATCTTCTCTATTGATTTTAAGATGTTTTTAATTAGTGTAATATTTGCGTAAATCTAAGAATCCAAAGTCTTGAAGCGTTGGTCGCGTAAAATTTCCAATGAGTTCGAACACTGAAAATGCTGAACTATCGCTTGATAATAATCTAGAGGTCAACGCATGTGAGCAGCGCTGCAC
This sequence comes from Phalera bucephala, assembly GCA_905147815.2. Classification (NCBI taxonomy): domain Eukaryota; kingdom Metazoa; phylum Arthropoda; class Insecta; order Lepidoptera; family Notodontidae; genus Phalera; species Phalera bucephala. The sequence goes on from LR990615.1 coordinate 15,410,395, forward strand.
TACCGAGTAAATAATGTACAGAGCGAGGGGTCAAAAGAGTGCGGGGCATTATATACTTCACCAACGTACTTATACAATACTGCAAAGTGCTGGTCAGCCGCTCGATTCGCCGGCTCCGCCCGAAATTGCCTCTAAGTTCACGTCTCTGAACACATCGGTGAACGCACACATCGCTACGCATGTAGGAGGTACTATCGATAAACTCAAAGGTTGGCATTTTGCGCGCAGTAATCTGCGGATTGCTGATAATGCGCCAGATGCGAAAAACTGGGTGACAAAAAGAAATAAATGATTTTCGTCTCATTGGACAACGACCTGACGAGCGGGGTGAGCTATGATTACTGCGACAAGCGAAAAGGTTTCAAAACTGTTCATCCTTTATCTGGAACAGGTCATATGACCTTGTACACTTAGTACACTGACCTATAAATCCAAATGTTATATACCTATATATAAAATTAAGATTCTGCCACATGAGCGGCGTCCAAAAACTGTTGTGACATATCTGAAGCTAATTGACGTAATGACCTCATAGCTAAGTAAGGAAGTAAGCCAAGTAAGTCTTAGGCCGCAATCTCATGGGCGCTTTTAAACAATGTAGGGTTTGTTATATTCCAGCACTTTACTAACGCGTGTTGAAAAAGCGCTTTTACGTTTGAGAGGTTAGAAGCTTCACTGCATCGTGATAGCGATGTATAGGGTTTCCCTACATACCTGTCGCCGTTATCTTGGGAGCGCTCGTGTATTCTCGCACAATAATGAGCCACCGCTAATTTGTTCATAATTGTTGGTGAAAGAGCTGAGGAAGTTGTTGACTGAGGCCGCGACTTTTAATAAAAATGAATACGATAGACAGCTTTGTCCAGGGGTTAAGAGCTTAAGTCGCTCAGCCCACAGGATGGAGTGCGAGGGGTTACTTAAAAAAACCCAAATACTAATTTGTTGATAATGTTTGTTGAAAAAGCTACGAAGGTTGTTCACTGAAGACACAATTCAATTAAATATATACGAACGTCACGCCTATATTCCCCAAGCGGGGTAGTAAAAATATGTTGTGTACACTGACATCTTGCCAACGATTTTAAGTCCCACTTTAATATGACATTTTCAAGCTCCAGGCCGCTACTGAGACTTTTTCAATAGAAAACCCACACCATAGCTTTCTTAAACCTATAATTCGAACCCAAAACCTCTTGATCCTCTTGAGCCACAACATGCGCCACTAAATCGACGAGCCAATCAACAAATTAATTGTTTTCGGTCATTGACTAGATTAGTACGTGTGTTGCAAATGGATGCACTTTAAATAATTAATACCGCAAATTCAGTTTATGGTGAAAACCAGTGAAAACGAATGTGGCAAGACATGATAATAATTATTTAATTAAAGCTCACGATCAAAAGACAACAAAACTGGCGTGTCCTGACAAATGTTACTCAAATGCTATATAAACTTTGTTCGTTGAAGCACGGCACAGTTCAAGAAACCGCAAAACGAAATCGTGGAATTATTGGCATGTGATTGAGGGGACTAGAAACTAATATTTAACTTTATGTTAGGTATATATAAAATAAGCACCATCTCGCCTATATTCCCTATGCGGGGGTGGCTGAGGTGTACTGCGGACACCCACTTTTCGCCTACGATGTTAAGACTCATGTAAAATAGGGGAGCTAATTGCTATATACCGGGCATAAATCCAGACTCCGGACTGATACTGGGAATTTTTCGATAGAACAACTACATTTGTCTGACCTAGGATATGAACCCAGGACCTCTTGAACGCAAAGCGTCTTATTGCTACTAGACCAACGAGGCACTCAGAACATCTTTATAGTAGATTCCTTTTAAAATAAGGGTTTACTGACTTTTAGTAAGACAGTTCCTATAACACAGCATATGCGACTTCAAACAGAGGGCTTAGCATGTAAACTTTGACATCAGCGTGACGGTAGCGAGTAATTGTGATGTCACATTTATGTTAATTTAGTAAATTTGTAGAGTGACAAGGATGGCATATCCACAAGTCAGCGTCACGCCTACGTCAATCTTTTCGCGTGTTCGCTACCCATTATTCGCCACGAGACCAACGAGGCAGTCGACAAGTGTTTATTATATTTTTTCATAATAAAATCTTAACGCATCTGGTTATTTATTTCCAACAAAATTCTTCCGGTCCCATCCCAGTCCGGATGATAAGCTCGTAATTATAAATATTTCAATCAAAATGATAGACTCTGAGGATCGGCGGTGCGCTTGGTCCAAATACATTATAGAGGCGAATAAACTGCCCTCGATGGAGCAATGCCATGATAAAGGTAATGCGATTGTGGGGCAACCCAGTCAACCACAGCGCGCCAATCCAAGTAGAGGCTGGATTTCAACAACGCCGATACTAATATAATGTAGAGATAAAAATGTATGTGTAACAAAGCTGCTTGTCGTGGCGTTTTTGTGGGAGCCCATTGTCCTGGTAGACGTCTTTCGGCTTATGGTGAAGTACGTAAGTATAAACGTATGTTTGTAGGAGGTAATCTCTGTAACCTATGATCCGATTCTGAAAATTCTGTCACTCAATTAAATTCTGTCATTCAATAACCTATATCACTCAGAACTAATGTGACTGGCAGTCACATTAGTTCTGAGTAATATAGGTTATTTTACAGTGAAAAAAATACCCAAATTACAAAATAACTGCGTGCGAAGCCACAAACTGCTAGTCGTATATAACATTTGCGAAGAGACTCTAGCCTGGAAAGTTCTGAAATCAGACCTATGTGAATTTCATCCTTGTAGCACACCTACGACTCACGAATAATTCATAGTTTGTGGCTACGTTTAAAAAACAACAACAGACTTACAATCATAAATACTATAAGGCACATAGAACCTTGAGAAATAAAGCTCTAAAACAAAATTCGTAATATTTGCTTCATTTAAATGTTGTGTATTCACGTAAATGTGTAATAAGTTATCCGCTAGCTGATATGGAACGCAATCATCTACATGAAATTCTACGCCATGCCGCATGTTCGTCTTCGAATAAAATCATTGATTTTTCTCGTAATGATAGTCAGAAATCGCTAATTGCTAGATTGTTAGCAATTAGCAATAGCCATATTCGTATATTATATTATTCTACTCATATGATATAAGTAGTATTTTATATCGGTAAGTAGTTAGTAGCTACAACATAGGCCTCACCGATGTATACTAATATTATATAGAGGAAAGATTTGTTCATTTGTAATCAATGAACTCTGAAACTAGTAAACCTTTCACCATTAAAAAGCTAGATTATTCAGAATTAACATAGACCCTGTAGATGTAGTAGTTGTCGTTTACCTACGAAAACGGGTTGGAGACCAAAGATTGGTGTTCCTGTCTAGAAGTGTGACCGGTCTAGAAAATAGTATATTTTTAATCCCACCTAGGCCTGTTGTCGCTTTTTCCTTTTCGCTTACTTTTCAATACATTTGCATTTGACTTCATTTCCACTATTCAGATTAATCTTCATGTTAATGACGAACTCGTTCTTGCGGCCGTGGAACTTAATTTCTACCCCTGTTTGTTTCTCTAACTTCTTTCGAGTGAAGCAAAACTTAAACTGCTGAGTTATTGTTTGTTAATTAGCTCACGGTGAACGTGTCATGTAATTTGAACACATGTAACCGCGGACAAGAATATTCAATAACGCGAGATATTCGTCGCGCGTCACTAACGAGCGCGCGTGTGTTCTCGCACCATAATGAGCCACAAGTAATTTCTTCATAATTGTTGGCGAGAAAGAGCCTCCGAAGTTGTCGACCGAAGCCGAGACTTCAGAGAAATTAATGAGTGTTCGGAACTCCCGACGTGCCGCCGCCGCCCATTCGATCAGTTCGGACGCGAGCCGGAATAAAGTTGCCGCAAGGGTTTAACAAATTCTCTACTAATTGTTCTCCAACCCCTATTCTTACTTCATAAGTCATTTGACTTATCAAATGATTAAAATTTTATTCAAAACAAAGAATTAAATGGCTCAGCCCTAACCCTCACTATCTAGACCTATGAATAGTTAAAACACAATTATTGTATCTTACGAATTATACTTCAAATACAACAGAAATAGGACATTCCAATTCCAATACTGCTTGGTCTGTGAAACCACAATACAATTTTGTAGAAACGCTCGACCTAAAGATATTTGACATCAAACTAGGAGGTGCTTTATTATATTTTACCGAAGATACACAGGTCTTTCCGTTTGTATTATAGTTCCACATCTATAAAAAGCGCTGAATTACTAAAGTGTTTACATATCTCAAAGTAATTTTATGAAGTCAACATACTTATAAATAATTAAAATTAAAAATTAATCTTTGAACCCAAATTGACAAGACATTATTAAATTCATTTCATATTAACAAATTTCTGTAGTTGCAAACAATTGCTTGTATTGCTTACATGCATGCCCTATTCAACCCTTTCAGACTTTCTACCGAGAAAAATACCTGATCGTAACGTAAAATATGTGTATACAGTATAGGTGATATTGGTTAAGCAAATGACTTGTTGTGTAAACAAGGCGGTCGACGTCTGCCGAGACGAGGTAGTATTTCGTATGCGAGGTGCGAGGCTCGTTACAAGGCTGTGCGCCCGCGGGGAATTATCACGGCTTAATTATGTCTTACTTCATTGCTCAGATTCCGTCACAAGCATAAACTCAAACTTATCACGACCACACCTCCCTATGCTGCGTAGAATCTGTTTCCGTATTTAATTTAGTTTCCCGTACGGATCCCGTCCCGTAATACTTGCTAGACATTTACAAAGTTCTTGTTTAATCTAAATGTATTGCAATTATTACTTGGTATGAGATATCTTTGGATGTTAGAGAATAGGAGAAATAGAATGCGTGGGCATAAAGAATAGGTACTTTAGCTTTCTTATTTTGTACATGTCTCAACGGTGTTCTCAAACCATTTCACATTTGGGATCAGTTTTGGTAAAACCTATATTTTTGGATTTGTTGATTTAATCTGTCTATCGATATCGTCAAACCAAATCTCTCGAGTAGCAAGAAAATATAGTTTCAAGAGGCATTTAATTAATAATTTTGATTAATCATTTGTTGCGTAGATAAAATGACACAACTCAAAAGTTTGTATATCTTGAATGAGCACTAATATAAACGACTTCAATGCTCGATTTCTCTTCCTCTTATTTTTAGTTGTGCTACCAAGACATGCGTCGGAAGACAAGTACACTGATGCACATGTGTCTTTAAATACCACATTATATTTCTTTGTATATCCAATCTTGCCAGAATCGATTACTGCACGTCATATCATTTATCATGATATTTCTAGGCTATACTAACTACTGCTAGGTTTTAACACTACTCAAATCCCATCAATACTCGACGGACCTTCTTTTCAAGCAAGTTATTCATGCGCATTGTTCGTTTCTTGCACGCGGTTCCATTAACAAGATTGTGATTTAAATATTTCAATCAAACATGAGTAGAGTTGTAGGGCAGCGTCGTGGCGTAAGTCCATTACGGGGGCGTATAAACTGCACCCGATGGGGCAGTCCCGTGATTAAGGTAATGCGGTTGCGGTGAGGCCGTCGTGCCTGTCCACTACGACAATTCCGTGTGCCATGAATGTTGCTACTATCATGTGCTGCAATTAACATTGAACGTTTGGTTGGACGAAAACGAGCGACTGCGGTGTTTTAATCGATCATCAACGTTAAGCAGCGTTAGGTTTTTTTAGCTAGCTAAATATGTGTGACCGTTTATGGTATTTTCATATTCGAACGCCTCCTTGGACGTCTCGGTTGATATCAGCCTATACTGCCCACTGCTGAGCAAAGGCCTTCTCTCACAAATCGAGGTGAGAGAGATTAGGTCATACTCCACCACGCGGACCCAGTGCGGATTGGTGGAGGCAGGTATGTGGCCACCTGCTGTTGGAACTTATCAAGCCGCCTTTAAGGCTTCCAACTCGGCTTAACGACTACAACATTAAGTGGTAACCGGGACCAACGGCTTAACGTGCCTTCCGAAGCACGGAGACGTTCGAATATAAAAATGCCACAAACGGTCACACCCATCTCAGGCCGACCGACTCGAACGCTGCTTAACCTTGGTGATCGGTAAGAACACCGCGGTTGCACAGCGCTACGAGCGCCTCGGTTACTACCTAATAAAGTATGCGTTAAACCAGGTAATAAGCGGCTTAATATGTTCAAACAGCAGGCCACAAGGTCTGCCTCCACCAATCCGCACTGGGTCCGCGTGGTTGAGTATGACTTAATCTCGCTCACCTCAATTTGTGAGAGAAGGCCTTTGTCCTACCGTGGACATCTTTCAGTTCACATTAAAAATACAGCTTGATCATGATATAAATACAGCTTTTTTCCACAGGAGAACCTATAAAAGGATTTAAAACATTCTGAATATAAGATTACAATCTTATCGAAGAAATGTTAACGGATGTTTCTCTATACATAGAGAAACATCCGCTAACATTTCTTTGATAGTAAATAGAAAAAGCATACGAGAGAAATTTCCCCGCCTCAGGAACTAAAGTTAGTGCTGAAAGTTAAAACTGAACACGGATAGGTATGCATTTGCAGCCAACCCCAAACAAGAGCGTTATTAACAAATTAATGATGAGATTTTTGTGAAGGATAACGTGACGACTTTTATGCTATGATTTTAAGGATTTATGGCAGGAATATTGCTTTGCGTTTGAAAGTATCGTTAAGTTAGTCGTTAGTCCAAAATGTTATTTACTCTTTTTTTTAAAAAATATCAATTTCAATTAACGTATACCGTTCTCTCAATTAACGTATATACTCTTGGATAAGTCATAATATCGTACGCCTTTAGTATATTGACACAAAAAGATAGTCCCCGAAAATATCTACTGTTATTACTTCTTAGACGAGACGAGACTAGACTTAGAGAGAAAATCATAACAATTCTAGCATTTAAATAATGTAAACCACTTCTAAAAACTAGCAAGATCAGCTAGCCGCCCAATCTTTATTTTTTTCTCCACAACATATGCCAGAAGTCGTTAATTTCTACATTGTTAACAATAGGTTACGAGTTCTACAAGAAAATCTTTTGTGTTTTTTTTCGTTGTCCGTAATTTATGTTCCGTAAACAAAAAAATCTTGTTTTAAGATCGTAACGCCTTAGGCTAATATTTCTCTTTGTAATCATAAATTGGCTAGTGTAATGGGCAGAAATGGGAACATCGCAATAAGGAAATGAAATTTCGTCAAAGAAGCGTCTGAAGTTTTAAACAGAGCTCAAGGAAGATTAATGATTATTGGTCAGCGAAGGGAAGTCGGGATCTGGATGGACTGAGGAAACTAATGCCGCAACCGACACGGCACTGCAACTAGCACTATCAAACAGCATTTTAAAAATAATGTTGCTGCTTCGTAACCATTGTTGAATCTGAAATTAATAAATTTATAAGTATAAATACGTATTAATTAAACATTGTTGTTATTAAAATCAGCATTTTAAAGTCAACTAGGCATAGACGTTACATCTCAATGAGAAGAAATTTACGCCATAACCCAACACGCTACACGGATGCAATTCAAGAATTTTGTATTTTGATAAAATTGTTTGTTTTGATAATATTCATTAAGGTATGCAAGTTATTTATTTAAATAAAACGTGAGCACCATAACAGGAATTATTCCTGTGTCGTGGGTGTGTTTACAAATATAAAATTGCCAACGCAAAACGCAAGACCTCAGACACCCCAATTAGAGAATTGCTTTATAAATACAATACGAAAACCAAATTTCCAAATTTGAAGGTTTTTACCCTTTTTTTAAGCACTTTTATACCCCAATTAACAACGAAACTTGAATGTGTATGTGTGCGTTTTGAGAAATAAGTTTTAGGAATCCATTTGAAATCTCCTTATTGCTATGAATCAAGAATAAATTTAGTTTTGATAGCGCACTGAAGGAGTAAATGCATTTTTTTGCAAATTTAAAAAAAAATTAATATACATAAAAAATAGTTGGAATCAATTCAGTTACCGATTTAGAACAAACTACTTTTAGGTCTTGCGTTTATTATGTTACAGCTTGTATGTATATAATCACAAACTGCAAATTCTTAATTAGAATAAGCAAATTACCGATGTTTTTAATTTGCTTATTTTAATTTAGAATTTGCAACGCCAATATTTCGCAAGCCTAGGTGGCAGATATATTAAAATATCACTGAAGACGTTAGATCCATAAGCACATTTCCGAAGTCCAAGCTGCGATTCAGAATTTATCGATAGGAAAAAATACACTTGTACCAAGAATTCAAACTTAGGACCTCGTGATCCTCAGCAAAACTATGTACCAATAGACCAACAAGGTAATCAGAGTAAAAAAACATGTCCCAGCATATGCACTTATCCGGTCGTTGGGGCGATCTCTCGGAGAGGTCGTTGTCCTATAGTGAACGTCTTTCATGATGTTGATGATATGCACTAAAACTGACCGCCATTTGGTGTCTAGATTACGCTAGTTGTAGTAAATGTTAGCTTGCAAACGCATTGGTCCAGAATCCTCGGGGCGACATAAGCGGTAGCATGGCACGTATTTCACCCCTTCATTCTAAGCTGCGGGGCTATCACGGGCGTGAAGGCTTTTGTCGCGCAGGATAAAATTTTGTCGGCCTATGATTGAAAGGGCTTAGTAAGAAACGATTGGCGTTAGCATGACGCTAGCGAATAAGGGTGTCGTCACGGTCATGTTTATTTAGTAAATTTGTAGTGAAACAATGATGGCATATCGACTCGCTGACATCACACTAACGTCAGCAATCTTTTCGTACTAAGCTCTTAGTCAAAGCGTACAGAAGTCAAAATAGTCTTGTCTATAGATATACAAAAGAATTTTTGAAACGTCATGTTTCTCGTGTCAAACTTTTGTCACGGCACACCATACGACGCTATATTACCACGTAAAGCACAATGTTTATGTCACGCTAAGGATGCGCAGAGCCTTTATTAACTTCAACGGACAAGAGGACGAGCGTACAACTACTACGCTCCAGCCAAAAGAGGGCAACTTTCTCATGGGCGACTCAAAAAAGAACGGCCTCGGCTTGGGCTGTCACTATTGGGGAGAGCGTATAACAAGTGTCTCGCCATGGTTCTCTGATTTTTGACCTCGCCGGCCAGTTCGGTATCTGATCCTATGTTTGGTATCTGTATAGGAAGGAAAGGAAGTCAGGGCATCAGGAGGGTCGGTGCAAATATGCTGTAGACGGTAATACGGCTAATAGGAGGGGAGTGAAATGCGTAGTCGGCAGCGGCTACGATTAGGGGGTTCGAATGGTTGGACGCATTCGCGAAATAGCGGGTCTTCGTCATTTTAATATAGACGCGAATAGGTTCGAGACCGAGATCAGAATGGGGTGGCAATATCCGTGACATATGTCTTGTCGCCTGTACTAGCCCTGCTGGTATCTGTTCCTGAGCTAAGCTACCGCAGACTCGCCGCTTAATTGGGTACGTTTACAACTCGCAGCCGAGGCTTGTGGCTTTCAATTCAGATGTTCGCTTGTAAGCGCTACTTCAATGCAACTGATACTCGGCTTAGGAAAATCGGCATGTATTTTAAGTACTGTAAGTTCTAAAATAAATACCGTCCTGACCATATTTCTCAAGTCGGGCGTGGCAGAAAATGTACTGTGTATACGCACATACTGGCAACGATGTTAGATCCCAATATAATAAGTTGCGAGTCTTATGCCATTGCTTTATGGTTTTTGAAAGGGAAGAAACCAGAACGAATGTAAGGATTGTGGTTGGTAACGATGTGCTGGAGCAAGTGAATGAGTTTGTATATCTTGGATGCGCCTTCAGTAAGGATGGGAAATACACCGCTGAGAATACACATAGAGAGAAGAGTGAGTGCAGGGAACAGAGTGAATGGTGCGATGGGAAAGCTACTCGGGAGCCGGCATTTAAGCCATAAGGCGCAGCTGGCCATACATAACGGAGTTCTTGTCCCAACGCTGTTATATGGTAGCGAGAGCTGGGTATGTAAGAAGGAGAATGAAAGTAGGATAAATGCGGTAGAAATGCGAGCTCTGCGGAAGATGTGCGGAGTGAAGCTGACCGACCGCATTAGCAACAGCATAGTAAGACAGCGAGTAGGTATGAACGATAGTATCGGTGTAAAGATGAGAAAGGGCATGCTCCGTTGGTTCGGGCATATAGAAAGAATGCCAGAGGAAAGAATGACAAAACAGATATACAATGTGAAAGTGGAAGGATGCAGGTACCGGGGAAGACCTAGACTATCTTACCACGACCAAATAAACCGAGTCTTATCTGATGAAAAAGTCAAGAGTCTCCGTAACCGGCGAGCGTGTATGAGACAAACTATGAGAGTCGAGGAAGCCAGAGAGGTATGTAAGGAAAGAACCTGTTGGAACTCTGTACTCTCTGCCTACCCCGCAAGGGATCTGGCGTGAGGTTATAGATAGATAGATAGATAGATGCCATTGCTAACGTTAGCCGGTATAATTATAACGGGAAACGTTTCAGAGCCCAGATGGCTATTGAGGAATAGCAAAAAGACATGCTGTTTACCTATTTAGGATTCGAACATGAGGCCGCCCGTCGCACTATGCGCCACTAGACCAATGAGGCATTCAACAAAAAGTTATGTTTGTTGTAATATACCTAATTTACCCCTACTTACGTTTAATATTTTAAAAACTGCGAAGTTTCTTTTACAGCAATTGTTTTTTGAGAGTAAGGTATACTTTACAACTTTGGCTAAAGACAGAGATCGTTTAGCGATATTCAAAAATTAAATAGGAGTTTCATTAAAATAAAAATACGGAGTAAAAATACTTTCATTCTGGCAAAAGCTCTTTAAACATATTGCGACCACGCGTCGGTTAAAAAACCGCAAGCGACGTTTTGAACGGAGGTTGCTAAAACAATGTGCAATAAGCGGCCGCCGCGGTGGGCTGAGGTCGGTAAACAAAGGTTTGTTTTGTTGGGATGTCGCGATGTCGCCTGCCGCGCCACACCGCATGAAGCGCTCGCGACTAAATACTACTTTTGGTGACGCTACAGCGGACGGAGCGGGACAACGACGCAACTTGGTAAGTTGTAGAGCCTCCGCCGCAAAAATAATAATGCGAAACCCATGGATACATCACGAAACCGCTAAACGGATTCCGCTGCGAAGTATTACAACATTATATCGCGATTCGTTTTGCGGAACTTCATGTGAGTCGGTTGAATTCTCTCCATTGAAATAAAATATTGTCGCTTTCAGGCCAGAAGACGAAGAAATATTACTGTGGGCATTAACTTTGAAAAGGTTTAGAACTTGTACGAAATTAAATTTTGCTACCGAACCATGTATACTGCCAAAGATACGTGCGGATCAAGTGCGGTACTGCATTAAAATGTCTGACTAAGCGCAGAGGTGTAACCAGCTTTAGAGCAAATCGGCAATAGTCGATGGAGTAGTTTGATCTCGCACAAGACACATCTTTGCTTTACTTACAACTATTTGTTTCGGTCCGGGTGTGTCTGAATTTCATGTTTGTAAGCATACCCTCGAATCCAGAAGCATTCCTACTATGAAACTACGTTATATTTTTTAGGGTCCCTGCGGTGTTGTTACACCACCCAAAACAACTTAAGTCTAGCTTAAGTTGTTTTGGGTGGTGATTGTCGCGTGATAAACCACAAAACTTTATTACTGTTTGTCCCGAACTGCAATGTTATGACGTACATACACTATGTGATTTTGCCTACACATGAATTCCTCCATGAATTGATATTGGACTCAGGTTCGTCTCCTCATGAAAAACTTTTCAGTAGTTAAAAGTACTCACTGGAAATTGTTCATACACGTTTGATTTAAACACTCAAAACTGATTTTGTGCATGAACCGATGATGCATTCAGGATTGTTTCTTCCGAAGAGAACTCGAGAGAGATACGAAACTTTAACGACTATTAATATCTTACGAGAAGACTAACTCAAAATGAACTGACAAAACTTTGCTATATACTTAACTGGCAATGTACTGTTTTAAGATATTATTAGAAGGTTTAAATCAGAAATAGAAATATTAATAAAAAAATATAAAAAGATAAACTGAATATCCTTCTTAAAAAGGAAGGTATTGTATGTTTTGTTTTTGATAAGGTATCAGTGGTGTGTGTTGAATAAGATCGCACTACACTTTAGTTTATATTTTTCAAAGAACATCTGTGCGGGCTAAGTGTGGCTAAGAATGAGCCCCGTGATAGAGATAGTTATAATAATAAATATAGGGTTATTATAATGCATTTTCTATTAGTGAGTCTTAATTGTTTATCAAATAATGTGTTGCCTATATTGGAAAGCACTAATATTGCATCTAAAAATCATATCTTTACTATGAAACTTCTTTTACAGATTTGCTGATGGTTGAGAAAATAAGAAAACTAAGTCGACCCAGTCTTGTAGAGAAGAGATGTGCGCTGATGTCATCATGGGTGGGAATTTATATACTAATGAATGAAAGAAATATGTTTATATTTCGATTTGTTTTTCAATAATAGCTACATAATTATGGTGTTGTAACCTTTCAAAGTGACACCATTACCGTGTGGCCACCACATGGTATAATATAGAATGTTCGTTGTTCTGATGTGGACTTAAAAGTTTCCATTAAACAATACCAAATGACTTGCATGTGATTATTGATTTATTATTCATAAATAAAACTTGTTGATTGACCAATTACTTTTGTTTCATTAATGTACATACTTGCCCCGCAAGGGATCTGGCTTGGTGGTTTTTTATTATATTTGTTTTATTTTATTTATTAATTTTTTAATTTAGATATATACATAGATTATGTTTCTATCTATATATATCTGTGTAGATAGATGGATAGTACATAAGATAAAGGTAATGCAAACAAAATAAACCAGATACCTTTTACTTGATTGTATGTATATTTACAAAACAAACATTAAAATAAAAAATAAACACCATCACGCCAGTATTCCTCAAGTGGGGGGCAGAAGGGCGTAGGAGCAACTAGCTTAAGCGCGGGCTCAGGGAGGAAGGCCTCGGCTTGGGCTGTCGCTATGGGGGAAGACATGTATAAGGTGTCTCGCCGTGGTGAAGAATCCCTTGTTGACAAGTGATTCTTCCACGTCGCCGGCGAAGTCGGTGTGTAATCCTGTGTGTGATATCGGTATCTGATAGGAGGGAAGTAAGGGCATTATGAGAGTCGCTGAGAATATAGCGCGGGTGGCGATAGCGGCAGATCGGAGGCGAGTCAGGTGCGTAGGCGGCAGCAGCTAAAAAGCGGGTTCTCGGCTTTTATATAGGTGCGAACAGATTTAAGGCTGAGATCCGAATGGTGCTAGGTAAAGTCTGTTTTTCTGAAGTGGCCAATTATATGAACAAACACGGTGTGACAACTAAAGACAATAAAATGGTCGGTTGGGACAAAGAGTAAGGATTGGGGAATCTATGAATGAATAAAATAAACTAATTTTGAACCAATTATATTGTCTTAAGTTATCACACAATATTTTATTATGAAATTGGCCACTTAAGAAAAAAAAACAGACTATATATATGTGTGGGACAAGTCTTTATTTAGGTGTTTGTTTTGTTTGTTAGGTTATGGTTAGGTTATTATTTGACATTTGTACGTTCTAAAACTTGGATCTTTGTTTAGGTTAATTAAAGTGGCCTTTTTTATATCAGGCCCTTCTTATTTACTTAGTTTTTAATAGAAACATTCTTAAAACCATGTTATCTTATCATATAAATATATTTTTACAGAAATTGAATAAGTTTAAACGAATATTCGAAAAACCGATACTTTACCGAAATAAACAGATGCAAGATTATGAACGAATCCAGCGAAATCTCAAATTAAAAACAAATTGCCGCAGACAACATTCCTTACGGCATACAGAATACCATTTTGTAATTCCACGCGTAGGCTCGTCAAGGAAGCGTGTTAATGTTTACTACTTGTTATGACGTCACACGTTACTTGCGGGGAATCTCATGTGGCATAGCGAATAAAGGCCCAGATCGGTAGAACCGATACTAAATATGGATATATTCTTCACTGGAAAATGGAGGATTTTTCAGAGATTTTTTAAGACTACTTTTTTGCTCGGGAAATGCGAGATTTCTGGGGGATAGTTAATTTTATTTCTCCCTATTAACATGGCTAAACGGATTTAAAAGAAACATAATATGGAGGGTCTCTTAAGTTTTGGAATAATTCTACCAAAAAGTAAACCTACCTATGTCTAATTACAAAAGAAACGCGTGCAAAGCCGCGGGTTACGGCTAGTATAGAATAAATCTATTTCTCGGTTGACAGACCCTGATTGGCATTAAATATCATTTACCTCACGCCATATAGTTGCCTTCTACATACAACCCCTATATCTTTATTGGAAGTTAGAAACATAATATTAAAGTAACTATTTTTTTAAAGTTAAATAAACGTCGTCTAAATATGTAGCGGGTTCGGTAAGAGAGCTTCCCGAGGCGTTAGAAATGTTTTGTTGGCGCGCAACTTTTAGCAACTGGCGCCAACTCCACCACCACAAATGGGATTACTGACAGACCTAGAAAGCCTGTGCGTGTCGGCTAATTCAATTTTATTGTCAATATAAAATAGCATAAACTTTTTGCCCAACTTTGCTTTCAGTTCTCCGACAGTTATAATCTGTTAAATTCTGAAACAAATCGTTTCGTTGTAGAGGAGACCGATATTGGCGAATAGTCCCATTTTTGAGAGCACGAAAGAATTGAATTCTTTTGAATATGCGATTTTAACTGTAGCTTGGACGAACCTTTGATGTCGGTCGAGTATCGATTTATTTCGGTTGTGATGGGAGCCAATCAAAGCTTTCACAGATTTAGATTGGCCGCGGACAAAAAGTTAAACAACGGTGGTAAAGAATGACACGATCGCAGTGCTGTCATCTGCTATTTGACACAAAAGGTTTCAACGTTTTTTACTTCTAATTTCTTAAAATAGTAGGCAGAAAAATTTAATGTAGTCGTAAATAAATAGGATACTCCTAAGTTAAACTAACTGCAACCGACCAAACCTAACCGTAGCCAGCTAAACTAGGTGGAACTGCACTTCGGATTCCAGCCGCAACATAACATTTCTTCCTCTAATACTTATTTATCTTGCTATTGTTTTTAAACAAGACTTTATGATACTATAAACACACAACATAAATGAGTGCGCAAATGAGGGATAAACAGATCATAATCCTAATTTTTCTAAACATCCTATATTTCTGAGACTCAAACCCAACTAAAGTATTATCATTTTGTAAGCATATCCCATAATTTTTTTAATGTTTATCTTTCTATTTATTACTACATAAATGAAAAAACGAAGCGTGTTTAATAAAGAATCAATGTCTAATAAAGAATTACGTCTAAAGTAATGATTCAAAATTTACTTTATTTTACGATTGTTCTAACGACTTGAGATTGTTGAAAACTCTACCGCATTGTCTTATCGTAATGTTGCAGTTACTTTTGGAATTATTACAATATTGGCATTTATTGGTGTCAGACTCCGTTTGCCTTGGAGCGAGATTCATATCAATAGGTACCATCTCGAATCTTTAAGACAGGCCATCGGAAAAATTTCGGCGAGCAATCATAGACAATATGAAAATATATTTACAACTACATATCGAATGCGTGTCAGTAATAGAATAATTTACAAAATATATATTTCTTATCATTTTTTAAATCGGATCAATAGGTACCTATTGATACACTATAGTGTTTTTCGCAGGTACTTAGATTATTTCATCACCTTCTAAGACTTTACGCTTATAAATCATTTCTGTATTTAACTTTTTATAATACGAGATTCATTAGTCTTTAGTACATCAAAACATGTTTCAATTCAAAGCCTGTTTATTTCGGTAAAGTCGCCAACTTAAACTGTCATAATATGACTTTTTAAGAACGTTCATTTACATATACAGACGTAAACAATAATTCAAAGCTTCTCACTACTACATGCGAGATCGAAACGATGTCGACCTTTCTAATCAGGGGCTTATCCGATTAAGACGCCGACTAACGGGCGTTCAGGTCAAAATCCCGCGCGGATGCCGGGAATGCCACTGTGACATCCCCATCGTTTTTTACCCCAACACGCACATCACGCACAGCTTTGCCTCTCACGACTTTAAATAAAGACATTTTGAATATTCCGTCGAATGTCTTCAGTTTTTTGTGCTCGCATATGTTTCCGAGCCGTCAGTAAATTTATACAGATATTTAACAGAATCTTTTTTTATTGGTTAACGTAGGAAAGACTCATTTTTGTTAGTAATATTATTAATTATAAATAATGTTAGTACTTCTTATTAGCTACAGTATATTCCTACAGTTTAAACACTCATTGAAGAGATTAGCGCGAAAAATAGACGCAAATTTCGTTGATTTGTGCAACGGTCTAAATAAATATTGGTCTAATTTAAATTATTATGAATTACAGATGACCCGGTCCAGAGGTTAAGAGCTCAAATTGCTCTTCCCACTAGTTCGAGTAGTCGAAGTCGATCCCCGCATGAGACAAATCTTGGTATATCCC
Organism: Phalera bucephala; assembly: GCA_905147815.2. Taxonomy (NCBI): domain Eukaryota; kingdom Metazoa; phylum Arthropoda; class Insecta; order Lepidoptera; family Notodontidae; genus Phalera; species Phalera bucephala. Next base: position 15,427,058 of record LR990615.1, read on the forward strand.
AAAAAAAATTTGATTTGGGTGTTTGTGTATTTAAATTTGACATTTCTGAACGCACCCACGATACAAGAATAATTCCTAGTTGTGTTGTAAAAATGAGCGCTGTACGTTAGCGTTTTGCGCTAAGTCGGCGTTTACGAACGTTGAAACTACAGCACGTTGTAGACAAAGCGTTTAAGCGCCGACTCGAGCGTTTTTACAACACTTATTCCTAGTGTAGGGCTACGTTTTTTTAATTAAAATAAAAAATTTACTTCTTTACTGGGCTGGAAGCGAAAGAAAAACTTAGAATGTCCCAGTAGCCTTACTTTTGCTAGGATGGTGGTAAGAGTCCACCAAAGGTAGTAACGTCATCCGATCAACGACCAGAAAAGGAAAATTTGAAACAAACCCTTTACCAACCCGTCTGGCCAGCGTGGTATAGTAGGCCAAAACCTCCTAACATGGTAAGGCACATAAAACAAAGACCCCCAGTTCCCGGTAGTCCCGCTGTCCGCTGCCACGGTAGCGATCGCGGTAACAGCGGGGCAGGGGGTGCGAAGAATCTCCGGGCTACGACACAAGGCTACCAAAAACACCTGACCCTGGCTACGTACAATAGACGCTCTCTACGGCTGGACCAACACCTCACTGAACTCGAGGTAGAACTAGGTCACATAAACTGGCACATATTGGGGTTATCCGAAGTCCGAAGACAGGGCGAGGACACGATAACCCTTGAGTCAGGCCACCTGTTCTACTTTCGTGAAGTTGATCGGCCCTCTCAGGGCGGTGTCGGTTTCCTGTTCAACAAAGCTCTCACTAACAACGTTTTAGAAGTCAGCAGTGTGTCGACACGGGTAGCGTACCTCATAATTAAAATCACCAACAGGTGCACCCTGAAGGTGGTACAGGTATATGCGCCGACCTCGAAATACTGCGACAACATAGCCGAAGCCATGTATGAAGACATAGCCAAGGCATTACATGGCACCACCAAGGCTCACTACAACGTTGTTATGGGGGACTTCAATGCCAAAGTGGGAGTACAAGAACGCGGCGAAACGATAATCGGACCCCACGGCGTGGGCCGCCGAAACCACAGGGCCGATCTGCCGATGCTGGTCAACTTTCTGGAGTCGCAGGGGCTCTTCTTGATGAATTCGTTCTTTAAGAAGAAGCCTCATAGAAAGTGGACATGGCGAAGCCCCGACACTGTGACGAGGAACGAGATAGACTTCATCATGACTGACAGGAAGTCTATATTTAGAGACGTCTCCGTGATCAACAGGTTTAATACCGGCAGCGATCACCGACTTGTCCGAGGCGCTCTAAATATAAACTTCAGGGCTGAAAGGCGTCGCATGATGAGGTCTACTCTCAGACCTACTGCGCCTCAAATAGCGTTAGGGTTCGAAAAGTTCCAACTGGAGCTTCAAAATCGTTTCGACCTGCTGGAAACCGAAGGCAATGTTGATGAAAAAACTGACCCAGTGGTCAAAACGCTACAGGAGGTGTCTCGAAGGGTGTTTCCCGGCAAAAGCGGTAACGGAGAGTCTGAACTCTCGCTCGAGACTCTCGAACTAATGAGGCAGAGACGAGAAATGTCATCCACGCAGGCGTCTTCGCCGGATGGGAGGAACCTCAACCGGAAGATCCGGAAGCTGGTGCGACGTGACCTCCGATGTTCCAACACCCGCGCCATCGCGGCTGCGATTGAACAGAACAGAGTCACCAAAGTCTTCGCTCACCAGCTAGGTAAATCCCATCTGACGAAACTTAATACTGCAGATGGCAAAACCGTGACCTCCAAGTTCGAGATACTCGAGGAGATTGAGAGTTTCTACAAAGACTTGTACGCATCACGGATGACTAAACCCACGAGACCCAGCGCTGACGACCACAGAGCCCCACTCGCACGCCACTGCACGGAAAACATCCCTGATGTCAACCAGGACGAGGTCAGAGTGGCTCTCGAGCAGCTCAAAAACAACAAGTCACCAGGTGATGACGGAATCACCACTGAGCTCCTAAAAGCAGGCGGGACTCCAATCCTGAAAAAGTTAGCGAGCCTCTTTAATTCCGTCATCCACCAGGGCTTAACACCTCAAGCGTGGAGCGAGAGTGCGGTGGTTCTGTTCTTCAAAAAAGGTGACAAAACCTTGCTGAAGAACTACAGACCCATCTCACTCCTGAGCCACGTCTACAAGTTGTTCTCGAGAGTACTCACAAACCGCCTCGCCAGAAGACTCGATGAGTTCCAGCCACCGGAACAAGCCGAGTTTCGAAAAGGCTCCAGCACCGTAGACCACATCTATACTGTTCGGCAGATTGTACAGAAGACCGAAGAGTACATCAGCCGCTGTGTATGGCTTTCGTGGACTACGAGAAAGCCTTCGACTCCATCGAAACCAGGGCGGTTCTTGGAAAGCAATAATTTTTGTTAATAAATAATAATAAGACAAAGTACGAGTAAATATAGCGAATCACGAATAAACACTAATAATACCACCAATGTTTGAAAAACTTTTCGTCCATCATTTTATTCTACGAAAGACAAGGGATATATTTATATCTGATATCTGTATAAAGTAACTTAAACAGAAAGTTGCTCTTTAACTAACGTCGACTTAACGAATATGGACACTGTGCTGTGAAAACTTTTAAAACGTAACATTGCGCCATGGTAGTTATTTCATCTAAATATAGACGATTTCAATTTACCTTAGCTTCCAATGTGGAATAAGAGTCAAAATGTAATAGTTAAGTGTAATATTTTTACACTAAAAGTGCACAGTTTTGGTCAATAACGCGTAAAACTCATTGTTGTATTTGATGTTTGACCGACGTTTGTTTGAGCAGCCATTGGGCCGCTTCACCCAAGTATCGCCGCTATATCGCCGCACGGGATAAATCTTTGTGTGAACCACACATATTTGTTTCGGTCTGGGTGTTTTTATGTATGCTAATTTTATGTTTGTAAACGCACCTACAGCACAGCAATACTTCCTAGCGTGAGGCTACATTAAAAAACAATCATATTAAAAAAATACATCCTAATATCTTAAGACTTAAATACTAAAATCGTTATTTACGAAGTTTCTACTCTAATCCACTGGAGATTTGCTGAATAAATAGACATACAGCTCCACCAATCCATTTTCATGTATAAATTTAAGATTACTTACGTAGTTTTGCGTTGAAAACATTGAACAAACTCCTATAAGTTTCCAACTTTTGTTGCTCAAACAAAATGATAATATAGCATACGACTGCTTATAATATGGTGCCTACGTACCAGTTATTTGTCGAATACTAAGTTTCAACGAAATTGAGTGAGTTACATACGTGATAGACAAACTTAACGCTTTTCCAAGCCTCGTCTAGTACATTATAAACTGACAAGTTGTGAGTATCTTGGAATCTCGGCGTTAAGCTATATAACTGTTTGTGTTCCCTCCAAGTTTGGAAGTAATCCATTTAAAAGTGTCAGATTAGAGGGGTAGGGGTGAATTTGCTTAGGCGGGTTCGGTCAGCAATTTATGCTCGAACGCCGCCGCAAATGTGGTCAGTGGCCTAACGCTTGCCGGCTTGCGCTACTGTTTACAACAACAAAGCGAAGTAATTAAACACTTACGCAGGACCCTCTGGGATAATATCCTTGTACACAAGTGGCTTGAGAACATTTGGTACATCGTGCACTTTGATATTTCATCCTAGCTAGGCGATATAATTTAAGTTTTAGTATCTTAAGGACGGTTTGAGCTCCAAAGTTTTGAATTAATTACGAACATTGAGTCATTCATAAAGACTTGATTTTCGTAATTAGATATATTTTTTTCAAATTCTTGTATGTTTTCTGTATACCAACTAATTAATGACATATTAGAAAATCATTACAGGTCCGTCTTTTGTCACTGCGTTTAAAATGCTTAAACAAACCCGGTGGACCAAATGAAATGTAGGTTTACATGTAAACCTTTACGTCCTGCTTCGGAGAAAAATGATCTTGAGGTAGGTATTCGCAATATACGTATTTGTGCACTCTAATTTAGCCGAAGATGTTAGGTCACATTATGTTGCCATTAAACCTGATACAGTTCCATACGTCGAACTATAAGTGATTTATTTTACGAAAGAATAATTTAGAATAATTCTGTCTGACGTAAGATTCATGCTCGTTAACCGCACTTTATGCCACTAAGTCGATGATGCCTCGTTATACCCAAATATACACGTGTAATGCAAAAACGCATACCGCATTTGATGCACAATGCAGGTATTGTATGAAATAATGATACTCGCGCACATTTACATCGCACATATTTTTCTTTTGTAAATCTTACACAGAAAAAAGACTTGTATTATTTTATAAGAGTCAAATACAGCTGAAAAAGCATCCATACGAGCAAATGTATTTCTGCAACTCTGAAATGGAAAAATGTTCTGTCTGATGTTGAAATGGCGCGCGTAATATTTCGCTCGCTAACTATTTCACTTAAATTAATATGAAAATAGCATTTTAACTTAAATTACATACTACATTTAATTTTATGAAAGGTACAATGAAATTGCTATTACAGCAAGGCCGGAGAAAGTATGGTCACTTTGCGCGCCAACGGGTGCGTTCTCTGTCGAAAAATTGTCTGTCACAGTCCGAAGTCTGGAATCGTGCCAGATATAATAATGACAGTAGACTCTCGACACACGTTACAACATAACTTAAATAACCTATATTACATTTTAAAAAAGTTGCTGCACAATAGGAACTATGCCTGTTCCGTGCGTGCGTCTACAAAGTTTCAAATTGAGAATGGAATGTTAAAGATTGCAAACGGCAGCCATTTGAAAAGCATCTCGCAGTTGGCTGATGAAATAGAAACTTTACATTTGAGCGCATTTTATCTGACCGACGAACCTCGAAGCTTTCTAATGGAAAGTCCTCGATCGAAATAAAACGGAATACGAACAAATTTTCTTAATACTTTCTACAGCTGAAACATGGTTCATGGCTCCCGCAACGATTCGTGTAATGTATTTATTTTTGATTTTATTTCTTCACGGGCAGTAATTCAGTATTTTTCGCCTATTCCCCTACCCCTACTAGCCACCACTTTTATTAGATCGTTACAAACTTTTTGGTCTGTGTGTCACGCGACATGCCCGACCGTCACGCGACATGCAACGCGCTTGCCAGAGCAGCCAAGGCCAATATGTTTCACTTTTACCGTGGTTTCATAAAACCACACAAGGATTTTGTCTCACGAAATAACAACGCCTTTATGAGTTCCCATAGGTATGTTCAAATGTCATTTGTAGTGATCATAGGTAGGCTCCAATTACTAAGAAGACACATTTATTATGGTTTCGTACAATAGGTACAAACGACCCCAACTTTTCAGTAACAATTGTTACGTCGTAACATAGTTTTAAAAATATAAAATAAAAATAAAAAATCTTTACACACAAACAAACAAAATAACTAGTTGTTACATCGAATCAAAATTCGGCACCGGAAATCAAATTCCTTCTAGAACACCTAATAAGAAACGCCCACAACATAGAAGGATCTAGAAATAATACAATAGCGAACAACGGGACAATGATCCTATCTCACTCGGTTCGGTTATTGCTAACTTAGTCCCACAAGAATTTTATAAAAAACAGACAATAGTTTAGGGCATGCCTTGCTTCGGTTGAGCCGTTCTTTCTATATCTCTGTCCTCGTCTCAGACGAAGGATCAAGAGATCTGGGGAGTGCGCACTGTTGCCAGGCAGGAAGTAGGCCGTCCAGGGGGGGCAGTATATAAAAACGAGTTCGCGCAGGAACAACCCTTTTCCGACGCCAGAGCTCGCACGACAACAATTCAGTTCAGTTCGAACAGTGCTTTATTAAAATAAAAAAATAAAAGTTTAAATTAGCAACATTCTTCAACCCCCTTGGTAAGTTTAATATAATTATTCCAATAGTTCTGATTGCTGTTAACTAATTTTTCGTGTCTGGATTAATTCGATTACTATTCAACAAGTGATTTGTTCTACCTTTTAATAGTGTATTTTTCTGTGGCTATATATATTTCTTAATAGTGGGTAACAACGTAACCAAATGTGACAGCTAGTATCTTAAAAATTGTAAAATATAACCTTTTCTATTTAATCATTCGATAAGTTTTGAATATGTTTCACCGCGGTATTTTTCTTCATTTCTATTATCATATTAATTTCGTCCAAATCGATCCAGCCTCCACAAGAAACCAGGAGAGATATGGCCGCGATAATTAATTCCCACTGTGCATTCCACGCGTGTGTTGTTGAACATCGGTGGCTTGTGAATATCTATTTTTCTAAATATTTGTTGTCAAAAATTCCGTAATAACTAAATTTCTAACTACATACATTAAAATAATGAGCTTTTTGTTTTGTTAATCTATTAGAAATTGCCACCGCAAATTGTATAATGTAAACACAAAATTATTCGCTGGATTGATGTCACCAAAGAGGGTTTTCTCAATATACCCGACAAAAAAAATATCAATGGTCATTGTTTCGATGTTTTTATAGACCTACCGTAATGTTCAGAAATTAAAATTTTTTGTACTTCATAGCGTAGTGGAGTGGTGATAGTCCTAAATATAATGTTGGGGTTTGATTCTGGGTTGGGTAATAAGTTTTATTATATATTTGTTTTTCCTTATATTTCAACCGGACGTAAATATCACCACTCCATTTCGTGAATATTTTAATTGCTTCGCGAAAGATGCCGACGCCCACTCCTGGTCTCACCTAGTGCCTGGGGGTCGGATCTTTCGCGCTACATGTGTCCAATTCGGCGCGTTCCAGAAAACTGAGGGTCCACCGTAAGGGTTGACAAAGTACGGTTTGGGAGACAGCAGGCCTCACTTCTGCCCGTCGACTCCCGCTGACCTCGGTGGCTGAGGGCCTTGTACAGGGCACCTCCAAATTCCCCACCTAGCCGGTGGAGGCTGTTTACCGAAGACCCCCCACGCGTCACGGGATCGAGCGGCCTAAAGATAAGTCCCCAGCGCCCATAGGTTTTTTTGTGGACCCGAAAACTCCCGTGTGCCGGGAATTCACGCCCCATTTTAATATTATTACTTATTTTAATTTTCTGGATTGTTCTTATTACGATTTTAATTGTTTGCGTAATTAAATATATTTTTCCTGTTAACAATAAACAATTGTATTTTTTTTTATAATTGTGTGTTTTATTTGTTTCCGCCGTCAGGCGGTCGTAACACAATCACAAAACCGTTCGTAAGCAGTTCTCTCTAATTTGAAACGCAATTTAAGTTTAACATTTGTATCAACGAATGATTGTGAAATTTTCATAAGACAATTTCTGTGTATAACTCTTATATAGTTCGCAGATTCTTTAACAAGGTGTAAAAAGACATTGTCGAAAACTGCCCCAAAACCGACAAACATGTGACCTTATCCTAGTAGTGGCAAATATTCGTATCGGACGGACAATTTGCAATCGAAAACAAATATTTCAAAGTATTGCCAATACTTAAATCGAAGTCACCGACATCTTAACCGAATGTAAACGTTGTTTTCGAATAACGGTTGGAGATGTCAGTCCTATCAATAGGTTATATTCAATCGACTACATAATAGATTTCATTATTGCTAATATATTTTTACATAACGATTTTACAGATGTATTGTTATCTAACAAATTATAACCTCAAAATCTAATACTTATTTGCAATAATTCGATTCCCCCGCTTGAACGTTTAATAATAAATGCATGATGGTGATTTAAAGGTAATTTCAAATCGCGCAAGCATAGTTTCATTGCTGTTGTTTTTTTTTAAACTCTGAAACCACTGAATCGATTTTAATCATTCATTCACCATTAAGAACTTTAGTAACATAGACTAACGAGACTAACTAAATAAAGTAACATAGCCCCATAGGGTGGCGCTGTTGTCGACCGAGTTCAAAACCGCGAAAAACTGCTAGTTAAATATAAATTATTTGATATACTTTTCGCCTTTCTTTCGCTATCGCTTTCTTTTGATAGTTAAATAAATTGGGAGTGCAACCTATGGGGTTAAAAGCTTGACGGACGATTTAGCACAGTGGTTAAGAGCTTAGGCCGTTCCACCCAATGTGTCTAAGAGTACGGGACAAATCTTTGTGTGATCCACAATTATCTGTTCCGGTCTGGGTATTTGTGTATGTGAATTTTCATGTTTGTAAATGCACCCACGACACAGAAATAAATCCTAGTGTGGGGCTACGTTTTTGTGTATACAATTCCTGTAATCTATCTATCTATCTATAACCTCACGCCAGATCCCTTGCGGGGTAGGCAGAGAGTACAGAGTTCCAACAGGTTCTTTCCTTACATACCTCTCTGGCTTCCTCAACTCTCATAGTTTGTCTCATACACGCTCGCCGGTTACGGAGACTCTTGACTTTTCCATCAGGTAAGACTCGGTTTATTTGGTCGTGGTAAGATAGTCTAGGTCTTCCCCGGTACCTGCATCCTTCCACTTTCACATTGTATATCTGTTTTGTCATTCTTTCCTCTGGCATTCTTTCTATATGCCCGAACCAACGGAGCATGCCCTTTCTCATCTTTACACCGATACTATCGTTCATACCTACTCGCTGTCTTACTATGCTGTTGCTAATGCGGTCGGTCAGCTTCACTCCGCACATCTTCCGCAGAGCTCGCATTTCTACCGCATTTATCCTACTTTCATTCTCCTTCTTACATACCCAGCTCTCGCTACCATATAACAGCGTTGGGACAAGAACTCCGTTATGTATGGCCAGCTGCGCCTTATGGCTTAAGTGCCGGCTCCCGAGTAGCTTTCCCATCGCACCATTCACTCTGTTCCCTGCACTCACTCTTTTCTCTATGTCAGCGGTGTATTTCCCATGCTTACTGAAGGCGCATCCAAGATATACAAACTCATTCACTTGCTCCAGCACATCGTTACCAACCACAATTCTTACATTTGTTCTGGTTTCTTCCCTTTCAAATTCCTGTAATGATAGAAATAAATAAAATATTTTACTTCTTAAACAGAAAGCAATCTGCGCATACAATATGAACATTTATTCCCGTGAATGTTTTCAGCACTTATTCAATTTCACGTTTTGTGGAGTCTTAATCACGTTTGAACTTGGACCAATCATTCAGTCAACATCCATAAGTGATGGTTATCGCATTACTCTCAACTCGTTACCGGAATACGCTGATTCCTGTATTCGTACAACCTTTTCTATAATGATCAGGGTCTTATTCGCTACGAACATTTAAACACGTAACGCGGCGCGTCAAGACAACTTTGTGAAATGATTTAATCTATCGGAAACTATTAAACCGATTTTTATAAATCTTTCACCATTAGAAAGCTACAATATCCAGAAATAACATAGACCCGGTAGGTGGCGCTGGTGTTGACCAGTACCCAGACCGAAACAAATAATTGTAATAGAACCCGCGACTATTCGACACAGTGGGCGGAGCGGCTTAAGTTCTTAACCATAGCTAATGCGATAGCGCGATACTTCAAATAACGTACAATATTTATAGTAGTTTTTACTAACATATTATTTGACCTATACAAGATGTAAACAACAATTACGTAAAACCTGTAGCCTAAGCACGAACTATTGAACATTATAATCCTAAGGTAGAAGATAAAGCGTGTTGTAATTTTTAGAGTTCGTGCTAAGGCTTAGCTCAAACAGGTTGATGTTAGCGAAAAACTATCGAATTAATATGCCATCCTTTTCACACACAGCAAATTTGTAGAATTTACTAAATATCTGACCGACGATCTTGTGAAAATCGCAGGAAGTCGTTGGATGCAGGTGGCATCGGACCGGTTACGCTGGAAAGCGATTGGGGAGGCCTATGTTCAGCAGTGGACAAGTATAGGCTGAGATGATGATGATGATGATGATGACTAAATATAGATGAACGTGATAGCACGCTTTCTCAACTCAAATTAAGCTAACTTCGCCTTTGTACATGTTTTGTGTGAATATTTCCCTATGACCGCGTGGTCCAACTGCTTAGTCCAACCAATCGGACTACGCGAACATTCTTTTCCTTTTGTCCGACTGAAGAATCGGACTATGAGGACTACAGATTTTTTAGAACACATAATAATAATATTAGCCCTGTTAAGAAACTGTGCCACCGTTGGGCACGGGCTCCTCTCAAACTGAAAGGGTTTAGGCCATAGTCCACCACGCTGGCCCAGTGGCGAACTTTGAGAAACCCTTAGGCATGCAGGTTTCCTTACGATGTTTTCTTTCACCGTTCAAGCCAGTGATATTTAATTTTTAATACGCACATGCTTTCGAAAAGAGAGAGGTGCGTGCCTGGGTTTGAACCCGAGACCTCTGACTTTGCAGTCCAACGGTCTAACCACTAGGCTATCACTGCTTTAGAACAGATGTGAACTTTTATTTCCTATCGATCCGATTCATCGGACCATGAGGAATGACGAGTTCTCATATTAAAATCACGCGGTCACAGGGAAATAAATGTTTTAACTATCCAACGTAATTTTGTTCAGTAAAGAGTAAAAAAAATCAGTTAAGATTTTATTTTTAAAACAATAACTCAAAAGCTTGGTGAAATGTTGGCACATACAAATAGGGTGTAAAAGCAAGACAGCTAGACAATGCGAGCTGCGATGCGGAGTGCGGCGCGCGGCGCGGCTCCATGCCTGAGATTTCAAGAGATTTGTACAAAGTCGCTGGTATAAGATAATATATTTCGAATAACGAATACTTGCAATATAGTTGCAACTGTTCGGAAAACTAAATCTATATATTCCAGATATTTTCCATCAATCTTGATGGTAGTCTTAAACGACCCATATACTAGAGGGTTAACTAATATCAAGACTGCTAAGGGGTAAGCATGAATAGACGTTAGCGTAACTATATTCTGTTGATATAACATATTTTTCACGCTACAACTTAATAAACATGCATGAGACAGGACGCTTTGTCAACAACAATAATGTCAAATGGTTTGGGAAATGACTCCTTTGGTCCATAACATCAACAGACGCTCACACCACATGAGAAGCGATGATTTTAAAATCAAATTTCATATAACATACTTTGTAATATACATAGTTGTAATATAATTATACTAATTATTTTATTTGTATGTCAAAAACATAACACTACTTTTAGTTAGGTGTTTGTATGAAATAGTATTTAGTTCCCGGTATAACAATAGGTAAAATTCAGTGAGCACTCGAAAAAGCTTTTAAACTTTTGACGAAAGTACTTAGGGGGCGTCCATTAATTACATGAGGGGATTTTAGAGATTTTTTGTCTCCCCCTTACCCCTGGTGAGATTTCGTGAGATTTGGCACAACCCCCCTCACCCATCGCCCAATCTCACGTGAGATTTTTCAAAATGCATGTATCTCGTATATGCCTGGGATTTATTCTAAAAATAAAATAAATAATTTACTTAATATTTTTATTTAAGACTTATCTAGACTACTATTTAAGATTTCTGAGAAAGTAAACCAGAATTACAGGGACAAGTAAACAATGAAAAGTTAATAATTAAACAATTACCAGTAACGAAACAATTACGAGTATAAACAAAGCAGGTCGGACCTGTACGTGCGTCGCTGCCACTCAGCTTGTAGGTGCGCTACAACGTTGGTCGAGTCGCGCGTTCGGCTGGCAGTGGCCCGTAAACAAACGACGGGCTAATGTGCAACTTTGCTTCGTTTGAAAAATCTCGTTAAGTATTATTGAATATGATTTGGCCATATTTTAGTAAATGCTTTAATTAATTAAATACTATTTTCTCGCAATTTTACTCTGTTTCTTGCGAAACAAATTACGTGATATTAGCCGAGAAGCCCCCTCTCCCCCTTAAACACCTCACGTAATTAATGGACGCCCCTTATCTCAGTAAGAGTTAGGTAATACTAATGTATCATTGAATTATTTGCTAATTTCTTTAACTTTCGATACACCCCTAGTATCTCAGTGTCTTATGGAGCTTGTGTCACTGAGATACAGTGTAGATAATATATATTAATGAGGAGTACATACTATGTACATCATGTGCAATACATACTATCTAATTTATATCAAAATCATAAACTTTTTGAAGAATTGTCCATTACACGTTCTATAATGTTTCACACCGTCACGACTATATTCCCCCAAGAGGGATGGCAAGGTGTACTGTGTACATTCACTTTTCGCGGACGATGTTAGGTCCCATGTTATAAGGGGCAAGCCTTTTGCCATATACTGAGCACAATTCCAGACACCGGGACTGATACTTATTGTGACTTTTTGACAGCAAAAATACATTTGTCCAACCTAGGCTAATATCTAGCTAGGATCATATAATGTTTCGCATACTTTAATATGAATTTTAATAAGATTTTTAATTAAAGTAGTATTATCTAAAAATTTTCATTTAACACGCGCAGTACATCAAACAAAAGCCGGAGAAATGGATATTTTATATGTGTGCGCCCTTTATCTAACTGACGAACCTCGAAGATCTCCAGTGGAAGATCCTTGGTGGAAATAAAACGAAACGCGAACGAATTTCCTCAATGCTTTCTACAACTGGAACATGGTTTACGGTGTCAATGCAATTTGTGAAAGCTATTTATTCGAGAACGTTCTTACACGTATCAAGTAAACATGCCCACTACTTAGTTATGTATACTAGACCAGTACACAGCTCAGTGCAAGTACTTTAAAAGATGATGCAATATAAACAGACTGTTGCTCATAGAATATAATTCCAAGTACTGTTTTGCTTAATCAGCTTAACTTGCCTCAGCTGCGTATTAATCATGTAAACAGATATCAGGTTACTTGTTTAGTCTCAGTCCAATTCTCATAACTGTTTTGCTAAATAAGCAGATATCAATTAATAAGACGTATAACGCGTGGGTTCATTCTAGAAGGAGTAGTTTACTTGACGATGCCTATAAAAGCCATCGCCAAGCAAAGTACATTTAATATCGACTCAGCTCTCTTACCGTTCGCACTAACGTTAAGTAATATTAATTGACTGCATTAATATTTTGAGTATCTATTATTAATTTGTATTGTGAAATAAATATATTTTTATAAAGTCACGCCGGCCTTTATATTTGACTGGCGCAGCCGAACGGTAGGATTTCAGTCGCGATAAGTGTTGCAGTAGTCATACCAGACAAGCTCAACGCCGTGCAGGAGTACAAGCATCGATTCCGGACCACAATCGCCTGGCTGAATCCTAGAAAAAGACCTACCTTCGAACAAAGAAATTTTGTCAAGAAGTGCCTGCAGATACTCAAAGAGCGGATATTCGGCATGAAAAATTGCAGCATTGTGTGAGTTCTGACCTTTCCCACATGTTCCTATTTTTCTGTCTATTCTGAATTTAATTGGACAAGCATCGCTAATTTCATTCAGACCCCGAGCCTGTAATTCCGGTCAAAAATCGCGGGAATTATTTGGATAAAAGGATATCGCATTATTAGACAAGCATCGCTAATTTGTGATTAGAATTTAGGATCTCACGGGATTTAGACACGCATCGCTAAGCCGTAGATCACCACTTAGGGCCGTAAGAATCAGACAAGCATCGCTGAACTTACGTAAAACATTGTCGTGTTTATTGAAAAAGAAAATTACTTCCAGTGGGGTGATCACAAGGTCCACTTGAGAACGTAAAATATTGAAAAGAAAATAAATCTTAATGAAAAGAAATTAAATATTATAAAAAAAAAATAATAAACGTTGTTCTGCCTATAAAGGCTAAGTTAAATAATAATTGATAAGAGTTATATTTTCGGACAAAAATCGCCGAATCTATTAACTTTTTTCTATTATAAAATTTTTATTGTAAACTTTTTATGTGTTATTTTTAAATTGTATTTTTTTTTTGTGTGTTATTTTAAATTGTATTTTTTTTTTATTATTTTGTTTGTGTGTAATATGTATCTTATTGTGTTTTTCAAATAGTAAAATTGAATAATAAGTGTTCAAGATATTGAAAATGAATGAAATTCAAATTATTCTGAAAGAAATTCTCGATATAATTCCGCGTTACGACGGTAACGATCAATTACTAAATCTTTACATCCAAAGGTGTGAATATGTAGTTAGAAGCTTTTCAAGGGAAAATAATGCCGCGCAACAATTGTATATTTACCATAGTGTTACAAGTAAATTAACCGATAAAGCCGCGATACTAGTAAGCAAATGGATTAATATCAATTCTTGGGATAGCCTAAAGGAACTCCTTATAGAACATTTCGGAGATCCTGGAACAGAAGACTTATACGAGGATTACGTAGATGACACTGACCTTGAGACTGAATACTTATATGATTATGAGCCAGTAGCAATTAACGAAGTCATAGACGAAAGCCTCGACATTATAAATAATAACGATTTTTCAAAATTAAGTGAACAAAAAGATGCCCCTATAATTGATATTGAAGAACCCCCCAAGATAGTAAATATAAATTTTACCGATCCTTCAAAATTAAACGAATTAATACCTGTCGAACAGGATAGTAATATAACTATTAGGAAAAAAATACTACTTGATTCACTTTATAAAATAAAAGACAGTTTATTAGCGAATAACTCACCAGATAGACATACCCCAACTTCAATAAATATTCCATCTTCCGACGAAGATGAAATAATTATTATTTCAGTAAAAGCTACATTACATACGAATACCCCAAAATTCATCAGACTATTTCTTCAATATATGTATTTTTATTTAATTAAAAGGTTCAGGCATAATAAAATTAGAGTCCGAATGAAATCGATAAAATAAGACAGATTCAAAAAAAAATAAAAATTAATACCTTGGTTATACAAACCTGACAACCTGAATACTTAAGATATGGTACCGAAAAACTCGATTATAAAATTTCTAAATTTTCTAAATATTATCAGTCAACAACTTAAATTAATAAAATCATTTTTTTTTTTTTTAAATAAATCCAATATTAAATTCAAAGTTAAATATTTTTTTTTAGATTTCAACAGTAAATTACACGTTTTAACCGTGTATTGTTAAATTATTAAAGTTGCGAACGTTATTAGAAACACTGCATCAATAAAACTCGTAAAATCCCATTAAAAAAACGTTAAACGTCCTCCGCAGCTTCGCGCTCCTGATCCTCATACAGGCAGCCCAAAACCTGGCCCTTCAACTTCAGAAAATTGAAGATAATCCTGGAATCTTCCCAGTTAAGGAAGGACAAGCATTCATTAGCACTTATAATTGGAATATAATTAAAATATTAGATTTAAAATTTGTTAGTAACAGCATTGAATATAACGTTAACAAGTATTATGAAGTTAACGATTATTTAAAAGAAAAATTAAATGTATATTTCTTAGACGGAAATATCATAGATGCACAAATGCAAACTGAGTATATTATGAGTTTAACATTAGAGCGTTATAATCAATTAGTCCCAATAATTAGAATTAAAAGAGGTATTTTAAATCCCCTAGGTTCAATAGTTAAAGCCATTACAGGCAATTTAGATAATGAAGACGCAATCAGATACGATTCCTTAATAAGTCATATTCAATCTAAACAAAACGCTATTGATAACAAAATATCATTAGTTTCCGAAACAATTGGAGTATTAGTAAATCTGACAAACTCTACGAGAAATAATTTTATTGAAATAGACAAAACAATTAACGAAATAGAATCTATTCTGAATAAAACTCAATTCCAACATAGTAAGGAAATTGTCTTGAATACTTTCGATTTAATTATCCATAATTTTCAAATTTTGTTAACTAGGTTAGATGAGGTTGAAACAGCTATTGCTTTTAGTAGATTAAATATTTTACACTAATCCATTTTAGACATAGATGAATTGTTATCAACTCTTAAAGACATAGAGAAAATAGATAAATTAATGTATCCAGTAAATACCGATAATTTGATCAAAATTGTACATTGTATAGACATAAGAGCATATATTAAGGACAAACGAATAACGTTTATTATGTCGATACCAATTGTCCAATTAGATTTCTATAACTATTACAACCTTCATCCTTTTCCCATGTATAATCCTCATTTAAACCTAACATTCCTAATAACGCCTCAATATTCCCAAATCCTGGTCAGAGGGTCAGATATACTTCCACTATCACAATCATGCAAAGAAATAGACGAAGGAGAATTCCTGTGTTATGAAGATAATTTATCTGTCACTAATGAAGACTTATGCATTACAGATTTGATGAAATTTTCTTCACAAATTACATCATGTTCTCCACTTACAGTGAAATCCTCAAAAGTCAAGGTCAAATCTATTCGGCCTGACACATGGTTACTATATTCAGGAAAACAGACATTTCTCACAGAGCACTGTGAAAATGATTTCAACCAGTTCAACATTTTTGGCACCTATATATTAACCTTAGATAATGAATGTGAAGCTAAATTAGAGAACATCACATTAAGGAAACGTCTCATTCAATTAACTAATCAAGTCTTCCATCAAGTTCCAGTTATAAATTTACCAAGCATCACAGCAGCAGAGAAAATCTACAAGCAGCCAATCAGCCTAGATGAGGTCAACTTAGAAGATCTTCAGTTCCTGTCACATGTGTTAAACAGTAAAAGTGAAAATCTCAGTGAAAACCACGTATATTCAGTGAATGTGCATAGCATAAGTTTAGGTTCTATAATCATTTATGTAATATTATTAATTGTGCTTTTGATTGTTTTATATATTTATAAGTCTGAAATATTGTCCTTATGTAAACATAAGCAAAATCAACATTCTCAAAAATCGAACGCTGATTTTGAACTTATGGAGGGAGGAGTTATGTATACTAGACCAGTACACAGCTCAGTGCAAGTACTTTAAAAGATGATGCAATATAAACAGACTGTTGCTCATAGAATATAATTCCAAGTACTGTTTTGCTTAATCAGCTTAACTTGCCTCAGCTGCGTATTAATCATGTAAACAGATATCAGGTTACTTGTTTAGTCTCAGTCCAATTCTCATAACTGTTTTGCTAAATAAGCAGATATCAATTAATAAGACGTATAACGCGTGGGTTCATTCTAGAAGGAGTTGTTTACTTGACGATGCCTATAAAAGCCATCGCCAAGCAAAGTACATTTAATATCGACTCAGCTCTCTTACCGTTCGCACTAACGTTAAGTAATATTAATTGACTGCATTAATATTTTGAGTATCTATTATTAATTTGTATTGTGAAATAAATATATTTTTATAAAGTCACGCCGGCCTTTATATTTGACTACTTACACGCGGGATCTACGGGATGTTGCCAGCGTTATTATTAATTTTACTGCTTGCAAAAATGTAATACCAAGAACCACCAGTTTCATGATAAATGCTTACTCAATTCTTCACTTATCCAATGCTTATCCACTTAAGACTCGTATTAAGGTATTAAAAGTTTGTAAATAGACATTCCGAATGTTACCCGATATTTAGGTGCGCGTACTTCAACACAAGTTAACTTCACAAGAGGAACATAAGAGGGCGCAAATGTAAATATATATCATTTATATATCAAATTTAATTTAAAATGATCTATTTCAAAACCAGCTTTTATAGCTAAAACAAAACGGAGATAGGTATTTTGCTTAGTTGAGGAGTTCCTAAGGTCTTTTTCCGGTTCCATCTTTAGACCCTGGACACCATTTGGGTCTACAGTACTCGATAAGACAAATCCAACGAGCCCAAACACGGCGGGGTCACGTTGAGTAGTATGTTGGTTCCCTTGGCCACCTTTCCGCATAATTATCAGACCCTGAACATTATTTGGTTATAAAGTACTTGTCAGTTTTTAAACATGACGTTTTTTGCCCTTCTGTGTGGAATGTTTTTTTAATAGTTCTTGCTGCCTAATCATGTAAATTATAAAAATCTTCAAATTTTAGTTCATTCAATTATTTATATTATTTCATTTTATTTCATTAAGTCATTAAAAATAGCTATCCAATGCCTTACCATAAAAATCTCGATGTTTCTTTGCATGTTCTATTATAAAATACATTGAGTCTAATGATGTTTTAGGTGTATGATAAGATAATATTAAATTATATTCGGAACCATAAATATCATTATGCAAAAACGTCACGTCACGTCATTATATTCACTTGATGACCTTTTATTAAATGAATTGCTTGGAATTTACTGTTTTTTCTATGTCGTGTAACACTTTACTAACAAGTGATACAAGTTATTGATTTATACCCATAAATGATTGTGCTTTATTTGCTTTTAATGAATAAGTAAAACGATATTCGCCAAAAATGTCACTCAATGAATTTTACCTTTATACCCACGAAATTGTTCCATACAAAATGTTGATACTTATTCTACCGAAACGTTTAAAACTCCTTTTTTTTAAATTTTCGGTTTATCGCCATAGCTGTTAGCATTGATAAAAACGGACGAAGCAACCTTTTCAGATTTTGCGCTCCCATCCCTTACATACTGATCAAAACTAAAATAAAACTTCTATGTTATTACTAAACGTGGACTACGAATATTATACTTTGATTCGATTTCGATCAATAGTATCATAACGTTTTCGGTCGGAATCCGGAGTCTAGGATTGTTGTCAGTACTATGGCAATAGATTCGCCCCTGTTAAGTACATTAGGAGCTAACGTCGTCGACAATACAGAAATAGTACATCTCTTCGACCCCCAGTCAAAAAATATAAGCGTGACGGTAATATTTTTTTATTAAATAATACGCTACATACTCATTATTTATTTTGTGTCTCCCGCTTTGCAGAGGAGGGAAGTTTGTTGCGGGTTCCAAGACTCCCGGGACACCCCAAGGTTCGAACCTAGGTGTTATCTAAGGAGACTATTGTGGATCCTAGCTTACAGGAGTTACATTAATGGCAAAGTGGGGCGGGATAATCAAAAAAAAAAGAAATACTCATTATTTGCACGTCTAAATTTCGCCTATGGTATTTAATTCACAGTACGGGCCCAGTTTCCTACAGACACAGCGAGACAGCGGGTGTCACGCTGGCGCGCGGCACAACTGCGCGCGTCGTTATTGCACCATGGGATACACAGCTCCGGAACATTCCAACTGATTTTTAAACTAATTAATCACTAATGATATTAGTATGCAGTTCATATATGACAAATATGAAAAAATCTCAGGGGTAATTCGAACTACACTATTGTACCCGGTATAATAGCATTAGGCTCGTCCTCTATTACATTGAAATCCAACATCCATACTAATTATAAATTCGAAAGTAACTCTGTCCGTCTGTCTGTTAGAGAAATCAAAATTCCTGGTTCAAGGCTACATTATAAAAAATGTTAATAAAACAAATATCACAACTATGAAAAATTCTCAGGTCGCAAATTAGTCTAGAATTGTGGTCGGTATCATGGCAATAGGCGCTCCCCCTGTTACGCTGGGACCCAACATAATAAACTAAATGTGGGTGTTCACTGTCATCTCTAACCACCCCAGTTAGAGAATATAGGCGTGTCATTGTTTATTTAATATTCAAAAAAGTATTTCTGATTATTTACACATCTAAATGTCTCCTTAAGTTATTTAGTCCACATTCCGCGCGCAGTTTCCTAGAAACAGAAAAAAGCAAAAAAAAAATTCAAGAAAAATCTGGCTTTTCGTACATACCAGCTCAATTAAAAATTAATAATTCAGACCATCCAACCTCCACGTGTTAACAACCTGTGTCTGAATGAAATTTATTTCACAGGTCAGAGGAAAAACATTGCCTTTTTGTGAGGAGATAACTCAAAATATAACGGATTTCCGTAGAATATGTGAAACCTTTTGTATGCTAATACGATCCCATTGTTCGGAGATTGAATTTTCGGGTTATCATGCTCAAGACTTATTCATGACGGATAGCTTACGATTGTAGATTTATGTGACACCAGTTGTTATTGAAAATAAGGAACTATTAAATAGTTACTCATACTTTTCTATTTTGAGCTAATTTATGTGACTATCAAGAAAAGTAGACTTAACAAGCAAGCCTAGTCTTAATTACGTTCTACACGAAAGTACTGGTATATTTTTTTATATAGTTTGGACGTCAAAATTAGACAAAACAAATTTAAATTTATTTGTTCAATAGAGTAATAGGAACAAAATCGGATCATTTTTAGATTGTTCATAATACTCGGTTCACACATAAGGAATAGTAGTAGATACGGGATTTGGAGAGGCACAGCACGTCTAGCGGTCTGTGGGAAAATTGAAACTTTATATTTGAGCGCACTTTATCTGACCGACGAACCTCGAAGCTCTCCAGTGGAAAATCCTTGGTCAAAATAAAACGAAACGCGAACGACTTTTCTCAATGCTTTCTACGATTGAAACATGGTTCCCTGCCCTCAATGCGATTTGTCAAATGTTTAGCCTCATTTTTAGTGTCCCTTAGCGAAATTAGGAAAATGACTGATCTGATTTCGACTGGCTGAAAGAGAAATTTCGCCGCAGCAATCACAAAAACCTGGGTTCAACTGCTAAGTCGAACAGGGTCATCATCGTTATCAGCCGAAAGACCTCCACTACAGGACAAATGCCTCAACAAAGATCATCATCACAACAATTGAGATATATAAATAATATGATGTTTTTAACAGAAAAACACTATAATTTCGAATTTGGTTGGGAAGAACCCCAGACATAAGTCAATTGTATACCAAAATAGCTTCAGTCACCAAATATCTTTTGTGTTTTCAGTCAAAAAATAACTAGACACAAACAAAAAAATGCAGCGGTTTTCTCAGATATTATATTACGGGCAGATTCCTATGCAAAACCTGCTTTTCTTTTAAGGCACTGGTTTTCCTTTTATTACTAACACGGTTCGAGTGAGAAAAAATATTATGATTATACAAGGTGTAACATAATAAACGCAAGACCTGAAAGTAGTTTGTTCTAAATCGATAACTGAAATGATTCCAACTATTTTTAATGTATCTTACATTTTTTTTTTTAATTTGCAAAAAATGCTTTTACTCCTACAGAGCGCTATAAAAAACTAAATTTATTCTTAATTCCCAACCCGTATTTCGCAAAATGCACACACACATGCAAGTTTCATTGTTAATTGGGGTATAAAAGTGCTTTAAAAGGGGGTGAAAACCTTTAAATTGGGAAATTTGGTTTTCGTTGAATTTATGAAGCAATTCTCTAATCGGAGTGTCTGAGGTCTTGCGTTTTTTATGTTACACCTTGTATATAGGTCTTACAAAAATAGTGAACAAATTTTTACTAACTTTTACGTAGTTGTAAATCATTATCATTGCTATGGTGAAACCGTAGCTCCAGACTAGGAATTATGTTTATTTATTTAAGGTGCATAGACAAAAAATGATAAGCACAAACACCCAGAGAAACAAATAACAATATAGTGATATTTCACCTATGATTTTAGAGAGAAGACTTTTGACCAGCAGTGGGACAGTAGAGGCTAATATTATTATTATCATTATCAATAGTCTAAACTTAGTTCCTTTTTGTTTATTTTTTAAGCATACTGACTCTGTTACGGTAGGTACGTATGCAACAATTTATTTCAGAATTTCAAGTTTTACCTAATTTGAGGGCTAACCACATAAAGATTGACGTTAGCGTAATGCTAGCCTGTAATCGTGCTTTCACGATCATGTTTTTTTTGTTTATAAATTGTAGTATAACAAGGACGATATATCAATTCGCTAGCGTCACGCTAACGTCAATCTCTTCGCGCTAATCCCTATGATATTAACCATGATCTGCGTATTGTCTAATGTCGATAACCCATCTTTCAGGCCCGCCTCTGCCTTGTGTGATCTCTCTTGGTCTCCATTCTAGTCTCTCTGGTTCATTGCTCTTGAACGTGGACAATGCTGAACAGTAAAGATTTTCATACTGCCTCGTTGGTCTATTGCACGTCTATTGGCATTTGATGCGGGTGCCGGTCACGAGATCCAGAAGCTCAAATTTCAGGTCAAACAAAGCTATCGGTGTTTTTCTATTAAAATGATCTTAATAGTAGTCTGGTGTCTGAAACTGTGTCCAGTATAAATCCAATAATGGTAGTATTAATTGTTTTTTATTAATCGCTCTATCTATATCACCATGCCAGATCACTTGCGAGGTATGCAGAGAGTACAGAGTTCCAACAGGTTTTTTCCTCACAGACCTCTCTGGCTTCCTCCACTCATAGTTCGTCTCATACACGCTCGCCGGTTACGGTTTTTTTATAATCATAATAATTAAACTATTAATAGAAAAATAATATATGCGACAGCTAATTTTCTCTGCTGTTTGGTAAACTTTATTGTAACACAAAGCAAAAAAACACTTCTACTCAAGAACATCATGAAAAATTAAAAAAAGAAACCACAATACAATGCATAAAATAAAATGAGGCCCACACCGACACAAAAAGCAGGCCCTACATTATTGACCTAAAAATTGCTCGGGAATATGCCCGTGACAAGCATTGTGATACTCTATAAATATTTACGCAAAATTTACGAGTGTATGCGCCAGTGAATGAGGCCCGACCCCCGGTGACCACACATAATTAGATATTTGAGAAACGATCCCTACCAACTAATTGGGTGACTGCGCTCTAAATGGACTTGTAAAATGTATCAACTTGAATTCGTAAATAGGACGGTTTTTCTCCAACATACATAAACAATGATCAACATTAATCTATTCTATGTATTGTTTTATTATAAATATTTTATATTTTTTTTAAATACATGTAGCCACATAAGTACAAATGTGTTTTTAGGTAATATCAATCTCTAAGGAGCCACAAGGATAACAAAAGCCTCATATATGGATGCTGTCATAAAAAAATAAGATTCTTTTCGGAAATTCTTTAGACATTATCATAATCAGTCTAGAATTATTATGCAGTATAATGGCAATAGGCCCCTTTAACATTAGGACCTGACCAAATCTATGCAAAAAGTGGTTGGGCACTGTAAACTCCACTTGGAGAATATAGGTGACGAGATTTTTTTTTTATATACAATTAACAGACGATCTTTCACATCATGCAACTTTAATGAAATAAGACAATACCTACGCAAATAACAATAGTGTAACTATATAAACACAAATGATACTGACAACAGAATACCAATAAACTTTTCTGAAATTCGTACCTTCCCTTCGATATTTTGATATGTTATCAACATTCATCGAGGTCACACGGGATATTTTTCATCCCTATTCTTCTTAAAAGAATCAAAGGGATGCCAAAACTCGGCCCTCAATAAAATTCACACGGTAAAGTACTCGTAAAAATCACGCATATTCAACTGATATCAATAAACACGAGCAGTGAGCCAGTGGATTCGATGACGTGTTGACAAAATAATTATTTTTAATATAAAATTACAATATATAGGGCTTGTTAGACAGCTTTGAATTTATTTCGCGTCCCGTATTTTTTTATATAGTGTGTGATGCAGATGTTTATAAAATAGATTATTTATAATATAGAAGAGTGGGTTTTAATACAATGAAGACAATCGCTTCGGTTAGGTTAGGTTAGTTTAACAACGTAGGGATCCCAACAACATCCGGGATCCCGGCGCCCCGAGAGCGAGGCGCACAGAGTTGCACCGAGCTGCGCTGGAGACCTGGCGGTGCAAGCTCGCCCATACCACTGCCGGTCACGCCGTCATCACTGCGCTGCTGCCGGTCTTCTGAGAGTGGCTGGGGCGACGACACGGCGTCCTCACGTACCGTCTGACGCAGGTACTGTCCGGGCAGTATCTGTGGTGGATCGGTCGTGAGGAGGCGGAGCGTTGCCACCATTGTGCGGCCCCGGAAGACACGGCAGCACACACTTTGCTGGTGTGCCCGGCATTGGATGCCGAGCGGCGCCGGCTCGCCAGAGCGCTCGGTGCAGGGGGACAGGGGCTATCGCTCCCGACCGTGATATCATCCATGGTTGGGAGCGAGATCGCCTGGGCGGCAATGGCGGTCTTCTGCGAGGCCATCATGTCCGCGAAGGAGGAGGCAGAGTGGGTGCGGGAGGAGTCGTCCTCCAATACCGCTCGCAGACGGCGCGTTGGGCGCAGGCGCAGGGAATACGCCCGGAACGACCTTCGCCCACCGTAATCTCGGCCTGCAGGCGTCAGGGAGGGCACCCCGGTGCCCTAGCACTTAGCAGGCCCGCGTCGCAATAGCGCTGCGTCCGCGCAGCCTTCAAAAGGCGATAGGGGGGAGGCCGATCTCCCCCTACATGTGTCGAGGTCCGCGCCAAACTGCAAACCGAGCCCGCCGGTGCCACAGAGGTCATGCCAGTGACGATTCCTGTGGCCCGGCAAAAGGGCAGTACGACGCCGGGGGGTTTCAGTGGGTGCAAGCCCCACATAACCACCCGGGCCGTGCCCTCGGCCCGGGGGTATGCGCTAGGCATTTTCCTCCGAAAAAAAAGGTTAGTTTAACAAAAGCAAGTTTTTTGCTACTCTATGGCGACCGTCCTAACCACTGAGTTTGAGCCTAAGTCAGTAGCCGAGTAGGTATAGTATACAACCATTGTAACCTAGCTTTAACCTCACCAATAGTTATTTCATAGTTACTATACCATGGACTTTGATTACATATTAGTTAATTATAGTAGTAGGCAAATCAGGTTTGCATGTTTTCGAAATTGTATACTCCTGGATTCCCTAAGAGTGAGTGGAAGAGTGTGACGATGGAAAATCCTATTTTAATGGTGGAACTCTTATCTTTAAACCGATAGCAAAGCCCCAATAGCTATTTGTGCGACCTAGGGTTCGACAACACAAGATGTCGAGCTGATAGTCACATGACGTCCTTCCAAAACGACGAGGCAGTCGTATAAGGTTTAGGTTTTAATTCATAATAAAAAATATATCGTTACCAAAAATATGTTACAGTCCATTACAATGTTATTGTTTCAGTGTATACGAAACAAAGCGAGAATTGCGCGAGTCGGCAGAACGCAAAATATTATGTCCATCAGTGTTTACTGTACTCGTCTGAAATGGATTGCTACTTTATAATTTATTTTATTTTTCATTAAAATTATCGAATTCACGCCTTATGACTCACTCCAAATACGCTTTTATTTTGTAAGCTAAAAGGTTGTGTTAAATCCTTTTTCATAATTATATATTTATTTATTGATGACCGGCTCCCGCCCACCTAGTGAGTGGCGAGTCATCTTCAGATGAGTTTAATTATAGCTAATGTCTGCAGCTTTAGAAATAGCACAATTCTTGTTCATCAAAACCTTATTCCTACAGGTCTAGTTCTCTTTTTCTTTTACTTCTTTATCAAAAACACATCCACTACAGGGCATAAGCCAGTAGCTTAATCACGATCAACACATTTAATAGACCAAGCCTATTGGTACGGCGCAACGAGCGTCTTGATCAATCTTCAACGTTCATTTCAAACACTACCATAATGCTTTCAATATTAACATCTAATTGTAAGTATATATGAAATAAAACTTGTTTTTTGGATTTTATCGCGGTATATTTTTTGATTTTTAAGTTCCCGACGTTTCGAGTGCGTTGCAGCACCCATGGTCACGGGAGGGACTGAGGTTTTAGACGTCCAAACGGCATCTTGAAGCGTGCTTCAATTAAACATTTTATAAGCCGCCGAAGAAGATCAGTCAGTTTACCATCTGTCAAGTCTCACATCCCTCTACAAGATGCAAGAGTATACAAGCTTGATTGTGAATGTTGTCTCTCTTATATAGAACAAACAAAAAGACCAGTAAAACTCGGGTTAACCACACCCGCCATAACATTAGATTTGACAGACCACAAATCCTCGTGAAAGAACACCGATTCCTGCCAAGGATGGTTCGCGAGGCTATTGAAATTAAAAAACATCCTAATTTCAATAGGGAAGATGGCTGGGTGCTTCCGTTGACTTGGGATCCGGTAATTAATATAATCAAATCCAAAACCAAGCAGTCTGCGTAGATCGGACCAACACAAATAATTAAATAGTTTGAGTACCCTCAAACAACTATGCCTTTTGGACGTCTAACACCTGAGTCCCTCCCGTGACCATGGGTGCTGCAAAGCACTCAAAACGTCGGGAACTTAAAAATCAAAAAATAAACCGCAATAAAATTCAAAAAAATAGTTTTATTTCATGTGTAATATTTGCGTAAATGTAACAACTCAGTATACAGGTATATAATATAAGGCACTGTCTTATACTTATTAAACTAAGCTCCAGGACACAAATCAAGCGAGGTTAGCACACCTGTCGCGTCAGCGCTTGCGAATAATGCCTTGCACGCTGACAGGCGATAATTCATGTATTTACCTACATAGGTACGTTCACACATGGATAACATAACTATAGCTCATAAAGACCATGACTTATGCCAGATATAATGGTATCAGATGACGATATAACTTTCTTTTTACACTTGACACGAGTAGAATTGGATATGCGTTTGTTTATCGCTTAGTGAAAAAATAACACCATCACGCCTATATTCCCCAAGCGGGGGTAGCAGAGATATACTCAGTACACCCACGTTTTGCCGACGATGTTAGGTCCCATGTAATAGGGGGCGAGCCTATTGCCATATACCGGGTACAATTCCAGATTCCGGACTCATACTGGGAATTTTTCGTTAGAAAAACTAAATTTGTCCGACCTAGGTTTTGAACCCAGGACCTCCTGATCACAAAGCGATGTGCTTTGCCACCAGACCAACGAGGCAGTCAAAATAAATACCGTACGTAGCTAAAAATTTTCTAAATAACATAATATCTCTCTATCTGTCATTCTTTCTTCTGACATTCTTTCTATATGCCCGAACCAACGGAGCATACCCTTTCTCATCTTTACACGGATACTTCTTTCATACCTACTCGCTTTCTTACTACGCTGTTGCGAATACGGTCGGTCAGCGTGACTCCGCACATCTTCCGCAGAGATCGCATTTCGACCGCATTTATCCTGCTCTCACTACTATATAACAGCGTTGAGACAAGCACTCCGTTATGCATGGCCATGTTTGGCTTAAGTCTCCCAAGTAGCCTTCCCATCGCACCATTCACTCTATTACCTGCATTCACTCTACTCTCTATATCAGCGGTGTATTTCCCATCCTTACTGAAGGCGCATCCAAGATATACAAACTTATTCACTTGCTCCAGAACATCGTTACCAACCACAATCCTTGCATTCGTTCTGGTTTCTTCCCGTTCAAAAACCATAATTTTGGTTTTCTTTACATTTAAATGTAAGCCATTGTTCATGCAGTTGTCTCTCATAACTGTGACTAGTGTTTGCAGATCAGTGGCTGTTGGCGCTATCAAAACCGCGTCATCTGCATACAATAGGTGGTTTATCACTAGATCACCCATTTTTACCCCTTCATTCATCGCATTCAGTAATTGAAGACTTTTATCCAGATACAATAAATACAGATACAATAATGCAGTGATAGCCTAGTGGTTAGACCGTTGGACTGCAAAGTCAAAGGTCTCGGGTTCAAACCCAGGCACGCACCTCTGTCTTTTCGAAAGCATGTGCGTTTGTAAAAATTAATTATCACTTGCTTTAACGCTGAAGGAAAACATCGTGAGGAACCTGCATGCCTAAGAGTTTCTCGAAGGTGTGTGAAGTTCGCCAACCCGCACTAGGCCAGCGTGGTGGACTATGGCCTAAACCCTCTCAGTTTGAGAGGAGGCCCGTGCCCAACAGTGGGACAGTTTCTTAACATGGCTAATATTATTATTATTATTATTATCCAGATACACTATAAACAGTCTAGCGGACAACACGCAACCCTGCTTGACGCCGATTTTAACGTCAAACCAAGGTGACATGTTACCACCCACCCGTACGCATGCCTTGCTGTCCGCATAGGTGGACTGGACGGCTCGCAACAGGGTGCCGTTTATACCATACTCTGGCAAAATGTCCCAAAGTCTCTTTCGCACGACTCTATCAAACGCCTTCTCCAGGTCCACAAAACCGCAGAAAACCTTTCGGCCTACTGCCAGATGTTGCGGAGGGAGAAAACTTGACCCGAACATCCTCTCCCAGACCTGAAACCCCCCTGTGCCTCGCACAATATTCTATCGGACTTATCGCGCATTCTCCGTTCAATACTTTTACCATACACCTTAGCTGCCAAGCTGATCAAACTGATGGCCCTGTAATTGGCGCAGCCATATTGTGAGCCCTTGCCTTTATACAAGGGTACTATGACTGCGCGGCGCCAATCTGTAGGGACTCTACCGGTCTTCCAGCAAAATTTGCAAGGACCCAAATAGCGTCCCGGATAACATCATATAATTTTAATAACACATAAGCATGGAGGTGCTTTAACTGATTTCGTTTTTAGGTATTTGCAAACACAATAACAGTAGGCGTTATATATAAATTGTTACATTATTTTGAACCCTAAAATACTTCACGTATATCGCAAATTCATTTGCTAAATGACGCTCACATACGAACTGTAAACCGAATTACCAGCCCATAAACTACAGCGCACATCCACACATTACCCGTCCGGTTTAGAGATCACATCCAATCTGCAATTCAAATGCATTCGATATCGATTGGGAAATTAACTCAATTTGTAGGTGCCCTAAAATTTTACCATGACAAATCACCTGACCGTTTTCACGTGTAGTTACCCTACTAAAGGCTGAAACAGTTTCAATGTTTAATTCACCATTAAAAACTATATTATCCAGAAGTAACATAGGCTACAATCCTATTAATATTATAAAGGTGTACCTTTGTATGTTTCTGAACTGGATTAAGACATAAAATACCTTTTTACTCCGGAAGAATGTAAGGTTCCTATCTAAAGTTAACGCGGACGAAATCTAAGCAGACACTAGTATTATTATAATTTATGAAGATATTACGAAATAAATTACAAAACGCGTGCGTAGTCGCGGATAACAGCTAGTTATGGATATGAAGACCGAAGAGTATAATCGGCCCCTGTGCTTAGCATTCGTGGACTATGAGAAGGCCTTTGACTCGATCGAGACCTGGTCAGTTCTGATATCCTTGCAACGATGCCAAGTCGACTGGCGATACATCCAAGTGTTAAGAAGTCTCTATAACGCCGCGACCATGACCATCCAGTTACAAAACCAGCAGACCAACCCTATCTCAATGCATCGAGGAGTGAGACAAGGGGACGTTATCTCCCCCAAATTGTTCACAAATGCATTGGAGGATATGTTTAAGACGCTGGACTGGGACGGTCATGGCATAAACATAAATGACAGTCATATCTCACACTTGAGATTTGCAGACGACATCATCATTATGGCCGAAACGTTGCAGGATTTACAACAGATGCTGACCAGCCTAGCCGATTCTTCCAAACAAATAGGTCTCCGCATGAACTTAGACAAGACCAAAGTAATGTTTAACCGACATGTAGTACCGGAACCTGTTGCAATACATGGCGCTATTCTCGAGGTTGTTCAAGAATATGTTTACCTAAGGCAAACTCTGCAGTTGGGGAAAAACAACTTCGAGAAAGAGGTCAACAGAAGAATACGGCTGGGCTGGGCGGCATTTGGGAAATTACGTCGAGTATTTACATCGCCCATTCCACAAAGCCTAAAGACAAAAGTCTTTAATCAGTGCGTCCTGCCCGTTATGACATATGGAGCCGAGACGTGGACACTCACGGTTGGAATGGTTCATAAATTTAAAGTCACTCAGCGAGCTATGGAAAGGGCTATGCTCTGAGTTTCTCTGAAGGATAGAATCCGGAACGAAGTCATTCGACAGAGAACCAAAGTTATCGACATAGCCCACCGGATTAGTAAGCTGAAGTGGCAATGGGCCGGTCACATTAGCCGAACAACCGATAACCGCTGGGACAAACGAGTTCTTGAGTGGAGACCGCGGACTGGCAAACGTAATGCAGGACGCCCTCAGGCTAGGTGGAGCGATGACCTTCGTAGGGCGGCTGGCAGAAACTGGATGCGAGTAGCCGAGGATCGTACCCAGTGGCGTGCACTTGGAGAGGCCTATGTCCAGCAGTGGACTGTTATAGGCTGATGATGATGATGATGATGATGATGATGGATATAAATTGTCTTTCATTCTGTCATTTAACAGCTAAGCGGATATTACATGAAATATACACGAAAATGAAGCGTAAGATACGCATTATAAATTGTACTGATGACTTTGAAATTTGACTTAATTAAATGTAATTTATGAAAAAATCCTACCTACCTACTTTTCGCTTTTGTCTCTGTCAAACAGAAATTCTTAAGGTCATGTAGGTTAGAAATTCCCTTAACTAGGTTCCGTACATTATATAAAATTAGTGAGTTGTAAGAGAGGGCGGGACGGTGGCACCTGTTTCCGGCCGCGGACGGGGCACTAACTCAGCGATCCCCGATCCAACCGACGTAACATTTAATTCTTTGTCAAGGGCCTCGAAGTAAGCGGTAGGTGAAGCGGACTCCTTGTGTGATATTAAATCACACTCCTATAATTCAATCAAATACTCGGAAAAGAAGAAGGGCAGATGCTACTGTTGAAACGGTTGAACTAATTTCTATTAAAACATGGGCAATTTCTATAGGTAATGTAGAATACATTTTCAAATGTAAAAAGTATCATTGTTAAGTTATAATATACTGGAGAAGCTATTTTAAAACAAAAATGACGCGCTACTTGATAACTGTGGGCTTTCTTCCGGAAAACTTATATTTCTCGAATAGTTTAAACATTATCTCACTGAGCATAGGACATTTTTTTAATAAAAATTAACACTCGAACGTGTCACGTTGCGGAAAGCATCTGGCTCAAAGTGAGACAGACAGTATGCACACTAACAAATGCTACAAAAAAAATATTGAGACGTCTTTTCTACTACTAAGTACATAATAACCTAAAGACAAGCATTGTCTAGACACGTATTTATCAGATAACTGTAGTAACCTGCAAAACATTAGTGTTCATCATAATTTACTTAATCCCATGATAATCTGGATCAAATATATATATTGAATAAGAAACCATGGATCGTTCAAATATATTTGAACCATTTTATATACCAATATTTATTTGTTTAGAATAGAGTTCGCTTTTTACAATTCATCGAACATTTAAGGTTGAAATTTATAATTTTATCGCTAGTTTTATGGCCCTCACGTACACTGGTGCGGTTTCTGCTTCCACCGGCTGCTGCTGACTATTAACTTAATTTCAAATCCACTTTTTTCTTTAATTAACGCCTACATTGTTTTAGTAAATGTTCTACAATTCCTTTGGCAATAGTTTTACATTAAATCAGCAGTGTTGCAAATAAAAGCCTTTACACAAACGCTTTAAGAAAAAAACGTGGTATATTAGACTCTTCTTTTGTTTGAAATAAAACTATTTTACGGATTTTATTGCGGTTTATATTTGATTTTTAGTTCCCGACGTTCGTAAAATAGTTTTATTTCATGTGTAATATTCGCGTAAATCTAAGAGCTCAGTCTTCTTTTGTTTGGTTAGCTAGTTTGCTAGAGTTGGTCCAGATAACCAAAGGCCTGTAATTTTTAAGTTCCCGACGAAATCAAAATAAACCGCGATAAAATCCGAAAAAATAGTTTTATTTCATGTGTAATATTCGCGTAAATCTAAGAACTCAGTAAGAAAACATTAGTTAAATTTTGCAACGGGCAGTAAAAAACCACACCGTCACGCCTATATTCCCCAGAGGGGGTGGCAGAGGTGTACTGAGTACACCCACGTTTGACCGACGATGTTAGGTCCCATGTAATAGGGGGCGAGCCTATTGACATATTTCGGGCTTAATTCTAGACTCCAGACTCATAGTGGAAAGTGTTTTCGTGCTGGTTATTATTACTCGTATTATCCAATAATAATCCCTCAAATCTAAAAACTTAGCAATCTTTTATTAATATTTGATGAATGACCAAAATCCCATACCTTCCTAAGTTGGAACAAAATATAGTAACAAATAATGATTTTATTTGTTACTATATTTTGTTCCATAGAAAACCATAAAAGAACAAAGAGCAAAGCAAAGTCCCTTTTTAATACCTGTAGGTATTAAAAAGGGACGTAGCCTGCGGGCTCACATCCGCTGAGACAGTGCCGTTCCGCGCCCTGCTGACTGCAGGTATCTGATAAGAGGCATTTTACACTACCCTACTTCGTTTATTCCTGTATCGTAGCTGCATTTACGAACAAATTTCAGATAAAATCCGAGGTGATGTATCCAATACATACTGTCCACGGGCTATAAACAAATGAATAAGCAGAACATTTCAAGAAGTAACATCTACCTACTACGAGTACTTACGTATCCGAATATCATCTAAGGTGAAAATCTGGAACACCGAAGGTATTTACCGGACAGCTGATAAGCCGCGATCATTCAAATCTTTTTTTTAGATATACCTATAGTACACACAAATAGATGGTAGGTCTTTTGGTCGGGCTTGATCCAGTGAGCCAAATGGCCTATTATCGTGACTATAACAACGTCAATACTTTTTTATCAATGTATACCATTATCAAAATATGATCTTCTAACATACCTACATATCTACAAGGAATTTTGACTTTGATTTCGTTCTTCAGTAATCTTAAGAATAGTGTTATCATATTATTACGATTTCTGGGGTTTCGTTTCCTAGAAAAGCTATTACTCTCACGTACGTACAAGTAAATGCTTGGTATTTTGTATGATGCTAAATGAAAATTCCTGAATTCCTGTCTTTTAGGATTCTAAAGCAAGCAACATTGATTATTCTTAGAGCATGTAGTTTGTAGCTCAAAGGTAACAAGAAAAACACAAACTTTGAATCTATATTCAAAGTATAGTCAGTCATTTGAAACATTATAAAAGATTAACTGACATCTTTGATAATTGCGCTCTAAGATTTACGCGAATGTTACACGTGAAATAAAACTATTTTGGATTTTACCGCGGTTTATTTTCGATTTTGGACGCGAAACTTCGATCAATAGAGAATCTAAAATAAATCGTGATGTAATCCAAAAAGAAAATAGTATTATTTCATGTTAGGGAATATCGTCGGTCTAAGCAAACTAGCCACACTCCAAATGTCGAATTGGTGAGGACTTGGAAATGAAATAAATAACTGAGACTCTAAACCAGTGATGTTTATAATTTTTCAAGTTTATAATTTTATAAGTCAAAAATAAATGTCTTTAGAAAAACATTATCATAAACTCTATTTAGAAAACTAACGCAGATTGGCATACAACTGATGAAATTTCAGATTGGCTTGTTTAATGTTGTGCTGACGATATTGGTAAGGGGTGTAAGGGTGTGTAAGGGAGTCAAATACCACCATATGGCTTCAAGTCATCCTCACCTGCTCGTGGTACATCCAGCTAATCAACGAACGAGGCTCTGACGATCAAAAAATGGCGGTATAACCATAACCGTTATACCGCCATTGACTTTACTTACTGACGATTTAGCGCAGTGGTTAAGAGCTTAAGCCGCTCCGCCCACTGCGTCTAATAGTCGCGGGTTCGATTCCCGCACGGGACAAATCTTTGTGTGATCCACAGTTATTTGTTCCGGTCTGGGTTTTCATGTTTGTAAACGCACCCACGACACAGGAATAAATCCTAGTGTGGGGCTACGTTTTAAAAAAAAAACTGCGTGACTTAATACCGCAGATCAGTGACGGGCAGCAGCGGCACCGATGCGAAGAGTTACGCACTGCGATCGCCAACCCGCCAGCCCAGCGTGGCGATTATGGGCAAGCCCTCCAAATGGCAAGCCAAAACAAACCACGGCCCCCAGTTCCCGGCCGCCCTGCTATTCCGGATCACGGCGGCGGTCACGGTAACGGCAGGGTAGGGGGTGCGAAGAATCCCCGGGCTACGAGAGGCCGCCAAAATGAAATGACCTTGGCGACGTTTAATGGACGCACGTTACGGCTTGACGAGCACACGGCGCAATTAGAATCCGAACTCGAAGGGTTAAGGTGGCACGTTCTGGGACTGTGTGAAGTCCGAAGAAAGGGAGAGGACACCGTTACCCTAGAATCAGGCCACCTTTTGTACTTCCGAGAGGGCGATCAGCTATCCCAGGGCGGCGTAGGGTTCTTGGTCAATAAAACCCTCTCTGACAACGTTGTAGAAATGTCTATTGTGTCGAACAGGGTAGCGTATCTTGTTATTAAGTTAACCGATAGGTATAACCTAAAGGTTGTGCAGGTTTACGCACCGACTTCGGCACACTCTGACAATGAAGTTGAAGATATGTACGAGGACATATCGAAGGCCTTACACTTCACCACTAAGGCCTACTACAACGTTGTCATGGGGGACTTCAACGCTAAAGTGGGAGTACAAATTTGCAGCGAATCGGTAGTAGGATCTCACGGTTACGGTAACAGGAATCATAGGGGGCAAATGCTTGTCAACTTTCTTAAGAAAGAGGGGCTTTTCTTGATGAACTCTTTCTTTAAGAAACGGCCCCAAAGAAAGTGGACATGGCAAAGCCCCGACACTAGGACTAAAAATGAGATTGACTTCATCATAACGGACAAGAAGCACATATTCAGAGATGTCTCAGTGATCAACAGGTTTAATACCGGAAGCGATCACCGACTTGTCAGAGGCTCACTGAATATCAACTTTAAGCTCGAGCGAGTCCGTTTGATGAAGGCCAGGCTCCGGCCCAACCTCCTCCAAACCGTAGTAGAATCTGAAGCGTTCCAGTCAAATCTGGAGAACCGATTCGTTACCATGGAAACCACAAATGACGTAGACCAGGCCCTCACAAATGTAGTTAAAATCCTCAGGGAGGAAAGTACGAGATTTTGTGAAACGCGACGTATAAGTAAGAAAACGAAGCTTTCGGAGGAGACACTGCAGCTTATGAAGGAACGACGTGTAAACCCACCCAACACTTCGTTAGAGCAACGGGCACTCAACAAACGAATTAACAAACTGGTATGACATGACTTCCGATGCGCTAATACACGCGCTATTGAAAAAGCAATCGAGCAAAATCGGGGGTCGAAAGTTTTCGTTCAGTCTTTGGGGAGGAGCCATCTGACGAAGTTGTCCAAAGCCAGTGGGGACGCCATCACTTCTAAGCCGGAGATTCTTTTGGAAGTAGAAGACTTCTACAGCCGACTATACGCCTCGCATACATCTCGTCCTGATACCGGAAATGAGGATCCTAGAGCTACATTAAGCCGCCACTTTACGGAAGACCTGCCCGAAATCAGCCTAGACGAAATCGTGATGGCTCTTAAGCAGCTACGGAATGGAAAAGCCCCTGGAGAGGACAGAGTTACAACTGAACTATTAAAAGCAGGAGGTAAACCCGTGCTAAAGGAGCTCCAAAATATCTTTAACTCTGTCATCTTTAATGGGAGAACTCCAGAGGCTTGGGGTAGGAGCGTGGTCGTATTGTTTTTCAAAAAGGGTGATAAGACCCAACTGAAGGACTACCGCCATATTTCGCTCCTGAGCCACATTTATAAGCTGTTTTCAAGAGTTATCACGAATCGTCTTGCGCGAAGGCTTGACGAATTTCAACCCCCGGAACAGGCCGGGTTTCGAAGAGGGTATGAAACCATAGACCACATCCACACTATACGGCAGATTATACAGAAGACCGAAGAGTATAATGGGCCCCTGTGCTTAGCATTCGTGGACTATGAGAAGGCCTTTGACTCGATCGAGACCTGGTCAGTTCTGATATCCTTGCAACGATGCCAAGTCGACTGGCGATACATCCAAGTGTTAAGAAGTCTCTATAACGCCGCGACCATGACCATCCAGTTACAAAACCAGCAGACCAACCCTATCTCAATGCATCGAGGAGTAAGACAAGCGGACGTTATCTCCCCCAAATTGTTCACAAATATATTGGAGGATATGTTTAAGACGCTGGACTGGGAAGGTCATGGCATAAACATAAATGGCAGTCATATCTCACACTTGAGATTAGCAGACGACATCGTCATTATGGCCGAAACATTGCAGGATTTACAACAGATGCTGACCAGCCTAGCTGATTCTTCCAGAACAAATAGGTCTCCGCATGAACTTGGACAAGACCAAGGTAATGTTTAACCGACATGTAGTACCGGAACCTGTTTCAATACATGGCGCTATTCTCGAGGTTGTTCAAGAATATGTTTACCTAGGGCAAACTCTGCAGTTGGGGAAAAACAACTTCGAGAAAGAGGTCAACAGAAGAATACGGCTGGGCTGGGCGGCATTTGGGAAATTACGTTACGTATTTACATCGCCCATTCCACAAAGCCTAAAAACAAAAGTCTTTAATCAGTGCGTCCTGCCCGTTATGACATATGGAGCCGAGACGTGGACACTCACCGTTGGAATGGTTCATAAATTTAAAGTCACTCAGCGAGCTATGGAAAGGGTTATGCTCGGAGTTTCTCTGAAGGATAGAATCCGGAACGAAGTCATTCGACAGAGAACCAAAGTTATCGACATAGCCCACCGGATTAGTAAGCTGAAGTGGCAATGGGCCGGTCACATTAGCCGAACAACCGATAACCGCTGGGACAAACGAGTTTACGAGACGACTGCATGATCAATGGCTTACACTTGAATGTGAAGAAAACCAAGATTATGGTTTTTGAAAGGGAAGAAACCAGAACGAATGTAAGGATTATGGTTGGTAACGATGTGCTGGAGCAAGTGAATGAGTTTGTATATCTTGGATGCGCCTTCAGTAAGGATGGGAAATACACCGCTGACATAGAGAGAAGAGTGAGTGCAGGGAACAGAGTAAATGGTGCGATGGGAAAGCTACTCGGGAGCCGGCACTTAAGCCATAAGGCGCAGCTGGCCATACATAACGGAGTTCTTGTCCCAACGCTGTTATATGGTAGCGAGAGCTGGGTATGTAAGAAGGAGAATGAAAGTAGGATAAATGCGGTAGAAATGCGGGCTCTGCGGAAGATGTGCGGAGTGAAGCTGACCGACCGCATTAGCAACAGCAAAGTAAGACAGCGAGTAGGTATGAAAGATAGTATCGGTGTAAAGATGAGAAAGGGCATGCTCCGTTGGTTCGGGCATATAGAAAGAATGCCAGAGGAAAGAATGACAAAACAGATATACAATGTGAAAGTGGAAGGATGCAGGTACCGGGGAAGACCTAGACTATCTTACCACGACCAAATAAACCGAGTCTTATCTGATGGAAAAGTCAAGAGTCTCCGTAACCGGCGAGCGTGTATGAGACGAACTATGAGAGTCGAGGAAGCCAGAGAGGTATGTAAGGAATGAACCTGTTGGAACTCTGTACTCTCTGCCTACCCCGCAAGGGATCTGGCGTGAGGTTATAGATAGATAGATAGAGACAAACGAGTTCTTGAGTAATGCAGGACGCCCTCAGGCTAGGTGGAGCGATGACCTTCGTAGGGCGGCTGGCAGAAACTGGATGCGAGTAGCCGAGAATCGCACCCAGTGGCGTGCACTTGGAGAGGCCTATGTCCAGCAGTGGACTGCTATAGGCTGTTGATGATGACGATATTATTATGTAGTTAAATCGGAAAGTGTAAAAACGTACCAAGCTCTACCCACAGCCTGGTGTTCAATCACATACCTTGCTGTTTTTTATTTTGTTTCATCTTGAGTTTTCTCAAAGGGTAAAATCGGGTTACTCCTACCAATTTATTAGAACTAGGTATATATTAAATGTTTTACTTTGTTTTCTCGATATTCCTGTTATCTTTTTTTGACCGCGTTTACGTTTCAAAATGAACGTCTAATAATATAAAGGGTAATTAATAACCGGTCAAGTGCGGGTCAGGCTTTCGAAATGTGGGTTCCGTACCAAGATAGCTCCTGTCTGCCTTTCTTCCCATCACAGCTGTTTCCCGGGTAACCGGAACATGTAAAATTCGCTAATTTTGCATCGGTATTAACCTTGGTAATGCTTACGTATTGCAATTTTTTTTAATCAATGTTTTTTTAAACGCGCTTGTAGTGTAGTGGAGCCGCGATATTCTTAGCAGTCACAAAGGTTAAGCGGCGTTCAGTTTATTCTTAAATAAGGTTACAAATTTCCTTCGACGTGACAGGTTGCTAAAAATGTAGAATACCACAGAAATTAATTTAAATTAGTTATGAGGTACACATTAAAATATATAGGTATAAATTATAAATATATATTATAGGTCAAGTGTGTAGCACTCTAAACCGACGGAAATGTATGAAGAGATGTATGAACGTAGATGAAGCGAAAGAGGTGTGTCAGAACCGTAGTATGTGGCAAACTGTAGTCTCTGCCTACCCCAGTGGGATAAAGGCGTGAGTGTATGCATGTATTAAAATATATGCGAGACCTATTCAATTCAGAAAATGAATATTCCTTAATGTACCGGCTAAAACTTAATTTGATTTTACAAAGAGAAAAATTAATTAGCCCCAATGCATGCAGTATCTACTAACAAGGGGCCTTGATCATTTAAAATAGCCAGAAGATCAACTGTTAAGATCTGCCACTTTTTAAAATTTAAAAATAATGTATGCCTATACTATAAGTAGTCCCACACGGATATATTCCTATCGTGGGTGCATTTACGAACATAAAATTAAAATAAAAAACACAAACGCCTTGACCGAAACAAATTTGTGTGGGTCACACAAAGATTTGTCTCATGCGGGGATGGAACCCGCGATTATTCGGTCCAGCGGTCGACTTCAGGTCTTAACCATTAGACAAAGCCGTATCACAATAGTTATCTTCTCTTGATTCAAAGATTAGAAAAGGAAAAGGTTAAAAATATGTTACAAATATTGTAGCTAAAATTATAATTATATTTCCGTTAAGTATAAGAATTTTAGAAGATGAAAAGCTAAACTTTGAATAAGCTTAAAGGTAAACGAGATATTAGATAAGTTGGATATTTAGGAAAGCATTTCAATGAATGTAAAAAACGTGTAAAACAATTCTTAAATTATGGGTTCCGTTAGGCTGGCTTTTTTGATGTGGAAGACAAAGTTTTGGGTCAGGTACGAGCATCAACGACACTATCACATTAACAAGTCACTCTGTGAACCGGCTTTCAATTTAATTACCCCTTCCTTGCGCTTTGTACTTTCAACCAAACTGCAGGTAGGTTGATGCCGAGCGGACACACAAAATAAGGTAAGTAATTTTATTATTTTAATCTGTTATTGTTTATGGTTTTGTGTTCGCTTTTTGCAGGTATTAATATAGCGTTCAGAACGGCACATATATCTTAAATTGTTCTCCAATATTTCATGTAATAGGGGTTCATGGTAAGAGGGGGTACGAGTTTATACTTTTAAAAGTTTTTTTAAGATATTTACAGGGAAAAAGAGTGGCGTTATTTCGGCACTCAATACCCGATTGCGCCCCTGCGACGACTGGTCTATACCCTGAAGGGGTAGAGAGGTGTATCTAGCACACCCAAACTATTGTTGGTTCAAATATGCTGCAATATGCTGCTTTTTGTGCACAATATTAAAAAAAAAATATTCCAGACAACATATATTCTATATTTGCAAACTCAAAATTATAAATTCCATTGAAAAATAATAATTAATAAATTGTAAAATAATGCAACAAAATAAATTTAAATTACTCTTCGGACCAGGCTCGTTCAGATTAGAGATGAGAAACGGTTCGCAACAGTCGTTAAGATGCTATTGTGACTACCGCGCATTCGGTTGATCAGGGATACTGTTTTTTTGAATTTTACATGAAAACCATCAGTACCATTATGCGCAAATATCCCTGATGCACTACAGAAATGAGGCAGCCCCAACATTATCCTGAAGATGTTGTTATATTGGGTCCGTTGATCCTCCAGCGCCCTTTTGGTATGACTGACCCACAGACTCCCCATATAAAAACTCTAACAATATGCTTTAAAGAGCGTCATTTTAACTTGGTCAGTACAAGGGGAGAATCGGCGACCCAGCATATTACGTCTGACCCCTAGAACCCTAAGCTTCCTCTCAATGTCTACGTCGTCCCTAAGGCCATCGGTTCTAAAATTCCTCAAATATGCTTTTCTCAAACAAAGATTCGTTTCTAAAAGAAAATATTTTCCTCTATATAAAGGTTTGCCTAATGTGTTTACCTTTACCGTTAGTCAATGACAATTTCACGTAGATTTCGAAAAATCCAGCAGCGTGGAGCCGGCATTTTAAATCTGTTATTATAAGGAGAACGCTCCATCAATTAGGACTTTGCGTAGACATAGGGGCTAGCACAGGAGGATTTCTCTGTCTTAGGCGTGAAATAACCGATTCATATGTGTTAGCATGGTATACCACAAAAGAACAATCAACGAAAAATCAACGAATCTAATGTTGCGCTTGGGATTAACGCGTTTAATCACCTCATAATTTCAATCTCTATTTGTTATAATGTGGAAATGATTGAGTATAATAATTTGCCTGTAGTATATTATAGGTCCATCGTGACCTGCTTATATCTGCTTACTGACATTTTATACTTAATTATAATTTATAATTTTATACTTAAATAGCATCGGAGGTCTTGGGTTCAAATCCAAGGTCGGACAAGTGTAGTTTTCTAACGAAAACTTCCCAGTACGACTCCGGAGACTGGAATTGTGCCCGGTATATGGCAATAGGCTCGCCCCCTATTACATGGGACCTAACATCGTCATCAAAACGTGGGTGTACTCAGTACACTTCTGCCACCCTCGCTTGGGGAATATAGGTGTGACGGTGTATACTTAAATAGCACTTAAATATAAAATTAATCTTCACACAACCGTGTGCATACACTTAGACGTGCTGGCAGCTCATGAAAGAAATAGCGGTTAATTTCATGTATTATATATTATAATTTATGTATTATATATTATAATAAAACAATCAGTCCGTATGATCACGAATTCTAACAATTGAATTAGGCTTAGGTAAATTGTGGGATTGGGCTGTTTATCAAAGGAGACATGGAGAGAGGTGCGGTGGCCGCCGGCGCAGCTCTTCAGGTGCCACGTGTCGGCACGCCTGCATAAATCCTATTGACGTTACAACTACTAAATGTTCTGATTTAAGTAGGGTGTTCATGTCTGGCTTAAGTCTGAAAATTGGGACCAAAGGGTTCAAGAGCCGACTGCATCTTTTAAGAACTTTCTCAAAGACTGGTCGAAACGACATGTGACCAAATGGCTTAGCACAAACACATTGACGTTAGCCTGACGCCATCGAGTTGATAGGCCATCCTTTTTATACTACAAATTTACAAAATAAAGATGAAATTGACGGTACGATTTTTCGATAACGACCCCATAACATCAAAAGCTAAGCACGAAAGCTTTTAAAGTCCCAAAACGAAAAGATTGACGTTGTCGTAACAACGTCGAGGAGTGTTGTCATTTACATATTTAGGTATATAAAGAGGTTTGCATATGTCTACTTTATTTTATTTCACTACTCTGTCGCTATTCTATTTAACTACATGTATGTTATATTTTTTTCTTATCAAAACAGTTTATACAGTAGTCTATACTACAATGGCAATTTGTACTGATAAGTGCAACAGTATCTTAAACGCAATGATTAATCATCATGAAAATATTAGAGCTCAAACAAATTATAAATGATTCCGCGCATTTTGTGGATTTGGTAAAATCAATACTATAACCAAATCCCGAAATATGTTTTTATAAGTTGGAAAGCGTAGCTTGGTCACTTGTCGACGTATAGAATGTATCGAGTCTGTTTTATTTTTTTCAAACTGTAGGTACATTCAACAACTTCACCAGAACGGTATAGACTTTACTCAAAAATCTAAGAAATCAAGTTATGGTCATAGAGGGCTATTGAAAGGCACTCTATCTGGTGAATATTAAAACAGCAGCGTTTTAATGGTAGAATTAAGAAATACAACACTTCGGTCTTTTTCACTTTCCCTCCCTCTATCCGCGCTCGGTTCTGAAGGGACGTGATTAGTTATCCAAAAAAAAATATTTTTTGAGATAAGTCACTACTGTTCTGCAGGTGCGATGTATGGCAAAGCGACGACAGTGGTTTCGAATAAAATCGTTAGCTAGTTCACTCCTCTTCAGTTGTTATTATTACGATTTCTGTGGTGGGAAGTAATTATAACACGGGTATATATACGGGTACTTTTATGACAAATATTTCTTATGCCTTCTAACCTCGAGGGATTCGCAAAGATGTAAATGTATAGAACCGATTCCCAAAAAAAAAAATTCGGTTTCTATGTATTATTATTTGTATTCTATATTCGTCTTATCAAGGCCTTATTTCCTGTAAAAATGTATTTTTAAAGCTCAAGTGAATACTGTGAGTGATCGCTGTTATCTAATAATCATGAATTAATATGGTTGATAATAGAAGCAGTCGATGATTTAAATAAATTGGGTTATATCTATTGTAGCTTAAGCTCAATTTCTCCAAAACGCGAATTATACAATTCAAATATTTTTGTACAACTGCTATTAAATATTATAAATCCATCCATTTATACTTCGTTTAAAAAGATAAAGTATTGGTGCTAATAAGTTCGAGCCTCGGAATCGTCCTTAATACCGCCTACACCTAATAACCATATATTGCAGGAAATTATGCCGTTCCGGAAGCGGAAATGAATGCGAGGAGGTGGAAAAGGTAAGGTGTTTCCGATTGATACAGGCGCCTTCGCTTTAACATCCAAGCCTATAATCAAAGTATTTAAAAGATTTAATTCACAACTGAATTAAACCGCTCAGCCCGCTTGATCGAGTAATTGAGCAGTCACTGGTTTGATTGAGCAAGAGATTAATCTTTGTGTGAACCACAAATATTTGTTTGGGTCTGAGTGTTTGTGTATGAATCAGAATCAGAATATTTTTTATTCATGTTAATCATTACAGGATTTATGAATCGTCAGAAAAGTCGTCACTTCGGAATGTCGTTCCTGTGGAGAAGAAGGGCAAGAAACTCCACGGTTATTCTTTTAAAATAAATTTTATACAAACTATTCGTCAGAGACAGGTGATCTCATTTACGCGTACAAAAAAAGTACACAAAAAATGGCATTATGTTAAATTACTAGAAGGAAGAGAGGGAATTTACATATATTAACACTAATAACAGTTGAATAGCTTGTCATGACTCAAGTGGAGCTGGAATAGCAACTATCCAAGCATTTTTATCTTTTAAATAATCTTCTATTAAATAATAAGCTTGCTTACGAAGTGTTCGTTTAACACAAGATTTGAACTTATTTTCACTAAGTTTAGGGACGTCAATTGGAATTTTGTTATAAAATCTAACACAGTGCCCCATGAAAGACGTGTGAATTTTTGACAGACGAAACTGCGGTTGATCTCATTTATTTCTATGTCGTGTGTTATAGCAATGCCTATCATCTAGCTGATTAGAAAGATCTAAATTTTTTCTAGTATACATAATGTGTTCATAAATATATTGACATGGGACCGTCATGATATTAGCTTCTTTGAACAATTCTCTTAAAGAGTCGCGACTACTTAAGTTATAGATGGCCCTAATAGCCCTTTTTTGCAAGATAAAAACAGAATGTCAGCTGCCCACCCCACAATAATATACCGTAAGACATGACACTATGAAAGTAGCTGAAATAGACTATGCTCGCTGTGTCCACATCAGTTAGTTGTCTGATCTTCCTTACGGCACAGGTAGCGGAGCTAAGCCGTTTACCTAAATTCTCAATATGAGGACCCTATTGTAACTTGAAGTCAAGCGTAATCCCTAGAAAAGATGTATCATTGATGAACTTAAATTTCTCATTGTTCAGTATAATATCATGTACTTACACAGTACTTTTTACATTTGGCAAAGAAAACCTTATACATTTAGTTTTCTTGTTATTGAGCACTAAATTGTTGGATGTAAACCAGTTATGTAGTTGAAGAATAGCATCACTTACTTCGTCAAAGTTATTAACATGTCTAACTACTTTAATAATCAAAGAAATCAGCGTCAGCAAATAACACTACCATCGCTCGTTTTGGTGTGAATTTCATGTTTGTAAATGCAACCGCAACACAAAAATAATTCCTAGAGTCGCTCGGAGACGAATCAATTCGTTTATTGTAATAACGGCTATACTTGTTTACTATTTATTATTAGGAAACAGTTAAAAAGTGTGTTAAAATGCGCACGGTTTTTTTTCCTATGTACATTTCAGTTAGTCTTATTATGAATTTTTTATCGATAAATGTCAGGAGCACTCCGGAGTCTAGTATGGTGTCCGGCGTAAAGGTCTTATTTCATAGACGCCTACTAATGTCCGCGAAATGTGGAACACAGGGTCTTAGATAATATTTATTTTTAGCGACTTAAACATCGATGGTTGGCATTTTCGAAACATTACTTTGTGAGTACAAAACCTCTTTCTTTGAAAACTTATGAAGATATGTACCTACACGAATAATATAATATTTATGTTATGTTTCTGAGAGATATCACGGAGCTTTCCGTGCGAATTGCGCAATTTTACGCATTTCGCAATG
Source organism: Phalera bucephala (assembly GCA_905147815.2). Taxonomy (NCBI): domain Eukaryota; kingdom Metazoa; phylum Arthropoda; class Insecta; order Lepidoptera; family Notodontidae; genus Phalera; species Phalera bucephala. Next base: position 15,471,591 of record LR990615.1, read on the forward strand.
TTTATACAGCTAAGTTCATTGTCATGTTTACCTATCAAACGTTACGACCCAACTGCGTGGATCACAACAATATTTTTCTCTTGATTGCTTGCAGACTTAACTTGCGGCGTTTACTGACGTCTTTGTTTATATTTTTTTAGTCAAAAATTATGCACTGCCCTTAGAATTATTGATGTATCATGAGTGCGTTTAGAAACATCAAATTTACATACAAAAAATTCCCAGGGCCCTTATTCACTATGACCAATTCCGATATTTATGTCATATGATTGTGTAAGATAGAGATGGAGAGATAGATGTTCTGTATGCCACTGGATTACCATTAAATGATTATTTCTCAAGTTATAGGTGGCATCGGACCGGTTATGCTGGAAAACGATTGGGGAGGCCATAAGTATAGGCTGGAATAATGATACACATACACATACACATCGTCACGCCTATATTCCCCAGAGGGGGTGGCAGAGGTGTACTGAGTACACCCACGTTTCGCCGACAATGTTAGGTCCCATGTAATAGGGGGCGAGCCTATTGCCATATACCGGGCACAATTCCAGACTCCGGACTCATACTGGGAATTTTTCGTTAGAAAAACTACATTTGTCCGACCTAGGATTTGAACCCAGGACCTCGTGATCACAAAGCAATGCGCTTTGCCACCAGACCAACGAGGCAGTAGAATAATGATGATGATGATAATCATTTCTCAATGCTATCTTACGCGTTATGTGTTTCATTGAGTATAGCGAATAAGAGCCAAGACCGAAACAAATGTAAGTAGTTCATACAAAGATTTATCCGGTGCGGGAATCATACCTGCGAATACTCAATCCAGTAAACAGAGTGGTACATTCACTAGGCTCTTTCCTCTAAACCATCAAACTGGGTTTATTATACTTTGCCATTACTAAGAATTTGCATTCAAGACCTCGTGATCACCAGCCGTAATATACGCCACGAAATCAACGAGCCAGTAAAAATCTTATTATATAATAATATTTTTTATTTTTATTTATATTTTATAAGAAATCATATTTAATAAAAGAATGAAATAATTATTATAGTATTCTACACTGTCCTTGCTTAATTTATAATATACCTACTATCGTGCTCGACTGTCTCAAAAACACACTTAACAAAATGTAATAAGATAACAGTTTGCTTAACAAGAGGTAAGACATACTTTTCTAAAGTTTTTAACGCCCTACTTCCTTACTGCATGTGCGCGCATCCCTAATCACATTTGCAATGGGAAGTAAATAGGATGCAAACAACTTGTTTACTACGCAAGCGTGGAATGTTATGTGTCAGACAGTCCTATAAATTGTTTTAAGATTTTAGCCTGGGGCTCCGTTATCAAGCCAGATCACTTGCGGGGTAGGCAGAGGGTACAGAGTTCCAACAGGTTCTTTCCTTACATGCCTCCTGGCTTCCTCCACTCTCACAGTTCGTTTCATACACGCCCGGTTACGGAGCCTCTTGACTTGTTCTTCAGAGGAAACTCGGTCTATTTGGTCGTGGTAAGATAGTCTAGGTCTTCCCCGGTACCTACATCCTTCCACTTTCGCATTATATATCTGTTTTGGCAATCTTTTGTCTGACATTCTTTCTATATGCCCGAACCAACGAAGCATACCCTTTCTCATCTTTACACCGATACTATCTTTCATATCTACTCTCTTTCTTACTCCGCTGTTGCGAATACGGTCGGTTACCTTCACTTCTCACATCTTCCGCAGAGCTCGCATTTTCATCGCATTTATCCTACTTTCATTCTCCTTCTTACATACCCAGAACTCGCTACCATATAACAGCGTTGGGACAAGAACTCCGTTCTGTATAGCTAGCTGCGCCTGTTGACTAAGTGCCGGCTCCCAAGTAGACTTCTTTACATCCTTAATATCTCGATTTGAGAAAAAAGGCTTTTGCTCAGCAATTAAACTTATAAAATGAGATTGAGTACAAGCTTAGTGCTAATAATGTTGGTCTTATAACTTCCAACTGTGAATTCTGTGTGCAGCAAACTCCGAAGCAGATAACTAAGTGTTAAGTAGCACTAGATCTATGTGGTATACTTTTAAAAGATCAAAGAATATGTATTGGATATTGGAATAGAGTGATGTGATCCTCCTGGTTCTACCGATCAACCCAACTGCAGACAGAATCCTATTTTTTTTCGTGTATGTGCCAAATTGAGTGCTTGTTAAAAATAAACGCTTGAATGTTATACAGATTTAACGTAATTTCAAATAACATGTATTTTTCGAATGTATGTACACTTGCCAATTGTAGACATTTTTCAACTGTTTGGTTTATTTAAATACAATATGTAATGTTTACTTAATAAATAAATACACATATGTACATTGTAAATGCTTGTAAAATGAGGTTTCCAATAACCAGCACTATTTGATCGAAACCAGAACGAGGGTGAAAATGCAAGCGAACAGTGCAAAGCTTGTGCAAAAATAACTCATTGTACGTGTTAATGTTTTTAGTAGGTTTATACTACAACTCAAAACATATAATCATCTGTTTTAGCACAAGCCCATGAAATCTATTATTTAAATATGAGAGCGTGGGACCGGAAAAAGGGTTTAGTTTTGTGCCTTTTGGTTTTAAACATCAGAAGCATCGAGGGTTGATGCGACTAGCGCGGGCTGTGTTTGGCAACTGAACAATTTTATTCGCCAGGCCCAGTCACTTTATGAATAGTAATTAAGCCGCGATGCTTGCTAGGGAGATGGAACACGCGTAGGAATAATATAAAATGCTATTGCATTACTGTTCATTGTGAACTTAAACCGACAAGGGACATACTAACTCTGACGTCTGTTGTGAGCAGACAGAGGTGTACTACATACTAGTTACCTTCAGCCGAAAGACGTCCACTGCAGAACAATGGCCTCCCCCAAATATCGCCACCACGAGCGATTTTGTACTGTACGCATGCATCCGTCATAGTATCCGTCACAATAGTTAGAGATTGTCACATGGAATGCAGTGAGGTTAGCTGCTCTGTGATATGTCCGACAGCTCGCCCCGTTGCCAATCAAATAACAATGCAGCGCCGTCCGCGATCTAACATCGACTATCCGTCATCGCTTCAGAACAAACACACTCAAGCAACTATAAAAGGCATTATGTGACTATAGACAAGTTTAAAAGGTTACTAAAATGAAAATAACTGCATATCTTCCATTATCTGAAATCATCAAATAATAGGATACTTATAATATTTCTTTGAACTACCTCGTTGGCCTGGTGGCAAAGCGCATCGCTTTGTGATCACGAGGTCCTGGGTTCAAATCCTAAGACGGACAAGTGTAGTTTTTCTAACGAAAAACTTCCCAGTATCAGTTCGGAGTCTGGAATTGTGCCCGGTATATGGCAATAGGCTCGCCCCCTATTACATGGGACCTAACATCGTCGGCGAAACGTGGGTGTACTCAGTACACCTCTGCCACCCCTTCTGGGGAATATAGGCGTGACCCTGTTTTTTTTTTTTTTTCTTTGAACTATGTTGGTGCAACCTGCATCTAAATCTGCATTGTGGGCTATTTGTTTGGAAATCGCCCTGTGCGGGGATTATACCTGCGATTTCTTAATCCAGAGAGTAGAGCACCCTACACATTACTAGACCAAGCCATTGTAAAAAAATAAAAATATTCATAGGGGATCTGAAACACATTTCAAAAGAAAATCTATAAGTCCATAAGTAAATTCCAGAGGTTATGCCGAGGGAATCACCCTATTCTGTCAGAAAGTATTCTGCGTTCCCCGAGGTACACATTCTATTACAAGTAAATATACAAAAAAGTTGGTAGAGTGGAATGTTTCGGAGCAAAACTGCTGGCTAAAGATGCAGACGACGATGACGGCACATTTTAATGACGACTTGAACCAGTCGTTAAGAGCTTAAACCGCTCCGCCCCGTAGATAGAGAAGTCGCGGGTTTGATCCTTGCATTGGACAAATTTTTGAATCGGAACGAGAATATTTTTGTTCATGCAAGCCATTAAAGTATTTATGTATCGACAGAAAAGTAACAAAATGACCCGAGTGACTGAAGTTTGTGCGACCCACATGTTATATTTGTTTCGGTCTGGGTGTTTGTGTTTGTGAATTTCATGTTCGGAAGCACACCCACGACTCGACATCCGTAGTGTGGGCCTTTAAAAAAAAAGAATGTACGCCAACACTGGTTTTCTTTATTATTTGGAATATATTTACTTATCCCCGATCTTATTGCGCATTTGTATGGTAATATGTAAAAAAAACCACTGTGGATATGAAAGAACTGGTTTATTCCACTATACTGTAGACGCTTTGTAGTTGTATTATGTTTGGCCAAAAAAAATGATTTTTGCTTAGTTAGAAATAAATATCCTGCTTCTTTATGGATTTCCTTTGGCATAGAAATGATTATTAAAGTTTCTTGATCGCATTCTTAAAGGATATATTGTAATTATTTATGTAGCCATGCAATGAAGTTTTATTATTACCTGTTATTTTTTTATTATACTGTGTCCTTCGTTCTCGATATAAACATGCAGCAGCTCTCTCTACTCGCTTGGCAAGCCGCTAAATTTTTTAGAAACGTCAACGCCTCCTCTATGGTATCTGTGGACATAACCTCTGCGACCATTCTTTCTTTTAGCGTGGCAGCCGATGCCTTGTAATAAAGTTTTGGTCGACATTTAATTTAATCAAATAATCGTAGCAGTGAAATTATATAACAAAAGGTTTTTATATACTCAAGTGATGTTGTGAAATAAATTTAAAACATCGTATAGGCAAATTCAGAAATAATTTACGTCTTGACAAAAAAGTACATTCCAAAAAGATCAACTGATAGTTGTTTAATTGTGGCGTTTTCAGCTTAACATGTTTATGTATAATAATATCGAATATTTGGAGACGTGAGTTTTATTATAAAGTAAAGTCTTCACTCGAAAAGTAAACTTACGAAGTCTCATGTCCCTCTTCGTGTAAAAACAGTTTAACACGCAATATACCTGCAAACAATTATTAACCGTCTATAAATTGGCAAGGTAAAACCTCTAATGAGAGAAATTAGCGGGGACATTAATCAATAATGATTGTTAAGGATCGATGCCAATTTAAGGACACGGGCGATGTACGAGATGCATCGACGTGGTCCGCAAGACTTAACGGTAATTCAAGGACACGAGCGGTGTACGAGATGCATCGGCGTGATCCGCAAGACTTGGGGCCCATACGAGATATGTGCTGAAGGTCATACTACTCATAGGTTTCACCCATGAGGTGCTCCTGTGCAGTTCACATTTCTACAATGGTAAGAAACTAAAATGTTACCCAACATACATACCTTAAACAGTAAATACAAAGACTATTGCTATAAACTATAAGCAATTTGTGATATTATATCTCCTAAAGGAGACTTTCTGAAAGGGTAACTAAAGGGACATTGTTTATGAATTTATGAATAACAATACATTATTAATAACATAAGCCACCCCTTTGCAGAAACATAATGTTTTGCATTGATTTCATTATTAGACATACTTGTATAATAATCCTAAAATAGCCCAAAGTGGAGCTTATTACACAAAGAATTGTGCAATATTATGAGCACTTGTATTAAAAAGGTAAACCTTGCAATATTTATCCCTGAACAGGGTTTATAAACAGATGAGCCAAAGTAGTCTCTACTTATAACAATGCCTGTTATAACTGACAAGCAACAGAATTGTGGAAATATTCCAAAGATAATATCACAGTCTACCGATGCTGAGACAGGCAAGTTGTACAATAATTTGTGTTACACACATACATCCTTAAAATATAATATAAAATACCTGGTCTATCCAGTTAACATAAAACTAATAATCATCAATATTATCAGCCCAGACCCCTTGCAGGGTAGCCAGGGAAGATGAGTCCTAACAATACAGTCATGAAACATTGATTGGGATAAGAACCTTTGTGGTCAGCAGTATATATTTTGTATTAAATAAGGTTAATATAGTGGAGTACCAAGATGGAATTATAACTAGCTATTCATAAGCAGTAGTTTAAATTTCAAGAAACCACCAGTGTTGTAACCAATATGGAACAACAATCCTCATCCGGTGTGTAAAACTGTACATCTATCCACAAATGTATGTATAAATGTACCTACAGTGTACCTATCAGCCCACCAAAAACAAATCACAATGGACATTGGAAGTCTCCTACCAGAGAATGTGAGGTAAGAAAAGCTTGCTAGGCTTTTTACATAAAGGCTTGTTTTGTTTTTTTTATGTTACTGAAAAAATCAGTTAAACATTCAGGAATACAACATGGCTGTTACAAATAAACCATAATATTGGAGGCTAAAGGTATTCACTGACTTTGGTATGTAACAATGTATCTATGACACTAATAAAAATGTGTGTCTGTCTGCCTTCAACGGCAAACATAACTTTATGGGTTTTGTGCAAATACTGCAAGTAATCCAGACAAGTGAAGGTTAAATAAATCTGGTCCTACATATATTTAACATTATGTATAGAAACATTATTATTAGAAACATAATTTTTAATAATTGATATACAATTTATAGCCATTCTCATTAGAATTTAATTAAAGATGGATGATCACAACTGTGCTATAATCCTTATCCCACAAAGAAACTCAATGCTAATAATAGACATTAGAGTCATATTAAATATACTAATAAAAAATTTATTAGGAGCTATTCAGCTTTCTATTGGGTAATGAGTCCAATAGTTTTGGTTTTTGGTTGCGTCCTGCATCATTTATAGTGTAATTAATACATTAGAAATTTGAGACACACAGAGGAAAGATTATACATCAATTCATGAATTGAAGAATTAGATGTTTTTATTGTACTTTGGTTTGATAATATTTTAATCAATTAATAATATATAATCAAATAAAATTATTCAAGTAATTAATAACTATAAAAAATAGGTTTGTGTTTAGTTTTGAATGTGCACATTTATATTGAGCACCAGTGATGTTTCTGGTACAGTTAGGATATCGGAGATATGACACAAACACAACCTGCTACTATTATGGAAACAGGTGGTTTTAGAGCACTATACATGCTGTAATTTATTTAAAGGTGGTTCAGTGTAAAAGTATTGAATTGGAAATGTCATACAAAAAATTTGCATTTTTCATATTGTTACATTTAAATTATTACATCCACATGTTACATGTATCTTATTAATGTATCTATATATAAAAAGAAAATAAAGTCATGCAAATGACTTAATAATAATACCTATTTAAAAATTGTTGATGAAGTTGATGAAATATTGAGTTACAATATTTAAAAGTATAGATTATCTTAAACAAGAATAATCAAAAGTATATTTTTATCACAGGTATGATAAATATTAGGTAGTATCAGCAATAACCTTAGTCTTAGGGAACTTGATATTATTTATTTATTAATAATTATAAGACCACGCCAGATCCCAAGTGGGTAGGCGAGGGCGCAAAACATATTATTATGATATTAAATGAAATATGAATGATACGTAGGTACTACATGTATAAGTTAAGTGACACTCAATCCTCACGGTTGGAAATCTAGAACTAACTAAAAAGTTACTCACTACAGTTGCTACTTATAAAAAACAACCACATACAAAGAAGCAGAGGAAGTGTGGCATTTAAGGGTATGAAAAAGTTAAGTTATGAATAGGATTCCCAATATCATAAAGTTATAGTCCGTGGTTTGGTCTAGTTGCCTGTGACTTATTCGCTACTTAAGTCATTACTAAATTAGTAAATTTGAGTGTAATTTTCATCAGCAATATAACGGGTCAGGGGTGGCCCGATCGTATTGCCAAAAATGAATGTTCGCGGGCGTTATTGCGCAAGAACGAATTGTTAAGTGATACATAAATATTTAGGTGGACATAAAAATGATATCCGGGATAGTATAGTTAAGGTACATAGCCTTATGTGAGGAATAGCTCTAGATAAGGACATTAGTACAAAGGCCTCTAGTACAAAAATGTTAAATTTTGGTATATGTGCATCTTTAAAGATTATAAATATAACTAACATTAAATATAACCGAACTTTGACATAAAGGAAAATACTTTATCATAAATTAAATAAGTAATTATAGCAAAGCATCCTTATAATCACCAATAGAATTGGTAGCCTTTGTCTGGTACTGTACTCACAAAAGAGAACATTTGACAAAAAAAAAAAAAAAAAAAAAAAAAAAAAAAAAAAAAAAAAAAAAAAAAAAAAAAAAAAAAAAAAAAAAAAAAAAAAAAAAACACACACATAAAGCCCCACATGCCACTTGGAAGACACGTTAGTGGGGAAACAGGTTTCCCTGTCTTATTTGTCTTATATTGTTATAGATTGGGTACTAATATAGTTTGTTTCTAGATCTAGTACACAGTAAGAGTTTTCTATCGATCTCTATCTATATCGTCACGCCAGACCCCTTGCGGGGTAGGCAGGGGGGTGCGGGGTTCCAACAGGTTCTTTACTTACTGGCTTCCTCCACTCTCATAGTTCGTTTCGGAAGGGTTTTCTATGATACAAGAATTATTATAAAGGGATTAATTTCATATAAACAAAGTTCTGGATCGGTAATTCCTCAACTCTCGTTATATAAAGGGACATCTATAAAAAAAAAAAAAAAAAAAAAAAAAATCTTTATATAGAAGACATAACAGATGGAGAATGCACTGATATCTTGATAAGTAATGATTGATTATTATTACCCGGTAGTAATGAGTTAAGGACAACAGGTGTGCTATAACAGGTGCTTTAAAGAATTTTGTTGGGATGGATCTACGCTATATAACATAACATGTTATAGAATTTGATTAAATAAATTTATTTTGAATAAGTTAGACAGACTGGTTGTAAGAAACAATATAGGTGTATATATACTCGTCTGTATATATATATATATATATATATGTTGTATTTGTGTTGTATAGCAATGCAAACAACGGGAATGTGTTATACAAATGTACTCATGACATATTATGTTTTAGAGCTCACGCTTAAAAATGACATTCATGTGGTATACTTCAACTTTACCCTTATAGCTCTAAACAGCTGCATGTTTATATCGAGAACGAAGGACACAGTATAATAAGTGATCAAACGAACTTACCTGAAGTGAAGTTCGATCATTATTATACGAAGTCCTTCGTTCGAAGATATAAGTACCCAACCCGCCCTGCCCGTTGGTAAAGTTGAAATGTACTACTTCTAAAAGGAATGGTCGCAGAGGTTATGTCCACAGATACCATAGAGGAGGCGTTGACGTTTCTAAAAAATTTAGCGGCTTGCCAAGCGAGTAGAGAGAGCTGCTGCATGTTTATATCTTCGAACGAAGGACTTCGTATAATAATGATCGAACTTCACTTCAGGTAAGTTCGTTTGATCACTTATTATAGGATTTTTGGTTTAATATAACCTATAAAAATATACTATACACATTACGAAATATAACAGTTTTTTTTTAATCATAAGAATGCAACCATTTGATTCATATTTTTACTATAGAACCGTTACAAGGATATATTTACCTAAAAAACTATTGAAATTCTAAGCTTCTAAGTCAATATGAAATACGTTTCGCCAACATATTTTGTTGGGATATACTAAAATTTAGATTTAATTTACGAAGTTATAATCTGTGCGTACTAAGCGCTCTGGGCCGTAACGTTTGTCAATCTAGGGATGTCAATGCCACGTTGGACATCTGTCTAGTTTCGTTTAGTCGCAACCCTCATCTTTGGAGAAATTGCTTTCCGGATTTCTGTCACAGCCAGCCATGACACACCCTATTGTATTTTCTAAACATTCGGATCGCCAAGAGGGATACCGCATATGTCACACATATTTCTCAAACTGACGATAATGGAATGTTCGAAGGTACACATTTCAGTTATGTCAATAAATACAGAGACAAGAATGTGAGTTGTTTTAAGGTCCTTCTTTTAAAGGATTCCGGAAAACTGAAACTTTTATGAAATTGAATTGTGTATCTCATTAATGCTAAGTAGATAGATACACACACTTTGTAAATAAATTTGAAAATTTGTACATCTCTTTAAAAAAATTCTTACGGCTAAGTTGCGAATTTTAATATAAAAAGAGAAAAATATTAATACAAAAATATACAAAGAACGTCTACAGTTGAAAAATATAAGCCATTAAGAAATGTTTAGCCGAGCTAATTTAACTAGGGGCTCAGCTATCTCTGGGGAAATTACAATCTATGTGCGTATGCTGCTTTCAAATCTTAAAAACGAGTTTGCTTGGAACGCAAGCCGATTAAGCATTTTATTGTTTAATGTGAAAAAGATTGAAAACTATATAAAAATATTAATTTGCCTTTGGCCTTTGTGTAACTTATTTAATTTTTAAATTAAAGTATAAGATTAAATTTAAATAACGCGTATTAGAATAAAAATATTAGAATTTTTGTCTTAAAAACAGCTCTCCTGTAATTTATTTTTTTAATTCAGCCAGAGAGTTCCGAAAAGAACGAACCTGTTGAAACTCTGTAGTCTCTGCCTACCCCACAAGGGATCTGGGGCGATGAGGTAGATATAAGTTATTTGAGTTTCAGTCAATGAGTAAACTTGCTGTAGTCGTATGCTAATAATAATATCAGACATTTGTGTAGGTAAAGGTTAATAAGTGGAATGGTTTGACGATTGATCCCGGTGGCCGGTTAGCAGTCTCAATTTTACTGTCGCGCGGGCAAATGTGTGACGTACGCCAGGCAATAGCTCTGACAGCTGCCATTACCCCGGAAGTTATTTTTGAATGGCTATCCACGATCGTTATGTTGAAAAGAATTGATTTTATAAATTGTAAACTACGAGTATAGCCCATATGGCTATAATGGTCATTCCGGTAGTCATACTCGTGAACGGATATTGTGTGTGGGGACTGGTCTCTGATATGCTTTAGATACTTTCTTTTAAAAAAATAGAATAAATAAAAAAAGACAAGCCTTCCGTGTTTTTCGCCGGATCTTTTCAGTATCAGCCGCGTTCCGATTTGGTGATAGATTAGATAGAATAAAAGAAAATTGACCAATTGGAAGTTAAAATAAATTATTTGAGTTTGAAATTCCCCAGGCGAGAGTGAAAGATTTGATTGGAAAATGAATTTAAAAGTTCTTTTTGCATCTGATAGCTCAATCTTTAAGTAAGGTATTTAACATCATGCTGCGTCCCTTAAGCGCTAAGCAAAAGAAAAAAGGTCAAAAAGAACGCTAAGCGCAAACAAAGTAATAGAGCCTGCGCGCGATACGTTGCGACCGGATTAGCTTCGTGGTAAAAGGCGGTTGACACCGTGGGGCACAGTTAGTATCAAATATAATAAAAATTATAACCCTACATTCAACACACACTACTCGGGTTAAAAGGGTTTGAGTAGCAGTGTCGGACGTGGTGTCACGGGCGCGACACGCGTGTATACAGTCACCGCGTGGTGTCACACGCTGTCTACACAAACTATGTGCTCTAAATACACACCTATGTACCTATGCGTATATCATTGTACTAGATTAAAGGCGACCGTCCGAAAAACACCCCAGAAACTATTAGCATAACTATAGGTGTGGTTTTATTACATTTAATAATATTGAAACTTATAATTCGCCATTCAACACATATTCATGGTTTGAATCAGCACTGTCAGGCGGGATAGCACGGGCGTGCGACACGCGTTCATGCGGTCGCCGCGTGGTGTCACACGCCCTCTGCACACTTGCTATATGCTCTAAATACACATCTATGTACAGAAAGGAGCAATAATACGTACCTATGGTCTTTAGTTCATAGTCACCGTAATGTCACGTTTATAAAGACCAGCGTTTTTCATACAAACGTCAGCGTTACTATGAGAAAAATACTAAAATATTTACATACATATGCTCGTGACTGTGCGATTATCTTAATTTAGCTATTATTTAATAGGCTGCTAGCAATGAGTTGTGATAATGTTCACCAACATCTGTGAAATAGTATTACTGATTTGATAAATTAAGAATATTCAATATCTTATGTTGCTGACGATACATACCTATGTACTTCGAATATAGTTCACATCTTACTGACATGACTTTTATCCCTGGCTTACATTCAGCCCATTCAGCCAAACAGCTTATTACAAATATGTAAATGATAGTAGTGAGCAGGGAAACAGACATGGAAACAGACATGGAAATGAGCAGAGGTTTCCAAAATTGACATGCTTGCACTGCTCATATTGATGTCCACTACATGATTAGTCTAATCTAAATAAGTTGTCAGGAAACCAGACAAGGACTTAGTGGAATCAAGGATTTGCTCACGCAACTTCTACCAGCGGCTGTATTTACTTGACTAGATGAAGCGCGCCGCGCGTTGACCGCGCGAGCTGCGAAGCACAGGCGGCCGGTAGGCTAATGGAGCGGTAGCTCCGTTAGCTCTCACACGTGTTCCTATTTGCACGGAAACCTTGTTATCGCGCCCCATTCACCACTCACTCACTTTAAACACCACATAAAAAGAAAAAAAAACTCAATTTCCTTCTGTTATTATATAAATATCAGATTTCTCCGGGATACATATTTAATTTTTACTGCCTCGTTGATCTAGTGGCGCAGTATGAGTGGAAATAGCGAGTTTCTAAAAAAAAACACCGTCACGCCTATATTCCCCAAAGGGGGTGGCAGAGGTGTACTGAGTACACCCACGTTTTGCCGACGATGTTAGGTCCCATGTAATAGGGGGCAAGCGAGCCTATTGCCATAAACCGGGCACAATTTCCGAGGTTCTAGGTTCGAAATTTAGGTGGGACAGTCTGGTAATTTCTTTTTTTTGTGGCACAATTTGTCAGTCGCTACCTGGATAGAGTCTGGATCTGTGACCGGTATAATGGCAATAGGCTCGCCCCTATTGAGACCTAGCATCGTCGGCAAATTGTGGTTGTACAGTACACAGTAGGAATATTCCTGCCGTATCCACATCTGGGAATATACCCCACCTATGTGCATAAAGACGTGCGCGTGACGGTGTTTATTTTATTATATTTTTAAGCTGCATGTCTTATTTTTCCTTACTTAAGAATCTTCTGTATTTAAAAGAAGGGAAGTAAGGGCATCGAGAGGGTCGGTGAGAATATGGCGCGGGTGGTGGTAGCGACTGATAGGAGAGGAGTTAGGTGCATAGTCGGCGGCGAGAAAATCCAACAAAGAGTCTTACTTCATGATTTTTGAAGTAATTTGATTAGTGTCGGATTGATTGTGAATGTGCGTTTTCCAAACGACATCTAAAATCTGAACATTTATGAGCAACCATACTCAAATTTCTGAAACTAAAAATGAGAAATGACTGGTCAATTAAATGAAATGTTTAAAGGCATGCTAACTTACCTGAATATTCTGCGTAATCGTGTTACACGCCTGTTATGCAAACCTTAAGTAACTAGTACCTAAGTAACACGCCGAACGGCAACAGTTTGCATAACGAGGCACATCAGGTACTACAAACTCATTGACTCACAAGCTCGCAATCACATACGAGGGTGTCCTTCATGAAATTACCAGCGAGAGAGCAAGCTAGCGCAAACAACTTGTATATTGACACAGCAACAAGACACGAGTGTGTGCTAGCTATTTCAACCAACACACCCGAGGAAAAATCCCCTACCGTAATGTTAGGCTGTATGAATAAATCATACAGCTCAAAATGATAATAAGATTCCTCTGCTAACAAGATAGACAAACACACAATTATATTTTTCATAATGATTGCATGGGTTTATATGTATGAAATCCTCTTGTCACTTCGTAAACCGGCTTATTTATTTTACTTTTGTAATGCTATAAAATAAGCACGATAACCCAATATATTTAGCAGAATTTATTCTTATTTAAACAGGACGGCGTGTTGGAATCTGTTATGTAAATATGAGAGCGTGGAAGCGGAAAATAAGTTTGATGTTGTGCCCTTTTGCTTTACAGCATCAGCGCCTAGGCGACCAAACAATGTTGTTCGCGCACAACTCACCACTTTATGTATAGTAATCAAACCGCCGTCCTCCATTCATTTATCTCGCGAGCCACCAACAATGAAATGTAGATGAGGCCTTTCTGATGAGCTCCAAGTATTTTGACGTATTAAGCTTACGCTCCGAGTATTTTAATTATATACAGTGACGAGCATAAGCAACGAACTTAAAATAATGCCTTTATTATCGGTACTTACCGCGTAAAGTTCATGATTCGAAAACAGAAAACTTTATATAATTGTTAGTAATGGAATACCATTCTATTAAAACATTATTTACTAATTTGATAGTACCTATTGGTACTGTCAAATTAGTAATTTATATTTTAGAAAACGCCTACACAAAGCCTGATAAGTTTTGTGAAAATGCCTTTTACTGTCATTAGCAGATAAAGACTGTATGTAGAGTGTACGGGAGAGGTGCGCAAACCTTGAAAAAGGTGACAGTACTATTACCACGAATGACCTTTATTATAGCGAAATTCGCTGGAAACGAACAGAAATTAGCAATTTCTTACACATTTTGGTGGAGTAAGTATGTATGTATCTATCTAAATCATTACGCCAGTTCCCTTGCGGAATCGGAATACGAGTACGTATCAAAATTTATGTATCTACTGACCTGTGCGGTGTATTTACTTATATAACATTTTTCAATATTTTTTTATGTTAATAGTAAGAAAACAATTAAATTTGTAGCCATATCAAGTTTTACAACTTCTCCCGCGCAGAATTTGCTGTAGAAAATATAATACGCATATGTTTGCGTTTTATGTACAATAGCAGAGGAATGTGGTAGGATGCCAGTTTAGTTCTCATATTATTAGGAATATTCTTGTGCTGCTCTTAACGCTCGCCTTGTATAAAGAAAATCTTATTTGGTGACGAGAGATGTCTGAGATACAGTGGAATATCAGAACTTTTACGTTTGTCTGTTTATATGTAGTCATGAACAAATGCTTGATAATTACTTGAGGGAATTTTTCCCACATTTTAAACAAGTAACTCTGTACTCTCTGCCTATCCCGCAAGGAATCTGGCGTGATAATATAGATTAAATAAGTAATTCTTTAAATTTATCAAAAGTAGTATTATTATATTGATATTATTAATTTTTACCCCGCAAGGGATCTGCCGTGATGAAAAAGATACCTGCCTACTTTCTCTAAATTACAAATATATTTTTCTTTCTCTTCTTCTTAAGTAGAGGCTTATAACCTTTTCGAGTATAACTTAGCGACAACTATAAATACGAGACCGTCATACTTGAAAGCGGCGATCGAACTAAATGCACCTTAAGAAATGATATACAATAATATTTACAGGCCTACCTTGTAATGTGTTATTCTTCACTTCAACGAAGGGTTAACTACACTCTAACAGACACAAAATTTAGTATATAAAAAACATACAGATCAGAGACTGATCCGTTCAACCACAGAACGTTCTTTAACTATTTGGTCAGTTATCTATAAACTAACATTATCAGAAAAAAATGTATATACAACATCAAATACACATGACTTTGTGTCACGGCTAAGCCAAATAGGTATTCAGATCAGTTTAATGCGAGGACACCATATAATACATATTCAGTAAATTTCGCGAGGGTACAAATCAACAACCTTTGTACGTTTCAATCTCCAATAAAATACTTAACGTCATCAAGAGGAAAGTGTAACATTTGACACAGTAACGTGTGGTACAGGACAAACATCAATAACTTAACGTTTCTAACCAACTGTAATTTGTTTCTCCGGTGTCCGTATGTACCTACAACCAGAACATACTGTCCCGTATTATATCCTTTTTCACGAGACATGGGTACGGTGACGTTTTTTCAAATTCCATTTCACGCATATTGTATATAAAAATATTAAAATAGGGAATCCAAAAAACAAGAATTTAAAAATTAACCCCATATCTATTTTAATATGCATTCAAATCATACGTAATAACTAAAAAAAAATAAAACTCTATCATTCAATAACGTAAATTGGAACGGTTTGCGTTTTAGGGACTGACACAATGAAATCGTTATAATAGAAGAATTGTTTTTCTAAATGTACGAAATCAATTGCCGTATTCTTAACGAATATTATTCTGTCTATCCTTCTGAAAGACACGGTATACTCCTTAATAAAAACACGTAGATGCATTATCTTGACATAATAAAATTTCGTAGATTTTTATACAATAATTCACGAGAGACGATTGTATCGTAATATCTTTTTGTTTCCTAATTATTTTCATTAAAAACGATTCCTTTTTCGTTATAAATTACCTCGATACGATCGATTCTGTTTCATTCCATTTTATCATGGTCACATGTCTAGAAACGTCATTTTCCAAACGTCATCGTACCCATGGCTCGTCAAAAAGACAATAGACAATGTATCACAACGATATTGAACAACATTGTTTTATGAGACATAATACGTTACGAAGTATTCTGTTTGTTTGAAATAATATTTGGTAACATGGTCTCATTCGTTATGAGCAATCAAATACGTAGCGTGGTGCGTTACGATAGCTTCGTGAAATGATCGTTTAATGGTACTCCAGCGGCATGCAGGATCATTTCTCGAAGTTATCGTAACGCACCGCGTTTGGCCATAACTATAACATAAGTTTTCTGGTTTCTTAGCCCTTTCTAATGCTCCTACCGCACCTGCGTTAACACTAGAGGTCATAAGAAGTATCTAAAAATAACTCTTTGCAGCATCTAAAATAACGCATTAAATTTGGGCTACACCTGCGAAATGTCAGCGTGTTAATTGACGCATTACGTCACACATAGAGTAGGAGCATTAAGAAGATTAAAGGTGGAGCTGTTTATACCCTACATACAAAAAGTATAATTTTCAACATTTTCTCGCGATATCAAGGATTTTTATTTACTTTATATGCTGTCCCATAGAGGTAGGATTTAATTTACTCTATGTGCTGTCGCGCCAATCTATAGTTGTCAAAGTGACGTTGGACATCTGTCAGGTTTCTTACTATACAGGATTCTTGTCTTTGAAGAAATTACTTGCCGTCAAATGTCGCTACCAGCATTGACACGATTTCCTGTGCTTCCAACGCCACTTGTCTGTTTCCGGTAAGTAGTATAGTGCTACAAGGATCTTTTGGCCCGTGGATGGCATTGACAAGGGGGTGTTGGTATGAAATTAGAATGAACATGTAGTAATTTTTTTCTACATCCAAATCTTTTGGCTCTTTAGTTAAAATGGACGTTCCACAGGGATCGATACTGGGTCCGTTCCTATTCTTAGTTTACATAAATGATCTACCTGAAGTAATTAAAAATCGAGCGAAGATAGTGTTATTTGCTGACGATACCTCTTTGATTTTTAAAGCAGGTAGACATGTTAATAGCTTTGACGAAGTAAATGACGCTATTCTTCAACTACATAACTGGTATACATCCAACAATTTAGTGCTCAATAACAAGAAAACTAAATGTATAAGGTTTTCTTTGCCAAATGTAAAAAGTACTGTACATGATATTATACTGAACAATACAACTTGAGTTCATCAATGATACATCTTTTTTAGGGATTAAGCTTGACTCCAAGTTACAATGGGGTCCTCATATTGAAAATTACGGCTTAGCTCCGCTGCCTATGCCGTAAGGAAGATCAGACAACTAACTGATGTGGACACCGCGAAGATAGTCTATTTTAGCTACTTTCATAGAGTCATGTCTTACGGTATATTATTGTGGGGTAGGGCAGCGGACATTGAGTCTGTTTTTATTTTGCAAAAAAGGGCTATTAGGGCCATCTATAACTTGAGTAGTTGCGACTCTTTAAGAGAACTGTTCAAAGTAGCTAATATCATGACGGTCCCATGTCAATATATTTATGATAACATTATGTATACTAGAAAAAATTTAGATCTTTTTAATCAGCTAGGTGATAGGCATTGCTATAACACACGACATAGAAATAAATTAGACCAACCGCAGTTTCGTCTGTCAAAAATTCACACGTCTTTCATGGGACACTGTGTTAGATTTTATAACAAAATTCCCATTGACGTCACTAAACTTAGTGAAAATAAGTTCAAAGCTTGTGTAAAACGAACACTTTGTAAGCAAGCTTATTATTCAATAGAAGATTATTTAAAAGCTAAAAATGCTTGGATAGATGCTATTCCAGCTCCACTTGAGTCATGACAACCTATTCAACTGTTGTTAGTTAACATTTCCTCTCTTCCTTCTATTAGTTTAACACAATATGTACTTTTACTTGTAAATTGGGGAAACAAATAGCCATTCTCATAAATAGTATTATTCGCTTTTTTAACTTAGACTCACCTGATGACCAACCTACATTGTTCTCCCATACCCCACAACAGAATATAAATGAAAAAGTTTGTAATTTCTTATTTTAAAAGAGTAACCGTGGAGTTTCTTGCCCTTCTTCTCCACAGGAATGACATTCCGAAGTGGCGGTAGAGTCTTTGTTATTTTTCTGACGATTCATAAATACTGTAATGGTTTACATGCTACTTCTTTGATGGAAGACCGGTAGAGTCCCTACAGATTGGCGCCGCGCAGTCATAGTACCCTTGTATAAAGGCAAGGGCTCACAATATGACTGCGCCAATTACAGGGCCATCAGTTTGATCAGCTTGGCAGCTAAGGTGTATGGTAAAATTATTGAACGGAGCATGCGCGAGAAGTCCGATCGAGTGTTGTGTGAGGCACAGGGAGGTTTAAGGTCTGGAAGAGGATGTTCGGATCAAGTTTTCTCCCTCCGTAACATCGTAGAAAAGCATCTGGCAGTAGGCCGGAAGGTTTTCTGCGATTTTGTGGACCTGGAGAAGGCGTTTGATACAGTCGTGCGAAAGAGACTTTGGGACATTTTGCCAGAGTATGGTATAAACGGCACCCTGTTGTGAGCCGTGCAGTCCACCTACGTGGACAGCAAGGCATGCGTACGAGTGGGTGGTAACATGTCACCTTGGTTTGACGTTAAAATCGGCGTCAAGCAGGGTTGCGTGTTGTCCGCTAGACTGTTTATAGTGTATCTGGATAAAAGTCTTCCAAAACTGAATACGATGACTGAAGGGGTACAAATGGGTGATCTAGTGATAAACCACCTATTGTATGCAGATGACGCGGTTTTGATAGCGCCAACAGCCACTGATCTGCAAACACTAGTCACAGTTATGAGAGACGACTGCATGAACAATGGCTTACATTTGAATGTGAAGAAAACCAAAATTATGGTTTTTGAACGGGAAGAAACCAGAACGAATGCAGGGATTGTGGTTGGTTACGATGTGCTGGAGCAAGTGAATGAGTTGGTATATCTTGGATGCGCCTTCAGTAAGGATGGCAAAATACACCGCTGATATAGAGAGAAGAGTGAATGCAGGTAATAAAGTGAATGGTGCGATGGACTTGGGAGCCGGCACTTAAGCCAAAAGGCGCAGCTGGCCATGCATAACGGAGTGTTTGTCCCAACGCTGTTATATGGCAGTGAGAGGTGGGTATGTAAGAAGGAGAACGAAAGCAGGATAAATGCGGTCGAAATGCGATCTCTGCGGAAGATGTGCGGAGTCACGCTGACCGACCGTATTCGCAACAGCGTCGTAAGAAAGCGAGTAGGTATGTAAGATAGTATCGGTGTAAAGATGAGAAAGGGTATGCTCTGTTGGTTCGGGCATATAGAAAGGATGCCAGAAAAAAGAATGACAAAACAGATATACAGTGCGAAAGTGGAAGGATGTAGGTGCCGGGGAAGACCTAGACTATCTTACCATGACCAAATAGACCGTGTCTTAGCTGACAGGCAAGTCAAGAGTCTCCGTAACCGGCGAGTGTGTATGAGACGAACTATGAGAGTGGAGGAAGCCAGAGAGGTATGTAAGGAAAGAACCTGTTGGAACTCTGTACTCTCTGCCTACCCCGCGAGGGAGCTGGCGTGATGATATAGATAGATAGATAGGTTTACATGAATAAAAAATATTCTGATTCTGATTCTGAGTTATTTCAATAATTGGGTCTGCCCGGTTACTAATTAAAAAAGAACTTGGGCAAATTTCATAGCAAACAGCTGGAATCTCTGCGACTGTCATGAAGGGGCATTTCACTTGATGACAGCGTTAGTTCCGATTTTGGCCGCGGGCCAAAACATTCTTGTCGGACGGTACTTACAGTCGCACAAGGATCTTTTACCATCACTCCCCTGTCAATGTCATCCACGAGCCAAAAGATCCTTGCCGAAGTATACTTTTAAAACATGTCATAAACTAATATGGAAAAAATATGGCCTAATAAGGTCAAGAAATCTTAAATTTTTATACCCATAGTTATGGCAAGCGCGTGACTGTGCGAATGAAGGAGTGGCTATAAAATTGACCAGCGGGTGTAGGTTGATATTTACGATGATTCGTGTTAATAAAAAAAACTTATATAACGTTCGTTCTTAGCGATTATTAAGGTTAAGCAGCGTTCGGCACGGTTGTCTTGATCTCAAGGCAAGGATGACCGTTTGTGGTATTTTCATATTCGAGCGTATCTGTGCTTCGGAAGACACGTTAAGCCGTTGGTCCTGGCTACTACGTAATGTAGTAGTCATTAAGTCAATTTGGAAACGTCATAGGAGGCTTGATAAGTTCCAACAGCAGGTGGCCACAAACCTGCCTCCACCAATCTGCACTTGGTCCGCGTGGTGGAGTATAACCTAATCTTTATCACCTAGATTTGTAATTGAAGTCCTTTGCCCTGCAGTGGGATAATATATGCTAATATTATTACAATAGTTTAGTAAAAACATGCGCTACTCATTTTCTTATCCATTTCTGGATGGAATGGAAAATGGGATTTCCCGAAAGTAATCTAAAATTTGGAGGTTTTGAAACTAATTGTAAGAAAACTCAAAATCATTATTAGATAGTATCACTACTTTTTCTGTCTAAAATAGAATAAAAAGCTCCTAAAATGTGAAACCATCGACCAAGCAGGGTATCACGGAACTTGGATCACCTCTTATGTCACCTATTACGTGAGTATTTAAGATAATTTTCTTTAAATGTGGATACCAAAGCTATGGATAGTGATCTAAATATCTCTGACCACTTCTATGACATTAAGGACGTGAGATAATCTACTTAAATGCTCAAAGCATGCATTTATGTGTAGTCTACTTCATTGTCGCTTAAACGATATTTATATTGAAATTCTCAATACCGGCTGAGAGCAATGGATATCAGAGGGCTGAGCACGAAAAGATTGAGGATAGCGTGACGTAATCATGCTGTCACTTTCATGTTTATTTAGTAAATTTATAGTGTGACAAGAAAAGAACCTGTTGGAACTCTGTACTCTCTGCCTACCCCGTGAGGGAGCTGGCGTGATGATATAGATAGATAGACAAGGATGGCATATCAGCTCGCTAGTATCACGCTAACGTCAATACTTTCGTGCTTAGCCCTCAGTACGCATACGAGGCATGCCTTTTAAGTTTTGTCATTTGAAGAAAAAAAACACAACTATAACCTTATAGTACTTTTTATTGTTTTTCAAAGTACTCACCACGTAGCTTAATACATTTTCCATTCGCTCAAACCTGTTATTATTACATACGTACATTTATTCCACTCTAAAGTGGGGGCTGACTTGAAAGCGTCGACTGCTTCTTCACCGGACTGGAACCTTTGACCACGAAGACTTTTCTTACTTTTAGGAAATGTAAAGAAATTGTTAGGGCTTAGGTCACGACTGTATGGAGGATGGTCAAGAATTTCTACTTTTTCCTGCTTCAAATACTCAATCGATTGACGAGCGCTGTGTGAGCTTGCGTTGTCGTGGTGCAGGATGATGTGTCGCTTTGCGTTAGATTTTCGAAGTTCGTCGATGACTTGTGGTAAACAAACTGTGGTATACCACTCTGCGTTAACCGTTCTACGATCTTCAAGTACAATAGTCGCAACATGGCCGGTTTTCCCAACGAACGTGGCCACCATCTTCTTTCTGAAGTGCTTCGAGAACGAACAACTTTAGTCGGCTATGGCTCGTCTTGAAAGACCCAGATTATAGATTGTTGTTTGGAATCAGGATCGTAGGCATAGATCCAAGATTCGTTACCAATGATGATATCGTAGACGTGATTTGACTCTCCTTGGTTGAACCTTTGCAGAGTTTTCTTACACCATCTGACGCGGGCCGCCTTGTGATCGTCGGAAAGCATCCAACGGCAAATTAGCTTTCTCATACCAAGCGCTTCATGCAAGATCTTCTGAATGGTTATCCCTGAGATGCCTAATAGAGCCTCTATCTCTCGATACGTCACATGACGATCTTCGAGAATTAGTTGTCTCACAGCAATTATGTTATCTTCAGTGAAGACGGATTTTGGGCGTCCTTCGCGAGATTTGTCACTAACACTAGTATGTCCACGCTGGAATTCTAAATACCAGCGTTCGACAGTCCGCAGACATGGGGCTTCATCACTGAACACAGATGTTAGCTCTTCAAAACACTGAAGCCGTGTCAGGCCTCTTCTAAAGTTGTAGAAAATTATTGCACGAACATTTTCCTTAGAAAGATTCATTTTCGTACGTAACCTGACAGATTCCAATCGACGCTGTGACTAAACAATAGCATTAATCCTAATACTTCCAACTGTTTTGAAATTCAAAATTTAAACACATTTGAATATAGAACAGTTTCAAATTCAAAATTGCCGGGAAATATGGAAACGACAGAACTTAAAAGGCATGCCTAGTACCTACGCCGGAGGCGGTTATATATGCCCGAAATGGATTGGATTAATGTAAATTTTTATGCGAGTAGTAGTAGCCCATTAATAGTAACCTATTAATATATAAGTAGTAAATATTAATATGTAACTATTAACATAAAAATGCGTCTGCGAAGCTGAAAAAATTAAAAACAACAACTGAAAGCTTGGCCCAGTGGTTAAGAGCTTAAGCCGCTCCGCCCACTGGATCGAGTAGTCGCGGGCTCGATTCTCGCACGGAACAAATCTTTGTGTGACCCACAAATATTTATTTTGGTCTGGGTGTTTGTGTACGTGACTTTCATGTTTGTAAACGCACCCATGATACAGGAATTGTACCTAGTGCGGGCTACATTTTTTAAACAACAAAATTAGTGTTTAAAGAAATAAATTTCAAAAAGTATAAAAATAAACATCGTTACGCTGACATAGGTGTCCCAAAGTGGAGGTTGCGGGGGTGTTCTGTGTAAGCCACTTGTGTGTATAGATGTAATAAGTAGCGAGCCTATTGCCATGAACTAGGCACAATTCCAGACTCCGGCTGAATTACGAGAAATTGTCGATAGAAAAACTACGCTTTGTCTGCCTAGGATTCGAACCTAGTAGCTCGTGATTGCTACGTGCATTATTTGCCACTGAGCTAACGGTAGTCAGTATTTTTTTACTTATGTTATTTTATTCAGTAAGCTAAAATATGTATACTTGAATGCGTTAAAACATGAATGACAATGCGTCTTCAAAAAACTGACAGTCTGCACTTGAAAAATACAGATCATTAAGGATTGCTTAGCCAACCTATTTTCACTGGAGGCTCTAGCGCCCCCGGGGAAATTAAGAGCATCCTGCTTATGTACTGGTTTACCTACTCCGAAACTTCAGATTGACTTTGTTAGAAGTGATAATGATCTTGAGTCACAATTCCGTGACATCACCAACTTTCCCTAACTATTTAGACATAATGATGTAAACTTTAGTTTAGTAATAAAAAAAAACATGACCGTAAAAAATATATAACGTAGGTCACATAATAATTTGGTCTCCAATGAGGGGTTGAACCTGTGACTACTGATCCTGTAAGAAGAGTCTACACTTAAACCACTGTTGTGGTAGATAAAGCGGTCTTTATATCGTATATTGTCCCATTGCTCAGCAAACGTCTCCCCCATAGCGTTCCAGACCGGTTTTGGTACCAACCATCCCCGGGCAATCTTTTTGCATCGCCGCACCAAAATTTCCTAGGTTTTCAAACGTCTTCCATTTACTTACGACCTCTCTTTTTCCAATGTACAAAAGAGGATTAAAGTCTTTAATATACTAGGTATTCGAAATATTCGAGTGCCACTAAAATAATCTTAAACACCTATCGCAAAAGGCAGAATTTACATTACACTATTGCCTTAAACCTTCACCTAAACTGCGTTTAAACAATGTCAGATAGGTAGGTCGATATCATTCTGGGCCCTTTTTCACTATGAAACTAATTAATTAATAACGTGGCGCGGTAAGATAACAGTGTGATGATCGTTTAATTGTACTTTAGTGGCATACAACATTAAATAATACGTATATTTAAATGTAGTTTTATTAGGTTAAATTCTTCCTTTTACATTTTGCTGTGCTCGACAGGTTTCATAAAATATCTTGACTATGTAAAAATAGTGGATTGTCATAAATTCTTGAGTTTCGGGAATACTATTTCACGATCATTTCTAGAAGATATCGTAACCTATCGCTTTGGTTATACCGAATAAAATTCCAAGTTGCATTGTACTGACATCAAAAGGAAGAGAAAATGCTATTCTATAAAACCAACAGCAATATGAGCATAAAATAATGCGTTCAACACACGAACGAGTCTTAAGCACACTACGACAAGGATAAGCTACTTCAAAGGAGAAACCGGATGAAGGTATAATGCATGTTCTATTTAAATTCAGGCAACACGTGTCTTTATAAACTTGCATCCATTTAAAGTCGTGGAAACTTATTTATTCCCAGTTAATGAGCAGTCAAATAAAGGTGATCCTTATCTCTGTTAGTGTTGCCCAAAATCAGTCTTGGTCTTGCGGTTTTGGTCTTTCATTTTCATTTACATCTTTCCACTTTCGCATTGTTAATCTGTTTTATCATGCCAATAAACTAAAATAAATATTCCATCTCTTTACATAAGTTTCTTTTCTTTTAAGCAAAATTATTACTCTATCTCTAGATATCTATATCATTACGCCAGCTCCCTTGCGGGGTAGGCAGAGAGTACAGAGTTCCAACAGGTTCTTTCCTTACATACCTCTCTGGCTTCCTCCACTCTCATAGTTCGTCTCATGCACACTCGTCAGTTACGGAGACTCTTGACTTGCCCTTCAGATAAGACACGTTACGTTTTATAAATCTCATTTCATTACGAGTTGTACGTGTGCATGTAGGGGTAGGTATTGTTTCACGTAATAACTTTTGTCATATACCTATTTCCAGCTTAAAATGAGTGATATTTTGTTTGACTTATACCTTAGTCATTATTCCCAAAAGTTTCTGATAAATTTAGAATACTATCGATATTCTATCAAGCCATAAAAAACTGTCTTTATTATCATGCCAGATCCCTTGCGGGGTAGGTAGAGAGTACAGAGTTCCAACAGCGATAAAAATTTTAATAGTTAAATATTATTACAGCGGGCAGGAATGTTACCAGCCGATGCTGTTATGGTATTATTCTATACTGTATGCAGGAAGTGGAGGCAGAAGCATAATTAGAAATGCGGTCTAATACACGTAGACGAGTCCGGTCTAAGACAAGTATTGGCCTATACAAATAAATGTTTTTTTTTTTACTTTGACTTATCTTTGACTAGAATATTTACTATACCGGTCGAAACTGTTAAGGTACTGCTCTATGCTTTATGCAGAAAGTAGTGGCAATGGTATAAAATGAATTGGGCATGATACAAATACAAAAATCGTCATAATAAAACATTATTAGTGAAATGGCGCACCATCTTGTGCGCCATTTCAACAAACTCACATAGACTCATATTATTTCTGTAAAAATAAATTCCGGTGAATTCAGTTACCAAATAATACAATCACAAAAAAATACTTCAAATTGACTTCTTGTAAGTGCCGTAGTGTTTATACAAAATAAATTATTTAAATTAGAGTTTTTTTTTAGCCACTGTGTCATTTTGTGATTATTTATCACATGTATGGCGACAAGTTCATGCAGTCGTACCACCACCTTATCGCTTCCTCATTGACGCGTGGCCAGACTGCCGATGAAATATGACTGGTTATTGCTCAACGGACGATTTCGGACAATGTGCGAGCATGTCGTATATTTAATTAGGTAGGTACTCGAATTGTACCTATTCAATTATAGAAACTACGTTTTTCGTATCTATGGAAATCGGAATAATGAGACACTAAGGCCCGTATTACAGAACGTAAATCAGTCGTGAATTTAGTTTTAAAACGAACGTTTTAGTACAAAAATCAGCTTGTATAACTAGTTTGACGGACGATTTAGCGCAATGGTTAAGATCTCAAGCCGCTCCGCCCACTGTGTCTAAAAGTCGCGGGTTCGATTCCCGCACAGGACAAATATTTGTGTAACCCACAAATATTTGCTTCAGTCTGGGTATTTGTGAGTGTGAATTTTCATGTTTGTAAACACACCTACGACATAGGAATTAATTTTATTATGGGGCTACGTTTTATAGAAAAAAAAAAAATTTACGACTGTTTTATATTCTGTAATACGGGCCCTAGTGTCTCATTATTCCGATTTCCATAGATACGAATAGCGTAGTTTCTATAATTGAATAGGTACAATTCAAGTACCTACCTAATTAAATGTACGACATGCTCGCACATTGTCCGAAATCGTCCGTTGAGCAATAACCAGTCATATTTCATCGGCAGTTTGGCCACGCGTCAATGAGAAAGCGATAAGGTGGTCCGAGCGACTGAGATACCAGCGCCGACATGTCGAACATGTAGACCAGTTCGACGTAATATAACTACCATCAAATAGTTATACAGCATGACAGGATAAGCCAGTGGTACATTGACACTCACCGTATTAATTAGGGTAAGTATTCGATTGTTATTCCTAAACGAAACTCCTGCAATATATTTATACCAATATTATAAACAGGAAAGACTTGTTTATTTGTTGGTATCGAAAAACTCTAAACTGTTGAACTGATTTCAATAATTCTTTTACTATAAGAAAGCTACATTATCCAGAAGTAACCTAGGCTATATTGCAGTGCCGTAATAATAATATTTCGGCCTGAATTATGGTATTCGTAATTCATAAAGACATTACAATATAAACTCGTGCACAGTCGCGGGGTAACGGCCAGTTATCAATACTAACAGTTTTGTTTGTTCCAAGTAAAGGTCGTTCGTCACGACAACAGCCTGATAAGATAGAAATAGAAATTATCATGATTATGATCACCTCATCGAGATTCCTTTGTGCTATGATGCTGATTTTAACTGTTACAATGATATCTCTGTAGGATTTTTTCATGTTGTCTGAAACAAAAATATAAGTGTTTCGATTCTGAAGACTGCAGGTTTTCAGTTTGGCAATACGAAAGTCCTTTTACAGAAACAAAGTTATGGGTTGATAATGCCATTTTTCATAATAAATATAGCCATTCAAAGCCATATTGGCGGGTTTGAATTGTCAAGTTTAGTTTTTATTTTACTCTATATTCAAATTTTCTAATTTTAATTCCATTTTGTCATTTCGACCCAACACTAAAACGTTCTACTAAACTATGAATTTATTAGCCGAGGGCTCTGCTATTAGATTTTGGAATTGTGCCCGGTATATGGCAATAGGCTCGCCCCTATAGCATTGGATCTAATATCGAAGGCGAAAAGTAGGTGTACTCAGTACATCCCTACCATCCCTGTTTGGGGAATATAGGTGTGATAGCATTTATTTTTATTTACATCAAATGACTTTTTTGTTTCCTAGCAATATTGCAAAATTCATTCATCAAATTCGACAATAACAATAAACTAAAATTAGCCTTTTTTTAAACATTTCGTGTGTTTTGTGTGAACGTATTTAAACCAGCCTGTATGGGCGTATCAAAGCATACGGTACTATCTACATCTACTGCGTGAAAGTGTGTTATTCACTTTAGTTTAAATCTATTCTGATTTACTGTTCAATTAGTATTAGTAAAGCTATGAACTAAAAACATACAAATCATAGTTTAAATAATGTATAATAGATACGTACTCAGACTATTATAATTCCTAAGGGAATCAACAGCCTCAAATTTCGCAAACACGAAAACTTTAACTGAGCTACTCCATTGCTTTCATGTCCGTGACTTGCGTTTGGCGTCTAGGGTCCGAACTATAACGGTAATCTTTGTCGGGTGGACGTTCGCAATAATCGCTCACTCATCACTAATGACTTATTGTATATATGTATCTATGCATCTATAATCAACCGAAAGACGTCCACAACGACCAGCTACACAGATGTATACAACATTCCAAATGTTTGCATAATATGCAACGAAAAGGCAATGACATAAACTTAGCTGCTCCATAACTTTTGATGTTCGTGGCAGCCAGGGTTCGTGCAACGCCGGTAATCTCTGCCGATTGGACGTTCGTGGTGGCTCACTTGTCACTAATGGCTTATGTGTAACGTTCCCATTATTTATATAATGTCCAGGAATATAATTATAACATTGTAATAAGAAGTTTTTATTGACTATATAAACACATTTTTTTTTTTTTAAATAATTTAATATCGTTCGAATCACAAACTGAACAAATGTGTCTTTATCGAAAAACACTCAGTCGAAGTCTGGGAGAATGTAATTGTTCCCATCATTACATTCGGACCTAACATCTAACCGGGGAAGACCGTAGACTATTTTACCACTATGATTTATGTTGCAAGTCAAGCGTCTCCGTAACTGGCGAACGTATATGAGATAAACTATGAGAGTGGAGGAAGCGAGAAAAATATGTAAAGGAAGAAACCGTTTAATCTCTTACTCTCTATCTACCATCAAAGAATCTCGCATGATACATAACTTTCGTATTTGCTATTTGCCTATCCAATCTATGTCTAACTTATTTAAGTACCTACGTAAAATATATTTGGCATAAAAGCTCGATTGTCTGGCGGGCGGGCGTCACGAAGTGGCAATAATAAAGCTATCTAACAACGGGACTCGCTCGATCATTATTATTATTCATGACTTATGGGTATTTGTGCTGAAATATCTACAACAATTTATTTATTTAATTATCATATTTTATAATTTGCCTCTACGGTCATACAAGGATCTTGTGGACCGCGGCCAAAATCGGAACTAAAGCTCACATCCATTGAAATCTCACTTTATGACAGTAGCGAAGTGCCACTTGCTATAAAATGAACCCAAGTTCTTTTTTAACTAGTAAGTGAGGACCCGTTGGAATATTTTCCTGGAAATCGAAAAAATTTACTAAATGATAACCCTAATTTCACACCAGCGCCCCCTATGTAATCAATGTCATCTACGGGCCAAAATATCCTTGTCGCACTATAAATATTTTTTCTAATATTGAAAACTTTTTGACCCTATAGATTTTTGTATCTGAACAGATGAATTAGTAGTAAAAAAGTATATTTTAAAACAAGGTTTTATGAAGACATCTATTTTAAACGGCATCATAATTAAATGTGTATACAAAATGTCGTATCTATGCTGTAGATTGTTGAGAAGTTCCTTCGTCTGAAATTAATCAGGTCAAGTTTACCACAAAAAGTATTTATTTTATTTTTATTTATTTATTTTAGGAAAACTTACAGCTAGTGTAGTAATAATAATGTTACATAGAAAAAGAAGGCCATTTAAATGTTTCCACAGATAACACAAGTAATAGAGACAAAAAAAGTAAACCAGTAGAAGTGAAGACAGCACAGAAATCAAATAAAAATACGCAAAGTTACACAAAACAACATTTATTAAAAAGTAAATCAGCAAAAGAACTTTTTATTCAGCATGCGGTTAAGCTGAGGAACGCTGGTATGAAATAGGTCTACGTCTGTTTGGTTTAGTATTGTATTAAAGAGCTTAGCTTAGCTTTAGCTTAAAAATGCTATTTTGCCTGTATTTTCTCCTTGCTGTTAGAACATAGAGAAGAGTAGCTTTTCGAAAATGTCTGACATCGTAACTGAACCAACATGTCAACAACTCTGTAGGATAAGAGGAAATGCTTCTAATTTAGCTTGCAACCTAAATAAACAATTAAAAGCTTGTAAAAAAATTACCGTAGTCCTCGATGAATGATTAAAAACTCGTGTACGAGTAATGTGGTCATATGAATGTGGTATTCAAGAAAAAATATGTTAACATTAACGTAGTTATTATGAAAGTTTTTCTTTTCACTGATAATTTACGGACGATTTAGCGCAGTGGTTAAGAGCTTAAACCGCTCCGCCCACTATGTCTAATAGTCGCGGGTTTCCCGCACAGGACAAATATTTATGTGAACCACAATTATTTGATTCAGTCTGAGTATTTGTGCTTGTGAATTTTTATGTTTGTAAACGCACCCACGACACAGGAATAAATAAATCCTACGTTAAAAAAAAATCGACTCACTACAAAATAAAACAAAGAAAATCCAACATATTTTGCCCAAAGAAATAAATAACACAACGATTTTAATTTTCTGAGTCCTGCAAAATGGTTTTAAACGACCGTACTTAATGTTGAACAAGTTGTATGACTTATGCCTGAAAATGTTTCGTCTAGTGATCTCGTCTCGTCTCGTAACAAAAGCAAACACGACAAAATATAGTATACCACAATATATATATGTCGACAATAAACTTTAAAAATATTCTTATATAACTAAAACTTATTTCTTATTACTTTTTAATATTAATACAGGTGCAAAAAGATGTCGATGATTTTATTAAGAATAGGAATTAGGATTTTTTAAGTCAAGTACAATCATTATTTATTTCCAAAATAAATGTATGTATCGCACTACTAATTGTTTAAATGTACTCTGAATAAATTCAACCTCAATGTAATAATCGATCAAGAAGGTCGATTGATTTAGATGTTAGCTGTATACTAGTCGTCCTAAGCTGGCAACATTTTTTTTCGGTTTCATATTTGGACCATACCATATTTTTTTCACAATTTACAATCTCTTTTAACAATTTTACCATTGTTGAAAGGAGAATGCGCGAGAAGTCCGATGGAATAATGTGCGAGGCACAAGGGGGTTTCAGGTCCGGAAGAGGATGTTCGGATCAAATTTTCTCCCTTCGCAACATCGTAGAGAAGCATCAGGCAGTGGGCCGGAAGGTTTTCTGCGGTTTTGTGGATCTGGAGAAGGCGTTTGATAGAGTTGTGCGAAAGAGACTTTGGGACATTTTGCCTGAGTATGGTATAAATGGCACTCTGCCGCGGGCCGTCCAGTCCACCTATGTGGACTGCAAGGCATGCGTACGGGTGGGTGGTAACATGTCACCCTGGTTTGACGTTGAAATCGGCGTCAAGCAGGGTTGCGTGTTGTCCGCTAGACTGTTTATAATACTGAAAACGATGAATGAAGGTGTACAAATGAGTGATCTAGTGGTAAATCATCTACTATATGCAGATGACGCGGTTTTGATAGCGCCAACAGCCACTGATCTGCAATCACTAGTCACAGTTATGAAAGACGACTGCATGAAAAATGGCTTACATTTGAATGTGAAGAAAACCAAAAATTATGGTTTTTGAACGGGAAGAAACCAGAATGAATGCAAGGATTATATCTTGGATGCGCATTCAGTAAGGATGGAAAATACACCGCTGACATAGAGAGAAGAGAGAGTGCAGGGAACAGAGAAAATGGCGAGATGGGAAAGCTACTTGGGAGCCGGCACTTAAGCCGAAAGGCGCAGCTGGCCATACATAATGGAGTGCTTGTCCCAACGCTGTTATATGGCAGCGAGAGCTGGGTATGTAAGAAAGAGAATGAAAGTAGGATAAATGCGGTGGAAATGCGAGCTCTGCGGGAGATGTGCGGAGCGAAGCTGACCGACCGTATTCGCAACAGCGTAGTAAGAAAGCAAATAGGTATGATAAAGAATATCGGTGTAAAGATGAGAAAGGGTATGCTCCGTTGGTTCGGGCATATAGAAAGAATGTCCGAAGAAAGAATGACAAAACTGATATACAATGCGAAAGTGGAAGGATGTAGGTACCGGGGAAGACCTAGACTATCTTACCATGACCAAATAGACCGGGTCTTATCTGAAGGACAAGTCAGGAGTCTCCGTAACCGGCGAGCGTGTATGAGACCAACTATGAGAGTAGAGGAAGCCAGAGAGGTATGTAAGGAAAGAGCCTGTTGGAACTCTATACTCTCTGCCTACCCCGTAAGGGATCTGGCGTGATGATATAGATAGATAGATATTTGGACCTGCTATACTGTCCGTGGATTTGTACACACGACTTTACATTATTTCAAACAATGTTAACGACATAAAGGATTTTACACTATTACTCAAATGTATGTTATCTAATTGTGCAGTTTATTGTTGAATGAAATTACCATACTTAAACTATGAGGAACTTCAAGAACTCCACTTCCACTTTTGTTGTTAGCAGTACGAGCAATAATGTCCAAAGTTTGGCTTTACTGGGTCAGAGGGGGCTTCTTGAGAGCTGGTGAACAAGTCCATACGTAGTCCGTACGAAATAATTGTGAGATATTTACAACAGGAAATTACCTCTATGTAAACCACTAACTTCTGTGCGGTTTCATTATTACCCTCGCGTGGTTCACGGCGCAAACATTTGGATAATGGTGGCCGCTTAGCTATGTTAAAACAAGTAATTTGCGTACTTCAGACAATAATAATTTAGTTAAAGGTACGAAACTACAGCGAACATAATTATTGTGATTTTAAGAAAAAATTGGTATCGCACATGCGTCGCGTAGAAATGAAAATTAATGCCATTATCCCACACCATAATCTTAAATCACTTCGGCTTAGTGTTTTGATTACAGACAAAGGTTCGCCAGGAAAACCCACATTATGATGGTAGTTGAATAATTGTATAGATAAGTGCAATTGATGGCCTCCGGCTTCGTTGCTAGTTCAACCCTACGAAATATCGGAGCTAATACTTGAATATAATAGATAAGGCCAAGTACGCAGGGTTCAGGGCCGTGAAGGGTAGAGCGTTCACGGAGAGAGTTTATCCCTCATAATATTTGAATAAAGAAATTTTATTTTTGGTAAGAATACAATATCAGTTACTATTTTAAGTGGAAATTGAACAATCAAGTAAAAATGTAAGTCCTCGACTAAAAATCGCAGCACTTTTTTGGGTTTTTATAATAATTATCATAAATCAGTCTATACTGTTTCACTGCCGGTTTTCTATCTCAATTTTTACTGTTCCATTGCCGGTTTTTACCTCAATTTTTGGTAAGTTCCCAATACTGAAGACTTATTATTGTGTCACAGTCTTCTGTTCCGATGTTATTATGTTTCGATTAGCTGTAAGTCTTCCATATCGTCTATATTAATATTATAAAGAGGAAAGATTTGTATTTTTGTAACAAATAAGCTCAAAATCTACAGGACCGATTTCTAAAATTCTTTCACCATTAGAAAGTTACCTTATCCAGAAGTTACTTAGGCTATATAACATAGACCCGGTAGCTGTTGTCGACCGGGTACGAAGTCGCGGGAAACTGCTAGTAATAAAAAAATATAATTCCGGGCGAACTTAGTCCCAATATACTTACCGGGCACAATTCCAGACTTTTATTGTTTATTTTATTGTTTTATAAATATATTATAATCCAAGGAATTATTCTTGTATCGTGGGTGCGTTTACAAACATGAAATTCACAAACCTTCAGACCGAAACAAATATTTGTGGATAACATAAGGATTTACACAGTGCGGGAATCGAACCCGCGACTACTCGATCCAGTGGTCGGAGCGCCTTAAGATCCTAACCACTGGACCAAGCAGTCCGTCAAACTTTAAACTAGTTCTGAGATTGTTTTCCCGACCTAGGACACGGATGCAGGTCCTCGAGTTTTTCAGCAGGACCATGCACCCTTAGACCAACGAGGCCGTTAAACCAAATTATATAATATAGCTTCTATAAGCTAACAGCTATTTAAAGGAAAGCTTTTGGGGTCTATTGAAGTGTTAGTTCTCTCCTGGACAAAAATGGAACAGCAGGTGGAAATGGAACTGCGATAAACAACTGCTTGATTGACCTTAACTGGTTTCATCCGTCAAGTGGTTTTAAGTTCGTGGGTAAGAAGGACTTAAGCTAGCTACGTTTTTATGGACGTACAAGGATCTTTTGGCCCGCGGCCAAAATCGGAACTAACTCTATCAGCAAGTGAAATGTCACTACATGTCAATTTATGTAGTCTTTGACCGACTCCAAAAATGGCACAGGTTTTTAACCGTATTTTTTATCTGTATATGTGTGCCAGTATAGTTATTCTTATCACTTTTTTACGGATAAATTCATTTAATTACTTTTATTATTCTATTGTTAATTTCTTATCTTATTTTATTTTCTTGTTTAATTTTAATTTTTAATTTCAATTTTTTTATTTTACTCTAATTATAATATGCATTTAATTATTATTATTTTATTATTTTTTTTGTCACATTTTAATAATTGGTGTTATTAGTGGGTCAACTTAAACCAATGTAATTGTAACAATTCAGGCTATGGGAAGAGCGCTGATGTCTGAAATACAGATAATTTTTGTCTAGTTCAGACACAGATGTCTTTCTGAAAATTGCTTATAATGTCATTGTTGATGTATAACTTCTTGTTGTAACAATGTAATACGAACTTGAAATAAATTATTATTATTATTATTAAAGATATTTTTTATTTATTTAGAAATGTCTCCCTTAGAGTGTTCCTATTCATCCATGACATTTTTTTAATAAACGCTGCAATAGGCGTCGCCTTTTAACATATTCATAGATATAAATAAGTTGGAGTTATTTTACAATACAATAACTGGAACACTGAAGTCTCTGTTTACTTCGCAAGGGATCAGGCTTGATGATATAGACAGATGGATAAATAGACAATACACGTAATCCAGCACCTACACAGGAACATAAACATAAAACGTATAAAAGAATAACACTTTTAAAAATATCTTCACCCAGTATATCCGAGTCATATGTTTATATCTCGGCAGGGTCCTTATTCTCTGAAACCACACGAATAGTATCTAACAACAACAGAAGTGAAACAGCGTACCTAGAATTTCGTTCGTAACCACTGTCGCCTTGTCACGCACTTGCATGGTTTGAATAAAAATATATAGACTCGCATAAAAATAGAAAGGCTAAAAAAACATATTTCTGATGACATGTAATAAGTACAACTATAACGTTTCCATAGGCAAAATACTAACTTTACCCAACGGGTGTGTTTAAGAGCTTAACCTGCTCAGCCCACTGGATCACATAGTCGCGGGTTCGATTCCCGTACGGGACAAATCCTTGGGTATGGGTCACGCCCATAACTGTTTGTTTCGACCTCGGTGTGTTTGTGTATGTGCATTTCGTGTCTGTAAACGCACCCACGACACAACCATTGTTTCTAATGTGGGCTATGTGTAAAAAGAGTATCTGAATTTGGCACTATATCACATGCATACATTAGTTCACGCAGCCCTACTGAAGCAATTTTTTCGTAATTCGTAATTTCGATCGTTTAATAGTCGTACTCACTTGCTATTACACAATAATTTCACGCAGTTATCGTAACGCACCGCGTTTGGTATTGCAAATAAGTACTTAATATTTCACATGTGCTAAAAAGTGGGTGGAGGGCAGCGACAGCACGCAAACAACTCAGCCCGATAACCCTCTAGCTTTCGCCTGCGCTAGTATTTGCCTTTCTCTCCAGACACGCCGTTTACCTCGTTTTGAATTTTACCACACTGATGAACTGAATGAAAATACAAGTAGACGGCACATGTAACCTGCAGTGCATTCGGAATATGAATTTCAAATACATTTAAGAAGTTAGGACCTATGCCAATTTATTTGTTTTAAAGATTTTACTATAAGAGATTCCTTTATCCAATATTAGGAATCCACTAATCCACACTCGGAACACGTAATGGAGCTTGACCTGAATGGAGCTGACGCTAGCGAGTATTTTTTTTTTTTTTTTTAAAAACGTAGCCCCACACTAGGATTTATTCCTGTGTCGTGGGTGCGTTTACAAACATGAAATTTTACAAACAAATACCCAGACCGGAACAAATAATTGTGGATCACACAAAGATTTGTCCCGTGCGGGAATCGAACCCGCGACTATTCGACACAGTGGGCGGAGCAGCTCAAGCTCTTAACCACTGCGCTAAATCGTCCGTCAAGTAATCGTGCTGTCACGTTCATGTTTTATTGGTAAATTTGTAGTGTGATAAGGATGGCATATCAACTCGCTAGCGTCACACTAACGTCAATCTTTTCGTGATAAACCCTCCGTTCTCTCTCACCTTGATATTTAAAATAAGTCTTCGCCCCGTACAGGCTTATTAGTATGCTCAAGTCATTGTATAGTATTTTATAAAGATTGTAATTACTTCGCTATAACATCTAAAAGTTTAAACTCGAATTCTAAATCGAGTGAGAAACTTCTAACAATTTGTATTTATTGCGTTCGGGTTGAACGAAGCTTATAAAGAAATCGCAAAGGAACTATTCCAAATAGTGTTCTCGCCGAGAGACAGATGTTTACAGGCAATAAATTTGTTAGATGGTTATTGAGCAATAAATAATAATAGAATCCTGAAGTCCGGCGCGGCGGCGGTACGGCGCATACAACTTTTATCGTTATGTCCTTTAGAGATGTTTTGAGATTTGCAGAACACCGCGCCGTACGTAGTGCATCCCGTAAAATGCCCCTTTTCTTATCCTCTTTGCGGGAACACATCTATTTCGACTTTTTGTTAAGGCTACGGAGCGGTCGGTCGCGGGACACGTACTCTCGACGCAGACGCGCTTAGAATTCAATATCCCTATTTGACGTTACCGTCTTTTGCACATAGATAAAACTACCAACGATAGTTATTAACTGGAGCTTTGCTTATCCTATTGGCGTTCCCACTAACCGATGTTACATACACATGTGTTTAACAAACTATGCCTCTTTGACTGGCCACAATTGCCGGTTGATTTATAGGTAGGCTCTCGCTCCGCCACAAGTTTCGCGCAGTTGCTAAGAGTGATTTACTTGATGAATTAAAAATTAGAACCCACCGGACCTTCTGTCTATTTATAAAATTAAGTTGAATGAAATATTTAGACAGACAGTTGCACGATTGATAAAGACAAACTGCTTTAAAACTTTTCGTGGCGGCTCCAAAGTATTCAAACTCTCACCCGCTCAAAGACTTTTCAAAGATTGATTATTTGTGTTTCGGATATTTAAAACCAATTTATAAACTGCTAGCTGTTTTTCCTGAGACTACGTTTGCGCCCGATACATTTTTTTATCTGCAATGAACCCTTCAAATATCTAATTTCATACAAAACTATTTCACCCTGGTTGAATTTCCAAAAACTCCTACTCTTTGCTAATGGAGCCATACACTATATAGAGGAGCTTTGTTTAAAATTTTCTCTAAGCACAACGGTTTGAGCTACGTTTCTATACAAATTAGTCCATCAGCGATTCTCTTTTTTTTCATATAGTATTGGAGAAACATTACCAAAACACTTTTTAGCAGCTTACCAAATATATACTTGTTTATTTCATTTGTAATTAATAAAAAAAAAACACTTCTTATATTTTATTCATGAAGAAAGTAACAGGAACAGCGTTCTTCGCTTTAGGTTCCAGATTTAGAATTTAAAGCTTCGTATTTATTAGGAGACAAATATGCGCGACACTTGTCGCTTGTGGTGTCGCGGGAAGTTGTGCAGCGATATTGCGCGATAAGTCTGCTGATAGACCGAGTCTTATCTGAAGGACATGTATGAGGTGCCGGTGGTGAGTGGAGGAAGCCAGAGAGGTATGTAAGGGAAGAATCTGGTGGAAAGCTGTATTCTCTGCCTATCCCGCAAGGGATCTGGCGTGATAATATAGATAGATAGATCGAGAAGTTTGGTGATATCGCACGACCTGTTCCATGTCAGTGCATCGCCTTCGTTTAATAAACAAACGTCCAGAGTGTAGACGTCTGTTGCGCAACAATATCAACAATCGACGTATAAAACCCCTTGGACGAATATGCTACGGA
The DNA here is from genome assembly GCA_905147815.2 of Phalera bucephala. Lineage (NCBI taxonomy): Eukaryota > Metazoa > Arthropoda > Insecta > Lepidoptera > Notodontidae > Phalera > Phalera bucephala. The sequence continues at coordinate 15,509,695 of LR990615.1, forward strand.
ACAAAATGTCAAGCGACGTCGCACATCTCAGGCGACACGTGTCGGGACATTTATGCCCTAATGAATGCAAAGCTCTAATAAATACTCATCGTATATATGCAAAAGTAATATCATTAAAACTTCATAGAGCGATGCTTTTTATGCCTCTTAATATTCAGCTATGACGGTCTAACTTCGCAATTTAATTACACTATTCCCGTAATTGTATTCAGTCCCGTCAGGGCGCAGGCGGGTCGTACACAGATCGCTACTCGCAGCCGCTGCATGATGTTAATATACCTCCCGAGGCAGATTATCAGAGTATTACTATCCACACCGGTAATTTTAACTGGCATGGAGGCACTGCAAGACAACGTAACATTTTAAGCGCCAGCTGGAAAGAGAATTTTACAGTAAATTCTTATTTAATAATAAGAAGTTCTGCTTCTGTAGCCAGACTTCTAACAGTCGTTAACGTTAATAAAAAATCCAGAAAATGTATGGAATGACATTTTACACCCAAAAATCTTGTGGTCTGGATAAGGTATTTCAGTTTGAGGAAAAATAATAGATACAAAATGTTCTTATAACTTGGCTATGCACGCTGGTCGACATTTAATTCACACCGTCACGCCTATATATCCCAAGCGAGGGTGGCAGAGGTGGACTGAGTACACCGATATTAGGTCCCATGTAATAGGGGAATAATTCCAGACTCCGGACTCATACTGGGAAGCTTTCGTTAGAAAACTTCATTTGTCCGACCTAGGATTTGAACCCAGGACCTCGTGATCAGAAAGCGATGCGCTTTGCCACTAGACCAAACACGCAGTCGATTTTTAATTCACCATCATCATGTCTTTACAGGCCAAGTGCTAGACACAAGCTTCTCCAATTGCACACCACTGAGTACGATCCTCGGCTACTCTCATCCAATTTCTGCCAACTATCGCTCCACCAAACCTGAAGACTTCCTGCACTACCTACTTTTGCCAATCCGTCTTCGCTCAAGAACTTGTTTACCTTAGCGGTTCTTCGACTTATATGGCCAACCCACTGCCACTTCAGTTCACTAATCCGTTGAGCTATGTCTATTACACTGGTTCTCAATCGAATGACTTCCTTACTACGTATTTTAATTCTACGTATTTAATAAACGGAAAAGATGTATAGGATTGAACTTTATATAGTCTCTATTCCTCACTCATTCTGTGAGGGAGCCACAAATTGACTGTACCTCGCAATAAATACAGCACATTAAATGAAGCAGCGATTTGAAACTTGTAGTCATATCATTATTCAATTTGCAGTTGGCTCAGTAGTTTGGAGATCGCGCGCTGCTTTTAATGAACGGGCCTTAGTATTGAAATTTAAACAACCCACGTCTCGTGCGCCTCGTAAAACGTTTATACGCTTACATTAAATACGAGTAACTAAAATTAAAGACTTCGTTTAATGCCCTGTTTAAGGCGTGAGATGTACCTAAGCAGGTTTATCTCATCTGGTTGATTTACTTTACTAGCAAATTGATTTAAAAATTCGTAACATTGCACAGGTACCTCTGACGATTGCTTTACACAATAGGGAAGGTAGATAAGGTCCACAATTTGCTAAGACTTTTTTTGTCTTAACGTGACACCATTATTTGGCCACATGACTTCGAAATGGTTTTAGGTTAGGGTGCGCACCACCTGGACCTCGGGAACAACGCGAGCGTTGTATTACTGGGCTATCACTGTCCTATTAGGATTATCATGTAGGAATAAGATTTCTGATACAACTAATAGCCGGTTTGAATATTCAACTCAGGGATAGATTTGCTTACTGTCAGTAGAATTTTGACAGGTTTTCCATACAAAATATGTCACAATTCTATCCTAGAGTTAAGTATTGACACCGGCCGTAAATGTTTCACCCCTATTATCTATATCATCACGCCAGATCCCTTACGGGGTAGTATTACAAAAATAAATACAGGAATACCCTTGACTGCAGCATAGTACTGCACTTATATTGATCTCAGACAAATAATGTCTTTCGTTTTAGCTACATGTTCTTTCTTATACATATTTTTGGCATTTCGATAGGCATTTTCGATTTTCTTTCTTTTGACTTCAGTAAAGATTTCTTTTTTACTTTCAGTGACTGATTGATCTTACTGGTAGGTACCATATGTTTTTTGATATCGTAAGCATGTGCCCTCAGTTCTGGTAAACTAACATTAAGAGTATTGTTTGATTTTAAAGACAGATGAACAAAACATGTGAGAGATATGCTAGTAAAAAGCCGGGGTCAGCACCGCACCGAGTATGGAGGCGTGCAATAGTAACATCTCCCCACTACGCCTCATCAAAACTTGCCACAATACTTCCCAAACCTTTCTCATTTCGGTTTTGTTTCGTCCCGCCCGGTCGTTGCCGGTCGTAGATGTTCCTACGAAAGCGACGGCTCATCTACGGATTAATACCCGTTAGGTTTTCGTATTATGTACCCTACATTACAAGGGGAAGCTTTTGGAAATATTTGGACAGCTATTATTTAGGCATTATGATATTGCTTATGTATTATTCAATATCGGGATGGCAGCGATTAATAGGATTAATCGCTGCCAATATGAAACGACGCTCGAATAGGAAACATCCACAAACGGTCACTCATCTCAGGCCGACCAAGTCGAACGCTACTTAACCCTGACGATCGCTAAGAACACCGCACTTGCACAGCGCTCAAGCGCCTCAAGAAACGAGAGATTAAATAAAGAGTATTTTTAAGAATAAGTTAATGAAGAATGATGCATCAGCTGCACCGACAAGAGTTCAATTCTTAAATTAGAATGAATGCAATGAACAGTGAATGACCGTGACAGCACGCTTCCTCGACATGCTGCTATAGTTGTATTGCTTAAACCTTGCTACTTAAATGCTATAAGATATTTGGATAGTAAAAAATAACAGACCGTCACGCCAATATTTTCTAAGGCAGATAACTGAGGTGCACTTAGTACACCCATATTAAGTCGACAATGCAAAAGCGACGAGCCCATTGTCATTATACCGGCCGCAATTCCAGACAACAGACTCCTACTTCTAATATTTAGATAGAAAAACATTAACAATCTCTTCTCCCACCTAACATTCTAGTCCAGACCTCGTGATGGCCAGACCCTACTAGATTAACAAGATGGTAAATTATTTGAGCACTCCAAAATTTCTACTAAAATATTCAAAAAGTTTATTTACGATGTTTTGTAGTTGTTTGGATTCATGTAGTGAAAGGATACCACAGATTGTACTATGACAATGTATTGTACTCCTACTATTCTATGTGGTTATTTGTAAAAAATTACTAAGTATTCAATAAACTAGGTTCACTCTCCACTGCACTGATGCGGTGCTCATGGTAACGCGGATCACTTTACGTTACCACCATCCTCCTCGGGGAGCTGACAAAACCTAGGTATAATTGTACTTCCGCTTTTGGTCGTAACATATTATGTACTTACGTACATACGAGTATACGGAGTAGACCGGCTAGCTGCTCTGCTCAAGTCAATACCCTCAGAATTATCAGCCATCCACTATCCACTGCCATCTCTCACGACATGCTACTGAGCCCGATCTGCTCAAGGGATGTTCAAACGGCGGACGATTTGACGGACAGACGGATGATTTGACGCAGTGGTTAAGAGTTTAAGCCGCTCCGCCCACTGAGTCGAATAGTCGCGAGTTTGATTCCCGCACGAGACAAATCCTTGTGTATAATATTAGCCCTGTTAAGAAACTGTCCCACTATTGGAAACGGGCCTCCTCTCAAACCGAGAGGGTTAAGGCGATTGGTCCACCATGCTGGCCTAGTGCGGGTTGGCGAACTTCACACACCTTCGAGAAACTCTTAGGCATGCAGGTTTCCTCACAATGTTTTCCTTCACCGTTAAAGCAAGTGATAATTAATTTTCAATACGCACATGCTTTCTAAAAGACAGAGGTGCCTGGGTTTGAACCCGAGACCTCTGTCTTTGCAGTCCAACGGTCTTAACACTAGGCTATCACTGCTCTTCCTCAATCCTTGTGTGACCCACAATTATTTATTTCGGTCTGGGTATTTGTGTATGAGAACTTTCATATTTGTAAACACACCCACCCCAGGAATAAATCCTAATGTGGAGATACCTGTTATATAAAATTAAAAAAAAGTAGTATTTCGCAGCAAAACGCTTGCAACTGAACTAAATAAACAAATTAGTATTTTTTTATAGGATATAACGTAGCCCACACTAAGAATTATGCTTATGTCATGGTTGCCTTCGTAAAAATGATTTCATATAGCCAAACACAGCCGTAAACAAATAAATAAGGGTTACATAAACGTTTGTCCTCTGCGAAGATCAAAACCGCGACTACTTGAATCAGTGAGCGGAACGGCTTAAGCTCTTAATTAGTAGACTAAAATGTCCGTCGAAGCTAGTAAGTTTGTTACCAACCTACTATAGCATTTTTAATTAAGGATGGGTACTGTGACATTTGCAAGTGTCAAAGAAAATTATACTTTATTCACGGGCAATAAGAGGCATAGCCTGTTCCTTTCCTTATGATTTTATGCCGTAACGTCATTGAATTAAATATTAATTTCGTTTAGCACTTAGAACTGTCACTACCCAACTCATGTGAAAAATATTATACCAATCCAAACACAAATATCACCTCATAAAAACTTTTACATGATCATTTTCACTCATTAACAAGTTAATAAGACAATAAAAAATAATACCACCGTTATTCGGCCCCTTCATGGCCTACTCTTGGCTCTGGACGAAGTTACATTAGGTTTGCCGTTGAGCTTAAGTTAGCCGGCCGGCTACGCATACTCCATTGCTATTACCCCCTTGGGTCGAGCGTCCAATATTATATTAAAGAGACGAGTATAAAGAATTAGTTCCGGATTTATATCCACTGTCTATGGACTTAGGTTTTGTATCAGTTTCTAAAGAGTATGTTAACTGATATATTATTTGTACTAGAATAAAGCTGGGTGATAGTCCGAAAAACGGCCCAAAAAATAAGAGCTACGGCTCAAAAATAAGAACAACTATGGGTTTGGTTTTATTTCGAATTAATTTGATTTACCCATAGCCAACATGAGAACGCTTGCTGCATTCTGCGACAAAAATTACCATGATAACATAATTAAATTAATAATTTCTAACTACAGTTGCTAGTGTATAGTTCCGTATGTCAAAGAGTAAAAATTTAAAAGCTGGCTAGAGACTTGAAAGATTAGACTTTAAACATACCTAGACAATGCAATTATGTAAATAATTAAAATAAATAAATGTCACCAAAGAGCTGGTCTGATGACGAAGCCGTAAGGTGGCTATAGGAACACCTTACTTTCACAACTCATCCCATTTGGGCTCGTTGGATTTGTCTTGACAAATGCTATATCCCTAGGTTATCCAGAGTGTTATCCAGAGTCTGATGATGAAGCCGGAAGGTGACCATTGTAACTCCTTAGTACACAACATAGGAAGATGAAACTAAGCGTGACGCTAGCGAGTTGATATGCCATACGCCAGTTTGGCACTCTAAATTTAATAAATACTCGTAAACATAACATGACAGCATGATTATATCGCTTCTAAATCTTCAGATCATACATGATACGAATCTAAAACTCTGGTTTTAGATTCATCAGAGTCAGTAAACGTAGCCATGGGTGACCATGGGTGCTGCAAAGCACTCCAAATGTCGGAAACCTAAAAATTAAAAATAAACCGCGTTTGATTCCGAAAAATAGTCAGTATATTTAAAACATGCTTTCAGTATACCACTGTCTGACTAATAATACGTGATCTATTTATACTAGAGTCAATCAGTACTACTCAAAATCTGAATCCGGTCTCGTTACCCGGTTATTCACATCCTTACTACATATATATTATACGACGAATATGTACTCGAACCCACTCAGTTTGTTTGTAGATTACTCTAGTACAAATTGCCTTATTCAGATCAATGCCTTGTTTAATACGCACTGCAAACACTCCCTTTTAGTTTGCAACAGCCAATAGCATTCGCTGAAGAGCTTAAGCCATTTATTCATACTGAATGTGTGTGCGACAACAAACACCGCATTGTGGCTTATCTGCCATTTGCATATTATACACGCATTTCATTAATAAAAACATTGATTTAGCCGCCTATGTTAAATTTTACCTACTCTTTATGGAAATAAATAAAGATGTAACCCTTTGGAAAAAGACATAACTCTATAAATATCTATGTGTGGCGGCCACAAGATCCTCGATTCAAATCCTAGGTCGGACATATCGCACCTTCAGAACAGACCTCAAAAAATCAAGTTTTTGAGAAACTAATCGCGCCTCTTTAGAACCGAGTGGAGCGGGTCGAGGGAGGGAAAGTGGAAGAGACCGAGGTATAGTATTTCTTAATTCTATCATAAAAACGCCGCTTTTTTAATATTCACCAGATAGAGCGTACCTTTTAATTGCCCTCTATGACCGTAACTCGATTTCTTAGATTTATGAGTTAAGTCCATGCCGTTCTGAAGGTGCGATATGTAGCTTTTCTATAGAAAAATTACCAGTATCTATCAGTCAGTCAGTATCAGTAGTCTTGAATTGTACCCGGTATATGACAATAGGCTCACCCCTATTACATGAAACCTAACATCGTCGGCGAAAAGTGGGTGTACACAGTACACCTCTGCCACGCCCACATGGGGAATATAAGTGGGATGGTGTATTTATACCTGTGTGTGGATGGATAGTTGTGAATCCTGGCTTACAGGATTTACAGTGGTGGGAATGGGTGGCGGGTTTAGTCCAATAAAAAACGAAATACCTACAAATGTATTATTTTACTGTATTGTCATGACATCACACGAGTTATGCACATAACTGTATGAAATAAAACTATTTTACGGATTTTATCGCGGTTTATTTTTTTATTTTTAGTTCCCGACGTTTCGAGTGCTTTGCAGCACCCATGGTCACGGGAGGGACTGAGGTGTTAGACGTCCAATAGGCATAGTTGTTCCGGGGTACCCTCAAACTTCTTAATTATTTTTGTTTTTGTTGGTCCGATCTACGCAGAATGAGCTCACGGTGTCTTGAGGTCTTGCAGTGTTATGCTTGGTTTTGGATTTGATTATATTAATTACCGGATCCCAAGACGATGGAAGCACCCAGCCATCTTCTCTATTGAAATTAGGATGTTTTTTAATTTCAATAGCCTCGCGAACCATCCTTGGTAGGAATCGGTGTTCTTTCACGAGGATTTGTGGTCTATCAAATCTGATGTTATGGCGGATGCGGTCAAGGACATGTTCACAGACTGCAGACTTCTTTGAGCGACGGTGTTTTAGGTCAGCTATGTGTTCTTTAACCCGAGTTTTTACCGGTCTTTTTGTTTGTCCTATATAAGAGAGACCACATTCACAATCAAGCTTGTAAACTCCTGCATCTTGTAGAGGGATCTGACACTTGACAGATGGTAAAAATTGACTGATCTTCTTCGGCGGCTTATAAAATGTTTTAATCGAAGCACGCTTCAAGATGTAGCCAATCTTGTCCGTGACTCCTCTCATGTAAGGTAGTACAGCAGGGAGACGCTCAACTGTGGCTGGTTTCACTCGGTCACTGTGACGTTGGCGTGGGTCTCGAAGCTTATTGTCGTGCAGGACTTGCTTGACATGTTGAAGCTCGGCAGCCAGATGTTTCTTGTCACAGATCCCTTGTGCTCTCTGAAACAAAGATTTACCCACGGTAGCTAACTGTGTTGGATGGTGGTGAGATTCACCGTTTAAGTACCTATCAGTATGGGTCTTTTAAAGGATATTACTGTTCTCCGCGCGGATAAAGGAAATGCTACGGTCATTATGGATACGTCAGATTACAATGTCAAAATACAAGAACTTTTATCGGATGAAAGTACATACAAAAAGGTCAAGACAGACCCAACCACCAATATATTAAAACAAACCAGTGATTTAATAAAGAAGTACTCCGAAACATTGAATCTGGACGTCAAATCGCTAATACCTTCGTGCGCAAAACCGCCACAGTTGTACGGGCTCCCAAAAATACATAAACCGAATGCTCCCCTACGTCCAATCGTTAGCCAAATCGACACACCAACCTACAGATTGGCTCAGCACGTAGCGAAAGTGCTCTCGGCACTCAAAGGACACACCAGAGCACATGTTAAGGATTCATACCATTTTGTTAGTGAGATCAAAAATCTTCATCTTACTGACAATGAAACTATGGTCAGTTTCGATGTCCAGTCACTATTCACATGCCTACCTGTACAAGACTGTGTCGAAATTGTAGAAAGGAAACTAGCGGAGAACAACATGCCAGCGGAATACTTAGTACTATTGAGACACTGCCTTACATCTGGCTACTTATTGTGGAAGGAGCAGTTCTACAAGCAAGTAGATGGCGTGGCGATGGGCTCCCCTGTATCTCCCATTGTTGCCGATATATTCATGGAAGACTTTGAGGAGACAGCCCTTCGTACCTTACCTGTAAAGCCAAGTTTCTACAAGCGGTACGTAGATGATACTTTCACAATATTACCATCTGACAAAATTCATGTATTCCTAAATAATCTTAACTCCATTAACCCTAAAATTCAGTTTACAATGGAGTTGGAGGCAAACAATTCCCTAGCTTTCCTAGATGTGTTAGTAATCCGTAACCCCAACAACACCTTAAGCCATACGGTTTATCGTAAAAAGACCCATACTGATAGGTACTTAAATGGTGAATCTCACCACCATCCAACACAGTTAGCTACCGTGGGTAAATCTTTGTTTCAGAGAGCACAAGGGATCTGTGACAAGAAACATCTGGCTGCCGAGCTTCAACATGTCAAGCAAGTCCTGCACGACAATAAGCTTCGAGACCCACGCCAACGTCACAGTGACCGAGTGAAACCAGCCACAGTTGAGCGTCTCCCTGCTGTACTACCTTACATGAGAGGAGTCACGGACAAGATTGGCTACATCTTGAAGCGTGCTTCGATTAAAACATTTTATAAGCCGCCGAAGAAGATCAGTCAATTTTTACCATCTGTCAAGTGTCAGATCCCTCTACAAGATGCAGGAGTTTACAAGCTTGATTGTGAATGTGGTCTCTCTTATATAGGACAAACAAAAAGACCGGTAAAAACTCGGGTTAAAGAACACATAGCTGACCTAAAACACCGTCGCTCAAAGAAGTCTGCAGTCTGTGAACATGTCCTTGACCGCATCCGCCATAACATCAGATTTGATAGACCACAAATCCTCGTGAAAGAACACCGATTCCTACCAAGGATGGTTCGCGAGGCTATTGAAATTAAAAAACATCCTAATTTCAATAGAGAAGATGGCTGGGTGCTTCCATCGTCTTGGGATCCGGTAATTAATATAATCAAATCCAAAACCAAGCATAACACTGCAAGACCTCAAGACACCGTGAGCTCATTCTGCGTAGATCGGACCAACAAAAACAAAAATAATTAAGAAGTTTGAGGGTACCCCGGAACAACTATGCCTATTGGACGTCTAACACCTCAGTCCCTCCCGTGACCATGGGTGCTGCAAAGCACTCGAAACGTCGGGAACTAAAAATAAAAAAATAAACCGCGATAAAATCCGTAAAATAGTTTTATTTCATGTGTAATATTCGCGTAAATCTAAGAACTCAACACATAACTGTACTTGCACTAGTCGCATTGCTATTCTCTATCTATAGTTTGTTGGAAAATCAGATTGCTTTACCTCAGTTATGCGCTTTGCCCGGGCTTTCTTAACATATATGTGTGTATTTAGTTTTGTAAAATACCAGATTTGTATTATAAATGTATAGACAGACTGTTGTGTGTTGTGGTGTATTGGACACGTATTATATTAATAACGTTTAGTATGAAAGTTTGTTAACATGTTTATTAGTCAGTAAAAAGAGGTTATTACTGACCGAACTACCATCCACAAGTAATCAGTTAATCTTAAAAGCATTCAGTTCATAAGAAAACTAATACATTTACTTACACAGAAACATGAATGTTTTCATGTTTCTGTTTCATACCTAAAAATTGTGAACAAACCTACTATTGACGGTATCGTAAACAGTGCGAATGTAATTGGAAATCAGTGCGTACAACACGTGCACAATATTTGTCCTCCAGGACACCTAGCCGTGACCCACGACAAATGTCGTGTGTCACGGCTAGGTGGCAGGAATAATGGCCGACCACGGGCACAGTAAAACATAACGATCATTTTATCATAAAATTTATTGCGGCTCTTATAAACTCACAAAACACTTGCGATCGAAGTACCGCCCAATAAAATCCGGTAATTATTCTACACCCTAAATTGATCCGAATCAATTTATATTATTTACACGCGATGTAGGGATATAAATTGAGTTTTTGTGTTTTATGTTTTCCAATTACCCGTCTCAACCCTTTTCACGTTTGAAGTGTCCTCGTGTTTTATTTTGAATATTTGTCGCAATGAGTAGGTAGTGAATCAAATGATCTCAATTACTGGGGTAAAATCACGTAAAATTAATACTTGTCATATTAAATGTTGACTATTATAATCCGAAAGGATCGACAAAAACGTCGAATGATAGTACAGTACATATCTATGTCCTGAACGGTCACATTTCCTCATAATCAAGTCAAAGAATTAACTTATTGGCAGAACAGGCTACCGCGACCTCTTAAACAAAACTATTTTCTCTTCTTTGCCGTGAAAAAGCGACAGAGTTATAAACTGCATATATCCAAATCTCTTTCTTACAGGAAAGTAATATTATAATTGCCACGCGCCCAGACTTCTTGGTTGGAAGAATTAAAACTCTTTCACAACATCGTTAGTATTGAAGCTGTACTCAATAGCTACACAAGAATCTGCAACCACAAGGAGAATTTAAGGAATCTAAGGGATCTAATGGAGGAAAGACGCAGGATGGTCCTGTATTCTCCGGAAGATGCTTCTGCATGCCGGCGGCTCAATAGGCAGATCTCTAAGTCTCTGATCCGCGACGCGCGATTACAATACCAGCACAATCAAAGAGGCTATAGAGCGGAACAAGGGCTCCCAAGTGTTTGCTAGAGATCTGTCTATTGAACAAAGCCGCTTAAAGAAGCTGAGGGACGAAAACTATATCCTTCAACCCTGAACTCCTGAGGGAGGTCGAGAAGTTCTACGGACAATTATACATGTCAACACGCCCTGTTAGCAAGCTTACCAAAGACCCAAGAGCGAGATTGACCCGACATTATAACGAAGATATCCCGGACGTCAGTCTGTACGAGATTAGTATCAACAGCTCAAAAACAATAGGGTGCCAGGCGATGACGGTATTACTATTGAGCTTCTCAAAGCTGGTGGGGAGCCGATACTAAAGGCTCTCCAGAAGCTCTTTAATTCCGTCATTGTCGAGGGCAAAATGCCAAAGTCATGGCACAGAAGTGTGGTGGTACTCTTCTCCTAAAAGAGCGACAGAACCCTATTGAAGAACTATAGTCCCATATCACTTCTGAGCCATGTCCATAAGCTATTTTTGAGAGTCAATACGAATCGTCTCACACGCAGACTCGATGTCTTCCAGCCACCCGAACAAGCCGGTTTCCGCGAAGGCTTTAGCACCATATACCAGATACATACGCTGCGGCAGGTTATACAGAAGACAGAGGAGTATAACCGGCCACTATGTTTAGCGTTTGTAGACTATAAAAAAGCCTTTGATTCGATTGAGACATGGGCCGTTCTACAGTCACTCCAGCGGTGCCAAGTAGACCACGGTGCTGAGTTTGTATGAAAACGCCACGATGTCAGTCCGTCTCTACGGCCAGAACTCAACCCCCATCCAACTGCAGTGAGGCGTGAGACAGGGAGACGTTATCTCTCCAAAACTGTTTTCCGCCTCGCTGGAAGAGGTTTTCAAGCTTCTGGACTGGAGAGGACGTAGCATCAATATCAACGGCGAGTACATCTCTCACCTTCGATTTGCTGACGATATCGTGGTCATGGCTGAGACCTGAGAAGACCTCCGCGCTATGCTCGATGACCTCAGCAGAGTCTCAACAAGTGGGTCTTAAAATAAACATAGACAAGACAAAAATCATGTCAAACACCCATGTCGTACCCACTCCTGTGAGGGTTGGATACTCTGCACTCGAAGTTGTAGACCTGGGACAAACAATCCAATTAGGTAGGTCCAACTATGAGAAAGAGGTCAATCGTCGAATCCAACTCGGCTGGGCGGCGTTCGGGAAGCTACGTAATATCTTCTCGTCCCAAATACCGAAGTGTCTCACGACAAAAGTCTTTGACCAGTGTGTGTTGCCAGTGATGACTTACGGCACCGAGACATGGTCACTCACGATGGGCCTCATAGGAAGGCTCAAAGTCACCCAAAGGGCAATGGAAAGCGCTATGCTCGGAGTTTATCTGCGAGATCGAATCAGAAATGAAGAGATCCGCAGGAGAACCAAAGTCACCGATATAGCTCTCAGAATTGTCAAACCTAAGTGGCAATGGTAGACCTTACGGCCGGTGGGGCAGAAAGGTTTTCGAGTGGCGACCTCGTGCCGGAAGACGTGGAGCGGGCAGGCCTCCCACAAGGTGGAGCGATGACCTGGTCGCGGGTGGAGCTGAGCTGAAGCTGGATGCGTACAGTTGCGTACAGTACAGACAAATGTTGAATCTACTTTTTTTAATAAAAACCCTATTTTAATACACTGTATCCGAACTCTTTGTAATACAAATTTCTGCTAAAATCATGTAGATAATATTATGAGTCCCAAAAAATAAATTAGGCATATAGGGTGCTATTCGGTTATATATCGAAAATTTGTATTGTGCCTTATGTAGAGCTTCCTTCAGTTCCCGCAACGTCTAGAACTCGTTTAATTAAAAGGGAATCTACTCCTTTCGTACAGTTAAGACTGTGTTTGCTCTTCATCTATACGTCCCACAACTTACTGAACGAGTGAACTAATAAACCTACATAAGTTAAGTTTTATTATACTTTCGAAAGGCCAATATTTGGCCCTTCACAATGATAATATTAATCAAATTCCAATGTAGAAATTACCAATCGTCCGCTCATCAGAGTATTTTGTATGATATCCAGACTTTTATTTGGTGGTTGTGGTGTGGTGGTGTTTCGTTTTTATTCAGATCCGAATAAATTTTGATCTCCAGACAACTTGTTAGTTACATACTTAGGTTGCGCTTTTACCCTCTATCAATAAAATAAGACTTTTTATATATTAATGAGGAGATTCGTAGAAGAACCAAGGTCACCGACATAGCCGTTAAGATTAGCAAGCTGAAGTGGCAATGGGCGGGCCACATAGCGCGTAGATCGGACGGGCGTTGGGGCAGAAAGATTCTAGAGTGGAGACCACGTATTGGCAAGCGCAGCGTGGGACGACCGCCTGCCAGATGGACCGACGATCTTGTGAAAATCGCAGGAAGTCGTTGGATGCAGGTGGCATCGGACCGGTTACGCTGGAAAGCGATTGGGGAGGCCTATGTTCAGCAGTGGACAAGTATAGGCTGAGATGATGATGATGATGATATATATATATATTGCCTGGGATTGCCAAGCAAATATTTCATAAGCATTACATTTCCTATCAAAGCGGCAATCAATTAACCAAAATGTAGAGCTTTCTTTTTGCGAAAGTTAACCGAAACTCTTTACAAATGTGGTGATAGGTGAACGTGACCTGTAATTACAGTAATATTTGCACTGTAATAGTCAGCCCATGTAACCGGCGGTGTTGCGGCGAACACGTTTACTGCGGTCAACGGTCGACGTCAAACTGTAATTGGCTACGTCCACAGTTGCATGACATTAAATAAATACAAGCGAGTTGGTCGGTTACATTATAATAAATCTATTTGTATCACGCCAAATCCCTTGCAGGGTAGGCAGAGTTCTAACAGGTTCTTTCTTTACAGACCTCTCTGGCTTCCTCCACTCTCATAGTTCAACAAATGATATGTTACTCAATATGACACATATGATACACACTTATGATACATAATAATATTATAGTGGTATTATGTAATAGTCAGCTTGTAGGGTGTAGACAACTACTCTACCTTGTTCGGACAAAGTGATGGGGTTTTCTTATCAAAAAATTCTCCGTCGGGACTCTGAAGTCTGGAATTGTGCCCGGTATAATACCAGTAGACAGGAGTGTACTGTAATTATACCTGGCACAATTAGAAGACGACCGATATTATATTGGGACTTACTATCGTCGACGAAAGTAGGATGTGCAGTCCCACAAGAATATTTTATCCCGCAGCCAAAATCGGAACTAACGCTGTCATCAAGTGAAATGTGACAGTCGCAGAGAGTCACGTGAAATTAACCCTAGTTCTTTTTTTAATTAGTAACCGTGCGAAGCCATCTCTTGAAATATCTCCTTGGACGGAGGAAAATTTTACGAAATGTTAACTGTAATTTCACATCCACGTCCCCCGTAGTCATCCATAGGCCAAAAGATCCTTGTCGCACTCCAAATGTAGAATGTAGTTGACACGTTCTTTTTTAATATGTTCTTCAATTTATCAATTCCTTCACATTGATATCTTTACCTACTGTATGTGGTAGGTAGATAACGTACATATCGAGCGGCTTGATACATCCGGCTGCCATCATAACCCCAACCCCTCATAGTAGTAAAGACCTTCCTACAAAAATATTGTCGAAGCCCCATAAATATCACATAACATTTTAGTGAACTGATTTCAGAATGTACTGTTAAATATTTATGCAAACTCATAATATTCTCACTCAAAAATACGTTTATGTAAAACACAATATGTAAATTAAATCTCGCCCCAATACCCTTGATCAGACACTAAACATTGAATCAACTAATAAAAGTTAAATTCTACTTCTTTCACAGCTTAGTTTGAAATTTAAATGTAATTGGTCGAGGGACAAGATTTAAAATATATAAATTACTTATCTAAATAACTTTAGCGTTTTCAGAACTTCCAAGTACGACAGCCCTACGATTTTAGTACAATTTTGAAGCGACCTGGGTACGGGGCCAACGAGCAAATGAAAGTAGAGATAAAATCGAGGACCGGCTCCAGTGGGACATTCCTCGTAAAAACTCATACAAACACTTGTAACAGCATCTCGCTACTACGATGCATCGACATGTGAATACATATTATGTGTTTTATTTATTTATTTAGTGATGTCTTGACATAGTAAAATAATTTAATGAATTAACGGATTATCGTCGAATCAACGAATCATCTGAAGGTAAATCAAGAGACGCCGTAACCGGCGAACGTGTATGAGAACTATGAGAGTAGAGAAAACCAGAGAGGTCTGTAAGGAAATAACCTATTGGAACTCTGTACTCTCTGCCTATCCCGCAAGGAGTGTGGTGTGGTGTGATGATATAGAGATAGAATATAATGTACAACCATCAATCTCTCTATATCATCACGCTAGTTCCTTTGCAGAATAGGATACAACCATAAAGACGTCGATAATCCACTGTTTGATATTAATATGGATTGGTAACTATAATAATTATGTACCTTACATACAGCAAAAACAGTACTTTAACAAATATGCCATAATAAAATTCATAAAAGATACCTCATATAAATTGATCATAAAAAGAAGTATTAATAACATAAAAAGTAATAATAATGAACAATGTAACGCGCACATATCGGCGATGTTAGGTACCATGTAATAGGGGGCGAATCTTTTGCCATTACATCGGGCTATAAAAACATGGAAATTGAATTTTTGGTATTAATAAGACACAAATGAACAGAGCACCGCTTCCAAGCGAAGGTGGCGGATATTATTAGTGGCATGAACAAATCTGTTACCATTATACTTTTTTTTTGTATAGCAAAACTCTATGGTCCGTATTGCTTGCTTTCTCTCTCTCTTTCTCTCTCCTTCTTTCTCTCTTCAAGTACTTCTCCATTACTAGAGGTTGGCTGTCAGTTTTGCGAATGTGCCTCTTTCCTGAGCCATACGGAACCACTGCTATGCAAACGGATTGCTATTGAAGATTTTTCGACAGAAAAACTGAAAAACCTATGTTTCGAACTCAGGACATGGCGATCATGAGCCGCACTAGACCAACGATGCAGTCTATTAACAGGACATTAAATAATCAAAGTTATTGGGTAGGAAGATTTACATAGAATGTTACCTTTAAGGCCCTTAGAACGTTTGAACGGTTAATGCTGATTTTCATCTGGACCCTCCTGAGTATTTGCAAATGTCAATCCAGTATAAATTAATAATAAAAAATATAGCTCGAAAAATCAAGTGTTATAAATTAGTGTGTTTTTGTTAAGTGTTGTGATGTGAAATATGTGGTTTAAATACTATATATATACGAGTATATATATACAAGGTGTAACATAATAAACGCAAGACCTCAGACACCCCAATTAGAGAATTGCTTCATAAATTTAAAACGAAAACCAAATTTCCAAATTTAAAGGTTTTTAACCCTTTTTTAAGCACTTTTATACCCCAATTAACAATGAAACTTGTACGTGAATGTGTGCATTTTGAGAAGTACGGGTTAGGAATGCATTTGTGATCTCCTTATTGCTATGAATCAAGAATAAATTTAGTTTTTTATAGCGCACTCAAAGAGTAAAAGCATTTTTTGCAAATAAAAAAAATGTAAGATACTTTAAAAATAGTTTGAATCAATTCAGTTATCGATTTAGAACAAACTACTTTCAGGTCTTTCTTATCTGTTTTGTCATTCTTTCTTCTGACATGCTTTCTATATGCCCGAACTAACTCTTACTACGCTCATACGAATACGGTCGGCCGGCTTAACTCCGCACATCTTCAGCAGAGCTTTTTTTTAGACCGCATTTATCCTACTTTAATTCTTCATCTTACATACCCAGCTCTCGCTGCCATTTAACAACCCTTGAATATAGGAAATAGGAAAGATATAAAAATACTTTTCAGGAATGATAATTAACTATACAACACAAATCTTAGTGATAGATGTAAGCGTGCACTTTAACTGTACAAAGATCTCATCCGCGACTTCTCGTTCCAGTGGGTGAAGCGGCCTAAACTCATAACCACTGGACCAATCCGTTTGTGACATAAGTTAGAAATTAACCCCGAAACATATATAATAGACTTATTTTGATAACTGAGTTGAATTAAATAATTTTTAAGTATATAATGTTTTAAACCTGACCCGATGTGATGTTTTGACCCGTTTGTACTCTGTTCTGTACTCTCAGCCCACCGTACGGGATCTGACGTGATGATATATATAGCTGCTAATATCATCACGCCAGATGCCTTTTAATATCTTAACACATGCTTACCTATATAGACAAATGGCAACGGACGAAGCGCACTCCGCTCTCGCTACACAAGGTTTGCGCACACGCCAGCAAACAAACACGAGCCCCCCACGCGACGCAGTGTCGAGGCGCCCACACTCCACCTCTGTTTACATTATTAATCATAATAATGGCACCTACTCCTCAACCAGCGGCTTAATTTAATTAATTAGGCAGTACTAAATACGTAAACGTACAGCTAAGTGTCGACGATGAAATGCTAACAATGTTATTGTTCTACTGGATTAAATCCAGCAGTGGCGGATGACTCCAATATTAATTTGAATGTTTAGGTGAAATCCTCAGACAAGGTCGTTGGCGTTACAATGTATTAATTTAACGAAGCGCGAAGTTTTTCTAGAGTGAACCCATGAAATTTGATTTGATGTGTTGGGAACGAAGATTAACTTATAACTTTTCAAATCAATTTTATCTGATCCGACATCTCGAACATAATTTGAAGTTTGAAATTAACTAAAAGGATTGTATGATAGTCAGTAATAAACGTAGGCCTCTCATCGCCCTCGAGTAAAGTCTAAAGAAGACTAATCGACAGTAATTTCATAAATCTCCGAGTAGCCTTATCCAATGGTTAAACTAAACAGTTTTAATTGCGTAGTAACGCTAATCGAGAACTAATCAGCGCTTTACTTGAGGTTGGTAAACGACGCCCTCAATGTACTAATTTGGAAGGACTGGGAATGTAACGGACCCATTTGAACCAAATTTTCAAAGTAAATACTTAATTTTAAAACAAAACTGTCTGTAATCAGCTAAGGGTCGCGATACGATCCTCTTAAAACTTTGTGAGAAATAACTGAGTGGGAAACTCGCTGTTTAACCTTGATATTTCTACTTGTGTTTCATCGTGAACGTTTGTGAGATTATATCTTTTTCTATTAAAATCGTTTAAGCAGTTCGCTTACTTATGACAGATCTGAGTAAACAAAAATGATACATTTCGTTAAGTGAGTATATGAGTGCGTTGTTACACAATATAACCTTCTTTCATGTGCTTTCCAATATACACACATTATGATATCCCTACGACTATATCCTTAGAAAGCAAATTTAAGGTATTCAGTACTACCTATAAGAAGTACGTAACAATAAGTATAGTGAAAATCTATGTACACATCGTTTAAAAGCTAGCTACCTAAAAGCCATTACTGATATCTATTTTTTGTTATTACTGATATCTATTTATGTTATTTTATATTCGTAATTGTTGCGTGAATTAATAAAATACTACTGCCTCTGGGTTCAAATCTTAGGTCGGACAGATGTAATTTGTTTTTCGATAAATTTCTAGTATCAATCCAGTCTGGAATAGTGGGCCCGGTATATGGCAAAAGTAAACCTCTGCCACCCCCGCTTGGGGAATATAGGCGTTACGGTGTTTTTAACTAACATAAGATTTTTTAATTCAAATCCTAATAAGAACATTTTAACAACCGAAACGCATAAAGTTGAATATAAATCTTATAGTAAAAGCCGGATAGTTGCCTCAGTGGGATACATGCCCCGGTTTTAAATAAACTATGTTAGGGATGATGGTGAGATTAGCGCTTGAGTGTAATAAGACGTGCCCCTCGTGCAGACCTCTATGTCATGTAAGCCTTCTGAGTAGGTGCACGCGTTTTGTCCCTGTGAGGCAAAATCTTCTACGGCCAAACGTTGATGGGCGTCGAATTTATAATGGTAAGTTTTTTTTATTGAATATTTTTATTACTGATTGTGGTTTTAGTCAACTTTTTGTTTCTTTGCATGCATTCGAGTTTAAATTACTCTGTTTATTACGTTTTATTGTTGAATACTTTTATTATATTTAGCAAATAAAAAGGCCAAGTATCCGTATCAAAAAGGATAGTCGCCCTATTTACTTTTGCGGATAGTCGCTCTAGGGGCAACTATCCGCAACTATACATTTTTTAACGAGCAAACATAGATTTATTCTTTTGATGTCTTTTTTTTCAAACTGTCTTACTGTGGCTTTGTACTACCTTTGCTTATTATGTTGCTTAAGATTTTGTATCTAGCTGATTGATTTCCTTAAAAAATAAATTATCTATCTATCTATCTATCTATCTATAACCTCACGCCAGATCCCTTGCGGGGTAGGCAGAGAGTACAGAGTTCCAACAGGTTCTTTTCTTACATACCTCTCTGGCTTCCTCGACTCTCATAGTTCGTCTCATACACGCTCGCCGGTTACGGAGACTCTTGACTTTTCCATCAGATAAGACTCGGTTTATTTGGTCGTGGTAAGATAGTCTAGGTCTTCCCCGGTACCTGCATCCTTCCACTTTCACATTGTATATCTGTTTCGTCATTCTTTCCTCTGGCATTCTTTCTATATGCCCGAACCATCGGAGCATGCCCTTTCTCATCTTTACACCGATACTATCTTTCATACCTACTCGCTGTCTTACTATGCTGTTGCTAATGCGGTCGGTCAGCTTCACTCCGCACATCTTCCGCAGAGCTCGCATTTCTACCGCATTTATCCTACTTTAATTCTCCTTCTTACATACCCAGCTCTCGCTACCATATAACAGCGTTGGGACAAGAACTCCGTTATGTATGGCCAGCTGCGCCTTATGGCTTAAGTGCCGGCTCCCGAGTAGCTTTCCCATCGCACCATTCACTCTGTTCCCTGCACTCACTCTTCTGTCTATGTCAGCGGTGTATTTCCCATCCTTACTGAAGGCGCATCCAAGATATACAAACTCATTCACTTGCTCCAGCACATCGTTACCAACCGCAATCCTTTAGAAAAAAAATTACTGAAATTAATTAAAAGAAATTACTACTGTTTTATACGTTCATTCCAGGTGAGCAAAATGGCTGAGCAGAATAGCGTGAACCAAAAGCCTTTTGAATCTGTCTTAAGATTGTTTAGCCCTAAAAGATAGCGACATTGTGAATTACATCTTTGATGGTACTGAGCTATTTTTACCATCGCTGATATTCTCAAATGAATCACAGAACCAAAATCTTGAAAAAAACCACCGTCTAAATTTTTACATCAATCATCTTCTATACCAAAAGTACCGCTGTACAAGTCTAAAAGCAGAAATTTTTAACTTTAAAATTTAAACAAAAATTATCCTGAGGAAGAATAAAGAGAAAATAAACAAAATAACGGAAATTAAAATTAGGACAGTGAAAAAAGATTTTAAGACTGTAATAAACCAACTAGCTGGTAGCAAGAAAAGCATTGTGAAGAAAAGAGGGCAACTGCAAAATACAAAAAGCCCATATTACCAGAGAATATTACAAACAGTTAAACTGAATTTGATAACACAGATTTTATTGAACTGATCAAAGAAAGGACTTTAAGGAAGAGTAGAATACAAATTTACGGTTCTGATAGTGAAAATGAAGAAATGTTATAAGTTCAAAAACTAAAAAGCCACCAATAAAAGGAAAAAGAATAAAAAAACGATAAGAGACACTGAAAAAAGTATAAAAGTATAAACGCTAATTTATTAATAGAAAATACGAATAAAGAACAGTTGATGATTATTGCGCCGAATGTTTTGAGGTTTACAATTTTATTAAATCTAAATCAGATTGGATTCAATGTGAGATGTGTCAAATGTTGTTACATGAAACTTGTACAACATTAAAAAACCATTTCATGAGATGTGGAAAGTTGAAATCGTTGGCTTTTGGTGATAGTTAATGCTAATACCAAAGTTGATAGCCATATTGTTCTATCTTTAAGAGAAATAATAATATTTTACTGATTATTATCTTACTTAAACTTTTGGAGCCCATTTTTGTTATATTTTTATAGTTTAAAATATTTTGGTTATTACTTAATAAAGGATCCCAGTAAATAATATACTTTTTTATAGAATAGAATAGAATAGAAAACTCTTTATTGTACACCAAATTATAAATAAACAATAATGTAAGGTACAAAACAATATAGGGTACAATTGGCGGCCTCATTGCTTATAGCAATTTCTTCCAGGCAACCAAGTCGAAAGAAATATAACAAAGTAGAGGGCAGTTGGTGGCGTACATTCATTAAGATTAAAAGTAACTAATAAAAGTAATATATATATATATATATATATATAGTAAGAAATAAAAAATATAATAATATTTATTTAATCATGACAGCGTCTCACTAGTGACAGTAGAGAGGAAGAGGTTCTTAACCATCATTTTAAAACTAGCCAATGTCTGTGCACGTTTAATTGTCAGAGGTTATGCATTCCACAAACGGACAGCTTGAACTGAAAAGGATTTATCATAGAAATTTGTGGAATGCATGGGTGGTTTTAGTCTGAGACTCTCCGATGACCTTAGGAACCTTGAATGTGTTACATGGAGAAAGTCAAATCGTCGTTTGAGATAGAAGGGAGATGCTGGATTAAACAGGACGTTGTATAAAAGCGATAACAAGTGAGCATTCCGGCGAAGGCGAATTGGCAGCCACTTGAGCTTAGCACGAAATTCTGAAACATGATCATATTTCCGCAAACCAAATATGAATCTTATGCAAAAATTTTGAAGTCGCTCAAGTTTATTAAGTTGGCTCTCGGTGAGATCGAGATAACTGGCGTCTGCATAATCAAGGATAGGAAGAAGGAGAGATTGTGCAAGTGTAATTTTAGTGGCAGTGGGAAGAAAGTTTCGTAGCCTTCGCAATGAACCTGCAGAAGCAAAGATCTTGCGACTAAGATTTTGTAGTTGTGGACCCCACGTGAGATTTGTGTCAATATAAATCCCCAAATTTTTTACAGTGGTGCTTATTGGTATTGTGACACCGTGAAATTTAATTTGGGAGCAGTCGACACGTGTAGTAAACCTGGAGCTACCAATAACAATAGCTTGCGTTTTAACTGGGTTGACCATGAGGCCATAGCTTTTACTCCAGTCGCATATTTTATTTAAATCATTATTAATAGTATTAACAGCCCCCGACAGCCGGGCGAACGGAGCTTGTATGTAAATTTGGAGATCATCTGCATAGAGGTGGTATGAAGAACGCAATTGGTTGGAAATAGAATTAATAAAGACAGCGAAAAGCAAAGGAGATAAAACGCCACCCTGCGGAACACCGGCACTGATATTGCACCAAGAAGAGTAAGTATCTTCAATGCGTATGCTTTGCCGGCGACCAGACAGGTAATTACGAAACCAGTCAATCACCGTTAATAGAGCATAGCACTCCAAGTAGAATATCAAAATCCACTGTATTAAAAGCATTGCTGATTACTGATTACTTAAATAGCAATAAATTTGTATCTATCTAAAAAAATCATAGTGAGGCGTCTATCTTCGCACAAGGCAAGTATCCCCTGAAGCATTTTTACCATTAGGCTACTATCCGCTACAGTAGGCAACTATCCCTTTTTTAAGAGGTCAAATAAAACGGGATTTTCTCAAAACCTATATTAATTATGTTTACAAATATAGGCTACTAATGAAGATCAAAGACCTATATTTTAATATACATGTTGCATTATTCTTAGTAAGCACATATTTTCTGGTAATAGAACTTTTTTGAAAAGTGGGGCAACTATCCGGCTCTTACCCTACCTAAATAATTCATCAAATATCAAGGCAGTAAATCAAAAGAGAATTTATTTCAATAATGTGGCTAGAAATTCGTGTAGAAACTTTAATCTTTAGTTATAAATTGGTTCCAATCGCGAATTTGAGATGAAATGAGGCCATAAGAACCAGAGTAGCGTATTGATAGATTCCTGAGTTCGCATCCTAGGTCTGACGAAATGTAATTTTATTTATTTATTTATTTATTCAGAAAACCGACAGCGTTATACAATTATTGCATACTAAGATTATGTATTCAAGTATAGCCAATAACAGGTTTTCCTTACTGTATATGCAAGAAATGGCATTGTTGGATGAACAAAATGAATATAAAAAGAAAAGATGACATTAAGATAATATCGCCATTGTTGATTTAAAACATACTGTTTAGTGAAATATGTTTATTACTTTAGTTTTAATTTATATTACTAGCTGCGATAGTGCTAACGACGTGCTTTTTAAATTTAAGTTTTGAGCAAGCTAAGAGATCGATGTGGCTAAATAAAGTGTTATAAGTGCGATTAAAACGCGATAATATAGTGTTTTAGCGTAGTTAGTACAATGAAAGGGTACGTCAAGTAAAGATGTGTGTCGTGTGCGATACAAAGGTACTCGAAAAGCAATTTTGGATACAAGGTCGGAACAATCTATATTACTATGAACTATGTCAAACAATAAGCACATATCCAAGATAATGCGCCTCTGCTCCAATGGGAACAGATCATGTATTCAAACTGTTACGTTTACGGTAATTTAAATGGTTAATAAAGATTTTCTGAATTCTCTCCAGGCAGTCTTTATATATAATGTACTGAGGAGACCACACGGGGCTCGCATATTCGAGGATGCTTCTCACATACGCAAAGTAAACTGTATTTAGAACGGCTATATCAGAGAATGGTTTACATACCCTCAAAACAAAGCCAAGGTTCCGATAAGCTTTATTAGCTACATAATGCGTTTGTTCAGACATCAGCATTTTGCTATCGAGATATACTCCTAAGTTGCGTACGATTTTGGATCTGTCAATAGGTCGATTCTCGAAAGTGTAGTTACGTAAGTGAAAAAGTAATACATGCACATTTCTGTATGTTGACCGTTATCCTATTTTGCGCATAACATGTATACAAGCAATCAAGATCTTTTTGCATTTGTAAACAATCATTTATACTTTTAATTTTACAAAATTTTTTTGTGACATCAGCGTACATGAGATATTCCGAATGCTTTAAACAAGAACCTATGTCGTATAGATAAGCATTGTAAAAAAGGGGACCTAAATGTGACCCCTGTGGGACACCCGTGGGTATAACTACAAAGTTCGATCGATACCCGCCTATGACAACCGCCTGAGAGCGACATGTAAGGTATGATTGGACCCAACGGTACAAATCTCCGTGTATACCGAGTGATTGTAGTTTATTTAGTAAGATGATGTGATCCACACGATCGAAAGCTTTTTCAAAATCCGTGTAAATCACATCAACTTGACCACCATTATCCATATTCGAAAGAAGGTAATTCGTAAAACAACTTAGATTTGTAGTGGTAGAGCGTTTTTTCACAAAACCGTGTTGTTCAGCAAACCGAATTGTGCAGTTGGTTGGGATGGAATATCCTCAGATTTCGTTAAGGCAACTAAACATATAATTATCCCCGTCATTTGTCATGTTTTTAATATTTGTCTCGGCTTTGGAATTTTCCCTACAGTTTTCAAAAAGGCATTAGTTATTCCGATTTACAAGAGTGGAGACAGAGCCGGTGTCAACAATTACAGACCCATTTCTGTACTGACTACTTTGTCCAAGATATTAGAAAAGATTCTTAACAATAGACTTGTCAATTACGTTAACTCGCATAATATTATTGCCGACTATCAATATGGTTTTAGATCTAGTAAGGGTACAGTAGATGCTGTTCTGGATTTAACTGAAGCTGTAGCAAAGAATCTTAATGACAAACAAAAAACTCTGGAAATTTTTCTGGATCTCTCGAAAGCTTTTGACACTGTCCCTGTCCCTCTTCTGCTAAAAAAATTAGAGAGCATTGGGGTCAGAGGATTGCCTCTAAATATCTTTGAAAGTTATTGACTGGTCGCTCCCAGATTGTTAAAATTAGAATTTATACTAGTCGAGAAGAGATTCTGGACTACGGCGTTCCACAGGGTAGTGTTCTAGGACCTACCCTGTTTCTATTGTACATTAACGACGTCTGTAAGTTACCTCTGCCCTTTTCAAAAATTGTAACCTATGCCGATGATACGACCCTACTTGTTTATGGACCAAACTGGAATGAAACTCGTCTGAATGCTGAACTGGCTTCAAAAATTATCGTGAACTGGTTCAAAAATAATTTACTCACCCTTAACTTACATAAGTCTAGTTTTGTGACTTTTGCACCACGACTATTATCCCAACCGCCGGCGACCTATACTTTGTCTGTGCACAGTGATTGTTGCGAAGGTACCAACTGTTCCTGCCCTCTTAGTGGTCAAACCAGCATTTTGCGTGTTGATTCAACAAAATATTTAGGCGTATTGATTGACAGCACTTTGTCTTGGCGTGAGCATATTGAGTCACTTGTGTCGAGGGTTAGAAAATTCATTTTTGTATTTAAAAATTTAAGATCATCCGCTGACCTCCCTACTCTTAAAATTGTATACTTTGCTCTCACCCACTCAATTCTTACTTACTGTATTTCTGTGTGGGGAGGTGCAGGGAAGAGCTTGTTTTTACTCCTAGAAAGAGCTCAGAGGGCTGTATTGAAGGTCATGTTAAACAAACCAGTCCAATTTCCCACAAAAGAAATATATGAAACATGTAAAATACCTACCGTTAGACACTCATTTGTCTTGAACACCATCATACGTAAACACCGGGACTTAGTATTTAATCCATATTATAGAGTATGTAGGAGGAGATTCCATATAGTATGTAAGACTGATTAGTAAAACTAAAAGTAGTGAAGAGATTATATCACTTTTTCAGCCCAGTTCTTTACAATAAAGTAAATAAAGAAATTGAAATTTATCCCCTTGCGGTACGAGACCGTAAGATTCGCACTGATAATTGGTTACATACCCTTACCTATAATCAGATAGAAGATTTAATTAATATTTAAGAACTCTGTTTAACTCTTCCAAATAAGCGTACACTCGCACTCAAGCATACATACACGTACACAAACACACACTCCCACACACACACACACACACACACACACACACACACACACACATGTTCACACACACACACTTACCTTTTTTTTCTCCTTTTTAATTGTTGTTAGATGTAAGTAAACAATGTCTATTTTATACTCAACTTAGCTTCTGTTGGAACGCTGCGCCTTTTTCTGGAGGTGGGCGTTAATGGCTGCGACACAGTTTTCACTAATGTAGCTATTATCGTACGCAATTTAATTTTGTACATTGTTATGGTTCCAAAATAAATAATTTGTAATTTGTAATATGTTGGGAAATTAAAGGATAGATTTCTTTATAAACGAGCCGTTCAAGTACTTTAGCGATAGTGTTCAACATAGAAATCCCTCTGTAGTTCTCTATCTGAGTTCTAGAACCTTTCTTATAAATGGGGATTATGTGCGCGGATTTTCATTTATTAGGGAATATTCCTTCACGTAAAGAACGATTAAATATTATACTAACGGGCAATGCAAGAGTTTGCGCACAGTTGGACCAAAAAACTGGAGGGATTCCATCACTACTGGCACCTTTGTTCCTATCTAGTTTTTCTAATAATCTTCTGACCTCGTCGGTACTAGTCTGTATAACTGAGAGTGTATGGAAACCAATCGAGCTATTCCCAGATTATGTGTAGCAAGAACTAGGAATTCCAAAAACGCTTTTAAAAAATACATTGATAGCATCACATATGTCTTCACCTCCTGAAAACTTATCATTTCCTAAACTCAAGGTTTTAGGGTATGCGGACTTGCCTTTTGTAGCCTTGACAAAAGTCCAGAACAATCTAGGGTGAGATTTAATATTATTTTCGCAACTTGATGTGAAGTTTTTAAAACAAGCATTTCGGACCTTACGTTCTCTGGCACGTAGCAAAGAAAATTGATCATAATCTAAATTGTTGCCATATTTTTTCCATTTTGAGTGGGCTTTAGTTTTTTCTTTCATAATCTTAATTAAAGCTGGGCTGAACCATTTTGGGTATGGTCGACTGTTCAGTTTTTTACGTAAAGGGACATAATTCTTAACACAATCATCTATTACATTATACAATTTGTCCACCGCATCATTCACTGTACCTGAGCACAATAGAGAGTGCCAATCTTGACCGATAATGTAATTATTTATGGCTTTTTACAGTAAAACTCTTAATAACAGTCCACTGGAACTATACCCGGTATCATAACAATAGGATCGCCACCTATTACATTGGGACCTAACGTTGGCGATATATGAGTGTACTCAGTACACCTCTGAAGCCCCGGTTGAGTAGTATGAGCATGACATTTTTTTCTTGTTTTGGAAACACCTTACCATATTGAATTCTTAGTCAGTTCTCAGTCCCTCCCGTGACCACGAGTGCTAAAAAGCCCTCGAAACCTTGGCAACTTATAAATCAAAAATAAAAACGCCGAAAAATAGTTTTATTTCATTACCTTACCAGCTGAGCCAAGTAATATCTAATGCATTTTAGGTTTAAAACTTATTTAACAAGTTTTAATTAACTTGCAATTTTCGTAAGTCTGTATTTCCCGTTCAAATCTTGTGGGTATCCGATTGAGCTGAAATTTGACATAAGTATGTAAGTTCGGTGACAATGCATTAATATGGTAATATGGAGGTAGTCTGATTAGGAAGTCGGAAGGTGGTCATAGGAACATGTGAATTATACAACATTACATACTCGATGGATTAGTATTGACAAGTACTATAAAACCAGATGGTGTTCAGGGTCTGATTATGAAGCCAAAAAGTGGCCAGTACTGTATAATCTGATGGGTCAGATGATGAAGCCGGAAGGTGGCCATAGGTACTTTTCAACTAAGCACGATATCCTTAATATGTTTTTGATATAAAAGCTAATTTTTATAGTTATATTTTTAAATTAAAATTATTAATTTTAATTCTTGTTCAAGTTTCTCAAAATATAAACTAATGTTCAAAATATCATGGCTTCATTTTATTATTTAATTGTATGTGTCTCAACACGAGTTATAATCTCACGGGAAACGTATGGGGAGCAATCGACGACGCGCCTAGTCCGGGCCACGTACTCCGCTACAATCTAACTACCGACAACACAGATGACTGTTGAATGTTTCCATCAGCTCAAAATTCTGAAATTCCAAAACAAACCATAACACTATGGAACATAAAAATAGGGTAAACAAATGTCTTCTAGGTAGATCGAACCAACAAAAACAATCAAGAAGTTTAAAGGTACCCCGGAATAACAATGACTTTTGGACGTCAAACACCTCCCGTAACCATATGTGCTGAAAAGCACTCAAAACTTCGGAACCATAAAAACAAAAATAAAAAATCTGAAAAATAGTTTTATTTTAATACCTTACTTAGCTTATAAATCCATAACCAGTAATATCTATTGTATTTTAGATTCAAAACTTTTTTTAATATTAGCAAGGCAACTCTTGTTCTAACAATCTCAAAATATTAACTAATGTTTTAAATATCATAGCTTCATTTCACTGTATGTCTTACCACGACATATAATCTGACAGGGTACGTATGGGGAGCAATCGACGACGCACCTGCACGTACTTTACTGCAATCTAACTACCGACAACACAGATGACTTTACGCAATAAATTTAATGCATTCGTTGTCTAATTAATGTAGCGTTAAGATACGTAGAGCTCGACCCTCCTGCCTTGCCCACTAGAACAGTAAGTCATATTCCATATACGTACCTATCTAATTTGTGAATGTAATGTGAAATCCTTAACATTTTCTCTTTTCTCGCTATAAGTTTTCCAAAGGTATAAAACAAACTAACAATACAGATATTATCATTTACCCGCAACTTTATCCATGTCGAAATTTTATGAGACAAATGGTAGCTTATGTTCTTTCAAGATGAAATCTATCGCCTTGCCAAATTATACCAAAATCTGTTTAGCGATGAAAAGGAACAAAACACATAGAGCTACTTGCATTATAACTTCTGTAATGTATAACATTATAGTATGGATAAAATTTCTGTTTTAATTTATGTATTCGTTTTGATTCTATCGGGTAATAGACAATCAAACTCGGAACTATATTTTGCGTATTTCCTACTAATATTATAAATTTGAAAGTTTGTATGTTTGTATCTCTTTTCTCAGCTGTTCTCGAACACGTGTTTAGACGTCTCGAGTGGGATAAGTACGGATTGAATATTAACGGAGTGCGATTAAACCACTTAAGATTTGCAGACGATCTAATAATAATTGCTGAAGACCCAAGAAGCTTACAAAAGATGTTAAAGCAACTGGTGTATGAAAGTGATAAAGTGGGACTATCAATGAATACTGCAAAAACAAAAATTATGTCAAGCTCTGAAAACATTCCTATATCCGTTAACGGTAACAATATAGAATATGTGGATGAATACACATACCTAGGACAGATCATATCTCCAATAGACCTCACAAAGAAAGAAATAAATAACAGAGTCACTTTGGCTTGGAAAAGATACTGGTCTCTCAAAGAGATAATGAAGAATCCTTTCGTACCGTTGAAAGCAAAGGGTAAAATATTTAATTCCTGCATTCTGCCTGTTATGACATATGGGTGCCAAACGTGGAGCCTAACTAATCAAAGCATACGCAAATTAGAAACTTGCCAGCACAGTATGGAGCGAAGCATGATGGGCATTAAATTAAAAGATAAAATTAAGCTAGATACTATAAGGAGCAAAACAAGAGTCACAGATATTACGTACTGCATTAAAAAACTAAAATGGAGGTGGGCAGGTCATATGATTAGGAGTAACATAGATAAATGGTCTAGGGATGTAACAGAATGGTGCCCGAGACAACACAAAAGAAAGAAAGGGAGACAGCGACGTAGATGGGAAGACGATATTGTGAAAATAGCGGGGTATACTTGGAGAAGACAAGCTCTGAACCGCACTCGGTGGCGTACTCTAGGGGAGGCCTATGCTGGACAGCAAAACAATCTTCACGGACCGGTGTCAAACGAGTAAATAAGTTTATATTGTAAATATATTTTATGTAAGATTGTTAAATAAAGGCTTTATTATTATGTTTGGATATTTGCTACTTAATCACGCAAAAACGGCTGAACGGAATTAAATGAAATTTAACACACAGATAGTTTATTACCTTGACTAACATATTTATCGTATATGTTTTCATATCCTTTTTATCCTGGAAAAATGTTTGGTTTACTGTCTAAAGTCAACGCGATCAAACTCGCGGGCAGAAACTTGTACTAAATCCTGCTGATAAATTTAAAATACCAACAAATACCACATCCACCAATAAGGTACCTACACAGTTACTAGAACTTTCAGTAACAGTTAGTTCAGAGTATGTTTATTCTCATTGGAAAGTCATGTTGATGAGATTAAAAGTTCATTGAATAACGCAGCTAACAACGTTCCCCGCCAGCTGCAACGCGGTTTCGCTGGAACTTAGACTTCGCAGTATGACCCTATCAGTTTCTCAGTACGGTTAGAATGGTAACGATCTTAGAAGATATTTTTCTGATTTTATCTACAACATCACGCCAGATCCCCTAGAGCTTAAGACAAAAAGATTGACGTTAGCGTGACGCTAGCGAGATAATATGCCATCCGTGTCATACTACAAATTGACTAAATAAATATGAACGTCTGCCACGTTCACGATTACTCGCTAGCGTCACGCTAATATCAAAGTTTACGTGCTAAGCCTTCTTGAACCCCGGATTTCATCGCAGTTAATTTTTGATGTCATCGCAGCAATTTTTGGGTTGACGTCCAAAAATCATTGTCATTACGGAATATGCTCAAATTTCTAAATATTTTTGATGGACCGATCAACGCAATATGAGTTAACGGTGTTTGGTATATCCCAAGTCCATGGAAAAATCCAGCTTTCTTCTTTATTGATAGTAAGATGTTTTTAATTTGTTTAATATTCGCGTAAATCTACCAATCCATAATCTTGAAGCATTTGTCGCGTTATATTTCAGTGAGTGAAATATTGAAAATGCTGAACTGTCGTTTGATAATTAGATAGAGCTGAACGCATGTGAGCACCGCTGCACTACCGAGTAAATATTGTACAGAGCGCCGGGTCAAAAGAATGCGGGGCGATATATACCTCACTAACATACACAACACTGCAAAGTGCTGGTCAGCTGCTTGATGCGCCGCCTCCGCCCGAAATTGCCTCTAAGTTCACGTCTGTGAACACATCGGTGAGTACACACATCGCTACGCATGTAGTGAATGACTATCGGTAAACTCAAAGGTTGACCACTATAAGGCTGCATTTTGTGCGCAGTAACCAGCGGATCGCTCATAATGCGCCAGATGCGAAAAACTGGGAGACAAAAAAGTTATAAATGATTTTCGTATCATTGGACAACGACCCGACGAGCGGGGTGAGCTATGATTACTGCGACAAGCGAAAAGGTTTTAAAACTGATCATCCTATGTTTTTTATTGTACCTGTGGCTCTTAGAACATATGTAAACTAGCGATGTATGATCGCTAAGTGACCCAATAGGGTCACTTCATACCTATCGCCACGCGCTTTCGGAAGTTGTCGCTCTGTAAATTATTTATAATGAAAAATATAATAGCAAAAGTATGATCTCTTCAGCTAAATGAACAGCGCTCGGTTCATCTGGAACAGGTCACATGACCTTGTACATTAAAAACGCTGACCTATGAATCCAAATGTTATATACCTGTATATAAAATTAAGATTCTGCCACATGAGCGGCGTCCAAAAGCTGTTGTGACATATCTGAAGCTAATTGACGTAATGACCTCATAGCCAAATAAGGACTTCACTCTTAGCCCCCAGTTTTATGGGCGCTTTTAAACAATGTAGCGTCAGCCATTCGTTTTATTCCAGCGCTTTACAAACGTGAGTTGAAAACTTTTGCGTATAAGAGGTGAGGAGCTTCACTGCATCGTGATAGTGAGGTATAGGGTCCCTACATACCTGTCGCCGTTATCTTGGGAACTGTCGCTCTATACATAACGTACTAAATAAATAACTTATTTGGTAGCTGCACTAACTGGTAACAACAACATTCAATCACGCGAGATGTTGGGCCGCGGCGTTAACGCGCGCTCGTGTATTCTCGCACTATAATGAGCCACCGTTAATTTGTTTATAATTGTTGGTGAAAGAGCTGAGGAATTAGTTGACTGAGGCCGAGAATTTAAATTTATATGTGTACCATAGATAACTTTGTCCAGATGTTAAAAGCTTAAGCTCGAGTAGTCGCGTGTTCGATTCCCGCACGGCACAAGTCTTTATGTGGTCCACAAATATTTGTTTCGGTCTGAAATTTATAAATACGACACATTTATAAATCCTAGTAAGGGGTTACTTAAAAACACACAAATAATAATTTGTTGATAATTGTTAGTAAAAAAGCTACGGAAAATTTTCACTGACGACGCAAATCAATTAAATATATAAGGAACGTCGAGCCTATATTCCCCAAGCGGGGTAGTAAAAAGTTGCTGTGTACACTCTCATTTTGCCAACGATATTAGGCCCCATTTTAATAGAATATTTTCAAACTCCAGGTGGCTACTGAGATTTTTTCAATAGCATCACACTTTCGCTTTCTTCGACCTTGTATTCGAACTCAAGACCTTTTGATCGCTAGCCGCAACATGCGCTACTAAATCAACGAGGAAATCCACAAATTAACTGCTAAGTTAGTAGTTGTGTTGCAAATGCACTTTAAATAATTAACACCACAAATTCCGTTGATGGTGAAAACCAGTGAAAACGAATGTGCCAAAACATCATAATAATTATTTAATTAATGCTGCCAATCAATAAAAAAAATAAAACTAACGTGTCCTACAAATGTTACGATGTTTGTTCGTCGAGGCATGGCACAGTTCTAGAAACCACAAGACGAAATCATGGAATTATTGACATTTAATTGAAGGAACTAGAAACTAATATTTAACTTTATGTTAGGTATAGAACTTAAAAAATAAACACTGTCACGCCTATATTCCGCATGCGGGGGTCGCAGAGGTGTACTGCGGACACCAAATTTTCGCCTACGATGTTAAGTCCCATGTAATAGGGGGGAGCTTATTGCTATATACCGGGCATAATTCCAGGCTTCGGATGATACCGGGAATTTTTCGATAGAAAAACTACATTTGTCTAATCTAGGATTTGAACCCAGGACCTCGTGATCGTAAAGCACATCATTTACCACTAGACCAACGAGGCAGGTATATTTTAAAGATGGTATCACTCTCGAAACTATTATTAAATTAGTTTTTACAAATTTAGTTAATTTTAATCTTTATAGTGAATTGCTTCGAAATAAGGGTTTACTCAATTTTACTAACACAGTTTCTATAACACAGAATATGCGACTTAAAACAGAGGGATTAGCATGTAAACCTTGACGTCAGCGTCATCTTTTCGTGGATTTTCGATCGCTACGCATTATATTAGACCAACGAGGCAGTCGATAAGTGTTTATTATATTTTTTATAATAAAATCTTAACGCATCTGGTTATTTATTTCCAACAAAATTCTTCCGGTATCATCCCAGTCCGGATGATAAGCTCGTAATTATAAATATTTCAATCAAAATGATAGACGGGAAGGATTGGCGGCGCGCGTGGTCCAAATCCATTAAATAAACTGCCCTCGGTGGAGCAATGCCATGATTAAGGTAAAGCGATTGTGGGGCAGCCCAGCAGAGCACAGCGCGCCAATCCAAGCAGAGGCCGGATTTCAACAACATCGATACTAATATTATGAAGAGGTAAAAATGTATGTGTAACAAAGCTGCTCGTCGTGGCCTTTTTGGGGAAGGCCATTGTCCCGGTAGACGTCTTTCGGCTTATGGTGAAGTACTCAAGTATAAACCTATGTTTGTAGGAGGTAATCTCTGCAATCTTTGATCCGATTCTGAAAATTCTTTCACTGCAAGTCACATTAGTTCTGAGTAATATAGGTTATTTTACAGTGACAAAAATACCCAAATTACATAATAACTGCGTGCGAAGCCGCGAACAGCTAGTCGTGTATAACATTTTTGAAGAGACTCATACCTGGAAAGTTCTGAAATCAGACCTATGTGAATTTCATCTTTGTAGCGCACCCACGACTCAAAAATAATTCATAGTGTGAGGCTACGTTTCAACAAATAACAACAGGCGTAAAATCATAAATACTATAAGGCATACAGAACATTGAGAAATAAAGCTCTAACAAAATCCGTAAACTTTGTTTCATTTAAATGTTACGGTATCACGTAAATGTGTAATAAGTTATCCGCTAGCTGATATGGAATGCAATTCTGCGCAAGGCCGCATGTTCCCTCCAATAAAATCATATGATATAATTAGTAAGTAGTTAGTAGCTGCAACATAGGCCTCACTGATGTATACTAATATTATATAGAGGAAAGATTTGTTCATTTGTAATCGATTAACTCTAAAACTAGTAAACCTATTTTAATAATCTTTTCACCATTAAAAAGTTACATTATTTAGAAGTAACATAGACCCTGTAGATGTAGTAGTTGTCGTTTACCTACGAAAACGGGTTGGAGACCAAAGATTGGTGTTTCTGTCTAGAAAATAGTATATTTTTTATCCCACTTACGCTTGTAGTCGCTTTTTCCTTTTCGCTTAATTTTCAATACCATTGCATTTGACTTGATTTTCACTTTTCAGTTTGATACTTATATTACCTACGAACTCGTGCTTGCGGCCGTGTAACTTAATTTCAACGCAGTTTGTTTCTGTAACTTCTTTCGAGTGATGCAAAACTAAAACTGCTGAGCTATTGTTTGTTAATTAGCTCACGGTGAACGTGTCATGTAATTTGAACACATGTAACTGCGAACAAGAATTTTTAATCACGCCAGATATTTGGCGCGCGTCACTAACGAGCGCGCGTGTGACTCGCACAATAATGAGCCACAACTAATTTCTTCATAATTGTTGGCGAGAATGAGCCGCGGAAGTTGTCGACCGAAGCAGAGACTTCAAAGAAATTAATGAGTGTTAGGAACTCCCGAAGTGCCGTCGCCGCCCATTCGATCAGTTTGGACGCGAGCCGGAATAAAGTTGCCGCAAGGGTTTTAACAAATTCTCTACTAATTGTTCTCCAACCCCAATTCTTACTTCATAAGTCATTTAAATTATCAAATTATTCATATTTTATTCAAAACAAAGAATTAAATGGCTCAGCGGTAACCCTCACTATCTGGACTTATGGATAATTAAAACACAATTATTGTAATGAAAGTAGGATAAATGCGGTAGAAATGCGAGCTCTGCGGAAGATGTGCGGAGTGAAGCTGACCGACCGCATTAGCAACAGCATAGTAAGACAGCGAGTAGGTATGAAAGATAGTATCGGTGTAAAGATGAGAAAGGGCATGCTCCGTTGGTTCGGGCATATAGAAAGAATGCCAGAGGAAAGAATGACAAAACAGATATACAATGTGAAAGTGGAAGGATGCAGGTACCGGGGAAGACCTAGACTATCTTACCACGACCAAATAAACTGAGTCTTATCTGATGGAAAAGTCAAGAGTCTCCGTAACCGGCGAGCGTGTATGAGACAAACTATGAGAGTCGAGGAAGCCAGAGAGGTATGTAAGGAGAGAACCTGTTGGAACTCTGTACTCTCTGCCTACCCCGCAAGGGATCTGGCGTGAGGTTATAGATAGATAGATAGAACGAATTATACTTCAAATACAACAGAAATAGGACATTCCAATTCCAATACTGCTTGGTCTGTGAAACCAATACAATTTTGTAGAAAAGTTATTTCACATGAAACTAGGAGTTTCTTTATAATATTATACTGAAGAAGATAGATCTTCCCGTTCGTATTATAGTTTTACATCTAGAAATAGCGCTAAATTACTGAAGTTGTTACATATTCCAAAGTAAATATTACTGTAATATGAAGTCAACATACTTATAAATAATTAAATTTAAAAATTAATCTTTGACTCCGGAATTTACAAGACATCATTAAATTCATTTCATTTTCACAAATTTCTATAGTTGCAAGCAACTCTTTCACACTTTCTACCGTGAAAAATACCTTATCGTAGCCTAAAATATGTTTAAACAGTATAGGTGATGTTGGTTAAGCAAATGAGTCGTGTAAACAAAGCGGTCGACGTCTGCCCAGACGAGGTAGCATTTCGTATGCGAGGTGCGAGGCTCGTTACCGGGCTGTGCTCCCGTGGGGCATTGCCACGGCTCAATGATGTCTAACTCCATTGCTCAGATTCCGTCAAGAGCGTAAACTCAAACTTGTCCCTATGCTGCGTACAATCTGTTTCCGTATTTAATTTGATTTCCCGTACGGATGTAATACTTGCTCGACAAATACAAAGTTCTTGTTTAATCTAAATGTATTGCACTTATGATTATTACTTGGTATGACATATCTTTGGATGTTAGAGGATAGGAGCAATACAATGCGTGGATATGAAGAATAGGCACTTTAGCTTTCTTATTATGTTCATGTCGCAACGGTGTTGTCAAACCATTTTACATTTGGGATTTGGGAGTTTTAGTGAAATCTACATTTTTGTATTTGTTGATTTAATCTGTGTATCGATATCGTCAAACCAAATCCCTAGAGTAGCCAAAGAATACAGAATCAAGAGGCATATAATTAATAATTTTGACTAATCATTTGTTGCGTATATAAAATGACACAACTCAATAATTTGAATAACTTGAGTAAGTACTAATATAAACAACTTCAATGCCCAATTTCTGTAATTTTTTTAGTTGTGCTACCTAGCCATGCGGCGGAAGACAAGTACACTGATGCACATGAGTCTTTAAATACCACTTTATATTTCTTTGTATATCCAGTCTTGCCATAATCGATTACTGGACGTCATATCATTTATCATAATATTTCTAGTCCATAAACTACTGCTAGATCTCAACACTACTCAAATCCCATCAATACTTGACGGACCTTATTTTGAAGCAAGTTATTCGTGCGCATTATTCATTTCTTTCACCCAGTTCCATTAACAAGATTGTGATTTAAATATTTCAATCAAAATGAGTAGATTAAGGTAATGCGGTTGCGGTAAAGCCATTGTGCCTGTCCACCACGACAATTTCGTGTGTCATGAATGTTGCCACTATCATGTGCTTCAATTGGCATTTAACATTTGGTTTAAAATCTGAATGATAAAGGGGACGAAAATGAGCGACCGTGGTATTCTTACCGATCATCAAAGTTAAGCAGCGTTAGGTTTTCGTAGCTAGCTAAATATGAGTGACGGTTTGTGGTATTTTTATATTCCAACATCTCTTCGGACGGCACGTTAAGCCGTTGGACCCGGTTACTCCCTAAACCAGTATTCGCTAAACCAGGTTATAGGCTTGATATATTCAAACAGTAGGCCACAAACCTGCTTCCACCAATCCGCACTAGGTCCGCGTGTTTGAGTATGACTTAATCTCTCTCTCACCTCAATTTGTGAGAGGAGGCCTTAGTCCTACCGTGGACATCTTTTGGTTGACATTAAAAATACAACTTAATGATAATATATAAAAATACAGCATTTTTCCACAAGAGAATATATAAAAAGGATTTAAAACATTCTAAATATATGATTGTATAGAGAAACACCCGCTAACATTTCTTCG
Organism: Phalera bucephala; assembly: GCA_905147815.2. Lineage (NCBI taxonomy): Eukaryota > Metazoa > Arthropoda > Insecta > Lepidoptera > Notodontidae > Phalera > Phalera bucephala. Next base: position 15,547,525 of record LR990615.1, read on the forward strand.
ATAGTAAATAGAATAAGCAAGCATACGACAGAAATTTCCCCGCCTCAGGAACTAAAGTTGGTGCTGAAAGCTAAAACTGAATACGGATATGTTTTTGCAGCCAACTCCGAACAAGAACGTTATTAACAAATTAATAATGAGACTCGTGTGAACTTTAACGTGACGACTTTTATGCTGAGATTTTAAAGATTCTTAACAGGAAGATTGCTTTGCTTTTCAAAGTATCGTTAAGTTAGTCAGGCTACGCATTACTTCACTTACTCTTTCTTTAAAAAAAATTGATTTTAATTAACGGTATACAAACACTTGGATGAGTCATAATATCGTACGCCTTTAGTATATCGACACAAACAAATAGTCCCCAAAATTACCTACTATTATTAATTCTACTGATATGATAAGAGGGAAAATCTTAACAATATCTAGCATTCATATAATATAAACCTCATCTATATTCTAAACAAATGATGTAGCAAATATATAAAAATATGAGCAAGAGCTAACCGCCCAATCTTTATTTTTTCTTCCACAACATATGCCAAAAGTCGTTAATTGCTACATTGTTAAGAAGAGGTTATTAGATCTATAACAAAATCTTTTGTGTTATTTTTTCGTTGTCCGTAATTTATGTTCCGTAAACAAAAAAAAAACTTTTTATAAGATCGTATCGCCTCAGGATAATATTTCTCTTTGTAATTATAAATTGGCTAGTGTAATACACAGAAAGGGGAACATCGCAACAAGGAAATAAAATTCAAAAAAGAAGCGTCTGAAGTCTTAATAAGAGCTCAAGGAAAATTAATGATTATTGGTTAGCAGAGGGACGCCGGGTTCTGGATGGACTGAGAAAACTAATGCGGCAACCGACATAACACATCAAACATCATTTTAAAAATAATGTTGCTGTTTTGAAGCTCTCTTAACGAATGTGTTAATAAATGAAAAGGATAGATACGTATTCATTAAAAATTGTTGTTATTAAAATCAGCCTTTCAAAGTCAACTAGACATAGACGTTCCATCATAATGGGAAGAAATTTACGTCATAAACCAACACGCTACACAGATGCAATTCAAGAATTTTGTATTTTGATAAAATTGTTTGGATTGATATAATTCATTTAGGTATGCAGGTTATTCAGGTAATTTAAAAAAAAAAGACGTAAGCACAATAACAGGAATTATTCCTGTGTCGTGGGTGTGTTTACAAATATAAAATTGCCATACTTAAAATACTCAGAGCATTGCAAACATTTGTGGAGCTTACAAAGATTTGTCCCGTGCGGGCACTACCCTGCGCCTATTTGGTTCAGTGGAGCGGTAGCGCCTACGCTCTCACCAAGCCGTTGGAATAAAAAATTCTTCAGTATAATATCCAGCTTTGGTCACTCTTGATCAGCAAATACTGCAGACGTCAGTTCTGTTGCCGCAGTATTATCTAGTTTTTAAAGTGCTCAGTTTTACGAGTTCCTGTTTCTGTATACCTGCAAATTGAATTGAATTATAAAAAATACCTAGATGCCAACTGTATACTAAGCATAAGCGGAGGTGGCAGCTATACCAAAATATCACTGAAGACATTAGAATCATAGACACATTTCCAAAAAATACACTTTTGCCAAGAATTCTAACTCAGGACCTCTTGATCCTTAGCAGAACTATGTACCGATAGACTAACGACGTTATCAGAATAAAAAAAAACATGTCCTAGCATATGCCTTTGATCTGTAGTGAACGTCTTTCATGATGTTCATGATATGCACTAAAACTGACCGTCATTTTGTGTGTAGATTACTATACGTGTGATAAATGTTAGCTTGCAAACGCATTGGCCCAGAATCCTCGGTGCGACATAAGCGGTAGCATGACCCGTATTTCGCCCCTTCATTCTAAGCTGCAGGGCTATCACGGGCGCGAAGGCTTTTGGCGCGCAGGATAAAATTTTGTCAGCCTATGATTCACAGGACTTAGTACGAAACAATTGACGTCAACGTGGCGCTAGCGAATATGCGTGTTGTCACAGTTATATTTACGTAGTAAATTTGTTTGTTTGTCGACTGCCTCGTTGGTCAAGTAGCAAAGCGCATCGCTTGGTGATCACGAGGTCCTGGGTTCAAATCCTAGGTCGGACAAATGAAGTTTTTCTAACAAAAACTTCCCGTATGAGTCCGGAGTTTGGAATTGTCCGGTATATGGCAATAGGCTCGCTCCCTATTACATGGGACCTAACATAGTCAGCGAAAAGTGGGTGCACTCAGCACACCAGCCACCCCCGCTTGGGTAATAAAGGCGTTACGGTATGTAGTAAATTTGTAGTGTGACAATGATGGCAAATCGACTCACTGGCGTCACACGAACGTCAAAGCATACAGAAGTCAAAATAATGAATGGTTGAATGCGTTCGCAAAAAAGCGGGTCGTCGTCTCTTTAATATTGGCGCGAATAAGTTCGACACCAAAAGCGGAATGGGGTGGCAATGTCCGTGACATATGTTTTGTCGCCTGTGCTAGCCCTGCTGGTATCTGTTCCTGAGCTAAGCTACCGCAGACTCGCCGCTTAATTGAGAACGTTTACAACTTGCAGCCGTGGCTTTCAATTCAGATGTTCGCTTGTAAGCGCTACTTCAATGCAATGAATGATACTTGGTTAAGGTAATTCGGTATTTATTTTAAGTTCTAAAATAAATACCGTCCTGACCATTTTTCTCAAGTCGGGCGTGGCAGAGATTTACTGTGTATACGCGCATACTAGCAACGATGTTAGATCCTAATATAATAGGTAGCGAGTTTTATGCCATTGCAAATGTTAGCCGGTATATTTATACCGGATAAAGTTTCAGAGCCCGGATGGCTAGTGAGGAATAGAAGAAAAACATACTTTTTAACTACTTAGGATTAGAACCCGAGGCCGCCCGTTGCTATCTACACTATGCGCTACTAGACCAATGAGGCATTCAGCAAAAAAATATATTTGTTGTAATATACCTATCTAATATTAATTATATTTTTAAAACTACGAAGTTTCCCTTACAAGGATTGTTTTTTGAGAGAAAAATGTACTTTCCACCTTTGGCTAAAGACAGAGATTGTTTAGAGATATTCAAAAATTAAGATAAAAGTTTCATTATAATAAAAATACAGAGTTAAAATACTTTAATTCTAGGAAAAGCTCTTTAAACAAATTGCGACCACGCGTCCGTTAAAAAACCGCAAGCGAGATTTTGAACGGAGGTTGCTAAAACAATTTGCAATAAGCGGCCGCCGCGTTGGACTGTGGTCGGCAAACAAAGGTTTGTTTTGTTGGAGGCCGCGATGTTGCCTGCCGCGCTACACCGCTGACGCGCTCGCGACTAAATACCTTTTTTGGTGTAGCCACACAGCGCATGGAGCGGAACAACGGTGCGACTTGGTAAGTTGTAGAGCCGCGAAAATAATGATGCGAAACCCATCGACACATCACGATGGCGGATCCGCTAAACGGATTCCGCTGCAAGGATTTGCAACATTATGTCGCGATTACGGTAGTACGGAACTCTACGAGAGTCGGTTGAATCCTAGCGACTGAAGCAAAATATTGACGCTTTCGGAGTCAAACGAGGCAGAAATATTATTGTGGGCATTAACTTTGAAAAGGCCTAGAAATTGCACGAGATGAAGTTTTGCTTCATACCCGTGTCGACTGCCAAAGATACGTGAGAAACAAATGCGGTGCTGCATCAAAATGGCGGACTAAGTGCGGAGGTGTAACCGGCTTTGGAGCAAATCCGCGGAATCACGCATTAAAGAGATAAAATCATAATCAAAACTGTATGCTAAGACAGCCAGTTTCGCTTCTGTTTCGCTTGTCGTACAACGAACAAGTCATGGCGCAACTACCGCGGTTTTGTGGTTTGTAGTTTAAGACATTTATTTCTCAAAAGAATTTACAAATTCATTTGCCTAAGAAACACAAGATACATTGGTATAGGTAAATCTGATCTCCGAATGATCTAAAGATCTCCGTAAATCTGATCCTGAATCTCCCTCGGATTTATTTCAATTCGGATAAGAAGAGACAAGTAGAAATTAGTGCGCAATTTTATTTCAGTATCTTGCTGAGTGGGGTTGGGCCATTTGCGCAGAATGAGCTCCGATAGGTGGGCAAATGACGAACAACGCAACAGGGACCCTAAAAAAAATAAAACAATGTGTCGTGGGTATGCTTACAAATATGAAATTCACACACACCCGGACCGAAACGAATAGTTGTGGGTAACGCCAAGATTTGTCCTGAGCGGGATCAAACTACTCCATCGACTACTCGACTTAGTGCGTGGAGCCGCTTAAGCTCTTATCCACAGGACCAAGCCTTCACCAAATTGCACCACAACCTTGTCGCTTATGAAGAGGGATGGTCTGAAATGGCCAAGGATCGTGTAAAGTGGAGTCATGGCAAAGACCTTTGCAGTGGACGAAATAGGTTGCTAAAAAAATCTTTCTACTAAAGGTTGAAAAAAGTGTTATTATAAGGTACCGTGCGGTACGTCTTATACCAAAATATAATTATTTTATCTAACTACACCTGCAAGGCTACCACGGGTGGCAAGACTTCTCGCGAGGCTCTTAACTTTTGTCGATTCGAGTTAATTTATATTGCAAGTTCGAGTCTTGGACGAAAGTTAAAATAGTCTTGTCTATAAGTTAATACAATGCAATTCTTTAAACGAGTTTTCTTGTATCTAACTTTTGTCACGCCTCACCATGCAACTAGCAAAACGTAAGAAAAAACTGTTATCTCATACCTAGGGCGAAAAAATCCGCGACATAACTATCATCGCTGTACTAGCCCTGCTATTACAATCCGACCTCACCCGCGAGGTCGAAGAATTCCTTACCCGCCGGCCTGTGCGAAGCACCACGGCGAGACACTTAGTATACGCCTTCCCCCATAGCGACAGCCCAAACCGAGGCAGTTACCTCTTGAGGTAACTGCCTCTAGTTGCCTGCTTTTCTGTATGAAGCGTGGCTAAAGTGGTTCGCCTTCATGTCCGGTGAAGTTGTAAAGGCCCCGCAGGCTACAGCGTAGATCATTCACACACCACATCACACCAAAGATTCGAAAACAGAGTATAGGCATTTAGTGCTTCGTGAGGCCTTCCCGAAGATCATTACGGTGCGAAATCGGTGCTTTTGTGACTTTGTTTCTTATGAGGCCTATTGTTGGTGCTCACAAAAAAAAAAGGTATTTTAAACATTAGACAAACCCACTCCATTATTCATGCCACCTCGTATTAGAAAATGTGTTCCTCATTATTCGCCGTAGTAAATTATTCACATTACTGACTACCTACTTACATTATAAATGAACTGAACTTTATATCATCCTATTCAGCAAGTAAAAACTATAACAGGGGGCTAAGCGCAAATCATATGACGTTATTGTGACGTTGTCGAGAAAGCTAGCTGCCACGTTCTTATTACACGCTTTTTTATTTCGTAGATTTGTAGATAGTATTACGCTAATGTTAGTCTGTTCGTTCTAAGCCTCCTGGTAATGAAAATGTTTTCGAACTACTAAGTATCTACATTAAGTGTACATACATAATAAACGATTGAGAAAATGTTATGAAAAATATGAACAAACTCCAACAATCCGCACTGTGCTCCTACAATCCGCGTGGTAGAGTCCTAATCTATTTCAACACGATTAATGATAAAAGACTTTACCCAGCCGTGGGACAGTATAGGCTGATCTATTTAGGCATGGCAAAGGTGTACTGTGTACGTACACCCACATAAAATAATGAAATAAGAGACGAGGCTTTTGCCATTTTAGCGGGTACAATTTTAGACTCCGGACCGCAATTGAGAATTTCTCGAACCTTATTATTCATGATTATTTGCTGTATACACCAATGAGGCATTCAAAATATACAATTTAATACTACGAGTATTACGTACAATTTTTCTAAAGTACGGTTTCTGAGGTAAGTACATAAAATTTACAAGGCGCAAACAATCTATTTGATAAAACAGATTAGGTCTTTCCGGTCTCAGCCGAGAATTGTTATATATAAGTTGGTTTTTTGTTCATTTCTAATTTAACGAATTACTTATACGTGTAGAATACTGTCTGTTAATATAAGTTAGTTTATAAATAAATAAATATCATGTTGGTTTTGTTACCATTACCATAATATTATTTTTAAATTCTCTTGATCTTTGTTATGTCTACAATAACACCGCGAGAAATTGGGCGTGATAATATCTATGTTTATATAATAAATTCTGTGGACCTATACTAGGCCATCAGCAACGAAAGGTTTTACGACGACGAGCTTTAGAAACAAGTAATTTAATACCAATATTAGGTAGAGTACCTAAAATTCCTTTTTCAATGTATAAACATTTACGCAAATTGGTGTTCTAATGGAATCTGATATTGATGGTTCGGATGCCTACTTCATGGAATTTTCTTTAACATTAATGTATTTTAAGTATTATACTTCGGTTTTGGTATTCATAAGTAGGCATTTTCCTAAAAAATTCCCTTGTAAATATTTTGGTACAGAATCTTTCTCTATCCATCTATATCATCACGCCAAATCCCTTGTGGGGTTGGCAGGGAGTACAGAGTTCTAATAGGTTCTTTTTTTACAGACCTCTTTGGCTTCTTCCACTCTTATAGTTCGTCTCATACACGCTCGCCCTTTACAGAGACTCTTGACCTGTTCTTCAAATAAGACACAATTTTTTTGGTCATGGTAAGATAGTCTAGACTATCTTACCATGGTTACCGGGGAAGACCTAGGTCTCCCCCGGTATCTTCATCCTTCCACTTTCGCATTGTATATCTGTTTTGTCATTCTTTTATCCGACATTCTTTCTACTCGTATATGTCCGCACCAACAGAGCATACCCTTTCTCATCTTTACACCGATACTACCTTTCACACCTATACGCTTTCTTACTACGCTGTTGCGAATACGGTCGGTCAGCTTGACTCAGCACATCTTCCGCAGAGCTCGCATTTCGGCCGCATCTATACCGCTTTCATTCTCCTTCTTACATAACCAACTCTCACTACCATATAACAGCTTTGGGACAATCACCCCGTTATGCATGACCAGCTGTACTTTTTGGCTTAAGTGCCAGTAGCTTTTCTTCCAAATAGCTTAGTAGCTCATCCAAGTAGCTTCCCCATCGCACCATTCACTCTATTGACTCTTCTTTCTATGTCAGCGGTGTATTTCCCATCCTTGCCAAAGGCGCATCCAAGATATACAAACTCCCCACTTGCACATCGTCACCAACCAAAATCCTTGCATTTGTTGTGGATTCTTCCCGTTCAAAAACAATAATCTTGGGGTTCTTTACATTCAAATGGTATTTTTGGAAAAGAAATTTATGTGTTAACTCCTGAAAGTGTATTCAAACTCCATTCTTCATTGTGTACTATACATTTCATGAAGTTCTATCTATCTATCTATATCATCACGCCAGCTCCCTCGCGGGGTAGGCAGAGAGTACAGAGTTCCAACAGGTTCTTTCCTTACATACCTCTCTGGCTTCCTCCACTCTCATAGTTCGTCTCATACACACTCGCCGGTTACGGAGACTCTTGACTTGCCCTTCAGATAAGACACGGTCTATTTGGTCATGGTAAGATAGTCTAGGTCTTCCCCGGCACCTACATCCTTCCACTTTCGCATTGTATATCTGTTTTGTCATTCTTTCTTCTGGCATCCTTTCTATATGCCCGAACCAACGGAGCATACCCTTTCTCATCTTTACACCGATACTATCTTTCATACCTACTCGCTTTCTTACTACGCTGTTGCGAATACGGTCGGTCAGCGTGACTCCGCACATCTTCCGCAGAGATCGCATTTCGACCGCATTTATCCTGCTTTCGTTCTCCTTCTTACATACCCAACTCTCACTGCCATATAACAGCGTTGGGACAAGCACTCCGTTATGCATGGCCAGCTGCGCCTTTTGGCTTAAGTGCCGGCTCCCAAGTAGCCTTCCCATCCCACCATTCACTCTATTACCTGCATTCACTCTTCTCTCTATATCAGCGGTGTATTTCCCATCCTTACTGAAGGCGCATCCAAGATATACAAACTCATTCACTTGCTCCAGCATATTGTTACCAACCACAATCCTTGCATTCGTTCTGGTTTCTTCCCGTTCAAAAACCATAATTTTGGTTTTCTTCACATTCAAATGTAAGCCATTATTCATGCAGTCGTCTCTCATAACTGTGACTAGTGTTTGCAGATCAGTGGCTGTTGGCGCTATCAAAACCGCGTCATCTGCATACAATAGGTGGTTTATCACTAGATCACCCATTTTTACCCCTTCAGTCATCGCACACAGTCTTTGAAGACTTTTATCCAGATACACTATAAACAGTCTAGCGGACAACACGCAACCCTGCTTGACACCGATTTTAACGTCAAACCAAGGTGACATGTTACCACCCACCCGTACGCATGCCTTGCTGTCCACGTAGGTGGACTGGACGGCTCGCAACAGGGTGCCGTTTATACCATACTCTGGCAAAATGTCCCAAAGTCTCTTTCGCACTACTCTATCAAACGCCTTCTCCAGGTCCACAAAACCGCAGAAAACCTTCCGGCCTACTGCCAGATGCTTTTCTACGATGTTGCGGAGGGAGAAAACTTGATCCGAACATCCTCTTCCAGACCTGAAACCTCCCTGTGCCTCACACAACACTCCATCGGACTTCTCGCGCATTCTCCGTTCAATAATTTTACCATACACCTTAGCTGCCAAGCTGATCAAACTGATGGCCCTGTAATTGGCGCAGTCATATTGTGAGCCCTTGCCTTTATACAAGGGTACTATGACTGCGCGGCGCCAATCTGTAGGGACTCTACCGGTCTTCCAGCAAAGATTTGCGAGGACCCAAAAAGCGTCCCGGACGCAAGTTCCACCATATTTAATCATCTCGGCAGATATCATGTCTATTCCCGCAGCTTTACCATTTTTCATACTTCGTATCGCCCATTCAACTTCTTCCATAGTGATGTCCTCTGTGGATTCTGGTGCCGCAAACTCGCCTCTGGGCTCGTCTGTGGCACCAGTATCCGGGGCATTCTCATACATTTCTCCAAAGTATTCACTCCACCGGTTTAGCACAGCTTGTGTGTCTGCAAGAATGTCACCATCCTTAGATTTTATCTTTTCCATTCTGGAGCCTGACGAATCACCTCGAGCCTTTCTCACCTTGCTCCAAAAGAGTTTAGTGTTATTCTCGAAGTTCTTCGTCAGCCTCTCCTCCTCAATCACACTAGCTCTTTCACGCTTTTCTTTCACTAAGGTTTTGGTGGCATTCTTGCATTGCCGGTATATTTCTTTCTTCATCTCCGTCATACTGTCATTTAGATTCAAAGAAGAGACATAGTCCTGCCACGCTTTCTTCTTTCTTTCTACAGAGCTTTTTAACTCTGTGTCCCACCATGCATCCCCTTTTGCTGTGATATGCTTCTTTGAGCAGCCACATACTTCTTTCGCTGATTCTACCAAACTCTCTTTCAGACAATTCCAGCATTCATCTATGTTTGAGTCCGAAGAACCAGCTGTCAAAAGCTTGTCCTGGACTCTGTCTTCATACGTTCTCCTCACGCTCTCATCTTGCAACCTTTCAACCTTGATTCTTTCAAGGCCTCCGAAGGGGATACGCTCTCGCCAGTGCCTCCACTTCCTGAACAAACCACTGAACCGCGCAATTACGAGATAGTGGTCCGATTCAAGAGTGGGGCCTCTATATGCACGGGTATCTTGAAGTTTACTTCGGAGACGGTTATCTACCAGGATCAAATCTATCATGCTTTTCTGTTCATTTCTTCTCCACGTATACATATGAATATCCTTGTGTTGGAATATTGTATTGGACACAAGGAGACCTCTTTCCAAACACACATCTACAATAAGCTTACCTGCATCATTCACTCTCTTATCACCATAAGGACCCAGAGCAGCGTCGCAAGTTTGCCGCCTGGTTCCCACCCATCCGTTCAGGTCACCACACAAAATCACCTTTTCATTCGCATCAGCCAGATCCCGAACTTCCCTGACATTATCCCAAAACTTCTCCAGGTCCGGGGGTGTCGACGAGCTTACAGGAGCGTAGGCTCCAACCAAAAACACTCTAGTGACACCCAGTTTCAAGCGGACCCAGAGAAGTCTCGCATCATGCAGGCCATAATCTCTCACTCCAGAGGCCAGGCGACGGGACAACAAGATACCCACCCCCATGCTGGCACGATCGCTCTGTGGCACTCCAGACCACAGAGCCATCATGCCGTCAGGGAGATCACAGGCTTCACTGCCCCTTCGCTTAGTCTCTGTTACACACAGAGCATCCAGGCGTCTCTCTTTTATTATATCAATCACCTCATGCATCTTATCTTCCATACCACCTCTTACATTCCAGGTGCCTATTCGGCACTCTGCACCCCACGACTCGCCAGTTCGGGCCCGGCGTGATGGGTGGCGGCCCCCATTGCCGCTTCCACCTATGTTCGTACCGACGGGGGCGGGCCGGTACGCGTCGCCTCGGGGGGACGCCCTAGCCCGCACTGCGGTACTTGTTCGGTCCAAGATTGCAGCCGTATCGGCTGGCAGGGGTCGCGACGGGCACGCTCTTGGACAGACCATGAAGTTAATAAATTAAAAAAAATACATATTCAAAGGATTAACATATTCCCGATCTTTGAGTATTAAAGTATTGTGGTAATTTCTACAATGCAATGTGGAGAGAAAATAACATACTTTAAAGCTTCAGTATCATTATCATCAGCTAAAAGACGTCCAATGCAGACCAAAGGCCTCCCCCAAAGATCGCCAGAATAACCGACTCTGTGCTTCATGCATCCAGTTTTAACCTTCAATCTTCACCAGGTAATCGGTCCACTTTGTGAGAGGCCTGCCCACTCCGCCACTAAAAACTTTCTGCCCCAAAGGCCGACAGTTCTACGAGCAATCTGACTCGCCGTGTCACTTAAGTTTAGGAATTCTAAGGGCTATATCGGTGACTTTCGGATATACTTATTTCTTATTCGATCTCGCTGGAAAAGTCCGAGCATAGCTCTTTCCATTGGTCATTTGCTTTTAAAGCTTAATAGCATGTTATTAAAGTTTCAACATAACGTATGAATGAATGCGATAATCCCTAATCCGTTAATCGTATTGCCGACACGCATTGAGATGTAATATAGGCACCACACATGTACCATATGAGTCGAACAAACGGCCCTGGAGGTAAACCATCATTAATATTCACAACAAGTAGTACATTTTACTTAAAGGAAAGTTTGTTATAATGTTTAATTTCAGAGGATCTCATTGCATTTTATTTCAAGTTAATCCACATTTGAAGTTTAACTAGATATGTAGCATTTCAGTTCCTTATTTCTTACATTAAACATACGATAAAGTGGATAAATAACATTTTAAAACCTGAACCTGTTGGAACTCTGTACTCTCTGCCTACCCTGCAAGGGATCTGGCGTAATGATATAGATAGATAGAGAAAACATGTTGAAATTTACTTGTCCGAGGCGAAAATCAAACCGACACAACAGCATAACACCCGTATTTTATGGTGCCAATCTATACATCCCACATCCAAAAATATAAAAAATGTCATTTATTAAATCTAACAATGTTTTGTAAAAATGAATTTTTAAAAGTAATGGTGGAAACATTTACTGATTTAACTGGGGTAAGGTAAGGCGCTCGTAGCGCTGTGCGACCGCGGTGTTCTTACCGATTACCAAGGTTAAGCAGCGTTCGACTCGGTTGGCCCGAGATGGGTGACCGTTTGTGGCATTTTCATATTCAAGCGTCTCCGTCCTTTGGAAGGCACGCTAAGCCGTTGGTCCCGGCTACCACTTAGTGTGGTAGTCGTTAAGCCGAGTTGGAAGCCTTAAAGGCGGCTTGATAAGTTCCAACAGCAGGTGGCCACAAACCTGTCTCCACCAATCCGCACTGGGTCCGCGTAGTGGAGTATGACCTAATCTGTCTCACCTCGATTTGTGAAAGAAGGCCTTTGTCCAGCAGTGGGCAGTATAGGCTGATATTTAGGGTAAATTTCACACATTTTGTTAGCTCATCATTGTCATTATTTTGATCCGGGAAATTATATTAATTTAAAATATAAGTTAGAGTATTCGCAAAAATGGTTAAATTTTGTAACCTAATGCCATTAGCAAAAAAATGTATTTTAAAAATTTGAAATACCCCCCCCCCCCCCGACTCAAATGAATCATAGCTAGAAACACTCCCAGTTAAGTCACCTTTCAAACAAAAAAAAAACTAAATGTTACCCGGTTCATCCGTTTATGAGCTACGATTCCACAAACAGACACACAAATACACAGGTACACGTTAAATTTATGAACCCCTCCTTTTTGCGCGCTCAAAAAAAACTTACTTCTACAAGTTACCTGTGAAAAATCATGACTTTTTCTCAATATTTTGTAATGCCAAAGGAGAATTGCGAAAGTGTCATGGAGTTTGAATGCCCCATAGAATATTTGCAATGGAAAGTGACTTAGTTTCATGAATAAGGAATATGTTGACAATATACATATTATATATTCACGATCAAAGATAGTTAAAATCACCTAAAATAATTCGGGATAAGTATTTTAAGCCCACACAATAACGCGCGAAAACTAACTAGTTAAGTGCTCTATGAGATTTCGCATCAGTAATTTTTAATCCACTGTTTAACCTCCCCTTAGAGAGGAATTTTCAAAAATCCTTTCTTAGGCTAACCTACGTCATAAAATATTCATGCGCAAAATTTCATGCTTTTAAAGCTACTATCATCATCATCAGCTTATAGCAGTCCATTGCAGGACATAGGCAGGCTGAGTACGATCCTTAGCTGCTCTCATCAAATTTCTGCCACCCACCACCCACCTAGCCTAAGGACGTCTGCACTAGGTTTGCCAATCCGCGGTCTCTACTTACTGGTTCCAGTCTTTGTTATGATATAAAACTATTTTTCGGATTTTATCGCGGCTTACTTTTGATTTTTAAGTTCCCGACGTTTTGAGTGTTTTGCAACACCCATGGGATCTTAGTTAATTGTGTTAAGTAGAAAAAAAGACATTTATTCAGTAACCTAGCCCACCTCGTTGTCTAAATGTTGCATGCACATATATATAAACATTTTACCTGAAAATAAAAAGTGTACTATGTTTCCTGGGATGTCCGAAGTCCATTTATGAAAGTGCATCATCTTTTACCTCGCTTCGTCGCTAGATAGCGCTATTTCCGTCACGTGAATCGGCCTCCAGCGTCACTTCTGGACGCTTCAAACCTGGAACTAACTTTTTACCACAGAGCAAGCCCCTATACTTTTGTCATTGTACGGCTCATAATGATAATAATGATGATGGTATACACCAGGAACAAATTATTTGGCCTTCGGATATCCCAGGTAACATAATACAAATTTTATTTTTAGGTCAAATTTTTATGTGTTCCGTTTGTTGTCCGAAGTCCATTTATGAGAGATGTGTTTGTTGTCTTCTGGTGGCTTGCTTAATAGGGTGCAACAATGTGATTAAAACTGTGTTGTAACCATAGATCTTTCTAAGTAGGGTGACCAAACATTGGTACGATTATCGACTTGTTGATATATAATTAACGTATAATTGTCGGGCACTGTTTATTGCCGTAATTCTTTCTACTGCTTTCTACTTTCGACTGCCTCCTTAGTCTGGTGGCAAAGCGCATCGCAAATCCTAGGTCGGACAAATGTAGTTTTTCTAACGAAAAATTCCCAGTATGAGTCCGGAGTCAGGAATTGTGCCCGGTATATGGCAATAGGCTCGCCCCCTATTACATGGGACCTAACATCGTCGGCGAAACGTGGGTGTACTCAGTACGCCTCTGCCACCCCCTCTGGGGAATATAGGCGTGACGGTGTGTGTTTCTTTCTTTCTACGCATATGCCACATCTTAAATGAGTAGTAGTCAAAGTTTTTGATTAAATTGTCCATTTTCTTGCTGACTGAACATTTTTTCTGAGAATTTGTAAATTCAGCTCTAAATATCGCAAAAATTTAGGATAGTCCCCTAGAGCCGTTTTTCTTTATCTACAAGGTTTAAGATAGCTGCCCATACTGCCCCATCTTAATCCATTCTGTATATAAAGACGAATTAAGAACCTTGTTCGTTTTGAACTCGGTAATAAATGGTTTACAGCGTATTTAAACCACATCATAAATAGGTATAGTCCGTATTAGTTCTACCTTATGGTCAGCGTACTCCATCGTAATGGGTGCAAGCGTGACACCGGGCTTCTGGTTATTGCTCTCACTCGTCATGGTTTCTCGAGTTGTTTAAATCATAGAAAATTCAATATTGTGTCTGTGAGTAAGAGTTTAATTTTCTTTGGCAATTTTTTGACAGTACTCAATCCTTTGTTTTATATCCATGGTTGTAACACAGTGATTCAAAGAAAACAAAAATAATATGCCTCCACCAATCCGCATTGATTTCGCGTTCTGCTAGGCATAAGCTATGCCCAATAATAGTACAGACAGTAATGACATTTTTTGTTGTTCACTATGGCCCATTACTGAATAAGGGGGCTGTGATGAGAGGATTAATTGGTAACTACTCTAAGCAACGGCGAGGGGTTTTTTTCTGAAGAACATTGCCGTGGTACTGTAATGTGCGGCATTGCAACCTTCCCCGGTAGGTGATGAAGATTTCATTACCTGACATCAAGTTGAGATATCTTAAAAGGCGTTGCGCGCGTTTAAGGGATCAACTGCTGACTTTAAAGCGCGTCAATATACACTGATGGATTTTAAAAACGTTGTCTGGAGGCGAACTCTCGTAGATGGATTGTGTATTCCAGACTGAAGACCATTGCTCTGGCGCTGCAATGTAGGATACAAACTTCGCTAGTGCGGAACGAAGGTCGCGAAGCTTAAATGCTCTTAGACGTTGCGCTGTTCATGGTTTCAACTGATGGCTTTTAAGCACGTCAGTGGGCACTGACGAATCTTGTAATCCTTGTCCGGAGGCAAACACTTGGAGTTAGATTGTGGTTCCAGACTGAAGACCATTGCTCCGGCGTTGCTGTGTATGGCAATGCAAACTTCCTCCGTGGGTGTTGAAGGTTGCAAAGATGTAACGCCTTGAAGCGTTACGCCAATGAATAAGTCCAACCGGTGGATGTCTATTGACTGGCACTTACGGATCTTTTAAAGGCAAACTCTTGGAATTGAACATTGTTCTGGCACTGTAGCGTAGATACGGCAATGCAAGTTCCCCAGTGGGTGATGAAGGTTACAAAGCTGATATGCCCTAACACGTTGTGCCTGTCATAAGTCTTAATTTGCGGCTTCTAAGCGAGTCCATATATACTGGCGAATCTGAAAAATCTTGTCTGGAGGCAAAAATTGGATTGTGTCCCAGATCGAAGACAATTGCTGTGAATAATTGCTGAAGGTCACAAAATTTAGATAACCTAAGAGGCATCGTGCCTACTAGCGCTTTCAATCGCCGGTTTCCGAGAGGGTCCATAGGCACTGACGGAACTTGGCTTGTGACGATCGCAGGAAGTCGTAAGATGTAGATGGCATCGGACCGCTTGCGCTGGAGAGCGATTGCGGAGGCCTATGTTCAGCAGTGGACGGGTATAGGCTGAGATAATAACTATAATAATGATGGAGAACTCAACGTCAGTAAACATTACTAAGGATGCGAAATACACATCTGATAAAGAGAGAAGAGTATTCACTCTTTACATTCGCAAAGAATAGTGGATAGTGCGATGGACGAGCTGCTTGGAAGCCGGCGCTCAAACCTAATTTGACCGTTGGTCATAAACAACGATGTGTCTGTCTCAAACTTGTAATATGGTAATGAGAGATGGGCATGCAAGGAGCAGGTTGAATGCCGTCAATAAAATAGCTTTATAAAAAAGTATAGAGCCCAGCTGCCGGTCGCGTTCGCAACCACGTAGTAAGATATGTAAGCATGCAAGCACCGGGTAAGATCCAGACTATCTTACCATAAGTGAATAGAATAAGACATGGGGTCCTCTATGTTGGGCAAGTCAAGAAGAAGCGAGAGTTGAATGTAACTTTATATTCTTTGCTATTCCCCTGAGTACAGATACAGATAGATATTTCAACCTAGAAGTAAAAAATTCTATTGCCGATCGAACATATGATTAACGTTCTCTGCATTGGTTGCAGATTTCGATAGGAAGTAATGATATAAAAGATAAGAGTTCGATTGCAGGGGATTGAGAATTCAACGCTGCATTAAGGTTTAATGATGTCAGACATAGGGAAAATAGTCTTGACGGTTGAATTAACGGAATTAACTCTCTCGTTAGCCTGTCTGCGCCCCCGTCCTTTATTTATTCAAAAGAAAGTAAGAATGCCTGTTTTTGCGCTGAATATGATTCAACTTGTTGTAAAAACGAAAGTGTTAAACATTGGATTTTAATTTCATTACTATTTTGTTATTGTCTGATGGTGAAGGTATTTATATTTTATCACGATAAAATAATAAAATAAAATCAGACTCTTCGACCAGTCAAGCATTAGTTAGTAAAAGTAAGCTCCATCCGAAACACTCAAATAAAACCAAAATAAGCATCCAAAACACGCTAAGTACTAAACGTGTAGATTTCACCGAGATCTGCATTCGGAACGTTGGAGTCAAAGTTCAAAGTGCCGACCATTACACCATGAGATTCTTATATCCTCGGCAATAACTTTTCCTTTAATTGACGGTTGGAAAACAAAACGGGTCTAATGATTTATTTGCTGGGGTGGACGGAGCGCAGGGCAGGTATAGTGTATGATACCACTTACTATGCTGTATTGCACCGTAATTAGAATAATATATATATTATTGAAGTGACTCACCAGCTACTGCGGCAAAACTTTAAACTGAATTACTCACGCAATCGACTCAGCGTCCATCATTTTACTGGTGGCTCCTCTTCACTTGAACTTGAACTCGTTTATAACGATCGTAACACAAGCACTTGGCGCCACAAGGGGTAGGTTGTATCCGAATGGCTAATTTAAACAATAAATTTGCATAATTTTACGTGACGGAAAAGCAAATAAAATACTGTAACTTTCCACCTTTATCTCAAAAGTAAACATGTAAAAGAAAAATTGGTAACTTTCTATTTTAATCTCGAAAATAAAAATTAATTTTCGAAAACCAAATCTAACGAACTGCGCGGTACGAAAGACGACGCAACAATGACAAAAGTTTGACGGCTTGCTTTGTGGTAAAAAGTTAGTTCTAGGTTTGGCCACAAGTGGCGCTGGAGGCCGATTCAAGTGACGGAAATAGCGTCATGTAGCAACGAAGCGAGGTAAAAGATGATATACTCTCATAAATGGACTTCGGACATCAAACGGAACACATATTAATAAATTTGATGACGCATTTTGTTTATATTGGTGGTATTTTATTGGAAATTTAATGTCATATAATTTCTGGGCTCCAATTTTAAAAGTTTATAAAGAACATGTTTCGCGTTCAAAAATGCAACCGCAAAGAAGAATTTCATTGTTTCTAAGCTTATAGATAAGTAACGGTTAATTCGGTAAATGTTTTATTACTTTCACTCATACGCAAGTAAATATGTGTTCAAAGTATTACCACGAAAGAAGTTGAGTGAAACTTTTTTAATTCAAGCGAAGACAATAAAGCTGCGAAGTTGGCCGTAGCTTCCGCGGTATCAGAGCTGCACGCCGCTCTCCCAAACATTACTTGAAAATTACTGCAATTTCTTTATAATTATATCCCGCTAATTCAAGTAGTTTAGTTTTACAATTTCTGAATTATTGAGAATTTCAAAAAACTTAGATGCGCTTTTTTTTACCACAGTCTTTTTAAGAGCAGCTTAGGTTCTATGTATATAGGTAAGTACAAGTTCGATAAAAACAAAAATGCGGATTAGTTAAGATTATTCCTTGTCTGATTTAGTACTAAACTTTGACAACCAATAAAAGCCAATGGGCAAAGTTTTTGTCTGAACCGATTGTTCTCGCCTGATACAATGACCTACATAAAACAGTAAAAATAGAGTCGTCACTACTACTTGCAGATACGTGAATAACACGAAGTTATTAAAAAAAGAACGAAATTCTTACGTTTTCTTAGATTTCCACGATTAACAATAGTTTTGAAGAGTAAGTGAAAAAATTAAAAGATACTTTATATTATTTCATCAACTCAATTTTGTAAATTTCTCAAATAGACTATATTACCCTAGGTTATTAAAATACATTAATCAAGTTAAGCATGAGTTTCATAATAGTGGTCATCAAACAACCCATGCTATTGTGTATTCTGAAACTTCGACGTTAACGTGACGCTAGCAAGTAATCGTGCTGACACGTTTATGATTATTTAGAAAATTGGTGGTGTGACAAGGGATGGCATATACTCGCTATCATCACGCTAACGTCAATCTTTTCGTGCTGAGCTCTCTGAACTAAGTTACTCAAGAACCAATTACAGCATTATCACTTATTCCTGCGGTTACCAAGTGTATATGATAGCTGATATCTAGAGTTTTCTAGCTTCAAAGTCGGGCAAAATATTTATTTGACAAAATAACCCGAAACCTATTTGAGAGCAACCTAGATACATAAAGCGTATTTTGTACAAGCAATGCTGGTAATTGTTTCCCTACGCATGATACAATTATCACTACTTCACTCATAAATAATGAACATAATAGTCGTTGCCTTAACGACTACTAAACTTAATAACGTAGCCCACAGAAAGAGTATATTTCAGTAATTCCGTGTTCGCCCGGTACGATCTAATAGCCACCGAAGGCAATGTTTAAACGGTTTCCTTAGGTCCGTTTCTTTTGTGTAATTACTGTGTATGTGCTGGGTCCATATAAGTAGCAGGAGTAACTGGTAGCGCTATCTGGGTGTAAGGCTACGGGTGTGGAATTTAAGTGATCTTATTTGGTGGCCGGCTAGCCGATTCAGGCGGCCCGTGCGCCCTCTGCGTGACCAGAATCTACAATTTCTACCTACCTGTTCGATCTTTTTACGTAATTATTACTTGGAAGTCTATATTCAGCTTAATTTAATTCTCCGTTTTGTACGACGCTAAAATTTATAATTGTGTGCTAACTTCTCATTCTGTTTTGCTTGCTGAATACGCCCTGTGTTATTTTACAAATTTGCCGCATTATGCAAATGTGTTTTTCGTAGAATATTTGAATTGGAATAGACTTTGTACAATACAAACGCCATGTTACCATATAATAATATTTCCTCGTTTAAGAATGAGTATGAAACTACAAGAGTAATTACATAGAGACTAATTGATGTTTTGAGCAGACACAAACAATTTTATTTACAAATGTTTGTAAAAGAGTCGACATCTGTTAAGTGGGTTTTAATTATTTTTTGTTTATCCATGTATATATTTTATATGTATATACAGTGTATAAAGAGCCGGTGACCAAAACCGGTCAGAGCACTGAAACTTATTCGTGTTTATAATCACCTGTTTCAGGTTTTCATCCTTACCTACTTACTAATAATTTAGCAGTTTAACCACATCCTATCAACCTTTCTAAACACGTTTTACATTCTTAACACTAGAAAATAAAATAAGTAAACTCAATTCTCATTTAAAGAAGCAGCAGTACAGTCAGGAAAACAAGTTATTGATATAGAACGCGGACGGGCGCGAACATCGCTAGGTCGTCAAGTCAGTTGATTTTATTTCGCCGCTGCCCGAGTTTGCGGGAAGCCGTTGTTACCCGAGGAAACTTTAGCTATCGGGATCTTCCATTATTAAAGTTTTATCCAACTGGGCCACACGAGAACCCCGATATCCATAGGAATTTTGCACCCGATTCCAGTTCAATTTGCGTTCGATACGACTAACTCTATTCATAATATTGACGCGTTAGTTCAACAAAGTTGGATTTTGGGGCCTACAAAGATATCTTCAGAAAGAAGTCTTCGAAGACTGAAAGCGATGAATGAAGGTGTAAAAATGGGTGACTTAGTGGTAAACCATCTACTTTATGCAGATGACGCGGTTTTAATAGCGCCAACAGCCACTGATCTGCAAACACTAGTCACAGTTATGAAAGACGACTGCATGATCAATGGCTTACACTTGAATGTGAAGAAAACCAAGATTATGGTTTTTGAAAGGGAAGAAACCAGAACGAATGTAAGGATTGTGGTTGGTAACGATGTGCTGGAGCAAGTGAATGAGTTTGTATATCTTGGATGCGCCTTCAGTAAGGATGGGAAATACACCACTGACATAGAGAGAAGAGTAAGTGCAGGGAACAGAGTGAATGGTGCGATGGGAAAGCTACTCGGGAGCCGGCACTTAAGCCATAAGGCGCAGCTGGCCATACATAACGGAGTTCTTGTCCCAACGCTGTTATATGGTAGCGAGAGCTGGGTATGTAAGAAGGAGAATGAAAGTAGGATAAATGCGGTAGAAATGCGAGCTCTGCGGAAGATGTGCGGAGTGAAGCTGACCGACCGCATTAGCAACAGCATAGTAAGACAGCGAGTAGGTATGAAAGATAGTATCGGTGTAAAGATGAGAAAGGACATGCTCCGTTGGTTCGGGCATATAGAAAGAATGCCAGAGGAAAGAATGACAAAACAGATATACAATGTGAAAGTGGAAGGATGCAGGTACCGGGGAAGACCTAGACTATCTTACCACGACCAAATAAACCGAGTCTTATCTGATGGAAAAGTCAAGAGTCTCCGTAACCGGCGAGCGTGATGAGACGAACTATGAGAGTCGAGGAAGCCAGAGAGGTATGTAAGGAAAGAACCTGTTGGAACTCTGTACTCTCTGTAAGGTAAACTCTGTACTCTCTGTACTCTCTGTGAGGTTATAGATAGATAGATAGATAGACAAAGATATACTTACAAACTATTTTAATGAGATCTTAATAGGAACACTTATAACAAAGATTCGAGGTACTTTATTTTAATTCTGTGTATTGGATTTGCTTACTGACATTTTTAGCCATTATTCAGCCATTATAATAAAAATTTTCATTGTGTTGACTTCATAAATCAATAATCATTTATAAAATAGTTGTTTTGTATAGTACTATTATATAAAACTTCCGTTTGAGTGCATTGGTAGTCTTATAATATGAAAATTGGGAAACAATACCGAAATTGTTTGAACATATTTGGCGAAATTGGAAAACAAGTTTGCCATAGATTTTTTTTTCCCTTATCTATACAAGCTGTAACATAATAATCGCAAGACCTGAAAGTACTTTGTTCTAAATCGGTAACTGAATCGATTCCAACAATTTTTAATGTATTTTACATTTTTTTTAAATTTGCAAAATATTCCTTTACTCCATCAGTGCGCTATAAAAAATTAAATTTATTCTTGATTCATAGCAAGAAGATGATTCTAAACGCATTCCTAAAACCTATTTCTCAAAACGCACACATACACGTACAAGTTTCATTGTGAATTGGGGTATAAAAGTGCTTTAAAAAAGGGGAAAAACCTTTAAGTTTGAAAATTTGGTTTTCGTTTTGACTTTATGAAGCAATTCAATAATCGGGGTGTCTGAGGTCTTGCGTTTATTATGTTACACCTTGTATAGGTACAAACTAAGAAACCAACTGTCACTAAAGGCAAGTAACTGGTGCGGGTTGAGGTATCTACTAGCGAGAATAATGGCATCTCGTACGTTAGACCCCTGTCCTTATACTTGTAACTTAGGCTAAGCTTTTTCTAGACGTAGCATTGCTAACAAAAATGGCACCTAAAGCGGTCTCAGTTACGCAATACGTGTGCGTGATGCCAGTTTTCGATTTTATGAAAATTTTTCTAAAGATGTTAGTGCTTGCGTGCGCGTGCGTGTGCATACTACAATTTATCTACCCTATGTGTACATAAATTTTATGTCGTTATGCGCGTGATAGATTCTGTGAAAATATATGTGAATTTATTTGTTTACTGTGCCAATACGTTAATATATACTAAATTGGGCCTCTCGCGTGGGCTGTACTTGTGCTACGTGCTTTAAGTATGTTTAAAAAATAGTGTATAACGCGCGATGCTCTATCTAGCCAAGTAATTCATCTAAGGCGTGTAATATACCCGACAAGTAATTTAAACAATATCTTGCATACTTAGCAGTAGTTTCTTCATATAATTCGGCATACGCAGAACCACCAATGTAATACGCGCTGGTTACTCGCTTGAGTAGGCCGCGTACGCAAAGCGCACGTTCACTCGCACCAAGCGCATACACCATTACGTTATTCGACTAAACCGTGACATAACCACATACTCTAATTGTGTTTATGAAAGTTTATATAATTGGTGAGTAATTGTGAAATTGGATTCATATTAACTAAATTAGATTAATGTCGACATTCAAATGAACGTTATAATTCAATAAGTACCTACTTTATTAGCTACACAATGACTAATGTAGTTATTCTAACGAAAAATTCCCAGTATGAGTCCGGAGTCTGGAATTGGACCAAATTACATGGGACCAAACATGGTCGGCGAAAAGTGGGTGTACTTAGTACACCTCTGCCACCCCGCTTGGGGAATATAGGCGTAACGGTGGTGTTCATTAGCTACCTAGATTTATGTAAGTTTGTATTAGGTTGAGTTGAGACGTTCGTAGCGCTGGGCTGTCATTGCGGTATTCTTTGCGATCACGGAAGAACAAAACCTTTTTTTTAGTGTTTGCGATGACCAACGTTACGTTGCGTTTGGCTTGGTGAGTCTGAGCAGGAAGATCGTTTGAAATATCTCCATAGACGAACGTCTCAGTGCGTTGAAAGAAACGTTCATTAGTTGTCCCTGATGCGGTAGCTGATAAATTAGAAGACTTAAGAGTGGCTTGACTAAATCCATCAGCAGGTTTCCATAAACCAGCCTCCCCCAATTCGCACTGGGTCCGCGTGGGTAAGACCTGCTCTCTCTAAACTTTATTTAAGAAAGAAGACTCTCACATTGAGACAATATTCCTTAACTGTCCCTAAGAAATTAAATAGTCTATTACGCGCGATGCTCTATCTAGCCAAGTAATTCATCTAAGGCGTGTAATATACCCCACAAGTAATTTAAACAATATCTTGCATACTTAGCAGTAGTTTCTTCATATAATTAGGCAAACGCAGAGCCACCAATGTAATACGCGCTGGTTACTCGCTTGAGTATATCCTGTCCCGGGATTTTGGACCCGGAAAATTTTATGCAATTTGTTGATCCTTGCTGAAAATCTTATTGCTGGATTAATTAATTATTAATGTTTTTGTAACATTTTTAATATTAAGAAAAGTGATCTATGTGAGAAAATTGTATACCATATTAACTACATTTTGAGACAACTTAGTCCAGAATTTAAAAGCTTAAGACACTCCTTCTACTGGACTGAGAAGTCGCTGCTTCAATCCCCGCACAGGACAAATGTTTCAGTTTGGGTGTTTCTGTTTGTAAATTTCTAAAGAAGGATATAATTTTTTTAATGTTTTTAATTTAAAAAATAATCTAATCATCTCACCTCATTCGCTGGTCCAACGGAAATTCCTAAGCACTGTTTAGATCGCGGGTACAAGATAAGCTCATTGTATAAAATAGGATCACGTGCTGTGGAGCAAGGCGGTGGCGGTGCCGGCTTATTGCGGAACTTATTTTGCCGTGCTCAGCTAACAACAGGGCTTGTGTCTAAAGGAGTTTGAGTTTTAATATTTTATTTGTTTGCTGCTCATGGACTAGCGTACTAATATAGTGAATTATAAAAAAAACTATCTCCTAAGAAAAGTTCAAAGTGAACAGTAATAGCTGACTTAGTAATAGCTTACTGAGTTAGCGAGTCACATTTTCGACCCCATCGTCATTTTTCATCAGGAGTGAGAGGGGTCAAACGCTGACCAGACCTTCAGAAAAGTCCTGTTTAACATTTATCAAAATGACCTTTCGAAGGTCAAATCTAGCAATAGTCAACTAGCTTTCACATTAATAGTCTCGACTTCTGTTACGAGGTGTTCTGTCCGTTCGTTACTTGACTGAGGAATGTTTGAGTTAGCATTGGTGGAATGTTGAAGACAAATAACCTATATTTATTTTTTCTAGTGTCACTGCCTACCCTTTTTAGGACCAGATCATTTATGTTGTCTATCACGTAAATATTAAAAAAAATGAATCCTTGCGACATAAACCATTACCGTCCTTATGGATTAGGCAGGTAATAAAATAAATCAAAACAATCGTAATCTATCAGTCATGAATAATATTTAGGCGTGATAACCCGAAAATACAATCACAGAACGATGGGGTCATATTAGCATAAAAAAGGATTTATACACGTATTTTATACAAATCGGAATTTTGCGAGTTATCTTCTGATAAAAGGCAACGTTTTAATGGTTTCCGCTGGCCAGCAAATAATCCTATTCGAGCATTGAGTTATTGAGATATATTTTATGTAAAAAATGGGTCAACTAGAATTGACGTTTTATAGTTGTTACTATGAAGGACCTGTAAATCTTATGACTTACATTTTTAATGTATTGGTATTCTTCAGGAAACGAAGAAATACGGTATTCTTATGAGGCAAAATTTTTGTGCCCGCTTGCTATTCATTACATCACATTATACGAGTATTCTACTAATATTATAATTGTAAAAGTTTGTGTGTTTGAATGTTTGTTAGTCAATCACGCATAAACGGCTTAACGGATTTGTATGCAATTTGGCACACAGATTGTTTATTACCTATATGAACATATAGGATACTTTTTATCGCGGAAAAATGTTAGGTTCCGGTCTAAAGTCCACGCGGACGAAGTCGCGGACAGAAACTAGTAAGTCATAAGTTTTTAATCACCACCTAGAGACGAATTACAATATTTCGATGCTCTTAAACATTTCATGAAACAGATAATAAGTTTATGACCAACAACATATAGGTATATCACATCGTTATAATCTTCTCATAGTATGTTTTATTAATAGTCACCTGGGCACGTTGTCAACCGATTAAATACATTAGTATAGAATTTGCTAGTTTTACATTAAGCTTTTAAGTTGTACATAATCACTTTTAAAGTATTTTTTTTAAATGAAATATTCATCATCTCAGCCTATACCTGTCCACTGCTTAACATAGGCCTCCCCAGTCGTTTTCCAGCGTCACCGGTGCGATGCCACCTGCATCCAATAACTTCCTTCACAAGATCGTTGGTTCATCTGGCAGGCGGTCATCCCACACTGCCCTTGCCAATACGCGGTTTCCACTCTAAAATCTTTCTGCCCCAATGCCCATCTGAACTTCGCAATATGTGGCCTGCTCATTACCACTTCAGCATGCTTATCCTATGAGCTTTATCGGCAATGAAATATTAATGTAATTTTATTATTTTATGTGGTTCCAGAGGTTTAATACCAAAGGGCGAACAGAACTGTTAATATAATAGTTGTGATACTACCCCTATTTACTAAAGTACAAAGCAAAGAATAAAGAGGCAACTATGTCGGGGACACTATTTCTTGAACCTATAAACACCTTAATTTTCTACACTGTTACGTCTTCTCCTTTACCCTATCCCGCGGGTTTAGCAATATTGGTGCGATAAAGATTCCATTGTCGACAATCTACACCACGCTCAACATTTGTACCTACCTAATAAGATATTAAATTCCTATTCAAAGGACGTAGCACAAAATATTGACAGTAGCGTAACGTTAGCTAGTTGTTATGCCATCCTTCTCACGCTACAAATTCACTAAATAACCATGAACGTGACAGCACGCTCACTCTAACAGTGCAGTCCTCTTTCGTCAAAGACCCAACACATATCAAATCACTAAGCTCGTACATAGGAATCCATCAACACGTACATTATCTAAAAGGTTGTCCACGTAAGTATGACACGAGGAGGGTTCACCTCCGAGAGAGTCGCTAACTTAATTCATTATAGTGCTCCGTGTTTGAGTTTCGCAAACGCTCGCCGGTTTCGGCCTTGTTTCGGGAATCGAATGCCAGGCCCTTATCTGCTATGTCCAAACGCGGGGCGTTACGATAACTTCGGAAAATGATACTGTAATATTAAATAAATGCGTATACGTAAATTAATTATATGCCACCGACCAAAACACACCGTCACGCCAATATTCCGACCGTCACTTTACATAAGTTCTTTTTTATTTCGCATTCTTATTATTCAATTTTAATTTACTCGCTTTTTATTTTTCTATTTACACGTTAATTAAAAATGTATGCACAAATGAATGTTTACTATGATTACTACTAGAGAAGAGCGCTGATGCCTGAAATACAAATATTACTTTATCTAGTTCAGGTACAGATGTCTTACCATACAAACTAAGCACGTATTAACTGTAAATGTTACCATTTTTTGTAATATTGTGTGTAAAGGAATGAATAAATTATTATTCCCCAAGTAGTGGTGGCAGAGGTGTACTGCGTACACCCAATTGTCACCGCCGATGTTAAGTCCCATGTAATAGGGGCAGGACTATTGCCATATACTGTTCACAATTCCAGCCTAGAAAAACTAGATTTGTCCGAGCCAGGACCTCGTAAAGACTAATTTTTGACCACTAGACGAATGAGAATCGTTAAACGATCATTTCACAAAGTTATCATAACACATTGCGTTACGTGTTTGAATGGTCTAAAAGAATAAAGGCCCTGCACTCCCCAAGCCCGCGCCCCGCATTTCGCCCCCCAGAATAAACACCCACCTGATTGACACCTATACCATGCAAATTACTTGCAGGAACTTTTAAGGGTGGCATAATATCACCCTAGGCTTTGTAATGCCTTTAGTGGTGGTTTTACTAAGTAGTGATGTTGTTATCTACTTTGTTATGTAGTCTAAACGGAGATAGTGGAGTTAGGTATATATATGTGAGTGGGAGTAGTCCATACGCTGAGTAACCAGTACCAAAGGACGTCTCTCACAAATTATTGTCAGAGAAAACGGGCCATGGTTCACCACTCGGACCAAGTGTATATTAGTAGAGGATATATCACCCATCATTTGTAAAACACCGTCTATGAATTTGGATTTCATTGACAGATTATGAAATGCGCGGTTGTAAAACTTCTTGTGGGGTGTGTAGTGTAGTGTGAGCCTATTAGACTAAGACTATATAACTGCTGTTTAATAATATAATAAATTAGTGTATAAGTTGATTTCACTCATCTCCCGAACATCCCACCCTATGGTGACCGTGCAGGTAACAAGAGTATGCCCAGTGTGAGCGCGCATTCCGTTGTGCATATAAGGAAAGTTACAATATCGTGCCCATGCCAGTTGTCAAATGTGTAATTTTTTATCATGATTTTTCGGAAAAGGCATTTTTGTTTTTTCTTTTAGTTAATAGGCAAGTTAGTAAGCAAATGATATTTGTAATAGTATCATCATCATTATCAGCCTATAGCAGTCCACTGCTGGACATAGGCCTCTCCAAGTGCACGCCACTGGGTACGATCCTCGGCTACTCGCATCCAGTTTCTGCCAGCCGCCCTACGAAGGTCATCGCTCCACCTAGCCTGAGGGCGTCCTGCATTACGTTTGCCAGTCCGCGGTCTCCACTCAAGAACTCGTTTGTCCCAGCGGTTATCGGTTGTTCGGCTAATGTGACCGGCCCATTGCCACTTCAGCTTACTAATCCGGTGGGCTATGTCGATAACTTTGGTTCTCTGTCGAATGACTTCGTTCCGGATTCTATCCTTCAGAGAAACTCCGAGCATAGCCCTTTCCATAGCTCGCTGAGTGACTTTAAATTTATGAACCATTCCAACCGTGAGTCCACGTCTCGGCTCCATATGTCATAACGGGCAGGACGCACTGATTAAGGACTTTTGTCTTTAGGCTTTGTGGAATGGGCGATGTAAATACTCGACGTAATTTCCCAAATGCCGCCCAGCCCAGCCGTATTCTTCTGTTGACCTCTTTCTCGAAGTTGTTTTTCCCCAACTGCAGAGTTTGCCCTAGGTAAACATATTCTTAAACAACCTCGAGAATAGCGCCATGTATTGCAACAGGTTCCGGCACTACATGTCGGTTAAACATTACCTTGGTCTTGTCCAAGTTCATGCGGAGACCTATTTGTTCGGAAGAATCGGCTAGGCTGGTCAGCATCTGTTGTAAATCCTGCAACGTTTCGGCCATAATGACGATGTCGTCTGCAAATCTCAAGTGTGAGATATGACTGCCATTTATGTTTATGCCATGGCCTTCCCAGTCCAGCGTCTTAAACATATCCTCCAATGCATTTGTGAACAATTTGGGGGAGATAACGTCCCCTTGTCTCACTCCTCGATGCATTGAGATAGGGTTGGTCTGCTGGTTTTGTAACTGGATGGTCATGGTCGCGGCGTTATAGAGACTTCTTAACACTTGGATGTATCGCCAGTCGACTTGGCATCGTTGCAAGGATATCAGAACTGACCAGGTCTCGATCGAGTCAAAGGCCTTCTCATAGTCCACGAATGCTAAGCACAGGGGCCGATTATACTCTTCGGTCTTCTGTATAATCTGCCGTACAGTGTGGATGTGGTCTATGGTTCCATACCCTCTTCGAAACCCGGCCTGTTCCGGGGGTTGAAATTCGTCGAGCCTTCGCGCAAGACGATTCGTGATAACTCTTGAAAACAGCTTATAAATGTGGCTCAGGAGCGAAATAGGGTGGTAGTTCTTCAGTTGGGTCTTATCACCCTTTTTGAAAAACAATACGACCACGCTCCTACCCCATGCCTCTGGAGTTCTCCCATTAAAGAGGACAGAGTTAAAGATATTTTGGAGCTCCTTTAGCACGGATTTACCTCCTGCTTTTAATAGTTCAGTTGTAACTCCGTCCCCTCCAGGGGCTTTTCCATTCCTTAGCTGCTCAAGAGCCATCACGATTTCGTCTAGGCTGATTTCGGGCAGGTCTTCCGTAAAGTGGCGGCTTAATGTAGCTCTAGGATCCTCGTTTCCGGGATCAGGACGAGATGTATGCGAGGCGTATAGTCGGCTGCAGAAGTCTTCTACTTCCAAAAGAATCTCCGGCTTAGAAGTGATGACGTCCCCACTGGCTTTGGACAACTTCGTCAGATGGCTCCTCCCCAAAGACTGAACGAAAACTTTCGACCCCCGATTTTGCTCGATTGCTTTTTCAATTATTAGCGCATCGGAAGTCATGTCGTACCAGTTTGTTAATTCGTTTGTTGAGTGCCCGTTGCTCTAACGAAGTGTTGGGTGTGTTTACACGTCGTTCCTTCATAAGCTGCAGTGTCTCCTCCGAAAGCTTCGTTTCCTTACTTATACGTCGCGTTTCACAAAATCTCGTACCTTCCTCCCTGATGATTTTAACTACATTTGTGAGGGCCTGGTCTACGTCATTTGTGGTTTCCATGGTAACGAATCGGTTCTCCAGATTTGACTGGAACGCTTCAGATCCTACTACGGTTTGGAGGAGGTTGGGCCGGAGCCTGGCCTTCATCAAACGGACTCGCTCGAGCTTAAAGTTGATATTCAGTGAGCCTCTGACAAGTCGGTGATCGCTTCCGGTATTAAACCTGTTGATCACTGAGACATCTCTGAATATGTGCTTCTTGTCCGTTATGATGAAGTCAATCTCATTTTTAGTCCTAGTGTCGGGGCTTTGCCATGTCCACTTTCTTTGGGGCCGTTTCTTAAAGAAAGAGTTCATCAAGAAAAGCCCCTCTTTCTCAAGAAAGTTAACAAGCATTTGCCCCCTATGATTCCTGCTACCGTAACCGTGAGATCCTACTACCGATTCGCTGCAAATTTGTACTCCCACTTTAGCGTTGAAGTCCCCCATGACAACGTTGTAGTAGGCCTTAGTGGTGGAGTGTAAGGCCTTCGATATGTCCTCGTACATATCTTCAACTTCATTGTCAGAGTGTGCCGAAGTCGTTGCGTAAACCTGCACAACCTTTAGGTTATACCTATCGGTTAACTTAATAATAAGATACGCTACCCTGTTCGACACACTAGACATTTCTACAACGTTGTCAGAGAGGGTTTTATTGACCAAGAACCCTACGCCGCCCTGGGATAGCTGATCGCCCTCTCGGAAGTACAAAAGGTGGCCTGATTCTAGGGTAACGGTGTCCTCTCCCTTTCTTCGGACTTCACACAGTCCCAGAACGTGCCACCTTATCCCTTCGAGTTCGGATTCTAGTTGCGCCATGTGCTCGTCAAGCCGTAACGTGCGTCCATTAAACGTCGCCAAGGTCAGTTGATTTTGGCGGCCTCTCGTAGCCCGGGGATTCTTCGCACCCCCTGCCCTGCCGTTACCGTGACCGCCGCCGTGATCCGGAATAGCAGGGCGGCCGGGAACTGGGGGCCGTGGTTTATTTTGGCTTGCCATTTGGAGGGTTTGCCCATAATCGCCACGCTGGGCAGGCGGGTTGGCGATCGCAGTGCGTAACTCTTCGCATCGGTGCCGCTGCTGCCCGTCACCGATCTGCGGTATTTAGTCACGCAGTTATTTGTTATGGTTATACCGCCATTTTTCGGTCGTCAGAGCCTCGTTCGTTGATTAGCAGGATGTACCACGAGCAGGTGAGGATGACTTGGAGCCATATGGTGGTATTGGACTCCCTTACATCCCCATGTACATCCCCATTACATGTAATAGTATAAGTGAGGTGATCCTTGTGAACACTTTGTCTTGCATGACCCTTATTCGCTATTATCCAACGCTATGTATTACGATATCTTCGAGAAATGATCATATAGTGGTATTCTGTATAGCCCTGGAGTTCCATTTAAAGATTATTTTTATTAGTTATGGTGACGCGCCGCGTTACATGTTTAATTGTTCATAGCGAAAAGGGTCTTTGAGCTGATGATAAATATGTCTACGTCGTGTATCTTTCTGCGACCTCTTATGATATTAATAATAATTACATTATTTGTTCATATAGTAGAATCCTATGGGAGACTGATATAAGTTCATCTTGCATGGCCTTTTAGAATATTTTTGTTAAATGTAGTTGATTTGAACATTTCTAACTATGTTTTCAGGCATTTAATAGCATCAAATTAATCTTCTTCAAAACGACGTTTATTCGAAATTATGTATTCAATAATTCATCGAAATATGTACCTGCCGCTGAGAATACCCTACTCAGCGTGTACTTACGAGCAATTAATAGCTTCGTAGTGAGGTCTTGGAATAAGGCATACACTGCAAAAGCATCTTTAATGAAGCTGGAAACTGTTAGGTTTTGTAAGTACTTAAATGCGAATATTATATCACTATATCTAGTGTTAGAGCGTGAAATAAAAATGCGCTGACGGGTATAATTTCTTTTTATATTTTAATTTCACAACCGTCTCCTACGAAGACTCGAGCAAAAGTTTTCATCATTTTTGATTTTATCCATAGACTTACGTCTCTTGTTTTGCGTCGCCATCTTGTTCAAAACGATTATCCAAAACGATTATTCGTCTATAATATTAATAGCAATACTGTCGCCATCTAGCGACCAGTGTTGACATCGAAATGTCAAGGTGGCGGTGTAGTTGTCAAAATCAATATGTCAATCCTACATGAAACTACCCGCACATTTTATTAATACAAATTATCAACTTTATAAGAAACTACCCACAATATCCTAACAATAGGTATATTTTCACTTTTAATATTAATGTAATATCAAAAAAAATGTAGACGTGGATTTTTTTTGAAAACAAGACCCAACCTTTGATTTATTCCTGTGTCATGGGTGTGTGTACTAATATGAAAATTTACATACACAAATACTCAGACCGAAACAGATGATTGTGGGTCACACAAAGAATTGTCCCGTGCGGGAATCGATCGCGTGACTTTCGACCCAGTGGGCGGAGTGGCTTAAGTTCTAAATCACTGCGCCAAGTCGCACATCTAAAGATTTTTCTTTTC
Source organism: Phalera bucephala (assembly GCA_905147815.2). NCBI lineage: Eukaryota > Metazoa > Arthropoda > Insecta > Lepidoptera > Notodontidae > Phalera > Phalera bucephala. The sequence continues at coordinate 15,579,497 of LR990615.1, forward strand.
AAAAATTTATAATCTATTCATTATGTTTTCCAATTTATGATCGAAGATGTTTGGAATATGAAGTATGCGTATTCCGAATTACTTACAAAAACATTGCGCCGATCTGAAGCTATTGCTCAGATGGGATGCTTTTTTTAATACTTAACTCTATTTTCTCGAGATTCAGGAATAAAGAGTTATCACATTCACATTACTAAGAAATGCTGCCATATAGTAATAATAATAATATTAGCCCTCCTAAAAAAATGTCCCACAGTTAGGCACGGGCCTCCTCTCAAACTGAGAGGGTTTAGGCCATAGTCCACCACGCTGGCCGAGTGCGGGTTGGCGAACTCCACACACCTTCAGGAAACTCTTAGGGCATGCAGGTTTCCTTACGATGTTTTCTTTCACCTTTAAAGCTACTTGCTTTATATATAATTAATTTTTAATATGCACATGTTTCACTTCCCTCCCCGCTTCCGCGCGGTGCAGTGCGATATTTGTTCACGGACGGATTAAAAATATTTTTTGTCCTTTTAAGGACAATTTTTCGGCTCGTGCTTGTGTCAAATTGTGCTTTGTAAGGTGTAATGTGTAGTACGTGTGTTTGGAAAAGTATTGATTGTATTTTTAAATCGTAAACTTCGGAAATCAGTAAGGCGTTTATTTTTTCCTCCCAGCCGGAGGTAGGCGTCACATAGCCGTCAGTTGTTATAATCGTGCATAAAATAAGCTCATTTTTACATTAATCCGTTGTTTATAGTGTATTTTTGTTGAAAAAAAATAATGTCAACCTTTAATGACGATCCGCCAGATCGTGGCGGAGGTGCATTCCGCTTGAGCCAACTGACTTCAAGGTCCCCACCCTCCGGTAACAGCAGGCGTGCCCTGTACGAACCGCCATCTTCCTCATACATTACACCCCACGCGAAGACTCTGTCATCAACAACTACCAGGTGAAATGTATCCCCGCTTACTATCAGCGATTCCGGACGAGCCGACTATTGCGACTTAGTATCCGAAGCTTCGACTTTCTTGGAGAAAATGAATGACCTTGTCAATGAATAGAGCTCCAGAATTAATATTGCAAATAAAACGGCAATTATGGACATGGCTCAGTGGGTTACCAGCGGTACCCGCTGAGCGGTAACCAGCGAGTGTTTTTATGCAATACTAAGAGCAAATTAAAACTCAGTATAGTTGCATATTTTCAAAACATTTTACAAAAGAGTGCTTCGATGTTCGATTCAAATAGCGAAGATTACAACCAGTAGCAGTTTCAATATAAAATTAACTTCAAATTGTTCTCTTTTAAATTAATGATATTTTTTGCAATAAGTTTTTTCTTAAATATTTTGTTCACGCTTATATTGAAGTAAATAAAAACATTATAAAAGGTTCAATTTTATTTTTACAAGCTTTTATTTAACTTACAATGTTCGCATGTCTATCTGTCTTGTCTTTCCGGTTCGAATCTTGTGATCCATTTTTCAAGCACGTACGTGTATCCGATTGAGCTAAATTTTGGCATACGTACATACGTAAGTCCGAAGAAATTGCAATAATATGATACCATGGAGCTGGTCTGATGATAGAGTCGGGAGGTAGATATAGGAACATGTGAACTATACAACGTAAGCCTCTCATGTTTAGGCTGGTTTAATTGGTATTGAGAAGTACCATATAACCAGATAGTGTTCAGGGCCTGATGATAAATCCGAAAGGTGGCCAACACAAGTACTCAATATAACCCTGCCGTGTTTGGGTTCGTTGGATTTATCTTGACGAGTACTTTACACCCCGATGTTGTCCAGGGTCTGATGATGCAGCCGGAGGGTGGCTAATGAAACTATCTAATTTCTCAAATAACCCTGCCGTGTTTCTGTAGACCCGGATGGTGTCCAGGTTCTCATGTTGGAGGCGAAGAGTGATCAACAGAACTACTCAACATAACCCTGACGTGTTGAGGCTCGTTACATTTGTCTTGTATAGTAGTACCATCTCCTCATCTCGGTTGTGTTTTTGCTATAAAATCTTGCTGTTCTGTCAATGTCATCATCAGTAAAATGGGAATTTTTGACACTTAACAAACATGTGGTGCCTTATTTAGCTGTCAAGAATTCCGAAAATTCTATTTAAATTCCGACCTTAACATTTTTTCTACACAGATAAGTTTTATTAGCAATTCTCTTTCCCACGTTCCGAAAAAAGATGAAATCCCTAAAGAGTGTAGGCACTGAATGCTGCAGCGTCACTTAGTCTCGCATTATACAATATGCAGATAAGTTACGGGAATTGATTCAAGGCACAGAGGAGCCGGGAGAGCTGTCTATAGGCGGGTGGAGAGATTTCGGCAGTAATTTCCCCGGAGGAAACTCTTATTTCATGAGACTGAACATATTATGAATATACACGCTAAACAAACTATTTGAATTGCAAAATTAGCAATACCCATTTGATAGATCATTATTACAATCGTATGAGCTTAAGGCTGCTTTTCTATCAAGAATCTTCGCGGACGCGTTGCAAGGATGTGTGTGAGCCATCCAATAAGATCGCTTTTTCGTAGCATAGTTTTTGTTAGTTATTTTGGCACCGCTAAAACAAGATACAATATAAAAATGATGGAATATAATTAACTTTATTTTCTTAAACTTTTTAAAGTAAACTTACAGACTGTTTTATAAACGACAATTTTAATAACACCACGTAAAGTTTCGTAATATTTCTTTGATTTAAAACTATCCATTTACTATTTAACTTAATAGCATTTCTAACTGAAATGGAAGTTACATGCACGAGATTAGCAATTTTATAATATATTTAGAATTCGACACTGCCGTTGTGTCTGTTGCAGTAAAACTGTTAAATTCGCCATACTAGTAAACGGCTCAACGTTTTAAAAAAACTAAGCCCGATTTTACAAACGCGCTCACATTTAACTAAATTGTAGACTAATTGCATTTTAGGATTTATGACAAATGTGGATTAGGTTCGGTTAAAACCGTTACTGAAACCCCAAGGGGGACGGCGTCGTGAAGTGGCCGATGCCGTCCAACCTTGAGGTCACCCGATTCAGCGCAAGGGGGAACAAGAACAAGGCTAGTTTACAAGTTTCGAAACGAGATCTTCGGAGTACAACATAGGAGCGGCCCATGAATTCCACTCAGAGATTCTGGAGCCCCTCTGATATATGCTAGTGCCGACCACGGTGGGGTTTTAGTCAGTAAAAGTCCAAGATGCCTCGCGAGCTTCCCTTAATGCTCGCGGAAGTGCATGGTGGATTTATCCACGTAAAAAAAGAAAGGACTGTGTCGAAGGCGCATGAGCCGAGCGAGTGAACCTGCATACCGTGGTAGTGGCCGACCAGCGCCAGATTTGATGTGGCCCTGGTTACTGATAAATCAGCTGTTTATGGACTCCCCTAATTATACGATGGCTAACGGACTCGGAGGGCTCAGCACGAACAGTTTGATTCTATTGCAACGCTATTGAGTTGATAGGCTTCTCCTTTCACAGTAAAAAAATACTAAAGAAAAATGAACGAGACAGCACGATTTCTCAACTGCTTTACTGGAACGTCAATTAGTTTTTAAAACGACAAATGGGTTTTTTACTACGTCGAATTTTACAATTTGCCTGCGACATATCGATGCTGACCCGATTGCAAACGTAATTCTGTATCTAACGTCTATCTGAAACGTTTCTAAGGCTATTAAAACTAATTATATGATCAAGCCATGCACACACTCAAATAAGCGCCATTTTACGATGTAAATGTGCGCGAGTATCATTATTTTATAAAATACCTGCATTGTGCATCAAATGTGGTATGCGTTTTTGAATTACTTACTATATTTGAATATAACGAGGCATCTTTGGCCTTGTGGTATAAGGTGCGGTTGACGAGCATGAATCTTACGTCAGACAGAATTATTCTTTTGAAAAAAAAATCAGTGGTAGCTCGGCGTATGGAATTGTATCAGGTTTAATGGCAACATAATGTGACCTAACATCGTCGGCTAAATTAGAGTGCACAAATACGTATATTGCGAATACCTACCTCGCGACCATTTTTCTCCGAAGCAGGAGGTGATGGTTTACAGGCACACCCATATTTCCACAGGATTTGTTTAAGCATTTTAACCGCACTGACAAAAGACAGACCTACAATTATTATCTAGTATGACATTAGACTCGATGACTCGATGACTTCCAGCCTCCCGAACAAGCCGGTTTCCGAAAAGGCTTCATAGCACAGGCAAGGCACCATAGACCACATTCATAAGCTGCGACAGGTCATACAGAAGACTGAAGAGTACATCCTGCCACTATGCTTAGCGTTTGTGGATTATGAGAAGGCCTTCGATTCGATCGAGACTTGGGGTGTACTACAGTCTCTCCAGCGGTGCCAAGTAGAATACCGGTGTATCGAGGTGCTGAAGAGTTTGTACGAAAACGCTACTATGTCAGTCCGCCTTCAGGACCAGAGCTCAAAACCTATTCAACTGCAGCGTGGTGTAAGACAGGGAGACGTTATATCCCCGAAACTATTCTCCGCCACGCTGGAAGATGTCTTTAAGCTTCTGGACTGGAGAGGACTAGGTATCAACATCAACGGCGAGTACATCTCTCACCTTCGATTTGCTGATGGTATCGTGCTCATGGCTGATACCCTGGAAGACCTCAGTACCATGCTCGACGACCTGAGTAGAGTCTCTCAACAAGTAGGTCTTAAAATGAACATGGACACGACGAACATCATGTCAAACGTCCATGTAGTACCAACTTCTATAAAGGTTGGAGACGCTCGAAGTTGTTGACGATTATACAAGGTGTAACATAATAAACGCAAGACTTCAGACACCCCAATTAGAGAATTGCTTCATAAATTCAAAACGAAAACCAAATTTCCAAATTTAAAGGTTTTTACCCCTTTTTTAAGCACGTTTATACCCCAATTAACAATGAAACTTGTACGTGAATGTGTGCATTTTGAGAAACACGGGTTAGGAATGCATTTGTAATCTCCTTATTGCTATGAATCAAGAATAAATTTAGTTTTTTATAGCGCACTGAAGGAGTAAAAGATTTTTTTGCAATTTAAAAAAAAAAGTAAGATACTTTAAAAATAGTTGGAATCAATTCATTTACCGATTTAGAACAAACTACTTTCAGGTCTTGCGTTTATTATGTTACAGCTTGTACATATACCTGGGAAAAAGAATCCAATTAATTAGGTCCAACTTCGAGAAAGAGGTCAATTGTCGAATCCAGCTCGGTTAGGCGGCGTTCGGGAACCTACATAACATCTTCTCGTCCAAAATTCTGCAGTGTCTCAAAACAAAAGTCTTTGACCAGTGTGTGTTGCTAGTGATGACTTACGGCACTGAGACATGGTCGCTTACGATGGGCCTCATAAAAAGGCTCAAGGTCACCCAAAGGGCGATGAAGAGAGCTATGCTCGGAGTTACCCTGCGGGATCGAATCAGAAGCGAGGAGATCCGCAGGAGGACGAAAGTCAGTGGCATAGCACTCAGAATTGCTAAACTTAAGTGGCAGTGGGCGGAGCACATCGCCCGTAAAACTGAGGGCCATTGGGGCAGAAAGGTTCTCGAATGGCGACCACGTACCGGAAGACGTGGAGTGGGTAGGCCCCCTACAAGATGGGCCGATGACCTGGTGAAGGTCGCGCGTAGAAGTTGGATGCGTACAGCACACAGCCGGTCGTTGTGGCGGTCTTTAGGGGAGGTCTTTGTCCTGCAGTGGACGTCTTTCGGCTGAAGAAGAAGAAGAAGATGACATTAACTAGTTGGTATACAGAAACCATACAAGAATTAAAAAAAAAGACTATTTATGAAAATCAAGTACTTTATGAACGACTCAATATTCATAATTATTAACTAAAAACCTTGGAGCTCAACCTCGTCCTTAAGATACTAAAACTTAAACTATATCGCCTAGCTAGGACGAAATATCGAAGCACGAGGTACCAAATGTTCTCAAGCCACTTGTGTACAAGGATATCATCCCAGAGGGTCCTGCGTAAGTGTTTAATTACTTCGCTTTGTTGTTGTAAACAGTAGCGCAAGCCGGCAAGCGTTAGGCCACGGACCACATCTGCGGCGGCGTTCGAGCATAAATTGCTGACCGAACCCGCCTAAGCAAATTCACCGCTGCCCCTGTAATTTGACACTTTTAAATGGATTACTTCCAAACCTGGAGGGAACACAAACAGCGATATAGCTTAACGCCGGGATTCCAAGATACTCACAACTTGTCTGTTTATAATGTACTAGACGAGGCTTGGAAAAGCGTTGAGTTTGTCTATCACGTATGAAACTTCGACAAATACCTGGTACGTAGGCACCATATTATAAGCACTCGTATGCTATATTGTCAGTTTGTTTGAGCAACAACAGTTGGAAACTTATAGGAGTTTGTTCAACGTTTTCAACGCGAAATTACGTAAGTAATTTGAAATTTATACATGATAATGGATTGGTGGAGCTGTATGTCTATTTATTCAGCAAATATCTAGTGGATTAGAGTAGAAACTACGTAACTAACGATTTTAGTATTAAGATATTAGAATGTATTTTTTAATTTGTTGTTTGTTTGTAAGACTGCCTCGTTGGCTTAGTGTCAAAGCGCATCGCTTTGTGATCACGAGGTCATGAGTTCAAATCCTAGGTCAGACAAATGTAGTTTTTCTGACGAAAACTTCACAGTACGAGTCCGGAGTCTGGAATTGTGCCCGGTATATGCCAATAGGCTTGCCCCCTATTACATCGGACCAAACATCGTCTACCAACAGTGGGTAAACTCATTACTGCGCTGCCACCCCCGCTTGGGGACTATAGGCGTGACGGTGTGTGTTTAATTTGATTTTCTTTTAAAAAACGTAGCCCCATACTAGGAATTATTGCTGTGTCGTGGGTGCGTTAACAAACATGAAATTTGCATACATAGAAACACCCACACCGAAACAAATATTTGTGGGTCACATAAAGATTGTCCCGTGCGGGGACCGAACCTGCGTCTACTCGATCCAGTGGCTGAAGCGGCCATTTTGTCGGTTCAACATCAAATAATCAATTTGACGGACGATTTAGCGCAGTGGTTAAGAGCTTGAGCTGCTCCGCCCACTGTGTCGAATAGTCGCGGGTTCGATTCCCGCACGGGACAAATCTTTGTGTGATCCACAATTATTTGTTCCGGTCTGGGTATTTGTTTGTGAATTTACATGTTTGTAAACGCACCCACGACACAGGAATAAATCCTAGTGTGGGGCTACGTTTTAAAAAAAAAAAAAGAAATACAAGAACGAATTTTATGCATGATGCTAACCTATTATTGGCCAAAACTGTATAATGAGTGTCAACATTTAACACTTTATTATTATATTTTGACTCTTTTTCCACATTGGAAGCTAAGATAAATTGAAGTCGTCTAAATTTAGATGAAATAACTACCTTGTCGCAATATTACTGTTTAAAAGGTTTCCTCAGCACAGTGGCTATATTCGTCCTATCGAAGTCAATTAAAAAGCGAATTCCTGTATAAGTTACTTTATGCAGATCTCAGATTTAAATATATCCCTTGCCTTTCGTAGAATAAAATGATGGAAGATACGTTTTACAAATATACGAATAAACACTAATCATAATTAGTGTTTATTCGTGATTCGCTATATTTACATTGTGTTGTTATTATTTATGAAAGTCTAACAAGAATGATTGCTTTCTAAGAAATACATTACGGTAGTTTATTGACTTATATATTGTATTTGTGTAGAACAAGCATAATTATTTTATACTATAATAATACCTCATATCATTTATTTATTTTATAAAAAAAAAAGTAGCCCTACGCTAGGAATTAGTGTTGTAAAAACACTCGAGACGGCGCTCAAACGCTCTAGTTTTAAAAGTGCTTCAACGCTCTTAAACGTTGACTCAGCGCTAAACGCAAACGTTCAGCGCTCATTTTTACAACATTACTAGGAATTATTCTTGTATCATGGGTACGTTCAGAAACATCAAATGCGCATACACAAAGACCCAGGTTGAAATAATTGTTTCGGGTCACAAAAGATTTGTCTCATGCGGGGATTGACTTCAACTACTCGAACCAGTGGGCGGAGCGATTTAAGCTTCTAACCTCTGGAGCGAGTCATCTGTAATTATTAATAATATAAAATAGACCAATGTTTATTTATACTGTTGCACAAATCAACAAAATTTGCGTCTATTTCTGGCGGCAATATCTTTAATGAGAGTTCAAACTGTAGGAATGTACTGTAGCTAATAAATCCATGGAGGAATGAAATCTGGAGGAAGCCAGAAAGGTATGTAAGGAAAGAACCTGTTGAAATTCTGCGCTCTCTGCCTACACCGCAAGGGATCTGGCGTGATGATATAAATAGATAGATAGATACTAACAAAAAGAGTCTTTCTAACGTTAAGCAATAATAAAAAAATCTGTTAAATAACTGTATAAATTTACTGACGGCTTGGAAAGATCCGTGACCACAAAAAAACTGGAGACATTTAACGGAATATCCAAAATGTCTTTATTCGAAATACTCAGAGGCAAAGCTGTGCGTGATGTGCGTGTTGGGGTAAAAAACAATGGGGATGTCATAGCGGCACTCCCGGCATCCGGGCGGGATCTCAAACCCGAGCGCCGACTAACGAGACTTAACTGGATAATCCTCTGATTAGAAAGGTCGACATCCTTGCAATCTCGCATGTACTCGTTAGAAGCTTTGACGTTTTGTTTACCCTCATCTGTATGTGCACGTACTTAAAAAGTTATATTATGACCGTTTAAGCTCGCGCCTTCAACATAAACATAGGGCTTAGCATGAAAAGATTGACGTTAGCGTGACGCTAGCGAGTAATAGCCCCGTCACGTTCATGATTATTTAGTAAATTTGTAGTGTGACAAAGATGGCATATCACCTCGCTAGCGTCACGCTAACATCAATAGTGTCAACCTAAGCTCTCAGAGGCAAATCTTTGCGTGATGCGGTAAAAAACGATGGAGATATGACAGCGGCACTGCCGGCTTCCGTGCGGGATCGCGGCCCGAGCGCCGACTAACAAGACTAACTGATTAATCTCCTTATTAGAAAGGTATCGTTTCGATCTCGCATGTACCTGTTAGAAGCTTTGGCGTGTCCTTTACGCTTATATATGTAAGTGCACGTCACATGCACGTACTGAAAAAGTCATATTATGTCAGTTTAAGCTCGCGACTTCAACGGAATAAACAGGCTATGATTTGAAACATATTTTGATATACTAAAGACTAATAAATCACGTATTATAAATAATTAAATACAAAAATGATTTATAAGCGCAGAGTCTTAGTAGTTAGTATGTAATAATCTAAGAACCTGCAAAGAACACTAACGTGTATCAATAGGTGCCTACTAATACGATTTAATAAATGATAAGCAATATATATTTTGTAAATGATTCCATTAGTAATATGTATTCGATATAAGTATTTAGTTGAAAATATAATTTTAAATTATCTATGATTTATTGATGAAATTTTTCCGATGGGCTATCCTAAAGATTCGAAATGATACCTATAGATATGAATCTCGCTCCAAGGCATACTGGGACTGACACTAATAAATGCCAATATGGTAATAATTCGAAAAGTAACTGCAACATTACTATAAGACAATGCAGTGGAGTTATCGACAATCTCAAGTCGTTAGAACAATCGTAAAATAAAGTTGAATTTGAATCATTACTTTGGACCGTAATTCTTTATTAGCCATTAGTTCTTTACTAAACCCACTTCGTCGCACGTTCTGAAAAATTAGGTTTATGATCTGTTTTTCCCTCATTTGCAAACTCATTTTTGTAGTGTGTTCATAGTATCTTAAAACCTTGTTTAAAAACAACAGCAAGATAAATAAGTATTAGAGGAAGAAATGTTGTTAGGTTGTCAATTGACATAACATTTTTTTTATTATGTGACGGCTGTAATCCGAAATGCAGTTACACCCTTAGAATAAATATAATTTAGAAGTTGCTGGCGCGTAACTAATTGAATCAACAATTACTACCAGCAACGCCAGTAGTCATACGTTCACGTGAGTAGTCACTCTGCGCGTATCAAATTAAATTGAATTGTGCCGTCTTGTGTCGTTCCCGCCTGTAAAAATGCTATTGAGCTCAAAAATAAAACATGATAGGATCATGAGATCATCATTCAGGTGCCGTAATATTTAAATATCGAATTAATTCTTCCGTCTGTAATTGCCATAATAAAAGACGCGTCCATTTTGTTAGTATAACAATTTTATTTGTCCCTACTTTTTTTCGCTAAGCACTTTATAAGTTCTATTATTAAATGGTATTAATATAGTTAACTACTACATGACGGTTTTGATGTTTAGTTAAGACGATGAAAATATATTTTCCCTATATTAAATTGCTACAAACCTTAATAGTTCAAGAATATCTGTTTCTTGAGTTTAATTTGCATTAAATTAGACGTTACCGCAGCAATAATTTTATTGTCATATACTCTAATGTCAACGTAAATGTTGACATTAGAGTAAAATCAACTTAAAAAGTGGTAATCTTTCCGGGCTACCAACATTACGCGGGTGGATAGTGCGGTGAGTGCGGGGCGTTTGTTGAATTTTTGGGCTTCACCGCGCGACGTGCAATTACGACTACGCGCGACTTCTGGATATATTCTAAGGTTACTCCTATGTTTAGCTAGTTACGGTTAGGTGTGGTTGAATGCAGTTAGTTTAACGCAGCCTATTTATTTTAATTCTCAAATTAAAATTATTCTACCTACTATTTCAAGAAATTAAAACTAAAAAACGTTGAAAACTTTTGTATCAGATGGCACTGCGATCGATCTGGTCATTCTTTGCCTCCGTTGTTTAACTTTATGTCCGCGGCCGATTTAAATCTGTGAAAGCTTTGATTGGCTCCCATCACAACCGAAATAACTCGGCCAACGCCTATACCCGACCGACATCAAAGGTTCGTCCAAGCTGCAGTCAAAATTGGAGTTTCAAAAGAATTCAATTCTTTCGTGCTCTCTGAAATGGGACTATTCGCCAATATCAGTCCCCTTTGCAACGAAACAATTCGTTTCAGAATTTAACAGATTATAACTGTTGGAGAACTGAAAGCAAAGTTGGACAAAAAGTTTATGCCGTTTTATATTGACAATAAAATTGAATTAGCCGACACGCGCAGGCCTTCTAGGTCTGTCAGTAATCCTATTTGTGGTTTTGGAGTTGGCGCCAGTTGCTAAAAGTTGCGCGCTAACAAAACATTCCTAACGCCTCGGGAAGCTCTCTTACCGAAGTCGCTACATATTTACATTAAGAAAATATACAGACCACCTTTATTCAACTTTAAGAAATCGTTAATTTAACAATAAAAATAAATAAAACAATTTTTTCTTCCTATAAAGTTACGGGGGCTGTGTGTAGAAGGCGATTATATGACGTGAGGTAAATGATATTAAATGCCAATCAGAGTCTGTCATCCAAGAAATAGATTATAGTCCGGAGAACAAAATATAGCGAAACGTGAACCATGGTAGACACCAGATTTGTGCGTGGTTAAGACTAGAAACTCGTCGGGCATTCAATACTGCGAAAGCAACTAAATACTAGTGAATATTCTACAATACTCACGAGGTTCAATACAGAAAGGCGGAAAGCAAAAATCCCGCACGAATACCGGGAATGCCACTGTGACATTCCCATCGTTTTTTACCCCAATCCATCACGCAAAGCTTTGCTTTGAGAGGTTAGCACGAAAAGATTGACGTTAGTGTGACGCTAGCGAGTTGATATGCCATCTTTGTCACACTACAAATTTACTAAATAATCATGAACGTGACGGGGCTATTACTCGCTAGCGTCACGCTAACGTCAATTTTTTCATGCTAAGCCCAATGTTTATGTTAAAGGCGCGAGCTTAAACGGTCATAATATAACTTTTAGTACGGTCGCTTACATATAAGGGGAAACAAAGCGTCAAAGCTTCTAACGAGTACATGCGAGATCGAAACGATGTCGACCTTTCTAATCAGAGGATTATCCAGTTAAGTTTCGTTAGTTGGCGCTCGAGTTTGAGATCCCGCCCGGAGCCGGGAGTGCCTCTGTGACATCCCCATTGTTTTTTACCCCAACACGAACATCACGTAGAGCTTTGGCTCTGATGATTTCAAATAAAGTCATTTTGGATATTCCGTCGAATGTCTCCAGTTTTTTGTGGTCACGGATGTTTCCGAGCCGTCAGTAAATTTATACAGTTATTTAACAGAATATTTTTTTTATATGTTAACGTTAGGAAGACTTATTTTTGTCAGTAATATTTTTAATTATAAAGTATGTTACTACTTCTTTTTAGCTACAGTATATTCCTATAGTTTAAACTCCTATTTAAGAGAATAACGCGAAAAATAAATGCAAATTTTGTTGATTTGTGCAACAGTATAATTAAATACCACTGGTTCAAGTAGTTGAAATCTATCCCCGCATGAAACAACTCTTTGTGTGACCCAAAACAATATTTCGAACTGGGTACTTGTGTATGTGAATTTGATGTTTCTGAACGCACCCACGATACAAAAATAATTCCTAGTAGTGTTGTAAAAATGCGCGCTGAACGTTAGCGTTTAGCGCTGAGTCCACGTTTACGAGAGTTGAAACACGTTGAAAACAAGAGCGTTTAAGCGCTTTTACAACACTAATTCCTAGTGTTGGGCTACGTTTTTTCTGAATAAAATTATATAGGAGGTATTATAGTAGGTAGGTAGGAGGTAGTATATGACGTGTCGAGACGAACTATGAGAGTGGCGGAAGTCAGAGAGGTATGTAAAGATAGAACCTGTTGGAACTCTGTACTCTCTGCCTACCACGCAAGGGATCTGGCGTGATGATATAGATAGATTATAGTATAACACAATTATGGTTGTTCTACGCAAAGACAAAATATAAGTCAACAAACTGTCGTAATGTATTTCTTGGAAAGAATGATTGCATTCTTGTTAGAATTTAATAAATAATAACGAGACAAAGTAAATATAGCAAATCACGGATAAACACTATTCATATCACCAATGCTTTAACAACGTATTTCCCATCATTTTATTCTACGAAAGGCAAGGGATATATTTAAATCTGATATCTGCATAAAGTTACTTAAACAGAAAGTTGCTCTGTAATTGACGTCGATTTAATGAATATAGACACTGCGCTGAGGAAACCTTTTAAATCGTAATATAGACGATTTAAAATTACCTTACCTTCCAATGTGGAATAAGAGTCAAAATGTAATAATAAAATGTAATATTTTTTCACTGTAAGTATACAGTTTTGGCCAATAATAGGATAGCATCATGCATAAAACTCATTGTTGTAATTGATGTTTGACCGACAAAATGGCCGCTTCAGCCACTGGATCGAGTAGACGCAGGTTCGGTCCCCGCATGGGATAAATATTTGTGTGACCCACAAATATTTGTTTGGTCGGGGTGTTTCTATGTATGCGAATTTCATGTGTGTAAACGCACCCACAACACAGCAATAATACCTAGTGTAGGGACACGTTTTTTAAAAGAAAAACAAATTAAAAAATACATCCTAATATCTAAAGACTTAAATACTAAAATCGTTACGTAGTTTCTACTCTAATGCTCTGGAGATTTGCTAAATAAATAGACATACAGCTCCACCAATCCATCTTCATGTATAAATTTGAGATTACTTACGTAGTTTCGCGTTGAAAACATTGAACAAACCCCTATAAGTTTCCAAACTTGTGTTGCTCAAACCAAATAATAATATAGCATACGAGCGCTTATATGGTGCCTACGTACCAGTTATTTGTCGAATACAAAGTTTCAACGAAACTGAGTGAGCTACATACGTGATAGACAAACTTAACGCCTTTCCAAGCCTCGTCTAGTACATTATAAACTGACAAGTTGTGAGTATCTTGGAATCTCGGCGTTAAGCTATATCGGAGTTTGTGTTCCCTCCAAGTTTGGAAGTAATCCATTTAAAAGTGTCAGATTAGAAGGGCAGGGGTGAATTTGCTTAGGCGGGTTCGGTCAGCAATTTATTCTCGAACGCCGCCGCAAATGTGGTCAGTGGCCTAACGCTTGCCGGCATGCGCTACTGTTTACAACAACAAAGTGAAGTAATTAAACACTTACGCAGGACTCTCGGGGATAATATCCTTGTACACAAGTGGCTTGAGAACATTTGGTACATTGTGCACTTCGATATTTCGACATAGCTAGGTGATATAATTTAAGTTTGATTATCTTAAGGACGAGGTTGAGCTCCTAGGTTTTTAAGTAGTTATGAACATGGAATCGTTCATTAAGACTTGATTTTCATTATTAGTGTTTTTTTTTAGTTTCTTGTGTTTTATGTATACCAGCTAATATCATTAGACATATAATGATTACAGGTCCGTCTTTTGTCACTGCAGTTAAAATGCTTAAACTAACCCGGTGGACCCAATAATGATAATAATAATAACTTTATTTATTTACCAAAAAGTGACCCTAACGTGATCAGAAAATAAATTGAAAATTATCCAGCTTGAACAGCAAGTGCAATTACTGAGAGAAGTAGCCCATTCCTTCTATGATTTCATCTTTCTATCCTTGCCATAAAGATCGTGTTTAAGTACGCAATTGTTAACAATCCATTGTTTTATTAAGTATATATGCAAATGATACATTTTGAACTAGAATATTATCGTTCCATATTAAGTCCCCTTATAACATTCAATAAAATATCATTTCCAAATCCTAAATTAACGAATTATTACAGGTGTATTAAGTTGGCGGTAGGTGATAACGTTTTCCAATTGAACGAGCCGTGTCGCACCGTGTCTCTCAACGCGCACAACTTTGGAGCTACCGACGGCACGGAACTAGAACACGGTGTTAGCGTGTTCAACACAGGTTGCATTCTTTGTATGACTAACTTGTTTAGGATAAATTGTTTTATTCATTACACGATTGGTGATTTGTTTTGTAATATAACTTTATATGCGTCTACAAAATGAGTGACCTAAAAGAACTAATAAAGCAAAGAGCTATCAACCTACTAAAAATTGGTATACAATTATTATTTATATGGCCTCGGCTAAGTTGGACCCTGGAACAGCAAAGAACTAGGAGGCGTATAGGAGTAAAATTGATTTACCAAAATTATAAGATTTTTTCTCATTTCTACGTAGCAGGGTATCTTGCAAACATAATCATAAGTTATATGATTTTTTTAAATTTAAGGCTATGCCTATGAGCGTAATCGAAGGGTATTTCAATGGAAACTGTGTAGCATTTGTCTTCAGAGTGGCCACCAGTTGTATCAGTGTAGATTGGGTGGCTGCTGAATCTGTAAAAGAAAACATAATACACTATTACATAAGCAGTCAACATACAATTCAATACAAGGTTACAATATACAAAAAGCACAACAACAATCACAACATCAACCACAACAACACCCTTTTTTTTTAAACAAGGGTAAATGCCTAACGCATACCCCCGGGCCGAGGGCACGGCCCGGGTGGTTATGTGGGGCTTGCACCCACTAAAACCCCTCGGCGTCCTACTGCGCTTTTGCCGGGCCACAGGAAACGTCACTGGCATGACCTCTGTGGCACCGGCGGGCTCGGTCCGTATGCGGACCCCGACACGTGTAGGGGAGTTCGGTCTTCCCCCTACTGCCTTTTGGAGGCTACCCGGCATATGCTAGGGCGGGGTGCCCTCCCCGACGCCTACAGGCCGAGATTCCGGTGGGCGAAGGTCGTTTTGGGTCTAGTCCCTGCGCCTTCGCCCAACGCGCCGTCTGCGAGCGGGATTGGAGGACGTCTCCTCCCTCACCCACTCTGCCTCCTTCTTGGCGGACATGACGGCCTCGCAAAAGGCAGCCATTGCCACCCAGGTGCTCTCGCTCCCAACCATGGATGATAACACGGTCGGGAGCGACAGCGCCTGTCCCCCTGCACCGAACGCTCCGGCAAGCCGGCGCCGCTCGTCATCATGGGATGTCGGGCACACCAGCAACGTGTGCGCCGCTGTGTCTTCCGGGGCCGCACAATGTTGGCAGCGCTCCGCCTCCTCACGACCGATCCACCACAGATATCGCCCGGAAGCAACCATGCCCGGACAATACCTGCGTGATACGGTACGTGAGGACACCGTGTCGCCGCCCCAGCGACTCCCAGAAGACCGGCAGTAGCGCAGCGATGACGGCGTGACCGGCAGTGGGATGGGCGAGCTTGCACCGCTCTCCAGCGCAGCTCGGTGCAACTCTGTCCGCCTCGCTCTCGGGGCGCCGGGATCCGAGTGTTGTTTACATCCCTACGCCAGGCATAAAGCTCAGAGAGCGATCGTGCCTCCAGCTCCCACGGAAGCGTACCGGCAAGGAGTGTCACCGCCTCGAAACTGATGGTGTGGTACCCTCGGACGATCCTGACGGCCAGAACCCGCTGCGCGCGCTGCAGCCGCACCGCACCTCGGGCCGTCAGGGCGCCTGCCCAGATTGGGGACCCGTATAGGGCCTGGGACCGCACCACCCCCGCAGCCTCCTCGCCGAGGCCTCTGGCCCGCCCAAGTTTGGCAAGAGTCTCGAAAGAGCTCCTGCAGTCGCCATTAATTTTCGCGCTAGGGCGGCGAAGTGGACCCTAAACAACCAGCGTCCGTCCAGTATGAGGCCAGGTAGCGCATTTATGCACTGACCCCCAACGCAGCGCAGGCCGAAACATTTATGCACTGACCCCCAACGATGATGTTAGTGTCGGGGGGTGGCCTGTTCACCACTTGTGCCACGCCAGCTGTGGCCAATAACGCCGCCTCCCTGTAACTCCGGGCCCTCGCGGTGACAAGAGTATCGTCCGCGTAGCACGTCACCGCCAGACCCGGCAGCAACGCGCCACGCAGGACCCAATTGTAGGCGATGTTCCACAGAAGCGGTCCGAGGACAGACCCCTACGAAACCCCGTGTTACGTCGTAACAAAGTTTTAAAAATATAAAATAAAAAAATATCTTTACACACAAACAAACAAAATAACTAGTTGTTACATCTAATGGAAAACATCTAATAAGAAACGCCCACAACATAGAAAGGACTAGAAATAATACAAAAGCGAACAACGGGACAATGATCCTATCTCGCTCGGTTCGATTATTGCTATCTTAGTCCCACAAGAATTTTATAAAAAACAGACAATAGTTTAGGGCGTGCCTTGCTTCGGTTGAGCCGTTCTTTCCATATCTCTGTCCTCGTCTCAGACGAAGGATCTAGAGATCTGGGGAGTGCGCACTGTTGCCTCAGGCAGGAAGTAGGCCGTTCTGATACAGTATATAAAAACGAATTCGCGCAGGAACAAAGCCTTTTTCGACGCCAGAGTTCGCACCACAACTATTCCTAATTAATAGTGATAGTACCAGTGCTTTATTACAAAAAAAAATAGGTTTTAGATTAGCAACATTTTTGAACCACCTTGGTAAGTTTAATATAATTAATTCCAATAGTTCTGGTTGCTGTTAACTAATTTTTCGTGTCTGGATTAATTCGATTACTATTCAACAAGTGATTTCTTTTACCTTCTAATAGTGTAGAAAATTTCTATGGCTATATATATATATATATTTCTTAATAGTGGAATACGTTGTTAACGTAACAAAATGTGTCAGCGAGTATCTTAAAATTTGTAAAATATAACCTTATCTATTTAATCATTCCGATAAGTTTTGAATATGTTTCACCGCGGTATTTTTCTTCATTTCTATTATCATATTAATTTCGTCCAAATCGATTCAGCCTCCACGAGAAACCAGGAGTGATATGGCCCCAATAATTAATTCCCACGGTGTATTCCACGCGTGTATTACTAACATCGGTGGCTTGTGAGTATCTATTATTCAAAAATATTTATGTTGTTAAAATTCCGTAAATGTTAAATTTCTAAACATACATCAATATAATAAGCTTTTGGTTTTTTGTTAGTCTATTAAAAATTGCCACCGAAACATTGTATAATAGTTGAAATTAGTTCATATAATGTCACGATAAGAGGGTTTTCTCGATATACCCGACGAAATAAATGTTAATGGTCATTGCTTCGCTCGATGTTTTTATAGAACTACCGTATTGTGTAAAAATTAAAATCTTTTGTACCTCATAGCGTAGTGGAGTGGTGATCGTCCAAAATATAAACAGTTGGGGTTTGATTCTGGGTTGGGTAATAATGTTTTATTTAAATATTTGTTTTTTCTTTGTATTATATTTCAACCGGACATAAATATCACCACTCCATTTCGTGTAATTTTAATTGCTTCGCGAAAGATGCCGACGCCCACTCCTGGTCGCACCTAGTGCCTGGGGGTCGGATCTTTCGCGCTACAAGGTCGTGTCGACGCGTTCCAGGAAACTGGGGGTCCACCGTACGGGTTGCAAAAGTACGGTTTGGGAGACAGCAGGCCACACTTCTGCCCGTCGACTCCAGCTGACCTCGGCGGCTGAGGGCCTTCCATAGGGCACCTCCAAGTTCCCCACCTAGCCGGTGGAAGCTTATCACCGAAGACCCCCCACGCGTCACGGGATCGAACAGCCGAAGTTAAGTCCCCAGCGCCCATAGGGTTTTTTTGTATGACCAGAAGGCTTCCCTGTGCCGCGAATTCACACCCCGGGTGTAGAAAAATTATTTACTTATTTTAATTTTTTGTTTTCTTCTTTTTGCGATTTTTATTTGCTTTCATTTATTTAAATCATTTTTTTTAGCAGCACAAAAGAGGATGGGTTACAACAAGCAAAAAAACAACTTTAGAATGGTATCAGGTCTTAACAATACGAGTACAACAATTAATATCACCAAGCATTGTCAGCTGAACATTAAATCACTCCACAGTTCATTTTCCATTTCTGTAAAATGCTGTATTCTACCGCAAATTACACATAGTATTCCTCATGCAGAAATTCCATTCCATGAGTTGCAAATTCCATGTTACATTAAATTGGCGGATTCTGGGTTTTATCAGCCTTCAGATATTGACTTACTTTTAGGTGCATCAATTGCGTTGAAAATTATTCTAAATTTACTAAAAACTACTAATTTAGAATAATTTTCAACGTTAATAACTTGTTCACCTGTGTGTGTAATGCATGTCGTAGTAGGTAAATCAAGTGTAGTTATTGTAGAATAATAGATTTAGAAGTTGACGAGATAATTATAGGTTTAGTGTAAGCTTTTCTTTCAGGTAATTCAGATTCATCAATTTTACTATCAAAAATTCAGGACCTTGCCACCAGAGACTAGACGTAAGCAATTGTTGAGGATTTACTGTATTTCGCTGACTCTATGTGCAGCAAAGGTTTTTAGATCTCTTGAAGGACACGACAACCAATTGAGAACGACAGAAGAATCAGTCCAGTGAAATCGTTGACTTATAAAGCAACGAGGAGATTTTTCGACTTTAGAGCTTCATCGAGCAGATAATAAAGCTCCACAGAGTTCGAGACATGGTATGCTAGTAGCTTTCATTGGCGCTACCCCAGTTTGAGCACATAAAAGTCTGACAAGAACCGTACCAGCGACATCTACTGAGCGTAGATAGCCACAGGCAGCGTAAGCTTCTTGTGATGCGTCCGAGAAAGAATGTAGTTCTATGTCAATATAGTTATTAATGATAGCACAACGAGGGACTTACAGTGCTGATAAAGTGCACAATCCAGTCACAAAGTCCAACCATTGTTTTCAAACACCTGGCTCGACCTCATCATCCCAATCTAGTTTAGTAAGCCACAACTTTTAAAGAATAATTTTAGGAATGATTGTGCATGGGCTTAATAAACCTAGAGGTTTGAATAATTTGGCTGAATTGGATAAAATTGTTCTTTTTTTTGTACGCTCATTTATTTCTAATTTAACTGGGAATTCGAGTATATCTGTTTTAGGACGCCACTTTAGACCAAGTGCACTAGATTGTGCAACTAAATCCATATCTTTAGGGATTTGTGTGCTTATATGATCATCGAAAACTGAAGGGACATTTTTCCGAAACTTACGAAGTGGAAAACATGCTGAGGCAAGGACATTTGACACAGAATTAATGATATGACGTAACTCAGACTCAGTTTCTGCGCCAGATATGAAATCATCGACGTAGAAATCCTCTTTAATTAATTTTGCTATAGTAGGATCGGTACACTCTTTTGATAATTGCAATAGACATCTTGTGCTCAAATATGAAACAGACGCCGTACCATATGTCACAGTATTTAGTTTATATATTTTTATAGGCTGAGAATTGTCTTCACGCCAAAGAATTTTTTGTAAGTGTCGTTGTTCATCTTTAATTAGAATTTGCCGGTACATTTTTGTGATATCAGCGGAAACTGCAAATCGGTGCTCAATTCTAAATCTTAACATTATCAAGACAAGGTCATCTTGGATAACTGGTCCGACTACTTGAATATCGTTTAGTGATTTTCCCGACGAAGTCTAAGCAGAAGCCTCGAAGACAACTCTTAGCTTAGTAGTTTCACTAGTGTCTCTGATAACGGCATGCTATGAATAGTTGCCGATTTCTAGCTGTGTTACCTCACTCAGATGCCCCCGGTTCTTATATTCATTAATGAAATTGCGATAGTCATCATCAAGTTTAGGTTCGTTTTGTAAATTCTTTTCAAGTTGCACTAAACTTTTATGTGCCCTTTGATAAGAATGACCTAGAACATCTGGTGATTCACACAGAGGTATTTCCACATAAAACTTACCGTTACATCACGATATGTAGTTTTGTTAAATAACCTTTCACAATATTTGTCATCATCTGATTGTAGCTTGCATACAGGCAACTCTTCAAGTTCCCAGAATTTGGCTAATTGGTGTTTAATATCTTGAATAAAATGACAGTTGATCTTTACGTTATTAAGGCTCCCCCCCATTGGGTCAGCTACGATCCACCCTAAGTATGTATCTTGCAGAATTGTTTTACCTAGGCCTAGCTTGAAGCGATCTGGTTTTAGTAACTCCCAAAAGATGTCAGCACCTAAAAGTAAGTCAATATCTGAAGGCTGATAAAACCCAGAATCCGCCAATTTAATGTAACATGGAATTTGCAACTCATGGAATGGAATTTCTGCATGAGGAATACTATGTGTAATTTGCGGTAGAATACAGCATTTTACAGAAATGGAAAATGAACTGTGGAGTGATTTAATGTTCAGATGACAATGCTTGGTGATATTAATTGTTGTACTCGTATTGTTAAGACCTGATACCATTCTAAAGTTGTTTTTTTGCTTGTTGTAACCCATCCTCTTTTGTGCTGCTAAAAAAAAATGATTTAAATAAATGAAAGCAAATAAAAATCGCAAAAAGAAGAAAACAAAAAATTAAAATAAGTAAATAATTTTTCTACACCCGGGGTGTGAATTCGCGGCACAGGGAAGCCTTCTGGTCATACAAAAAAACCCTATGGGCGCTGGGGACTTAACTTCGGCTGTTCGATCCCGTGACGCGTGGGGGGTCTTCGGTGATAAGCTTCCACCGGCTAGGTGGGGAACTTGGAGGTGCCCTATGGAAGGCCCTCAGCCGCCGAGGTCAGCTGGAGTCGACGGGCAGAAGTGTGGCCTGCTGTCTCCCAAACCGTACTTTTGCAACCCGTACGGTGGACCCCCAGTTTCCTGGAACGCGTCGACACGACCTTGTAGCGCGAAAGATCCGACCCCCAGGCACTAGGTGCGACCAGGAGTGGGCGTCGGCATCTTTCGCGAAGCAATTAAAATTACACGAAATGGAGTGGTGATATTTATGTCCGGTTGAAATATAATACAAAGAAAAAACAAATATTTAAATAAAACATTATTACCCAACCCAGAATCAAACCCCAACTGTTTATATTTTGGACGATCACCACTCCACTACGCTATGAGGTACAAAAGATTTTAATTTTTACACAATACGGTAGTTCTATAAAAACATCGAGCGAAGCAATGACCATTAACATTTATTTCGTCGGGTATATCGAGAAAACCCTCTTATCGTGACATTATATGAACTAATTTCAACTATTATACAATGTTTCGGTGGCAATTTTTAATAGACTAACAAAAAACCAAAAGCTTATTATATTGATGTATGTTTAGAAATTTAACATTTACGGAATTTTAACAACATAAATATTTTTGAATAATAGATACTCACAAGCCACCGATGTTAGTAATACACGCGTGGAATACACCGTGGGAATTAATTATCGGGGCCATATCACTCCTGGTTTCTCGTGGAGGCTGAATCGATTTGGACGAAATTAATATGATAATAGAAATGAAGAAAAATACCGCGGTGAAACATATTCAAAACTTATCGGAATGATTAAATAGATAAGGTTATATTTTACAAATTTTAAGATACTCGCTGACACATTTTGTTACGTTAACAACGTATTCCACTATTAAGAAATATATATATATATATAGCCATAGAAATTTTCTACACTATTAGAAGGTAAAAGAAATCACTTGTTGAATAGTAATCGAATTAATCCAGACACGAAAAATTAGTTAACAGCAACCAGAACTATTGGAATTAATTATATTAAACTTACCAAGGTGGTTCAAAAATGTTGCTAATCTAAAACCTATTTTTTTTTGTAATAAAGCACTGGTACTATCACTATTAATTAGGAATAGTTGTGGTGCGAACTCTGGCGTCGAAAAAGGCTTTGTTCCTGCGCGAATTCGTTTTTATATACTGTATCAGAACGGCCTACTTCCTGCCTGAGGCAACAGTGCGCACTCCCCAGATCTCTAGATCCTTCGTCTGAGACGAGGACAGAGATATGGAAAGAACGGCTCAACCGAAGCAAGGCACGCCCTAAACTATTGTCTGTTTTTTATAAAATTCTTGTGGGACTAAGATAGCAATAATCGAACCGAGCGAGATAGGATCATTGTCCCGTTGTTCGCTTTTGTATTATTTCTAGTCCTTTCTATGTTGTGGGCGTTTCTTATTAGATGTTTTCCATTAGATGTAACAACTAGTTATTTTGTTTGTTTGTGTGTAAAGATATTTTTTTATTTTATATTTTTAAAACTTTGTTACGACGTAACACGGGGTTTCGTAGGGGTCTGTCCTCGGACCGCTTCTGTGGAACATCGCCTACAATTGGGTCCTGCGTGGCGCGTTGCTGCCGGGTCTGGCGGTGACGTGCTACGCGGACGATACTCTTGTCACCGCGAGGGCCCAGAGTTACAGGGAGGCGGCGTTATTGGCCACAGCTGGCGTGGCACAAGTGGTGAACCGGCCACCCCCCGACACTAACATCATCGTTGGGGGTCAGTGCATAAATGTTTCGGCCTGCGCTGCGTTGGGGGTCAGTGCATAAATGCGCTACCTGGCCTCATACTGGACGGACGCTGGTCGTTTAGGGTCCACTTCGCCGCCCTAGCGCGAAAATTAATGGTGACTGCAGGAGCTCTTTCGAGACTCTTGCCAAACTTGGGCGGGCCAGAGGCCTCGGCGAGGAGGCTGCGGGGGTGGTGCGGTCCCAGGCCCTATACGGGTCCCCAATCTGGGCAGGCGCCCTGACGGCCCGAGGTGCGGTGCGGCTGCAGCGCGCGCAGCGGGTTCTGGCCGTCAGGATCGTCCGAGGGTACCACACCATCAGTTTCGAGGCGGTGACACTCCTTGCCGGTACGCTTCCGTGGGAGCTGGAGGCACGATCGCTCTCTGAGCTTTATGCCTGGCGTAGGGATGTAAACAACACTCGGATCCCGGCGCCCCGAGAGCGAGGCGGACAGAGTTGCACCGAGCTGCGCTGGAGAGCGGTGCAAGCTCGCCCATCCCACTGCCGGTCACGCCGTCATCGCTGCGCTACTGCCGGTCTTCTGGGAGTCGCTGGGGCGGCGACACGGTGTCCTCACGTACCGTATCACGCAGGTATTGTCCGGGCATGGTTGCTTCCGGGCGATATCTGTGGTGGATCGGTCGTGAGGAGGCGGAGCGCTGCCACCATTGTGCGGCCCCGGAAGACACAGCGGCGCACACGTTGCTGGTGTGCCCGACATCCCATGATGACGAGCGGCGCCGGCTTGCCGGAGCGTTCGGTGCAGGGGGACAGGCGCTGTCGCTCCCGATAGTTAATTTCTTTTGGTAGTAAAATACAGTGAGTGTGCGTTCTGCAAGGCTAGCACGGGTGGCAAGATTTTTCGCACGGCACAAATTGTTGTCAGCCTTTATATAGTCAGTCTATTCGTCAATGCAATACAATTTTTGAATCAAGTTTTCTTGTCTCAAACTTTTGTCGATGGCTCGACGTGCTAGCACGTAGGACAAAATTGCTACGACGACGACGAGAGCAGAGGAATCCTTGTACTACATTGTAGAAAAGGAAAAACTATTGTTTACATTCACTTTAGATTTGTGTGTGTGTGTGTGTGTATGTGTGTGTGAGTGATCTACGCTGTTGGCCGCAGGGCCTTTACAGATTGACCGGACAAGTGGGCGATCGTGCAACCACTATGCTCAAGCTAGAAGGGCAAGGGGGCAACTAGCTCAAGGGCACCTCAACGAGGAACAGCCTCGGCTTGGGCAGTCGCTATGGAGGAGGGCATATACTAGGTGTCTCACCGTAGTGCTTTGCACCGGCCTGCGGAAAAGGGATTTTTCGACTTCGCCGGCGAGGTCAGTGCCTGACCCTGTGTGCGGTATCTGTATTCCAAAGAAGGAAAGTAAGGGCATCGGAAGGATAGGTGAGAAATTGCCGCGGGCGGCGGTAGCGGCTGATACGAGGTGAGTCAGGTACATAGTCAGCAACGGCTACGATTAGGGGGTTCTGATGGTTGGACGTGTTCACGAAGTAGTGGGTTGTCGCCTTTTTAATATCGGCGCGAATAGGTTCGTGACCGAGATCGGAATGGAGATTGACATTCCGTAGGTACCACGGGGCACTAACGGATTTTCGAAAGAATCGGGACTGGACAGCTTGGAGTCTGTCAATGTGAGAACGGACGGTGTGCCCGAGCTCCTCACAAGAGTACATCATGATAGGCCGTACACAAGTTTTGTAAAGTGTCACCTTATTTCTAAGGGACATTAGACTCCGCATGCTTCTACATCTCATCAGGTTCTATTTTAGATATACATAACATTACAATGAAAAAAGAAGATAATAAATAAGTTCAGAAAATGCTAAAACAGTAACAATATCAGGATCTCAGAATACAAAATAAAATAAATTATCATAAAATAAGGCATTATAGGATAGCAGTTTTCTATGGCTTCGCTCTTGGTCAACACCAGCACCACCTACTGGGTTTATATTATTTCTGGATAATGTCGCTTTCTATTGGAGAGAGATTTAGAAAAATCGGTTTAGTAGTTTTATATATTAAAAACAAATCTTTTCTCTTTGTAACATTAGTATAGATTAAATCATTTCACAAAGTTGTCTTAACGCGCCGCGTTACGTGTTTAATTAATCGTAGCGAATAAAAACCCTGATCATTATAAAAAGGTTATACAAGTACAGAAATCAGCGTGTTCCGTTAACGAGTTGACAGTAATGCGATAACCATCAATTATGGATGTTGATTGAATGATTGGTCCGAGTTCAAACGTGATTGAGACTCCGCCAAACGTGAAATTGAATAAGTGCTGAAAACATTTACGGGGATACATTTTCATATTGTATGCGTAGATTATTTCTGTTTAAGAAGTAAAATATTTAATTTATTTCTATCATTACAGGTATTATTTATCTAATGCGATACCTCGATACAGGGTGGCAACGACAATCACCCAAAACTTGTAGCCTTAGCACGAACAATTAAACATTATAATCCTAAGGTAGAAGAAAAAGTGTGCCGTATCTTTTACGGTTTTTACTAAGGCTTGGCACGAACATATTGACGTTAGCCAAAAGCTATCGAATTAATATGCCATCGTCTTCACACAAAGAAAATTTGTAGAATTTAATAAATATAGATGAACGTGATAGCACGCTTTCTAAACTCAAATTAAGCTAAGTTCGCCTTTGTACATGATTTATGTGAATGTTTCCCTATGACCGCGTGGTATCGACTGCTTAGTCCGACCAGTCGAAGTACGTGAACTTTTTTCCTAGTGTTCGACTGAAGAATCGGACTATGAGGACCATAGATTTTTTTGGTCACATGTGAACTTTTATTTCCTATCGGACTGATTCATCGGACCATCAGGAATAACGAGTTCTCGTATTAAAAGCACGCGGTCACAGGGAAATAAATGTTTTAACTAGCCAAGGTAATTTTGTACAGTCAAGAGTAAAAAAAAAATATTTATGGTTTAAACAATAACTCAAAAGCTTGGTGAAATGTTGGCACATACAAATAAGGTGTAAAAGCAAGACGGCTAGACAGCGAGATAATGCGAGCTCCATGCCTGAGATTTCAAGGGATTTGTACAAAGTTACTGGTGTAAGATAATATATTTCTAATAACGAATACTTGCAATATAGTTGGAACTTTTCGGAAAACTTAATCTATATATTCCAGTTATTTTCCTTCAATCTTGATGGAACTCTTAAACGATCAACATACTAGAGGGTCAACTATTATCAAGACTGCTAAGGGCTTAACAGGACAGTTTGACGTTATTGTAACGATATAGTGTTGTATCAACACAACATCTTTTTCACTCTACAACTTTATAAAGATGAACGAGACAGGACGCTCAATAACGTAACAATAACATCAAAAGTTTTGAGAATTGACTCCTTTAGTCCATAACATCCACAGACACTTACACCACATAAGAAGCAATGATTTTAAAACCAAAATACAACTAACTTTGTAAAATATATAGTTTAATATAACTGATTGATTATATAACGAGTTCTTGAGTGGAGACCGCGGACTGGCAAACGTAATGCAGGACGCCCTCAGGCTAGGTGGACGCCCTCAGGCAGAAACTGGATGCGAGTAGCCGAGGATCGTACCCAGTGGCGTGCACTTGGAGAGGCCTATGTCCAGCAGTGGACTGCTATAGGCTGATGATGATTGATGATTTGATTGAACTTATTATTTTATTTGTATGTTAAAAACATAACACTAGAAAGTTAGGCTACATGTTACACACATTGTCCTACTTTTAGTTAGTTGTTTGTATGAAATCGTATTTAGTTCCCGGTATAACAATATGTCAAATTCAGTAAGCACTTTGACGAAAGTACTTATCTCAGTAAGGGGTATAATTTATTTGCTAATTTCTTTAACTTTCGATACAACTCTAGTATCCCAGTGCCTTATGGAGCTTGTATCACTGAGATACTGTGTAGATAATATATATTAATTAGGAGTACATACTATATACATAATATGCAATACATACTACCTAATTAACATCGCTCAAAAAAATTTAAGAATTGTCCATGACACATTCTATATTTCACACCGTTACTCCTATATTCCTAAAGGAGGGGTGGCAAGGTGTACTGTGTATATACACTTTTCGCCGACGATGTTAGGTCCCCTGTAATGGGAGACAAGCCTTTTGCCATATACCGTGCACACTTCCAGACTCCGGGACTGATACTTTTCCAATAAAAAACTACATTTGTCTAACCTAGGTTAATATCTAGCTAGGATAATATAATGCTTCGCATACTTTAATATGAATTGCAAAGATTTTTAACACTAAAGATAGTCATTTAATATCTGAAAATACCCATTTAACAGGGCACAGTATATCCCACGAAAGCCGGATATTTTATATGTGTACGCCCTTTATCTAACTGACGAACCTCGAAGCTCTCCAGCGGAAAATCCTTGGTGGAAATAAAACGCAACGCGAACGAATTTCCTCAATGCTTTCTATAACTGAAACATGCTTTACGGTGTTCAATGCAATATGTGAAAGCTATTTATTCGAAAATATTCTTTACAGCTTTATTATTTCAAGGTTCTTGTACAAGAATCAAGTAAACATGCCGACTAAGTACACGCGGGATCAACGGGCGCATATAACCCACGCTGGAAACATGCTGTTGCAAGGCCGTAAAAATATATATTAGAAATGCGTAAGCCCATGACCCCTACTAACAAAGATACGCTAAAATTGAATCTTAACCACAGATAAATATTTTTGTATTCTAGTAATAAACGAAAGCAGCTAAACAGCCAGTTGATCGGCTGCAGTTAAGATTTGGTTTTAGCGATGTTATAGCGGTAGGCTATAGCGGCGTTTAAAATATCTATATTATAACACGTCTAACGTGCGTCACCAAAAAACAGGCACAAGTAACGGATACCTTAAAACGGAAGTAAATAAATAGCTAAGTTACCTCATATTAAATTTTTTCATCATACAAACACGGAGCTGTTCCCATTAAATATGTAATCAAACAAAATTCAGCAACAATTACACCTGATTAAACTACACCGTATATATACACCGTCACTCCTATATTCCCCAAGCAGGGGTGGCAGAGGTGTATTTAGTACACGACGATGTGCGATCCCATGTAACAGAGGGGGAGCCTATTGCCATGTACTGTACTCCAGTCTAATACTGGGAAGTTTTCGTTAGAAGATCACAAAGCGATGCGCTTTGCCACTAAACCAACGAGGCAGTCAAAAACCTTTAAACTATTTTGACAAAAATTGCAATCAATTCAACTACATAGAACCAGAATATAATGATGTTGTTGTTTGCCTTAAACTTGTTATTAAAATACATAATCGTTATGTATCAACAAATTTTTCAACAATAATGCATTGTTCTCTATGTATCGTCAGCCTAAAGGACGTCTCTACAAGACATTTTTTTATTAATTTATTCTTCATGCTCTTAAGTATACAGGCGGGCTTAATTCCTAAGGCATTTTCTGCCAGTCTACCTTAGGGTGGTGTGAACAAGTGTGGTAGGTTCAAGTTACACAAGTTAAGGATAAAAAAAATTACTAAAATAAATATATGTTTTTTACATTGTTAGTATATAATAGTTCTAATCTCGCTTCATGATCCTATTGGTCCTATAAAGTATTCCAAGTGGCGAGAACGTTATGTAAAAAATTATTTGCGATTAAATCCATAAAATTAGTTTTGTACTTCTAATCATTGCCTAAATTTATGAAGTGATTGTTATACGATTTAAAGTAAACATTGAATTCTATCTTCCTATACACACACACACATACAAACACACACGCACACATACACCTATATCCCATTAAATTAAGCCGAGACTATAGTTTACCACAAACTGCGTTTTTTTTTTATTTATAATTATACACTGCGGGCCCGGTTTGTCCCGCACCTTTTTTTATATATGCACTCGTATGGAACATGTCGCTTATTTTTTTTTTGGTTTTGTTGTTTCAGTGATTGGTATTTGTTTGTTGCGGTACTTCAGTAGAGGTTCTTTTTTTTCTATATTTTTTTTTAAATTTTTTTTTTACTTTTTTTTTATGTTATTGTTTTAAATGTTTATTTTATTTTTTATTTTATTTTATTTGGAAAACAATACAGTAAAACATATCTAAACTAATAACAATTTAGTTCTGAATAATACACATTTACACTGTTTTCGCATATATGTTCAAAAGCTTGTTTGATACTGAAGATATTTTTTATTTTAATATTTTATTTTTTATGGTTAAAAAGAGATAATATTAAAAACTAATGAAAATAAAGAAAGGAAAAGAAACAACAAAAATGTGTCTATTAAGTTAGTTAGAGAACCATGTCAAACCACTTATTAATTAATATTTGTTTAAATGTGTTCGTATTTGAGAAAAACAAATCTAGAATGGAGATGTCAACCAATTGATTATAAGTGTTTGCTGAACGAGCAAAAAATGAGTTTTGTCTGTACTTTGTAGCGCAGTGTGGGATACATAGAGGGATGGGTTGTCTTAGGTTTCTCTTAGGAACCCGGAGCTTTATCTGAGAAAGGAGATATGGCGAATCTATTTTGGAATTCGCAATTTTCACCAACAAGGAAATGTCAGCAATTTTTCGCCTCTCTTCTAGAGGTAGTATATTCTTGGCCCCTACACTTATATTGTAAAAATCTAAGTAGTTTTCGTTGGATACTTTCGAGTCTATCGATGTAGACGTCATATTGCGGATTCTAAACCTGGGAGCAATACTCGAGGGTACGCACATAAGAGCAGTATAGAATTTTAATAACTTTTATACTGGAAAATTGAGAACATGTTCTAAATACGAAACCTAAGGCTTGGTTCGCTTTCTTGGCAATGTGATTAATGTGCTTTTCATAGGACAGTTTACAGTCGTGAATAACACCGAGATCACAAATTTCGTCGACCCGCTTGAGTGCATGTTCTTTAAGGGTATATGTGCAATTGGTTGTAATTAGTTTCCGACTGAAGGTTATACTATAGCATTTCGATACATTTAGGTCCAATTTATTCAGTTCACAGTATTCTTCAAACTTATGAAGATCTTGCTGTAGCAGACGACAATCGTTAAAACATTGTATCTTTTTGAATATTTTCATATCGTCAGCATACAGCAGAAATCCAGAATGAGAGAAACAGGAACTAATATCATTAATGAAGAGATTAAATAGTAATGGACCTAGCAATGATCCTTGTGGGACGCCTGAAGGGACGATATTCCACCGAGAAGAATAACCATTCACTGCTACAGCCTGTGATCGATTTTTTACATAGGAGGTGAACCATCTAAAAAGATTTCCATGTATTCCAGCTGATAAAAGCTTTTGCAGTAAAATTTTGTGATCTATTCGATCAAAAGCTTTACTGTAGTCAGTAAAAATAGAGTCCACCTGCCCACCAGCATCCATACCTGCTGATACATACTCAGTGAATGATAGTAGATTCGACGTGGTTGAACGATTTTTAATAAAACCGTGTTGTTCGGGAATAAAAAAGCTTGATAGGGTGCTGTAAACTTGAGTGATAACGAGGCGTTCAAGATTTTTTGCAAATAAACATAATTTAGAAATTGGACGATAATTACTGACCTCACTTTTGGTACCAGTTTTGTATATAGGGGTGATAAAAGCGGACTTCCATAAAGTGGGAACAACACCTTCATTGATAGATCTCTGAAACAATATAGTGAGGGGCTTAGTCAAGTTTTCAGCACAGTTAAGGATAAATGTGGGATAAATAGTATCTGGCCCAGCGCCCTTAGATGCATCTATTGATTGGAGTAGATTATAAATGGAGTCTGGGTTTATTTCTATGTCACTTATTGTACGGAGGTAGTTAGAAGATGTCGCATTATCCTCAGATATTAGATTAGTGTCGCGAGCTGGATCAGAAGAAATAGATAGGTATATCGAGTGAAAATAGGTCGCAAAAAGCTCACAAATCTCCTCTCCAGACTCAGCCGATTCTCCTTTATAGGTTACTGTCGAGGGGAGACAATTAGTGCTATTTTTATTTGACTATAGAAATGACCAAAAGAGCTTGGGGTTATTTACGATGGAATCTTCACACTTTAAAAGATATGATTTATAACATTGTTCCTGTAGTATTTTCGCTCTCTTTCTTAATAATGAAAAGGTATCGTAATCAGCTACATTGCCGTAGATGCGATATTTCTTAATGAATTTATGTTTTTCTTTGAGAACTTTTTTTAAAGGAGTGTTATACCATGGCGGGAAAGATGAAGAATTTACAATTTTGGACGGAACGAATTTATCTCTAATAGCATACAGGCATTGGTAAAAATAGTTAACAGCATGTTGTAACGGATTAGTGTTTAAATGAGTTTTCCAGTCAATCTCGTTTAGCGATGCATTAATTTTGTTGTAATCTCCAGATTCATAGAAGTATTTTAATCTTGGTTTGGTTTTTAAAGACAGGCATATCCA
This sequence comes from Phalera bucephala, assembly GCA_905147815.2. Taxonomy (NCBI): domain Eukaryota; kingdom Metazoa; phylum Arthropoda; class Insecta; order Lepidoptera; family Notodontidae; genus Phalera; species Phalera bucephala. Next base: position 15,611,366 of record LR990615.1, read on the forward strand.
GGCAGAGGGAGATTTTTAAAGTTTTATGATGGACGTCCTCAGGTACTAAAGGATCATCACAAGAAGTTAAATACAACTCAAAGTTCGACAGCACTAAATATAAAACCCTATTATTAGCGTTTTGACATGAATTAAATTGAACTAAATTGCACTCAGATAACGTATCGAAAAAATAAACTTGACACTCGCCCGCTATTCCTGATGGCTGTAGGTGGTTTCCATAATTTGACCATACAATGTTACTCAGGTTGAAGTCTCCCACAATGATAAAAGTATCTTGAGGACAAGAATTAACAATAAATGACAATTTATCGCTGAAATGTTCCAGCTGAGCACCAAAGGAATAACCATGCTTTTCATTCATCATCATCATCTCAGCCTATACTTGTCCACTGCTGAACATAGGCCTCCCCAATCGCTTTCCAGCTTAACCGGTCCGATGCCACCTGCATCCAACGACTTCCTGCGATTTTCACAAGATCGTCGGTCCATCTGGCAGGCGGTCGTCCCACGCTGCGCTTGCCAATACGTGGTCTCCACCCTAGAATCTTTCTGCCCCAACGCCCGTCCGATCTACGCGCTATGTAGCCCGCCCATTGCCACTTCAGCTTGCTAATCTTAACGGCTATGTCGGTGACCTTGGTTCTTCTACGAATCTCCTCATTCCTGATTCGATCGCGTAGAGAAACGCCGAGCATAGCTCTCTCCATAGCTCGCTGAGCAACTCTGAGCTTTTTTATGAGACCTATTGTAAGAGACCACGTCTCTGATCCATATATCATCACTGGTAACACACATTGACTAAAAACTTTAGTCTTTAGGCACTGAGGCCCCCTTCCCCCCGGACCGCGAAAGCGTATAGACGTGCCCACCCAGACAAATTTTTAAGCAAAATTCATATATTTTTACAAAAATATTAGTGAAAAATAAATTGGTGAAGTACCAGGCGCACATAATATAGCGACGGTTGCGGAATATTTGCGCGAACAGGACAGCAACAGCAGAAACAAAACCAATAAGCGGAGCTACGCATCGTGCACCAAACGTCATACGAACGAGCCCTACAGCGGTTGCCTTAACTCACAAGCGACAGCGATAGCGGGTAAATATTTGTGACGTATGGTCTAATTTTAATAATTTCGGAAGACATTTTGGGATTCTCTGTGTCTCTTAAACTGCGATAATATGCCAAAACTAAAGCGCACGCCCCCTGTCTCACCGTTACCAACGACTTCTGAAGAAATGTCGCAAAAAATCCATAGCATATCTGGATTAGAGAAAACCTCTCTGCAGCACTGTGAATCGGCACCAGATTTGTACTCAATTGCTGCAAAAGTTACTGAGCGTAAAAAGAGGAAGTATGAAGACGACACTACCAATATTACGGCTATTATAAAAGACACGTTTTCCAAATTATCTCAAGAGCAAGACAAACGATTCCAAGAGTTACGCCATAGTGTGGAGCTTATGTCTGCGAGGTATGATGACTTTTTGTCCAAGATTGCTGATCTCGAAAGAGAAAGGCAGAAGGACAAAAGTGCCATCAAAATCCTCGAAGACAAGATCGAATTAATGGAACGTAAATCGCGTGCTGCTGGTATTGAAGTGAGAAATATACCCAAACAGCAAGGGGAAACAAAAGAAAACCTCTGTGACACAATCATGTCCTTGGGTAAGAAATTAAACGTCAACATCGAAGACCACAATATAAGAGATGTATACAGAGTGAATTCTAAAGACAACTCAAACCCAATTATTGTTGATTTTACCTCTGTGCTAATGAAAGATAAGGTAATAAAGGCAGTCAAGAGCTTTAATAGGAATAAGAAAAAAGGAGAAAAACTTAATACTAATCACTTGAACTTCCAGACATCTACTAAACCCATTTATGTTTCCGAAACCCTAACCTATAATAATCAGAGATTATACTACCTAGCTAGAACATTTAAAAATAGTCATGGGTATGCTTTCTGTTGGACGACAAACGGAATTGTATATCTTCGCAAACAAGCTGATTGTCCTCAAATCCGTATAGCTTCCGATTTAGATCTAGATGCACTACGTAAACTGGCATGACTATCTTTAGACTGGAATAGTTATTTTTTGTATAAATTAATTATGCATGTCACCTTTTTCTCTAGATTTATGGATTTTCTTTGTATTCTATGTATTTTTTACAAAATTCAATACAGTATACCTTTTCTAATACTTACACATAATTACTACTTACACTTACACCTAAACAACAAACATGAACCTAACTACGGAAAAGTAACAATAAACTACATTTCTATTAAAATATACTATACACAGTACACCAAAAAACTCAAAACGCATAATTGTACACAATTAGATCTACTAAACCTAAATTATTGCCCATATATTTTAAAAGCCTCTCTTTTTAAACACAAAATAATATATTTGTCAATATTTAATTTTCCTTATCAAATTCGATAATGCAAATATAATTTCGGATGAATTAGAAAGTGTTACAGTCTCTAAATCTATCACTGTCGATGTCGAGGATTGTCAGAAATACATTAAGTCTGCAAACAAACTGGTGATACTTACCCAAAACATACGCAGTATAAATTGCAACATGCCGGGGCTCAATATTCTTTTATCTAGACTACAGATAAAATGTGATGTTATAGTACTTACCGAATGTTGGCTTTCACGTACATCCTCTATTCCCATAATTAAGGGATATTCCTCAAATCACACTACGAAAAATACCAAACAAAATGATGGCGTTGTACTATACTACAAAGAATGCCTTAACTTCTGTACACATGAGCCAGATTTTGATGATGCAAATTGCCTGGTTGCGACCCGTAATGACCACACTGTACTTATCGGACTATATCGATCACCATCACAAAATAATATTGATAAATTTCTTTTGTCACTGGATAAAACACTTAGGAAGTACTCAAAATATGAGAACATTGTCGTGGTTGGGGATATAAATATACCAATAAGATAAGATTGATAACCAAGGCCAACGATATTTAACACTTATGGCTACTCATGGCTTTCTGCCAGCCCACACTTTAGTAACGCGAAGTGACAGCGAGACATGCATTGATCATATATTATTAAAAACCAAAAACTCTGCACTCACTATCATCCCGCGATCGACATTAACTGACCATTACCCTGTATTATTGGCAATAGATTTAAATAAACCACGTACATTAGCTATAACAACCTCAGTTAAAGTTAACCTTCTAAAGTTAAAAGAAGACATACAAAATATTGATTTTAGTTTAATATATAAATCCAATGACCCTGAACTATCTCTTGATCGCCTAATCAAAGTCTTACAAATAACCCTGGACAAGAATTCTACAGTAATAAAACTATCAAGACGCCAGAGAATTATAAAACCATGGATTACTCCCGGCCTGTTGCGATGTATGAGAAATAGAGACGAGCTACATATAAAATCCAAACTAGCTCCGACAAATGAAGTACTAAAGGTACATATCTTCGGTATAGAAATTTCTGTAACTCTTTACTAAAGAAAGTGAAAAGGGCATATGAAAAAAGCCAAATCGATGCCGCTAAAAATAATAATAAGAGACTATGGAAAGTCATAAAAGATATAACAGACACTGCTAAAAACCCAAATTATCTCAAAGAACTACTAATATTTTCTTCTTCTCCACAACTTTCATTAAATGATGTGAATTATTATTTTGCAAATGTTGGTAAGAAACTAGCTGAAACTGTAATTCATAACATTAATAATACTTCTTCAAACAATAAACATAACAAACAGATAAACTCCTTTGTGTTAGAGAAAACGGATGAAAAGGAAGTAGGGCGAATAATACAAAACCTAAAAACAGTTTGCACCGTAGGCTGTGATGGCATTAGTAACGCATTTCTCAAAGAGCACCAGAGTATACTCGTACCTCCACTAACTTGCATTTTTAATTCATGCCTAGAAAATGGTGTCTTCCCTAAAACATTAAAAAAATCGGAAGTACGCCCGATTTACAAGGGCGGGAATAAAAATTGTATTGAAAACTACAGACCTATTACAATACTGCCGTCATTGTCAAAGGTATTAGAAAAAATTATCAACATAAGACTGATCGGATATCTAGAAAAGAATAATTTGTTGTCAAAAAATCAATTTGGCTTTCGTAGTGGTTCTTCTACGGAACAAGCAGTCACCGCCTTAACTAACTTTATCACTGAAAATCTAGATAATAGCAAAAAGTGTCTGACAGTCTTTCTTGATCTGGCTAAGGCCTTTGATACAATTTCTATTCCAATTTTACTACAAAAGTTGGAACGAATGGGTATACGCGGGACTCAATTGAAATTACTAGAGAGCTATCTCTCAGAGAGGCATCAATGTGTGAGGCTGGGCAACCATATCAGCAATGACCTCCCAATATCTTACGGCGTCCCTCAAGGTAGCATCTTGGGGCCAACATTATTTCTAGTTTACATAAACGATCTCACAAATCTAAACCTCACCCAGGGCATAACAATATCATATGCAGATGATACTGCTCTCGCTTTCGCTGCCAACTCCTGGGATGACGTTTTTCATGCTGCTCAATTGGGACTTAATGCTGTGAATAAATGGCTACTCGAGAATTTACTGACATTAAATGTGGACAAATCCAAGTATATCTGCTTCAGTATACGCCAAAACAGTAAGCTAAACCATACACTATCCATTGTAGCACATAACTGCTCCCTAGAAACTGAATGCTCTTGTGCTACACTTGTAAAGGTTGATTCCATTAAATATCTGGGAGTAGTAATTGACACCAAGCTTAGCTTTAAGGAACAAATTAAAATCTTATGTGGAAAAGTGCGAAAATTAATATATATATTTAAAAATCTTCGACACGTAGCCGAATTTGCCACACTGAAACAGATATATTATGCTCTCTGTCATCCTCTTTTAGCATATTGTGTAACGATATGGGGTGGGGCAAGCAAGACATTGCTTTTAACTGTAGAAAGAGCTCAGCGTGCCATTCTCAAGGTCTGTACCTTTAAACCCATCTATTTCCCGACATCGCATTTGTATCAAACCTGTGACGTTCTAACGGTAAGGCAGTTATATCTATCAAAAATTGTCTCTTATCAACATACACAATTAACCTATGACTGTACACTACTTAATAAACGTCGAAGAAACATGGTATGTAGCCTGCCCTACTCCTTCAAAACAAAATTTATGACACGCTTTATTGCTTTCATTGGGCCATATATTTATAACAAAATAAATGATGAACTTAATATTTATCCGTTAAACAATACGATATGTAAAAAAAAAGTTTACGAATACTTACAAAAGCTCTCATATGAGGAGACTGAAGAACTTTTAGTTATATCCAAATAATTCGGGGCCGATAAATATTAGCTCCCCTATCTTTCACAACAAAACTTGTTATCTAAATAAAGATATACTTTAATAAATTATGCGATGTTAGGCACTATTACTGCAACGCTAAACTTTTACCTAACACACCCTCTCACACTCACTCACGCACTGGAGTGCGTGCATCACCTTACACAAAGAGAGGTCACACCACTTGTCACTACTTGACACACTAACACCTTACGCTAACTGTTTAGTTTTAGGCTAGTTAAATTTAAATAAAACAATTCTCGAGGGGATTGGCGCTGTACGCCAAAATACAGGTTTTCCTAGTTCGGCGACAGAGGCAACCACTATATTTAAGTACCTGTCAATTAGCCTAAGATTATTTTAAAACACTGTTGTATTGGTTTTTTTATGGTTAAATAAATTATTATTATTATTAGGTATTTTGGATGAGAAGATGTTGCACAGTTTCCCGAACGCTGCCCAGCCGAGTTGGATTCGTCGATTGACCTCTCTCTCAAAGTTGGACCTACCTAACCGGACTGCCTGTCCCAGGTAAATGTATTCGTCGACAACTTCAAGAGTAGAGTTCCCAACGGTGAGTGCGGTGGGTACGACATGGACGTTAGACATTATTTTCGTTTTGTCCATGTTCATTTTAAGACCCACTTGTTGAGATACTCTGTTGAGGTCACCGAGCATTCGTTCTAGATCTTTCAGCGACTCCGCCACGACCACAATGTCGTCGGCAAATCGAAGGTGAGTGATGTATTCGCCATTGATGTTGATGCCAAGTCCTTGCCATTACAAGAGCTTGAAGGCGTCCTCTAAGGTGGCCGTAAACAGTTTCGGAGAAATGACGTCTCCCTGCCTTACTCCTCTTTTTATGGGGATCGCCTTCGTGCACTGCCCCTGTACTCGGACTGACATGGTGGCGTTATTATACAAGCACTTCAACACTTCAATGTACCGATAGTCAATGCGGCATCGCTGGAGAGATCTAAGAACCGCCCAAGTCTCGATCGAATCGAAGGCTCTCTCATAGTCCACAAACGCCAAGCATAGTGGCCGATTATACTCCTCGGTCTTCTGTATAATCTGCCGCAGCGTATGTATGTGGTCTATGGTACTAAAGCCTTTCCGGAAACCGGCTTTTCATTACATAGATATAATGTACATACATGCAATCTATTAAGTTGATGGTCAGTATTTCTATATGTAATTCTGACCCATATATCCTCAGCTGCAGAAGCCCACTCCGGGCGTTCCACCGCTGTTAAATCATATTTCGTCATTAGTAAGTTTTGCTTAAATATTTGCGTGTTAGTGCGCAACCCTCGAGCATTCTGGTAATACAAGATTAAGTTATTCATTATTATGAATCTTAGTTATAAATCTCGAGCGAACCAAGTTAAAACAGTACGAGAATCGACTGAAAGCATCCACTATCCAACTGTTATTTATTATACAAATTGAATTTTTTTTTTTTTTTGATAAAGTAATAATAAACACACAGATCTGGTCAGTAATATATAAAATTATCCTAATAGGATTCTCTGCGAAGATTACTATTACTAGTAATCCTCGCAAACAAAAACTTACTTTTATCCAGCTGTAGATATGCAATAAACATTTTACGTGTTTAAAACGTTGAGAGTTTTTTATAACAGTCACTAAGATCCGATCTATTATATACGAAATTACAAGCACAAAATTATATTCCATGATAAAAACTATCAAACAAAAACAAATAATTAACCATACAAAAAAAGATAGAAAGTGATAAATTAAAAAAAGGATAAGAATAACAAAATAAAGAGGTGAGTTGTACAAGCGAATAAATTTAAACTCAAGTTTAGTAACAGACAATAATGACCCGTAGAACTTCGATGCTACATGTTCGATCGCGTGGAAATCAGTTGCGCTTACGCCTACCAGTAGGCTGACAAATCCATACTCGTTTCAAAAATGAACTGGTGAACAAAAGATTGCATATTTTACGACTATGGTTCTCAAACTATGTGACAATGATTGTTGTATAAAATTAAAACATATTCGAGGTTGATTAATTATGTTAATTTTAGAAGATCTTTTTCGCATTTTATGGGAATAATAGGTGAGGTATCCGACTTCCGGGCCATGATCTTGCAATGCTTGACCCAGACATATTGAAAATTCTTTTCTTCACCCAAGGTCCTCGCCCTGCTCAACAGTGATTTGTTAAATGTCGTCAAATGATCATTAACATAAAAGTTTTCAGATGTGGGGAAATCCAGTTTAGATAGGCTAAGTTGTTTATTTTTTCGAGCCATAGCGACTAGTTCTTCCTTTCTGTAACGGTTTTTAAAAGCAATTACAATCGATTTTTCAGAATTTGGGACACAAGTAGGTATTCGGGCTATGTAGTTAATTTCGTCTTGTTTAAAAGTAAAATTACACAGATTTCCGATTTTATTTGCAAGACCGAATAAATTTTCATTTTTCTTTTAAGGGTTTCCGCGAATCTCTACGTTATTAACTCTAGCCCACTGATCTCTGTCCTGAAGTTCACGATTGAGTCTAGCCACCTCGTTATGCAGTATCGGAATTTCACCCATCGCCTTCTCGGTTTCGATGATTCTTGATTCCAGAGTCTGAACTTTATCAGAGAGGCTTTTGACGAGTGTGTGCGCCATTTCGATTGATTCCTTGAGACCCACGATCTCCTTTTTAATCAGCTTCACGTCTCCAGCTAGGGATGATAGGGGTGCCAGTTAAAAAGTTATCATATTAAGTTGTTCTTGTATCTTGTCAAGTTGAGTGGGCTGTGGTGAGGTCATAGCTGGTGACAGGGACGCTGCGGACTTGCAGTTAGGGCAGCGCCACGTGTTTCTTCTATCGCCCAACTTACGGTAGCCAGTTTCCGTGACCCCTGAGCATGGAAAGTCGTAGTGCTGCTTACACATGCTGCAGAATGTTCCTTCTGTGTGTTCGGAGCCACAACTCGCGCAATTATACATTTTGTTTTATAAAAATAAAAATAAAAACAAAAAGTTTGAGACACGCTGGTTAATGATTGAAGCAAACAAGCGGCTACTCAAGAACGCGTCTACGCGCTATGTGAGTGAATGAGGCTTTCTGTTTTGGCTTGCCTTTGAGCGAGAATGCCTCAGTTGTGTAGGTGTTTGGCTGCTTGTGAGGGTTTCCTTTAGGCCTCCGCCTCCAGCAGCTTTTTAACAACTACCATGTCTCGACTGCGAATAGCCATCTTAATGTTGTATTCTTTTATTTTTTTGGTCGCAGCTGCACCCACCCTGCTTATTAGTGTAGCCGTTGCGTCCCCTTCACAGCTGTCTGTGTAGTAGACGCAACTTCCAGTGTGGCGAGATATAGCTATGACCGCGTGTGGATAGCTTCCGTGGGGTTTCAGTCTCTTGGGGACCGCTCGCACTATCACCACGTCTTTACTCGTTAGTCCCTGAGACTCATGCACGGTGAGGATGCGTGACCCGTTTCAGTTCGGGTGTTCTCCTGGTGTTTTGGAATTTGCGCTCCCGTGTACTTACTGCGGCTCAAGGACCTCACGAGGGATTTGGACGAGTATATGGCCCCGTATATCTCGTTGAGGGCATACGCTACGTCCATTGGGTTTCTGTGAGTGCAGAGCAGCTTCCTGTTGGCACGCGCCACGGAGTCTGGGCGATTGTAACGCAGTCGAAACAGGTTCTCCCTATCAATGAACGGCAGTTGGTTGCAGTCGCCGACGAGAAGAGCCTCTCTCGCGCCAGTTATCTTGATGGCCATCACTACGGCTCCAAAGTGGTTCATGAGTGCCTCGTCGATGATAATACGTGTGCGCTCTTCACCTTCCTTCAATCCGTTGACCAGCATTGAAGCCATAGTGCGGACCCTCCTCTTGGTGTTTGTTTTAACCTTTTGCGCGAGTCTCTCCCTTAAGTCATTCGCTGCCTCGGTTGTAGATGTTATTAGGATATCGCTTTCGATGTTGTAATTTGCGATTATCCATATTGTTTTTCCGCATCCAGGAACCCCGTTGACCCATGTTATTTTGGGTACGGTCCAGTGCTCGATTGCGGGCCCCCGACCCCGGCCACTTGAGACGTTTTCTGCCATCTCAAGTATCCGGTCGTCAAGCACCACCCTCGTGCACTTCGCCGCAACCACTATTGGGTGGTTAGGGGGGGTTCTGAACTTGTGTGTGCCGGTCCTCCTCATCGTATTCGACGAAAGCGCTGGTTCCACTATAGGCCGCCATGTACTTCCCCGACATTTCTCCTCTTAACGTGGTGGAGTTGTCGTTGTCGTACACCGCCGCTTCTGCCTCCTCGAGCTTCACCTCTAGCAATCCTTCATTGCCCAGGTGATAGGTTTGCAGGATGGATTTACAGGTCTCACTATTGACCCTTCTTGTTGCTTTGGTGATTGCTTTGAACTCGAGGAACACGTTTTTTGTGTGTTGCAGCGGCTCCGTCGCCTCGCTGAGCTCCGGTGGATTGACAAGTCCCATCTGGGCTCTTGTTCAAGCCTCTTCCGGCTGCTTATGACTTTTGGGAGGGGGCTCCCTCAAGAACGCTTCGGCGGCGACTGCCACCCCCTCCGCCCTTTGGTTCCCCCTGATTTTGTTCCCCAGCACACTTGGTATGCCGAGGACCGCCTTCCCGAGCGCCGTTGTGAAAGACGCGAGTTTTTGGCACCTGTAGTGTCCTTTGGCTTCTGCTTCGCTGTGCTCTCCTCGAGAGCTGCCCTCATTTGTAGGCGTTCAGACCCGCTGAGCCCGTCTTGAGTCGCTATGGGGTGTCCCCAGATGTCAGTTGGGGTTTTTGTGGTGAGGTTTTCTGGCTGTCGTGGCCGTAGGAAGTCGAGGTTTTGTCCTCTATCCTCATAGGCCACAACCTCGTGGTGTTTTGAGGCTTCTACTATCCAGATGTGGTCGGCGGCCTCACCTTCCTCAAATTCCACCACCATAGCGTCTACGCTTACTTTTGTTGGCTTGTCACCCTCCCCCGCTAGGCTGATCAGAAAACTGCATGCTTGGGCGAATTGGGAGGTGTTCTCGCCCGCTTGGAATAGTGCCACGGTCTTGTTCTTGGTTTGCACTATTCTGCACGCTGTGTTTCCGATCCCCGCGTTCTGCAGGTCGTTGAACTTCTTACGCTTCATTGTGTTCTTAAACGAGCTGCCATGAAGAAGGGAGGCAAGCCCGGGCGAGATTGTTACCCGTTTTGGGCCGCTTGCGTTGCAGTAGCCGATGCCAATGCGCTCGGAATTATCGTCCATAAACAGGGCGACTGATTTTATTTGAATACCCGGCTTCCCAGGTTCGCCTCTCCCAAGAAAATTTATGCTCTTGGGAATGGCGACTGCCAGAGGTGACGTAGGGTTTTGTGTTGATGTGTTAGTGTTGTTGGTGTCTGTGTTTGTATCTCTTGGGGAAGTTTTAGATGCCAGAGTGCTGTTCCTTCTGAGGCAGATGCGGATAACCTTATCTGCAAACTTCAGGAAGTGCGGTCTCGCATCGTCGTCTGCCATGATGGCCGCCAATTTGGTCCTGCTGAGGTTTTCGTTTAACCTCTGTTGCAGGTCCAATCTGTCAGCCGCAAAGCGCGGGCAATCCAGGATTACGTGCCACACAGACTCACTGATATTGGGGTCGCACTCACACCCTGGGCTGTCTTTTAGCCTGAATCGGTGCAAGTACTCCGCTATTCCTCCATGTCCCGTCAAGATTTGCACTTGGTTGGCTGTCAACCTTGTTTTCCTTACGATGGAGTAAGCTCGCTCAACATCGGGGAGGAAGGTCTTTGTGACCAGCCCTGTGCTCGAAGAGTCATACCTGGCCTGCCATTTACGGACCGACTCTTCCCTGATGGTTTTCTTGACATATGACAGGGGTATATTGTTGTAGTCTGTGTGGGTGGCTGATGCCTGGGCCGCCGATTTCGCCATATGGTCGGCGCGCTCATTACCGGCGGTCCCTACGTGCGCTTTGAGCCAAAAGAGGCGGACTTCCCCCCGGCTGCTCTGATCTCATTTATGCTCCCCTTTATGGTTTTGGCTAGAGGGTGCGTTGTTTTTGGATTGGCCAGCAGGTCAAGCGAAGATCTCGAGTCGCTCATTACGTTTGCTATTTTTACCCCGCTGGCTTTTATCATTTGCACCGCTCTATGGAGGGCATAAAGTTCCGACTGGAATACAGTGCAGTGGGGGTCCAGACTGAAGGTTGAGGACCCGGTCTCCCTTCCCCCTTCCCACCACGTTACTGCAGCTCCCACTCTGCCGAGTATTTTATTGCCGTCGGTATAGATGTGTGGCCCGTCTATGTTGTGGCTTTCCAGGGTTTGGGAGTCCGTGCTCTCCAGGAGCCCATACTCTGTTGTTGTGAGTTTGGAGGGGTGAGGCTGTTCTCTGAAGCTCACCCTGTGCTCCAGTTCCCTTTCTGGTGGTATATAGTCTTTTCTGATCCCTCTCTTGGCTGTGTAAAGAGCCGCCGCCTCCTGTACCCTTAGATCCAGGGGTAGCAGCCCTGACAGAGCTAATGCCGATGTAAGAGACACTGTGCGATACGCCTTGCAGATCTTTTGAGCAAAGCCCCTCTGGATTGCTTGCAGACAATTAGCTCTATTACCGCGACGTAGATTGTTCTAGTTATCTCACCGTTTAGCGAACTGCGATTTTAACACGCCTCTTTCGCTTCATCTGTACCAATATTCGTTTCATATGTACCTATATAATTTATTTTTCTCCGTGAAAAAATGTGACACCAAGAACCACCTGTTTCATGATAGCTGCTTTCTAAATCAAAATCAAAAGTTTTTTATTCATGTAGACCAAAAGGCACTTATGAATAGTCAAAAAGAGAAAATTATTGATTACTTAAGACTCTACCACCCGAACGGCAAGTCATTCCTGTGGACAAGAAGGGCAAGAAACTCCACGGTTACTCTTTTTAAAAATGAGAGTTTTACAATTCTTTTTGTATACATTTTATTCATGGAGTATTGGAGAACAATGCAGAACGAGCTAAATAGATGTGCTTAAGTATAGATTAATCATAGGTGTACTTAGATTCATGGTATCGATCAGTGTCTACATAGTCCTCTCATTTACAAAATAGAGATATATAATAAAAATTATAATAATAATAGTAAAAGAAAGGGTTACTATAAAATATGTAAAGAGTGCGTACAAAAAAACTGGTTACAGCTCCAGTGCAATGCCGAACGAGAAAAAGTTCAACAGAACTACGGTACACGTTCAGTCAGTCAAAGGACAGATGACGGACCAGTCACCACCAGCAACACCCGTTCACGAGTATGACCTGAGAAGCAGCCATCACTCTTCTCGACCATATTAGAGGGAAAAGAGTGACCCGCTCCACAAGCCGCCACTAGCAAAGACATTTTAGTGAGCATGACCAATCCACGACCCTGTCGACATTGTTCGAAAATAATATTTAAAGTCAATGAACGCTCGCTAGGCAGGACACGCTGCACTTAACATTATATTCTTGTAATCTTCAGGTAATTGGTGTAAAGGTATTTTTATCATTTAAAAAATCATTTACAGAATAAAATACTTTACTTATCCAATGCTTTTCCACTTAACTCTGGTATTAAGCTATTAAAAGTTTGTAAATAGACGTTGCGAACGTTACCCGATATTTTGGTGTGCGCACGTAAACAAACGTTAACTTCACAAGAAGAACATAAGAGGGCGCAAATGTGGTTGGTAATTGTTCGCTTGTTGGTAATATCCAATTTTAATTTAAAAAGATCTATTTAAAAACAAGCTTTTATAGCCAAAACAAAACGAAGATTGGTATCTTGCTTAGTTGAGGAGTTCCTAAGGTCTCCTTCCGGTTCCATCATTAGACTCTGGACACCATTTGGGTCTACAGTAATCGAAAAGACAAATCCAACTAGCCCAAACACGCCGGAGTCACGTTGAATAGTTTGTTGGTTCCCTTGGCCACCTTTCCGCTTGATCATCAGATCCTGAACATTATTTGGTTGTTAGTACTTGTTAATATCAATGTAACAAGCCTAAACACAGAGTGGTTATATTGTGTAGTTGACATGTACCCATAACCACCTTCCAACACCATAATCAGACCATCTATGGTTCCATAATATTGTATTGTTACCTAACTTATGTACGTATGCCAAATTTTAGCTCAATCGGACACTCGCAAGTGCTTGAAAAATAGACCACAACATTTGAACCGAAACGACAGACGGACAGACATACGAACATTGCAAGTCAAATAAAAGTTTGTTAAAAGTAATTAGCAACGAACTGCGATCTACAAAAATTAGTACTGAAATAAGGGAACAATATTACAGGTACAGGCCATAATATTAGATTTTTTTACTAAATCACAGGTCAGCGATAGACCCTATCTAACCTGATGGAAGCTGAAAATAGTGCCGAATATGTGGCTCGTTACCTCAGTAATACCCTATGCACTCTAAAACGGACGGAAGAAAAGAAAGTTAGATCGTGTTCCAAATCTAGAGCTAGATCAATAACCTCGCAAAAATATTGATTTTTGTGAGTTAATTGATCATTGGATCATACCGGTGAAAATCATGTTAGGGCCATCTCAAATCTCAGGCACTTTATTTTTAAACTTGAGAGTTTTTGACCTTCTGTGTGGTATGTTTTTTCAATAGTTCTCCTGCCTGAGCATGTAAATTATAAGGATGTTCAAATTTTAGTTCATTCAATTATTTATATTATTTCCTTTTATTCCATTGAGTCATCTTAAAATAATCTAATCCCTTATCACAAAAATCTCGGTATTTCTTTGCATGTTCTATTGTAGAATACATTCAGTTGCACTTAAATGATGTTTTTTAAATTATAATGATGTTTTAAATTTATATTCTGAACCATAAATATCTATGAAAAGACAACCATCTCATTACGTCATTATAGTCACTTGATGACTTTTATCTTTTAATAAGTTCAATTGTTTGGAAGTTACTGTTTTTTCTATGTTGTGTAACACTTTAATGACAAGTGATACAAGTTAATGATTAATACACATAAATGTTTGTGTTTTTTGCATTTAATGAATAAATAAAACGAAATTCGCCAAGAATGTCACTTAATGAATTTTACCTTTATACCCATGAAATGGTTCCATACAAAATGATGAAACTTCTTCTACCGAAACGTTTAAAACAACTTCTTTTTTCATTTTCGATATATCGCCATAGCAGTTAGAGTTATTGATAAGAACGGGCGAAGCAACCTTTTCAGATTTTGCGCTCCCGTCCCTTACATACTGACCAAAACTAAAATAAAAATTCTATGTTATTACTAAACGCGGATTACGAGTATTATACTTTGATTCGATATCGATTAATAGTATCAAAACGTTCTCAGTAGGAATCCGGAGTCTAGGATTGTTGTCGATACTATGGCAATAGATTCGCCCCTGTTAGGTACATTAGCTGACCCTGGCCACGTACAATGGACGCTCTCTACGGCTGGACCAACACCTCACTGAACTCGAGGTAGAACTAGGTCGCATAAACTGGCACATATTAGGGTTATCCGAAGTCCGAAGACAGAGCGAGAACACAATAACCCTTGAGTCAGGCCGCCTGTTCTAGTTTCGGGAAGGTGATCGGCTCTCTTAGGGCGGTGTCGGTTTGCTGGTCAACAAAGCTCTTACTAACAACGTTATGGAAGTCAGCAGTGTGTCGACACGGGTAGCGTACCTCATAATTAAAATCACCAACAGGTACAGGAAGGTATATGCGCCGACCTCGACATACTGCGATGACATAACCGAAGCCATTGTTACGACCGCCTGACGGCGGGTACAAATAAAACACACAATTATAAAAAAAATACAATTGTTTATTGTTAACAGGAAAAAATATATTTAATTACGCAAACAATTAAAAATCGTAATAAGAACCATCCAGAAAATTAAAATAAGTAATAATATTAAAATGGGGCGTGAATTCCCGGCACAGGGGAGTTTTCGGGTCCACAAAAAAACCTATGGGCGCTGGGGACTTATCTTTAGGCCGCTCGATCCCGTGACGCGTGGGGGGTCTTCGGTAAACAGCCTCCACCGGCTAGGTGGGGAATTTGGAGGTGCCCTGTAGAAGGCCCGGGCAGAAGTGAGGCCTGCTGTCTCCCAAACCGTACTTTGTCAACCCGTACGGTGGACCCCCAGTTTTCTGGAACGCGCCGAATTGGACACATGTAGCGTGAAAGATCCGACCCCCAGGCACTAGGTGAGACCAGGAGTGGGCGTTGGCATCTTTTGCGAAGCAATTAAAATATTCACGAAATGGAGTGGTGATATTTACGTCCGGTTGAAATATAAGGAAAAACAAATATATAATAAAACTTATTACCCAACCCAGGATCAAACCCCAACATTATATTTAGGACTATCACCATTCCACTACGCTATGAGGTACAAAAAATTTTTATTTCTACACATTACGGTAGGTCTATAAAAACATCGAAACAATGACCATTGATATTTTTTTTTTTGTCGGGTATATTGAGAAAACCCTCTTTCGTGACATCAATCCAGCGAATAATTTTGTGTTTACATTATACAATTTGCGGTGGCAATTTCTAATAGATTAACAAAACAAAAAGCTCATTATTTTAATGTATGAAGTTAGAAATTTAGTTATTACGGAATTTTTGACAACAAATATTTAGAAAAATAGATATTCACAAGCCACCGATGTTCAATAACACACGCGTGGAATGCACAGTGGGAATTAATTATCGTGGCCATATCTCTCCTGGTTTCTTGTGGAGGCTAGACCGATTTGGACGAAATTAATATGATAATAAAAATGAAGAAAAATACCGCGGTGAAACATATTCAAAACTTATCGAATGATTAAATAGAAAAGGTTATATTTTACAATTTTTAAGATACTAGCTGTCACATTTGGTTACGTTGTTACCCACTATTAAGAAATATATATAGCCACAGAAAAATACACTATTAAAAGGTAGAACAAATCACTTGTTGAATAGTAATCGAATTAATCCAGACACGAAAAATTAGTTAACAGCAATCAGAACTATTGGAATAATTATATTAAACTTACCAAGGGGGTTGAAGAATGTTGCTAATTTAAACTTTTATTTTTTTATTTTAGCACTGTTCGAACTGAACTGAATTGTTGTCGTGCGAGCTCTGGCGTCGGAAAAGGGTTGTTCCTGCGCGAACTCGTTTTTATATACTGCCCCCCCAGGACGGCCTACTTCCTGCCTGGCAACAGTGCGCACTCCCCAGATCTCTTGATCCTTCGTCTGAGACGAGGACAGAGATATAGAAAGAACGGCTCAACCGAAGCAAGGCACGCCCTAAACTATTGTCTGTTTTTTATAAAATTCTTGTGGGACTAAGTTAGCAATAACCGAACCGAGTGAGATAGGATCATTGTCCCGTTGTTCGCTATTGTATTATTTCTAGATCCTTCTATGTTGTGGGCGTTTCTTATTAGGTGTTCTAGAAGGAATTTGATTTCCGGTGCCAACGAATACCTTATATGGTCATTATGATGCTATCACTAGTTAAGGCGCGCGGTTTCCATTCGATGTAACAACTTGTTATTTTGTTTGTTTGTGTGTAAAGATTTTTTATTTTATATTTTGAAAACTATGTTACGACGTAACACCATGTATGAAGACATAGCCAAGGTATTACATGGCACCACCAAGGCTCACTACAACGTTGTTATGGGGGACTTCAACTGCCAAAGTGGAAGTACAAGAACGCGGCAGAACGATAATCGGACCCCACGGCCTGGGGCGCCGAAACCACAGCGGGTAGATTCTGGTCAACGTTCTGGAGTCACAGGGGCTCTTCTTGATGAATTCGTTCTTTAAGAAGAAGCCTTATAGAAAGTGGGCATGGCGAAGCCCCGACGCTATGACGAGGAACGAGATAGACTTCATCATGACTGACAGGAAGTCTTTATTTGGAGACATCTCTGTGATCAACAGGTTTAATACTGGCAGCGATCACCGACTTGTCCGAGGAGCTTTAAATATCAACTTCTGGGCCGAAAGGCGTTGCATGATGAGGACTACTGTCAGACCTATTGCGCCTCAAATAGCAGTAGCTTTAGGGTCCGAAAAGTTCCAACTGGAGCTTCTAAATCGTTTCGACCTGCTGGTAACCGAAGAAAATGTTGACGAGAAAACTGACACAGTGGTCAAAACGCTACAGGATGTGTCTCGAAGGGTGTTTCCCGGCAAAAGCGGTAACAGAGAGTCTAAACTCTCGCTCGAGACTCTCAAACTTATGAGGCAGAGACGGGAAATGTCATCCACGCAGGCGTCTTCGCCGGATGTGAGGAACCTCCGACCGAAAGATCCGGAAGCTGGTGCGACGTGACCACCGATGTTCCAACACCCGCGCCATCGTGGCTGCGATTGAACAGAACAGAGGCACCAAAGTCTTCGCTCGCCAGCTAGGTAGATCCCATCTGACGAAACTTAATACTGCGGATGGCAAAACCGTGACTCGAGGAAATTGAGAGTTTCTACAAATACCTGTACGCATCACGGGTGACTTAACCCACGAGACCCAACGCTGACGATCACAGAGCCCCACGTGCACGCCACTACACGGAAGACATCCCTGATGTCAACCAGGACGAGGTCAGAGTGGCTCTCAAGCAGCTCAAAAACAACAAGTCGCCAGGCAATGACGGAATCACCACTGAGCTTCTAAAAGCAGGCGAAACTCCAATCCTGAAAAAGTTAGCGAGCCTCTTTAATGCCGTCATCCACCAGTGCTTAACACCTCAAGCGTGGAGCGGGAGTGCGGTGATTCTGTTCTTCAAAAAAGGTGACAAAACCTTGCTGAAGAACTACAGACCCATCTCACTCCTAAGCCATGTCTACAAGTTGTTTTCGAGAGTACTCACAAACCGCCTCGCCAGAAGACTCGACGAGTTCCAGCCAGCGGAACAAGCCGGGTTTCGAAAAGGCTACAGCACCGTAGACCACATCCATATTGTTCGGCAGTTTGTACAGAGGACCGAAGAGTGCAATCAGCCGCTGTGTATGGCTTTCGTGGACTACGAGAAAGCCTTCGACTCAATCGAAACCTGGGTGGTTTTGGATGCTCTGCAGCGATGTCGCATCGATTGGCGCTATATCGAGGTGTTGAGATGTCTGTATGATACTGCCACAATGACCGTCCAGCTCCAGGACCAAAAGATCAACCCGATCGAGCTGCGTCGAGGGGTAAGGGTTGTAATATCCCCCAAGCTCTTCACCAATGCACTCGAAGACGTCTTCAAGACGCTGGACTGGACTGGGCGGGGCATTAACATCAACGGCGAATACATCTCACACCTTCGGTTTGCCGATGATATCGTCATCATGGCAGAGTCACTGGAACAGTTACGCGAAATGCTGCATAGCCTAAATGGAGCCTCTCGAGGTGTCGGTCTCGGCATGAACTTGGATAAAACCAAGATCATGTTTAATGAACATGTCACGCCGGGACCGATCTACGTCGATGGTTCGATGCTCGAAGTTGTTCGGGAGTATGTCTACCTTGGACAAGTTGTCCAATTTGGTAGAAACAACTTCGAGAAAGAAATCAACCGCAGGATCCAATTGGGTTGGGCAGCATTTGGCAAACAACGTCACGTTTTCTCTTCGCCTATACCGCAATGCCTGAAGACTAAAGTGTACAACCAATGCGTCCTACCTGTTATGACCTACGGGGCCGAGACGTGGACACTCACAGTGGGACTGGTCCACAAATTTAAAGTCGCACAGCGGGCTATGGAGCGAGCTATGCTCGGCGTCTCTTTGAAGGATAAAATTCGTAACGAGGTAATCCGACAAAGAACCAAAGTTACCGACATAGCTCGCAAACTCAGTAAGCTAAAGTGGCAATGGGCTGGTCACATCTGCAGAAGGACCGACGACCGATGGAGCAAACGTGTCCTAGAGTGGAGACCGCGACTCGGTAAGCGTAAGGTAGGACGGCCCCCAGCTAGATGGACCGACGACCTCAAAAAGGTCGCTGGGACAGACTAGATGTGGAAGGCGGCGGACCGTGTGCAATGGCGCGTGTTAGGCTTTCCTAACACGCGCCAAACACAATTAAATTTGTTGCGGGTTTCAAGACAATTAAAGCGTTTCCCGGGAGACCCCAATATTCAAACCTTGGTGTCATCTAAGGAGACCATTGTGGATCCTGGCTAACAGGAGTTACAATGGTTATTTGCACGCCTAAATTTCACCTAAGTTATTCAATTCTTAGTACGGGCGCAGTTTCCTACAAATAGCATGTTAACAGCTGCAGCGTGACAACGAGACTGTGGGTGTCACGCTGAAGCGCGGCACAGCTGCGCGTATCCTGATTGCGCCACTGGATACACAGCTGCATATGATATCAGAACTATGAATACATTTCAGTGGCAATCCGGAGTCTAGGATTGTGCCCACTATATTGGCAATAGACTCGCTCCCTATTAGGCACATTAAGACCTTACATCGTAAGCAGTAAACACACTTCATATCTCGGCCACCCCGTTTAAAAAAGATAGGCTTGATGATTTTAACTTATTATTATTTTCATGACAAAATATCGCTTTACTTATTCAATCCACAGTACTGGCGCAGTTTCCTACAAACAGCATGTGAACAGCGGCAGCGTGACAGCCAGACAGCGAGTGTCACGCTGGAGCGCGGTACAGCTGCTCGCGCCCTGATTGCGCCATTGGATACACAGCTCGGGAACATTCCTACTGATTTTTAAACTAATATACCTACTAATGATATTAATATGCAGTTCATATATCACAAATAGGAAAAAAATCTCAGGGGCAATCTGAAATACACTATTGTACACGGTATAATAGCAATAGGCTCGCCCCCTATTACATTGAAACCCAACATCCATACTAATTATAAATTCAAAAGTAACTCTTTCTGTCTGTTAGCTTTTCACGCCCAAACCGCTGAATAGATTTTAATCAAATTCTGCATGGAAATCTAAATTCTTAGTTTGGGGCTACATCATAAAAATTGTTGTTAAAAATATCGCAACTAGGAAAAATTCTCAGTAGCAAATCAGTAATCTAGAATTGTGCGCGGTATCATGGCAATAGGCTCTTCCCCTGTGGTTGTTTACTGTCATCTCTGCCACCCCAGTTAGAGAATATAGGTGTGACACTGTATATTTAATATTAAAAATGTTTTCTGTTTATTTACACAACTAAATGTCTCCTATAGTTATTCATTTCACATCCCGGGCGCAGTTTCCTACAAACAGAAAAAATGCAAAGAAATTTCAAGAAAAATCTGGCTATCCGTGAATACCAGCTCAATTAATAATTAATAATTCACACCATCCAACCTCCACGTGTTAACAACCTGTGTCTCGGATGAAATTTATTTCACAGGTCAGAGGAAAAACATTGCCTTTTTGTGAGGAGATAACTCAAAATATAACGGATTTGCGTAAAATATGTGAGACCTTTTGTATGCTAATACGATCCCATTGTTCGGAGATAGAATTTTCGGGTTATCATGCTTAAGAATTAATCATGACGGATAGCTTACAATTGTAGATTTTTTGAGGCACCAAATGGTATTGAAAATAAGAAATTATTAAATAGTTACTCGTACTTTTCTATTTTGAACTAATTAATGTGACAACCAAGAAAAGTAGACTTAATTAGACTAGGCTTGCCTGTTAACAGGCAAGCCTAGTCTTAATTACGTTCTACACTTTGTTATAATTTGGACGTAAAAATTAGATATAAGGAATTTAAATTTATTTGTTCAATAGCATAATTTAATCTTTTTAAATTGTTTATAATACTAGGGTTACACATGAGGAACAGTAGGGAACAGATACGGGATTTGGAGAGGCACAGCACGTTTCGCGGTCTGTGGGAAAATTGAAACTTTATATTTGAGCGCACTTTATCTGACCGACGAACCTCGAAGCTCTCCAGTGGAAAATCCTTGGTCAAAATAAAACGAAACGAGAACGAATTT
The DNA here is from genome assembly GCA_905147815.2 of Phalera bucephala. NCBI lineage: Eukaryota > Metazoa > Arthropoda > Insecta > Lepidoptera > Notodontidae > Phalera > Phalera bucephala. The sequence goes on from LR990615.1 coordinate 15,632,754, forward strand.
GCTCAATGCTTTCTACTACTGAAACATGGTTCCCTGGCGATACGATTTGTCAAATGTTTATCCTCATTTTTAATGTTCCTTATCGAAATTAGGAAAATGGGAACTGTTTTCAACTTGTTGAAAGAAAAATTTCGCCACGGCGTACGCCCTCCGTTAGACTCTAAAGTATATGCTTTATCTTTTTTACAAACTTTAATGTAACTTGCAATGTTCGTATGTCTGTCGATCTGACTTTTCGGTTTAAATCTTGTGATCCCTTGTTCAAGCACTTGCGGGTATCCGATTGAGCTGAAATTTGGGAGACTTATGTAAAGTCGGTGACAATACAATAATAAGGAGCTGGTCTGATAGTGGAGTCGTCAGATGGCCATCGGAACATGTGAACTATAAAACGTAGCCCCCTCAACTTTAGGCCTGTTAAAATGGTATTAACAAGTACTTACTACACAACCAGATTGTGTTCAGGGTCTGATCAATCAATCAATCAGCCTATCGTAGTCCACTGCTGGACATAGGCCTCTCCTAACACGCGCCATTGCACACGGTCCCCCGCCTTCCGCATCCAGTCTGTCCCAGCGACCTTTTTGAGGTCGTCGGTCCATCTAGCTGGGGGCCGTCCTACCTTACGCTTACCAAGTCGCGGTCTCCACTCTAGGACACGTTTGCTCCATCGGTCGTCGATCCTTCTGCAGATGTGACCAGCCCATTGCCACTTTAGCTTACTGAGTCTGATGATGAAGCCGAAAGGTGGCCAATGGAACCACCCAACTACTCAATATAACCCCGCCGTGTTTGGGCTCGTTGGATTTGTATTGACGAGTACTTTAGACCCGGATGGTGTCCAAGATCCGATGATGGTGCCGGAAGGAAGCCATAGGAACTCTTTAACTAAGCAAGATATCTTCATTGTGTGCTTATTATTTTTAAAAAGGTTTTTTTTTATTTTTCTCAGCAGTGATAGCCTAGTGGTTAGACCGTTGGACTGCAAAGTCAAAGGTCTCAGGTTCAAACCCAGGCACGCACCTCTGTCTTTTCGAAAGCATGTGCGTATTAAAAATTAATTATCACTTGCTTTAACGGTGAAGGAAAACATCGTGAGGAAACCTGCATGCCTAAGAGTTTCTCGAAGGTGTGTGAAGTTCGCCAACCCGCACTGGGCCAGCGTGGTGGACTATGGCCTAAACCCTCTCAGTTTGAGAGGAGGCCCGTGCCCAACAGTGGGACAGTTTCTTAACAGGGCTAATATTAATTAATTTTTTTTTAATTAATTTTTTTTTATTTAGAATATTTTGTTATAGCTATGTACTAGGGGTTGTCTCGTTAATCTCCATTCCCTCCAAAATAGTCGAGGGGAGTGATAGCTATTCCAATAGTCATACTCGTGAATGTATGCTGCTTGTGGGGACTGTTCTATCTGGAATCCTTTAGACACTCTTTATAAATAACATCATTAGTCTCATATGTCGATCGTATACGTTTTAATTGTAATCTAAACATTGTATCCACACAATATGATTGAAAAAACAGAATGGAAAAAAAAGAAAAAGATAATAAAATAAAAAAGACAAGCCCGCTGAGTTTCCCGGATCTTCTCAGTGGAGGCCGCGTTCCGATCCGGTGGTAGATTTGTAGTTAAATTAGATTAAAGAAACAAATGTAAATTGACTATTTTAACGCCCCCGCAGGGTTTATACAAAATACATTATTTAAGTTTGAGTTTTGAGTTTGAATCTAGTGACGTAGGTATGGTGCGGCAATTACGCAATTCTGAGTTCAAATAGCTCGGACAGGGTCATCATCAATATCATCATCATTATCGTTCAAAAGACTTCCACTGCAGGACAAATGCCTCCCCAATAATCATCACGACGACCGGTTTAGTGTACGCATCCAGCTTTTACCGGACGAGCTTATTGAGGCTTTTTTCTAGGAAATAAAAAAAACAATGTCTATTTATAGATCGTCAGCAAAATGTGGGTAAATACAGTATATATACTACTACCCCAATTTAGCTATATAAAAATATGATGTTTTAATAGAAAATCACTACAATATTTAATTTGGTTGTAAAGAAACTCAGACATAAGTCAATTTTATACCAAAATGGCTTTAGTCAACGAATATCTTTTGTGTTTTCAGACAAGTAAAAAATAACTAGACACAAAAACAAAAAAATACAGCGGGTTTCTCAGATATTATATAAGGAGAGAATCCTTTCCAAAAAAATACAATGAGGTTATTACTGTTTTTCTTTTAAGGCACTGGTTTACCTTTTATTACCAACACGGTTCGAGTGAGAAAGAATATTATGATTATACTATATAGGTCAAATAAAATACTGAACTAATTTTTACTAAGTTTTACGTAAGTTGTAAATCATTATCATTGCTATGTTGTGCGAAAGAGACTTTGGGACATTTTGCCTGAGCATGGTATAAATGGCACTCTGCTGCGGGCCGTCCAGTCCACCTATGTGGACTGCAAGGCATGCGTACGGGTGGGTGGTAACATGTCACCCTGGTTTGACGTTGAAATCGGCGTCAAGCAGGGTTGCATGTTGTCCGCTAGACTGTTTATAATATATTTGGATAAAAGTCTTCTAAGACTGAAAGCGATGAATGAAGGTGTACAAATGAGTGATCTAGTGGTAAATCATCTACTATATGCAGATGACGCGGTTTTGATAGCGCCAACAGCCACTGATCTGCAATCACTAGTCACAATTATGAAAGACGACTGCATGAAAAATGGCTTACATTTGAATGTGAAGAAAACCAAAATTATGGTTTTTTAACGGGAAGAAACCAGAACGAATGCAAGGATTGTGGTTGGGAACGATGTGCTGGAGCAAGTGAATGAGTTTGTATATCTTGGATGCGCATTCAATAAGGATGGAAAATACACCGCTGACATAGAGAGAACAGTGAGTGCAGGGAACAGAGTGAATGGCGCGATGGGAAAGCTACTTGGGAGCCGGCACTTAAGCCGAAAGGCGCAGCTGGCCATACATAATGGAGTGCTTGTCCCAACGCTGTTATATGGCAGCGAGAGCTGGGTATGTAAGAAAGAGAATGAAAGTAGGATAAATGCGGTGGAAATGCGAGCTCTGCGGAAGATGTGCGGAATGAAGCTGACCGACCGTATTCGAAACAGCGTAGTAAGAAAGCAAATAGGTATGAAAGAGAGTATCGGTGTAAAGATGAGAAAGGGTATGCTCCGTTAGTTCGGGCATATAGAAAGAATGTCCGAAGAAAGAATGACAAAACAGATATACAATGCGAAAGTGGAAGGATGTAGGTACCGGGGAAGACCTAGACTACCTTACCATGACCAAATAGACCGGGTCTTATCTGATGGACAAGTCAGGAGTCTCCGTAACCGGCGAGCGTGTATGAGACGGACTATGAGAGTAGAGGAAGCCAGAGAGGTATGTAAGGAAAGATCCTGTTGGAACTCTGTACTCTCTGCCTACCCCGTAAGGGATCTGGCGTGATGATATAGATAGATGCTATATTGAAACCGTAGCTCCAGACTAGGAATTATGTTTATTTATTTAAGGTGCATAGACAAAACATCATAAGCACAAACACCCAGAGAAACATTTGTGCCTGTGCCTTCTCGATCTACTTAACATGCAGTCTACGTATTTTTTAACCTATAATATCCCACTGCTGGGCAAACATCACCCCATTACCTTTCAAGTGAATCTACGAGTGACTTTACGTAATACAAATATTAATTTAGGTCCTTAAATATTTATTTCTTTTCATGAGAGTGGAGAAAGCCAGAGAGATCTGTAGGAACCTATTGAAACTGTACTTTATGCCTCCCCCGCAAGGGATCTGGCGTAAAGATATGATAGATGGATAGAAAAATATAGATTTAAATATAAAATATAGATTCGACGGACGATTTAACGCAGCAGTTAAGAACTTAAGCCACTCCGCCCACTGTGTCTAATAGTCGCGGGTTTGATCCTGCACGGTACAAATCTTCGCGTGTCCCACAATTATTTGTGTTTGTGAACTTGTCCATTCAGGCCAGAAGGGGCTTTGTTTCAAGGGTCAAGAAAGAAGAGGCCAGAAGGGGCTTTGTTTCAAGGCTCAAGAAAGAAGAGGCCAGAAGGGGCTTTGTGGAAGACTCGCGGTTTGCCGCGGCATCAATCTCGCACCACCTTGCAGTGTTAAATGGTGCGGGGCGGTGTGGCTTCTTTGCGCGCAACCACCAGCCACCAGCGGCTGAATAGCTCAGTCTCGTCGGCACGAGCGCTGCGTGGAACGGGGGCCGGACTATAGGCACTGCCAATGGTAGTCGGATACTCCAGCCGGCTACCGAACACCCCGTCGTCGAGTGACAGCCTGCAATGATGTGCTGTATAGGGCGACTGGGTGTGTCGAATGAAACGTGTTGTTGGTGCAATAATGTTTAATTAACTGTTCAATCTTATGCGCTACCTTATATATATATTAGGGCGGTGCGTAACACACTACACCTCCCCCGTTTTTGAGAAAAAAAAAATAACAATAATGGATTGTATTTTTTTTTTTTTAAATTATGACAATTACCAAAGAAAATCTGTTATAGGAACATGATCACAAAAAAAATAACATTAAAATAACTAAATTAAAAAGTATGTAAACAAATAGGCTTAACAGAAATTAAAACTCGCAAAAACGAAATTGAAAAAAAAAAAAAATCTTATTAGAAATGTATTAATGAATACTGAATAATAACGTTAATAACAAAAAAAAAAAATTATTTACTTTATACTCACTGTTGACAATATAATGAAAATCAAATATTATTATTTTATTTTATAACAAAAAAAACTGCATGTTACATACAAGGACACGATAACATTGTTACACAGAGAATTCTAATCATACTTGAAATATTCATAAAAAAAATTACTAAAATAATTAAAAAAAAATTACATACTAGTACATTTTTTTTTGGTTTTTTAACATAAAAAAAAAACAAATTTGTATTTTATATTTCTTAGTCCTATTTTTATGAACAATCATAGGTTTATTTTATGTTTTATTTAATAGTGAATAGTAACATTAATAACAAAAAAACATAATTATTAACTTAATACGCACTGTTGACAATATAATGAAATCAAATATTATTGTTTTATTTTATAACAAACAAAACAGCATGTTACATACAAGGATACGCGTTACATTGTTACACTGGGAATTTGAATCATGTTTTAAATATTCTTAAAAAAAATTACTGGTTACTCCATCATACATTCATAGCTTATCGTAGTTACATTTATATTCAAAATTTTTCCTTCCTATATTCCTTAAATTCTCACATAATGATCACATATTGATACCTTCATTGCTCTAAAACATCTTATCTTTTTTTTTTCTCGTCTTTATTCAAACAATAAAATTCTTTGACATTATCATTCCTTTCTTTAACTACTTAGGCAGGTATACATTTTTAACATAGGTCCTAACTCATGTCGGACTCTAATCTCTTTTATCCTTTTTATCACATTTTCATTTAGGTACATTTCATTTATTTTGTCGACTTTTCGTATTTATTTTCACAAGGGTCATAATTTAAGACATACATAGTCTCCAACAATTTTCACAGAGAAATCTCGTTTACACCATGATTAAACTGAGGAACTGAACCCTTATTTGTACCTTTATTTACTCGTATACCTCGTACCTACCTATAAATAATACAGCTTTCAAGCTACTTTCTCACACAATACCACAACATTTATGCTTTACATTCCCAAAATGAATCCTTTGGTCTTCAAGAAACCTGCGTCGCTTTTGGGTGATCAATCCATTTGCTTGTCAGACCTTATTTACCAAATTATTCCCATCTGCTGTTTAACATCACTTCAAACAATCAAAATCATTTTATAAATCAACTCTATCCGATTCCATATAAGGTTTAACATAACTTACAATCCATCATTTCTATGTATCTTCTCATTAAATAATATAACAGTAACTTCTCGCGCACTAAAGGTTACAAAAGGTTTAAAAGCACTAATATTTTATCAAAATTGTTTTCACCTTGCATATTTACCCATATTTGAAATTTCCACATAACTTTTAAGTAATAATAAACCACAGTTCTAGTACATTATGCATTGTTATAAAAATGCTACAAACGCATCTTTGTATTCTCACACGTTATTGCTGATATAGCTAAAACAAATTGCATGCACCATTCCCAAGCGTATGGTATCGGTTTCAGATTTTAAAACATTGCCTTTTCCGAGGAAGTCGTAACGCTCAACACTATTCAATTATGACATTAAGTCACAGTAATATGAAACAGATAATGACATCATTGTAACAACTATTTTAGTAGAATGCCCGTTATGAACCTATTTAAAATAATTCTTGTTACTTCTAGTTTAGATTAAGTAGAATAATATTTCAAGAAAATGTACATGCAGAATATATTTTAAAATTGAAAAAATTGTATTTAAAAAAATGTAAGTGCCTTCCTTAACAAATCTTACAAAATGCTTTTAAGTACATATGATTACATTTAACTCATACGAGATCTAAGTCTGAATATTTAGAACAAATTATTTCAATTGATTTCTTTTCCTCCATATTTAAATGATTTAATTTTAATAATGACAACAATTATTCAGCTCGGGCAACATTAGCTTTATTTTTGGCAAATGAACAGATCTCGTATTCATTTAAAAAGTTAACTTCTGGAACAAAATTTTCTAGTATTATGTCTTCTTCTTTAACATTCAAAATTTTGATTGGTATCCTACCATTTATAGGTCTTACTATAGCCCCTGCTAAAAAAACATCCTTCTCAATTTCTCTCGAGCAAACAATGCAGTCATCTTTCAAATCACTATGTATATAAACGTAATGTATTGATTCACTACGTGCGGACAAAATGATACGATTACTAAAGTCTGGTGTATCAGAAATCTGTAAACATGACCTTCTACCATTCATATTTAAAGTTAAAATATTAGAAGCTAAATCAATATTGCATTTATAATTAGACAGAAAATCTAATCCTAAAATTCCACTAGCTTTTAAAGGTAATTCTGAAAAAGTATGGAACTTCTGAAAAACTATGTCATTATTTTCGGAAATAAGTTTTAAATTTACTTGTCCCGAAGAGCGAATCTGTCCTCCGATGCCATTAATCAATGTATCATTATTATCTATGGGTAAAAAAATTTGGAAGGTCATTTTTTCTGATTACGGATATAGATGCACCAGTATCTATTAAAAATACATATTTTCTGTTACATGCATATTGGGAAACAAATTTGCATTTACCATCACAAGCAAACGCATACTCCCTAATCACGAAAAAAAAAACTGCCTAGATTCATTTCCTGAATTTTCAAGGCAACTTGAATTTTGGGTATTATTTTCGGCGGTTTGCGCTGAAAAAATATTACGACCTCGCCAATTACTACGACGGCTATATCTAGTATTGCTACCTCGATAGTAAAATCTACTTGGTCCACGTTGACCTTGTCCAAAATTATAGTCACGATCCCGTTGACCTTGTCCAAAATTATATGCGCGGCCTCGGTGGCCTTGAGCCCTAGGTCTCGAACTCGGTTTGTACATACCTCGATTTCCTGAAACCTGCATTACATTCGGTGCAGAAGACGTGGAGGGTGCGGAAAGCTCCTCATCTTTAGCAGCTTGGATCGCATCCTTAAGGCTGCTATAATCACGCGCTGCTACGATGGTGCTCAGCCTTGCGCTTTTCAACCCATCTGCAAATTTCTTAATTGCCATTTTTTCATTTAGTGGCTTTAAAACAGAGTACCTAGCTGAATCTCCCTCGGCTTGAGAGATAGTTAAACCGGTAAAAAGTTTTTCTATATCATTGCCATATTCGTCAATAGATCTCCAGCCTTGATTAATATTTTGAAGGCGAGATTGAATGGCTGTAAAAGACTTTGTGGTTAATAAATGTTTTCTTAAATCCTTAATTAAATTGCTAACGGAAGAATAAGTGTCGGCAAGACGTAATTTGGCATTTTCGGAAAGCCGGCCTTTAAGAACGAATTTAATTAGCAATGTTTTCCCCGGATCATCTAACATATCAGCATACATATCCACAGCATCAATCAATCGTTTGGTCGTGTCCTCACTACCATCTAAAACCGGAATCAAATTACACGCAGTTCGAATGTCGGAATCCATAACTATAGTTTCAGTTTTACTGGTAGTACACATTAATCGAGATATATCCAAAAAAATACTTTCGATTTGATCATAAACAGCGATCAAAGAATTCACTAGTTCTGACTTCTCACTTTGGCCTACATTACTTATAAATAACTGAGATTTCTTATACAAATTTTCGGCCATATTCTATAAATAAAATAATAGATACGTACATTTTCAACTCTATAAGTTCTCACGGGAAAGCATGAACGCAAATAGGTAGGTAAAGTAATGCACACATAGCAGTATTATATAACAAGCTATCATGTTCGATAAGTCGCGGTGCACAAATCATGAGCGCTTTTCAAATACAATGAATGAAATGTGATACTAAGTTGTATTACGCCACATACTGAAAACTTATTTCTATGAACGAAAGAGCTTTAAAATAGAAATACACATACAGTAACATAAAAATGTTCATACATAATTAAAATATAAGCAGTATATAGGTACCAAAAATATCTTTCACGTAATAATCACAAACATTTCTGATACAAATAATTAGCGCTATAGTCACGTAACGTACACTTATCACACTTTTTACGCAATTATCACGCACTGCACTAAACCTGAGACGCACTAGAATTCTTGAAAACCACGCTGGCCTGGCGACGGCGTAAAGATCGGCGGCTCATCTGCCGGTCCATCCACTTGATATGCATCTTCTTGTACAAATAACAGAATGCGTAAACTGCAGCAACTATCACGACTGCGACAATAAACGGTCAGCAGAATGTTTGTGGTGCTGACTCTCGAGTATCCCGTCTCAGCGGTGGCACTATTTTGACCAGCACCGGCAGCGTTTTGTGCGATTATCGTTTCTTCTTTGGTCTGGCGCGAACCCATTTTCGTATAATTTTTACGGAATTATCCATTTATCGCGGCAGCATATATTAAAAAAAAAATGCGAGGCCCTCCTGGCATTATTACGGAATTATGTATTGTCAACAGGCGGTTTATGTATATTATCGATTTCACATATTCAATCCATGTTAAAAATAGAACACTAATAGTAAAGTGAAAAAAAATAATAGAGAAAAAAACAATGTCACAAATCATCACCTCACTTCAGTTCCTGGAGATTCTGACTCCATGGCTTCTCATCTCGTGCTCACCTCTACACCTACAGCTCCCAGCTGCACCAGCATTAGACGCCAACGATTCTCAGCGCCCAGAAAGTCCAAAAAGTTGCCATCATTCTTCAACATTTTTTTTTCCAGAATTTTCAATGCTTTATTCTTCTATTTCTTTTTATTAAAATCTTCATCCAAAAAGTCTCTTCACTTAATAAAACTCTAGCACAGAACTGCCCAAAGGCAGCCCTGGCAGGGTCGCCATGCAATGATGTGCTGTATAGGGCGACTGGGTGTGTCGAATGAAACGTGTTGTTGGTGCAATAATGTTTAATTAACTGTTCAATCTTATGCGCTACCTTATATATATATATATTAGGGCGGTGCGTAACACACTACAAGCCCCCTATCCGATCCCTTGCCATTTCCATCCCTGGCGGAGCGTATATCGGTGTAACCGAGCCCTCCGTAAGGTCTGTTAGGGCTGTGTAGGGTTAGGGTGTTAGAGGCGTGTGAAGAGCCGAAGATGCCGCCTACGAGGAGCCAAGCAGCCGACGAGAAGATGACGCCGCGATTCTTCAACAACTCTCCCGCGTCACCGTCCGCACCCGCGTCCGTTACTACCGCACCACCGCGCAACACGACCGACCGAGCCGTGATAGATATGACCGTCGTCGCCGAACTACCGACGACCTCCGTCCCGTCTTCGTACCCCGCGCCGAACAGTGCCGGCGTAGTAGACGCGACAGGAAGGAGATCGCGGGCCCCGTCCGTCCGTTCGCAACGATCGACTACGAACGCCGTGGAAAGAATAAGACGAGCGGAATTGGAAGCAGCTTGCCGAGATCAGGAGGCACGAGCTGCAATTACAGACGACGTTGATAAGGAAACGTCTCGCTGCGGACATCGCTACCATTCGGGAAGAAACCGACCGAGAGAGCGAGGGCGCCGACAACGCGGGCGAAACAGAGAAAAGAGTCACAGAATGGCCGAAAGATACCCCTGTACGGGGGGAGGAGAAGAACGAGAATGACGTCGCGCGAATGAAGTCTCCGAAGAGACGCTCCACGATTGTTGTGCCGACCCGGCGGCGTGCGGCCACCGCCCAGGGAGATCGCCCACGGTCACCAACACCGGCAACATCAAAGGACCGAGGGATAGACAGACTTGCGGACGCCTTGGAGAGAATGATGCGGAGCCGAGCACCGCCGCGACAGACTATGGAACTACCGGTGCTAAGCAGCGCTCCAGGAGAGTGGCTACCGTTCAAGGCAGCGATGCGTGAGTCCACGACGTTATATGGATTCTCGCCGGCGGGGAATCTTGCGGGGCTAAGGACGACCCAGCGCGGAGAGGCGAGAGTGTTAGTGTCCACGCTTCTGTACTCGGCAGCGGAACCGTCGGTCATCATGAAAACCCTGGAGCAATGCTACTGCCGGCCCGAAGTCATCATAGACCGAGCAATGGAGGATATTAAGCGATTACCTCGGCCGGGCCCGTCAGCTGGAGAGTTAAACGCGTTCGCGATCCGATTACAGAACATAGTCACGGTTATCTCGTGTATCGACGAAAGGGGTTATCTGCAGAACCCGATGTTAGCGCGATACGTAACCGAGAAACTGAATCCGCATACGCGAGCGCGATGGTGCGACTACGCCGAGGAATACGGGAGCCGGAACGAGCCCGAGATAGTGACGCTGTCCCGCTTCCTCATGCGAGAGGCCGACCGCGCGGTGAAGGATTCATACTCGACCGCGCCGGCGTCGGTATCTACACACCAAGCGGGGCCGCCCGTGCGAAACTCGGCTCGCGCGAAACCGCCCGTACCATACAGACGCGCCGAAAGTAAACCTCAGGCGATGCCGGTATACGTAGCGACGGAAAGTCCGCCGATCGTGGACGACGCGAAGAAGAGCGTCGAATGCTACTGTTGCGGAGCCCAGCATAACACATACGAGTGCGGAAAGCTGAAGAAGATGCCCGTGAAGGAACGATGGGATTGGACGAAAAAGACGGGTATATGCTTTCTCTGTATAAACAGCAACTACCGTATAAGGAAGGATCGAACGGAAATCAAATGGAGACATACTCGTTGTTGGATGAAGGTTCTATGATAACGTTGGTTGACAAGAAAGTGGCCAGCCTGGTGGGCGCGAACGGACCCACCAGGGAACTGAACCTGCACGGAGTAACGTCGAGTCAACGGGAACCGCACAGTTAAGTGGTGAATCTCACTATACGGGGCCGAAGCTAACCAGAGTGCCACACGATAAGAGCGCGTACTGTCGAGAACCTGAGGTTAGGGAAGCAAATGATTGCGAGGCATCAGGTTGAAGGGAAGCACCTGCATGCGTTGAAAGGAGAAGAGCTGTGCTACAAGGATGCGCAACCGCGGATACTCATCGGCGCCTACAACTGGCCTCTGATAGTCACCCGCCGGCTGCTCACTGGTCAGAGGACCGAACCGGTTGCGTCGCTCACGCGCCTGGGTTAGGTAGTGCACGGCTCCGCTCCCCGTAGCAAAGTAGTGTCGGAGGACGAGACGGTACGAAGCGTGCGCACAACTCAGGAGGTGAGACGACGAGAAGATACACAGAGGGACGTCGCCTGTGACAGGTTAGCCGAGCTGGTGGAGGTACACTTCAGGATCGATTTAATAGGGATCGCGGCTAAACCGAAACAGGTCGCGTGCGAAGAACGTGCCCTACATATATTCCGACAGTCGCTCAGATACACCTCGGAGAATAGATGAGGTCGGACTGCCGTAGGTACACTACAATGTCAGCCTGCCGCCCAGCTACGACTCGGCGATGCGCCGGCTGGCAGGGATTGCAAGAAAGATAAATAAGTCGCCCGAATTTTGTGACTCGTATACGGCACAGGTGGATGGACAATTGAAGAAAGGATACGCGATAGAGTGCCGGGAGAACCACAATAACAACAACCGGTTGTGGTACTTACGCCATTTTGCCGTGACAAATCCAAACAAGCCGGGGAAAGTAAGGATGGTGTTTGACGCAGCAGTTTGAGCGAACGGCGTGTGCCTGAAAGATGCACTACTGGAAGGACCGGACCTGCTGCAGACGCTCCCAGGGGTGCTGTTCCGATTTCGAGAAAACAAAGTGGCGGTAACCGCCGATATCACAGAGATGTTCCTGCAGATACGGATACGGCAGGAGAATACGGCGGCGCAACATTTCCTCTGGCGCGGTGACCGGCGAACCGGGCCACCCCAGAAGTGCGCGATGAAATCGGGGCTAAGAGTTCGCCATTCATCGCCCACAGTGTGAGGGACGCCAACGCGACCCGTCAAAAAGAGACCTATCCACGAGCCTACGTATCCATCACGAGGAGTCATTATATAGACGACTGGGTCGAGAGCTTCCGCACGGAAGAAGAGGCTGCGGAAGCCATTAGACAGGTGAGAGAGTTACACGCGAGCGCCGGATTCTCGCTGGCGGCGTGGAACTCGAACTGCCCGCGTTTGCTGGAACGTGTACCGGACGGAGACCGGGCAAAGAGGCCTAAAGAACTAAGAGAAAACACTCATCAGTATGAAAAGACCCTAGGCGTGCTGTGGATTGACGGCACGGACGACCTGGCATTTAACACTGCAATGAGCCGCGTGCCGGAAGATGTACGCGACGGTGAATGATCTCCGACTAATAGAGAGGTGTTGGGTGCCGTGACGTCGGTATTCGACCCCCTGAAACTGTTAAGCCCGTACACCGTGACAGCAAAGATAATATTACAACAACTCTGGCGTAGAAAGACCCGCTGCCAGAGGAGGAGGCGACCGCCTATAGAGAATGACAACAGAGTCTGCGAGGATTATCCGCGCTCTGACTACCGAGATGTTACGACGACAACGACGAGATGATCAATCGTCAGTTAAATGTGTTCTATGACGCGAGTGAACAAGCGTACGCCGCCGCCGCCTATTGAAGAAATGAGCATGCCGTCGGAACGATAAGCGTGATGCTGGTCGCAGGGAAGGCTAAGGTGGCCCCGCTGAAGACGCAAACGATTCCGCGATTAGAGCTACAAGCCAGTCTGATAGGCGCCCGACTCGCTGCCGACATCGTTGCGGGCCATTCGTATGAGGCGCACGATGTCATATTCTGGAGCGATTCAAAAACGGTGCTGTGGATTAGAAACGAGACGGCTCGTTATCCAGCGTTCGTGGCGCACCTTCTAAGTGAGATCGCCGAGTTGACACGAGTCGAACAGTGGCGATGGATATTAACTCTTCACAACGTCGCGGACGACGCCACACGCGCTGGACACACCGACCTTAGGAGCCAAGACAGATGGTTCACCGGACCCTCATTCCTCCGGTACAAGCAAAGAGAGTGGCCGCAGGAGGTCATGGAAGATGCACCCGAAGAAACGGCATGCGCGATAACACACGCCGATCAGCCCGCGCCCTTAGTGGACCTCAGTCGCTTTTCGAACTACGAGCGAGCGGTCCGCGCGCTGGCTTACGTAATGTTATTCGAAGAAAAATTTAGACGACGCAACGTAACCATGGGAACCGAGATAGTGGAACGCACCAAACGCGCGCTTATCCGGGAGGCGCAACGACAGAGCTCTCCGGCCGAAATAGTTAAGATACGAAAGGGAGAGAATGACGACCGACAGAGTTGACTATTCAAATTGGACCCCACGATCGGAGACGGCGGGATATTACGCCTGCAAGGCCGCATAGACTCCACCACACTGCCGGAGGCGTATAAAAGCCCACCGATCCTGGGCGGAACACACCCGCTGGTGAAACTGATCGTGCGACGAGAGCACGAGAAGGCGCATCACGCTGGGCAAGAGTACATAGTGAACATTCTGCGAGAGAGGTATTGGATATTACGACTGCGTCCGACAGTTCGACTTTAGTGTTTTTTTTTTATTAATCCCTCTATCTTTATTACCATGCCAGATCCCTTGCGAGGTAGGCAGAGAGTACAGAGTTCCAACAGGTTCTTTCCTCATAGACCTCTCTGGCTCATATGCGCTCGCCGGTTACGGCTTTTTTATCATCATAATAATTAAACTAAAAAATAATATATGTGACAGCTGATTTTATCTACTAGTTGGTAAAATTCACTGTAACACAGAGGTAAAAAAACACTTCTACACAAAACCATCGTGAAAAAATAAAACAAACACCACAAAACAAAGCTTAAAAATAAATGAGACCCACAATGACACAAAAAGCAGGCCCTACATTATTGACATAAAAATTGCTCGGGCTCATGCCCGTGACAAGCATTGTGATACTTTATAAATATTTACGCAAAATTTACGAGTGTGTGCGCCAGTAAATGAGGCCCGACCCCCGGTGACCACACATAATTAGATATTGGGTGTCTGCGCTCTAAATGGACTTGTAAAATATATCAACTTGAATTCGTAAATAGGTCGGTTTTTCTCCGACATATATAAACAATGTTCAACATAATGTATTTTATCTATTGTTTTATACATATTTTATATTTTTTTATATACGTGTAGGCACAAAAGTACAAATGTGTTTTTATGTAATATCAATCCCTAAGGGCTCACAAGGATAACAAAAGCCTTCGATGCTGTATTAAAAAAAAAAACACTTATCAGAATTTCTGAAGAAACTATCAGAATCAGCCTAGAATTATTATGCAGTATAATGGCTATAGGCCTCTATAGCATTGGGACCTGACCAATGTATGCAAAAAATGGTTGGGCACTGTAAACCCCGCTTGGAGAATATAGGCGTTACAAGATTTTTTTTTATAAACAATTAACAATTGATCTTTCACATCATGCAACTTTTATGAAATAAGACAATACCTACGCAAAGAACAATCGTGTAACCATATAAACACACAAATGATACTGACAACAGAATACCAATAAACATTTCTAAAATTCAATTTGATATGTTATCAACATTTATCAAGTTTACACGGGATATTTTTCATCCCTATTCTTCTTAAAAGAATCAAAGAGGTGCTAAAACTTGGCCATCAATAAAATTCACAGTGGAAAAATTCGATGGCACGAGTAAACTCGAATATTAACCCTCTCTTGCTGGGGAGTAAACACTCGACAAACGATCATTTCATCTGCCGAAGCTCACGCGGCGGCCGACACACGTACCTCGTCCGTAGAGCGATAAATTTATTACTGTATGTCTGTTTATTGATTTTTTTATCCTATGGCTGACAAAATGTAATTGGATCGAAAAATTCACAGTTTGGAGTTCGGAATTGTGCCCGGTATATTACTAAATAAGTTTTTGCTGTGCAGTGGATGTCCTTTGGCCGACGATAGTGATGATGATAGTAATAGGCTTGCGTCACTGGTAAATATTAATTATACAAAATGTATTATAAACAACAAAAATAAAAGACAAAACTAAAAACAACAAAAATAAGAGAAACTTAAAAATGACTATTTACAACTTAAAAGCTAGGTATAAAACAAAAAAGAACAATAAATAATAAAAAGCTAAATATCGTTGTCGCTTGGCAGTGTGCCCAGAAGGCTGGCAGCATTGCCAGTTTGAATAGCAATGTGCCACTTTAAATAACCTTTGTGCGAGCCATTTCTCTGGGCACCTATTATATCGACCAGCAATTTGACTACATCTCAAAACATACGATGTGCACCAGGACCCCACGGACCCAGAGTCTCGGCCCCAAACGGCTTAAACATATGACCTCTATCGAGATTGTTATATTTGCGCCATTTCAGGGTTTCGGCAGATACGGCGGCTGCTCCGCCAGGGAAGGTGAAACGGCAACAGAGTATCGACACAAGTGGCATCCTATACAAAAGGCCATCCCATCTTCCAAGGAATAAGAGTCACGCCGTCTGACCTCCTACCATCGCTACATGTCATAAATCTTAGGCTTGCCCTTTTTTAAATTGGGACATAGCATCATTACACGAATATTAATATTAAAGAGCAAGAGAGGATTAATTCTCTCTTCCTGGCGAGTAAACACTCAACAAACGTCCATTTCATTTGTTGGAGCTCACGCGGTGGCAACAGAAATCCCTCGTCCATACTGTGATAAATTTGTTACTGTATGTCCGTCTATTGTGTTTATTTATTTATTTATCCTAAGGCTGACAAATTGTTTTTGGAGTTTCCTGTCAAAAAATTCACTATTCGTAGACTGGAATTGGGCCCGGTGTATTGCTAAATAGATTTTTATCGTGCAGAGAATGTTCTTTGGCGGATGATGGTGATGATAATAGTTAAAGATTCGGCCCTATTTAGATTGGAGCACAACATCGTCAGTGATGAGAGTGTAGTGTTATATATTTTTCATTTTTAAATGAATACATAAAAAATATTCATATTAATATGAAAACAAATCTTTCCAACAAAATAATTTATTTTATTAATTATTACAAACACCTAGGGTACGAGCTCAAAGTTTTGTAGCAAGTTTTCAACGAGTTTCCTCATTTCTTTATGTATTTTTCAGAGTAACGATAATTCCACTTGAGACAAGCTAGTAAAAGTTATAAACCACCTTATTCGTTGACCAGTTAAAATATATACGTTTTCAATATAAAATTTATGAGCTAATTGAGTGACTTGTACGGGAAAGTAACGTATAAGTGTAAAAAACTTTCGGCGTTATACCCCAATTCCGGATCACGCATAGATAGAAATAGAAGTAAAATGACAGACGATGTCGCATCACAAGCTAGTCGAGTATAAAATAGTATTGTATAAGCGTTCAGAGCAGTCGGATATTTCATTACCTGGTCGGTGTAGGTCAGCCCGTGCTAGTGACCCGGAGCGAACTTCACAAACATCAGACAGAAACTCGTTAGCCGCCCCCGCCCCCGCGCACCTCGCAGCACCTCGCCTCTTGGTAAATAAATGTCTCACTCGAATTGCTGCCTGCAGATTGGTACGTACAACTTATTTAACTTATACAGAAGATTGGACCTCGGAATCATTGTAAAACTTACACTTAGTACTTAGTTCCATAGTACAGAAATCTATCTTGACCTAGTAACAATTGAAACTACCTAATTTGTAGTTTATTCGTGACTAACTCAGTGAACGGGACTTATAATTTTCAACTGTCTATCGGGAAAAAATAGTTTATTTTAAGAAACTATTCTATATTTATCACTAAAAATAAATACACTGTATTGAAATTTCTAAACCCTCAAGGTTCAGAAAATTATCTTGTAGATAGATAGAGAAAAAAGTAAGATTAATGTAGGCGATGTTGCATCAGAAGCTAGTCGAGTATAAAATGGCATTGTATGAGCGTTCAGAACAGTCGGTCATTTCATTACGTGGTCGGTGTAGGTCAGCCCGTACTCGTGACCCAGAGCGAAGTTCACAAATATCAGACAGAAACTCATTAGCCACCCCAGCCCCCGCGCACCTCGCCTTCCGATAAATAAATGTCTCTCTCCAATTGTTGCCTGCAGATTGGTACCTACAACTTACTTAACTTATACAGATGCTTAACTAATACAGCCCTTGAAATCATTGTAAACTTTAGTACTATAGTTCGGAAATTTATCGTTTCCTAGTAACAGTTGAAATTCGGTAATGTTACACTGTGTGGGTGATTTGTTCGTTACCAACTCAGTTATTGCTATTCAAATATTTCTCTATCTTTCGGGAAAAACAATTTTCCTTATTTTAAAGAACATTCTCCTTACCATATTTTTCTCTAAAAATACAATATACTGTATTGATACTTCTAAACCGTCAAGCTTCAGAAAATTATCCCATAGATAGATCGAGATAGAAGTAAGATTAATGCAAGCGATGTCGCATCACAAGCTAGTCGAGTATAAAATAGTATTGTATGAGCGTTCAGAACAGTCGGATATTTCATTACCTGGTCGGTGTAGGTCAGCCCGTGCTCGTGACCCGGAGCGAACTTCACAAACATCAGACAGAAACTCGTTAGCCGCCCCCCGCCCTCGCGCACTTCTCACCTCACTCTTGGTAAATAAATGTCTCACTCCAATTGCTGCCTGCAGATTGGTCCCTACAACTTATTTAACTTAACAGACGCTTGGAGCTCGAAATCCCTGTGAAACTTTAGTTGTATAATTCAGAAATATATCCTGACCTAGTACCTAACAGTTTGTGGTTTGTTCTTTATCGAATCAATGAAGGGAAAAACAGAAAGTTTTCTTACTTTAAGAAACAATCTCCTTATGACATTTTTCTTTAAAATGATAATATATTGTATCCTGATATTTCTAAGTCCTCGTGGATGTAAGTTAAATTATTTATCTTTAATTTTTTGTCCAAGAAATCAGCCTGTACTGGCTGGGAAACGGCCTTCTCTCAGAAGTCAAGATGAGAGAGACTAGTTCATACACACTGCACCTGCACTTATCAAACCACCCATAAAACTTTTAACTAGGCTTAAAAACTCATGTTGCCCAAAATCTGTCTTAGTCTTGCGATCTTGGACTTGGTCTTAATTTTTGCACGACCAAGACCACTTCATTTTAGCAAGACCAAGACCAACCCTGCAAGACTTGAGCAAGACCAAGACTGATTCCGCAAGAGTATTGCGGTCTCTAAGTTCCGTGAGTACCTTTTATAATTTAACGACTTCTGTATTTTTATTGTTTCGTATGTTTTGTGTGAGTATGTGTATTTTTGGCCAAATTGAAAAATGCCTCCGGGGCTGGGAGGCGGCTCAGTATACTCAAATGCTCACGTGCTACGGCGAAGCACATGCAATGAGAATTGAATGAATGCGAACGAAATTGCGTGCAGATTGTGCCCGAGACCTTAAACCTACGAATCGGCTCCACACTGGCGACTTTTGGTCGCGCTAAGATCTGCAAGCAGCTTGGCACCACCAAGCTACGCGATGCAGTTCCTAGCGCGACGATCCATACATACTATATCACTTTGACCCATAACAAACATTTCGACCCATATCTTATAAAAATATAGAGAGGTTAAGGTAAGTCAATTATTTTATACAGTAGTTAGGTTCGTAGAACTAGGTCTATCTATCTATACCATCACGCCAGATCTCTTGCAGGGTAGGCAGAGAGTACAGAGTTCCAACAGGTTCTAGAAGTAGGTAACTACCTACCTATTTAAACCTAAAATAAAACAATAAATCTAAGGTGGTCTTAGGAATGTAAGGAAGGAACCTGTTGGAACTCTGTACTCTCTGCCTACCCCGCAAGGGATCTGGCGTGATGATATATATCCTTTTTTTTGTATGTATGTTACGCTATCATTCCGCCAATTATGAATCGATTTTGATGATTTTTTGCATTGGGTTCAGTATAGCTCCAAAGTAATTCCATTTTAATTTCATCTTAAAAATAAATGAGACCCACAATGACACAAAAAGCAGGCCCTACATTATTGACATAAAAATTGCTCGGGCTCATGCCCGTGACAAGCATTGTGATACTTTATAAATATTTACGCAAAATTTACGAGTGTGTGCGCCAGTAAATGAGGCCCGACCCCCGGTGACCACACATAATTAGATATTGGGTGTCTGCGCTCTAAATGGACTTGTAAAATATATCAACTTGAATTCGTAAATAGGTCGGTTTTTCTCCGACATATATAAACAATGTTCAACATAATGTATTTTATCTATTGTTTTATACATATTTTATATTTTTTTATATACGTGTAGGCACAAAAGTACAAATGTGTTTTTATGTAATATCAATCCCTAAGGGCTCACAAGGATAACAAAAGCCTTCGATGCTGTATTAAAAAAAAAAACACTTATCAGAATTTCTGAAGAAACTATCAGAATCAGCCTAGAATTATTATGCAGTATAATGGCTATAGGCCTCTATAGCATTGGGACCTGACCAATGTATGCAAAAAATGGTTGGGCACTGTAAACCCCGCTTGGAGAATATAGGCGTTACAAGATTTTTTTTTATAAACAATTAACAATTGATCTTTCACATCATGCAACTTTTATGAAATAAGACAATACCTACGCAAAGAACAATCGTGTAACCATATAAACACACAAATGATACTGACAACAGAATACCAATAAACATTTCTAAAATTCAATTTGATATGTTATCAACATTTATCAAGTTTACACGGGATATTTTTCATCCCTATTCTTCTTAAAAGAATCAAAGAGGTGCTAAAACTTGGCCATCAATAAAATTCACAGTGGAAAAATTCGATGGCACGAGTAAACTCGAATATTAACCCTCTCTTGCTGGGGAGTAAACACTCGACAAACGATCATTTCATCTGCCGAAGCTCACGCGGCGGCCGACACACGTACCTCGTCCGTAGAGCGATAAATTTATTACTGTATGTCTGTTTATTGATTTTTTTATCCTATGGCTGACAAAATGTAATTGGATCGAAAAATTCACAGTTTGGAGTTCGGAATTGTGCCCGGTATATTACTAAATAAGTTTTTGCTGTGCAGTGGATGTCCTTTGGCCGACGATAGTGATGATGATAGTAATAGGCTTGCGTCACTGGTAAATATTAATTATACAAAATGTATTATAAACAACAAAAATAAAAGACAAAACTAAAAACAACAAAAATAAGAGAAACTTAAAAATGACTATTTACAACTTAAAAGCTAGGTATAAAACAAAAAAGAACAATAAATAATAAAAAGCTAAATATCGTTGTCGCTTGGCAGTGTGCCCAGAAGGCTGGCAGCATTGCCAGTTTGAATAGCAATGTGCCACTTTAAATAACCTTTGTGCGAGCCATTTCTCTGGGCACCTATTATATCGACCAGCAATTTGACTACATCTCAAAACATACGATGTGCACCAGGACCCCACGGACCCAGAGTCTCGGCCCCAAACGGCTTAAACATATGACCTCTATCGAGATTGTTATATTTGCGCCATTTCAGGGTTTCGGCAGATACGGCGGCTGCTCCGCCAGGGAAGGTGAAACGGCAACAGAGTATCGACACAAGTGGCATCCTATACAAAAGGCCATCCCATCTTCCAAGGAATAAGAGTCACGCCGTCTGACCTCCTACCATCGCTACATGTCATAAATCTTAGGCTTGCCCTTTTTTAAATTGGGACATAGCATCATTACACGAATATTAATATTAAAGAGCAAGAGAGGATTAATTCTCTCTTCCTGGCGAGTAAACACTCAACAAACGTCCATTTCATTTGTTGGAGCTCACGCGGTGGCAACAGAAATCCCTCGTCCATACTGTGATAAATTTGTTACTGTATGTCCGTCTATTGTGTTTATTTATTTATTTATCCTAAGGCTGACAAATTGTTTTTGGAGTTTCCTGTCAAAAAATTCACTATTCGTAGACTGGATTTGGGCCCGGTGTATTGCTAAATAGATTTTTATCGTGCAGAGAATGTTCTTTGGCGGATGATGGTGATGATAATAGTTAAAGATTCGGCCCTATTTAGATTGGAGCACAACATCGTCAGTGATGAGAGTGTAGTGTTATATATTTTTCATTTTTAAATGAATACATAAAAAATATTCATATTAATATGAAAACAAATCTTTCCAACAAAATAATTTATTTTATTAATTATTACAAACACCTAGGGTACGAGCTCAAAGTTTTGTAGCAAGTTTTCAACGAGTTTCCTCATTTCTTTATGTATTTTTCAGAGTAACGATAATTCCACTTGAGACAAGCTAGTAAAAGTTATAAACCACCTTATTCGTTGACCAGTTAAAATATATACGTTTTCAATATAAAATTTATGAGCTAATTGAGTGACTTGTACGGGAAAGTAACGTATAAGTGTAAAAAACTTTCGGCGTTATACCCCAATTCCGGATCACGCATAGATAGAAATAGAAGTAAAATGACAGACGATGTCGCATCACAAGCTAGTCGAGTATAAAATAGTATTGTATAAGCGTTCAGAGCAGTCGGATATTTCATTACCTGGTCGGTGTAGGTCAGCCCGTGCTAGTGACCCGGAGCGAACTTCACAAACATCAGACAGAAACTCGTTAGCCGCCCCCGCCCCCGCGCACCTCGCAGCACCTCGCCTCTTGGTAAATAAATGTCTCACTCGAATTGCTGCCTGCAGATTGGTACGTACAACTTATTTAACTTATACAGAAGATTGGACCTCGGAATCATTGTAAAACTTACACTTAGTACTTAGTTCCATAGTACAGAAATCTATCTTGACCTAGTAACAATTGAAACTACCTAATTTGTAGTTTATTCGTGACTAACTCAGTGAACGGGACTTATAATTTTCAACTGTCTATCGGGAAAAAATAGTTTATTTTAAGAAACTATTCTATATTTATCACTAAAAATAAATACACTGTATTGAAATTTCTAAACCCTCAAGGTTCAGAAAATTATCTTGTAGATAGATAGAGAAAAAAGTAAGATTAATGTAGGCGATGTTGCATCAGAAGCTAGTCGAGTATAAAATGGCATTGTATGAGCGTTCAGAACAGTCGGTCATTTCATTACGTGGTCGGTGTAGGTCAGCCCGTACTCGTGACCCAGAGCGAAGTTCACAAATATCAGACAGAAACTCATTAGCCACCCCAGCCCCCGCGCACCTCGCCTTCCGATAAATAAATGTCTCTCTCCAATTGTTGCCTGCAGATTGGTACCTACAACTTACTTAACTTATACAGATGCTTAACTAATACAGCCCTTGAAATCATTGTAAACTTTAGTACTATAGTTCGGAAATTTATCGTTTCCTAGTAACAGTTGAAATTCGGTAATGTTACACTGTGTGGGTGATTTGTTCGTTACCAACTCAGTTATTGCTATTCAAATATTTCTCTATCTTTCGGGAAAAACAATTTTCCTTATTTTAAAGAACATTCTCCTTACCATATTTTTCTCTAAAAATACAATATACTGTATTGATACTTCTAAACCGTCAAGCTTCAGAAAATTATCCCATAGATAGATCGAGATAGAAGTAAGATTAATGCAAGCGATGTCGCATCACAAGCTAGTCGAGTATAAAATAGTATTGTATGAGCGTTCAGAACAGTCGGATATTTCATTACCTGGTCGGTGTAGGTCAGCCCGTGCTCGTGACCCGGAGCGAACTTCACAAACATCAGACAGAAACTCGTTAGCCGCCCCCCGCCCTCGCGCACTTCTCACCTCACTCTTGGTAAATAAATGTCTCACTCCAATTGCTGCCTGCAGATTGGTCCCTACAACTTATTTAACTTAACAGACGCTTGGAGCTCGAAATCCCTGTGAAACTTTAGTTGTATAATTCAGAAATATATCCTGACCTAGTACCTAACAGTTTGTGGTTTGTTCTTTATCGAATCAATGAAGGGAAAAACAGAAAGTTTTCTTACTTTAAGAAACAATCTCCTTATGACATTTTTCTTTAAAATGATAATATATTGTATCCTGATATTTCTAAGTCCTCGTGGATGTAAGTTAAATTATTTATCTTTAATTTTTTGTCCAAGAAATCAGCCTGTACTGGCTGGGAAACGGCCTTCTCTCAGAAGTCAAGATGAGAGAGACTAGTTCATACACACTGCACCTGCACTTATCAAACCACCCATAAAACTTTTAACTAGGCTTAAAAACTCATGTTGCCCAAAATCTGTCTTAGTCTTGCGATCTTGGACTTGGTCTTAATTTTTGCACGACCAAGACCACTTCATTTTAGCAAGACCAAGACCAACCCTGCAAGACTTGAGCAAGACCAAGACTGATTCCGCAAGAGTATTGCGGTCTCTAAGTTCCGTGAGTACCTTTTATAATTTAACGACTTCTGTATTTTTATTGTTTCGTATGTTTTGTGTGAGTATGTGTATTTTTGGCCAAATTGAAAAATGCCTCCGGGGCTGGGAGGCGGCTCAGTATACTCAAATGCTCACGTGCTACGGCGAAGCACATGCAATGAGAATTGAATGAATGCGAACGAAATTGCGTGCAGATTGTGCCCGAGACCTTAAACCTACGAATCGGCTCCACACTGGCGACTTTTGGTCGCGCTAAGATCTGCAAGCAGCTTGGCACCACCAAGCTACGCGATGCAGTTCCTAGCGCGACGATCCATACATACTATATCACTTTGACCCATAACAAACATTTCGACCCATATCTTATAAAAATATAGAGAGGTTAAGGTAAGTCAATTATTTTATACAGTAGTTAGGTTCGTAGAACTAGGTCTATCTATCTATACCATCACGCCAGATCTCTTGCAGGGTAGGCAGAGAGTACAGAGTTCCAACAGGTTCTAGAAGTAGGTAACTACCTACCTATTTAAACCTAAAATAAAACAATAAATCTAAGGTGGTCTTAGGAATGTAAGGAAGGAACCTGTTGGAACTCTGTACTCTCTGCCTACCCCGCAAGGGATCTGGCGTGATGATATATATCCTTTTTTTTGTATGTATGTTACGCTATCATTCCGCCAATTATGAATCGATTTTGATGATTTTTTGCATTGGGTTCAGTATAGCTCCAAAGTAATTCCATTTTAATTTCATCGGTATTGGACCTTGGACTTGGAAGATACACCAGGGAACTCCTTAACGACAAACAGCACGAATGCGTAGATTGAGATATTATGGGTATTACGTCCATCCTATAGGTACCCTGCCATAGAACTAATCAGAATATTAGCCGACTTCAAAAAAGGAGGAGGTCGAAAATTCGTCTGTGTTTTTTTCTTATAACGTCTTTATTTATGAAATGATTTGAATGATTCTTTTTGCGCAAGGTTTAGTATAGTTTCGAAGTGATTCTATTTTAATGAAATCGGTATTGAACTTTGGACTTTGAAGATACACCAGGGGACTCCTTAACGCCAAACAGCACGAATGTAAAGATTCCGTTATTATATCAATCCTGTAGATACCTTGCAGTACAACTCAGCAAAAAAATATTATATTGAAGACGGACGATTTAGCGCAGTGGTTAAGAGCTTGAGCTGCTCCGCCCACTGTGTCTAATAGTCGCGGGTTCGATTCCCGCACGGGACAAATCTTTGTGTAATCCACAATTATTTGTTCCCGTCTGGGTATTTGCGTATGTGAATTTTCATGTTTGTGAACGCACCCACGACACAGGAATAAATCCTAGTGTGGGGCTACGTTTTATAAAATAAAAAGAAAAAAAAATTAAAAAAATATAGGTATATAAATATTAGTAAATAATTCACCTGTCACTTAAAATTGTAAAATAAAATCTCAAAAAAACGACTTCAAAAAGCAATAAATAAATATTTGAAGTCGGCACCGACTGCACTAACCGGTACCGACTTCATATATTTATTTCTTTTCTTTTCTAAAAAAGAGGTTTTATACAATCTGAATCGACACTCATTATAACTTTTTGTAAGAGCATATTTATAGGTTAATAAGAAGCATTAGGTCAATGGAAGACTCTTGCGAGGCTCTTGCTCAAGATCAAGACCACGACCAGGGTCAGTCTTGCCTTGGTCTTTCGTCTTTCATTAGGCAACACCATTAAAAGCTGTCACATGAAGTGGTAACCGAGACCCCATCTTTATTCCGTGCCGAGACCAAAAACTTAACGCGCCTGTTACACGGAGCCACACAAAAATTAAAAAACCACAAACGGTCACCCTTCTCGGACTGACCAAGCCAAACGCTGTTTAACCTTGAAGATCGCTACGAACAACACAGCATTACGAGACCCTTATTATTTATTGTATGAGCAATATCCGGGTGAAGTAAAATCACAGCACGAGGAGTCTGTCCCTTCGCTCGTAAAATTATAATTGGTAAAGTTTATTTTGCCTGTCTCCGTGACTGACTGCATCGCATCATGTACGTAATGAAAATATACTAAAAACTACTATAAAACTGAGCCTACTTTCGATGAGAATGCTGGGAGGAATATATACACAAATTTTACGGCCAGAGAGAAATTATTAAAAAAAATTTAAAAACCTGTTGAGCACCCTATAGACGTATAGAAATATCCTATAAAAAGGAAGAATTCAAACAGAACCGTAACGCTTTCATTTAATAAATTAAAAACTCACTGTACATTTCGCAGACGATATCACAATTTATTATTCAATTATAATTTATACAGATGAACTGTTTCAATCTTAATTAATAAATGCTTTGTTTAAAACGGGTCTAAGCTAAATATCCCTTGAGAATACATAAGCCATAGAGAGTTAATAAAATGGACAAAGTTTTGATCCTTTCCGCAATCTTCGGACTGCCTCTTTGAATTTTACACAACATCCCTAAGATATGATCTGGTGTTAACTAATCCTTAGAAATAATTGAGCCGTTAATACACCCATAAGTCTTAAATAAGCTATTGTATGGATTAATTTTGGCAGGCGTATGGGGGCCCATTTATTCTGATGATAGCTTTTCTCTATGGTTAAAAACTATCAATAGGTAATGTCATTTAATGAGAATATGGTATTCTAATAAGGTTACTACAGGAGAGTATTTCAGAATAAAGACATAATTCATTTCTATTTTAATTTCAATTAACAAATAAAACCTAACATAAATTTTAAAAATGGCTTGAATAGTGGTCTAGATCACGGGCTCGATCCCCGTATTGGACAAATTTTTGACCCACAAATATTTGTTTCGGTCTATGGTTTTGTATATGTGTATTTCGTGTCTGTAAACGCACCTAAGACACATAATAAAGGAATCAATCAAGGGACTGGGACCTACATATTAAAAAAAATACCAAATAATACCCTGTGATATTTATAATCAATATCATTTTATTCATAAAAAAGACTTCTCAAACTTACCTTTCAAAATACTTTAAGCCACATAATAATTTCATTTTACCTTTACATACATAAATATTTCTCACTAGGCCTCAAACTGATACGCGGCACACGTCACACGAAGAAAATATGTTGCAACAAATCTTCTTTGGAAAGGGTTCTACTAACAGAATCCAGATTCCAGGTGTCGGCGGAACAATGCAATTCTCGAACAAATCGCGTGGCCGTCGCAGTGGGGACGCAGCGCCGCCGCCACCCGCCCGGCCCGTTGCCGCCGCGTCCCCGTAGAGTTAGGGTTGTCAGTTCCATTGCCTTATTATTATATATACGTAGTAGAAAAGACACCTCAACAATTTTTTGTAGCAAAAGTTACATTGCAGATTTCATTTATTTGCGTTATTGTGGTACAATAATTCTTTATATAGTTGTTTCCTTACATTAGTCACATTTCATAACATGGAAATAAAAAAGAAAAACAATTTATAAAGTAATAAAAAATGAATGTAAAAATTTTACAAAAATTGGGTACCTGCAACACAGGCTAAAGTGCATACACTCTAGTTTACCTTATGTCAGGTGCTTGCCGCAACATTAGACGTTTGTGTGCTAAATTTTATTTCAAAAATATAGCTTCATGTGCACTGAGATACTATTCAAACAAAACTCCAGAAATAGAAGATTTTATTATCTATGAAAACACAGTCATCGCCGCTAACCCAACGAGGTCACCAAGTCGCACGCCATTTTTTGTTTAAATGATATCTAATACTATGATGATCTAATACCCACACGAGTAGGTCTCTATCTATCTATCTATATCATCACGCCAGCTCCCTCGCGGGGTAGGCAGAGAGTACAGAGTTCCAACAGGTTCTTTCCTTACATACCTCTCTGGCTTCCTCCACTCTCATAGTTCGTCTCATACACACTCGCCGGTTACGGAAACTCTTGACTTGCCCTTCAGCTAAGACACGGTCTATTTGGTCATGGTAAGATAGTCTAGGTCTTCCCCGGCACCTACATCCTTCCACTTTCGTATTGTATATCTGTTTTGTCATTCTTTCTTCTGGCATCCTTTCTATATGCCCGAACCAACGGAGCATACCCTTTCTCATCTTTACACCGATACTATCTTTCATACCTACTCGCTTTCTTACTACGCTGTTGCGAATACGGTCGGTCAGCGTGACTCCGCACATCTTCCGCAGAGATCGCATTTCGACCGCATTGATCCTGCTTTCGTTCTCCTTCTTACATACCCAACTCTCACTGCCATATAACAGCGTTGGGACAAGCACTCCGTTATGCATGGCCAGCTGCGCCTTTTGGCTTAAGTGCCGGCTCCCAAGTAGCCTTCCCATCGCACCATTCACTCTATTACCTGCATTCACTCTACTCTCTATATCAGCGGTGTATTTCCCATCCTTACTGAAGGCGCATCCAAGATATACAAACTCATTCACTTGCTCCAGCACATCGTTACCAACCACAATCCTTGCATTCGTTCTGGTTTCTTCCCGTTCAAAAACCATAATTTTGGTTTTCTTCACATTCAAATGTAAGCCATTGTTCATGCAGTCGTCTCTCATAACTGTGACTAGTGTTTGCAGATCAGTGGCTGTTGACGCTATCAAAACCGCGTCATCTGCATACAATAGGTGGTTTATCACTAGCTCACCCATTTTTACCCCTTCAGTCATCGCACACAGTCTTTGAAGACTTTTATCCAGATACACTATAAACAGTCTAGCGGACAACACGCAACCCTGCTTGACGCCGATTTTAACGTCAAACCAAGGTGACATGTTACCACCCACCCGTACGCATGCCTTGCTGTCCACGTAGGTGGACTGGACGGCTCGCAACAGGGTGCCGTTTATACCATACTCTGGCAAAATGTCCCAAAGTCTCTTTCGCACGACTCTATCAAACGCCTTCTCCAGGTCCACAAAACCGCAGAAAACCTTCCGGCCTACTGCCAGATGCTTTTCTACGATGTTGCGGAGGGAGAAAACTTGATCCGAACATCCTCTTCCAGACCTGAAACCTCCCTGTGCCTCACACAACACTCCATCGGACTTCCCTCGCATTCTCCGTTCAATAATTTTACCATACACCTTAGCTGCCAAGCTGATCAAACTGATAGCCCTGTAATTGGCGCAGTCATATTGTGAGCCCTTGCCTTTATACAAGGGTACTATGACTGCGCGGCGCCAATCTGTAGGGACTCTACCGGTCTTCCAGCAAAGATTTGCGAGGACCCAAAAAGCGTCTCGGACGCAAGTTCCACCATATTTAATCATCTCGGCAGATATCATGTCTATTCCCGTAGCTTTACCATTTTTCATACTTCGTATCGCCCATTCAACTTCTTCCATAGTGATGTCCTATGTGGATTCTGGTGACGCAAACTCGCCTCTGGGCTCATCTGTGGCACCAGCATCCGGGGCATTATCATACATTTCTCCAAAGTATTCACTCCACCGGTTTAGCACAGCTTGTGTGTCTGCAAGAATGTCACCATCCTTAGATTTTATCTTTTCCATTCTGGAGCCTGACGAATCACCTCGAGCCTTTCTCACCTTGCTCCAAAAGAGTTTGGTGTTATTCTCGAAGTTCTTCGTCAGCCTCTCCTTCTCAATCACACTAGCTCTTTCACGCTTTTCTTTCACTAAGGTTTTGGTGGCATTCTTGCATTGTCGGTATATTTCTTTCTTCATCTCCGTCATACTGTCATTTAGATTCAAAGAAGAGACATAGTTCTGCCACGCTTTCTTCTTACTTTCTACAGAGCTTTTTAACTCTGTGTCCCACCATGCATCCCCTTTTGCTATGCTATGCTTCTTTGAGCAGCCACATACTTCTTTCGCTGATTCTACCAAACTCTCTTTCAGACAATTCCAGCATTCATCTATGTTTGAGTCCGAAGAACCAGCTGTCAAAAGCTTGTCCCGGACTCTGTCTTCATACGTTCTCCTCACGCTCTCATCTTGCAACGAGTTTATTATCTATGAAAACACAATCATCGCCGCTAACCCAACGAGATCATCAAGTCGCACGCCATTTTTTGTTTAAATGATATCTAATACTATGATGATCTAATACCCATACGAGTAGGTCACTATTTATTATTATAGGTGACGGTAAATTTTGTTCAAGTTTACTCTATCCAATGCATATACTAATTAAAGACTATGTTACACACATATAGTGCACGTTTCATCGCTAAAAAAAGCCGAAAGGAAATAATTAATAAATCAATAATTTTGGTAATAAAATAACCAACACAACGCCTATATTCTTAAAACGGTGGTTTACAACCTACTTGTAAAATTAACCAAATTAACAATTACACAAATTAATTGATTGTTCAGGAATCTTGATACAAATTTGACATAACACTAAGCGTTTTAACATTAGCAAAGCTAATGAAGGATATCATGATATCTTATAATACACCTCATGCGTTACAATAATTTTGTATATACGAAAAATGTGCATCGCCCAGTATTTCTTAGAAGCAGCAACCATGTGAGTTCGGCATGGTTTCAATGCGCGTTCTTCCTACGTCTTCGACTGACACCCAACTAATGTCTGTCTAGTGACAGAAACATGTAGTAATATAAAAACATTGATATTAGAGTTAATTTGTCGGACGATTTAGCGCAGTGATTAAGAGCTTAAGCCGCTCCGCCCACTGTCTTATAGTCGCGGGTTCGATTCCCGCACGGGACAAATCTTTGTGTGATCCATAAGTATCTGTTCCGGTCTGGGTATTTGTGTATGTGAATGTTCATGTTTGTAAACGCACCCACGACACAAGAAATAATCCTAGTGTGGGGCTACGTTTTAAAAAAAAAAAAACATTTTCAAATTTAATTTGCACCTGAATGGACGGCACTTAGTTAATTTATTTATAAAATATAGTACTGTTATTATATAACGGAAACTATCGTACCGCTGTAGTAACGCAGTATTCTTAGAAATATCGGAGCTTAACACCCGTACCGATAATCAAGTCATAGTAAACACTTGAGTATAAGTGATTACTTTGATCACTTTTTCCATGGTTGAGAAATTGTCAAATGTTAGAATTTTAAGCCAAGTAATAGTCACTATTTTCTTAACTTAAGCAATGAGCATTATAGCATAGTACCCACCTGTGCACCTTTTCTACTTCTTCATTAATAAACAAAACGTTGGACAAAACATTACCAGTCCAAAAGATTCTGAAGTACCTAGGGAACTGGTTAAGCAGCTAGGTAGTTTCTTAAGTCTAAATAGGCACTTGTCTATAGATACGGTTGAAAGTTGGGTTCGGCTAGATTGGTGAGGGTTTGTGGTATTTCCATTTTAGAGGGTTTACGTATTTTGAAAAGCATGTCAAGCAATTCCGCTCATAAGATCAGATACCAACTTCACTTATGAGATCTAAAAGCCCCTTGCCCGCACGTTAGTATCATGCCTGACCTACGATACCTAGACAGACAACCAGACACGTTTTGTATATTTGTATTGATCATCGTTATACCTATTATCTGTACAAATAATATTTCGTTGTTATGTGTAGATAGGAACATAGTTACAGCTGTTATTAACACAAATCAATAACAATATTTCGTACAAAAATTAAGTAATCATTACCGCAGAAGCTTTGGACTAATCGCGCCGCCAAGTTTATACACCGTCACGCCTATATTCCCCAAGCGGAGGTGGCAGAGGTGTACTGAGTACACCCACTTTTCGCCGACGATGTTAGGTCCCATCTAATATGGGCCGAGCCTATTGCCATATACCGGACACAATTCCTGACTCCGGACTCATACTGGGAATTTTTGGTTAGAAAAACTACGTTGTCCCCGTGATCACAAAGCGATGCGCTTTGCCACTAGACTAACGAGGCAATCAAGCTTGTAATGCCAAACTTATTAAATTGAAAAGTGTTTCTATTCATCCAATCGGCAGCAATAGCTATTTGTGCTATTCTAGTACGGCAAAGGTCAGATGTTGCAACCTGGCCACACATAAACAACAGTTTGCATAATAAGGCAGCAAGAAATTGCTCTATTCAAAGTGTTAGTTATGACTTGTTTTTCAGTTGTGAATTGCAGAGGTATCGTCCCTTGAATTGTAATAATTTATCGACTTTTTCGGAAAACATCGTGAAGAAACATCTATGGCCGAGATAATCTAAAAAAATGGGCAAGTGCGATTAAGACTCTTGCTGTAAGGGTTCCGTTAAAGTGCCACTAGATTTTGCTATTTTATAAATTTCCCCAGTGAACGCGTGGTTCTACCGCTTAGTCCGATCGATCGGACCACGTGAACTTTTTTTTCCTATTGGTCAGAGTTCCTATTCATCGGACTAAGGGATCACGAATATTCATAGTCCAATTGATCAGACTAAAGGGAAATTTCAGTACTCATGGTTCGACTCACCGGACCAAGAGTAATTGACACTTAAAATCAGACCGAGAAAGAATAATAAGTAAAAAGTTCTGATAATAAAATTGCTTCCAATTCCTTAGTTAAGTTTATTGTACGATCAAGTTTATTGTACCTATCGATCTAATTACGACCATCCCATTACAGGAGTTTGAAACATCAAACTGCTGTAATGGCACATCGTCGTCGTCACTTTTCTAATAGAAACCAGAGAAAAAAACGGATCTAAAATGACAATAGTTCTCAGTCGGATTCTTTAATCGAACCAATAGGAATAGAAAGTTCACTTGCTACGATCGATAGGACCATGTGTTCTAAAAAACCTATAGTCCTCACAGTCCCATTCTTTTATTGGACCAAAAGGAAAGAAAAGTGCTCGTGGTCCGATAGCTCGAATAAGCAGTCAGACTACGCGGTCACAGGATAAAATTCGAGGATAAATTTAATTGTATGACACATATTAACAATCTTCGAATTTAGTTCCCTTACCTGTACCGTGAAACCTTGCCAAATGTCGTGATTAGGTCAACGCAAAATGTCCTGAAAGTTTTAATGCGTGAGTTAAATGACCGTATCTTTTAATTTACACCGCCAACGTACCGTAAAATTTAGTATTTGATAAAATTTCGAATTGATACCTGTACCCTTTTTGAGCAAAAGGATATTCATTGTAAGATAGTGGCAAGTGATCCGATTTTACTGACTAAGGTACCGAACAATGGATCTGTGAGGGATGAATATCTGTGGATAGCTACCTGTGAAATTATATAGTACCTATAGATTTACGAAGCACCGTCACACCTATATTCCACAAGCGGCAGTGGCAGAGGTATACTGCGTACTTCCACTTTTTGTCGACAATCTTAGATCCTAAGTAACAGGGGGCGAGCCTATTGCCATACACAATATAGGTACAATTCGAGACTCCGAACTGATACTAGAAATTTATCGATACAAAAACAACATTTGATCGACTTAGAATTTGAACTCAGTACCTCGTGATCGCAAAACGCATTATTTCCGACTAGACCAACGCGGCAGTTGTATAGTTTTCTAAGGCCCACTTTCACGATCCAAGGTTAGCGTTACCATTGACTAACTCGAGGTTATAACGATAAATTGACTTTAACTTAACGTTATTATCTAGCTCTATCTATCTGTATCATCACGCCAGATCTCTTGCGGGGTAGGCAGAGTACAGAGTTTCAACAGGTTCTTCCCTTACATCATTCTTATGTAGTGTTTTAAATAATAATTATGATATTATTTGTATTACAGAGTCGTAGCTTAGTGATTCCTTTTATAGCTCGGAATATTTCGATAGTCGATACGACGTATTCAGATGTGACCGCGACCGGGTGTCAAGCGGGTGTAGTCTTGGTGGTGGAGCAATACTAGCGGTGCGTCGGGAACTGAATGCCTGCACCAGCGCTGCTTGGGGCGCGCCGCCACCAGCCGATGAGTTATGGGTTAGCATACCACTCGGTGGTCGCGGCGCGTCTTCCCCTTGTGGCTCTTTGGACCGGCGGAGTGGGTCATATCTAATTGTTGTTTGTACGTATATACCTCATCGCCCGCACCACGAGTCTGTTCTTTCATCTGTTTATGATCGGGTTACTGATATAATCCATGCAAATCCCCTTGACACTTTCCTTGTTTTAGGTGACTTTAATGTAACACATGGGACTTGGAAATTCGATGACGTTTCTTCCAGCATGGTAATACAGCCAAGTAATGATTTATTATCCTCACTGACGTCAGATTTCATGAATCTTGCACAACTGTATCAATATAACACAGAACTTAATTTCAATAATAGACTCAGTTCAGTACCATACCCTTACAAATTCAATCATGATCAAACCCTCTTGTATTCGAAGACCCTCATTATAAAGCCATCGATATTTATTTACAACTTATTGTGCCTGCCACTTTAAAAAATAAATTAACACACAGAAAAAACTTTTATAAAGGTGATTTTCATTCAATCAGTAAAGCACTCAGCTCGCACAACTGGGATGCGACTTTCTTAAATTTAGACGTTGAATCTGGGGCTACTTTATTTTATGACATATTGAATAATCTTATAGATGAGTATGTACCCACGCGCCCAACATCCTGCTGTAGCTCCAAATACCCCCCTTGGTATACTCGACTACTTATAAAGTTATGCAAAGAAAAACGCAAATATCACACCAAATGATGTTATAGTCCAGGAAGAAAATGTTATAAAAGAAAATGTTATAGTCCAGGTGAAAAACTTACCATAGCCAGGTGGCTATGGTAAGTTTTTCACCTGGACTATAACATTTTCTCCCTCCTAAGGTCAAGGCTAAAAAAAATGGAAAGGGAATGTTATCATAATTTTATCACTTTATCCGAAAATAAAATACTAGAGAACCCTAATTACTTTTGGTCGTATGTCAAATCAAAAAATATATCTAGTTCAATGCCCCAAACCTTAATCTACGATGGAGAAACCTTCTCCGATGGACAATCCATCTGTGAAACATTTAACAAATACTTCCACTCGGTATATATTCAATGTAACCCGCAGCATAACGCAGTTAGTAACAGTTCTCATACAATTATGGATATTGAATTGGCCTTTCACTTTCTTCAAAGGCCCGGGACAGTATCCCGCTGTTGCCGACCCAACTTCGTCGACCCTGCGTGGGTAAAAAGAAGAGACACGTTCACTTCTATACTTCTTTATTTTCCTCAGCACAATACAAGTCCGCAACTCGACTACAAATTTCATCAAATCACCGGCTTACTTAGCTACCCCGAGACTATACCGAGCAGAGAGCCGCGCACTCGGTCCTTTGGGAACACACAATTTTTACTACGACTGCGCGACATTATTTCCCATTCCCAGTCAGTCAGGGTATAATCTCGGGTAAACTTTACATTTCTACATTCACGGTGACATTCTTTGTATAAAAACATAAAAATATAAATAACTCTAGACACATATGTTGTATAATCGCCAAATGAGTGCGAATAACATTACCACTGTGCCCAATTTCCACTCGATAATTGTAACTTATTCCTAAATCTTATAAGCTACGGGGCGGATTCTTATCACCTATTATACATATAAACTAATCCTATCGCAATTACATAATCATGATTCAATTCCTATGGTAACATCGCGGACACGTCAAGTTATATACGCAGGTCATAAAAGAATCTATTCGGTCCTGTCGCCGACATTCTCCCCCTCGTGCACAGCACCATCATCCGCTGGAGGCGACTCACTTGCTTCGATAACTACCAGTCTTGATTTTGGCCGGCGCATTACTCCTCCGGCAGTTTCCATGTCCGCCACCCGGACATGACCGTCTGGACCAGGATATATCCGCTTGACGATGCCGCGCGGCCAGCTGCCGCGGGGCATCGTCAATTATGACCACGTCGCCAACGCGCAGCTTCCGAGCTTCCTTTATTCCTTGCAGACGGCGCGGCAGCAGCGAAGGCAGGTACTCCCGTACCCATCTATTCCAGAAATGGTCGGCCAGGCGCTGAGCCGTCTTCCATGTGTGCGGGCTTACCAAATCTCTGTCCGAGAGGATTCCAATACTGGTGGTGCCGCTCGATCTTCCAATCAGAAAATGGTTGGGGGTAAGAGCTTCGCCGTCGACGCATTCTACGTCGGTCAACGGCTGGGAATTCACTACATGCTCCGTTTCCAGCAATAGTGTATGAAGCACCTCTTCTCTCGGATACCTCTCCCGTAGAGTTACTTCAAGCGCCGTCTTAATAGATCTCACCAGGCGCTCCCAGGCTCCACCCATGTTGGGTGCGCCGGGCGGAATAAACTTCCATCGCATGTTCAGTTGATCGGTTACGGTTTCCATATTAGCTCTCATTTCCTCTACGGCCTCTTTCAGTTCCTTATTGGCTCCGACAAAGTTAGTCCCGTTATCGCTAAACATAGTGCGTGGTGTGCCTCGTCTGGCGGAGAATCTTCGCAGGGCCAGGATCATTGAATCGGTAGATAATGAGGGCACCAGCTCTATATGGACTGCCCTTATTGTCAAACATGTAAATAGGGCTCCCCATCTTTTCTCATGGCGTCGTCCAACTGTCACTGTCATGGGTCCAAAGTAATCCACCGCTGTGCAGTCGAATGGTGGCGCTCCATGTCGTAGACGTTCAATGGGCAGGTTACCAGGCGGTGCGTTTGTCGGTTTGGATCGGTATACCCGGCACCACTGGCACTTGCTGGCTACGGATCGTAATACAGCGCGTAGTCCTAGCATACAGTACTTTTGCCTGATTTCATTGATGGCAGTCGCGTGATTTCCATGATTGTAGCGTCGATGAAAATGTTCAATGAGCAGTCTTCCTATTCGATGACGGCCAGACAATACTGTTGGTCTTTTAAAGCCATCATTCACTCCCTGCGCAGCGTCTATCCTCCCTCGGACTTTCAAGATATCCTCTTCAATTGTCACGTCTAGCTTTCTTTAACGCACTGCTCTTTTGCAGTAGCTCTTTCTTACGCAATCTCCGCAACTCTTCCGCGAAAGATTCCCTTTGGCTGCGTAGGACTAACAATTTCTCTGCCCGTTCCAACAAATGCTTCTCTAGTGGGAGGTAACGCTTGCAGGTTACTTGCGTACATGGTTTCTTCTCACCAATATTAGGCTGTCTTTTTGTGGTCTTACGCCAGTTGGGGTCTAGACTCCTTTTATACGCGTTAACCCTTTTATACGCGTTAACTGGCCGCGTGGTTCCCGGCTTAGAATAGGACCAACCCATCTCATCCCATCGGGTGTCGTACAAGGCGACTAAGGGAAAACTAGGGAATGGGCAGCAGCGTTCCCTTAACACTTCTACCATAAAAAACTGCGCTCGCCAACCCGCCTGCCAAGCGTGGCGAGTATGGCAAACCCCCCCAATTTATTTATTTAAATGGAAGAAAAGGATAAAACCAGGCCCCTAGTCCCCGGCGGTCCTGTTCGTCCTGGCCACGGTAGCAGCTATGGTAACGACAGGACAAGGGGTGCTAAGAATCTCCGGCAGAGATTCGGCTACCACCAACTACGAAAATTGGCCCTGGTGACGTACAACGCACGCACGTTAAGGACAGATGAGAAGCTTGTTGAGCTGGAAGAAGAGATAAACAAGTTGCGGTGGAATATTGTTGGTTTATCGGAGGTCCGAAGAAAGGGCGAGGACACGATAACCTTAAAATCCGGCAACTTGTTTTACTACCGGGAGGGCGAACAGCAGTCCCAAGGTGGTGTCGGATTTATCGTCCACAAGTCACTCATAGACAACGTTGTGTCCATCACTAGTGTGTCGAGCAGGGTAGCGTACCTGATACTCAGAATATCCAAAAGATATTCGCTAAAGGTCATACAGGTCTACGCACCGACCTCGGCATACTCAGATGATGACGTCGAAGTTATGTATGAGGACATTAGTAGAGCCATACATACTTCCAAAGCACACTTTACAGTGGTTATGGGTGACTTCAATGCGCGGCTGGGCAAACAGGGCGATGATGAATTGAGAGTGGGGCAATTTGGATATGGGCAACGCAACCCCAGGGGTCAGAGGCTGGCCGAATATCTGGAGAAGGAGGGACTCCTTATGATGAACTCTTTCTTCCGGAAGCCGCCTCATAGGAAATGGACCTGGATGAGCCCTGATGGTTCCACAAAAAATGAGATAGACTTCATCATGAGCACCAAGCGACAAATATTTAATGATGTCTCCGTGATTCACAGGGTAAAAACCGGCAGTGATCACCGAATGGTCAGAGGCACATTAAATATTAATGTCAAAATGGAAAGATCGCGTCTGATGAAGTCTACGCTCCGACCTTCTAATGCACATATCCAAAACCCCGAGAACTTTCAACTCGAATTGTCAAACCGCTTCGAATTGCTAGACAGCAGCGCATCATTGGACGAAATCAACAATAGGTTGGTAGAGACTGTCCATACGGTCGGTTCCAAGCATTTTAAGCCCCACCGTAAAAATAGGCCTCAAAAACTATCCAACTACACCCAAAACCTTATGGCTGAGCGACGTACCATGACACTCCAAACCTCCGATGATGCTAAGTCCTATAGGCAGCTCAATGGACAGATATTGAAGTCCTTGCGACACGATTTACGGTCCTTCAATACAAAACGTATTGAGGAGACCATAGAGCAGAACAAGGGCTCCAAAGTGTTTGCAAGAGACGCGTCTATTGGGCAAAGCCAGTTGACGAAGCTGAAGATGGAGGACGGAAACGTAACGTCGAATAGGTCGGAGGTGCTCAGGGAGATAGAGAGGTTCTATGGGCAGTTGTATACCTCAGTAGCTGAACCTGTTGTTGACTTGGTAAAAGACCCAAGAGCCAAGCTAACCCGACACTACACTGAAGATATCCCGGACATCAGCCTGTACGAGATTAGGATGGCTCTCAAACAACTTAAAAACAACGAAGCGCCGGGTGAAGACGGAATTACCGCAGAGCTTCTGAAAGCGGGCGGATCGCCGGTACTTAAAGTCCTTCAGAGGCTGTTTAATTCCGTCTTGCTCGAAGGAAAAACGCCGGAAGCGTGGAACAGGGGTGTGGTGGTGCTGTTTTTCAAGAAAGGTGATAACACTTTACTGAAGAATTATAGGCCCATCACACTGCTGAGCCATGTTTATAAGTTGTTTTCGAGAGTCATCACGAATCGTCTCGAACGCAGGCTTGATGACTTCCAGCCTCCCGAACAAGCCGGTTTCCGGAAAGGTTTTAGTACCATAGACCACATACATACGCTGCGGCAGATTATACAGAAGACCGAGGAGTATAATCGGCCACTATGCTTGGCGTTTGTGGACTATGAGAAAGCCTTCGATTCGATCGAGACTTGGGCGGTTCTTAGATCTCTCCAGCGATGCCGCATTGACTATCGGTACATTGAAGTGTTGAAGTGTTTGTATAATAACGCCACCATGACAGTCCGAGTACAGGGGCAGCGCACGAAGGCGATCCCCATAAAAAGAGGAGTAAGGCAGGGAGACGTCATTTCTCCGAAACTGTTTACGGCCACCTTAGAGGACGCCTTCAAGCTCTTGGAATGGCAAGGACTTGGCATCAACATCAATGGCGAATACATCACTCACCTTCGATTTGCCGACGACATTGTGGTCGTGGCGGAGTCGCTGGAAGATCTAGGACGAATGCTCGGTGACCTCAACAGAGTATCTCAACAAGTGGGTCTTAAAATGAACATGGACAAAACGAAAATAATGTCTAAAGTCCATGTCGTACCCACCGCACTCACCGTTGGGAACTCTACTCTTGAAGTTGTCGACGAATACATTTACCTGGGACAGGTAGTCCGGTTAGGTAAGTCCAACTTTGAGAGAGAGGTCAATCGACGAATCCAACTCGGCTGGGCAGCGTTCGGGAAACTGCGCAACATCTTCTCATCCAAAATACCTCAGTGCCTTAAGACTAAAGTTTTTAGTCAATGTGTGTTACCAGTGATGATATATGGATCAGAGACGTGGTCTCTTACAATAGGTCTCATAAAAAAGCTCAGAGTTGCTCAGCGAGCTATGGAGAGAGCTATGCTCGGCGTTTCTCTACGCGATCGACTCAGGAATGAGGAGATTCGTAGAAGAACCAAGGCCACCGACATAGCCGTTAAGATTAGCAAGCTGAAGTGGCAATGGGCGGGCCACATAGCGCGTAGATCGGACGGGCGTTGGGGCAGAAAGATTCTAGAGTGGAGACCACGTATTGGCAAGCGCAGTGTGGGACGACCGCCTGCCAGATGGACCGACGATCTTGTGAAAATCGCAGGAAGTCGTTGGATGCAGGTGGCATCGGACCGGTTACGCTGGAAAGCGATTGGGGAGGCCTATGTTCAGCAGTGGACAAGTGTAGGCTGAGATGATGATGATGATCACACTGCTGAGCCATGTTTATAAGTTGTTTTCGAGAGTCATCACGAATCGTCTCGAACGCAGGCTTGATGACTTCCAGCCTCCCGAACAAGCCGGTTTCCGGAAAGGCTTTAGTACCATAGACCACATACATACGCTGCGGCACATTATACAGAAGACCGAGGAGTATAATCGGCCACTATGCTTGGCGTTTGTGGACTATGAGAAAGCCTTCGATTCGATCGAGACTTGGGCGGTTCTTAGATCTCTCCAGCGATGCCGCATTGACTATCGGTACATTGAAGTGTTGAAGTGTTTGTATAATAACGCCACCATGTCAGTCCGAGTACAGGGGCAGCGCACGAAGGCGATCCCCATAAAAAGAGGAGTAAGGCAGGGAGACGTCATTTCTCCGAAACTGTATACGGCCACCTTAGAGGACGCCTTCAAGCTCTTGGAATGGCAAGGACTTGGCATCAACATCAATGGCGAATACATCACTCACCTGCGACTTGCCGACGACATTGTGATCGTGGCGGAGTCGCTGGAAGATCTAGGACGAATGCTCGGTGACCTCAACAGAGTATCTCAACAAGTGGGTCTTAAAATGAACATGGACAAAACGAAAATAATGTCTAAAGTCCATGTCGTACCCACCGCACTCACCGTTGGGAACTCTACTCTTGAAGTTGTCGACGAATACATTTACCTGGGACAGGTAGTCCGGTTAGGTAAGTCCAACTTTGAGAGAGAGGTCAATCGACGAATCCAACTCGGCTGGGCAGCGTTCGGGAAACTGCGCAACATCTTCTCATCCAAAATACCTCAGTGCCTTAAGACTAAAGTTTTTAGTCAATGTGTGTTACCAGTGATGATATATGGATCAGAGACGTGGTCTCTTACAATAGGTCTCATAAAAAAGCTCAGAGTTGCTCAGCGAGCTATGGAGAGAGCTATGCTCGGCGTTT
The DNA here is from genome assembly GCA_905147815.2 of Phalera bucephala. Lineage (NCBI taxonomy): Eukaryota > Metazoa > Arthropoda > Insecta > Lepidoptera > Notodontidae > Phalera > Phalera bucephala. The sequence goes on from LR990615.1 coordinate 15,674,052, forward strand.
CTCTACGCGATCGACTCAGGAATGAGGAGATTCGTAGAAGAACCAAGGTCACCGACATAGCCGTTAAGATTAGCAAGCTGAAGTGGCAATGGGCGGGCCACATAGCGCGTAGATCGGACGGGCGTTGGGGCAGAAAGATTCTAGAGTGGAGACCACGTATTGACAAGCGCAGCGTGGGACGACCGCCTGCCAGATGGACCGACGATCTTGTGAAAATCGCAGGAAGTCGTTGGATGCAGGTGGCATCGGACCGGTTACGCTGGAAAGCGATTGGGGAGGCCTATTATGTTCAGCAGTGGACAAGTATAGGCTGAGATGATGATGATGATGATGAACCCTCTCTTTGGGCTTGCACAACTCCACGAATTGCAACACCCTTGCTGTTGCTCGCAGCAGTCTCACCCAGCTGGAATGGTTCTCCGGGCTCGGCGTGACTTCAGCGTCGATCTCCGAAATCTTTCCGGTAAATTCGGGGTCTTTTTCTTCGCCTGTTGGGACTGCTTTCACAGTTTTCGCCCGAGGCCAACAGTTCTCGGGCAGGTACAGAAACGAAGGACCCACGATACATCTGTGCTCCGAGCTAAAGCTGCTTGGAATTCCTCTCGTGGCGTCGTCCGCTTGGTTCTCAGAGGTCAGAACCCATCGCCACTGCTGGGGCCTCGTTTTATCCTCAATTTCGGCTATGCGGTGAGCCACGAATGCTTTAAACGTCCTTGGATCAGTTTTAATCCATGCCAGCATTGTAGTCGAATCTGTCCAGTACGTAGTTGCCTTCACTTCGAGGTCCATCTCTTGTTTGATGGTGTGCGCTAATCTAGCGGCAAGCAACGCCGCCTGAAGCTCTAGTCGTGGGATGGACAAAAGCTTTAAAGGCGCGACTCTGGCTCTCCCGGCGATTATCATGACGCTGACATCTCCTGTTTGGTTCGTGGATCTCTAGTACGCGACGGCTGAATAGGCAGATTCGCTGGCGTCCGAGAACACGTGTAGCTCCCCCTCGGTGTTGTAATGGGCTATGCATCTCGGTATTCGTATTTCTTTCAGGAGTCGCAACGAGTTCATGTATACTCGTCACTCCTGTTCTTCAGCCGGAGCAATCTCGTCGTCCCATCCAACGCCGCTCCTCCATATATTCTGTAGTAACTTCTTTCCTTGTATAAAAACCGGTGATATCAATCCCATAGGATCGAAGGTTGACATCACTGCGCTCGTTATTTGCCTCTTTGTTGGCGTTGCGTAACCAGCTCTAACCTCTTCCGGCGTGTTCCTCAACTCGTTGTTAAAGCCTAATGCTTCCTCATTAGTCAACCACTTCATGCCCAGACTTTTCTCCTCCTTTTTCACGATGGCGACTTCATCTCTCTTAACGGTGGCTTCAGGATCGAGACTCCTCAGAATGGATGGTTCGTTGGATGACCATCCTCGTAATTCAAATCCTGCTCGCCTATGTATCATGTCGACTTGTGTCGCAACCCTTTTGGCCTCCTCTTCATCCCTGAAGCTCTGAAGGTAGTCGTCCATATAATGATTGTTAACGCCGGCTTTGACGGCTTCAGGATATTCATTTTGCATGTCCTCGGCGTTCTTGTTTTTTATGTATATGGCCGTACACGGGGAAGACGTGGCACCGAACGTTACTGATGTCATTCGATACTCCTTGTACTCCTCTGTTCTGCGTTCCCGCCATAAGAACCGAAGGCAATCTCTGTCTTCTTTTATTATTTTGATCTGTAGGAACATCTCTTTTATATCCGCCGCTATAGCCACTGGGTCCCTCGCGAAAACGAAGCAAGACTCCGAATAGCGATTGAAGAAGATCTGGACCTGGCAACAACATATCGTTCAGGCTTTTGCCGTCTGTTTTAGCCGCGGCGTCGAAGACTACGCGAAGTTTTTTCTTTTGTGGATGCACGACAGAAAAATGTGGTAAGTACCATTTCCTTGGCCCTACCTTCTCTGGTACCTCTTCTGCATATCCACTCGCTAGCAAGTTGGAGATTTGAAGCGAATTCTCCTTCTCCAGGTCGGCATTCCTTTCCAGCTTCTTTTCCAACGTGATCAATCATCTCTCTGCCGTCTGGAGGCTATCAGGCATCCTCTCTGCCTTATCCTTCCATAATAAACCAACTTCAAATCTGCCGCTTTCTAAGCGCCTGCTGGTCGCCGCAAGGATTTGAAGGGCCTTCTCGGCAACGTCTGTGCTGGGACGCTTCGATGCTACTCCAAGGGCTTCTATGGAGAAATGATCTCTAATCATCCGGTCCAGGTTCTCTTCTTCTTCTGTTTGTTGTCTGGTAATGTGCAGGCATTGGCCGACGAAGTTGACTGGTCTCACTCCGCAACCGTGCAACACCCAACCGAGCGATGTTAACGAAGCCACCGGCTGTCCCGCTTTCCCTTGCTTTATGGACCTGGTGATAATCAGTTCCCAATTGTCTTGGCCTATGAGTAGCTTCGGAGATTCTTCCTCGTAGCACAACTGATGAGCTATGTCGGCGAGATGTGGGTATTTAGCTACACATACCTCGCTCACTCGCTGCGGCGCCAAGTAAAAGTTCTCCACCGTCCTAATTTCCTTGATTCTCATGCGCTTTGGGTGGTGAAGTCCTTTTATATTTAATTGCACTTTCTTAGACCTTGAATTCACTAGTGTCTTTCCTCCGACCATTTCGATGGCCAATGTATCTTCCGGACCGTCGGCTGTTCCGCGACTTTGTCGTCTAATAAGGACACCGTCGAACCTTCGTCTAATAGCGCGAGTATCTTAATGGAACGCTTAGGGCTGAACAACTCCACTGGCACTATTTTGAGGTAAGCTTTGCGCCTCTTCCGCTGGGCCATCACGTTTGTTGTGATCTCATTTTCGGGCACCTCGGGCTGTGATTGTACGTCAGCCTTCGGCGCGTCTGCATGGAGTAGCCTATGATGCCATCGTTTGCAAACTCCACAGCCGCTTCTTCTGCACGTCTCATTGCGATGCTTATATCGCAGACACTTGAAACAAACACGATTCTTCTTCGCCAAATTCCACCGCTCTTCCACAGAGGCTTTTAAAAACTTGCTGCAGTCATTCAGGTAATGTTTTCCCTCGCACTCCGGACAGACGATTCTTTCCTCTCTGGGTGTAAATTTCTTGAATTCTTCTCTGACAGTGTGTGCAGAGTGCCTGCTAGTCATCCTTCTGCCCTTTTCCAGGCTTTCCGGGATGGCGAAGGCGCCGCATCTGTCCGCTTCTTGGTTAAGAAAGTTGGATATGCTTACTATTTCAGGCGATGATCCATCCATTTCGGCGGCGTAATCGTACCACCGGTATCTAATCACCGATGGTAACTTGTCTACCACAAGCTTCACTATCTCCGGTGAATACAAATATTGTGGTTTTCCAAGTCCTTTAATCGCGGCGACGCTATTGTTTATTTGGTTCGCGAACACGCACACTTCCCTTGCACTGTCCGATAACTTCGGTAAATTTCTAATCCTCTCTAACTCACATAGTACCAAAGAGTCCGGTCGACCGAAGCGTCGCCTGAGGGCGTCCATAACTTCACTAGGAGAACAGTCTGAATACAGCAGGCTCTTAATGGCTTCCCGCGCCGCTCCCTTCACTACCCTCCTTATTCTGGCTATGTTTTGCACTTTGTTAAACATAGCTGCAGTGTCTTTGTTACGGTCTTAAATGCCATCCATTCCGACGTATTTCCATCAAAGCAGGGAAGCTCATGCATGTATTTCGGCGGTTGATGCTGTGCATTCAATGCTCTGACCATTTCTTGAGCGAACACCGCAATATCATTTTTCTTATTGGAATCTTCTCCTGATTTCTTATTGGCTTCCGTTTCCAATACCACTTCCTCTCGCACCGTAGTCTGAACCCAGTCTTGGACATGAGTGGCACGGTCTTCCGGTTCTGGATCCTCGTCGGAGCTTGTGGCTTCGTCTGCCTGGAGGCGTTCCAATCGTTACGAGTGATGCCGCTGCCTTGGCTTGTTCGTATTCCAATCGCGCAAGCTCCTCCTTTGCCTCAAGCTCTCTCTTCTTCGACCGTGTAGATCTCACAGAAGGCGCGCGCGGAGGTCCCAGGGGCACAATCGTCATATTGGAACCCCATCCTGCTCCAGTCTTTCGCTGCGACCCATCATCCTGCGTCACGGCTTTTACCTGCTCGTGTTTGCTCACTTTTGGTGCAGCTGTGCTTGTGGTCGTAGCCTCCGTCGTCTCGGTAGCCGATGTCGTCTCAGTAGACTGCGTCGTTTGAGTTGATTCCGTAGTACATGTTGTTTCAGATGCTTCAGTACTCATCGTAGGCGCGGTCGAAGCGGTGGCGCTAACCGACGATTCTTCATTGGCACTGTTCGTAGCCCGTTGGGGCGCCCCCTTATTTGATCGCGTTACTGGCATCCTTCTCACTCGCGAACTCTTCCTTCACCGATCCGTCTGCCGAAGGACCACTTGAATTGGCCTTTCACTTTCTTCAAAGGCCCGGGACAGTATCCCGCTGTTGCCGACCCAATTTCGTCGACCCTGCGTGGGTGAAAAGAAGAGACACGTTCACTTCTATACTCCTTTATTTTCCTCAGCACAATACAAGTCTTGATTCCGCAACTCGACTACAAATTTCATCAAATCACCGGCTTACTTAGCTACCCCGAGACTATACCGAGCAGAGAGCCGCGCACTTTGGGAACACACAATTTTTACTACGACTGCGCGACATTATTTCCCATTCCCAGTCAGTCAGGGTATAATCTCGGGTAAACTTTACATTTCGACATTCACGGTGACATTCTTTGTATAAAAACATAAAAATATAAATAACTCTAGACACATATGTTGTATAATCGCCAAATCAGTGCGAAAAACATTACCACTGTGCCCAATTTCCACTCGATAATTGTAACTTATTCCTAAATCTTATAAGCTACGGGGCGGATTCTTATCACCTATTATACATATAAACTAATCCTATCGCAATTACATAATCATGATTCAATTCCTATGGTAACATCGCGGACACGTCAAGTTATATACGCAGGTCATAAAAGAATCTATTCGGTCCTGTCGCCGACAGATATAAACAGCATTTATATAAGCGATGACGCCATCCTGAAAGAACTCAAGTACGTCGACACTAGTAAAGGACCTGGTGCTGATGGCATTTCACCTATCTTAATTTTTCGCTGTGCTAAGGAATTATTAAAACCAATCTCTCTCATTTACCAACTTTCACTCAAAACCGGAATATTTCCCAGCATCTGGAAAAAAGCCCTTATCACTCCTATACCTAAAAACAATCAAAAAGAATTAATTACACAATACATGCCCATCTCTAAATTTTGTATTTTCGGTAAAATATTGGAAAAAAATCGTCGCAGCTCAATTATCCTATGCTGCCCGGCATCATATAAGTGAACAACAACACGGCTTCACTAAAGCTAGGGGTGTTGAAACCAATATGGTTACCTTCACCGATTTCCTATTAAATCACATGAACTCTGGTACTCAGGTAGACACAGTGTATACCGACTTTTCCAAAACATTTGACAAAATAAATTTTTGTTTACTCATACAAAAGCTCGTAAACGCTGGTGTACATAATAGTTTATTGAGATGTGATTATTTATTTAAACAAAGAAGAATATTATATACAGTATGTACAATTATATAAAAAAACAGCAAATAATTATTAATAAAAACGGGTGTAAAAAAGGAAAATACCTATTTACATAGGGCCAAATGGTTCCACGCCAAGATGGATAGAATCTTACATACGTAACCGTAGTCAAGCTGTATGTTTGAAGGGTTTTTGCTCAATTTACTTGCCCATATCATCCGGTGTACCACAAGACTCACATCTCGGTCCTTTGTTATTCTCAATCTATATAAACGACATCGGCGATATTCTAGATCATACAAATTTTCTACTTTATGCAGATGATATGAAATTGTATAGACCGGTTACTGGAATAGATGACTGCCATAAAATTCAGACAGATATCTCAGCCCTTGCAAATTACTGTGCCCGTAACCAATTACTTCTGAACACCGATAAATGCTCTGTAATAACTTATACCCGTAAAACTTCCCCTATAATCCATGATTACCCCTTGTGTGGCAATAGGCTAAAACGTGTTAACACTATTCGCGACCTTGGTATTATTATGGATAGTCATCTCTCATTTAATACGCATATCGATACTATAACTAAAAAAGCCTTTCGAAACCTGGGATTTATAAATAGAATCACTAAGCCCTTCCAAAACCATAGAACAATTAAACTCCTCTATTACAGTGTTGTGAGGTCAATCTTGGACTTCGGTAGCGTTGTCTGGAATCCATACTACAAAAAACATATTGCACGTATCGAGAAAGTACAGAAAAAAATTATAAAGATTCTGAACCATCGTAGTAACTACAAGCACGACTCGTATATACATTCTCTCAATCGGTTGAAACTCCTCTCACTTGAAAATAGACGTTCACTATTTGACATTGTTTTTCTATTCAAACTAATGAATAACTTTTTAGATGCTTCGTCGCTCTTGTCCAAGATTAACTTCACATCAGCTGCCCGGCTGCCTCTGCGTCCCTCACGCAAACTTAACATTTTTATACCACCACGATTGCGCAAAAACTATACACTCAATAATTATATGTGCCGTAGTGTTAATACATACAACTCTATATTCTCAGATATAGACATATTCAACAACTCCTTGGTCGGCATCAAAAATAAATTGTTCAAAAATTTTTTCCCTGTAGAATATCACTAATGATTACTTTGTCTTGTTTACTTCTGCTATCCATGTTATGTTGTTTTTTTTATGTTTTTGTTTGTTGTCCTTTACCGATGTACTTTGTCTTCATTTAGAGCTCATTAACTTCATATATTGTGTTACATGTAGGGCACTGTTTGGTCTCATCATCATCATCATCATCATCTCAGCCCATACTTGTCCACTGTTGAACATAGGCCTCCCCAAAGGGGGGATTTGCCATACTCGCCACGCTTGGCAGGCGGGTTGGCGAGCGCAGTTTTTGATCGCAGAAGTGTTAAGAGAACGCTGCTGCCCATTCCCTAGTTTTCCCTTAGTCGCCTTGTACGACACCCGATGGGATGAGATGGGTTGGTCCTATTCTAAGCCGGGAACCACGCGGCTGTTTGGTCTATTGATATCATATGTCTTCTATCCTGTTTATCATTGACTGTTTGTGACTAAATAAATAAAATAAAATAAAAAATAAAAATACCTCTCTGGCTTCCTCCACTCTCATAGCTCGTCGCATACACGCTCGCCCAGTTAAGGAGACTCTTGACTTGTCCTTCAAATAAGACTGTCTATTTGGTCGTAGTAGTCTAGGTCTTCCTCGGTACTTACATCCTTCCACATTCGCATTGTATATCTGTTTTGACATTCTGACTTCTGACATTCTTTCTATATATCTGAACCAACGGAGCATACTCTTTCCCATCTTTACACCGATACTATCTTTTATACCTACTTTCTTACTACGCTGTTGCGAATACGGTCGGTCAGCTTCACTCCGCACATCTTCCGCAGAGCTCGCATTTCCACCGCATTTATCCTACTTTTATTCTCCTTCTTACATACCCAGCTCTCGCTACCATATAACAGCTGCGCCTTTTGGCTTAAGTACCGGCTCCCAAGTAGCTTTCCCATGGCACCATTACTCTGTTCCCTGCACTCACTCTTCTTTCTATGGCAGCGGGGACAGCTTAACGTATTGCCTTGAGTTAGTTAATAGCTAACGCTAACCTTGGTTTGTGCAAGTGGGCCTAAGACGGAAAAATGATATTATCATGTTTTAACCGGTGAGTTGAGCTTGAATGGTATTCCTCTAATACATTGAATGGTATCCCTTAATGGATAATGTATGACGACAGTTTCAGTATAATTGAGAATAATGCCAGGTAAGACTTTTATTTTAATGGAGGAACTTTAGGAGAAAGTTAGAATTAAATTGAGGTTTACATAGATAAAGATATCAATTTTATAACTAACTAAAGCGATAACGGTTCATCAGAGAACGGACATACACATAAATGTATGATGAACTTAGTAAGAACAGTTTCCGTATATTCTTGCGTAGTAACAATAGGTACTTGCATGCATTTTTGTATTTATTATAGACTACTAAATATTACTAGATTTGCTCTTTCTTATAAAGGATATTTCTTTATGTTAACGGATACAAAAAAAAACGCTACTCCTATGTCCTGTTGATAATTTTGTCAGAACAACTACCTAACGTTGATGAAGCATTTGTGCATGCAACATCAACCAATTAATCAATTCAGCTAATTTCAGCAATGGCCTATGTGATGACTCCGCTGGGGCAAAGTACTACTTTATTCTACCCTTTGGTCTCCGGTGAATAAAACCGGAAACCAATTAACTAAAAATTCAGTCAACAAAAGCAATCATCTACGCAAGACAAATACATAATGATTATTTTTTTTATATGAACTTGAGAACTTCTACCTGCACACCCAAGTGTTCACTCGATACTCGAGGAAACAAAGGTAGGCAAAAACTTAGGTACTCTCTCTCTTCCTTATCCTTTCAATCCTCTAGATTCTCTGTTCGGTTGCCCTGTCTAACCGATAGTCATTCATGACTTACACTATCGCCTTAAGCCTTCTAAAAGACAGTATAATGGTATGTCATGCTTATTAAAATTCACTTCGGCAAAAATTAGAAGAGAGTTTGGATGAGCGTTCCGGATATCTCTAATCACCCGTCGTTACACGCTGACGCCCTTAAGTAAGTACCTATATATCGTCCAGGGGCGAGGAACTTTGTTAAAAAGAAATCCTGCGCAAAAAGGAAAAAAAATAAAACTGTTGGCTGACGCATTCAACAGAGATTTATCACCTTTGCGAGGTTTTAACAGTTCCTAATTTACCTACCGGGGCGACAGCTGAAGGGCGATAATTCATTTTTACTTTTATTTTCATTTTTATAGTAAGCAAGTTTCTGAAGAGCCTGATACTTTTTGCCAATAATAATGTTCCGGAATTTATAATGGCTTGAATCGTTAAAGCGAGGCAATTTTTTGTAGGAAGAAATATTAACAATACTACTGAAAGGTACGCTACTCTAGTGGGGACAAGAAATGTATCGATCATGGGATCAAAAGATGGACCGATAATCTGGTGAAGGTCGTGGGACGCGTATAGAACAAAGCCGGTCTACGTGGCGATCTTCGGGGGAGGTGTTTGTCCTGCAGTGGATTCCCCTTGCGACAACAACAGTAGAACATTGCCACTTTTTATAGTAAGACAATAATGCGAATATTTAAACTTAACACCGGTCAAATAAGAATCCCATAGCGACTGCCCAAGCTGAGGCCGTTCCTCCTTGAAGCGCCCTTGAGTAAGTTGCCCCCCTTGCCCTTCTAGCTCGAGCGTAGTGGTTGCACGCTCGCCCTCTTGTTCTGTGAAGCTATAAAGGGCCCGTGGTCTACAGCGTAGATCACTCACACACAGACACAAAAAATTAAACAAGAATTTAACGATATTCCATACTGTAAGCTGCTCTTGAAGCATTTAAAGTAATTTCCTAATTGAAAAAAAAAAAAAACAATTTATAAGTGATCAAACAACTGTAAAAATATTTTAATTATAATCATATCTTTATTTGCAATACTTTTATTAAAATACCTGCCAAAATATACGTAAATCGACTTGATAAAACAAATGGCAAGTGCTAAGAGCATAAATACTACTCAAACATAAAAGATTCCTACCATCTTTGCGCTAATTAATCCCACTAAAATGGAGCTCACGCTAAGTAATCCCTCCTATAAATTAAACCAGCACGATAGATTCCCTATTTATTGTGAGTATATAATTAATATTTCCCATTTCACAATACCACGATTTCAATCTTTGGGAAATCAACAAAAATTTGCATACAAAAAGCGCTATCTGTTTTGCATAAATCGATTTACCTATCCTCTTTCAAAAAGCTTTTGCCTTCCCAATTTCGCCGCCAAGTTTATTTGTAAACAAAGTAGAAATTGCTCTAGGGTATTACCAAATAAAAGTTTGGAATGTGGCAGAAAATTATTCGAAATTTAAGTTTTTATGGGTGGCAATAAATAAAAGCCCGAACTTCACATGGTTATATTTAGGATTATTTTCGCGGATTCCGTGTTTGTGACTGGCGCTAACATGCTTTTGTGTTAATAACTAACAATGTTAGGCTGGTAGCTGGTGTTTTATTATAACGATCCCAACGTTCCCTTTTTTTTTGAATTAGGGAAATCCTCTTGGATAGCCGTTCACGACGGGGACGTGAACAGGTAATGTGGGACTCCTCGCTCCAGTGACGGTCGGCATAACTCCGGCCGTTGCTGGAGCAAGTCCTACCCACTAAAACCCCACCGTATTCCATCACCCGTTATAGAGGCGAGGCACGGGGACGCGGACATACTTCCACGACCCGTCAGCGGCTGTCCGTTTTGCAGACTCGACTTTATCGGGGTATCCCCGCCCTGGTCCTTCTATATGGTGAGGGCGCACCGGAACACTTGGCGCGTCCTCCAACCTCGGGGGCCAAATGTTCTGCGTAGGCGACAGCAACCCCCGTTGCTGTCGCCCGCAGGCCCCCATCACGGCGGCATGAGGTCGGCAGCCGCCCGCCTCCTCCGCCCGACTCTCCGACGACGGTTTGGAGCAGCAAAGGGATCATTTTCCCTGCTCCGCTTCGCCACCTCCTTTCGCGAAATGACTTCCTCGATCCCAACGTTCCCCTAGTGTAACTAGTAATCCGACAGACGGCGGTATTAAATTAAATAACTTAATATAATATTCGTAAACAAGAATTGGTACTATAAACTATTATACTGCTTTAAGCCATACGACTGCACTTGTGTAAGTCAAGGACCAATACTTTTCGAAAGATTCTTTTGAGCTAGTTTCACTCAATTTTTTTTTATTCACCTTGTCGGTCAGTATTGGTAAGCGGATATAGCGCCGCCCTTACAATTCAATGAAATTATAAAAGTGGATAGCCAACAGCACAGCTTCTACAAAGAGTTATAAACATGTTCATTTATACAATATGTATAAATGAACATGTTTATCAAATCAAAACAAAAGAAATTTTTTTTTGACTTACTTCCTTATATACTACCTTACCTACCTTACTTACTAATATAAATAGTACTAAAAATGTTGACCATGAGTATAAACCAGGCTTTATAAGCTCAATATGACTTTTGTTTAATTTCGAACTTAAAGTAGGGATTGTGTTAAATATATTCAGTATACTATAACCTTCCCTTAGATAACATAACAGGTCCACATTCTCAAGAAGACACAAGCTATAGTGACAACCACAATATTATATGATTAGAGGTAGTAGAAGATCCAAAACAGGTACGAAAAATATAACTTCATCCTATACCAAAACAGGAGAAAAAAGTGATAGTACTTTTGTGCCCACGCCACCCTCGATATCCAAATTAACGTATAAGGACAATAAAACAGCGCCGGCCACCACAATGGTAGCGCGTTACAGAGACGAGCATCAAAGACATGGAGCAGTCACGAGCTGGAGTATGTACGATTTAATTGTTTTTTTAGGATTCCGCGTTTGAAGTGTTCGAGTGTAACACTTTTTAGTAGGGTTCAATGTTGCGTACTCAAAATACCGTTGACTAAGAAAAATATAGTTCCGAGTGCTTGCACAACTATTGGAGCGCAACTTTCCATCAAATGAGATGAGAGCAATAGCTAACCTGTCCTAAATTTAAAAAAAGATCTTTCTGTTGTTAATCAATTTTATTTACTGCCAGTCGCGCAGCCGCGAGGCTAACAGTTTTAAATAAAGTTGATAGTACATTAACTTACATCAATACATCACGGGGGCTGGCCCTTGTATGGGACGCCACGTGCCTTGATACATTGTCTCCGTCCCATCTCAGGGAGTCGATATCTAGGGCGGGAGCTGCGGCTGAGAAGGCGGACCTGGGCAAACGGCGCAAATATGCTGCTATTGGCAACAATAACATCTTTGTGTCTTATGCCGTAGAAACGCCTTGCCCATGGAGAGAGGATTCAAAAAAGTTTATAAATAATATAATACCTGCGCTGATCACCTCCTCGGTTGACAAGAGAGCTGGCTTATTCCTCGCTCAAAAGATTAGTCTTTCTATTCAGCGATGAAATGCAGCCAGGATTCTTGCCACCATTTCACGCAGATGCGGTCTAGTTGATTAACGTTTTTGTGTTTTAATTTGAGTTTTAAGTGTTTCTATATCAGATAGCCATTAAACTTGTAATAAATTTGATCATTTTAATTTGAAAAGCTTACATCATATTTCATATTCAGCTTATATTTGATTTAGGGTATTAATACATCACTAAAGATTAGCGGTAGATACGCAAATCGTCATTGTCACTACTAAATGAATTTTGCTTATTGATCAAAGCTTTCAAAATGTGGAAAATTAATGTAATTCATACAGTTCTTTGAACTATTTATACATCCAGACATCTGTTTCGCTGATATTTTAACCCGCTATAAAGCTAAGCATACTTTATTAAATTACTTTATCTGGATGTGTAAATTAAAATAATGTTTAGTGAAATAAAAATAGACTTACAAAAAAAGTTTCATCGCACTTAAGTTTTGGTATTATGCTAACGGTTTTATTCTGTTAGTCCTATATTCAATAAATAATATAGAATGCACCATATGAATTTTAAAACATAACATCTTTATAGTATAAACTGCGTACTTTCTACTTCCTTAACGTGATCCCTCATTAGTCAGTAAGTTTTTCACGCCTTTAAGTAGCAGAAGTCTAACTAAATATGAAGAATTAGTTATAGTAACACCACTGCATTGCATGCCATCCTTTTCCTATTACAAAAGTAAATAAAAATATACATGACAGCATGCTTCTTCATATGATTAAAAGCGGAATTTTTTTTCCGTATTTCGGCTCAGACTTCAATAGTTCCATTCTATATTCAAAATGTATAGAGAACCTCGAAGCTTAAATGAAGTTTGCGCCTATCCCATTTTTTCTCTCTTCGCTAACGAATGGCCAAGCTCATGGGGCTTTCAGCGTCGCGCTCGTAACAGCTATTGTGTCGTGCCAGTTAGTATTCTTTTTTATTTGTTTTATCAGTTTCATTCTTTTATTCCAACTACTATCGATCTTCTGAATATCGGATATCGAGTGACACTTTACAGCAGCTATATGTCTTTTATTCATTCCTGTGAATACAGAATTGGAGTTTTTGTAGCGATAAATTGAATGCGTTAGAAAACAATATTTCTATCATCATTACCAGCTGAAAGACGTCCATTGCGGGGCAGAGGCCTTCCAAGGTCGCTATAATATCCGGCCTTTTTCTGTACGCATTCAGCTTTTACCTTCGATCTCCACCAGGTCATGGGTCCACTTCGTGCGGGGCCTACCCTCTCCACGTCTTCTGGTTAGGGTCATGACTCGAGAATCTTTCTGCCCCAACGCCGTTAGTTCTACTAATGGTATGCCTTAACCAGTTTCTTAAATTTATCAATAGAGTTGGCAGATCCACCACAAGATTATTTACGATAGGTCAATGTCCTACAGAGGACGTCTTTCATCTAATGATTTAAAATAAATTGGCAGCAAAATCCATTTGTTTTATCGAAATAATCCTAAGATTATTCTACATTTATAAGAACGGGTTTGATCTATGATTACATACTGGCCCTATAAAATATCGAATACCTTCGCAAAGCGAATACTAAAGCGTCTAACTGTCGGTTTTTATAGGATTATTTCATCTTCTTTCTTGTCATTCGATCTCATTTTAATATTTCAAACCATTAGTCTTATTTATACCTAGTATAGTATTGTATAACCCACATTCTTCTTAGTTTGTATGGGCGTAATCTCTACAATCTTCTACACTGATTTATTTTCACCAACTGATTAATGAGAAGATAGGTATCTTCTACTATCACCCTACAAGGGATCTGGCGTGATGATATAGATAAATAAATTCATTAATATTTCGTTCGGATTGGCTACGAACTATGATGATACCCGTTGGTTTACGTTTGAAAAAAATCATGCCCCCAGAGAGTAAATTATTGAGAAAGATGTAGGTACATAATTTATGAATATGTTGTAGGATGGGTACCGGGGAAGACCTAAACTATCTTACTATGACCGAATAGACCGTGTCTTATCTGAAGGGCAAGTCAAGAGTCTCCGTAACCGGCGAGCGTGTATGACACGCACCATGAGAGTGAAGGAAGCCAGAGAGATCTGTAAGGTAAGAACCTGTTGGAATGTTGTAATCTTTTCCTGCCCCGCAAGAGATTTGGCGTGGTGATATAGATAGATAGATTTATGAATATTTCGAGCAAATTGGCAACAAACTATGACGAACTATAAATCAACAGGTCTGATTTAAGTTTGAGAGTTTCCCCGATATGTGTGGCATAAATCGATATGGAAATAATGTGTTGTGGAAGTTATGCTCTCACACAGTTCTAATGAAAAGTCGACCGCAAATACCTAGTGCAAGCAAAGTTAGCGCGGGTAAGTTGTTGAACTTATATCCGCCGAAAAATACTGTTACCCGTGATGCTTTATTTTTTGACAAAAGTCTTAGTCTGCGTCATTCCCCAGGGTGCAATGTGTCTCCTTGATAAAGTTTATCAAAATTAGTTCAGTGGTTTACGAGTGAGAAGTTTCAGAGAAACTAACAAGGCTACTTTCGATATCACAAAATTAGCATTGATTTGTCACCCACGTCTTCGTCTGCAGTGTGTGTATGTGTGTGTGTGTGTGTGTGTGTGAGAATGATCTACGCTGTTGGCCGCGGGGCCTTTACAGCTTCACCAAACGAGAGGGCGAGCGTAGCATCAATACGCTCGAGCCAGAAGGGCAAGGGGGCAACTAGCTCAAGGGCGCCTCACGAAGGAACGGCCTCGGCTTGGGCAGTCGCTATGGGGGAGGGCGTATACTAGTTGTCTCGCTGTGGTGCTCTGCACCGGCCGGCGAGAAAGGGATTCTTCAACCTCGCCAGCGACGTCGGTGTCTGATCCTGTATGTGGTATCTGTATCCAAAAGAAAGGATGTAAGGGCATTGGGAGGGTTGGTGAGAACATGCCGCGGACGGGAGTAGCGGCTGATAAGAGGGTAGTTAGGTTCGTTGTCGGCGGCGGCTATGATTAGAGGATTCCTATGATTGGACGCGTTCGCGATTTATCGGATAGTCGCCCCTTTTAATAAAGGCGCGAATAGGTTCGAGACCGAGATCGGAATGGAGATCGACATTCCGTACGACGTTCCGACGGGCGGCGTGCCCGAACACCACACAAGCGTACGTCATGATGGGCCGTATACAAGTTTTGTAAAGTGTCACCTTATTCCTTTTGGACATTTTACTTCGCTTGCAGATCATCGGATAAAGACGACCGAGCTCAAAAGCTACTCGGAACGTGAACTATTCACACTTGTCCTATTAGTTTTTGTATTCGCACGGCGCCCGGAATCTTATGGGACATGATTGATTGCTCGCAACTTCGGCATGCTTTCAACTTTTTGTGTATTTATACCCTGCTTGATCAATAAATGTCATATACGTGGGCAAAATAAAGATTTTGTACGGAAAGTAATCCGTGACAAACAAATTACGGGGCATTAATTTAGGGTAATACTAATACTGCAGCTTCTTGAAACACAGTTGTTTCAAGAAGCTGCGGTATTAGAAAACTTTATACTAAACTAACAGCGGCGGTAGAAACGAACCTCATGCTCATAATGGCACAGATGTATTTACGTAAGTGTATATCCCGAATATGGCTAAAGTGACTAAAAATCTACACGTAGATATAGCATCATAAACATTGATCTTACTATCACCGTCGAATTTTAATAATCCTATCCTATTTGAGCTTTCCAAAGATCCGTTTTGAAATTTTTAAGGTTTTTTAATATCACCACCGCATGACGCGATACGTTGCCGAGTCAATGCGCTCAAACTCAATCTTGAAATGGTCAGAGACCTCTGGAATATAAACGAAATTATTCTCTATGTTAAGATCGTTATATTTATTCATCGTCAAGAACTTAATTAGTTAAGAGCGTTACTTCAAATTTATCGCTTTATACTTACATATCGCCGCCAACGAGTGAAAGCCTCGTAAGCATGTCTAAAACAAATCCCACACGCCGGCAGTCATGCCCAGCTTCTCATTTCAAAATGGCAGACGTTTTTACTTTTTGCAATCACAGTCATAGATGGCCTTGTGAACTATTATACTGATTTTGTGAGCATTCAAGTAATGCGATATAAGCTCTTCGAAATATCTAAAAATTAGTCCTTTTTTGATTTAGGAGTTTTTCACGCCTCGCCGACGATATGTAGATAGGTAAGTAGTATGTATGTATGAGATAGTTATGTAGGGTATGTAGTATTATTTGTCGCTACAATACATTGTATATGAATTCAAACTGCATTATAAAGAGAAACACCCAGAATATAAACCTCATTAAGAATACAATATCTGCACTACAAATGAATTCTCGGTAAAGCTGAAAAACCGCCAGGTAATTTCATCACTTCAACTAATGAAATTCTCTAAATCCCAGATAAACTTTCCTGAAACTTTGTTCCTTTAATCTCGTTTATAAATGAGCCAATACGGCTGGGGTCAAATTGAGTTGAGAGATAATAGGTCATACTCTATCACAGATACCACTGCGTGGTGGAGGCAGGTTTGTCTCGAGAGCTTAGCGCGAAAAAGTTAACGTCACCGTAGTGCTAGCGAGATGATATGTATTGTATTAGTATTGTCACACTACAAATTTACTAAATTAACATGAACGTGATAGTACGATTACTCGCTAGCGTCACACTAAGTTCTAACATAGGGTCTAGCACAAACCTTTTATGCTAGACCCTATGTTAGAACTTATCGAGCCGCATATTAGGCTTCCAATTTGGCTTAACCACTACTACGTGAAAAGGTAATCGAAACCACGGGCTTAATGTGCCTTCCGCAACATGAAGACCCGGTGATCGTAGTCTGCGGCGGCTACGATTAACGGATTCGCATGGGTTGCGTTCGCGAAGTGTCGTGTTGTCGCCTTTTTAATAGCGCCTTTTTAATATAATTTTAATAAAAGCGGTTTCGAACCGCTTGGAGTTTATCGATGTGAGAGGGGGCCGAGTGCCCGAACACAACACACGCATAAGTCATGATGGGACGAACGCAAGTTTTGTACAGCGTTACCTTATTTCTAAGGGACATTTTACTCCGCTTGCAGATTAACGAATGGAGACGACCGAGCACAAAGGATGCTCGGTGATGGACCCGCTTGATGTGTGGGCCGAAGGACATGGTACTGTTTAGGGTGACCCCTAGATATTTGACCTCTTTGACTCAGGGAATGGGTCGGTCGAACATGGTCACTTGATGGCGCAGGGAGTGGCACCTCTGGAGAAGAACACCGCAGCGCTCTTGTCCGGGTTCACCTCAATACGCCACTTACTGAACCAATTCCCTAGGGAATTGGCGGTTGCCTGAAGGTTACTGGTAATGAAACTCTTATTCCTATGCGAGACGTAGAGAGCGGTATCATCCGCGAATAGGGCTAGATGCACCTGCACAGGAGGGGCGAGAGCGCTGAGCCCTGCGGGACTCCAGCTCGGGTGGAGTGGGGAGTGGAGCGCGTCATTTCGACGTGATATCGGAAGGCGCTATTTGACAAGAAGTCTCGTATGATGAGCACGAGTCTGTCCGGCACACCCATTTGGTAGAGCTTGTAGATCAAGCCATTGTGCCAGACTTTGTCGAATGCCTTCGCGACGTCGAAGAAGAGGGTGCCTGTTTAGACGGGTTTGGGTCTGTTAAGACCGGAGAGGATGTGCTCCGTGATGCGGTGCACTTGATGGACGCAGGAGTGTTTGGCTCGAAAGCCGAACTGCTCGTCGATAAGGATACCCCTGAACACTACAAAGTCTTTGAGCCGCGCCAGAAGTAGGCGCTCGTAGACCTTAGCCAGGGAGTTGAGAAGACTGATAGGGCGGTAGCTCGCGGGGAGATTACGAGATTTGCCGTGCTTGGGAATGCCTATGACGTTTGCTTCCTTCCACTAAGCGGGAAAGGTGCAGTTCGTCGTGGCGGCGTTCAATATGGCCACTAAGAGGCAGATGAGTTGGGCGGACAGGCATTTCAGAACGCGATTCGAAATGCCGTCAGAGCCGGGGGCTTTTTTGGTTTTGAGACCCATAATGAGATCTTCGACCTCCGTTTGGGTGATAGGAGGTAAGGAATCGGTGGGAGGGACGGATGCCCTGCGCTCGACTTCCCTGCCGATCGCATCGACGTGGGAGTGGTCGACGGATAGAGAGCTGGGGGTGCACTGGCTCTTGAGGGAATCGGCGAGAAGCTCGGCCTTTTCGTCGTCGTCGAAGGCTGGGAGAGCGTCTGAAGGGCGGGACAGCGGGGGCATGCCAGTCGTGGAGTCGGTTTTGAGGCTACGCGCCAGCTGCCAGTAGGCCAGGTGCGATGGCGCAAGGCCTTCTGGGAAGTCACCCCACCGTTCCTCCCGGACCTCCGCGACACGACGCTTTACCTCACGTTGTAAAGCGCGCATCCGGGCCCGATTGGCTTCGGTGGGGTAAGAGTCATGCGGTCGGATTAAGGCATTCTTGTAACAAATGGGACCCCTAACATCGTCCGGCAGTCAAAAGCGGTTGAGATCTTCCGCCTCGACTTGCTTAGACGATCGACTGACAGCCGATCGGATGTGGTCGGTGAAGGCATCTACGGCCTGATCGGTGTCCTGAGGGGACGGGATGGAGTCCGAACTGAGGGGAATGCCGTGAATGGAGCGTGCGCTGCTTTTATACTATTCTAAAGTATTCCTATTCCTAATTTGAATTTGTATTTTCATTCCTAACAGTATAATATAGTGTTATATATTCTGATTGATGTTTACTGTCCTCATTGCTATGCGTTTATTTTTTGTAATATTATTAGGTATAAAATCTTCTGCCTCGTTGGTCTGGTGGCAAAGCGCATCGCTTTGTGATCACGAGGTCCTGGGTTCAAATCCTAGGTTGGAAAAATGTAGTTTTTCTAACGAAAAATTCCCAGTATGAGTCCGGAGTTTGGAATTGTGCCCCGTATATGGCAATAAGCTCGCCCTCTATTACATGGGACCTTACATCGTCAGCGACGTTTCACCGTTACCAGAATTGGGACAAGCATCCAGAAACATAATCTCCAATATATAAATATTTTAAGAGAATATTACTTATATGTGAATAGAAGATTTTAAAACACACCGTTACGCCTATATTCCCCAGCCCCTGGTGGCAGAGGTGTACCGCGTACACCCACATTTCAGACAATATTTAAAAAAACGATTCAACAAAAGGGATATTAAATATAATATATTTTTTTCCGTCCTAAGTATCGATTCCAGAACTTTGTAATTGTAATGCAACGACACAAATAAAAAAAAATATTATTAACTTATAAAAAAAAACATTATTAACTTACTGCTAATGGAATCGCGTTTTATTTTAAGAACCTCCTTAATTACGTCTATTTCCATCGTTAATATATATAAAGATACATGTTACTGCTAGAAATAAACAATAATGATTTTATAATTTCTTACTGAACATTTACGCCAAAAAGTGGTAAATCATTTTTAGATAGCAACATTATGCGGGTGGGAAGTGCGGTGAGTGCGGGACATTTGTTGATTTTTTGACTTCACCGCGCGGCGTGCAATTACGACTGAACGGGGCTTCTGGATTATTGTTATTCTATGAAATAACACTAGGGTCTTGTCCGGTACACTGATCTTCCTATATATCGGGACATTGCTTAAAAAAATTCCAAGGAAGCGCATAATAGTCAGAGATTAATATTGCCACAAGAAATGCAGTGAGGTTAGCTGTTTCGCGATACGTCCGATTCCTCGCCCCGCTGCCTAGAATGACAATGCAGCCCCATCCGCCTTCTTACATCGACAAATATGTTATCGGTCAATCGTCATCTGACAGCTGTCATCGGTTACATCACGCACGCAATCGCATCACGACTGACAAGCAAGTGACTCGACTGACTAAACACACTCTAGCAATCGCTAAAGGCATTGAGGATGTCTATAAACAAGATTGAAGGTTAATAATAAAGACAATAACTGCTTGACATTCCATTAACCGTAATCTTCAAATAAACTATACTACATAGTGCTGAGATTGGTATTAAATTAGGTTAGGTTTAATATAGGTATAATTAGGTAAATTAATCATTTAGTAAAATTTTCCTTCTTTCAGGAAAATATTTAAAAAAAGAACTGTCTTAAAGAGACATTTCACTTGATGGCAGCGTTTTTTTCGACTTGCAGGACTATATATTTTACTTGACATACAATAATACAGGATATTTTAGTACTTAAAGTTGCCACACATCATATATTTTCAAGTATTTCGCTTATGCGAAACACACTTTCTTACAGACCTCTCTCTTTTCCTTTACTCGCGCAGTTAAAATAATTAAAAAAAATATAAAACAATATTTTCTGAAAGTGTAAACCCCTAAAAACCAATCTACATAGAAGACTGGTACGTCAGATACATCATCTAAAATGAATCGTGCAGCGATCAATGTGAAGCACCCCAAATGCCATGAGTAATGCCCACAATTTTGTCACCCTCACTGCCACCCCGGCCGCTCACTTTTTTATTTCAATAAATGCCTAATGTCTGTCGTGCGAAATATATAACGTCGTTCCGCGTTGTGGCTTAATGAAGAACATTCATACTCGTAATTGTTATTAAATCTTATAATAATATGTTTACGTCTTTCGAGTAACATATGGCAATGGGAGTTGGGTATATGCAACAAAGTAAATGAAAACAGAATTAATGTGGTCCAAATGTGAACTATGCTGAAGATTTGCGGAGTCGAGCCGAATGACCGCATTCACAAGAGCTTAGTTAGAAAGCGTGGCGGTTTAAAAGATAGTATCGGTGTAAAGATGAAAATGAGAATATTCTGATGGTTAGGACAAATAATGTCCCAATGGTTTCGAGAGTGAGCTAATTGCCATTATGCCAGACACAATTCTAGACTCCAGCCTGTCACTCAAAATTTTTCGATAGAGAAATCGCAATGACTCTGTCATGCTGAAGATTCAAACTAAACTATAGGCCTAAGAGATGCCTAAAGATTCAAACTAAATATACTCCTTTAAACGAACGACAAGTTTTTAGAAAATTTTCATCTAAGCGATAAAATCCAAGTTCTCTAATATACCCACTATAGCATTAAAAGATTATTATATATATTATTATATTAATCTCCCTACAAGAGAACACAAAAAGATCAAACACTAATTAATTTTGCGTTTCCAGAATATAAAATGACAAAGGACTTGGGAGGTTGGTCTCATTCAAAGATACAAATTAATTAGTATCCAATCTTTGTTGATTTGACTACATATATTTTTGTTACTTGTGATTTGCTTGTGATATTATTTGGTCACTACAATTAGCCCGCAGCTACGCCTGCATAATCTATATACAAGCTGTAACATAATAAACGCAAGACCTGAAAGTAGTTTGTTCTAAATCGGTAACTGAATCGATTCCAACTATTTTTAATGAACCTTACATTTTTTTTTAAATTTGCAAAAAAGCTTTTCCGCCTTCAGTGCGCTATAAAAAACTAAATTTATTCTTGATTCATAGCAATAAGGAGATTACGAATGCATTCATAACCCGTATTTCTCAAAATGCACACATACACGTCCAAGTTTCATTGTTAATTGGGGTAAAAAAGTGCTTAAAAAAGGGGTAAAAACCTTTAAATTTGGAAATTTGGTTTTTGTTTTGAATTTATGAAGCAATTCTCTAATTGGGGTGTCTGAGGTCTTGCGTTTATTATGTTACACCTTGTATAGGCGCTTAGGTTTTCTCGATAGCCGTTTCAATGCTATAAAACCGACTTAAATCCAACATATTGTAGTTTACAGCTTCCCGAGCAAGTTTAAACCAAACCATATTGACATATCTATTGCCAAATGCCAATATGTGTCATAAAATAATCGATATTTATCTTCTTTACTATTAATTTCAATGTTTTTCTTGCAAAATAATATAGAAAATTTGGGGAGGTTGTATGTTTTTTGCTGGTTCAAAATAGTACAATCACTTCAATCACTCAATATTATAGGATTTTTTTGGTAAAATGTAAATATAAAGATTTGTTATAAAACAAACCTCTCTAACCGCCGCTGTAGCGTCACGTTTTTCATGATTTTGTGCCAGCACTTTAGCGGAACATGTCGAATAAAATGCGTTAAATGAAGTGATATCAACAATTAATTTAGTCCACGGTTACTGCTTGTCGACTGCAGGCTTTCGAAATGAAGAGCCATTGGACCCTTAACGTGCGCGATCCCTACAGATAATTCAATTTGCCGGAGTGACTCACCCAGTTATATATCAGCACCAACTCATTTTAAAGGCTACTCGCTTCTAATTTACTGTAATTTAATTCCGGACCCAGGTTTTTTTTCTACATAAGTATAATAAACGTAGAACGCCTTTTTTCGCTTTCAAGTGAAAAAACCATAATTTGAATACTTGGAATAATTGAAAACGTATTTTCTTTTCCTTTGGTTTCTTTAAGAATTTAATAAAAATACCGAGGGAAATAGGAGACTGGAGCGTTAATTGTCGGATTTACAGGGACAATGCTAAGCAAAGTTTGTCTTGACAAACGTTACTTAAGGTGTCTTTCAAAGAACTTAAAAAATGAATGAGTTCTGAAAATAAAATCGCTTCCAATACCTAAAATCCTTATCTCAAGTTTATTGTACGTTAAAGATGTCGTGGTCCTATCAAATTGATGTCTTGTTTTGAACTGCAGTAATAGGACGCAATCATCTCTACCTATCTAATAGAACCTAGAGAGGAATTAAATCTTATGTTAGTATAATTGATGTATGCAGAGACTACCGAGTAGCCAGTTCTTCTACACAGTGCCAGGAAACCTGCGAACCACATACGAGAGTAATGAATCCGCGTATTATTTGACGGACGATTTGCCGCAGTGGTTAAGAGCTTAAGCCGCACCGCCCACTGAGCCGAATAGTCGCGGGTTCGATTCCCGCACGGGACAAATCTTCGTGTGACCCACAATTATTTGTTACGGTCTGGGTGTTTGTGTATTAATAAATAATTCTATCTATCTACCCTAAAAAGATTTGTGTGTTTTGACAATTTCTATCTATTCCCGCGACTGTTCGACCCAGTGGGCGGAGCAGCTTAAGCTCCAAATCATCCAAATTCATCGGTACTTCACATTATGTTGCTGTCCAATCCAATCAATGTAATATTGATCAGTCAAGCTTTTACTCCGGGCTCCGTACTGATTCTGACAATTCGTCTATAAAAAATTACATTATCCGACCCAGGATGCAACGAACTCGTGAATGCGCCACGTATCATCTATCTCAGATTGGCAGAGGTGGTGATTGCTAAAAGCACTGGGCTCCTGATGTAATCTAATTAAGTGTTTAATAGTGATTCAGATTAAAAAGAAAAATCCATCGCTTTGGACGGGAATCGCACCCGTAATTCGCAATGCCGGGGAGACCGCTCTGACCACGGATTACGTGGGTTCAATTCTCACCTGAAGTAGTGACTTTTTCTTTTGATTTTGAATCACTATTTTAGAAATGTATAAGCAAACGCGATTTGAATTGCATTGAAATAATCCCAAACATAATTGAACCTGTTGGAACCCTGCAAGGGACCTAGCGTGATGATGTAGATATAGTCCGACAAGGATCTTTTGTCCCGTAGATGACATTGACAGGGGGCATTGGTGTGAAATTAGGGTAGGGGAAACATTCTCCTACTTCCAAGGATATATTTCAACAGGTGAGTCCACACGGCTACTAATTAAAAAAAGAACTTGGGTAAATTTCATAGCAAACATTTCATGACATTTCACTTGATGACAGCGTTACTTTCGATTTAGGCCGCGGGCCCTTCGAAAAGATACTTGTGGGACTATAGATAATTGAGTGTTATAACGATTGTTCAAAGTTCAAAATCACAAATGAATGTAGGTACAATAATACGTGTTGAGATGAAAGCTATAAAAACACGGTTTTCATTACCAATTTATATGTGGATTTTCACAACGTGTGCGCACGAACACAACATCTATATTAATTCGAATAGATTGCATGTGTTATACCCATGTACGACTTTTAACAATGCATGAAAAGTGCCGTTTTTCGCTTACGAATCAAGTGGATCTGGTCTCGAGGATTAGTTTCCTTACGGTTGACTTACCTTCGACTGAAAGTATAGAACGACACGATGATTGCTCAATGTCTGATGATAATACGTTGGGTAAATATACCATACAGCGAACCCAACGCAAAAAGAATCATCAAAATCGGTTCATAAGCAAAGGAATTATAAAAAAGGACGAATAATGAACCTCCTTTTTTGAAGTTGGCTAATATACTGCTTAGTTCTATAGTAGGGTACCTATAGGAGTGACGTAATACCCATAACTGCGGGCCGTCCAGTCCACCTATGTGGACTGCAAGGTATGCGTACGGGTGGGTGGTAACATGTCACCCTAGATTGACGTTGAAATCGGCGTCCAGCAGGGTTGCGTGTTGTCCGCTAGACTGTTTATAGTGTATCTGGATAAAAGTCTTCAAAGACTGAATGCGATGACTGAAGGGGTAAAAACGGGTGATCTAATGATAAACCACCTATTGTATGCAGATGACGCGGTTTTGATAGCGCCAACAGCCACTGATCTGCAATCACGAGTCACAGTTATGAAAGACGACTGCATGAAAAAACCAAAATTATGGTTTTTGAACGGGAAGAAACCAGAACGAATGCAAGGATTGTGGTTGGGAACGATGTGCTGGAGCAAGTGCGCATTCAGTAAGGATGGGAAATACACCGCTGACATAGAGAGAAGAGTGAGTGCAGGGAACAGAGTGAATGGCGCGATGGGAAAGCTACTTGGGAGCCGGCACTTAAGCCGAAAAGCGCAGCTCGCCATACATAATGGAGTGCTTGTCCCAACGCTGTTATATGGCAGCGAGAGCTGGGTATGTGAGAAGGAGAATGAAAGTAGGATAAATGCGGTGGAAATGCGAGCTCTGCGGAAGATGTGCGGAGTGAAGCTGACCGTATTCGCAACAGCGTAGTAAGAAAGCAAATAGGTATGAAAGAGAATATCGGTGTAAAGATGAGAAAGGGTATGCTCCGTTGGTTCGGGCATATAGAAAGAATGTCCGAAGAAAGAATGACAAAACTGATATACAACGCGAAAGTGGAAGGATGTAGGTACCGGGGAAGACCTAGACTATCTTACCATGACCAAATAGACCAGGTCTTATCTGAAGGACAAGTCAGGAGTCTCCGTAATCGGCGAGCGTGTATGAGACGAATTATGAGAGTAGAGGAAGCCAGGGGGGTATGTAAGGAAAGGGCCTGTTGGGACTCTGTACTCTCTGCCTACCCCGTAAGGGATCTGGCGTGATGATATAGATAGATATATTCCTTTTTTGTATGTATGTTACGCGATCATTCCGCCAATTATGAATCGATTTTGATGATTTTTTTATTTTTTTGCATTGGGTTCAATATATCTCTAAGGTGGTCTCATTTTTATTTCATCGGTATTGGACCTTGGACTTGGAAGATACACCAGGAAACTCCTGAACGACAAACTATACGAATGCGTAGATTGAGATATTATGGGTATTACGTCAATCCTATAGGTACCCTGCCATAGAACTAATCAGAATATTAACCGACTTCAAAAAAGGAGGAGGTCGACAATTCGTCTGTGTTTTTTTATAACGTTTATTTATGAACTGATTTTAATGATTCTTTTTGCGTTGGGTTTAGTATAATATCGAGGTGATCCCATTTTAATGAAATCGGTATTGAACTTTGGACTTTGAAGATACCCCAGGGGACTCCTTAACGCCGAACAGCACGAATGTATAGATTCCGTTATTATGGTTATACTGTAGGTACCTTGCAGTACAACTCAGCAAAATAATATAATATAGGTATATAAATATTAGTAAATAATTCACTTGTCACTTAAAATTGTAAAATAAAAATCTTTAAAAAAAACCGACTTCAAATAGCAATAAATAAATATTTGAAGTCGGCACCAAGTAACCGACTGCACTAACTGGTACCGACTTCAAATATTTATTTCTTTTCTTTTTTTAATAAGATATTTTATACAATCTGAATCGACCCATTATAACTTTTTGTAAGAGCATATTTATAGATTAATAAGAAGCATTAGGTTAATAGAAGACTCTTGCGAGGCTCTTGCTCAAGATCAAGACCATGACCAGGGTCAGTCTCGCCTTGGTCTTTCGTTTTTCATTGGGCAACACTATTAAAAACTGTCACATGAAGTGGTAACCGAGACCCCATCTTTATTCCGTGCCGAGACTAAAAACTTAACGTGTCTTGTACACGGAGCCATTCGAAAATTAAAAAACCACAAACGGTCACCCTTCTCGGACTGAGCAAGCCTAACGCTGCTTTACCTTTAAGATCGCTACGAACAACACAGCACTACGAGACCCTTATTATTTATTGTATGAGCAATGTCCGGGTGAAGTAAAATCACAGCACGAGGAGTATGTCTCTTCGCTCGTAAAATTATAATTGGTAAAGTTTATTTTGCCTGTCTCCGTTGCTCACTGCATCGCATCATGTACAAAATGAAAAAATACTAAAAACTACTAAAAAACTGAGCCCATTTTTGATGAGAATGCTGGGAGGGATATATACAAAAATTTTACGGCCAGAATGAAATTATTAACATTTTTTTTAAAAACCTTTTGAGGGCCCTATAGACGTATAGAAATATCCTATAAAAAGGAAGAATACTAACAGAACCGTAATGCTTCCATTTAATAAATTAAAAACTTCCTGTACATTTCGCAGGTGATATCACAATTTATTATTCAATTATAATTTATTTAGATGAACTGTTTTAATCTTAATTAATAAATGTTTTGTTTAAAACGGGTCAAAGCTAAATATCCTTTGAGAATACATAAGCCATAGAAAGTTAATAAAATCGTCAAAGTTTTGATCCTTTCCGCCTCTTTGAATTTTACACAACTTCCCTAAGATATGATCTGGTGTTAGAAATAATTGAGCCTAATACACCCACAATGAGTTAATACACCCATAAGTCTTAAATAAGCTCTAGTATGGATTAATTTTAGTAGGCGTGTTGGCTCCCATTTTTTCTGATGATAGCTTTTCTCTGTGGTTAAAAATTATCAATAAGTAATGTAATTTAATGAGAATATGGTATTCTAATAAGGTTACTACAGGAGAGTATTTCAGAATAAAGACATAATTCATTTCTATTTTAATTTCAATTAACAAATAAAACCTAACATACATTTTAAAAATGGCTTGATTCAGTGGTCTAGATCACGGGCTCGATCCCCGTATTGGACAAATTTTTGTGTGACCTACAAATATTTGTTTCGGTTTATGTGTATGTGTGTATTTCGTGTCTGTAAACGCGCCTAAGACACATCATAAAGGAATCAATCAAGGGACGGGGGCCTACATATTAAAAAAATACCAAATAATACCCTGTGATATTTGTAATCAATATCATTTTATTCATAAAAAAGACTTCTCAAACTTACCTTTCAAAATACTTTAAGCCACATAATAATTTCATTTTACCTTTACATACATAAATATTTCTCACTTGGCCTCAAACTGATACGCGGCACACGTCACACGAAGAAAATATGTTGCAACAAATCTTCTTTGGAAAGGGTTCTACTAACAGAATCCAGATTCCAGGTGTCGGCGGAACAATGCAATTCTCGAACAAATCGCGTCGCCGTCGCAGTGAGGACGCAGCGCCGCCGCCACCCGCCCGGCCCGTTGCCGCCGCGTCCCCGTAGAGTTAGGGTTGTCAGTTCCATTGACTTATTATTATATATACGTAGAAGAAAAGACACCTCAACATTTTTTTTGTAGCAAAAGTTACATTGCAGATTTCATTTATTTGCGTTAATGTGGTACAATGATTCTTTATATATAGTTGTTTCCTTACATTAGTCACATTTCATAACAAGGAAATAAAAAAAAACAATTTATAAAGCAATAAAAGATGAATAAATAAATTTTACAAAAATTGGGTACCTGCAACACAGGCTAAAGTGCATACACTCTAGTTTACCTTATGTCAGGTGCTAGGCGCAACATGAGACGATTGTGTGCTAAATTTTATTTCTAAAATATAGCTTCATGTGCACTGAGATACTATTCAAACAAAGCTCCAGAAATAGAAGATTTTATTATATATGAAAACACAGTCATCGCCGCTAACTCAACGAGGTCACCAAGTCGTACTCCATTTTTTGTTTAAATGATATCTAATACTATGATGATCTAATACCCATACGAGTAGGTCACTATTTATTATTATAGGTGAGAGTAAATTTTGTTCAAGTTGGATAGAGTATATCCAATTCATATACTAATTAAAGACTATGTTACACACATATAGTGTACGTTTCATCGCTAAAAAAAGCCGAAAGGAAATAATTAATAAATCAATAATTTTGGTAATAAAATAACCAACGCAACGTCATGCCTATATTCTTCAAACGGTAGTTTAACAACCTACTTGTTAAATCAACCAAATTAACAATTACACAAATTAATTGATTGTTTAGGAATCTTGATACAAATTTGACATAACACTAAGCGTTTTAACATTAGCAAAGTTAATGAAGGATATCGTGATATCCTATAATACACCTCATGCGTTACAATAATTTTGTATATACTTAAAATATGCATCGCCCAGTATTTTTTAGAAGCAGCAACCCTGTGAGTTCGGCATGGTTTCAATGCCTGCACGTTCTTCCTACGTCTTCGACTGACACCCAACTAATGTCTGTCTAGTGAGCATGTATCAAATATGTAGAAACATGTAGAAATAGTAAAACATTAATATTAGAGTTAATTCATTTTCAAATCTAATTTGCACCTCAAGGGACGGCACTTAGTTAATTTATTTAAAAAATATAGTACTGTTATTTTATCAACGGAAACTATCGTACCGCTGTAGTAACGCAGTATTCTTAGAAATATCGGAGCTTAACACCCGTACCGATAATCAAGTCATAGTAAACACTTGAGTATAAGTGATTACTTTGATCACTTTTTTCCATGGTTGAGAAATTGTTAAATGTTAGAATTTTAAGCCAAGTAATAGTCACTATTTTCTTAACTTAAGCAATGAGCATTATAGCATAGTACCCACCTCTGCACCTTTTCTACTTCTTCATTAATAAACAAAACGTTGGACAAAACATTACCAGTCCAAAAGATTCTGAAGTACCTAGGGAAGTAGCTAGGTAGTTTCTTAAGTCTAAATAGGTACTTGTCTATAGATATGGGTGAAAGTAGGGTTCGGCTAGATTGGTGAGGGTTTGTGGTATTTCCATTTTAGAGGGTTTACGTATTTTGAAAAGCATGTCAAGCGATTCCGCTCATAAGATCAGATACCAACTTCACTTATGAGATCTAAAAGCCCCTTGCCCGCACGTCAGTATCATGTCGGACCTACGATACCTAGACAGACAACCAGACACGTTTTGTATATTTGTATGGATCATCGTTATACCTTTTATCTGTAAAAATAATATTTCGTTGTTATGTGTAGATAGGAACATAGTTACAGCTGTTATTAACACAAATCAATAACAATAATTCGTACAAAAATTAAGTGATCATTAGCGCAGAAACTTTGGACTACTCACGCTGCCAAGTTTATACACCGTCACGCCTATATTCCCCAAGCGGAGGTGGCAGAGGTGTACTGAGTACACCCACTTTTCGCCGACGATGTTAGGTCCCATCTAATATGGGCGGAGCCTATTGCCATATACCGGGCACAATTCCAGACTCCGGACTCATACTGGGAATTTTGGTTAGAAAAGCTACATTTTCCGACCTAAAACTACATATTCAAACCCAGGTCCCCGTGATCACAAAGCGATGCGCTTTGCCACTAGACTAACGAGGCAATCAAGCTTGTAATGCCAAACTTATTAAATTGAAAAGAGTTTCTATTCATCCAATCGGCAGCAATAGCTATTTGTGCTATTCTAGTACGGCAAAGGTCAGATGTTGCAACCTGGCCACACATAAACAACAGTTTGCATAATAAGGCAGCAAGAAATTGCTCTATTCAAAGTGTTAGTTATGACTTGTTTTTCAGTTGTGAATTGCAGAGGTATCGTCCCTTTAATTGCAATAATTTATCGACTTTTTTAATTAAATTCTCCGATAGATTCACTTAAAGTGAAGGAAAACATCGTGAAGAAACATCTATGGCCGAGAGAATCTAAAAAAATGGGCAAGTGCGATTAAGACTCGTGGTCTAAGGGTTCCATTAAAGTACCACTACATTTTGCTATTTTATAAAATTCCCCAGTGAAGGCGTGGTCCTACCGCTTAGTCCGATCGATCGGACCACGTGAACTTCTTTTTCCCATTGGTCAGATTTCCTATTCATCGGATTAAGGGATCACGAATATTCTCCGTCCAATTGATCAGACTAAAGGGAAATTACAGTGCTCATGGTTCAACTCACCGGACCAAGAGTGAATGTCACTTAAAATCAGACCGAGAAAGAATAATAAGTAAAAAGTTCTGAAAATAAAATCGCTTCCAATTCCTTAGTTAAGTTTATTGTACGATCAAGAAGTCGTCGTCCTATCGATCTAATTACGACCATCCCATTACATCAAACTGCTGTAATGGGAGATCATCGTCGTCACTTTTCTAATAGAAACCAGAGAAAAAAAACGGATCTAAAATGACAATAGTTCTCAGTCTGATTCTTTAATCGAACCAATAGGAATAGAAAGTTCACTTGGTACCGTAGATCGGACCATGTGTTCTAAAAAATCTATAGTCCTCACAGTCCCATTCTTTAATTGGACGAAAAGGTAAAAAAAGTTCACGTGGTCCGATCGCTCGGATAAGCAGTCTAACAACGCGGTCACAGGATAAAATTCAAGAATAAATATTATTGTATGACACATATTAACAATTTTCGAATTTAATTTCCTTACCTATACCGTGAAACCTTGCCAAATATCGTGATTAGGTCAACGCAAAGTGTCCTGAAAGTTTTAATGTGTGAGTTAATTGACAATATGACTGCGCCAATTACAGGGCCATCAGTTTGATCAGCTTGGCAGCCAAGGTGTACGGTAAAATTATTGAACGGAGAATGCGCGTGAAGTCCGATGGAATGTTGTGCGAGGCACAAGGGGGTTTCAGGTCTGGAAGAGGATGTTCGGATCAAGTCTTCTCACTCCGCAACATCGTAGAGAAGCATCTGGCAGTGGGCCGGAAGGTTTTCTGCGGTTTTGTAGATCTGGAGAAGGCATTTGACAGAGTTGTGCGAAAGAGACTTTGGGACATTTTGCCAGAGTATGGTATAGATGGCACTCTGTTGCGAGCCGTCCAGTCCACTTATGTGGACTGCAAGGCATGCGTACGGGTGGGTGGTAACAGGTCACCCTGGTTTGACGTTAAAATCGGCGTCAAGCAGGGTTGCGTGTTGTCCGCTAGACTGTTTATAATATATCTGGACAAAAGTCTTCAAAGACTGAAAGCGATGAATGAAGGTGTACAAATGGGTGACTTAGTGGTAAACCATCTACTTTATGCAGATGACGCGGTTTTAATAGCGCCAACAGCCACTGATCTGCAAACACTAGTCACAGTTATGAAAAACGACTGCATGATCAATGGCTTATACTTGAATGTGAAGAAAACCAAGATTATGGTTTTTGAAAGGGAAGAAACCAGAACGAATGTAAGGATTGTGGTTGGTAACGATGTGCTGGAGCAAGTGAATGAGTTTGTATATCTTGGATGCGCCTTCAGTAAGGATGGGAAATACACCGCTGACATAGAGAGAAGAGTGAGTGCAGGGAACAGAGTGAATGGTGCGATGGGAAAGCTACTCGGGAGCCGGCACTTAAGCCCTAAGGCGCAGCTGGCCATACATAACGGAGTTCTTGTCCCAACGCTGTTATATGGTAGCGAGAGCTGGGTATGTAAGAAGGAGAATGAAAGTATTATAAATGCGGTTGAAATGCGAGCTCTGCGGAAGATGTGCGGAGTGAAGCTGACCGACCGCATTAGCAACAGCATAGTAAGACAGCGAGTAGGTATGAAAGATAGTATCGGTGTAAAGATGAGAAAGGGCATGCTCCGTTGGTTCGGGCATATAGAAAGAATGCCAGAGGAAAGAATTACAAAACAGATATACAATGTGAAAGTGGAAGGATGCAGGTACCGGGGAAGACCTAGACTATCTTACCACGACCAAATAAACCGAGTCTTATCTGATGGAAAAGTCAAGAGTCTCCGTAACCGGCGAGCGTGTATGAGACGAACTATGAGAGTCGAGGAAGCCAGAGAGGTATGTAAGGAAAGAACCTGTTGGAACTCTGTACTCTCTGCCTACCCCGCAAGGGATCTGGCGTGAGGTTATAGATAGATAGATAGATAGTTAATTGACCGTATCTTTTAATTTACACCGCCAACGGACCGTAAAGTTTAGTATTTGACAAAAATTTCGAATTGATACCAGTACCGCTTTTGAGAAAAAGAATATTCATTGTAAGATAGTGGCAAGTGATCCGATTTTACGGACTGAGGTCAACAATGGATCTGTGATGAATGAATATCTGTGGATAGCTAGCTATCTGTGGAATTATATAGTACCTATAGATTTACGAAGCACCGTCACACCTATATTCTACTAGCGGCAGTGGCAGAGGTATACTGCGTACTCCCACTTTTTGTCAACAATCTTAGATCTCAAGTAACAGGGGGCGAGCCTATTGCCATACACAGTATAGGTACAATTCGAGACTCCGGACTGATACTAGAAATTTATCGATACAAAAGCAACATTTGATCGACTTAGAATTTGAACTCAGGACCTCGTGATCGCAAAACGCATTATTTCCGACTAGACCAACGCGGCAGTTGTATAGTTTTCTAAGTCCCACTTTCACGAACCAAGGTTAGCGTTACCATTGACTAACTCGAGGTTATAACGATAAATTGCCTTTAACTTAACGTTATTAACTAGCTCTATCTATCTGTATTATCACGCCAGATCTCTTGCGGGATAGGCAGAGTACAGAGTTTCAACAGGTTCTTTCCTTCCTCTCTGGCTTCCTCCACTCTCATAGCTCGTCTCATACACGCTCGCCGGTTACGGAGACTCTTGACTTGTCCTTCAGATAAGACTCGGTCTAGGTCGTAGTAGTCTAGGTCTTCCCCGGTACTTACATCCTTCCACTTTCGCATTGTATATCTGTTTTGTAATTCTGTCTTCTGACATTCTTTCTATATGCCCGAAACAACGGAGCATACTCTTTCTCATCTTTACACCGATAGTATCTTTCATACCTACTTTCTTACTACGCTGTTGCAAATACGGTTGGTCAGCTTCACTCCGCACATCTTCTGCAGAGCTCACATTTCCACCGCATTTATCCTACTTTCATTCTCCTTCTTACATACCCAGCTCTCGCTACCATATAACAGCGTTGGGACAAGAACTCCGTTATGTATGGCCAGCTGCGCCTTTTGGCTTAAGTGCCGGCTCCCAAGTAGCTTTCCCATCGCACCATTACTCTGTTCCCGGCACTCACTCTTCTTTCTATGTCAGCGGGGACAGCTTAACGTTACTACCTTGAGTTAGTTAATAGCTAACGCTGTTCGTGCAAGTGGGCCTAAGAGGGAATAATGATATTTTCGTGTTTTCACCAAGCTAACCGGTGAGTTGAGCTTGAATGGTATCCCTCTAATACATTGAATGGTATCCCTTAATGGATAATCTTTGACGACAGTGTCATTATCATTGAGAATAATGCTAGGTAAGACTTTTATTTTTATGGAGGTACTTTAGGAGAAAATTATAATTAGATTGAGGGTTACATAGATAAAGATATCAATTTTATTACTAACTAAACCGATAACGGTTCATCAGAGAACGGACATACATATAAATGTATGATGAATTAGAACAGTTTCCGTATATTCCCGCGGAGTAACAATAGGTACTTGCATTCATTTTTGTGTTTATTATAGACTACTAAAAATTACTAGATTTGCTCTTTCTGTGCAACCGGGTGCAACAGAAAATCAGCGCCAAGCTGTTTCAAGCGAGGCATCTATGCTGAGTTGTAGCCTTTTCACTGCCGCAGCAAACATATCAATATATAATAAAATAAATATATAATCAAAAATAATATAATCAATATATAATAAACATATCAATATAACCTGTAATTATACTGTGTCCTTCGTTCTCGATATAAACTATATTAGCAGCTCTATCGAGTCGCTTGGCAACCGCGCGTCATTTAGATCCTTCAAAAGTCCACGCCGCCTCTATGGTATCTGTGGACATAACCTCTGGAACCATTCTTTTGAAAGCGCGGCAGCCGATGCTTTGTAATAAAGTTTTGGTCGACATTTAATTTAATAATTTTGTTATGGCACTGAAACTATATATAACAAAAAGGTTGTAGAATATACTCAAGTGACCGTGTGAAATCAATTTAAAACATCGTATAGGCAAATTTAGAAAAGTTTACGTCCTGGCAAAGGAGTACATTCTAAAAAGATCAACCGATAGTTGTTTATGTGTGGTGGTTTCAGCTTAACTTGTTTATTTATATAATATCTAATATTTGGAGACGTCAATTTCGTCATATTAAAATTTGGGAAAGCTTCGTCGCCCGAAAAGTAAACTTATGAAGTCTATGTCCCTATCCGTGTACAAACAGTTTAACACGAAATATACCTGAAAACGATTATTAACCGTCTATAAATTGGCAATGTTATACCTCCAATAAGAGAAATTAGGGGGACGTTCATCAATTATGATGATTGTTAAGGATCGATGGCATTTTAAGGACACGGGTAATGTACGAGATACATCGACGTGGTCCGCAAGACTTGACGATAATTCAAGGACACGAGTGGTGTACGAGATACATTGGCGTGATCCGCAAGACTTGGGGCCCATACGAGATATGTGCTGAAGGTCATACTACTCATAGGTTTCATCCATGAGGTGTTCCTGTGCAGTTCACATTTCTACAATGGTAAGAATCAAAAATGTTACCTAAAATACATACCTTAAACATGCCTAACACAGTAAATACAAAGACTATTGCTATAAACTATAAGCAATTTGTCATATTATATCTCCAAAAGGAGACTTACTGAAAGGGTAATTAAAGTGACATTGTTTATGTATAACAATACATTATTAATAACAAAAGTCACTCCTTTGCAGAAACATAGTGTTTTTATTGATTTCATTATTAGACATACTTGTATAATAATACTGAAATAGCCCAAACTGGAGCTTATTACACAAAGAACTGTGCAAAATTATGAGTACTTGTATAAAAAAGTTAAATTTAGCAATACTTATTCCTGAACAGGGTTTATAACCAAATAAGCCAAAGTAATATACTAATGGCAATGCCTGTTGTAACTGACAAGCAACAGGACTGTAGATACATTCCAAATATAATATCTTATCCTACGGATGCTGCGGCAGGCAGGTTGTGGGATAATTTGTGTTATGCACAAAGATACTTAAAAGATAATATAAAATACCTGGTCTATCCAGTTAACATAAAACTAATAATTATCTATCAATATTATCAACCCAGGCTCCTTGCAGGGTAGCCAGAAAAGATAAATCCTAACAATACAGTCATGAAACCTTTATTGAGATAAGAACCTTTAAGGTCAGCAGTATATATTTTGCATAAAAGGAGTGTTAATATAGTGGATTATCAATATGGAATTATTAACTAGCTAGTCATAGCCAGTAGTTAAAATTTCATAAAACGGCCACCGTTGTAACCAATATAGAACAACAATCCTCATCCTGGGTGTGAAAATATTAAGTCACAGTGTACCTATCAGTTCACCAAAAACAACATCACGTTGGACATTGGAAATCTCCTACCAAAGAAAGTGAGGTACAAAAAGCATGATAGGCATTTTACACAAGGACTTTGTTTTTAAGTTGCTGAAAAATTCAGAAAAACAATCAGGAATACATAATGGGTTTTACAAAGAAACCATAATATTGGAGGCTAAGGGTATTCACTGACTTTGGTATGTATCTATGACACTAATAATGCCTTCAACAACAAACATAATTTTATTGGTTTTGTGCAAGTACTTGCACTTCAGACAAGTGAATCTTGTCCTACATATGTTTAACATTATGTATAGAAACATTATTATTAGAAACACTATTGTTTAATAATTGATATATATATATATATATATATATATATATAAAAAAAAAAAAAAAAAAAAAAAAAATAAAACAAAATCTTAATGCTAGCAAAAGACCTTACAGTCATAATAAATATACTAATAAAATATTTATTAGTACCTATTCAGTTTTCTATTATGTAATGAGTTCAATGGTTTTGGGTTTTTGATTATTTCCAGCATCAATTATAGTGTACTTAATAATATTAGAAATTTGAGGCACACACAATGGAAAGCTATACATCAATTCATCATTGGGAGAATTAGATGTTTTTACTGTATTTTTGTTTGATCATATGATAATCAATAAATAATATGTAATTAAATAAGATTATTCAAGAAATTAATAACTATAAAAAATAGTTTTGTAATTAGTTTGGAATGTGTACAGTTATTTTGAACACTAGTGATGTTTCTGGTATAGTTATGATAACACAAGCAAAAACGGCTACCATTAAAGTAACAAGTTGGTTTTAGAGCACTATATATGTTGTAATTTATTTAAAGGTGTTTCAGTAAAAAATATTGGATTGAGATATCATACAAAAATTTGCAATTTTGGTATTGTTATATTTAAATTATTACATCCACATGTTACATGTATCTTATAAATAGGTATCTATATATAAAAAGAAAATAAAGTCATGCAAATGACTTGATAATAATATCCATTTGAAAATTTAATGATATTATGTTGACATGCTACGGTGGATGAAATATTGAGTTACAGTATTTGAAAGTATGGATTATCTTAAACAAGAATAATCAAAAGCATATGCTTATCACAGGTATGATAAATATTATGTAGTATCAGCAATAATCTAAGTCCTAAGGAACTTGATATTATTTATTTATTATTAATACATAATAAGTGATCAAACGAACTTACCTGAAGTGAAGTTCGATCATTATTATACGAAGTCCTTCGTTCGAAGATATAAACTATATTAGCAGCTCTCTCGAGTCGCTTGGCAACCGCGCGTCATTCAGAGAATTAAAAAGTCAACGCCGCCTCTATGGTATCTGTGGACATAACCTCTGCAAGCATTCCTTTTAGAAGTAGTACATTTCAACTTTACCAACGGGCAGGGCGGGTTGGGTACTTATATCTTCGAACGAAGGACTTCGTATAATAATGATCAAACTTCACTTCAGGTAAGTTCGTTTGATCACTTATTATACTGTGTCCTTCGTTCTCGATATAAACTATATTAGCAGCTGTTTAGAGCTATAAGGGTAAAGTTGAAGTATACCACATAAAGGTTTTTTTTTTTTTGAGCGTGACCTCTAAAAATAACATATCATTAGTATATTTGTACTATAACACATTCCCGTTCTTTGTTTTGCCATACAACACAAACACAACAAATATATACACATATATTGCTTCTTACAACCAGTCTGTCTAACTTATTTAAAATAAATTTATATAATCAAATTCTATAACATATTATGTTATGTAGTGTAGATCCATCCCAACAAAACCTTTAAAGCACCTGTTATATACCTTTATACCACACCTGTTGTCCAAAACTCATTAATACCGGGTAATATTAATCAATCATTACTTATCAGATATCAGTGCAGTCTCTATCTTTTGTCTTCTATAGAGATCTTTCTTCTATAGATATCTTCTATATAACAAAAGTTGAGGAATTGCCCATCTAGAGTTTTGTTTATATAAAATTAAATCCTTTATAATAATTCTTGTATCATTGACAACCATTATGAGACGAACTATGAGAGCGAAGAAAGCCAGGCAGGCATGCAAGGAAAGAACCCGTCGGAACCTTGCACTCTCTACCCACCCCGCAAGAGATCTGGCGTCATAATATGAATAGAGATAGATAGATAGCTAGAAACCCTTACTGTGTACTAGACCTGAAAACAAAGTCTGTTAGTACCCAATCTATAACAATATGATACAAATATAACAGGGAAACCTATTTCCCCACTAATGTGTCTTCCAACTGCCATGTGGTTCTTTTTTTTTTTTTGTCAAATGATCTCCTTTTGAGTACGGTACCAAACGAAGGCTACGAATTAACTTAGTGATTATAAGAATGTTTTTGCTATCATTACATATTTAATTTATGTTTTTTTTTTTTTTTAATATCAACATTCGGCTATATTTAATGTTAGTTATATTTTTAATCTTTAAAGATGTACATATATTAAAATTTAACATTTTTTGTACTAGAGGCCTTTGTACTAATGAACTTATATGGAATTAAGTCCGGTGAAGCTGTAAAGGCCTCGCGGCCATCAGCGTACATCACTCACACACACACCTTATCTGGAGAGATTCCTCACATAAGGCTATGTTCTTTACCTATATAATCTCCCCCCCCCCCCCCCCAATTTTAGAGTCTGGAACGAAGGGCAGTACTAATGCGTGGTAAACAAACATAACCTACCCCAGTGTTATTACTATACCACTATTATTAATTCAATTTAAATTTCGAAACTATCCCGGAATCATTTCCATGTTCTGAGTGTGCGCCGACAAATAAATCCTTGGCTACCTAAATAGTTATGTATTACTTAACGATTCGTTCTTGCGCAATAACGCCCGCGAACATTCGTTTTGGCAATACGATTGGAGCACTCCTGAACCAATTACATTACTGATACTAAAAGTACTAAAAATTACACTCCTAATTTAGTAATAACTTAAGAAGCGAATAAGTTACAGTCGACTAAACCGAACCATGGGTTACAACTGTATCATATTGGGAATCCTATTCATAACTGAATTATTTCATACCATGAAATTTTCATTTCATACCACACTTCCTTTGCTTCTTTTTATGTGACTGTATTTATAAGTAAAAACAAAAATTGCAATGGGTAACTTTCTAGTTAGTTCTAGATGTCCAACCGTGAGAATTGAGTGTTACTCAACTTATTATTATGTATCTCCCATTAATAATAAATAAATAATATCAAGTTCCTTAGGACTTAATATTATTTATTAGATATTTTAGATTATTGCTGATACTACATAATATTTATCATCCCTGTGATAAGAATATACTTCTGATTATTCTTGTTTAAGATAATCCATACTTTCAAATACTGTAACTCAATATTTCATCCCCCGTAGCTTGTCAACATAATATCATTAAATTTTCAAATGGATATTATTATCAAGTCATTTGCATGACTTTATTTTCTTTTTATATATAGATACCTATTTATAAGATACATGTAACATGTGGATGTAATAATTTAAATATAACAATACCAAAATTGCAAATTTTTGTATGATATCTCAATCCAATATTTTTTACTGAAACACCTTTAAATAAATTACAACATATATAGTGCTCTAAAACCAACTTGTTACTTTAATGGTAGCAGTTTGTGCTTGTGTTATCATAACTATACCAGAAAACATCACTGGTGTTCAAAATAACTGTACACATTCCAAACTAATTACAAAACTATTTTTAATAGTTATTAATTTCTTGAATAATCTTATTTAATTACATATTATTTATTGATTATCATATGATCAAACAAAAATACAGTAAAAACATCTAATTCTCCAAATGATGAATTGATGTATAGCTTTCCATTGTGTGTGCCTCAAATTCCTAATATTATTAAGTACACTATAATTGATGCAGGAAATAATCAAGAACCCAAAACCATTGAACTCCTTACATGATAGAAAACTGAATAGGTACTAATAAATTTTCTATTAGTATATTTATTATGACTGTAAGGTCTTTTGCTAGCATTAAGATTTTGTTTTATTGTTTTTTTTTTTTTATATATATATATATATCAATTATTAAACAATAGTGTTTCTAATAATAATGTTTCTATACATAATGTTAAACACATGTAGGACAAGATTCACTTGTCTGAAGTGCAAGTAATTGCACAAAACCAATAAAATTATGTTTGTCGTTGAAGGCATTATTAGTGTCATAGATACATACCACAGTCAGTGAATACCTTTAGCCTCCAATATTATGATTTCTTTGTAAAACCCATGTTGTATTCCTGATTGTTTTTCTGAATTTTTCAGCAACTTAAAAACCAAGTCCTTGTGTAAAATGCCTATCATGCTTTTTGTACCTCACTTTCTTTGGTAGGAGATTTCCAATGTCCAACGTGATGTTGTTTTTGGTGAACTGATAGGTACACTGTGACTTAATATTTTCACACCCAGGATGAGGATTGTTGTTCTATATTGGTTACAACGGTGGTCGTTTTATGAAATTTTAACTACTGGCTATGACTAGCTAGTTAATAATTCCATATTGATAATCCACTATATTATCCTTTTATGCAAAATATATACTGCTGACCTTAAAGGTTCTTATCTCAATAAAGGTTTCATGACTGTATTGTTAGGATTTATCTTTTCTGGCTACCC
The DNA here is from genome assembly GCA_905147815.2 of Phalera bucephala. Taxonomy (NCBI): domain Eukaryota; kingdom Metazoa; phylum Arthropoda; class Insecta; order Lepidoptera; family Notodontidae; genus Phalera; species Phalera bucephala. The sequence continues at coordinate 15,714,926 of LR990615.1, forward strand.
TGCAAGGAGCCTGGGTTGATAATATTGATAGATAATTATTAGTTTTATGTTAACTGGATAGACCAGGTATTTTATATTATCTTTTAAGTATCTTTGTGCATAACACAAATTATCCCACAACCTGCCTGCCGCAGCATCGGTAGGATAAGATATTATATTTGGAATGTATCCACAGTCCTGTTGCTTGTCAGTTACAACAGGCATTGCCTTTAGTATATTACTTTGGCTTATTTGGTTATAAACCCTGTTCAGGAATAAGTATTGCTGGATTTAACTTTTGTAATACAAGTACTCATAATTTTGCACAGTTCTTTGTAGTAATAAGCTCCAGTTTGGGCTATTTCAGTATTATTATACAAGTATGTCTAATAATGAAATCAATAAAAACACTATGTTTCTGCAAAGGAGTGACTTTTGTTATTAATAATGTATTGTTATACATAAACAATGTCACTTTAATTACCCTTTCAGTAAGTCTCCTTTTGGAGATATAATATGACAAATTGCTTATAGTTTATAGCAATAGTCTTTGTATTTACTGTTTTAGGCATGTTTAAGGTATGTATTTTAGGTAACATTTTTGATTCTTACCATTGTAGAAATGTGAACTGCACAGGAACACCTCATGGATGAAACCTATGAGTAGTATGACCTTCAGCACATATCTCGTATGGGCCCCAAGTCTTGCGGATCACGCCGATGTATCTCGTACACCACTCGTGTCCTTGAATTATCGTCAAGTCTTGCGGACCACGTCGATGTATCTCGTACATCACCCATGTCCTTAAAATGCCATCGATCCTGAACAATCATCATAATTGATGAACGTCCCCCTAATTTCTCTTATTGGAGGTATAACATTGCCAATTTATAGACGGTTAATAATCGTTTTCAGGTATATTTCGTGTTAAACTGTTTGTACACGAATAGGAACATAGACTTCATAAGTTTACTTTTCGGACGACGAAGCTTTCCCAAATTTTAATATGACGAAACTCACGTCTCCAAATATTAGATATTATATAAATAAACAAGTTAAGCTGAAAAACACCACAAATAAACAACTATCGGTTGATCTTTTTAGAATGTCCTTCTTTGCCAGGACGTAAACTTTTCTAAATTTGCCTATACGTTTTAAATTTATTTCACAAGGTCACTTGAGTATATTACAACCTTTTTGTTATATAATATCAGTGCCATAACAACATTATTAAATTAATTGTCGACCAAAAACTTTATTACAAAGCGTCGGCTGCCGCGCTGTCAAAAGAATGCTTGCAGAGGTTATTGTCCACAGATACCATAGAGGCGGCGTTGACTTTTTAATTCTCTGAATGACGCGCGGTTGCCAAGCGACTCGAGAGAGCTGCTAATATAGTTTATATCGAGAACGAAGGACACAGTATAATAAGTGATCAAACGAACTTACCTGAAGTGAAGTTCGATCATTATTATACGAAGTCCTTCGTTCGAAGATATAAGTACCCAACCCGCCCTGCCCGTTGGTAAAGTTGAAATGTACTACTTCTAAAAGGAATGGTTCCAGAGGTTATGCCCACAGATACCATACAGGCGGCGTTGACTTTTAAAGGATCTAAATGACGCGCGGTTGCCAAGCGACTCGAGAGAGCTGCTAATGTAGTTTATATCTTCGAACGAAGGACTTCGTATAATAATGATCGAACTTCACTTCAGGTAAGTTCGTTTGATCACTTATTGTATACACTGTGCCTTATTTGTGGTAGTGAATAAATTATTTTCTTTCTTTCTTTCTTATAAAGGATATTTCTTTAAGTTAACGGATACAAAAAAAACGCTACTCCTATGTCCTGTGGATAATTTTGTCAGTACAACTACCTAACGTTGATGAAGCATTTTTGCATGCAACATCAACCAATTAATCAATTCAGCTAATTTCAGCAATGGCCTATGTGATGACTCCGCTGGGGCAAAGTACTACTTTATTCTACCCCTTGGTAGGCTCTCCGGTGAATAAAACCGGAAACCAATTAACTAAAAAGTCAGTCAACAAAGGCAATTATCTACGCAAGACAAATACATAATGTTTATTTTTTTTATATGAACTTGAGAACTTCCACCTGCACACCCAAGTGTTCACTCAATACTCGAGGAAACAAAGGTAGGCGAAAACTAAGGTACTCTCTTTTCCTTATCCTTTCAATTCCTCTTGATTCTCTGTTCGGTTGCCCTGTCTAACCGATAGTTATTCATGACTTAGACTATCGCCTTAAGCCTTCTAAAAGACAGTATAATGGTATGTCATGCTTATTAAAATTCACTTCGGCAAAAATGAGAAGAGAGTTTGGATGAGCGTTCCGGATATATCTAATCACCCGTCTTTACACGCTGACGCCCTTAAGTAAGTACCTATATATCGTCTAGTGGCGAGGAACTTTGTTAAAAAGAAATCCTGCGCAAAGGGGAACAAGAAATAAAACTGTTGGCTGACGAATTCGACAGAGATTTATCACCTTCGCGAGGTTTTAAAAGTTCCTAATTTACCTACCGGGGAGACAGCTGAAGGGCGATAATTCATTTTTACTTTTATTTTCATTTTTATAGTAGGCAAGTTTCTGAAGAGCCTGATACTTTTTGTCAATAATAATGTGCCGGAATTTATAATGGCTTGAATCGTTAAAGTGAGGAAATTTTTTGTTGGAAGAAATATTTACAATACTACTGAAAGGTACGCTACTCTAGTGGGGACAAGAAATGTATCGATCATGGGATCAAAAGATGGACCGATAATCTGGTGAAGGTCGTGGGACGCGTATAGAACAAAGCTGGTCTACGTGGCGATCTTCGGGGGAGATGTTTTTCCTGCAGTGGATTCCTCTTGCGACAACAACAGTAGAACATTGCCACTTTTTATAGTAAGACAATAATGCAAATATTTAAACTTAACACCGGTCAAATAAGAATCCCATAGCGACTGCCCAAGCTGAGGCCGTTCCTCCTTGAAGCGCCCTTGAGTAAGTTGCCCCCCTTGCCCTTCTAGCTCGAGCGTAGTGGTTGCACGCTCGCTCTCTTGTCCTGTGAAGCTATAAAGGGCCCGTGGTCTACAACGTAGATCACTCACACACAGATACAAAAAATCAAACAAGAATATAACGATATTCCATACTGTAAGCTGTTCTTGAAGCATTTAAAGTTATTTCCTAATTGAAAAAAAAAAAAAAATTCTAAGTGATCAAACAACTGTAAAAATACTTTAATTATAATCATATCTTTATTTGCAATACTTTTATTGAAATACCTGCCAAAATATACGTAAATCGACTTGATAAAACAAATGGCAAGTGCTAAGAGCATAAATACTACTAAAACATAAAAGATTCCTACCATCTTTGCGCTAATTAATCCCACTAAAATGGAGCTCACGCTAAGTAATCCCTCCTATAAATTAAACCAGCACGATAGATTCCCTATTTATTGTAAGTATATAATCAATATTTCCCATTTCACAATACCACGATTTCAATCTTTGGGAAATCAACAAAAATTTGCATACAAAAAGCGCTATCTGTTTTGCATAAATCGATTTACCTATCCTCTTTCAAAAAGCTTTTTCCTTCCCAATTTCGACGCCAAGTTTATTTGTAAACAAAGTAGAAATTGCTCTAGGGTATTACCAAATAAAAGTTTGGAATGTGGCAGAAAATTATTCGAAATTTAAGTTTTTATGGGTGGCAATAAATAAAAGCCCGAACTTCACATGGTTATATTTAGGATTATTTTCGCGGATTCCGTATTTGTGACTGGCGCTAACATGCTTTTGTGTTAATAACTAACAATGTTGGTAGCTGGTGTTTTATTATAACGATCCCAACGTTCCCTTTTTTTTTTAATTGGCGAAATTCTCTTGGATACCCGTTCACGACGGGGACGTGAACAGGTAATGTGGGACTCCTCGCTCCAGCGATGGTCGGCATAACTCCAGCCGTTGCTGGAGCAAGTCCTACCCACTAAAACCCCACCGTATTCCATCACCCGTTATAGAGGCGAGTCACGGGGACGCGGACATACTTCCACGACCCGTCAGCGGCTGTCCGTTTTGCAGACTCGACTTTATCGGGGTATCCCCGCCCTGGTCCTTCTATATGGTGAGGGCGCACCGGAACACTTGGCGCGTCCTCCAACCTCGGGGGCTAAATTTTCTGCGTAGGCGACAGCAACCCCCGTTGCTGTCGCCCGCAGGCCCCCATCACGGCGGCATGTGGTCGGCAGCCGCACGCCTCCTCCGCCCGACTCTCCGACGACGGTTCGGAGCAGCAATGGGATCATTTTCCCTGCTCCGCTTCGCCACCTCCTTTCGCGAAATGACTTCCTCGATCCCAACGTTCCCCTAGTGTAACTAGTAATCCGACAGACGGCGGTATTAAATTAAATAACTTAATATAATATTCGTAAACAAGAATTGGTACTATAAACTATTATAATGCTTTTAGCCATACGACTGCACTTGCGTAAGTCAAGGACCAATACTTTTCGAAAGATTCTTTTGAGCTAGTCTCACTCAATTTTTTTTTATTCACCTTGTCGGTCAGTATTGGTAAGCGGATATAGCGTCCCCCTTACAATTCAAAGAAATTATAAAAGTGGATAGCCAACAGCATAGCTTCGACAAAGAGTTATAAACATGTTCATTTATACAATATGTATAAATGAACATGTTTATCAAATCAAAACAAAACAAATTTTTTTTTGACAAACTTCCTTAAATACTACCTTACCTACCTTACCTACCTTACTTACTAATATAAATAGTACTAAACATGTAGACCATGAGTATAAACCAGGCTTTATAAGCTCAATATGATTTTTGTTTAATTTCGAACTTAAAGTAGGGATTGTGTTAAATATATTCAGTATACTATAACCTTCCCTTAGATAACATAACAGGTCCACATTCTCAAGAAGACACAAGCTATAGTGACAACCACAATATTATATGATTAGAGGTAGTAGAAGATCCAAAACAGGTACGAAAAATATAACTACATCCTACACCAAAATAGGAGAAAAAAGTGATAGTACTTTTGTGCCCACGCCACCCTCGATATCCAAATTAACGTATAAGGACAATAAAACAGCGCCGGCCACCACAATGGTAGCGCGTTACAGAGACAAGCATCAAAAACATGGAGCAGTCACGAGCTGGAGTATGTACGATTTAATTGTTTTTTTAGGATTCCGCGTTTGAAGTGTTCGAGTGTAACACTTTTTAGTAGGGTTCAATGTTGCGTACTCAAAATACCGTTGACTAAGAAAAATATAGTTCCGAGTGCTTGCACAACTATTGGAGCGCAACTTTCCATCAAGTGAGATGAGAGCAATAGCTAACCTGTCCTAAATTTAAAAAAAGATCTTTCTGTTGTTAATCAATTTTATTTACTGCCAGTCGCGCAGCCGCGAGGCTAACAGTTTTAAATAAAGTTGATAATACATTAACTTACATCAATACATCACGGGGGCGGGCCCTTGTATGGGACGCCACGTGCGTCGATACATTGTCTCCGTCCCATCTCAGGGAGTCGATATCTAGGGCGGGAGCTGCGGCTGAGAAGGTGGACCTGGGCAAACGGCGCAAATATGCTGCTATTGGCAACAATAACATCTTTGTGTCTTTTGCCGTAGAAACGCCTTGCCCATGGAGATTGGCTACAAAATTTTTTATAAATAATATAATACCTGCGCTGATCACCTCCTCGGTTAACAAGAGAGCTGGCTTATTCCTCGCTCAAAAGATTAGTCTTTCTTTTCAGCGATGAAATGCAGCCAGGATTCTTGCCACCATTTCACGCAGATGCAGTCTTGTTGATTAACGCTTTTGTGTTTTAATTTGAGTTTTAAGTGTTTCTATATCAGATAGCCATTAAACTTGTAATAAATTTGATCATTTTAATTTGTAAACCTTAGATCATATTTCATATTCAGCTTATATTTGATTTAGTGTATACATCACTAAAGATTAGCGGTAGATACGCAAATCGTCATTGTCACTACTAAATGAATTTTGCTTATTGATCAAAGCTTTCAAAATGTGGAAATTAATGTAATTCATACAGTTCTTTGAACTGTTTATACATCCAGACATCTGTTTCGCTGATATTTTAACCCGCTATAAAGCTAAGCATACTTTACTAAATTACTTTATCTGGGTGTGTAAATTAAAATAATGTTTAGTAAAATAAAAATAGACTTACAAAAAAAGTTTCATCGCACTTAAGTTTTGGTATTATGCTAACGGTTTTATTATGTTAGTCCTATATTCAATAAATAATATAGAATGCACCATATGAATTTTAAAACATAACCTCTTTATAGTATAAACTGCGTACTTTCTACTTCCTTAACGTGATCCCTCATTAGTCAGTAAGTTTTTCACGCCTTTAAGTAGCAGAAGTCTAACTAAATATGAAGAATTAGTTATAGTAACACCACTGAATTGTATGCCATCCTTTTCCCATTACAAAAGTAAATAAAAATATACATGACAACATGCTTGTTCATATTATTAAAAGCGTCATTATTTTTCGTATTTCGGCTCTGACTTCAATAGTTCCATATATTCAAAATGCATAGAGAACCTAGAAGCTTAAAAGAAGTTTGCGCCTAACCGATTTTTTCTCCCTTTGCTAACGAATGGCCAAGCTCATGGGGCTTTCAGCGTCGCGCTCGTAACAGCTATTGTTTCGTGCCAGTTAGTACTCTTTTTTATTTTTTTTATCAGTTTCATTCTTTTATTCTAACTACTATCGATCATCTGAATATCGGATATCGAGTGACACTTCACAGCAGCGATATGCCTTTCATTCCTGTGGATACAGAATTGGAGTTTTTGTAGCAATAAATTAAATGCGTTAGAAAACAATATTTCTATCATCATTACCAGCTGAAAGACGTCCATTGCAGGACAGAGGCCTTCCAAGATCGCTATAACATCCGGCCTTTTTCTGTACGCATTCAGCTTTTACCTTCGACCTCCACCAGGTCATGGGTCCACTTCGTGCGGGGCCTACCCTCTCCACGTCTTCTGGTTAGGGTCATGACTCTAGAATCTTTCTGCCCCACCGCCGTTAGTTCTACTAATGGTATGCCTTAACCAGTTTCTTAAATTTATCAATAGAGTTGGCAGATCCACGACAAGATTATTTACGATAGGTCAATGTCCTACAGAGGACGTCTTTCATCTAATGATTTAAAATAAATCGGCAGCAAAATCCATTTGTTTTATCGAAATAATCCTAAGATTAAACCCTTTCTAATTATTCTACATTCATAAGAACGGGTTTGATCTTTGATTACATACTGGCCCTATAAAATATCGAATACCTTCGCAAAGCGAATACTGAAGCGTCTAATTGTCGGTTTTTATAGGATTATTTCGTCTTCTTTCTTGTCATTCGATCTCATTTTAATATTTCAAACCATCAGTCTTATTTATACCTAGTATAGTATTGTATAACCCACATTCTTCTTAGAATGTATGGGCGTAATCTCTACAATTTTCTACACTGATTTATTTTCACCAACTGATTAATGAGAAAGTAAGGTAAGAACCTGTTGGAATTTTGTACTTTTTACCTGCCCCGCAAGAGATTTGGGGTGATGATATAGATAGATAGATTTATGAATATTTCGAGCAAATTGGCAACAAACTATGACGAACTATAAATCAACATTCTGATTTAAGTTGCAAAAATCATGCCTCCTGAGAGCTTCCACGATATGTGTGGCATAAATCTATATGGAAATGTGTGTTGTGGAAGTTTTCCTCTCACACAGTTCTGATGAAAAGTCGACCGCAAATACCTAGTGCAAGCAAAGTTGGCTCGGGTAAGTTGTTGAACTTATATCCGCCGAAAAATACTGTTACACGTGACTTCATCTGCTTTATTTTTTGACATGACGTAGCCTGCGTCATCCCCCAGGGACTAACTAACTAAAACTAATAAGGCTACTTTCGATATCACAAAATTAGCATTGATTTGTCACCCACGTCTTCGTCTGCAGTGTGTGTGTGTGTGTGTGTGTGTGTGTGTGTGCGTGTGTGTGTGTGTTTGTGTGAATAATCTACGCTGTTGGCCGCGGGGCCTTTACAGCTTCACCGAATGAGAGGGCGAGCGTAGCACCACTACGCTCGAGCCAGAAGGGCAAGGGGGCAACTAGCTCAAGGGCGCCTCAAGGAGGAACGGCCTCGGCTTGGGCAGTCGCTATGGGGGAGGGCGTATACTAGTTATCTCGCTGTGGTGCTCTGCACCGGCCGGCGAGGTCGCTGTCTGATCCTGTATGTGGTATCTGTATCCAGAAGAAGGGATGTAAGGGCATTGGGAGGGTTGGTGAGAACATGTCGCGGAGCGCAGTAGCGGCTGATAAGAGGGGAGTTAGGTTCATTGTCGGCGGCAGCTATAATTGGCGGCGGCTATGATTAGCAGATTTCTTTGATTGGACGCGTTCGCGAAATATCGGATAGTCGCCCCTTTTAATAAAGGCGCGAATAGGTTCGAGACCGAGATCGGAATGGAGATCGACATTCCGTATGAAACACGGGGTTGCGAGGGCTTTGCGGAGGAAACGGGACTGAACCGTTCAGAGTCTATCGATGTGAGAGCGGGCGGCATGCCTGAACAACTCACAAGCGTACGTCATGATGGGCCGTATACAAGTTGTGTAAAGTGTCACCTTATTCCTTAGGAACATTTAACTCCGCTTGCATATCATCGGGTAAAGACGACCGAGCTTAAAGGCTGCTTACGGACTCGCTTGATGTGCGGTCCGAAGGTCATGATTTCGTCTGCAGTATTTGCGGTACCTGTTTAGCGGTCTAGGCGTAAAAAAAGAAAAAAAACAGTTTCTTTTACGATTTGTTCTTGACATTTGATTTAGTTGTTGTTAATTTATTATATTTTTTTGCACGCAACCGTGCACCATAGACAACGAATCACGCGCAGTCATCAATCTGTCAAAACAAACATTGGATGAAAACATCGTAAAGGTCCTATTTAAAGGTTTAAATTATGCTGTAACACCTCGAAGGATACCGTATGAGGAAATTATCAGCGCCGTTGAAGACGTCCTATCCAAAAATAGTATAGGGAGGGAAGATTCGGAGGCAATACGTCAGGATGTCTCATCCATGTTACGTCGAAATTCAGTGCCCAAACTAAATCTTCCCAAAAATCAATATTTAGCGTTGAAAACCTTACGCAATAGAAAGGATATCTCAATTCTCCGCGCGGATAAAGGAAATGCTACGGTCATTATGAATACGTCAGATTACAATGTCAAAATACAAGAACTTTTATCGGATGCAAACACATACAAATAGGTCAAGACAGACCCAACCACCAGTATATTAAAACAAACTACTGATTTAATAAAGAAATACTCCGAAACATTGAATCTGGACGTCAAATCACTAATACCTTCGTGCGCAAAACCACCAGTTGTATGGGCTCCCAAAAATACATAAACCGAATGCTCCACTACGTCCAATCGTTAGCCAAATCGACACACCAACCTACAGATTGGCTCAGCACGTAGCGAAAGTGCTCTCTCCACTCAAAGGACACACAAGAGCACATGTTAAGGATTCATACCATTTTGTTAGTGAGACCAAAAATCTACATCTTACTGACAATGAAACTATGGTCAGTTTCGATGTCCAGTCACTATTCACATGCCTACCTGTACAAGACTGTGTCGAAATTGTAGAAAGGAAACTAGCGGAGAACAACATGCCAGCGGAATACTCAGAACTATTGAGACACTGCCTTACATCTGGCTACTTATTGTGGAAGGAGCAGTTCTACAAGCAAGTAGATGGTGTGGCGATGGGCTCCCCTGTATCTCCCATTGTTGCCGATATATTCATGGAAGACTTTGAGGAGACAGCCCTTCGTACTTCACCTGTAAAACCAAGCTTCTACAAGCGGTACGTAGATGATACTTTCACAATATTACCATCTGACAAAATTAATGTATTCCTTAATCATCTTAACTCCATTAACCCTAAAATTCAATTTACAATGGAGTTGGAGGCAAACAATTCCCTAGCTTTCCTAGATGTCTCAGTAATCCGTAACCCCAACAACATCTTAAGCCATACGGTTTATAGAAAAAAGACCCATACTAATAGGTACTTAAACGGTGAATCTCACCACCATCAATCACAGTTAGCTACCGTGGGTAAATCTTTGTTTCAGAGAGCACAAGGGATCTGTGACAAGAAACATCTGGCTGCCGAGCTTCAACATGGCAAGCAAGTCCTGCACGACAATAAGCTTCGAGTCCCACGCCAACGTCACAGTGACCGAGTGAAACCAGCCACAGTCGAGCGTCTCCCTGGTGTACTACCTTACTTAAGAGGAGTCACAGACAAGATTGGCTACATTTTGATGCGTGCTTCAATTAAAACATTTTATAAGCTGTCGAAGAAGATCAGTCAGTTTTTACCATCTGTCAAGTGTCACATCCCTCTACAAGATGCAGGAGTATACAAGCTTGATTGTGAATGTGGTCTCTCTTACATAGGACAAACAAAAAGACCAGTAAAAACTCGGGTTAAAGAGCACATAGCTGACCTAAAACAACGTCGCTCAAAGAAGTCTGCAGTCTGTGAACATGTCCTTGACCGCACCCGCCATAACATTAGATTTGATAGACCACAAATCCTCGTGAAAGAACACCGATTCCTACCAAGGATGGTTCGCGAGGCTATTGAAATTAAAATACATCCTAATTTCAATAGAGAAGATGGTTGGAAGCTTCCATCGACTTGGGATCCAGTAATTAATATAATCAAATCCAAAACCAAGCATAACACTGCAAGACCTCAAGACACCGTGAGCTCATTCTGCGTAGATCGGACCAACAAAAACAAAAATAATTAAGAAGTTTGAGGGTACCCCGGAACAACTATGCCTTTTGGACGTCTAACACCTCAGTCCTTCCCGTGACCATGGGTGCTGCAAAGCACTCGAAACGTCGGGAACTTAAAAAATAAAAATCAAAATAAACCGCGATAAAATCCGAAAAAATATTTTTATTTCAGTTTCTTTTACATTATGGAAACTCCCACGTGTATTTTCATTACTAAAATATGAAAATGAAGTTGTAAACAAAATTGAATATTCATTCAATTTTGTTTCACATCACTTAGGCGGGGGACACCGCCGTCAAAACTAGAACGTGAACTATTCACACTTGACCTATTAGTTTTTGTATTCGCACGGCGCCCGGAATCTTATGGGACATGATTGATTGCCCGCAACTTCGGCATGTTTTCAACTTTTTCTGTATTTATACACTGCTTGATCAATGAATGTCATATACGTGTGCCGAATAAAGATTTTGTACGGAAAGTAATCCGCGACAAACAAATTACGGGGCATTAATTTGGGGTAATACTAATACCGCAGCTTCTTGAAACAACTGGCTTACTTTATACTAAACTAACAGCGACGTTAGAAACAAACCTTATGCACATAATGGCACAGATGTATTTACGTAAGTGTATATCCACAATATGGCTAAAATGACTAAAAATCTGCACGTAGATATAGCATCACAAACATTGATCTTACTATCACCGTCGAATTACAAAAGATCCATTTCGAAATTTTTAAGGTTTTTTAATATCACCACCGCATGACGCGATACGTCGCCGAGTCAATGCGCTCAAACTGGAATATAAATGAAATTATGCTCTATGTTAAGATCGTTATATTTATTCATCGTCAAGAACTTAATTAGTTAAGGGTGTTACTTCAAATTTGTCGCTTTATACTTACATATCGTCGCCAACGAGTGAAAACCTCGTAAGCATGTCTAAAACAAATCCCACACGCCGGCAGTCATGCCCAGCTTTTCATTTTAAAATGGCAGACTTTTTTACTTTTTGCATTAACAGTCATAGATGGCCTTGTGAACTATTATACTGAATTTGTGTGCATTCAAGTAATGCGATATGAGCTCTTCGAAATATCTAAAAAATAATAATGTAGTATGTATGTATGAAGTAGTTACGTAGGGTATGTAGCATTATTTGTCGCTTCAGTACATTGTATATAATGACAAACTGCATTATAAAGAGAAACACCCAGAATATAAAACCTCATTAGGAATAAAATATCTTCACTACACACACACAATTCTCGGTAAAGCTGAAAAACCGCCAGGTAATTTCATCAATTCAACTAATGAAATTGTCTAAATCTCAGACAAACTTTCCTTAAATTTTATTCCTTTAATCTGATTTATAAATGAGCCAATACGGCTGGGGTCAAATTGAGTTGAAAGATAATAGGTCATACTCTATCACAGAACCCACTGCGAATGGGTGGAGGCAGGTTTGTCTCTAGAGCTTAGCACGAAAAAATTAACGTCACCGTAGCGCTAGCGAGTTGATATGCCATTCTTGTCACACTACAAATTTACTAAATTAACATGAACGTGATAGTACGATTACTCGCTGGCGTCACACTAACGTCAAACCTTTTGTGCTAGACCCTATGTTAGAACTTATCGAGCCGCCTATTAGGCTTTCAATTTGGCTTAACCACTACTACGTGAAAAGGTAATCGAGACCAAGGGCTTAATGTGCCTTCCGCAACATGAAGACCCTCTAAACTGAAATGCTACAAACGGTCACCTATCTCAGTCAGACCACACCGAACGCTGGTTCACTTTCATGCATCACGCTGCGAACGCTTTATCTACCACAAAAATACCACCTTTGGACAACATTCAAACAATAAGTATTTTTAGGAAACAGAAGCGGAGACGTTTAAAAAAAACAACATGTCACAAAAAATCACAAGGATAACCTTTTCGTTCTTATTTAATATCGAAATAAACTGTAACACAAGGAACATAACTTATAAGCACTAACTAGAGTATAATCCACCACCGATAACAATCGAAATATATATGAAATTATGACGAACCCGATAACAAAATAATTCACGTCTTACTGTCCTTGAGAGATGTTACCGCCGCGAGCGACAACCGACAAATGATGCCATGAATTGTGTGTGTGTGTGTGTGTGTGTGTGAGAGTGATGTACGCTATTGGCCGCGAGGCCTTTACAGCTTCACCGGACTTACCGGATCGTAGTCGGCGGCAGCTACGATTAACGGATTCGCATGGGTAGATGCGTTCGCGAAGAGTCGTGTTGTCGCCTTTTTAATATAGGCGCGAATAGGTTCGAGACCTAGATCGGAGTGGAGATCGACATTCCTTACGAACCAGGGGGCTCCTACGGCTTTACGGAGGAAGCCGTTTTGAACCGCTTCGGGCAAGTCAAGAGGCTCCGTAACCATCGAGCGTTTATGATACGAACTATAAGAGTGGATGCCAGAGAGGTCTGTAAGGAAAGAACCTGATGGAACTCTATACTCTCTGCCTACCCCGCAAGAGATATGTCGTGATAATATATATAGATAGTACGTTATAATGATTGGATAATTCTATTTATAACCATGGGGAAGACCTATTTTTCGTAGTAATACAGTCGGTTCAGTATCTTTTTGGGATCATAAAGCTAATCCATCGTATTTGACCTACTAGTATTCTTCAAAGAGAAGTCATTACGGGTTCTTATAAAAAAGTCTATAGATATCTACATCATTTCGCTCAATGCCTTGTGGGGTAGGCAGAGAATATAGAGTTCCACCAAGTACTTACAGACCTCTCTCTTTTCCTCTACTCTCACAGTTATAATAATTTTAAAAAATATAAAAAAATATTTTCTGAATGTGTAAACCCATAAAAACCAATCTACATAGAAGATTGGTACGTCAGGTATATCATCTAGAATAAAACGTGAAGGGATCAATGGGAAGCACCCCAAATGCCATGAGTAATGCCCACAATTTTGTCACCCTCACTGCCACCCCGGCCGCTCACTTTTTCATTTCAATAAATGCCTAATGTCTGTCATCCGAAATACATAACGTCGTTCCGCGTTGTGGCTTAATGAAGTACATTCATACTCGTAATTGTTATTAAATCTTATAACAATGTGTTTACGTCTTTCGAGTAACATATGGCAATGGGAGTTGGATATATGCAACAAAGTAAATGAAAACAGAATTAATGTGGTCGAAATGTGAACTATGCTGAAGATTTGCGGAGTCGAGCCGAATGACCGCATTCACAAGAGCTTAGCTAGAAAGCGTGGCGGTATAAAAGATAGTATCGGTGTAAAGATGAAAATGAGAATATTCTGATGGTTAGGACAAATAATGTCCCAATGGTTTCGAGAGTGAGCCAATTGCCATTATGCCAGACACCATTCTAGACTCAAGCCTGTTACTCAAAAATTTTCAATAGAGAAATCGCAATGACTCTGTCATGCTGAAGATTCAAACTAAACTATAGGTACCTACTCCTTTAAACGAACGACAAGTTTTTAGAAAATTTTCATCTAAACGATAAAATCCAAGTACTCTAAGATACCAACCATAGCATTAAAAGATTATATCAATATTACGCTCAAATATACTTATTCTCCCTAAAAAAGAACACAAAAAGATCAAACACTAATTAATTTTGCGTTTTCAGAATATAAAATGACAAAGGACTTGGTAGGTTGGTCTCTTTCAACGATACAAATTAATTAGTGTCCAATCTTTTTTGATTTGACTACATATATTTTTATTACTTGTGATTTGCTTGTGATATTATTTGGTCACTACAATTAGCCCGCAGCTACGCCTGCATAATCTATCTATATATAGGCGCTTAGGTTTTCTGAATAGGCGTTTCAATGCTATAAAACCGACTTAAATCCAACGTATTGTAGTTTACAGCTTACCGAGCAGGTTTGAGACAAACCATATTGACATATCTATTGCCAAATGCCAATATGTGTCATAAAATAATCGATATTTATCTTCTTTAGTATCAATTTCGATGTTTTTCTTGTAAAATGATGTAGAAACTTTGGGGAGGTTGTATGTTTTTTGCTGATTCAAAATAGTACAATCACTTCAATCACTCAATATTATAGGATTTTTTGGTAAAATGTAAATATAAAGATTTCTTATAAAACAAACCTCTTTAACCGCCGCTGTAGCGTCACGTTTTTCATGATTTTGTGCCAGCACTTTAGCGGAACATGTCGAATAAAATGCGTTAAATGAAGTGATATCAACAATTAATTTAGTCCACGGTTACTGCTTGTCGACTGCAGGCTTTCGAAATGAAGAGCCATTGGACCCTTAACGTGCGCGATCCCTACAGATAATTCAATTTGCCGGAGTGACTCACCCAATTATATATCAGCACCAACTCATTTTAAAGGCTACTCGCTTCTAATTTACTGTAATTTCATTCCGGACCCAGGTTTTCTTTCCTACATAAGTATAATAAACGTAGAACGTCTTTTTTCGCTTTCAAGTGAAAAACCCATAATTGAATAACTTGGAATAATAATAAAAGTATTTTCTTTTCCTTTGGATTCTTTAAGAATTTAATATAAATACCGAGGGAAATAGGAGACCGGAGCGTTAATTGTCGGATTTACAGGGACAATGCTAAGCAGAGTTTGTCTTGACAAACGCTACTTAAGGTGGCTTTCAAAGAACTTTAAAAATGAATAAGTTCTGAAAATAAAATCGCTTCCAATACCCAAAATCCTTATCTCAAGTTTATTGTACGTTCAAGATGTCGTGGTCCTATAAAATTGATGTCTTGTTTTGAACTGCAGTAATAGGACGCAATCATCTCTACCTATCTAATAAAACCTAGATAGGAATGGAATCTAATGTTAGTATAATTTATGTATGCAGAGACTACCGAGTATCCAGTTCTTCTACATGGTGCCAGGAAACCTGCGAACCACATACGAGAGTAATGAATCCGCGTATTATTTGACGGACGATTTGGCGCAGTGGTTAAGAGCTTAAGCCACTCCGCCCACTGAGTCGAATAGTCGCGGGTTCGATTCCCGCACAGGACAAATCTTTGTGTGACCCACAATTATTTGTTACGGTCCGGGTGTTTGTGTATTAATCAATAATTCAATCTATCAATCATACAAAGATTTGTGTGTTTTGACAAATTCTATCTATTTACGCGACTGTTCGACCCAGTGGGAGGAGCAGCTTAAGCTCCAAATCATCCAAACTCATCGGTACTTCACATTATGTTGCTGTCCAATCCAATCAATGTAATATTGATCAGTCAAGCTTTTACTCCGAGCTCCATACTGATTCTGACAATTCGTCTATAGAAAATTACATTATCCGGCCCAGGATGCAACGAACTTGTGAATGCGCCACGTATCACCCATCTCAGATTGGCAGAGGTGGTGATCGCTAAAAGCACTGTGCTCCTGATGTAATCTAATTAAGTGTTTAATAGTGAATCAGATTAAAAAGAAAAATCCATCGCTTTGGACGGGAATCGCACCCGTAATTCGCCATGCCGGGGAGACCGCTCTGACCATGGATTACGTGGGTTCAATTCTCACCTGAATTGCATTGAAATAATCCCAAACATATTTGAACCTGTTGGAACCCTGTACTCTCTGCCTGCCCCGCAAGGGACCCAGCGTGATGATGTAGATATAGTCCGACAAGGATCTTTTGTCCTGTAGATGACATTGACAGGGGGCATTGGTGTGAAATTAGGGTAGGGGAAACATTCTCCTACTTCCAAGGAGATATTTCAACAGGTGAGTCCTACTAATTAAAAAAAGAACTTGGGTAAATTTCATAGCAAACATGTCATGACATTTCACTTGATGACAGCGTTACTTTCGATTTAGGCCGCGGGCCCTTCAAAAAGATACTTGTGGGACTATAGATAATTGAGTGTTATAACGATTGTTCAAAGTTCAAAATCACAAATGGATGTAGGTACAATAATACGTGTTGAGATGAAAGCTATAAAAACACGGTTTTCATTACCAATTTATATGTGGATTTTCACAACGTGTGCGCACGAACACAACATCTATATTAATTCGAATAGATTGCATTATACCCATGTACGACTTTCAACAATGCATAAAAAGTGCCATTTTTCGCTTACGAATCAAGTGGATCTGGTCTCGAGGATTCGTTTCCTTACGGTTGACTTTAACTTCGACTGAAAGTATAGAACGACACGATGATTGCTCAATGTCTGATGACAATACGTTGGGTAAATATACCATACAGCGATGGTATATTTACCGAACTGGTGGTTTTAATTTCCATAAAAATTTGACCAAAAGGCCAATAACCAAATCCTACCCTACTAATATTATAAATGTGAAAGTTTGTATGTTTGGATATTTATTTTGTTCCTCATTCACGTAAAAACGACTGAACGTGATTGGATTGAAATTTGGCACACAGATAGTTCATCACTTGGAATAACACATAGGATTATATTTTATCCCGGAAAAACGATAAGTTCCTTTCTAAAGTCAACGCGGACGAAGTCGCGGGCAGAAGCTAGTGCCTTATAATATTAAAAATGTACCCTACCTAAGAATCGATTCTACTACATACAAATTATATTCTTGAACCACCACCGTATCACAAGCACCGTCATAGTAATGTAAGTAGATAACAATTACATATACCACATTTAGAATATAGATACCTGTGAGATGTGAGGTCCGCTACTGAAAATATATCAAAATATCTTAAATACAGAGAGCTGCCTCGTTCGTTTAGTCACAAAGCGCATCGCTTTGCTAACGAAAAATTCATAGTATGAGTCCGGAGTCTGGAATTGTGCCCGGCAATGGCAATAGGGTCACCCCCTATTACATGGGAACTAACATCATCAGCGAAAAATGGGTGTACTCAGTACACCTATGCCAACCCCTTGGGGAATATAGGTGTGACGGTGTTTATTTTATTTACAGAGACATAAGGAAGGAAGGATGAATTAGTCTCCGACCAACAAGATGTTGTGTAAAAGTCCGTATTGTATGCATTCATATATTAACATATTTTCTCACATATGTATATTATTAAAAGATATATTTCAAAACTAATGTATTACTTTGAGACGCTATTTATCTCCGCATGTAAACGAATTACAAACATTATCCAAAATGAAATCCGTAAACACTTCGATTAAAATCCAGAGGTGCGACCTGGCTTTAAATCACCTCCCCGTTTTATGAGACGAGCGAGGTTTCCTTTGCTATCCATATAAATACGGAAAATCTCTCTCAGGTACACCTACTTGTCATTAGCAACAACTCCCCCGCAGTAAAAACTTCCTCCCCTTTCGTTTTACCCTTCTCAACATGGATTTATTGTTTGAAGGTCAGTTTTGATCTTACCTGTTCTTGTAATCGATTTCTTTCCCTGTTGCAGTATTCGTGATTATGGTAAACACCTTCTCATTTATCAAGCAAATTGTTTCAATTTTTTTTCTTTCATATATGTTATTATCTATTTATTTGTTTGACTGTATAAATTATTAAAAATACTCTTTTGACTACGAAATCGAAAGAGTATTTTTAAGCGAAATATTCGGGCATGCACCCATGTATTTCGATTCGTTTAAAAAGTAGCCCCTCACTAGGAATTATTGATGTGCCTGGTTGTAGGATTTAGCGTTTACAATCCTGACATTCACATACACAAACATCCATACCGAAACAAATATTTGTAGGTCACACAAAGATCACACAGTGCCAGGGATCGCTTTTGATGCGAACTTAGCTTTAGCTTCTTAACTACTGAACCAAGCCTTTCAAATTATTGAAAATACACAAATACTGTGTTAAACAACGCGTACATTCATCATTAAACGTCACTCTCGAAATTTTATTTTTGCCAAAACAGGAGATATCTATGCTGTTTATAAATAAACGAAATGCATTTACAACTGATGGTTCTCACGTGTATTATAATCATCTCAAATCCGATAATTTTGCTCGTTAACGAGCTGTTGGTGAGTAACGACATCACGGACCCGAGTGCTTCAGAGAGTCGGTCAGGGCCCCCAACTCGGCGTATCTTCGTCGGTCGAGTGGAAACCGAAGGGTGCCCGCAGGACTCTCGGCTCTGGCTTGCCTTAATTGGCCGTCTAGAGAGGAGCCGTGAGAGCTATATCGATGTAGGAAGATAACGCGGTCCTACGTTGATGTACTCCAGGGGTGGAAGTGTTAAAGGGCATAACGCCGCGAGTAACTTCGGAGAAAGCGCAGCACACCTCTCTACACCCCTGAGCCGCTCACACCGGTGTTGCCCTCAGTTGTCCTAGAACGACCGTTTGAGGGCCCATCTAGTAAGCGGCGAGTCACCGCCGGCCACGGGTAATTAGGTATCACTAATTATGGCCGGTGTCCGTCCCCTTTCAAATAGTCCAGTTTTTGGCCATCAAACCTTATTTACATAGCCCTTGTTTTCTTTCCATAATTTACAATAGTCCTTGCACCTGCCGGGGTCAGTTCGCTGGTTATGTTTCTTCATTTTCAGCAAGTGATCTCAGCAGGTGGCTTACATAACATTGATTTTTCGCAAAGGGCCTCTACGTTTGGACCCATGTCCCCATGCAAGCCTTTCAAAGATCCGGGTAAAGCCCGTGAATCTCAGCGAGATAATAATAAATATGCGATTTGGAAACTGGAGCCTAAACTAGGGCAACCCTGTATTTCAGGACTCCAGGTCCCAGCAACGTAATCATTGAGATGTTTACATTTATGTACATTAACGTGGAATGGGAAATGATAATGTGCGCGTGTAGTATGTGTGTGTGTAAATCCGTTCATACAACAAAAACAATTATTAAAACTGGCCCAATTGACGAAAATAAGATGGATTAAAAAATACATGCAGCCGAACATAAAACCTCCTCTTTTTTGAAGTTGCTTAAAAACGGGACTCGACACTGAAAGTAATCGTCCGCGCGAAACCGGATCGATTTGAAATCGAATTTTGATAATAAATTAGTTTTGTAAAGGGCAATTTTCCAAGTATATTATTATCTAGGTATACTTCATTCTAATGACTACACCTGCGCTACCTTACAACCTCAGCTCCAAAAGTTTAAACACACGTAAATGTAGATATCGGTCAGTTGAAGCGACTATAAACGCCTCCGTTATTTTATAGTGGCTATCCCCTGCAACTTCAGGTTAATTGTTCTCGAAAGGTGAATTAGACCTTCAATTTCTAATTATAAGGGGTTCAAACCATAAATTAATTTTATTACTATGATTATTTCTCAAGTTATTTTCTGAACATATTTAGAAATTATGACGTACGTATATTTAATAAAAAATAGATTTAAAGCCTATATATTTTCCCCCTGCCGGGTCTTCTCTCACAAATCCAGGGGAGAGAGAATAGGTTACTTCACCACATAGACCTAGTGCGGATAGACGGAGGCAAGTTGGAGGCAAGTTGGAGGCAAGTGGCCACCTGCTCTTGGAATCTACCAAGCTGCTTATAAGGCTTCTATTTTGGCTTAACGACTGCTACATAATTTGATAACTAGAACCAACGACTTAGCGTGCCTTCCGAAGTATAGAGACGCTCGAATATGAAAATTCCATAAATGGTCACCCATCTTAGACCGACCGAGCCAAACGTTGCTTAAACTCGGTGCTCGCTAAAACACCGCGATTGCACAGCGCTACAAGCACCTATTTATACATAATCTAGCTTAAAATATTATTTTAAAAAGCAACATATTATTACTGAAAATCAAACCGTATTTCATTTGCTTGATTTTTTTACTTCAATCAAAATCATTATTTTGTACTTAAAGCAAAAGAAATGAAAATTTTAAGATACTTGGCGTCGGAAATCTGGAATCATCTTAGTCATATTTTTTTTTATTCGTTTCGTAGCCGTCAGGAGCAGGCAGGAGAGTCATTAGGCGGCTCGCAGCCCGCTACGCCGTAGCGCCGGCTCGCTACGCCGTAGCTCTAATCACACAGTCGCTCAATCAACAGCAATGACAAGATTTATTTTATGTACTTGTTACAAATGAAATGAAAAGAAATAGAGCTTGAACTTTAGACCTTCGTTACGTATTTTATACGTTTATGTATGAAATAGATAAATAATTAAATAAATAATGTAGCTAAACACTTACAGTGTTTATCTTTCTATCTATCTATCTATCTATAACCTCACGCCAGATCCCTTGCGGGGTAGGCAGAGAGTACAGAGTTCCAACAGGTTCTTTCCTTACATACCTCTCTGGCTTCCTCGACTCTCATAGTTCGTCTCATACACGCTCGCCGGTTACGGAGACTCTTGACTTTTCCATCAGATAAGACTCGGTTTATTTGGTCGTGGTAAGATAGTCTAGGTCTTCCCCGGTACCTGCATTCTTCCACTTTCACATTGTATATCTGTTTTGTCATTCTTTCCTCTGGCATTCTTTCTATATGCCCGAACCAACGGAGCATGCCCTTTCCCATCTTTACACCGATACTATCTTTCATACCTACTCGCTGTCTTACTATGCTGTTGCTAATGCGGTCGGTCAGCTTCACTCCGCACATCTTCCGCAGAGCTCGCATTTCTACCGCATTTATCCTACTTTCAATCTCCTTCTTACATACCCAGCTCTCGCTACCATATAACAGCGTTGGGACAAGAACTCCGTTATGTATGGCCAGCTGCGCCTTATGGCTTAAGTGCCGGCTCCCGAGTAGCTTTCCCATCGCACCATTCACTCTGTTCCCTGCACTCACTCTTCTCTCTATGTCAGCGGTGTATTTCCCATCCTTACTGAAGGCGCATCCAAGAGATACAAACTCATTCACTTGCTCCAGCACATCGTTGCCAACCACAATCCTTACATTCGTTCTGGTTTCTTCCCTTTCAAAAACCATAATCTTGGTTTTCTTCACATTCAAGTGTAAGCCATTGATCATGCAGTCGTCTTTCATAACTGTGACTAGTGTTTGCAGATCAGTGGCTGTTGGCGCTATCAAAACCGCGTCATCTGCATACAATAGGTGGTTTATCACTAGATCACCCATTTTTACCCCTTCAGTCATCGCACACAGTTTTTGAAGACTTTTATCCAGATACACTATAAACAGTCTAGCGGACAACACGCAACCCTGCTTGACGCCGATTTTAACGTCAAACCAAGGTGACATGTTAGCACCCACCCGTACGCATGCCTTGCAGTCCACATAAGTGGACTGGACGGCTCGCAACAGAGTGCCATCTATACCATACTCTGGCAAAATGTCCCAAAGTCTCTTTCGCACAACTCTGTCAAATGCCTTCTCCAGATCTACAAAACCGCAGAAAACCTTCCGCCCCACTGCCAGATGCTTCTCTACGATGTTGCGGAGTGAGAAGTCTTGATCCGAACATCCTCTTCCAGACCTGAAACCCCCTTGTGCCTCGCACAATATTCCATCAGACTTCACGCGCATTCTCCGTTCAATAATTTTACCGTACACCTTGGCTGCCAAGCTGATCAAACTGATGGCTCTGTAATTGGCGCAGTCATAGTACCCTTGTATAAAGGCAAGGGTGCCTTTATACAAGGGTACTATGACTGCGCGGCGCCAATCTGTAGGGACTCTACCGATCCTCCAGCAAAGGTTTGCAAGGGCCCGGAAAGCGTCCCGGACGCAAGTTCCACCATATTTGATCATCTCGGCAGATATCATGTCTACTCCCGCAGCTTTACCGTTTTTCATACTTCCTATCGCCCATTCAACTTCTTCCATAGTGATGGCCTCCGTTGATTCTGGTGCCGCAATCTCGCCTTTGGGCACGTCTGCGGCATCAGCATCCGGGTCATCTCCAAACATTTCTCCAAAATATTCACTCCACCGGTTTAGCACAGCTTGTGTGTCTGCAAGAATGTCACCATCTTTAGATTTTATCCTTTCCATTCTGGAGCCTGACGAATCACCTCGAGCCTTTCTCACCTTGCTCCAAAAGAGTTTGGTGTTGTTCTCGAAGTTCTTCGCCAGCCTCTCCTCCTCAATCATACTGGCTCTTTCACGCTTTTCTTTCACTAAAGTTTTAGTGGCATTCTTGCATTACCGGTATATTTCTTTCCTCATCTCTGTCATACTGGCATTCAGGTTCAAAGAAGATACATAGTCCTGCCACGCTTTCTTCTTACTTTCTACAGAGCTGTGCAACTCCGCATCCCACCATGCATCACCTTTTGCTGTAATATGCTTCTTTGAGCAACCACATACTTCTTTCGCGGATTCCACCAAAGTCTCTTTCAGGCTATTCCAGCATTCATCTACATTTGAGTCCGAAGAGCCTGCTGTCAAAAGCTTGTCCCGGACTCTATCTTCATACATTCTCCTCACGCTCTCATCTTGCAACTTTTCAACCTTTAATCTTTCAAGGTCTCCGAAGGGGATACGCTCTCGCCAGTGCCTCCACTTCCTGAACAGACCACTAAACCGCGCAACTACGAGATAGTGGTCTGATTCCAGAGTGGGGCCTCTATACGCACGCGTATCTTGTAGTTTGCTTCGGAGACGGTTATTAACCAGGATCAGATCTATCATGCTTTTTTGATCATTCCTTCTCCACGTATACATATGTATGTCCTTGTGCTGGAATATCGTGTTAGACACAAGGAGACCCCTTTCCAAACAATCATCTACAATGAGCTTACCTGCATCGTTCACTCTCTTATCACCATAAGGACCCAGAGCAGCGTCGCAAGTTTGCCGCCTGGTTCCTACCCATCCGTTCAGATCGCCACACAAAATCACCTTTTCGTTAGCCTCAGCCAAATCCAGAACTTCCCTGATATTATCCCAAAACTTCTCAAGGTCCTGGGGTGTCGACGAGCTTACGGGAGCATATGCTGCGACCAAAAATACTCTAGTGACACCCAGTTTTAAACGGACCCAGAGAAGTCTCGCATCGCACAGGCCATAATCTCTCACTCCAGAGGCCAGGCGACGGGACAGCAAGATACCCACCCCCATGCTGGCACGACTGCTCTGCGGTACCCCAGACCACAGAGCCATCGTTCCATCAGGAAGATCACAGGTTTCACTGCCCCTCCGCTTAGTCTCTGTTACACACAGAGCATCCAGGCGTCTCTCTTTCATCACATCAATCACCTCATGCATCTTATCTTCCATACCACCTCTTACATTCCAAGTGCCTATTCGGCACTCTGCACCCTACGACTCGCCAGTTCGGGCCCGGCGTGATGGGTGGCGGCCCCCATCGCCGCTTCCACCTATATTCGTACCGACGGGGGCGGGCCGGTACGCGTCGCCTCGGGGGGACGCCCTAGCCCGCACTGCGGTACGTCTTCGGTCCAAGATTGCAGCCATAATGACTGGCAGGGGTCGCGGCGAGCACGCTCTTGGACATTTATCCTTCAATTATAAAAATTAGAAACTAACACACCGTCACGCCTATATTCCCCAAGCGGGGGTGGCAGAGGTGTACTGGGTATACCCACGTTTCGCCGACGATGTTAGGTCCCATATAATAGGGGGCGAGCCTATTGACATATACCGGGCACAAATTCAAACTCCTGACTCATACTGGGAAGTTTATTCGTTAGAAAAACTGCATTTGTCCGACCTAGGATTTGAACCCAGGACCTCGAGATCACTAAGCCATGCGCTTTGCCACTAAACCAATGAGACAGTCATTTTCGAACCTAACCTTACTTATATTTTCGTTACCTCCTATCATTTTTCTCACAAGCTTCTACTTTTTAACTACATAAAATTAATACAATCCAAGTATAAGAAATATTTTTCTACTGAAAAGTTAAATTGTTGCGACAATTTAAAAGTGAAAATAAATAAAGTCACAGATAGTATTGTATTTAAGAATATATTAATACTAAAAACCCGAATTAATAGTTACAGCAATTTTGAAGTGCTATCTCTATCTATCTATCTATCTATCTATATAAAACTGTAAGGAAGTCGTGTCTGTACATGGAATATTTTTAGGAAATAACAACCTAGGGGTATCATACTATCGATGTGGAAGCCAATTCTCCAATTTTTGGCTTTCATGTCTGTTTGTTTGTCTGTCGGTCTGTCTGTCTATCTGTCGGAGAGTATAAACCGGCATCACGTAAAAACTACCAGGCGGATTTTGATGAAACTTTGCACGCGGGTACTCTAAAGTATTAGCTAACATGTCGAATAGTATTTATCCTGGAAAATCAAAAGGATTCTCCAGAAAATACGAAAATAAGCGAAACATTGGATTTCTAAAAAGACACTTTACTCCAAACCTGTTTGATGAATTTCAGTGAAATTTTGTACAAGTGTAGCCTGTACTAAAAATCACAACTCTGTATACTTATATTTTCAAAAATCTAACAGATTTTAAGGAAAGAAAAAGAAAGTCGATTTTGATAAATCAGTCATTGTTCCAAAACTACTCTTTAGATGTCAGTGTAACTTAGCATGGAGATAATTCATATGACAGACAATATCGTTAATATTTATGTTTTCAGGAACTAAAACGGTTTGTAGAGAAAAGTAAAGCACCTATATCTATACATACTACGTATAATAAAACTGTAAGGAAGTCGTGTCTGTACATGGTATATTTTTGGGAAATAACCCAGGGATATCATACTATTAATGTAGAAGCCTATTTTGCAATTTTTGGCTTTTGTCTGTTTATCTGTCTGTCCAAAGGTATGAATCATCATAACGCAAAAACAACTGGCGGATTTTGATGAAACTTTGCATGCGGACCACCTTAAAATTTTGCCTAAAATGTTGTATAGTATTTATCCCGGAAAATCAAAGGTTTCTCCTGAAAAGACGAAAATAAGCGTAACATGAGAGTTCTAAAAAGACACTTTACTCCAAACCTGTTGAATGAATTTCAATTAAATTTTGTGCAAGTGTAGCCTGTATTGAACATCTCAACTCTGTATACTTATATTTTCGAAAGATCTAATAGTTTCACAGAAAAGAAAAAGAAAGTCGATTATGATAAATCAATCATTGTTCCAAAACAACTTAGCTACTAGATTGTCGCGGGATAAACCATAAAATTTTATAACTGTTTGACCCGAACTGCAATGTAACAATGTAAAATATGTGATTTTGCACATAAATTTATCCATGAGTTGATTTTGGACTCAGGTTCGTCTCCCCACGAGAAACTTTTCAGTGGTTAAAACGACTCACTTGAAATTGTTCATACACGTTTGATTTAAACACTAAACATGGCTTCATGCTTAAACCGATGATGCATTCAGGATTGTTTTTTTCTGGAGGTAACTCTAACGATGAATGGGCCGGATACGAAACTTATACTTAACGATTAATATCTTACGAGAAGTCTAACTCTAAAATGTACTGACAAAACTTTGCCACTTTCTTAGCTGGCAATGTACCGTTTTTAAATATTATTACGCTAGATTATAATCTTTGACAGGGTAGGTAGAAAAGGTTTAAATCAGAAATATTTTATCGATAATTTTAAAATTAATAGATAAGGTAAAATCGTTCTTGAAAAGGAAGGTATTATATTTTTTTTATGAGACGGCGTTAGTGTTGTGTGTTGAATAAGATCGCGCTATAGTTTAATTTATATTTTACCATGATCAGCTGTGCGGCCTAAGTGGGGCTAAGACTGAGCCCGGTGGTAGAGATAGTTGATAGAGTAATAAGTCCGATGGAAGTTGACAAAATATACAATATATTCACTACACGGTTCTTCCGGGATAACTGTTATTTCTTCATACTAAAATGGCAGCATAGAACTTACTAACACTTTCAAGGTGTTTTAGGTCTCGAAATTATAATATTCGAGATACTTTTTTCCCGAAAGAATCACGGTTCTTGCTACATAGCTGGTATTAATAATTCATATTAAAATGGCTAAACCAATTTACTTGAAACTTTATATATCTTACATCGTAAAATAAAACAGAATACTTTTTATCTCGAAAAATAGCAAGTCTTCTGCGGAATATCTATTATTTCTTTATATTGAAACGGTTGAACCGATTATGAAGAAACGTAAAACGAAAACAATCACACAGGTATAGTACAATGCGAAAGTGTAAGGATGTAGAACAACAGCTATTTATAGTTTCACAAATTATATACAATATTTACAATTATATAAAAACAGCAAAGAATAATTAATAAAGTAACAGTAGTAAAAAAAGAAATATACAAATTTACACAGGCTCAAATGGTTCCACACCGCTTTCAGTTGGAAGTGTACCTAGAACAGGACGTATGTATCGGGTAAAGCCTAGACTATCTTAAATAGACCATGTCTTATTCGAAGAGCAAGTCAAGAGTCTCCGTAACCGGCAAGCGTGTATGAGACCAACTATGAGAGTGGAGAGACCCAGAAAGGTCTGTAAGGAAAGAACCTGTTGGAACTCTGTACTCTCTGCCTACCCTGTAAGGGATCTGATATGATGATATAGATTGGTAGATAGTATTAAAGTATCTTAAGTCGTGAAATAATAATATGAAATATTGTTAACACACTAGATCATGCCGATATTATCCGTTTAAGTAGTATATAAAATCACATCAATATGCATTTGGTGGGTTTTTACCGGCCTGTATGAAGATCTAAAAGATATTAATCATATTTTGGGTAAAGCAAAGCCTGGCAATCTTTCGATTTCTCTCTTCCTCTTCAGAGATAACTGAAAGCCTGGAGACCTGCTGAAATTGTTCTACAACGAAAATTTACTTATATTTAAGTTGACTTTTTAATACTTTTGCAAAACAAAGATGACTTGATTTAAGCGCTAAAACGTAGACTGCTTAACTTACTTTGTAACAGCGCACAGGAATATTTATTTGGGATAAGTGATTTTGAAATAAAGAAGATATTTTATGGGCTGACGAGCACAATAAATAAAATGTTTGTCTGTGTTAATATCCAGATCGGCGAAACCGATTCTAAATACACTATCACTGGAAAATGGAGAATTTTTCAAAGATTGTTTAAGACTACTTTTTAGCTCGGGAAATGCAGGTTTTCTGAGGATAGTTGTTTTAATTTCTCCATATTACCACGGCTGCACGGCATTAATATGGAGGTATCTCTTAAGTCTTAGATTAATGCTATCCCAAAAAGTCCTATGTCAAATTTTAATATAAACGCGTGCAATGCCGCGGGTAACAGCTAGTTAAATATAAAGGCACACCAGTACCTCCATCAGAACTCATATTGGGGGCGAGGGTATGTGGGCAGAAATCAAAAAAAGAGAATAATTATATCTTCTTTAAATTAAACAGAATGCAGGCAATACTAGGCAAGTAGTTGCTAGCTAACACAAATCACAATAAATTAACTTTAAAATCTTAAGATGAAATAATTTTCAGCGATTCGTCGAATACCAGGTGCATTGATGCCGTCCCGCTCAGATCTTTTTCTGTCAAGCTGACGGCCCCGCTACCATATCTACGACGCTCCGCTAGAGTGATTTTGACACTGGCCATTCACTCTTTTAATTTTATAGACGCGCCGTCACAGTCAGACTGACAGTCGACCGTCCTCGGGCGATCATCCGCAGTTGTTCCTGGAACAAACTATTTCTCATAACCAAGATATCCGCTCGTACATCCTACAACGCAACCCTATTAACTTGCTCTTGCTCATTCTCAACTGCGTACGTTAGGTTAATATTGTCATAGGCTTATAAACACCATAAACATCACTAAGAAAATGATAGCATCAGCAGAGAACCAGTACCGGCACCGCATACAAAATCAACTCCTAAAAGACCCAAAGTCCTTTTGGAGATTTGTAAGATCAAAAAGAGGTAGTGAAAATTCACAAATGATTTTAAAAGACGGTGAGGTCTTGTCTCACGCACAGTGTGCTCAAGAGTTTGCTAGCTTTTTTCACTCAGTGTATAATGTTGAGCGGGCACAGTTGTGTGTGGACAAAGCAATAGCAGAATCAGGCGGCGAGAATGGACCGGCGCGCATAACCCTTGACAGATTGCGTTTAATCGACGTGCAAAGGGCACTTCAACAACTTAAGCCCAAACAATCGGCGGGACCAGACAGTATCCCACCTTTCATCTTTAAGGACTGTCAATTGATTAAGGCTGAGCCGCTGCTCCACATATACAACTTATGTCTAGAGACGGCTGTGTTCCCAGAGAGATGGAAATTAACTAGGGTCGTACCAGTACCCAAGAAAGGATCAGGCGATAAGGTAGAGGGATAAAGACCGGTAGCAATATTGTCTACACCAGCAAAAGTGTTCGAGGTTATTATACATAAGAGCATAGTCGCGCAGGTCAGTTTACAACGTAACAACTCTTGGACGCTCAGCATGGGTTCAGACCAGCAAGAAGCACCACAAGTAACCTGCTTAACTATATGGCCGATGTGGTACCAACTGTTGACAATGGAGCGCAATATGATACAGTTTACTTTGATTTTAAAACAGCATTCGACCTAGTTCAAAATGACATATTGCTCAAAAAGTTAGCAGGGGTCGGTTTCACTCCGCATCTACTACAATTTTTCGCGAGTTATGTGAAAGATAGACAGCAGTATTTAGAGTACGCAGGACACATGTCGGAACCGGATTACACACGATATGGTGTAAGTCAGGGTAGCAATCTTGGTCCATTACAATTTATAATAATGGTAAACGATCTGCCAAAAGTTTGCTATTTGCTGAAGATCTGAAGCTATCTCTTACTATCAATAGTGAAGACGACTGTCAGAAGGTGCAAAGGGATATAGACAGGGTATCGAGGTGGTTTAACTATAACCTCTTGGAGTTTAACATCTCAAAGTGTGTAGCTATCAGTTTCTCCAGTCGCGCTCACCGATTCTTTGGAACTACACTATTGACGGAAAAACAGTGTTGAGAGTTACAGATGTTTCGCGATCACATTGTTCAAATATGCAAAAAAGCTTTTAGAAACCTAGGATTTTTGCTTCGCATGGTTCGGGGATTTACGGACATGAAAGCTATTGAAGCCTTGTACAACGCGCTAGTTAGGAGTCATCTCGAGTGTAACGCAGTCATTTGGGCTCCACATGAAACTAAGTATAGTCTTATGTTGGAGAAGGTACGAAATAAATTTATTAGGTACATATATATGAGACAGTACGGGGTGTACCCGTTTTACCCACTGATGTATCCGACTCTATTTATTTTGGGTATGGTCGGGTATGATGAATTAAGTTTTAGGAGAGACCTCGCACTTGTCTCATATATTTTTAAAGTTTTAAGGGATAAAATAGAAAATGGGGAAATATTAGTACGTATAGGGATAAGTGTTCCGAACAGGTTCGTGTGGCGGCGCCGCCGGCCGCCGCTGGTGGTGGTGCCGCGAGCTCGCACTAACTTACTAAAAGAGGCGCCGCTAACTCGCGCGCTCCGCAACATTAACCTTATTGACACCAAGATAGACTTATTTCACTGTGCTCTGAGCGAATTCACAAAGACAGCTAGCATGGTTATATGTTATTAATAAATATTTTTTTTATAGTTGGTAACACTACTGTATTGGAGTTTATATATATATATATATATATATTTACACACACACCGTCACGCCTATATTCCCCAGAGGGGGTGGCAGAGGTGTACTGAGTACACCCACGTTTCGCCGACGATGTTAGGTCCCATGTAATAGGGGGCGAGCCTATTGCCATATACCGGACACAATTCCAGACTCCGGACTCATACTGGGAATTTTTCGTTAGAAAAACTACATTTGTCCGACCTAGGATTTGAACCTAGGACCTCGTGATCACAAAGCGATACGCTTTGCCACCAGACCAACGAGGCATATATATATTCCTTTTTTGTATGTATGTTACGCGATCATTCCGCCAATTATGAATCGATTTTAATGATTTTTTATTTTTTTGCATTGGGTTCAATATAGCTCTAAGGTGGTCCCATTTTAATTTCATCGGTATTGGACCTTGGACTTCGAAGATACACCAGAGAACTCCTGAACGACAAACTATACGAATGCGTAGATTGAGATATTATGGGTATTACGTCAATCCTATAGGTACCCTGCCATAGAACTAATCAGAATATTAACCGACTTCAAAAAAGGAGGAGGTCGACAATTCATCTGTGTTTTTTTATTACGTTTATTTATGAACTGATTTTATCTATCTATCTATCTATAACCTCACGCCAGATCCCTTGCGGGGTAGGCAGAGAGTACAGAGTTCCAACAGGTTCTTTCCTTACATACCTCTCTGGCTTCCTCGACTCTCATAGTTCGTCTCATACACGCTCGCCGGTTACGGAGACTCTGACTGATTTTAATGATTCTTTTTGCGTTGGGTTTAGTATAGTATCGAGGTGATCCCATTTTAATTAAATCGGTATTGAACTTTGGACTTTGAAGATACACCAGGGGACTCCTTAACGCCGAACAGCACGAATGTACAGATTCCGTTATTATGGTTATGGGGGTCTGTCCAAGAGCGTGCTCGTCGCGACCCCTGCCAGTCATTATGGCTGCAATCTTGGACCGAAGACGTACCGCAGTGCGGGCTAGGGCGTCCCCCCGAGGCGACGCGTACCGGCCCGCCCCCGTCGGTACGAATATAGGTGGAAGCGGCGATGGGGGCCGCCACCCATCACGCCGGGCCCGAACTGGCGAGTCGTGGGGTGCAGAGTGCCGAATAGGCACTTGGAATGTAAGAGGTGGTATGGAAGATAAGATGCATGAGGTGATTGATGTAATGAAAGAGAGACGCCTGGATGCTCTGTGTGTAACAGAGACTAAGCGGAGGGGCAGTGAAACCTGTGATCTTCCTGATGGAACGATGGCTCTGTGGTCTGGTGTACCGCAGAGCAGTCGTGCCAGCATGGGGGTGGGTATCTTGCTGTCCCGTCGCCTGGCCTCTGGAGTGAGAGATTATGGCCTGTGCGATGCGAGACTTCTCTGGGTCCGTTTAAAACTGGGTGTCACTAGAGTATTTTTGGTCGCAGCGTATGCTCCCGTAAGCTCGTCGACACCCCAGGACCTTGAGAAGTTTTGGGATAATGTCAGGGAAGTTCTGGATTTGGCTGAGGCTAACGAAAAGGTGATTCTGTGTGGCGATCTGAACGGATGGGTAGGAACCAGGCGGCAAACTTGCGACGCTGCTCTGGGTCCTTATGGTGATAAGAGAGTGAACGATGCAGGTAAGCTCATTGTAGATGTTTGTTTGGAAAGGGGTCTCCTTGTGTCTAATACGATATTCCAGCATAAGGACATACATATGTATACGTGGAGAAGGAATGAACAAAAAAGCATGATAGATCTGATCCTGGTTGATAACCGTCTCCGAAGCAAACTACAAGATACGCGTGCGTATATAATATGAATGTGAATATTTTGGAGAAATGTATGGAGATGACCCGGATGCTGATGCCGCACACGTGCCTAAAGGCGAGATTGCGGCACCAGAATCAACGGAGGACATCACTATGGATGAAGTTGAATGGGCGATAGGAAGTATGAAAAACGGTAAAGCTGCGGGAGTAGACATGATATCTGCCGAGATGATCAAATATGGTGGAACTTGCGTCCGGGACGCTTTCCGGGCCCTTGCAAACCTTTGCTGGAGGACCGGTAGAGTCCCTACAGATTGGCGCCGCGCAGTCATAGTACCCTTGTATAAAGGCAAGGGTTCACAATATGACTGCGCCAATTACAGAGCCATCAGTTTGATCAGCTTGGCAGCCAAGGTGTACGGTAAAATTATTGAACGGAGAATGCGCGTGAAGTCCGATGGAATATTGTGCGAGGCACAAGGGGGTTTCAGGTCTGGAAGAGGATGTTCGGATCAAGTCTTCTCACTCCGCAACATCGTAGAGAAGCATCTGGCAGTGGGCCGGAAGGTTTTCTGCGGTTTTGTAGATCTAGAGAAGGCATTTGACAGAGTTGTGCGAAAGAGACTTTGGGACATTTTGCCAGAGTATGGTATAGATGGCACTCTGTTGCGAGCCGTCCAGTCCACTTATGTGGACTGCAAGGCATGCGTACGGGTGGGTGGTAACAGGTCACCCTGGTTTGACGTTAAAATCGGCGTCAAGCAGGGTTGCGTGTTGTCCGCTAGACTGTTTATAATATATCTGGACAAAAGTCTTCAAAGACTGAAAGCGATGAATGAAGGTGTACAAATGGGTGACTTAGTGGTAAACCATCTACTTTATGCAGATGACGCGGTTTTAATAGCGCCAACAGCCACTGATCTGCAAACACTAGTCACAGTTATGAAAGACGACTGCATGATCAATGGCTTACACTTGAATGTGAAGAAAACCAAGATTATGGTTTTTGAAAGGGAAGAAACCAGAACGAATGTAAGGATTGTGGTTGGTAACGATGTGCTGGAGCAAGTGAATGAGTTTGTATATCTTGGATGCGCCTTCAGTAAGGATGGGAAATACACCGCTGACATAGAGAGAAGAGTGAGTGCAGGGAACAGAGTGAATGGTGCGATGGGAAAGCTACTCGGGAGCCGGCACTTAAGCCATAAAGCGCAGCTGGCCATACATAACGGAGTTCTTGTCCCAACGCTGTTATATGGTAGCGAGAGCTGGGTATGTAAGAAGGAGAATGAAAGTAGGATAAATGCGGTAGAAATGCGAGCTCTGCGGAAGATGTGCGGAGTGAAGCTGACCGACCGCATTAGCAACAGCATAGTAAGACAGCGAGTAGGTATGAAAGATAGTATCGGTGTAAAGATGAGAAAGGGCATGCTCCGTTGGTTCGGGCATATAGAAAGAATGCCAGAGGAAAGAATGACAAAACAGATATACAATGTGAAAGTGGAAGGATGCAGGTACCGGGGAAGACCTAGACTATCTTACCACGACCAAATAAACCGAGTCTTATCTGATGGAAAAGTCAAGAGTCTCCGTAACCGGCGAGCGTGTATGAGACGAACTATGAGAGTCGAGGAAGCCAGAGAGGTATGTAAGGAAAGAACCTGTTGGAACTCTGTCCTCTCTGCCTACCCCGCAAGGGATCTGGCGTGAGGTTATAGATAGATAGATAGATGGTTATACTGTAGGTACCTTGCAGTACAACTCAGCAAAATAATATAATATAGGTATATAAATATTAGTAAATAATTCACTTGTCACTTAAAATTGTAAAATAAAACTCTTTAAAAAACCGACTTCAAATAGCAATAAATAAATATTTGAAGTCGGCACCAAGTAACCGACTGCACTAACTGGTACCGACTTCAAATATTTATTTCTTTTCTTTTTTTAAAAAGATATTTTATACAATCTGAATCGACACATTATAACTTTTTGTAAGAGCATATTTATAGATTAATAAGAAGCATTAGGTCAATAGAAGACTCTTGCGAGGCTCTTGCTCAAGATCAAGACCATGACCAGGGTCAGTCTCGCCTTGGTCTTTCGTTTTTCATTGGGCAACACTATTAAAAACTGTCACATGAAGTGGTAACCGAGACTCCATCTTTATTCAGTGCCGAGACCAAAAACTTAACGTGTCTTGTACACGGAGCCACTCGAAAATTTAAAAACCACAAACGGTCACCCTTCTCGGACTGAGCAAGCCTAATGCTGCTTTACCTTGGAGATCGCTACGAACAACACAGCACTACGAGACCCTTATTGTTTATTGTATGAGCAATATCCGGGTGAAGTAAAATCACAGCACGAGGAGTATGTCTCTTCGCTCGTAAAATTATAATTGGTAAAGTTTATTTTGCCTGTCGCCGTGACTGACTGCATCGCATCATGTACATAATGAAAAAATACTAAAAACTACTATAAAACTGAGCCTACTTTCGATGAGAATGCTGGGAGGGATATATACACAAATTTTACGGCCAGAGAGAATTGTTTTTTTTTTTTAAAAAAACCTGTTGAGCGCCCTATAGACGTATAGAAATATCCTATAAAAAGGAAGAATTCAAACAGAACCGTAACGCTTCCATTTAATAAATTAAAAACTCACTGTACATTTCGCAGACGATATCACAATTTATTATTCAATTATAATTTATTCAGATGAACTGTTTCAATCTTAATTAATAAATGCTTTGTTTAAAACGGGTCGGAGCTAAATATCCCTTGAGAATACATAAGCCATAGGGAGTTAATAAAATGGTCAAAGTTTTGATCCTTTCCGCAATCTTCGGACTGCCTCTTTGAATTTTACACAACTTCCCTAAGATATGATCTGGTGTTAACTAATCCTTAGAAATAATTGAGCCGTTAATACACCCATAAGTCTTAAATAAGCTCTTGTATGGATTATATTGGTAGGCGTATGGGGACCCATTTATTCTGATGATAGTTTTTCTCTATGGTTAAAAACTATTACCATTTAATGAGAATATGGTATTCTAATAAGGTTACTACAGGAGAGTATTTCAGAATAAAGACATAATTCATTTCTATTTTAATTTCAATTAACAAATAAAACCTAACATAAATTTTAAAAATGGCTTGATTCAGTGGTCTAGATCACGGGCTCGATCCCCGTATTGGACAAATTTTTGTGTGACCTACAAATATTTGTTTCGGTCTATGGTTTTGTATATGTGTATTTCGTGTCTGTAAGCGCACCTAAGACACATAATAAAGGATTCAATCAAAAGACTGGGGCCTACATATTAAAAAAAATACCAAATAATAAGTGATCAAACGAACTTACCTGAAGTGAAGTTCGATCATTATTATACGAAGTCCTTCGTTCGAAGATATAAACATGCAGCTCTCTCTACTCGCTTGGCAATCCGCTAAGTTTTTTAGAGACGTCAACACCTCCTCTATGGTATCTGTGGACATAACCTCTGCGACCATTCCTTTTAGAAGTAGTACATTTCAACTTTACCAACGGGCAGGGCGGGTTGGGTACTTATATCTTCGAACGAAGGACTTCGTATAATAATGATCGAACTTCACTTCAGGTAAGTTCGTTTGATCACTTATTATACTGTGTCCTTCGTTCTCGATATAAACATGCAGCTGTTTAGAGCTATAAGGGTAAAGTTGAAGTATACCACATGAATGTCATTTTTAAGCGTGAGCTCTAAAACATAACATGTCATGAGTACATTTGTATAACACACTCCCGTTGTTTTCATTGTTATACAACACAAATACAACATATATATATATATACAGACGAGTATATATACATATTATTGTTTCTTACAACCAGTCTGTCTAACTTATTCAAAATAGATTTATTTAATCAAATTCTATAACATGTTATGTTATGTAGCGTAGATCCATCCCAACAAAAATCTTTATAGAACCTGTTTTAGCACACCTGTTGTCCATAACTCATTACTACCGGGTAATAATAATCAATCATTACTTATCAGATATCAGTGCATTCTCCATCTGTTATGTCTCCTATATATAGTTTTTTTTTTTTGTAGATGTCTATATAACAAGAGTTGAGGAATTACCGATCTAGAACTTTGTTTATATGAAATTAATCCCTTTATAATAATTCTTGTATCATAGAAAACCCTTCCGAAACGAACTATGAGAGTGGAGGAAGCCAGTAAGCAAAGAACCTGTTGGAACCCCGCACCCCCCGCCTACCCCGCAAGGGGTCTGGCGTGACGATATAGATAGAGATAGATAGAAAACTCTTACTGTGTACTAGATCTGGAAACAAAGTATGTTAGTACCCAATCTATAACAATATAAGACAAATAGGATGGGGAAACCTGTTTCCCCACTAAACTGTCTTTCCCAGTGGTATGTGGGACTTTTTTTTTTTTGGCAAATTATCTCTTTTTTGAGTACAGTACCAGACAAAGGCTACAAATTATATTGGTGATTATAAGGA
Source organism: Phalera bucephala (assembly GCA_905147815.2). NCBI lineage: Eukaryota > Metazoa > Arthropoda > Insecta > Lepidoptera > Notodontidae > Phalera > Phalera bucephala. The sequence goes on from LR990615.1 coordinate 15,751,677, forward strand.
TGCTTTGCTATAATTACTTATTTAATTTATGATAAAGCATTTTTCTTTATGTCAAGGTTCGTTTATATTTAATGTTAGTTATATTTATAATCTTTAAAGATATGCATATACCAAAATTTAACATTTTTGTACTAGAGGCCTTTGTACTAATGTCCTTATCTAGAGCTATTCCTCACATAAGGCTATGTACATTAACTATATGATCTCGCCCCCCCTCACCCCTCCCCCATCTTTGGGTTTGGAACGAAGGGCAGTGCTGATGTGTGGTAACCTAATTTAACCTGCCCCACTGTTAAACTATACCACTACTATTATTATATATTTCGAAACTATCCCGGAATCATTTCCATGTCCTAAGTGGCCACATAAATATTTATGTATCACTTAACGATTCGTCCTTGCGCAATAACGCCCGCGAACATTCATTTTTGGCAATACGATCGGGCCACCCCTGACCCATTATATTAATGATGAAAATTACACTCTAATTTACTAATTTAGCAATGACTTAAGTAGCGAACAAATTACAGGTAACTAGACCAAAATACGCACTATAACTTTATGATATTGGGAATCCTATTCATAACTTAACTTTTTCATACCCTGAAATGCCACACTTCCTCTGCTTCTTTGTATGTGGCTGTTTTTTAAAAGTAGCAACTGTAATGAGTAACTTTCTAGTTAGTTCTAGATGTCCAACCGTGAGAATTGAGTGTCACTTAACTTATACATGTAGTACCTACGTATCATTCATATTTCGTTTAATATCATAATAATATTTTTTGCCGTGACCAAATAGACCGTGTCTTAGCTGAAGGGCAAGTCAAGAGTCTCCGTAACCGGCGAGTGTGTATGAGACGAACTATGAGAGTGGGGGAAGCCAGAGAGGTATGTAAGGAAAGAACCTGTTGGAACTCTGTACTCTCTGCCTACCCCGCGAGGGAGCTGGCGTGATGATATAGATAGATAGATAGAGATATTTTTGCGCCCTCGTCTACCCACTTGGGATCTGGCGTGGTCTTATAATTAATACTAAATAAATAATATCAAGTTCCCTAAGACTAAGGTTATTGCTGATACTACATAATATTTATCATACCTGTGATAAAAATATACTTTTGATTATTCTTGTTTAAGATAATCTATACTTTTAAATATTGTAACTCAATATTTCATCAACTATAATATCATATATATAATATCATATATATAATATCATAACCTAATATCGTTAAATTTTTAAATAGGTATTATTATTAAGTCATTTGCATGACTTTATTTTCTTTTTATTTATAGATACATTAATAAGATACATGTAACATGTGGATGTAATAATTTAAATGTAACAATATGAAAAATGCAAATTTTTGTATGACATCTCCAATCCAATATTTTTACACTGAACCACCTTCAAATAAATTACGGCATGTATAGTGCTCTAAAAACCACCTGTTTCCATAATAGTAGCAGGTTGTGCTTGTGTTATATCTCCGATATCTTAACTGTACCAGAAACATCACTGGTGCTCAATATAAATGTACACATTCAAAACTAAACACCAACCTATTTTTTATAGTTATTAATTTCTTGAATAATTTTATTTGATTATATATTATTTATTGATTATCATATTATCAAACAAAAGTACAATAAAAACATCTAATTCTTCAATTCATGAATTGATATATAATCTTTCCTCTGTGTGTCTCAAATTTCTAATGTATTAATTACACTATAAATGATGCAGGATGTAACCAAAAACCAGAACCAAAACCATTGGAGTCATTACATCCTCATAAATTTTTTATTAGTATACTTAATGTGACTCTAATGTCTATTATTAGCATTGAGTTTCTTTGTGGGATAAGGATTATAGCACAGTTGTGATCATCTATCTTTACTTAAATTCTAATGAGAATGGCTATAAATTGTATATCAATTACTAAAAAATTATATTTCTAATAATAATGTTTCTATACATAATGTAAAATATATGTAGGACCAGATTTTTTAACGTTCACTTGTATGGATTACTTGCAGTATTTGCACAAAACCAATAAAGTTATGGTAGCCGTTGAAGGCAGACAGACACACATTTTTATTAGTGTCATAGATACATTGTTACATACCAAAGTCAGTGAATACCTTAAGCCTCCAATATTATGGTTTATTTGTAACAGCCATGTTGTATTCCTGAATGTTTAACTGATTTTTCAGTAACATAAAAAAAAAACAAAACAAGCCTTTATGTAAAAAGCCTAGCAAGCTTTTCTTAACTCACATTCACTGGTAGGAGACTTCCAATGTCCGTTGTGATTTGTTTTTGGTGGGCCGATAGGTACACTGTGGGTTATTATTTTTACACACCGGATGAGGATTATTGTTCTATATTGGTTACAACACTGGTGGTTTTTTGAAATTTAAACTACTGCTTATGAACAGATAGTTATAATTCCATATTGGTACTCCACTATATTAAAACTCATTTAATACAAAATATATACTGCTGACCACAAAGGTTCTTATCACAATAAATGTTTCATGACTGTATTGTTAGGACTCATCTTCCCTGGCTACCCTGCAGGGGGTCTGCGCTGATAATATTGATAATTATTAGTTTTATGTTAACTGGATAGACCAGGTATTTTATATTATATTTTAAGGATGTATGTGTGTAACACAAATTATTGCATAACAAAAGTGGTCGCCATGGCCGAAATCGGTCGGATCAATCATCATCATGCAGGCTGAGATATTATATTTGGAATATTTCCACAATTCTGTTGCTTGTCAGTTATAACAGGCATTGTTATAAGTAGAGATTACTTTAGCTCATCTGTTTATAAACCCTGTTCAGGGATAAATATAGAAAGGTTTACTTTTTTTTTTTTAATACAAGTGCTCATAATATTGCACAATTCTTTGTGTAATAAGCTCCACTTTGGGCTATTTCAGGATTATTATACAAGTATGTCTAATAATGAAATCAATGCAAAACATTATGTTTCTGCAAATAAGTGGCTTATGTTATTAATAATGTGTTGTTATTCATAAATTCATAAACAATGTCCCTTTAATTACCCTTTCAGAAAGTCTCCTTTAGGAGATATAATATCACAAATTGCTTATAGTTTATAGCAATAGTCTTTATATTTACTGTTTAAGGTATGTATGTTGGGTAACATTTTAGATTCTTACCATTGTAGAAATGTGAACTGCACAGGAGCACCTCATGGGTGAAACCTATGAGTAGTATGCCTTCAGCACATATCTCGTATGGGCCCTAAGTCTTGCGGATCACGACGATGCATCTCGTACACCACTCTTGTCCTTGAATGACCGAAGTCTTGCGGACCACGTCGATGCATCTCGTACATCGCCCGTATCCTTAAATTGGCATTGATCCTTAACAATCATCATTATTGATTAGTGTTCCCCCTAATTTCTCTCATAGAGGTATTACATTGCCAATTTATAGACGGTTAATAATTGTTTGCAGGTATATTGCGTGTTAAACTGTTTTTACACGAAGAGGGATATGAGACTTCGTAAGTTTACTTTTCGAGTGGAGACTTTACAAGTCTTAATATGACAAAGCTCACGTCTCCAAATATTCGATATTATATACATAAACAAGTTAAGCTCAAAACGCCACAAATAAACAACCATCAGTTGATCTTTTTAGAATGTACTTTTTTGTCAAGACGTAAAATATTTCTGAATTTGCCTATACGATGTTTTAAATTTATTTCACAACATCACTTGAGTATATAAAAACCCTTTTGTTATATAATTTCACTGCTACGACTATATGATTAAATTAAATGTCGACCAAAACTTTATTACAAAGCATCGGCTGCCGCGCTAAAAGAGAGAATGGTCGCAGAGGTTATGTCCACAGATACCGTTGCGTTGACGTCTCTAAAAAACTTAGCGGATTGCCAAGCGAGTAGAGAGAGCTGCATGTTTATATCGAGAACGAAGGACACAGTATAATACCCTGTGATATTTATAATCAATATCATTTTATTGGTTCCCGGCTTAGATGCCGCGTGGTTCCCGGCTTAGATGCCGCGTGGTTCCCGGCTTAGAATAGGACCAACCCATCTCATCCCATCGGGTGTCGTACAAGGCGACTAAGGGAAAACTAGGGAATGGGCAGCAGCGTTCCCTTAACACTTTTACAACCAAAAACTGCGCTCGCCAACCCGCCTGCCAAGCGTGGCGAGTATGGCAAACACCCCCAACCAATATGGAAGAAAGCAAGAAAACCAGGCCCCTAGTCCCCGGCGGTCCTGTTCGTCCTGGCCACGGTAGCAGCCATGGTAACGACAGGACAAGGGGTGCTAAGAATCTCCGGCAGAGATTCGGCTACCACCAAAACCGAAAATTGGCCCTGGTGACATACAACGCACGCACATTGAGGACAGATGAGAAGCTAGTTGAGCTGGAAGAAGAGTTAAACAAGTTGCGGTGGAGTATTGTTGGTTTATCGGAGGTCCGAAGAGAGGGCGAGGACACGATAACCTTAAAATCCGGCAACTTGTTTTACTACCGGGAGGGCGAACAGCAGTCCCAAGGTGGTGTCGGATTTATCGTCCACAAGTCACTCATAAACAACGTTGTGTCCATCACTAGTGTGTCGAGCAGGGTAGCGTACCTGATACTCAGAATATCCAAAAGATATTCGCTGAAGGTCATACAGGTCTACGCACCGACCTCGGCATACTCAGATGATGAGGTCGAAGTTATGTATGAGGACATTAGTAGAGCCATACATACTTCCAAAGCACATTTTACAGTAGTTATGGGTGACTTCAATGCACGGCTGGGCCAACGGGGTGATGATGAGCTGAGAGTGGGGCAATTTGGATATGGGCAGCGCAACCCCAGGGGTCAGAGGCTGGCCGAATTTCTGGAGAAAGAGGGACTCTTTATGATGAACTCTTTCTTCCAGAAGCCGCCTCATAGGAAATGGACCTGGATGAGCCCTGATGGTTCCACAAAAAATGAGATAGACTTCATCATGAGCACCAAGCGACAAATATTTAATGATGTCTCCGTGATTCATAGGGTAAAAACCGGCAGCGATCACCGAATGGTCAGAGGCACATTAAATATTAATGTCAAAATGGAAAGATCGCGTCTGATGAAGTCTACGCTCCGACCTACTCATGCATATATCCAAAACCCCGAGAACTTTCAACTCGAATTGTCAAACCGCTTCGAATTGCTAGACAGCAGCGCATCAGTGGACGAAATCAACAACAGGCTGGTAGAGACTGTTCATACGGTCGGGTCCAAGTATTTTAAGACCCACCGTAAAAATAGGCCTCAAAAACTATCTGACTACACCCGAAACCTCATGACTGAGCGACGTTCCATGACGCTCCAAACCTCCGATGATGCTAAGTCCTATAGGCAGCTTAATGGACAGATATTGAAGTCCTTGCGACACGACTTACGGTCCTTCAATGCAAGGCGTATTGAGGAGACCATAGAGCAGAACAAGGGCTCTAAAGTGTTCGCAAGAGACGCGTCTATTGGGCAGAGCCAGTTGACGAAGCTGAAGACGGAGGACGGAAACGTAACGTCAAATAGGTCAGAGGTGCTCAGGGAGATAGAGAGGTTCTATGGACAGTTATATACCTCAGTAGCTAAACCTGTTGTTGACTTGGTAAAAGACCCAAGAGCCAAGCTAACCCGACACTGCACTGAAGATATCCCGGACATCAGCCTGTGCGAAATTAGGATGGCTCTCAAACAACTAAAAAATAACAAAGCGCCGGGTGAAGACGGAATTACTGCAGAACTTCTGAAGGCGGGCGGATCGCCGGTACTTAAAGTCCTTCAGAGGCCATTTAATTCCGTCTTGCTTGAAGGGAAAACGCCGGAAGCATGGAACAGGGGTGTGGTGGTACTGTTTTTCAAGAAAGGTGATAACACTTTACTGAAGAATTATAGGCCCATCACACTGCTGAGCCATGTTTATAAGTTGTTTTCGAGAGTCATTACGAATCGTCACGAACGCAGGTTTGATGACTTCCAGCCTCCCGAACAAGCCGGTTTCCGGAAAGGCTTTAGTACCATAGAACACATACATACGCTGCGGCAGATTATACAGAAGACCGAGGAGTATAATCGGCCACTATGCTTGGCGTTTGTGGACTATGAGAAAGCCTTCGATTCGATCGAGACTTGGGCGGTTCTTAGATCTCTCCAGCGATGCCGCATTGACTATAGGTACATCGAAGTGTTGAAGTGCTTGTATAATAACGCCACCATGTCAGTCCGAGTACAGGGGCAGTGCACGAAGGTGATCCCCATAAAAAGAGGAGTAAGACAGGGAGACGTCATTTCTCCGAAACTGTTTACGGCCACCTTAGAGGACGCCTTCAAGCTCTTGGAATGGCAAGGACTTGGCATCAACATCAATGGCGAATACATCACTCACCTTCGATTTGCCGACGACATTGTGGTCATAGCGGAGTCGCTGGAAGATCTAGGACGAATGCTCGGTGACCTCAATAGAGTATCCCAACTAGTGGGTCTTAAAACGAATATGGACAAAACAAAAATAATGTTTAATGTCCATGTCGTACCCACCGCACTCACCGTTGGGAACTCTACTCTTGAAGTTGTCGACGAATACATTTACCTGGGACAGGCAGTCCGGTTAGGTAGGTCCAACTTTGAGAGAGAGGTCAATCGACGAATCCAACTCGGCTGGGCAGCGTTCGGGAAACTGCGCAACATCTTCTCATCCAAAATACCTCAGTGCCTAAAGACTAAAGTTTTTAGTCAATGTGTGTTACCAGTGATGACATATGGATCAGAGACGTGGTCTCTTACAATAGGTCTCATACAAAAGCTCAAAGTTGCTCAGCGAGCTATGGAAAGAGCTATGCTCGGCGTTTCTCTACGTGATCGAATCAGGAATGAGGAGATTCGTAGAAAAACCAAGGTCACCGACATAGCCCTCAGGATTAGCATGCTGAAGTGGCAATGGGCTGGCCACATAGCGCGAAGATCGGACGGGCGTTGGGGCAGAAAGATTCTAGAGTGGAGACCACGTATTGGCAAGCGCAGCGTAGGACGACCGCCTGCCAGATGGACCGACGATCTTGTGAAAATCGCAGGAAATCGTTGGATGCAGGTGGCATCGGACCGGTTACGCTGGAAAGCGATTGGGGAGGCCTATGTTCAGCAGTGGACAAGTATAGGCTGAAATGATGATGATGATGATCATTTTATTCATAAAAAAGACTTCTAAAACTTATCTTTCAAAATACTTTAAGCCACATAATAATTTCATTGTACCTTTACATACATAAATATTTCTCACTAGGCCTTAAACTGATCCGCGGCAAACGTCACACGAAGAAAATATGTTGCAACAAATCTTCTTTGGAAAGGGTTCTACTAACCGAATCCAGATTCCAGGTGTCGGCGGAACAATGCAATTCTCGAACAAATCGCGTGGCCGTCGCAGTGGGGACGCTGCGCCGCCGCCACCCGCCCGGCCCTTTGCCGCCGCGTCCCCGTAGAGTTAGGGTTGTCAGTTCCATTGACTTATTATTATATATACGTAGTAGAAAAGACACCTCAACAATTTTTTGTAGCAAAAGTTACATTGCAGATCTCATTTATTTGCGTTATTGTGGTACAATGATTCTTTATATAGTTGTTTCCTTACATTAGTCACATTTCATAACATGGAAATAAAAAAAACAATTTATATAGTAATAAAATATGAATGTATAAATTTTACAAAAATGGGGTACCTGCACACAGGCTAAAGTGCATACACTCTAGTTTACCTATGTCAGGTGCTTGCCGCAACATGAGACGTTTGTGTGCTAAATTTTATTTCAAAAATATAGCTTCATGTGCACTGAGATACCTCTATCCAATGCATATACTAATTAAAGACTATGTTACACACATATAGTGTACGTTTCATCGCTAAAAAAAGCCGAAAGTAAATAATTAATAAATCAATAATTTTGGTAATAAAATAACCAACACAACGTCATGCCTATATTCTTCAAACGGTAGTTTAACAACCTACTTGTTAAATCAACCAAATTAACAATTACACAAATTAATTGATTGTTTAGGAATCTTGATACAAATTTGACATAACACTAAGCGTTTTAACATTAGCAAAGTTAATGAAGGATATCGTGATATCCTATAATACACCTCATGCGTTACAATAATTTTGTATATACGAAAAATGTGCATCGCCCAGTATTTTTTAGAAGCAGCAACCCTGTGAGTTCGGCATGGTTTCAATGCCTGCACGTTCTTCCTACGTCTTCGACTGACACCCAACTAATGTCTGTCTAGTGAGCATGTATCAAATATGTAGAAACATGTAGAAATAGTAAAACATTAATATTAGAGTTAATTCATTTTCAAATCTAATTTGCACCTCAAGGGACGGCACTAAGTTAATTTATTTAAAAAATATAGCACTGTTATTATATCAACGGAAACTATCGTACCGCTGTAGTAACGCAGTATTCTTAGAAATATCGGAGCTTAACACCCGTACCGATAATCAAGTCATAGTAAACACTTGAGTATAAGTGATTACTTTGATCACTTTTTTCCATGGTTGAGAAATTGTTAAATGTTAGAATTTTAAGCCAAGTAATAGTCACTATTTTCTTAACTTAAGCAATGAGCATTATAGCATAGTACCCACCTCTGCACCTTTTCTACTTCTTCATTAATAAACAAAACGTTGGACAAAACATTACCAGTCCAAAAGATTCTGAAGTACCTAGGGAAGTAGCTAGGTAGTTTCTTAAGTCTAAATAGGTACTTGTCTATAGATATGGGTGAAAGTAGGGTTCGGCTAGATTGGTGAGGGTTTGTGGTATTTCCATTTTAGAGGGTTTACGTATTTTGAAAAGCATGTCAAGCGATTCCGCTCATAAGATCAGATACCAACTTCACTTATGAGATCTAAAAGCCCCTTGCCCGCACGTCAGTATCATGTCGGACCTACGATACCTAGACAGACAACCAGACACGTTTTGTATATTTGTATGGATCATCGTTATACCTATTATCTGTAAAAATAATATTTCGTTGTTATGTGTAGATAGGAACATAGTTACAGCTGTTATTAACACAAATCAATAACAATAATTCGTACAAAAATTAAGTGATCATTAGCGCAGAAACTTTGGACTACTCACGCTGCCAAGTTTATACACCGTCACGCCTATATTCCCCAAGCGGAGGTGGCAGAGGTGTACTGAGTACACCCACTTTTCGCCGACGATGTTAGGTCCCATCTAATATGGGCGGAGCCTATTGCCATATACCGGGCACAATTCCAGACTCCGGACTCATACTGGGAATTTTTGGTTAGAAAAGCTACATTTTCCGACCTAAAACTACATATTCAAACCCAGGTCCCCGTGATCACAAAGCGATGCGCTTTGCCACTAGACTAACGAGGCAATCAAGCTTGTAATGCCAAACTTATTAAATTGAAAAGGGTTTCTATTCATCCAATCGGCAGCAATAGCTATTTGTGCTATTCTAGTACGGCAAAGGTCAGATGTTGCAACCTGGCCACACATAAACAACAGTTTGCATAATAAGGCAGCAAGAAATTGCTCTATTCAAAGTGTTAGTTATGACTTGTTTTTCAGTTGTGAATTGCAGAGGTATCGTCCCTTGAATTGCAATAATTTATCGACTTTTTTAATTAAATTCTCCGATAGATTCACTTAAAGTGAAGGAAAACATCGTGAAGAAACATCTATGGCCGAGAGAATCTAAAAAAATGGGCAAGTGCGATTAAGACTCGTGGTCTAAGGGTTCCGTTAAAGTACCACTACATTTTGCTATTTTATAAAATTCCCCAGTGAAGGCGTGGTCCTACCGCTTAGTCCGATCGATCGGACCACGTGAACTTCTTTTTCCCATTGGTCAGATTTCCTATTCATCGGATTAAGGGATCACGAATATTCTCCGTCCAATTGATCAGACTAAAGGGAAATGACAGTGCTCATGGTTCAACTCACCGGACCACGAGTGAATGTCACTTAAAATCAGACCGAGAAAGAATAATAAGTAAAAAGTTCTGAAAATAAAATCGCTTCCAATTCCTTAGTTAAGTTTATTGTACGATCAAGAAGTCGTCGTCCTATCGATCTAATTACGACCATCCCATTACATCAAACTGCTGTAATGGGAGATCATCGTCGTCACTTTTCTAATAGAAACCAAAGAAAAAAACGGATCTAAAATGACAATAGTTCTCAGTCCGATTCTTTAATCGAACCAATAGGAATAGAAAGTTCACTTGGTACCGTAGATCGGACCATGTGTTCTAAAAAATCTATAGTCCTCACAGTCCCATTCTTTAATTGGACGAAAAGGAAAGAAAAGTTCACGTGGTCCGATCGCTTGGATAAGCAGTCTAACAACGCGGTCACAGGATAAAATTCAAGAATAAATATTAATGTATGACACATATTAACAATTTTCGAATTTAATTTCCTTACCTATACCGTGAAACCTTGCCAAATATCGTGATTAGGTCAACGCAAAGTGTCCTGAAAGTTTTAATGTGTGAGTTAATTGACAATATGACTGCGCCAATTACAGGGCCATCAGTTTGATCAGCTTGGCAGCCAAGGTGTACGGTAAAATTATTGAACGGAGAATGCGCGTGAAGTCCGATGGAATGTTGTGCGAGGCACAAGGGGGTTTCAGGTCTGGAAGAGGATGTTCGGATCAAGTCTTCTCACTCCGCAACATCGTAGAGAAGCATCTGGCAGTGGGCCGGAAGGTTTTCTGCGGTTTTGTAGATCTGGAGAAGGCATTTGACAGAGTTGTGCGAAAGAGACTTTGGGACATTTTGCCAGAGTATGGTATAGATGGCACTCTGTTGCGAGCCGTCCAGTCCACTTATGTGGACTGCAAGGCATGCGTACGGGTGGGTGGTAACAGGTCACCCTGGTTTGACGTTAAAATCGGCGTCAAGCAGGGTTGCGTGTGTCTGCTAGACTGTTTATAATATATCTGGACAAAAGTCTTCAAAGACTGAAAGCGATGAATGAAGGTGTACAAATGGGTGACTTAGTGGTAAACCATCTACTTTATGCAGATGACGCGGTTTTAATAGCGCCAACAGCCACTGATCTGCAAACACTAGTCACAGTTATGAAATACGACTGCATGATCAATGGCTTACACTTGAATGTGAAGAAAACCAAGATTATGGTTTTTGAAAGGGAAGAAACCAGAACGAATGTAAGGATTGTGGTTGGTAACGATGTGCTGGAGCAAGTGAATGAGTTTGTATATCTTGGATGCGCCTTCAGTAAGGATGGGAAATACACCGCTGACATAGAGAGAAGAGTGAGTGCAGGGAACAGAGTGAATGGTGCGATGGGAAAGCTACTCGGGAGCCGGCACTTAAGCCCTAAGGCGCAGCTGGCCATACATAACGGAGTTCTTGTCCCAACGCTGTTATATGGTAGCGAGAGCTGGGTATGTAAGAAGGAGAATGAAAGTAGGATAAATGCGGTTGAAATGCGAGCTCTGCGGAAGATGTGCGGAGTGAAGCTGACCGACCGCATTAGCAACAGCATAGTAAGACAGCGAGTAGGTATGAAAGATAGTATCGGTGTAAAGATGAGAAAGGGCATGCTCCGTTGGTTCGGGCATATAGAAAGAATGCCAGAGGAAAGAATTACAAAACAGATATACAATGTGAAAGTGGAAGGATGCAGGTACCGGGGAAGACCTAGACTATCTTACCACGACCAAATAAACCGAGTCTTATCTGATGGAAAAGTCAAGAGTCTCCGTAACCGGCGAGCGTGTATGAGACGAACTATGAGAGTCGAGGAAGCCAGAGAGGTATGTAAGGAAAGAACCTGTTGGAACTCTGTACTCTCTGCCTACCCCGCAAGGGATCTGGCGTGAGGTTATAGATAGATAGATAGATAGTTAATTGACCGTATCTTTTAATTTACACCGCCAACGGACCGTAAAGTTTAGTATTTGACAAAAATTTCGAATTGATACCAGTACCGCTTTTGAGAAAAAGAATATTCATTGTAAGATAGTGGCAAGTGATCCGATTTTACGGACTGAGGTCAACAATGGATCTGTGATGAATGAATATCTGTGGATAGCTAGCTATCTGTGGAATTATATAGTACCTATAGATTTACGAAGCACCGTCACACCTATATTCTACTAGCGGCAGTGGCAGAGGTATACTGCGTACTCCCACTTTTTGTCAACAATCTTAGATCTCAAGTAACAGGGGGCGAGCCTATTGCCGTACACAATATAGGTACAATTCGAGACTCCGGACTGATACTAGAAATTTATCGATACAAAAGCAACATTTGATCGACTTAGAATTTGAACTCAGGACCTCGTGATCGCAAAACGCATTATTTCCGACTAGACCAACGCGGCAGTTGTATAGTTTTCTAAGTCCCACTTTCACGAACCAAGGTTAGCGTTACCATTGACTAACTCGAGGTTATAACGATAAATTGCCTTTAACTTAACGTTATTAACTAGCTCTATCTATCTGTATTATCACGCCAGATCTCTTGCGGGGTAGGCAGAGTACAGAGTTTCAACAGGTTCTTTACTTCCTCTCTGGCTTCCTCCACTCTCATAGCTCGTCTCATACACGCTCGCCGGTTACGGAGACTCTTGACTTGTCCTTCAGATAAGACTCGGTCTAGGTCGTAGTAGTCTAGGTCTTCCCCGGTACTTACATCCTTCCACTTTCGCATTGTATATCTGTTTTGTCATTCTGTCTTCTGACATTCTTTCTATATTCCCGAAACAACGGAGCATACTCTTTCTCATCTTTACACCGATAGTATCTTTCATACCTACTTTCTTACTACGCTGTTGCAAATGGTTGGTCAGCTTTACTCCGCACATCTACTGCAGAGCTCACATTTCCACCGCATTTATCCTACTTTCATTCTCCTTCTAACATACCCAGCTCTCGCTACCATATAACAGCGTTGGGACAAGAACTCCGTTATGTATGGCCAGCTGCGCCTTTTGGCTTAAGTGCCGGCTCCCAAGTAGCTTTCCCATCGCACCATTACTCTGTTCCCGCTCACTCTTCTTTCTATGTCAGCTGTCCCAGCTTAACGTTACTACCTTGAGTTAGTTAATAGCTAACGCTGTTCGTGCAAGTGGGCCTAAGAGGGAATAATGATATTTTCGTGTTTTCACCAAGCTAACCGGTGAGTTGAGCTTGAATGGTATCCCTCTAATACATTGAATGGTATCCCTTAATGGATAATCTTTGACGACAGTGTCATTATCATTGAGAATAATGCTAGGTAAGACTTTTATTTTTATGGAGGTACTTTAGGAGAAAATTATAATTAGATTGAGGGTTACATAGATAAAGATATCAATTTTATTACTAACTAAACCGATAACGGTTCATCAGAGAACGGACATACATATAAATGTATGATGAATTAGAACAGTTTCCGTATATTCCCGCGGAGTAACAATAGGTACTTGCATGCATTTTTGTGTTTATTATAGACTACTAAATATTACTAGATTTGCTCTTTCTGTGCAACCGGGTGCAACAGAAAATCAGCGCCAAGCTGTTTCAAGCGAGGCATCTATGCTGAGTTGTAGCCTTTTCACTGCCGCAGCAAACATATCAATATAACCTGTAATTATACTGTGTCCTTCGTTCTCGATATAAACTATATTAGCAGCTCTCTCGAGTCGCTTGGCAACCGCGCGTCATTTAGATCCTTCAAAAGTCAACGCCGCCTCTATGGTATCTGTGGACATAACCTCTGGAACCATTCTTTTGAAAGCGCGGCAGCCGATGCTTTGTAATAAAGTTTTGGTCGACATTTAATTTAATAATTTTGTTATGGCACTGAAATTATATAACAAAAAGGTTGTAATATACTCAAGTGACCGTGTGAAATAAATTTAATACATCGTATAGGCAAATTTAGAAAAGTTTACGTCCTGGCAAAGGAGTACATTCTAAAAAGATCAACCGATAGTTGTTTATGTGTGGTGGTTTCAGCTTAACTTGTTTATTTATATAATATCTAATATTTGGAGACGTGAATTTCGTCATATTAAAATTTGGGAAAGCTTCGTCGCCCGAAAAGTAAACTTATGAAGTCTATGTCCCTATTCGTGTACAAACAGTTTAACACGAAATATACCTGAAAACGATTATTAACCGTCTATAAATTGGCAATGTTATACCTCCAATAAGAGAAATTAGGGGGACGTTCATCAATTATGATGATTGTTAAGGATCGATGCTGAAATAGCCCAAACTGGAGCTTATTACACAAAGAATTGTGCAAAATTATGAGTACTTGTATTAAAAAGTTAAATCCAGCAATACTTATTCCTGAACAGGGTTTATAACCAAATAAGCCAAAGTAATATACTAATGGCAATGCCTGTTGTAACTGACAAGCAACAGGACTGTAGATACATTCCAAATATAATATCTTATCCTACGGATGCTGCGGCAGGCAGGTTGTGGGATAATTTGTGTTATGCACAAAGATACTTAAAAGATAATATAAAATACCTGGTCTATCCAGTTAACATAAAACTAATAATTATCTATCAATATTATCAACCCAGGCTCCTTGCAGGGTAGCCAGAAAAGATAAATCCTAACAATACAGTCATGAAACCTTTATTGAGATAAGAACCTTTAAGGTCAGCAGTATATATTTTGCATAAAAGGAGTGTTAATATAGTGGATTATCAATATGGAATTATTAACTAGCTAGTCATAGCCAGTAGTTAAAATTTCATAAAACGACCACCGTTGTAACCAATATAGAACAACAATCCTCATCCTGGGTGTGAAAATATTAAGTCATAGTGTACCTATCAGTTCACCAAAAACAACATCACGTTGGACATTGGAAATCTCCTACCAAAGAAAGTGAGGTACAAAAAGCATGATAGGCATTTTACACAAGGACTTTGTTTTTAAGTTGCTGAAAAATTCAGAAAAACAATCAGGAATACATAATGGGTTTTACAAAGAAACCATAATATTGGAGGCTAAGGGTATTCACTGACTTTGGTATGTATCTATGACACTAATAATGCCTTCAACAACAAACATAATTTTATTGGTTTTGTGCAAGTACTTGCACTTCAGACAAGTGAATCTTGTCCTACATATGTTTAACATTATGTATAGAAACATTATTATTAGAAACACTATTGTTTAATAATTGATATATAATAAAAAAAAATAAAAAAAACAATAAAACAAAATCTTAATGCTAGCAAAAGACCTTACAGTCATAATAAATATACTAATAAAATATTTATTAGTACCTATTCAGTTTTCTATCATGTAATGAGTTCAATGGTTTTGGGTTTTTGATTATTTCCAGCATCAATTATAGTGTACTTAATAATATTAGAAATTTGAGGCACACACAATGGAAAGCTATACATCAATTCATCATTGGGAGAATTAGATGTTTTTACTGTATTTTTGTTTGATCATATGATAATTAATAAATAATATGTAATTAAATAAGATTATTCAAGAAATTAATAACTATAAAAAATAGTTTTGTAATTAGTTTGGAATGTGTACAGTTATTTTGAACACTAGTGATGTTTCTGGTATAGTTATGATAACACAAGCAAAAACGGCTACCATTAAAGTAACAAGTTGGTTTTAGAGCACTATATATGTTGTAATTTATTTAAAGGTGTTTCAGTAAAAAATATTGGATTGAGATATCATACAAAAATTTGCAATTTTGGTATTGTTATATTTAAATTATTACATCCACATGTTACATGTATCTTATAAATAGGTATCTATATATAAAAAGAAAATAAAGTCATGCAAATGACTTGATAATAATATCCATTTGAAAATTTAATGATATTATGTTGACAGGCTACGGTGGATGAAATATTGAGTTACAGTATTTGAAAGTATGGATTATCTTAAACAAGAATAATCAAAAGCATATGCTTATCACAGGTATGATAAATATTATGTAGTATCAGCAATAATATAAGTCCTAAGGAACTTGATATTATTTATTTATTATTAATACATAATAAGTGATCAAACGAACTTACCTGAAGTGAAGTTCGATCATTATTATACGAAGTCCTTCGTTCGAAGATATAAACTATATTAGCAGCTCTCTCGAGTCGCTTGGCAACCGCGCGTCATTCAGAGAATTAAAAAGTCAACGCCGCCTCTATGGTATCTGTGGACATAACCTCTGCAAGCATTCCTTTTAGAAGTAGTACATTTCAACTTTACCAACGGGCAGGGCGGGTTGGGTACTTATATCTTCGAACGAAGGACTTCGTATAATAATGATCAAACTTCACTTCAGGTAAGTTCGTTTGATCACTTATTATACTGTGTCCTTCGTTCTCGATATAAACATGCAGCTCTCTCAACTCGCTTGGCAAGCCGCTAAGTTTTTTAGAAACGTCAACGCCTCCTCTATGGTATCTGTGGACATAACCTCTGCGACCATTCTTTCTTTTAGCGTGGCAGCCAATGCCTTGTAATAAAGTTTTGGTCGACATTTAATTTAATCAAATAATCGTAGCAGTGAAATTATATAACAAAAGGTTTTTATATACTCAAGTGATGTTGTGAAATAAATTTAAAACATCGTATAGGCAAATTCAGAAATATTTTACGTCTTGACAAAAGAGTACATTCAAAAAAGATCAACTGATAGTTGTTTATTTGTGGCGTTTTCAGCTTAACTTGTTTATGTATATAATATCGAATATTTGGAGACGTGAGTTTTATTATATTAAGACTTGTAAAGTCTTCACTCGAAAAGTAAACTTACGAAGTCTCATGTCCCTCTTCGTGTAAAAACAGTTTAACAGCAATATACCTGCAAACAATTATTAACCGTCTATAAATTGGCAAGGTAATACCTCTAATGAGAGAAATTAGCGGGGACATTAATCAATAATGATTGTTAAGGATCGATGCCAATTTAAGGACACGGGCGATGTACGAGATGCATCGACGTGGTCCGCAAGACTTAACGGTAATTCAAGGACACGAGCGGTGTACGAGATGCATCGGCGTGATCCGCAAGACTTGGGGCCCATACGAGATATGTGCTGAAGGTCATACTACTCATAGGTTTCACCCATGAGGTGCTCCTGTGCAGTTCACATTTCTACAATGGTAAGAAACTTAAATGTTACCCAACATACATACCTTAAACAGTAAATACAAAGACTATTGCTATAAACTATAAGCAATTTGTGATATTATATCTCCTAAAGGAGACTTTCTGAAAGGGTAACTAAAGGGACATTGTTTATGAATTTATGAATAACAATACATTATTAATAACATAAGCCACCCCTTTGCAGAAACATAATGTTTTGCATTGATTTCATTATTAGACATACTTGTATAATAATCCTAAAATAGCCCAAAGTGGAGCCTCATAATATTGCACAAAGAATTGTGCAATATTATGAGCACTTGTATTAAAAAGGTAAACCTTGCAATATTTATCCCTGAACAGGGTTTATAAACAGATGAGCCAAAGTAGTCTCTACTTATAACAATGCCTGTTATAACTGACAAGCAACAGAATTGTGGAAATATTCCAAATATAATATCACAGCCTACCGATGCTGAGACAGGCAAGTTGTACAATAATTTGTGTTACACACATACATCCTTAAAATATAATATAAAATACCTGGTCTATCCAGTTAACATAAAACTAATAATTATCAATATTATCAGCCCAGACCCCTTGCAGGGTATCCAGGGAAGATGAGTCCTAACAATACAGTCATGAAACATTGATTGGGATAAGAACCTTTGTGGTCAGCAGTATATATTTTGTATTAAATAAGGTTAATATAGTGGAGTACCAAGATGGAATTATAACTAGCTATTCATAAGCAGTAGTTTAAATTTCAAGAAACCACCAGTGTTGTAACCAATATGGAACAACAATCCTCATCCGGTGTGTAAAAATGTACATCTATCCACAAATGTATGTATAAATGTACCTACAGTGTACCTATCAGCCCACCAAAAACAAATCACAATGGACATTGGAAGTCTCCTACCAGAGAATGTGAGGTAAGAAAAGCTTGCTAGGCTTTTTACATAAAGGCTTGTTTTGTTTTTTTTTATGTTACTGAAAAAATCAGTTAAACATTCAGGAATACAACATGGCTGTTACAAATAAACCATAATATTGGAGGCTAAAGGTATTCACTGACTTTGGTATGTAACAATGTATCTATGACACTAATAAAAATGTGTGTCTGTCTGCCTTCAACGGCAAACATAACTTTATGGGTTTTGTGCAAATACTGCGAGTAATCCAGACAAGTGAAGGTTAAATAAATCTGGTCCTACATATATTTAACATTATGTATAGAAACATTATTATTAGAAACATAATTTTTAATAATTGATATACAATTTATAGCCATTCTCATTAGAATTTAATTAAGGATGGATGATCACAACTGTGCTATAATCCTTATCCCACAAAGAAACTCAATGCTAATAATAGACATTAGAGTCATATTAAATATACTAATAAAAATTTATTAGGAGCTATTCAGCTTTCTATTGGGTAATGAGTCCAATGGTTTTGGGTTTTGGTTACGTCCTGCATCATTTATAGTGTAATTAATACATTAGAAATTTGAGACACACAGAGGAAAGATTATACATCAATTCATGAATTGAAGAATTAGATGTTTTTATTGTACTTTTGTTTGATAATATGATAATCAATAAATAATATATAATCAAATAAAATTATTCAAGTAATTAATAACTATAAAAAATAGGTTTGTGTTTAGTTTTGAATGTGCACATTTATATTGAGCACCAGTGATGGTTCTGGTACAGTTAGGATATCGGAGATATGACACAAACACAACCTGCTACTATTATGGAAACAGGTGGTTTTAGAGCACTATACATGCTGTAATTTATTTTAAGGTGGTTCAGTGTAAAAATATTAAATTGGAAATGTCATACAAAAAATTTGCATTTTTCATATTGTTACATTTAAATTATTACATCCACATGTTACATGTATCTTATTAATGTATCTATATATAAAAAGAAAATAAAGTCATGCAAATGACTTAATAATAATACCTATTTAAAAATTTAACGATATTAGGTTGACATGATATAGTTGATGAAATATTGAGTTACAATATTTAAAAGTATAGATTATCTTAAACAAGAATAATCAAAAGTATATTTTTATCACAGGTATGATAAATATTAGGTAGTATCTGCAATTAACCTTAGTCTTAGGGAACTTGATATTATTTATTTATTATTAATTATAAGACCACGCCAGATCCCAAGTGGGTCGGCGAGGGCGCAAAAAATATTATGATATTAAATGAAATATGAATGATACGTAGGTACTACATGTATAAGTTAAGTGACACTCAATTCTCACAGTTGGAAATCTAGAACTTACTAGAAAGTTACTCATTACAGTTGCTACTTATAAAAAACAGCCACATACAAAGAAGCAGAGGAAGTGTGGCATTTAAGGGTATGAAAAAGTTAAGTTATGAATAGGATTCCCAATATCATAAAGTTATAGTCCGTGGTTTGGTCTAGTTGCCTGTGACTTATTCGCTACTTAAGTCATTACTAAATTAGTAAATTTGAGTATAATTTTCATCAGTAATATAACGGGTCAGGGGTGGCCCGATCGTATTGCCAAAAATGAATGTTCGCGGGCGTTATTGCGCAAGAACGAATTGTTAAGTGATACATAAATATTTAGGTGGCCACTCAGGACATGGAAATGATTCCGGGATAGTTTCGAAATATATAATAATAGTAGTAGTATAGTTTAACAGTGGGGCAGGTTAAATTAGGTTACCACACATCAGCACTGCCCTTCGTTCCAAACCCAAAAATGGGGGAGGGGGGGGGGCCGAAATCATATAGGTAATGTACATAGCCTTATGTGAGAAATAGCTCTAGATAAGGACATTAGTACAAAGGCGTCTAGTACAAAAATGTTAAATTTTGGTATATGTACATCTTTAAAGATTATAAATATAACTAACATTAAATATAACCGAACTTGGACATAAAGGAAAATACTTTATCATAAATTAAATAAGTAATTATAGCAAAGCATCCTTATAATCACCAATATAATTTGTAGCCTTTGTCTGGTACTTTACTCAAAAACGAGATCACTTGATAAAAAAAAAAAAAAAGCCCCACTTGGAAGACACTTTAGTGGGGAAACAGGTTTCCCTGTCTTATTTGTCTTATATTGTTATAGATTGGGTACTAACATACTTTGTTTCCAGATCTAGTACACAGTAAGAGTTTTCTATCTATCTATATCGTCACACCAGACCCCTTGCGGGGTAGGCAGGGGGGTGCGGGGTTCCAACAGATTCTTTACTTACTGGCTTCCTCCACTCTCATAGTTCGTTTCGGAAGGGTTTTCTATGATACAAGAATTATTATAAAGGGATTAATTTCATATAAACAAAGTTCTGGATCGGTAATTCCTCAACTCTCGTTATATAAAGAGACTACTATAAAAAAAAAAAAAATCTATATATAGAAGACATAACAGATGGAGAATGCACTGATATCTGATAAGTAATGATTGATTATTATTACCCGGTAGTAAGGAGTTATGGACAACAGGTGTGCTATAACAGGTGCTTTAAAGAATTTTGTTGGGATGGATCTACGCTATATAACATAGCATGTTATAGAATTTGATTAAATAAATTTATTTTGAATAAGTTAGACAGACTGGTTGTAAGAAACAATATATGTTGTATTTGTGTTGTGTAGCAATGCAAACAACAGGAATGTGTTATACAAATGTACTCATGACATATTATGTTTTAGAGCTCACGCTTAAAAATGACATTCATGTGGTATACTTCAACTTTACCCTTATAGCTCTAAACAGCTGCATGTTTATATCGAGAACGAAGGACACAGTATAATAAGTGATCAAACGAACTTACCTGAAGTGAAGTTCGATCATTATTATACGAAGTCCTTCGTTCGAAGATATAAGTACCCAACCCGCCCTGCCCGTTGGTAAAGTTGAAATGTACTACTTCTAAAAGGAATGGTCGCAGAGGTTATGTCCACAGATACCATAGAGGAGGCGTTGACGTTTCTAAAAAACTTAGCGGCTTGCCAAGCGAGTAGAGAGAGCTGCATGTTTATATCTTCGAACGAAGGACTTCGTATAATAATGATCGAACTTCACTTCAGGTAAGTTCGTTTGATCACTTATTATACTGTGTCCTTCGTTCTCGATATAAACTATATTAGCAGCTGTTTAGAGCTATAAGGGTAAAGTTGAAGTATACCACATAAAGGTTTTTTTTTTTTTGAGCGTGACCTCAAAAAATAACATATCATTAGTATATTTGTACTATAACACATTCCCGTTCTTTGTTTTGCCATACAACACAAACACAACAAATATATACACATATATTGCTTCTTACAACCAGTCTGTCTAACTTATTTAAAATAAATTTATATAATCAAATTCTATAACATATTATGTTATGTAGTGTAGATCCATCCCAACAAAACCTTTAAAGCACCTGTTATATACCTTTATACCACACCTGTTGTCCAAAATTCATTAATACCGGGTAATATTAATCAATCATTACTTATCAGATATCAGTGCAGTCTCTATCTGTTGTCTTCTATAGAGATCTTTCTTCTATAGATATCTTCTATATAACAAAAGTTGAGGAATTGCCCATCTAGAGTTTTGTTTATATAAAATTAAATCCTTTATAATAATTCTTGTATCATTGACAACCATTATGAGACGAACTATGAGAGCGAAGAAAGCCAGGCAGGCATGCAAGGAAAGAACCCGTCGGAACCTTGCACTCTCTGCCCACCCCGCAAGAGATCTGGCGTCATAATATGGATAGAGATAGATAGATAGCTAGAAACCCTTACTGTGTACTAGACCTGAAAACAAAGTCTGTTAGTACCCAATCTATAACAATATGATACAAATATAACAGGGAAACCTATTTCCCCACTAATGTGTCTTCCAACTGCCATGTGGTTCTTTTTTTTTTTTTTGTCTAATGATCTCCTTTTGAGTGCGGTACCAAACGAAGGCTACGAATTAACTTGGTGATTATAAGAATGTTTTTGCTATCATTACATATTTAAATTATGTTTTTTTTCTTTTTTTAATATCAACATTCGGCTATATTTAATGTTAGTTATATTTTTAATCTTTAAAGATGTACATATATCAAAATTTAACATTTTTTGTACTAGAGGCCTTTGTACTAATGAACTTATATGGAATTAAGTCCGGTGAAGCTGTAAAGGCCTCGCGGCCATCAGCGTACATCACTCACACACACACCTTATCTGGTCTGGAACGAAGGGCAGTACTAATGCGTGGTAAACAAACATAACCTACCCCAGTGTTATTACTATACCACTATTATTAATTCAATTTAAATTTCGAAACTATCCCGGAATCATTTCCATGTTCTGAGTGTGCGCCGACAAATAAATCCTTGGCTACCTAAATAGTTATGTATTACTTAACGATTCGTTCTTGCGCAATAACGCCCGCGAACATTCGTTTTGGCAATACGATTGGAGCACTCCTGAACCAATTACATTACTGATACTAAAAGTACTAAAAAATACACTCCTAATTTAGTAATAACTTACGAAGCGAATAAGTTACAGTCGACTAAACCGAACCATGGGTTACAACTGTATCATATTGGGAATCCTATTCATAAC
The DNA here is from genome assembly GCA_905147815.2 of Phalera bucephala. Taxonomy (NCBI): domain Eukaryota; kingdom Metazoa; phylum Arthropoda; class Insecta; order Lepidoptera; family Notodontidae; genus Phalera; species Phalera bucephala. The sequence goes on from LR990615.1 coordinate 15,774,535, forward strand.
TGAATTATTTCATACCATGAAGTTTTCATTTCATACCACATTTCCTTTGCTTCTTTTTATGTGACTGTATTTATAAGTAAAAACAAAAATTGCAATGGGTAACTTTCTAGTTAGTTCTAGATGTCCAACCGTGAGAATTGAGTGTTACTCAACTTATTATTATGTATCTCCCATTAATAATAAATAAATAATATCAAGTTCCTTAGGACTTAGATTATTGCTGATACTACATAATATTTATCATCCCTGTGATAAGAATATACTTCTGATTATTCTTGTTTAAGATAATCCATACTTTCAAATACTGTAACTCAATATTTCATCCCCCGTAGCTTGTCAACATAATATTATTAAATTTTCAAATGGATATTATTATCAAGTCATTTGCATGACTTTATTTTCTTTTTATATATAGATACATTAATAAGATACATGTAACATGTGGATGTAATAATTTAAATGTAACAATATGAAAAATGCAAATTTTTTGTATGACATTTCCAATTCAATATTTTTACACTGAACCACCTTCAAATAAATTACAGCATGTATAGTGCTCTAAAACCACCTGTTTCCATAATAGTAGGTTCCATAATAGGTATCTATACCTATTTATAAGATACATGTAACATGTGGATGTAATAATTTAAATATAACAATACCAAAATTGCAAATTTTTGTATGATATCTCAATCCAATATTTTTTACTGAAACACCTTTAAATAAATTACAACATATATAGTGCTCTAAAACCAACTTGTTACTTTAATGGTAGCAGTTTGTGCTTGTGTTATCATAACTATACCAGAAAACATCACTGGTGTTCAAAATAACTGTACACATTCCAAACTAATTACAAAACTATTTTTAATAGTTATTAATTTCTTGAATAATCTTATTTAATTACATATTATTTATTGATTATCATATGATCAAACAAAAATACAGTAAAAACATCTAATTCTCCAAATGATGAATTGATGTATAGCTTTCCATTGTGTGTGCCTCAAATTCCTAATATTATTAAGTACACTATAATTGATGCAGGAAATAATCAAGAACCCAAAACCATTGAACTCCTTACATGATAGAAAACTGAATAGGTACTAATAAATTTTCTATTAGTATATTTATTATGACTGTAAGGTCTAGCGTAATATCATAAAGTTTTTTTTTTTTTTTATCTAAATAAAAATGGCTATAAATTATTAAACAATAGTGTTTCTAATAATAATGTTTCTATACATAATGTTAAACACATGTAGGACAAGATTCACTTGTCTGAAGTGCAAGTAATTGCACAAAACCAATAAAATTATGTTTGTCGTTGAAGGCATTATTAGTGTCATAGATACATACCACAGTCAGTGAATACCCTTAGCCTCCAATATTATGGTTTCTTTGTAAAACCCATGTTGTATTCCTGATTGTTTTTCTGAATTTTTCAGCAACTTAAAAACCAAGTCCTTGTGTAAAATGCCTATCATGCTTTTTGTACCTCACTTTCTTTGGTAGGAGATTTCCAATGTCCAACGTGATGTTGTTTTTGGTGAACTGATAGGTACACTGTGACTTAATATTTTCACACCCAGGATGAGGATTGTTGTTCTATATTGGTTACAACGGTGGTCGTTTTATGAAATTTTAACTACTGGCTATGACTAGCTAGTTAATAATTCCATATTGATAATCCACTATATTATCCTTTTATGCAAAATATATACTGCTGACCTTAAAGGTTCTTATCTCAATAAAGGTTTCATGACTGTATTGTTAGGATTTATCTTTTCTGGCTACCCTGCAAGGAGCCTGGGTTGATAATATTGATAGATAATTATTAGTTTTATGTTAACTGGATAGACCAGGTATTTTATATTATCTTTTAAGTATCTTTGTGCATAACACAAATTATCCCACAACCTGCCTGCCGCAGCATCGGTAGGATAAGATATTATATTTGGAATGTATCTACAGTCCTGTTGCTTGTCAGTTACAACAGGCATTGCCTTTAGTATATTACTTTGGCTTATTTGGTTATAAACCCTGTTCAGGAATAAGTATTGCTGGATTTAACTTTTGTAATACAAGTACTCATAATTTTGCACAGTTCTTTGTAGTAATAAGCTCCAGTTTGGGCTATTTCAGTATTATTATACAAGTATGTCTAATAATGAAATCAATAAAAACACTATGTTTCTGCAAAGGAGTGACTTTTGTTATTAATAATGTATTGTTATACATAAACAATGTCACTTTAATTACCCTTTCAGTAAGTCTCCTTTTGGAGATATAATATGACAAATTGCTTATAGTTTATAGCAATAGTCTTTGTATTTACTGGTTTAGGCATGTTTAAGGTATGTATTTTAGGTAACATTTTTGATTCTTACCATTGTAGAAATGTGAACTGCACAGGAACACCTCATGGATGAAACCTATGAGTAGTATGACCTTCAGCACATATCTCGTATGGGCCCCAAGTCTTGCGGATCACGCGCGGCAGCCGACCGCGCTTTCAAAAGAATGCTTGCAGAGGTTATTGTCCACAGATACCATAGAGGCGGCGTTGACTTTTTAATTCTCTGAATGACGCGCGGTTGCCAAGCGACTCGAGAGAGCTGCTAATATAGTTTATATCGAGAACGAAGGACACAGTATAATAATAAGTTGAGTAGCACTCGATTCTCACGGTTGGACATCTAGAACTAACTAGAAAGTTACGCATTGCAATTTTTTTTTACTTATAAATACAGTCACATACAAAGAAGCAAAGGAAGTGTGGTATGAAATGAAAATTTCATGGTATGAAATAATTCAGTTATGAATAGGATTCCCAATATGATACAGTTGTAACCCGTGGTTCGGTTTAGCAGACTGTAACTTATTCGCTTCTCAAGTTATTACTAAATTAGGAGTGTATTTTTTCATCAGTAATGTAATTGGTTCAGGTGTGGCCCGATCGTATTGCCAAAACGAATGTTCGCGGGCGTTATTGCGCAGGAACGAATCGTTAAGTAATACATAAAGATTTATGTAGCCAAGGATTTATTTGTCGGCGCACACTCAGAACATGGAAATGATTCCGGGATAGTTTCGAAATTTAAATTGAATTAATAATAGTGGTATAGTAATAACACTGGGGTAGGTTATGTTTGTTTACCACGCATTAATACTGCCCTTCGTTCCAGACTCCAAAATTGGGGGGGGGGGGCGAGATTATATAGGAAAAGCACATAGCCTTATGTGAGGAATATCTCCATATAAGATGTGTGTGTGTGAGTGATGTACGCGGATGGCCGCGAGGCCTTTACAGCTTCACCGGACTTAATTCCATATAAGCTCATTAGCACAAAGGCCTCTAGTACAAAAAATGTTAAATTTTGATATATGTACATCTTTAAGATAAGATTAAAAATATAACTAACATTAAATATAGCAGAATGTTGATATAAAAAAAAAAAAAAAAAATCATAAATTAAATAAGTAATGATAGCAAAAACATTTTTATAATCACCAAATTAATTCGTAGCCTTTGTTTGGTACTGTACTCAAAAAGAGATCATTTGACAAAAAAAAAAAAAAAAAGAACCACATGCCTGTTGGAAAACACATTAGTGGGGAAATAGGTTTCCCTGTTATATTTGTATCATATTGTTATAGATTGGGTACTAACAGACTTTGTTTTCAGGTCTAGTACACAGTAAGGGTTTCTAGCTATCTATCTATCTCTATCCATATTATGACGCCAGATCTCTTGCGGGGTGGGAGTGCAAGGTTCCGACGGGTTCTTTCCTTGCATGCCTGCTTGGCTTTCTTCACTCTCATAGTTCGTCTTATAATGGTTGTCAATGATACAAGAATTATTATAAAGGATTTAATTTTATATAAACAAAACTCTAGATGGGCAATTCCTCAACTCTTGTTATATAGAAGATATCTATAGAAGAAAGATCTCTATAGAAGACATAACAGATTGAGACTGCACTGATATCTGATAAGTAATGATTGATTAATATTACCCGGTATTAATGAATTTTGGACAACAGGTGTGGGTGGTATAAAGGTACATAATAGGTGCTTTAAAGGTTTTGTTGGGATGGATCTACACTACATAACATAACATGTTATAGAATTTGATTATATAAATTTATTTTAAATAAGTTTATATAATAGACAGACTGGTTGTAAAAAACAATATAGGTGTTTATATTTGTTGTCTTTGTGTTGTATGGCAATACAAAGAACGGGAATGTGTTATAGTACAAATATACTCATGATATGTTATTTTTTAGAGGTCAGCCTCAAAAAAAAAAAAAAAAAAGCCTTTACGTGGTATACTTCAACTTTACCCTTATAGCTCTAAACAGCTGCTAATATAGTTTATATCGAGAACGAAGGACACAGTATAATAAGTGATCAAACGAACTTACCTGAAGTGAAGTTCGATCATTATTATACGAAGTCCTTCGTTCGAAGATATAAGTACCCAACCCGCCCTGCCCGTTGGTAAAGTTGAAATGTACTACTTCTAAAAGGAATGGTTCCAGAGGTTATGTCCACAGATACCATAGAGGCGGCGTTGACTTTTGAAGGATCTAAATGACGCGCGGTTGCCAAGCGACTCGAGAGAGCTGCTAATATAGTTTATATCTTCGAACGAAGGACTTCGTATAATAATGATCGAACTTCACTTCAGGTAAGTTCGTTTGATCACTTATTGTATACACTGTGCCTTATTTGTGGTAGTGAATAAATTATTTTCTTTCTTTCTTTCTTATAAAGGATATTTCTTTAAGTTAACGGATACAAAAAAAAACGCTACTCCTATGTCCTGTGGATAATTTTGTCAGTACAACTACCTAACGTTGATGAAGCATTTTTGCATGCAACATCAACCAATTAATCAATTCAGCTAATTTCAGCAATGGCCTATGTGATGACTCCGCTGGGGCAAAGTACTACTTTATTCTACCCCTTGGTATGCTCTCCGGTGAATAAAACCAGAAACCAATTAACTAAAAAGTCAGTCAACAAAGGCAATTATCTACGCAAGACAAATACGTAATGTTTATTTTTTTATATGAACTTGAGAACTTCCACCTGCACACCCAAGTGTTCACTCAATACTCGAGGAAACAAAGGTAGGCGAAAACTAAGGTACTCTCTCTTTTCCTTATCCTTTCAATTCCTCTTGATTCTCTGTTCGGTTGCCCTGTCTAACCGATAGTTATTCATGACTTACACTATCGCCTTAAGCCTTCTAAAAGACAGTATAATGGTATGTCATGCTTATTAAAATTCACTTCGGCAAAAATGAGAAGAGAGTTTGGATGAGCGTTCCGGATATCTCTAATCACCCGTCTTTACACGCTGACGCCCTTAAGTAAGTACCTATATATCGTCTAGTGGCGAGGAACTTTGTTAAAAAGAAATCCTGCGCAAAGGGGAACAAGAAATAAAACTGTTGGCTGACGAATTCGACAGAGATTTATCACCTTCGCGAGGTTTTAAAAGTTCCTAATTTACCTACCGGGGAGACAGCTGAAGGGCGATAATTCATTTTTACTTTTATTTTCATTTTTATAGTAGGCAAGTTTCTGAAGAGCCTGATACTTTTTGTCAATAATAATGTGCCGGAATTTATAATGGCTTGAATCGTTAAAGTGAGGAAATTTTTTGTTGGAAGAAAAATTTACAATACTACTGAAAGGTACGCTACTCTAGTGGGGACAAGAAATGTATCGATCATGGGATCAAAAGATGGACCGATAATCTGGTGAAGGTCGTGGGACGCGTATAGAACAAAGCTGGTCTACGTGGCGATCTTCGGGGGAGATGTTTTTGCTGCAGTGGATTCCTCTTGCGACAACAACAGTAGAACATTGCCACTTTTTATAGTAAGACAATAATGCGAATATTTAAACTTAACACCGGTCAAATAAGAATGCCATAGCGACTGCCCAAGCTGAGGCCGTTCCTCCTTGAAGCGCCCTTGAGTAAGTTGCCCCCCTTGCCCTTCTAGCTCGAGCGTAGTGGTTGCACGCTCGCTCTCTTGTCCTGTGAAGCTATAAAGGGCCCGTGGTCTACAACGTAGATCACTCACACACAGATACAAAAAATCAAACAAGAATATAACGATATTCCATACTGTAAGCTGTTCTTGAAGCATTTAAAGTTATTTCCTAATTGAAAAAAAAAAAAAAATCTAAGTGATCAAACAACTGTAAAAATACTTTAATTATATAATATATATATAATCATATCTTTATTTGCAATACTTTTATTGAAATACCTGCCAAAATATACGTAAATCGACTTGATAAAACAAATGGCAAGTGCTAAGAGCATAAATACTACTAAAACATAAAAGATTCCTACCATCTTTGCGCTAATTAATCCCACTAAAATGGAGCTCACGCTAAGTAATCCCTCCTATAAATTAAACCAGCACGATAGATTCCCTATTTATTGTGAGTATATAATCAATATTTCCCATTTCACAATACCACGATTTCAATCTTTGGGAAATCAACAAAAATTTGCATACATAAAGCGCTATCTGTTTTGCATAAATCGATTTACCTATCCTCTTTCAAAAAGCTTTTTTCTTCCCAATTTCGACGCCAAGTTTATTTGTAAACAAAGTAGAAATTGCTCTAGGGTATTACCAAATAAAAGTTTGGAATGTGGCAGAAAATTATCCGAAATTTAAGTTTTTATGGGTGGCAATAAATAAAAGCCCGAACTTCACATGGTTATATTTAGGATTATTTTCGCGGATTCCGTATTTGTGACTGGCGCTAACATGCTTTTGTGTTAATAACTAACAATGTTGGTAGCTGGTGTTTTATTATAACGATCCCAACGTTCCCTTTTTTTTTTAATTGGCGAAATTCTCTTGGATACCCGTTCACGACGGGGACGTGAACAGGTAATGTGGGACTCCTCGCTCCAGCGATGGTCGGCATAACTCCAGCCGTTGCTGGAGCAAGTCCTACCCACTAAAACCCCACCGTATTCCATCACCCGTTATAGAGGCGAGTCACGGGGACGCGGACATACTTCCACGACCCGTCAGCGGCTGTCCGTTTTGCAGACTCGACTTTATCGGGGTATCCCCGCCCTGGTCCTTCTATATGGTGAGGGCGCACCGGAACACTTGGCGCGTCCTCCAACCTCGGGGGCTAAATGTTCTGCGTAGGCGACAGCAACCCCCGTTGCTGTCGCCCGCAGGCCCCCATCACGGCGGCATGTGGTCGGCAGCCGCACACCTCCTCCGCCCGACTCTCCGACGACGGTTCGGAGCAGCAATGGGATCATTTTCCCTGCTCCGCTTCGCCACCTCCTTTCGCGAAATGACTTCCTCGATCCCAACGTTCCCCTAGTGTAACTAGTAATCCGACAGACGGCGGTATTAAATTAAATAACTTAATATAATATTCGTAAACAAGAATTGGTACTATAAACTATTATAATGCTTTTAGCCATACGACTGCACTTGCGTAAGTCAAGGACCAATACTTTTCGAAAGATTCTTTTGAGCTAGTCTCACTCAATTTTTTTTTATTCACCTTGTCGGTCAGTATTGGTAAGCGGATATAGCGCCCCCCTTACAATTCAAAGAAATTATAAAAGTGGATAGCCAACAGCATAGCTTCGACAAAGAGTTATAAACATGTTCATTTATACAATATGTATAAATGAACATGTTTATCAAATCAAAACAAAACAAATTTTTTTTTGACAAACTTCCTTAAATACTACCTTACCTACCTTACCTACCTTACCTACCTTACCTACCTTACCTACCTTACTTACTAATATAAATAGTACTAAACATGTAGACCATGAGTATAAACCAGGCTTTATAAGCTCAATATGATTTTTGTTTAATTTCGAACTTAAAGTAGGGATTGTGTTAAATATATTCAGTATAATATAACCTTCCCTTAGATAACATAACAGGTCCACATTCTCAAGAAGACACAAGCTATAGTGACAACCACAATATTATATGATTAGAGGTAGTAGAAGATCCAAAACAGGTACGAAAAATATAACTACATCCTACACCAAAATAGGAGAAAAAAGTGATAGTACTTTTGTGCCCACGCCACCCTCGATATCCAAATTAACGTATAAGGACAATAAAACAGCGCCGGCCACCACAATGGTAGCGCGTTACAGAGACAAGCATCAAAAACATGGAGCAGTCACGAGCTGGAGTATGTACGATTTAATTGTTTTTTTAGGATTCCGCGTTTGAAGTGTTCGAGTGTAACACTTTTTAGTAGGGTTCAATGTTGCGTACTCAAAATACCGTTGACTAAGAAAAATATAGTTCCGAGTGCTTGCACAACTATTGGAGCGCAACTTTCCATCAAGTGAGATGAGAGCAATAGCTAACCTGTCCTAAATTTAAAAAAAGATCTTTCTGTTGTTAATCAATTTTATTTACTGCCAGTCGCGCAGCCGCGAGGCTAACAGTTTTAAATAAAGTTGATAGTACATTAACTTACATCAATACATCACGGGGGCGGGCCCTTGTATGGGACGCCACGTGCGTCGATACATTGTCTCCGTCCCATCTCAGGGAGTCGATATCTAGGGCGGGAGCTGCGGCTGAGAAGGTGGACCTGGGCAAACGGCGCAAATATGCTGCTATTGGCAACAATAACATCTTTGTGTCTTTTGCCGTAGAAACGCCTTGCCCATGGAGATTGGCTACAAAATTTTTTATAAATAATATAATACCTGCGCTGATCACCTCCTCGGTTGACAAGAGAGCTGGCTTATTCCTCGCTCAAAAGATTAGTCTTTCTTTTCAGCAATGAAATGCAGCCAGGATTCTTGCCACCATTTCACGCAGAGCGGTCTTTTTGATTAACGTTTTTGTGTTTTAATTTGAGTTTTAAGTGTTTCTATATCAGATAGCCATTAATCTTGTAATAAATTTGATCATTTTAATTTGAAAACCTTACATCATATTTCATATTCAGCTTATATTTGATTTAGTGTATATAATACATCACTAAAGATTAGCGGTAGATACGCAAATCGTCATTGTCACTACTAAATGAATTTTGCTTATTGATCAAAGCTTTCAAAATGTGGAAAATTAATGTAATTCATACAGTTCTTTGAACTGTTTATACATCCAGACATCTGTTTCGCTGATATTTTAACCCGCTATAAAGCTAAGCATACTTTACTAAATTACTTTATCTGGGTGTGTAAATTAAAATAATGTTTAGTAAAATAAAAATAGACTTACAAAAAAAGTTTCATCGCACTTAAGTTTTGGTATTATGCTAACGGTTTTATTATGTTAGTCCTATATTCAATAAATAATATAGAATGCACCATATGAATTTTAAAACATAACCTCTTTATAGTATAAACTGCGTACTTTCTACTTCCTTAACGTGATCCCTCATTAGTCAGTAAGTTTTTCACGCCTTTAAGTAGCAGAAGTCTAACTAAATATGAAGAATTAGTTATAGTAACACCACTGAATTGTATGCCATCCTTTTCCCATTACAAAAGTAAATAAAAATATACATGACAACATGCTTGTTCATATTATTAAAAGCGTCATTATTTTTCGTATTTCGGCTCTGACTTCAATAGTTCCATATATTCAAAATGCATAGAGAACCTAGAAGCTTAAAAGAAGTTTGCGCCTAACCGATTTTTTCTCCCTTTGCTAACGAATGGCCAAGCTCATGGGGCTTTCAGCGTCGCGCTCGTAACAGCTATTGTTTCGTGCCAGTTAGTACTCTTTTTTATTTGTTTTATCAGTTTCATTCTTTTATTCTAACTACTATCGATCTTCTGAATATCGGATATCGAGTGACACTTCACAGCAGCGATATGCCTTTTATTCATTCATGTGGATACAGAATTGGAGTTTTTGTAGCAATAAATTGAATGCGTTAGAAAACAATATTTCTATCATCATTACCAGCTGAAAGACGTCCATTGCAGGACAGAGGCCTTCCAAGGTCGCTATAACATCCGGCCTTTTTCTGTACGCATTCAGCTTTTACCTTCGACCTCCACCAGGTCATGGGTCCACTTCGTGCGGGGCCTACCCTCTCCACGTCTTCTGGTTAGGGTCATGACTCTAGAATCTTTCTGCCCCACCGCCGTTAGTTCTACTAATGGTATGCCTTAACCAGTTTCTTAAATTTATCAATAGAGTTGGCAGATCCACGACAAGATTATTTACGATAGGTCAATGTCCTACAGAGGACGTCTTTCATCTAATGATTTAAAATAAATCGGCAGCAAAATCCATTTGTTTTATCGAAATAATCCTAAGATTAAACCCTTTCTAATTATTCTACATTCATAAGAACGGGTTTGATCTTTGATTACATACTGGCCCTATAAAATATCGAATACCTTCGCAAAGCGAATACTGAAGCGTCTAATTGTCGGTTTTTATAGGATTATTTCGTCTTCTTTCTTGTCATTCGATCTCATTTTAATATTTCAAACCATCAGTCTTATTTATACCTAGTATAGTATTGTATAACCCACATTCTTCTTAGAATGTATGGGCGTAATCTCTACAATTTTCTACACTGATTTATTTTCACCAACTGATTAATGAGAAAGTAAGGTAAGAACCTGTTGGAATTTTGTACTTTTTACCTGCCCCGCAAGAGATTTGGGGTGATGATATAGATAGATAGATTTATGAATATTTCGAGCAAATTGGCAACAAACTATGACGAACTATAAATCAACATTCTGATTTAAGTTGCAAAAATCATGCCTCCTGAGAGCTTCCACGATATGTGTGGCATAAATCTATATGGAAATGTGTGTTGTGGAAGTTTTCCTCTCACACAGTTCTGATGAAAAGTCGACCGCAAATACCTAGTGCAAGCAAAGTTGGCTCGGGTAAGTTGTTGAACTTATATCCGCCGAAAAATACTGTTACACGTGACTTCATCTGCTTTATTTTTTGACATGACGTAGCCTGCGTCATCCCCCAGGGACTAACTAACTAAAACTAATAAGTCTACTTTCGATATCACAAAATTAGCATTAATTTGTCACCCACGTCTTCGTCTGCAGTGTGTGTGTGTGTGTGTGTGTGTGTGTGTGCGTGTGTGTGTGTGTTTGTGTGAATAATCGACGCTGTTGGCCGCGGGGCCTTTACAGCTTCACCGAATGAGAGGGCGAGCGTAGCACCACTACGCTCGAGCCAGAAGGGCAAGGGGGCAACTAGCTCAAGGGCGCCTCAAGGAGGAACGGCCTCGGCTTGGGCAGTCGCTATGGGGGAGGGCGTATACTAGTTATCTCGCTGTGGTGCTCTGCACCGGCCGGCGAGGTTGCTGTCTGATCCTGTATGTGGTATCTGTATCCAAAAGAAGGGATGTAAGGGCATTGGGAGGGTTGGTGAGAACATGCCGCGGAGCGCAGTAGCGGCTGATAAGAGGGGAGTTAGGTTCATTATCGGCGGCAGCTATAATTGGCGGCGGCTATGATTAGCGGATTTCTTTGATTGGACGCGTTCGCGAAATATCGGATAGTCGCCCCTTTTAATAAAGGCGCGAATAGGTTCGAGACCGAGATCGGAATGGAGATCGACATTCCGTATGAAACACGGGGTTGCGAGGGCTTTGCGGAGGAAACGGGACTGAACCGTTCAGAGTCTATCGATGTGAGAGCGGGCGGCATGCCTGAACAACTCACAAGCGTACGTCATGATGGGCCGTATACAAGTTGTGTAAAGTGTCACCTTATTCCTTAGGAACATTTAACTCCGCTTGCATATCATCGGGTAAAGACGACCGAGCTTAAAGGCTGCTTACGGACTCGCTTGATGTGCGGTCCGAAGGTCATGATTTCGTCTGCAGTATTTGCGGTACCTGTTTAGCGGTCTAGGCGTAAAAAAAGAAAAAAAACAGTTTCTTTTACGATTTGTTCTTGACATTTGATTTAGTTGTTGTTAATTTATTATATTTTTTTGCACGCAACCGTGCACCATAGACAACGAATCACGCGCAGTCATCAATCTGTCAAAACAAACATTGGATGAAAACATCGTAAAGGTCCTATTTAAAGGTTTAAATTATGCTGTAACACCTCGAAGGATACCGTATGAGGAAATTATCAGCGCCGTTGAAGACGTCCTATCCAAAAATAGTATAGGGAGGGAAGATTCGGAGGCAATACGTCAGGATGTCTCATCCATGTTACGTCGAAATTCAGTGCCCAAACTAAATCTTCCCAAAAATCAATATTTAGCGTTGAAAACCTTACGCAATAGAAAGGATATCTCAATTCTCCGCGCGGATAAAGGAAATGCTACGGTCATTATGGATACGTCAGATTACAATGTCAAAATACAAGAACTTTTATCGGATGCAAACACATACAAATAGGTCAAGACAGACCCAACCACCAGTATATTAAAACAAACTACTGATTTAATAAAGAAATACTCCGAAACATTGAATCTGGACGTCAAATCACTAATACCTTCGTGCGCAAAACCACCAGTTGTATGGGCTCCCAAAAATACATAAACCGAATGCTCCACTACGTCCAATCGTTAGCCAAATCGACACACCAACCTACAGATTGGCTCAGCACGTAGCGAAAGTGCTCTCGCCACTCAAAGGACACACAAGACATCCTATCACGCACATGTTAAGGATTCATACCATTTTGTTAGTGAGACCAAAAATCTACATCTTACTGACAATGAAACTATGGTCAGTTTCGATGTCCAGTCACTATTCACATGCCTACCTGTACAAGACTGTGTCGAAATTGTAGAAAGGAAACTAGCGGAGAACAACATTCCAGCGGAATACTCAGAACTATTGAGACACTGCCTTACATCTGGCTACTTATTGTGGAAGGAGCAGTTCTACAAGCAAGTAGATGGTGTGGCGATGGGCTCCCCTGTATCTCCCATTGTTGCCGATATATTCATGGAAGACTTTGAGGAGACAGCCCTTCGTACTTCACCTGTAAAACCAAGCTTCTACAAGCGGTACGTAGATGATACTTTCACAATATTACCATCTGACAAAATTAATGTATTCCTTAATCATCTTAACTCCATTAACCCTAAAATTCAATTTACAATGGAGTTGGAGGCAAACAATTCCCTAGCTTTCCTAGATGTCTTAGTAATCCGTAACCCCAACAACATCTTAAGCCATACGGTTTATAGAAAAAAGACCCATACTAATAGGTACTTAAACGGTGAATCTCACCACCATCAATCACAGTTAGCTACCGTGGGTAAATCTTTGTTTCAGAGAGCACAAGGGATCTGTGACAAGAAACATCTGGCTGCCGAGCTTCAACATGGCAAGCAAGTCCTGCACGACAATAAGCTTCGAGTCCCACGCCAACGTCACAGTGACCGAGTGAAACCAGCCACAGTCAAGCGTCTCCCTGCTGTACTACCTTACTTAAAAGGAGTCACAGACAAGATTGGCTACATTTTGAAGCGTGCTTCAATTAAAACATTTTATAAGCTGTCGAAGAAGATCAGACAGTTTTTACCATCTGTCAAGTGTCACATCCCTCTACAAGATGCAGGAGTATACAAGCTTGATTGTGAATGTGGTCTCTCTTACATAGGACAAACAAAAAGACCAGTAAAAACTCGGGTTAAAGAGCACATAGCTGACCTAAAACAACGTCGCTCAAAGAAGTCTGCAGTCTGTGAACATGTCCTTGACCGCACCCGCCATAACATTAGATTTAATAGACCACAAATCCTCGTGAAAGAACACCGATTCCTACCAAGGATGGTTCGCGAGGCTATTGAAATTAAAATACATCCTAATTTCAATAGAGAAGATGGTTGGAAGCTTCCATCGACTTGGGATCCAGTAATTAATATAATCAAATCCAAAACCAAGCATAACACTGCAAGACCTCAAGACACCGTGAGCTCATTCTGCGTAGATCGGACCAACAAAAACAAAAATAATTAAGAAGTTTGAGGGTACCCCGGAACAACTATGCCTTTTGGACGTCTAACACCTCAGTCCTTCCCGTGACCATGGGTGCTGCAAAGCACTCGAAACGTCGGGAACTTAAAAAATAAAAATCAAAATAAACCGCGATAAAATCCGAAAAAATATTTTTATTTCAGTTTCTTTTACATTATGGAAACTCCCACGTGTATTTTCATTACTAAAATATGAAAATGAAGTTGTAAACAAAATTGAATATTCATTCAATTTTGTTTCACATCACTTAGGCGGGGGACACCGCCGTCAAAACTAGAACGTGAACTATTCACACTTGACCTATTAGTTTTTGTATTCGCACGGCGCCCGGAATCTTATGGGACATGATTGATTGCCCGCAACTTCGGCATGTTTTCAACTTTTTCTGTATTTATACACTGCTTGATCAATAAATGTCATATACGTGGGCCGAATAAAGATTTTGTACGGAAAGTAATCCGCGACAAACAAATTACGGGGCATTAATTTGGGGTAATACTAATACCGCAGCTTCTTGAAACAACTGGCTTACTTTATACTAAACTAACAGCGACGGTAGAAACAAACCTTATGCACATAATAACACAGATGTATTTACGTAAGTGTATATCCACAATATGGCTAAAATGACTAAAAATCTACACGTAGATATAGCATCACAAACATTGATCTTACTATCACCGTCGAATTACAAAAGATCCATTTCGAAATTTTTAAGGTTTTTAATATCACCACCGCATGACGCGATACGTCGAGTCAATGCGCTCAAACTGGAATATAAATGAAATTATGCTCTATGTTAAGATCGTTATATTTATTCATCGTCAAGAACTTAATTAGTTAAGGGTGTTACTTCAAATTTGTCGCTTTGTACTTACATATCGTCGCCAACGAGTGAAAACCTCGTAAGCATGTCTAAAACAAATCCCACACGCCGGCAGTCATGCCCAGCTTTTCATTTCAAAATGGCAGACTTTTTTACTTTTTGCATTAACAGTCATAGATGGCCTTGTGAACTATTATACTGAATTTGTGTGCATTCAAGTAATGCGATATGAGCTCTTCGAAATATCTAAAAAATAATAATGTAGTATGTATGTATGAAGTAGTTACGTAGGGTATGTAGCATTATTTGTCGCTTCAGTACATTGTATATGATGACAAACTGCATTATAAAGAGAAACACCCAGAATATAAAACCTCATTAGGAATAAAATATCTTCACTACACACGCACAATTCTCGGTAAAGCTGAAAAACCGCCAGGTAATTTCATCACTTCAACTAATGAAATTGTCTAAATCTCAGACAATCTTTCCTTAAATTTTATTCCCTTAATCTGATTTATAAATGAGCCAATACGGCTGGGGTCAAATTGAGTTGAAAGATAATAGGTCATACTCTATCACAGAACCCACTGCGAATGGGTGGAGGCAGGTTTGTCTCTAGAGCTTAGCACGAAAAAATTAACGTCACCGTAGCGCTAGCGAGTTGATATGCCATTCTTGTCACACTACAAATTTACTAAATTAACATGAACGTGATAGTACGATTACTCGCTAGCGTCACACTAACGTCAAACCTTTTGTGCTAGACCCTATGTTAGAACTTATCGAGCCGCCTATTAGGCTTTTAATTTGGCTTAACCACTACTACGTGAAAAGGTAATCGAGACCAAGGGCTTAATGTGCCTTCCGCAACATGAAGACCCTCTAAACTGAAATGCTACAAACGGTCACCTATCTCAGTCAGACCCCACCGAACGCTGGTTCACTTTCATGCATCACGCTGCGAACGCTTTATCTACCACAAAAATACCACCTTTTGACATTCAAACAATAAGTATTTTTAGGAAACAGAAGCGGAGACGTTTAAAAAAAACAACATGTCACAAAAAATCACAAGGATAACCTTTTCGTTCTTATTTAATATCGAAATAAACTGTAACACAAGGAACATAACTTATAAGCACTAACTAGAGTATAATCCACCACCGATAACAATCGAAATATATATGAAATTATGACGAACCCGAAAATAAAATAATGCACGTCTTACTGTCCTTGAGAGATGTTACCGCCGCGAGCGACAACCGACAAATGATGCCGTGAATTGTGTGTGTGTGTTTGTGTGTGTGAGTGATGTACGCTATTGGCCGCGAGGCCTTTACAGCTTCACCGGACTTACCGGATCGTAGTCCGTGGCGGCTACGATTAACGGATTCGCATGGGTAGATGCGTTCGCGAAGAGTCGTGTTGTCGCCTTTTTAATATAGGCGCGAATAGGTTCGAGACCTAGATTGGAGTGGAGATCGACATTCCTTACGAACCAGGGGGCTCCTACGGCTTTACGGAGGAAGCGGTTTTAAACCGCTTCGGGCAAGTCAAGAGGCTCCGTAACCATCGAGCGTTTATGATACGAACTATGAGAGTGGAAGCCAGAGAGGTCTGTAAGGAAAGAACCTGATGGAACTCTAGACTCTCTGCCTACCCCGCAAGAGATATGTCGTGATAATATATATAGATAGTACGTTATAATGATTGAATAATCCTATTTATAACCATGGGGAAGACCTATTTTTCGTAGTAATACAGTCGGTTCAGTATCTTTTTGGGATCATAAAGCTAATCCATCGTATTTGACCTACTAGTATTCTTCAAAGAGAAGTCATTACGGGTTCTTATAAAAAAGTCTATAGATGAATCTAAATCATTTCGCTCAATGCCTTGTGGGGTAGGCAGAGAATATAGAGTTCCACCAAGTACTTACAGACATCTCTCTTTTCCTCTACTCTAGCAGTTAAAATAATTTTAAAAAATATACAAAAAAAATCTTAAAGTGTAACCCATAAAAACCAATCTACTGTAGCGTGTAGTATTATGCTATGTAAGCATTAATTGTATAAGAGTAATGTAAAACAGACATTAAACGATACTTGAAGTAAGCGGACGTGTTTGTCTCACTATCATCCAATACCACAAAAGCGTACACGCTATATGGCGACCCTGCCAGTCCTGGTACGCCTACTGCTGTGTGATATATATCACATAGTTTAATATGGAACAACTATGGGATCAAGCCAAACAAAGGAAGAGGTTGTCATAGCTCAGGCTGCTTCTGGTGGAGGAAACGATGCTAAGGCGACAGCTGAACAAACAAATAATGTCTTATTGACCATAATTGCGTCGTGTATGTTGCTGGCGGTTCTGGTTGGAGTTGTCTGTCTATATAAGAAGTGTCACACGAAGTGGATGCGGAAGGAGTTCCAGCGAGAAGCCATGGAGCGTGTCCTGTCCCGGTTCAGCTACCGTCGGAGAGATGCCAGAGGCCCTGCTGACCCCGCTACGGTATTATAGGTATTGTAAAGTGTGTGAGTGACAGTGATAAGAGTAAGGTGCGAGTTTAAATTATGTTTTAATGTATGAGATACCTATTATTATTTTTTCAGAGTTACGTTTTATAATTTCGAAAGTATTTAGATTATTACTGTAGACATTATAATGAATAAAATAACTAAGTAGAAATGAGTTAAGATTTAATTATAATTTTTTTTGTTGATTATGGTAACAATATTAGAGTTATCAGACATTTACAATCAGTTAGAAAAACTTTGAGAAAATATCAGTAAATTAGGTCCTAAGAGAAGAATTGGAAGTAATTTTGAGAAGAAGATTTAAGTTCGAAAAGTTTTATATAAAGATTTAAAATCTTTATATAAAACTTTTCGAACTTATTTAAGTTGAGTTCTTTAAGTTGCTTAGAGTCAAACAGTTCTGATTAAATATTGATATTATGTTGCAGTATTGACGACGTGTATTGTAAAATTTTGAAGTTCGAGGAAAAATATGTTTTGTCTAGTAGTGTTACAACGAAAGAAAACATGTCAGGTGAGAAATTTTCTTTAAAGACGGCTGTGAGCCCCTTGCCAAAGATGACTGGAGATCAAAGTGTTACTCAAGATTTAATTGAGGCTATCGAATTGTACGACTCAATGCTTGACGATGATGGTAAGAAGTTGCTAATAAATTTCGTATTAAAAAGTAGATTAACAAGTGGAGCGAAAATGCGGTTATCAAGTGCTTATACTACTGTTAGTTTGCTTTTAAAGGATATGCGTATTCATTTATTAACTAGGAAGTCCGACACTGCCTTACAGTCTAAATTACAGAAAGCTAGACAAGGCGATAGGTCTGTAACCGAATTTGGAGAAGAGATCGAAAAACTGTTTGTGGACTTAACTATTTCTCAGGCAAATGGTAACGACGAGGCGTATAGATTATTATGTCCTCTTGATGAAAAGCAATTCAAAGAAGGATGCAATTCGTGTGGTGGAAGATGAATCTAGTTCATCTACGGACTATCAGGTAATGTCTTATGACAATAGAGTTGGACGAAATAATTATTCTTTTAGATTTCGTAGACCACGAGGTCACAGATTTTATAATAATTATAACTCTAATAATTCCACGTATAACAAGTCGATGGCGCAACAAAATACGGCTGCATCAGGAAGTTCGCGTCGAGGCCGCGGTGCTTCAGGTTACCGTAGGAATTATCGCAATTATGCGAATCGTCGACATGGTTATGGCGCAATTCGTTCTAATAATAGAGCCTTGAACCATTTCACTGCTAATAATTGTTGTTCATCTAGTGAAAATACTGTTCTAGAGCCTTCTAACGAGTTTTTTCGTCCCTAATCAAATTTTAGCTTGCGATAGTATTAATTGGGTAAATTTAAGTCTAGATAATAATATACAGTTAGAATTTTTAGTAGATACGGGGGCCTCCTTATCAGCAATTAGCTATAATGTTTTAAATATGAAGAAATTAGATTTATATGAGTGTAGCTTAAGTATAGGAGGCATTGGTGGTAGTTTAAATGCAATAGGATATGTACTTTTGACGCTAAAATATAATAATATATTTTTTGAACATAAGTTCTATGTTTTTGAAGACCTACCTTGCAAAGCAATAGGTATATTAGGGCAAGATTTTATGAAAAATTATAGAGGCATCATAGATTATGAAACAGATACTATTTCGCTTAGAATAGGTGAAAATAAGATAATATTGCCTATGAATTATTATGATTATTCTTTGACAATCGGACCACGGTGTGAGGTAATTAAATATATACCGACACGTGTTAATTATGAGTGTGTTGTTTCGCCTAAAGAGGTGTGTGATGGTGTTTTTATAGCTAGTGTAGTTACTCAGCCGAAAAATGGAAAAATTCCTATAAGACTTTTAAATACAACGTCAGAAGAAAAAACATTTAGTTTAAAAGATATTGAGATAGATAGATTAGACAACTATAATTTTTGTACATTTGAAAAATCGGATGTGAGAGTAGATAGAGTTAAGAAATTGTTTTCTTTACTCAAGTTAAATACATATTTAGGAAAAGAAGAGCAATTATCTATAGAGCAAATATGTGCGAAATATTCCGATATATTTCATTTACCAGGTGATAAACTCAGTGTTACAAATGTTTACGAACAGTCGATACATTTAAAAGATCACGTAACACCTGTGTATAAAAACCATATAGAATACCTTTTGCGCAAAAAGAGGAACTTAATAAACAGATCGCTCAGATGTTAGAAGATGGGATAATAGAAAAAGCTAGTAGCGATTGGTCTAGTCCATTATTATTAATACCTAAAAATTTAGATAGAAGCGGTAAACAACAATGGCGCGTAGTTGTCGATTATAGGCAATTAAATGAGCGCATCCAGGATGATAAATTCCCTCTCCCAAATATAACAGACATATTAGATTCGTTATCAGGTGCCATGTATTTCAGTCATTGTGATTTGAGTAAAAGTTTTTTTCAGTGTAATTTACAAAAAGAGTCACGAAAATATACGGCATTCACAACTGACAAAGGTCAATTTCAAATGTGTAGATTACCTATGGGAATGAAGATAAGCCCTTCAGCATTTAGTAGATTAATGACAGTTGCCATGTCAGGCCTTAATTATGATAAATGCATAATTTATTTAGAAGACCTAATTATTTTTGGTAGAAATTTATCAGATCATAACAAAAATCTCATGTCAGTTTTCTCACGATTACGAAAGGTGAATTTGAAGTTGAATCCATTAAAGTGCGAATTCTTAAAACGACAATGTTTATACCTAGGGCATGTAATATCAGAAGGCGGCATTTTACCCGACCCGGCTAAAGTCAGAGTCATCGAAAGTTATCCGATACCAACTTCGGCGGACGACGTCAAACGTTTTGTTGCATTTAGCAATTATTACAGGAAATTCATTCGAAACTTTGCTGAGATTGTTTTACCATTGAATAAATTAAGTCGCAAAAACACTAAATTTGAATGGACTTTAGAATGCCAAAATGCGTTTGATACTCTAAAAAGGTCATTGTCAAACGCACCAGTTTTAGACTACCCAAATTTTTTGCCAGAAAATGAATTTATTTTGCAAACTGATAGTTCAAATTATGCACTAGGATGTGTTTTAAGTAATTCAAATGGAAAACCAATTGCTTATGCTAGTAGAAATTTGAATAAATCTGAATTAAATTATGCAACTATTGAAAAAGAACTTTTATCGATTTTTTGGTCCGTAACACATTTTAGACCGTATTTATATGGTAGAAAATTTACTATTAGAACCGATCATAGACCACTGATATATTTGTTTAATATGTCAAACCCTTCAAGTCGCTTAACTAAATTTCGTTTAGCGTTGGAGGAATATGATTTCAAAGTAGAATACGTAAAAGGAAAGGAAAATGTAGTTGCAGACGCTTTATCAAGAATCGTTATTACATCTGACGAGTTGAAAGAAATGAATAGTAGATTAGTGTGCGTTTTAACTAGAGCACAAGCTAAAAAGAACAAAGCAAATAATAATCCTGATTTGACGAGTAAACTAGAGACTTCAACTGACGATAGGTCTGATCACCCTAAAGTTGTGGAAGTTCTCAAAATATCGGATACGGATATAGAATTAATTATTTTACCGGACAATACGCTGCGCAGAATATTAAAGAAGATAGACAGTACTGATTTATTTTTTCCGAGGAATAGAAACATAATTTTTAGTAAGCGTAAAGGAAAAATATTTGCAAGCCAACATTCTTTATCGATAAACTCACGAGATGATTTGTTGAAAGAAATGGCTAATTTATGCAAAGATTTTAATGTTACGGAATTTGTTATAATAAGAACGCGTAAAAATAAAAATATTATAAAATGGCTAGCTACGAATATAATGAAAAACAAAACATTAACTTTACCTAGGTTATGTATTGTAAAAGCCGTTCAAAGAATTTATACAGAAGACGAAAAAAGGATTATAATGAATGATTTTCATTTATTACCTAGTAGTGGTCATGTAGGTATTAGAAGAATGGTTAATAACATAAAAAAATATTATTTTTGGCCTACTTTAGAAAAAGACATTCGTTGTTATATCGAAAAATGCGATAAGTGCCAAAAAACAAAAGTACACTAAAATTCATAAAGAACCATTAACAATTACAACTACAGCATCATCTTCGTTCGATAAAATATTTTTGGATGTCATGGGTCCTTTAGATAGAGATCTATCTATCTATCTATAACCTCAGATAGAGATGACGAAGGATTTTGTTACATTCTTACTTTACAATGTGAACTGAGTAAATACGTAGAAGCATACCCTTTAAAAACCAAAACAACGACAGAAATTGCGAAGAATTTTACAGAGAACTTTATTTTACGTTATGGCATACCGAGAGAAATAGCGAGTGATAGAGGTACCGAGTTCATATCCAGTGTAATGTCGGAAATATGTAACATTTTAGGAACTAAGCAAATTATAGCAACCGCATACCATCATGAAAGTATTGGATCATTAGAAAATACTCATAAAATGTTAGGAGCCTATTTACGAATCCAAACCAATAATCATCCGTCATCGTGGAGTTCATGGCTACAGTATTGGTGCTTTTCTTTTAACACTTCGGTGCACCCTGAGACTAAATACACTCCTTATGAGTTAGTGTTTGGACAAGTATGTAGATTACCTAATAATTTATGCGATGCAGTGGAACCTTTATATAATTTTGATAATTATGCTTTGGAGTTTAAATATCGTATTCAAAAAGCCCAAAACGATGCAAAAAATAACTTGATTATGAGTAAAAATATTAGAAAACAAAAGTATGACAAAGCAATTAATCCAGTTATTTATGAATCAGGTGACCAACTGTTATTGAAAAACGAAACCGGTAATAAGTTAGATGAATTGTACTCAGGTCCTTACGTTGTAATTAAAGATTTACAACCGAATGTTAAAATTATGGTTAAAAATAAACCTATGATTGTTCATAAAAATAGGACTAAGAAATATAAAATGTAACTTGTTTTTTTTTTGGTGTTAGAAATAAAAAATGTACTTGTATGTAATTTTTTATTATTATTTTAGGGGGATGATGTAGCGTGTAGTATTATGCTATGTAAGCATTAATTGTATAAGAGTAATGTAAAACAGACATTAAACGATACTTGAAGTATGCGGACGTGTTTGTCTCACTATCATCCAATACCACAAAAGCGTACACACTATACTACATAGAAGATTGGTACGTCAGGTATATCATCTAGAATGAAACGTGCAGGGATCAATGGGAAGCACCCCAAATGCCATGAGTAATGCCCACAATTTTGTCACCCTCACTGCCACCCCAGCCGCTCACTTTTTCATTTCAATAAATGCCTAATGTCTGTCATCCGAAATATATAACGTCGTCCCGCGTTGTGGCATAATGAAGTACATTCATACTCGTAATTGTTATTAAATCTTATAACAATGTGTTTACGTCTTTCGAGTAACATATGGCAATGGGAGTTGGATATATGCAACAAAGTAAATGAAAACAGAATTAATGTGGTCGAAATATGAACTATGCTGAAGATTTGCGGAGTCGAGCCGAATGACCGCATTCACAAGAGCTTAGCTAGAAAGTGTGGCGGTATAAAAGATAGTATCGGTGTAAAGAAGAAAAATGAGAATATTCTGATGGTTAGGACAAATAATGTCCCAATGGTTTCAAGAGTGAACCAATTGCCATTATGCCAGACACCATTCTAGACTCCAGCCTGTTACTCAAAATTTTTCAATAGAGAAATCGCAATGACTCTGTCATGCTGAAGATTCAAACTAAACTATAGGTACCTACTCCTTTAAACGAACGACAAGTTTTTAGAAAATTTTCATCTAAACGATAAAATCCAAGTACTCTAAGATACCAACCATAGCATTCAAAGATTATATCAATATTACGCTCAAATATACTTAATCTCCCTAAAAAAGAACACAAAAAGATCAAACACTAATTAATTTTGCGTTTTCAGAATATAAAATGACAAAGGACTTGGGAGGTTGGTCTCTTTCAACGATACAAATTAATTAGTGTCCAATCTTTTTTGATTTGACTACATATATTTTTATTACTTGTGATTTGCTTGTGATATTATTTGGTCACTACAATTAGCCCGCAGCTACGCCTGCATAATCTATACTATATAGGCGCTTAGGTTTTCTGGATAGCCGTTTCAATGCTATAAAACCGACTTAAATCCAACATATTGACATATCTATTGCCAAATGCCAATATGTGTCATAAAATAATCGATATTTATCTTCTTTAGTATCAATTTCGATGTTTTTCTTGTAAAATAATGTAGAAAATTTGGGGAGATTGTATGCTTTTTGCTGGTTCAAAATAGTACAATCACTTCAATCGCTTAATATTACAGGATTTTTTTGGTAAAATGTAAATATAAAAATTTGTTATAAAACAAATCTCTCTAACCACCGCTGTAGCGTCACGTTTTTCATGATTTTGTGCCAGCACTTTAGCGGAACATGTCGAAAAAAATTCGTTAAATGAAGTGATATCAACAATTAATTTAGTCCACGGTTACTGCTTGTCGACTGCAGGCTTTCGAAATGAAGAGCCATTGGACCCTTAACGTGCGCGGTCCCTACAGATAATTCAATTTGCCGAAGTGACTCACCCAATTATATATCAGCACCAACTCATTTTAAAGGCTACTCGCTTCTAATTTACTGTAATTTCATTCCGGACCCAGGTTTTCTTTCCTACATAAGTATAATAAACGTAGAACGTCTTTTTTCGCTTTCAAGTGAAAAAACCATAATTTGAATAACTTGGAATAATAATAAAAGTATTTTCTTTTCCTTTGGATTCTTTAAGAATTTAATATAAATACCGAGGGAAATAGGAGACCGGAGCGTTAATTGTCGGATTTACAGGGACAATGCTAAGCAGAGTTTGTCTTGACAAACGCTACTTAAGGTGGCTTTCAAAGAACTTTAAAAATGAATAAGTTCTGAAAATAAAATCGCTTCCAATACCTAAAATCCTTATCTCAAGTTTATTGTACGTTCAAGATGTCGTGGTCCTATTAAATTGATGTCTTGTTTTGAACTGCAGTAATAGGACGCAATCATCTCTACCTATCTAATAAAACCTAGATAGGAATTGAATCTAATGTTAGTATAATGTATGTATGCAGAGACTACCGAGTATCCAGTTCTTCTACATGGTGCCAGGAAACCTGCGAACCACATACGAGAGCAATGAATCCGCGTATTATTTGACGGACGATTTGGCGCAGTAGTTAAGAGCTTAAGCCACTCCGCCCACTGAGTCGAATAGTCGCGGGTTCGATTCCCGCACAGGACAAATCTTTGTGTGACCCACAATTATTTGTTACGGTCCGGGGGTTTGTCTATCTATCTATATCATCACGCCAGCTTCCTCGCGGGGTAGGCAGAGAGTACAGAGTTCCAACAGGATCTTTCCTTACATACCTCTCTGGCTTCCTCCACTCTCATAGTTCGTCTCATACACACTCGCCGGTTACGGAGACTCTTGACTTGCCCTTCAGCTAAGACACGGTCTATTTGGTCATGGTAAGATAGTCTAGGTCTTCCCCGGCACCTACATCTTTCCACTTTCGCATTGTATATCTGTTTAGTCATTCTTTCTTCTGGCATTCTTTCTATATGCCCGAACCAACGGAGCATACCCTTTCTCATCTTTACACCGATACTATCTTTCATACCTACTCGCTTTCTTACTACGCTGTTGCGAATACGGTCAGTCAGCGTGACTCCGCACATCTTCCGCAGAGATCGCATTTCGACCGCATTTATCCTGCTTTCGTTCTCCTTCTTACATACCCAACTCTCACTGCCATATAACAGCTTTGGGACAAGCACTCCGTTATGCATGGCCAGCTGCGCCTTTTGGCTTAAGTGCCGGCTCCCAAGTAGCCTTTCCATCACACCATTCACTCTATTACCTGCATTCACTCTTCTCTCTATATCAGCGGTGTATTTCCCATCCTTACTGAAGGCGCATCCAAGATATACAAACTCATTCACTTGCTCCAGCACATCGTTACCAACCACAATCCTTGCATTCGTTCTAGTTTCTTCCCGTTCAAAAACCATAATTTTGGTTTTCTTCACATTCAAATGTGTATTAATAAATAATTCTATCTATCAATCATACAAAGATTTGTGTGTTTTGACAAATTCTATCTATTTACGCGACTGTTCGACCCAGTGGGCGGAGCAGCTTAAGCTCTAAATCATCCAAACTCATCGGTACTTCACATTATGTTGCTGTCCATTCCAATCAATGTAATATTGATCAGTCAAGCTTTTACTCCGAGCTCCATACTGATTCTGACAATTCGTCTATAGAAAATTACATTATCCGGCCCAGGATGCAACGAACTTGTGAATGCGCCACGTATCACCCATCTCAGATTGGCAGAGGTGGTGATCGCTAAAAACACTGTGCTCCTGATGTAATCTAATTAAGTGTTTAATAGTGATTCAGATTAAAAAGAAAAATCCATCGCTTTGGACGGGAATTGCACCCGTAATTCGCCATGCCGGGGAGACCGCTCTAACCACGGATTACGTGGGTTCAATTCTCACCTGAATTGCATTGAAATAGTCCCAAACATTTGAACCTGTTGGAACCCTGTACTCTCTGCCTGCCCCGCAAGGGACCTAGCGTGATGATGTAGATATAGTCCGACAAGGATCTTTTGTCCTGTAGATGACATTGACAGGGGGCATTGGTGTGAAATTAGGGTAGGGGAAACATTCTCCTACTTCCAAGGAGATATTTCAACAGGTGAGTCCTACTAATTAAAAAAAGAACTTGGGTAAATTTCATAGCAAACATTTCATGACATTGGACTTGATAACAGCGTTACTTTCGATTTTGGCCGCGGGCCCTTCGAAAAGATACTTGTGGGACTATAGATAATTGAGTCTTATAACGATTGTTCAAAGTTCAAAATCACAAATGGATGTAGGTACAATAATACGTGTCGAGAAGAAAGCTATAAAAACACGGTTTTTATTACCAATTTATATGCGGATTTTTACAATGAGTGCGCACGAACACAACATCTATATAAATTCGAATAGATTGCATGTGTTATACCCATGTACGACTTTCAACAATGCATGAAAAGTGCCATTTTTCGCTTACGAATCAAGTGGATCTGGTCTCGAGGATTAGTTTCCTTACGGTTGACTTTACCTTCGACTGAAAGTATAGAACTATATATTCATGATGACACGATGATTGCTTAATGTCTGATGATAATACGTTGGGTAAATATACCATACAGCGATGGTATATTTACCGAACTGGTGGTTTCAATTTTCATAAACAATCGACCAAAAGGCCAATAACCAAATCCTACCCTACTAATATTATAAATGTGAAAGTTTGTATGTTGGGATATTTATTTTGTTCCTCATTCACGTAAAAACGACTGAACGTGATTGGATTAAAATTTGGCACACAGATAGTTCATCACTTGGAGTAACACATAGGATTATATTTTATCCCGGAAAAATGATAAGTTCCTTTCTAAAGTCAACGCGGACGAAGTCGCGGGCAGAAGCTAGTGTCTTATAATATTAAAAATGTACTCTACCTAAGAATCGATTCTACTACGTACCAATTATTTTCTTGAACCACCACCGTATCACAAGCACCGTCATAGTAATGTGAGTAGATTACAATTAGATATACCACATTTAGAATATAGATACCTAATGTGAGGTCCGCTACTGAAAATAAATCAAAATACCTAAAATACAGAGAACTGCCTCGTTCCTTTAGTCACAAAGCGCATCGCTTTGCTAACGAAAAATTCATAGTATGAGTCCGGAGTCTGGAATTGTGCCCGGCAATGGCAATAGGGTCACCCCCTATTACATGGGACCTAACATTATCAGCGAAAAATGGGTGTACTCAGTACACCTATGCCAACCCCTTGGGGAATATAGGTGTGACGGTGTTTATTTTATTTACAGAGAAATAAGGAAGGAAGGATGAATTAGTCTCCGACCAACAAGATGTTGTGTAAAAGTCCGTATTGTATGCATTCATATATATTAACCTCTTTTCTCACATATGTATATTATTAAAAGATATATTTCAAAACTAATGTATTACTTTGAGACGCTATTTATCTCCGCATGTAAACGAATTACAAACATTATCCAAAATGAAATCCGTAAACACTTCGATTAAAATCCAGAGGTGCGACCTGGCTTTTAATCACCTCCCCGTTTTATGAGACGAGCGAGGTTTCCTTTGCTATCCACATAAATACGGAAAATCTCACTCAGGTACACCTACTTGTCATTAGCAACAACTCCCCCGCAGTAAAACTTCCTCCTCTTTCGTTTTACCCTTCTCAACATGGATTTATTGTTTGAAGGTCAGTTTTGATCTTACCTGTTCTTGTAATCGATTACTTTCCCTGTTGGAGTGTTTGTGATTATGGTAAACACCTTCTCATTTATCAAGCAAATTGTTTTATTTTTTTTCTTTCTTTTTTGTTATTATCTATTTATTTGTTGGACTGTATAAATTACTGAAAATACTCTTTTGATTACGGAATCAAAAGACATTTTTAAGCGAAATATTCGGGCATGCACCCATGTATTTCGATTCGTTTAAAAAGTAGCCCCTCACTAGGAATTATTGATGTGCCTGGTTGTAGAATTTAGCGTTTACAATCCTGACATTCACATACACAAACATCCATACCGAAACAAATATTTGTGGGTCACACAAAGATCACACAGTGCCAGGGATCGCTTTTGATGCGAACTTCGCTTTAGCTTTTTAACTAATGAACCAAGCCTTTCAAATTATTGAACATATCACACATACTGTGTTAAACAACGCGTATATTCATCATTAAACGTCACTCTCGAAATTTTATTTTTGCCAAAACAGGAGATATCTATGCTGTTTATAAATAAACAAAATGCATTTACAACTGATGGTTCTCACGTGTATTGTAATCATCTCAAATCCGATAATTTTGCTCGTTAACGAGCTGTTGGTGAGTAACGACATCACGGACCCGAGTGCTTCAGAGAGTCGGTCAGGGCCCCCAACTCGGCGTGTCTTCGTCGGTCGAGTGGAAACCGAAGGGTGCCCGCAGGACTCTCGGCTCTGGCTTGCCTTAATTGGCCGTCTAGAGAGGAGCCGTGAGAGCTATATCGATGTAGGAAGATAATGCGGTCCTACGTCGATGTACTCCAGGGGTGGAAGTGTTAAAGGGCATAACGCCGCGAGTAACTTCGGAGAAAGCGCAGCACACCTCTCTACACCCCTGAGCCGCTCACACCGGTGTTGCCCTTAGTTGTCCTAGGACGACCGTTTGAGGGCCCATCTAGTAAGCGGCGAGTCACCGCCGGCCACAGGTAATTAGGTATCACTAATTATGGCCGGTGTCCGTCCCCTTTCAAATAGTCCAGTTTTTGTCCATGAAACCTTATTTACATAGCCCTTGTTTTCTTTCCATAATTTACAATAGTCCTTGCACCTGCCGGGGTCAGTTCGCTGGTTATGTTTCTTCATTTTCAGCAAGTGATCTCAGCAGGTGGCTTACATAACATTAACTTCTCGCAAAGGGCCTCTACGTTTTGGACCCATGTCCCCATGCAAGCCTTTCAAAGATCCGGGTAAAGCCCGTGAATCTCAGCGAGATAATAATAAACTTTATTACTTTCATCAATAAGTGTACAACAATAAGGAGCACATTATTATGCGATGTGGAAACTGGAGCCTAAACTAGAGCAACCCTGTATTTCAGGACTCCAGGTCCCAGCAACGGAATCGGTGAGATGTTTACATTTATGTACATTAACGTGGAATGTGAAATGATAATGTGCGCGTGTGAGAATGTGTGTGTGTAAATCCGTTCATACAGCAAAAACAATTATTAAAACTGACCCAATTGACGAAAATAAGATGCATTAAAAAATACATGCAGCCGAACATAAAACCTCCTGGTTTTTGAAGTTGCTTAAAAACGGGACTCGACACTGAAAGTAATCGTTCGCGCGAAACCGGATCGATTTGAAATCGAATTTTGATAGTAAATTAGTTTTGTAAGGGGCAATTTTCCAAGTATATAATTATTTAGGTATTATACTTAATTCTAATGACTACACCTGCGCTACCTTACAACCTCAGCTCCAAAAGTTTAAACACACGTAAATGTATATTATATCGGTCAGTTGAAGCGAATATAAACGCCTCCGTTATTTTATAGTGGCTATCCCCTGCAACTTCAGGTTAATTGTTCTCGAAAGGTAAATTAGACCTTCAATTTCTAATTATAAGGGGTTCAAACCATAAAATTAATTTTATTACTATGATTATTTCTCAAGTTATTTTCTGAACATATTTAGAAATTATGACGTACGTATATTTAATAAAAAATAGATTTAAAGCCTATATATTTTCCCCCTGCCGGGTCTTCTCTCACAAATCCAGGGGAGAGAGAATAGGTTACTTCACCACATAGACCCAGTGCGGATAGACGGAGGCAAGTTTGTGGCCACCTGCTCTTGGAATCTACCAAGCTGCTTATAAGGCTTCTATTTTGGCTTAACGACTGCTACATAATTTGATAACTAGAACCAACGACTTAGCGTGCCTTCCGAATTATAGAGACGCTCGAATATGAAAATTCCATAAATGGTCACCCATCTTAGACCGACCGAGCCAAACGCTGCTTAAACTCGGTGCTCGCTAAAACACCGCGATTGCACAGCGCTACAAGCACCTATTTATACATAATCTAGCTTAAAATATTATTTTAAAAAGCAACATATTATTACTGAAAATCAAACCGTATTTCATTTGCTTGATTTTTTTACTTCAATCAAAATCATTATTTTGTACTTGAAGCAAAATAAATGAAAATTTTAAGATACTTGGCGTCGGAAATATGGAATCATCTTGGTCATATTTTTTTTTATTCGTTTCGTAGCCGTCAGGAGCAGGCAGGAGAGTCATTAGGCGGCTCGCAGCCCGCTACGCCGTAGCGCCGGCTCGCTACGCCGTAGCTCTAACCACACAGTCACTCAATCAACAGCAATGACAAGATTTATTTTATGTACTTGTTACAAATGAAATGAAAAGAAATAGAGCTTGAACTTTAGACCTTCGTTACGTATTTTATACGTTTATGTATGAAATAGATAAATAATTAAATAAATAATGTAGATAACTTACAATGTTTATCCTTCAATTATAAAAATTCGAACCTAACACACCGTCACGCCTATATTCCCCAAGCGGGGGTGGCAGAGGTGTGCTGGGTACACCCACGTTTTACCGACGATGTTAGGTCCCATGTAATAGGGGGCGAGCCTATTGACATATACTCCTGACTCATACTGGGAAGTTTATTCGTCAGAAAAACTTCATTTGTCCGACCTAGGATTTGAACCCAGGACCTCGAGATCACCAAGCGATGCGCTTTGCCACTAGACCAACGAGGCAGTCATTTTCGAACCTAACCTTACTTATATTTTCGTTACCTCCTATCATTTTTCTCACAAGCTTCTACTTTTTAACTACATAAAATTAATACAATCCAAGTAAAAGCTCGTAGCGCTCGTAGCGCTGTGCGACCGCGGTATTCTTACCGATTACCAAGGTTAAGCAGCGTTCGACTCGGTCGGCCCGAGATGGGTGAACGTTTGTGGCATTTTCATATTCGAGCGTCTCCGTGCTTCGGAAGGCACGTTAAGCCGTTGGTCCCGGCTACCTCTTAATGGGGTAGTCGTTAAGCCGAGTTGGAAGCCTTAATAGGCGGCTTGATAAGTTCCAACAGCAGGTGGCCACAAACCTGCCTCCACCAATCCGCACTGGGTCCGCGTGGTGGAGTATGACCTAATCTCTCTCACCTCGATTTGTGAGGGAAGGCCTTTGTCCAGCAGTGGGCAGTATAGGCTGACATTATTATTATTATTATAAGTAAAAGAAATATTTTTCTATTGAAAAGTTAAATTGTTGCGGCAATTTAAAAGTGAAAATAATTAAAGTCACAGATAGTATTGTAGTTAAGAAAATATTAATACTAAAAACCCGAATTAATAGTTACAGCAATTTTGAAGTGCATTGATATGAAGCACCTTTCAAATACAAGTTATTTATTCACCACAGGGTACTGAGAAAGAAATGCTGACGCTTTAGAAATTAAAGCAGAACGCGTAAATTGTTACGCGAAATCGGAAAATGCTTGTATCCCCAACAAAAGATCTCGGAAACTTTGCTCCTTCTTTGGCCATTCACAATGGTATTACAGGCGCGATCCAACGAAATAGGCCGGAAAATCGTTCAAATGCGTAAATAATTGAAAGTTAGATGTAAAATTGAAGAACTCGATCGTTGGTTTGGATTCTCGACAATGACCGTGGTAGCCTATCCGTGCCGAAGTATACCTCTTGGTGTATATAGGGAATACACACCGATAAGACGATTACTAAATATTTATATAGATACGAAAAAATATGAAACAAATTAGGACTATAGTATTTTTCACACAGGATCGTGGATATTGACAGTTCTAATTGCCAAACGAAATTAAACCATAAGTATAGAAACGGGTCATGCCAAACGAAATTAAACCATAAGTATAGAAACGGGTCATGCCAAACGAAATTAAACCATAAGTATAGAAACGGGTCATGTCTCTTATTGCCATTGAATAAAGTATAATTTCATTTGGCAATTAGAATTGTCACTACCCATCCTATGTAAAAAATACTATAGGTCTGCCTCGTTGTTCTAATGGCGAAAAATGCACGTAGCGTTCTGTGTGTGTGAATGATCTACGCTGTTGGCCGCGAGGCCTTTACAGCTCGAGCCCGAAATGCGTGTATCAATCACGAGGTCCTGGGTTCAAATCCTAGGTCGTACAATAAGTATTTTTTTCTGTTGAATATTTTCCAGTATCAGTCCGGAATCTGGCTTGGTGCCCGTTATGATAGCAATAGGCTCACCCTCTATTACATGGAACCTAGCATCGTCGTTACATTACTGTAATTTGTGCTGAGGCCTCAGATTGTTCAAAAGGATAATTAGAAAGGTTTCAGTATCCGTATTAAAAAAAAATATTCTCTAAAATTTTAATTTAAAAAGACCTCTTAGAAAATAAGCTTTTATAGCAAAAGTACGACGAAGATACCTTGCTTAGTTGAGTAGTTCTCCTATGGCTTCCTTCCAGCTCCATCATCAGGCCCTGGACACCATACATGTCTAAAGTGCTCGTCAAGACGAATCAAACAAGCCCAAACACGGTGAGTATATATTGAGTTGGGTTGGCCACCTTTCGGCTTCATCATCAGACCCCGAACACTATTTGGTTGTAAAGTTCTCGTCAATACCAATCTAACAAGCCTAAACACGAGGGGGTTACGTTTTATAATTCACATGTTCCTATGGCCACCTTCCGATTCCATCATCAGACCAACTCTCTGGTTCCATATTATTGCATTGTCATCGACTTTACATAAGTAAGCCAAATTTCAGCTAAATTGAATACCCCAGGGCTTGAAAAATGAATTACAAGATTTAAACCGGAAAGACTGACAGAAAGACTTACGAAAATTGCAAGTTGAATAATAGCTTGTAAAAACATAATTGTTTTTGCTAGCGCTAAGTGACCACGATATTCTTAGCAATCAGGAAGGTGAAGCAGCGTTTGGTTCGGTAATGTATTGTGCCATTTCCATTTTCCATATGATAAACCAAACTGGATGTCGTATGCCACTAACCTGCCTTCTCCAATCCACACCCATTCCATAACGAAGTATGACCTATCCACTCTGTCCTTGAATTATGCTAGCTTTCGCCATGCAGTGGGGCAATAAAGACTATTTTATATTATTATCCTATATTAAGAAAATAAAACGCCTATATTACACGCCACCGAAAATACAAAAAGTCTGCTAATGTTCACCAGTTGTGTATGTAATGTTTTTATAGAATAAAAACTCTCAAGCGACCGATCTGCTTGCAATACTTTTATCCCATTATGTAATAAGATCACTCCATTATGAAGAGCTTAATAATTGTAATGGGTGTATGTAACTTGCAGAATATTTAATTCACATCCTAAAAGAAGCTTTTTATACAGATTTAGAGCGTTTCATGTCATAAAACTAAAAGTTTTATGTATACTGAAGTAATAACATACAACACGTAGTATAATTCAATGCTTTAACAAAATGTAGTTAATGTTAAAGAGTTGTGTACAGCACTGAGTACAGTAAGATCTCCTTAAAAAAAAGAATAAAAAAATATCTATCTATATCATCTCGCCAGATCCCTTGCGGGGTAGGCAGAGAGTACAGAGTTCCAACAGGTAAAAAAATATGTTAAATAAATATGTTCGGAAAAATTTTAAATATGAGATTCTATACATGT
This sequence comes from Phalera bucephala, assembly GCA_905147815.2. Classification (NCBI taxonomy): domain Eukaryota; kingdom Metazoa; phylum Arthropoda; class Insecta; order Lepidoptera; family Notodontidae; genus Phalera; species Phalera bucephala. The sequence continues at coordinate 15,808,352 of LR990615.1, forward strand.
TAAGTGCGAAAACAACACAAAAGTAGGACATTAATATGTTTTTAACTTTTACAAATCTATTTTTACATATGGCATACTTATAAACATACCTAATATATACCGCGATTGAAAAGTCACACTGTATAATATAATTTTTTTACGTCCCGGCTCAGTCCTCTCGGATAACTGCCCGTGTAGTTTATGAGCTATCAGAATGCTCTCCGAATTTTTATTTATCCAAGCCACGCGAAATGTCCAACTAAATAAAAAATATTTGACATCAATAAAATGGGACGTCCAAAACACCTACATAAAACCATCTCATCAAGGATTAAATTGTGAATTACTCAATTATACAAGCAAGCTGACCCTGATGTGTAGTCGGCCGAGACAATACTAGTTAGTGCCGTTACGTAACATTACCCGCAATTTCCCTAGCACGCTAATTGCAAACTTTGAATGGTTCAGCATCTACCACTAAACGCCTATCATACCTCTCATATACACGCAGCTAGGCACTTAGGGTATGATCACATTACGGGCGCGGCATGAGCGAACGTACTGAAATGTATAGGAATCGCCACACAGTTTCGCCACGCTTGGCTCGTCGGCAAACGTCGCGACCCACAGCCTCCGCGACTGGTGCGATTACAAACGAATCACAACGAGAACGAGACGCCAATATGGGGGCTATCGGGATGTTAGAATTGTGTTGTTTAGCGGCCAGCGCGATGCTGACAGTATTGTCGCACCCGCAGCATGACGTACGCGCCGCGCCGTCCCGCTCCGTCGGCCATATGTCGAAAGCCTAATGAGTATCATACCTCTCACTTACACGCAGCCTTAGGCACTTACGATTGTTAATCGTGCCGTCGGGAGTACTCTCACGGGCATCCGGTTCGTCCGATCGATAGAACACTAATGAGTCGTGACGCGATGTCGACAATCGACGTGTGCCAGTGCACGCCGCTCGTACTGTTCTCTCTGGACTTCGCTATCAGGGCTGTCAGAGAGCTAATAAAAAAAAACTGGCACGACAATATTCCACATTTGGGGGTAAGAAAGGTGGAATGTGGAACAGTGCCATGGGATTCAGATGTACTACGGAATATAGAAGAATGATAGCAATTGTTCTGAACAGTCCACAGTATAACACTATAAGTAAAATAGTCCCGGTTTTGTTCGAAATCACTGTCCTCGCTTTGACGTACACGAACAGTTTCAAAAAAATAAACATCGACATACAGTCACATTATTCCTATAAAAAAATATTTTCCTATGACCCTTATAAGTACAGTTACAAATTTTGGAAGAATTTTATACCAACTTTAGTCACTGCATCACAATTGGTCCACGCGGTCCGAAAGCATTATATGATAATTTTCTCACATGTGTGGAGACAAGTTCACGCGGCTATGCATCTTTTAGTGTCTTATTATTACGGTTTCTATGATACAAATACATTTTGCGTACGATTCTAGGTCAGGGTATATTTTTTCGGCCCCAGTGTAAACGGACGGACGGAAAAACGATTTAGCGCCGTGGTTAAGAGCTTAAGCCACTCCACCCACTGTGTCTAATACTCGTGGGAAGTTGTAATAATTTTAGATATATGTAAGACTTTTTTTAAAACAAGCTTTTATAGCAAAAACACAACGAAGATATCTTACTTAGTTAAGGAGTTCCTATGGCCTACTTTCGGCTCCATTATTAGACCTTGGATACCATCCGGTTCCAAAGTACTCGTCAAGACGAATGATGGGTTATATTGAGTACTTGTGTGGTTCCATTAGCCACCTTTCGGCTTCATCACCAGACCCTTAACACTATCTGGTTGTATAGTACTTCTCAATACCAATCTAACAACCCTAAACACGAGAGGGTTACTTTTTATAGTTCACTTGTTCCTATGGCCATCTTCCGACTCCATCATAAGACCAGCTCCAAGGTACCATATTATTGCATTGTCATCGGAACTACATAGGTATACCAAATTTCAGCTCAATCGGATACGCGCAAGTGCTTGAAAAATGGATCACTATATTTGAACAGGAAAGACAGGCAGACATGCGAACATTGGAAGTTAAATAAAACTTGTAAAAATTAGCATAGAACAGTCAAGATAAATTTAAATAATTAGAAGACCAGTCTCATAATAGCCAGTCTGTTGCTCATTTGAACTTTATTTATGAATATTTCGTGTATTAATCATCTATATATTAACACGTGAAGCAAAATCCTTGTACACATTTTTAACTAAATTGCGCGGACTGAGGAGTATGAACTTTCCCACACTTATAGTTTATATAGAGAAGGAGTGCAGAATGCTAATATTTTTTTTAAATTATGCTTAAAACATACATTAAATCAATGAAAAAAACATTACACACACTACCATGTATTTGACACAATACACGTCAAATTGATGTTTGTCTTTAATATTATTTGTCTATAGTCTTACTGAATGTCAAACGTAACCAGCAAACGATGAAAGAGTAGGTCGAATATCGACCTATGGGGGACCACTAGTAAGTATAAACACGCAAATATATTTTAAGTTTTGTTGGCGGATGCCATGGTCCATTATTTAAAAACTTAATTCGCTCCCTCCACAGGATCGAGTACTCATGGGTTCAATCCCCGCATGAAATGAATCTCTGTATGGGTCATACTTGTTTTGTTCTGGGTGTTTCATTAAGTGAATGTCAGGTTTGTAAACGGACCCACGATACAGAGATAATTCTTTGTGTAGGCTTACGTTTTTTGTAAAAAAAAAGGTTCAAAATCATTTGCCTTAGTCTAATGCACCTTTGAAGCAGGACAAAGCTTTCTTATTCCAAATAACGTGATCAATACACGTCTCTGACACAAAAAACTTAACGACTCAGATGTTCTCTTACTGAATTCGATAATATTTAATTTAGGCTGTGTTGAAATGTCGGATTGCTCGATAAAATCCTCGTAGGCAACCCTGATCAAAATACGCTGCACGCCCGTACGAATACCAATAAGCTGATTTACTCAAAAATTAATCCCATCCCGATTTCAGAGCTTCACGTGTCAACTGTTCTGTGTGTATGCAAACGTTTATATAAAACAGAAACGGGCGTACTGGATATACTTTTAAATAATAAACACTTTCACGCGTATATATTCAAGCGGAGGTGTCAGTAGTGTACGCGCGCTTATTTCCGACGATGTTAGGTCCCGTGTAATAGGGGCGAGCTAATTTCCATTATACCTCTAGACTCTGGATTGATAATGAATTTTTTTTACTATAGAAAAATTACATTTTGTCTAACCTCGAATTTGAACCCAGGACCTCGTGATTTCTACGCGCATTATTTTCCATTTGTGAGACGAGTACAAAACTAATATTTTTATTATTAGTCTAGTTTTAGACTTCGCGATTGGTCAACAACCCGCACTAAGTTCGCGTTGGGAAGTACGACCTTCCTTCTGCTTCTCCGTCTCTCACCTCCATTTGTGAAAGAAAGCCTTTTCACAGCTTTAAAGCACTATAGACTAGATCATTTCATCATTCATTATTATACTATTAATAGTTGCACCCAAGCCTTTCAAAGGTCCGGGTGAAGCGCATGAATCTTAACCAGATACATAATAATAATTGTTAGTTGGTACATAAATACTTACCAACTAAACGTACCACTCGATTTTCGTGTGCCCCTCGAGTTATTCGCATTAGTCTAGTAGCGAGCGATATTCGGCTATCCAGAGCAACGGTCTCGCCACACCCTCCGTCGGACGGCGGAACATTACTCAGCCGCTATCTGATGTCGTCTGCTAATTGAGTAGAAATACAGATAAACGCTATTTTTACTCCCACATAAATCTTCAAATACCTACGTGTTTTGGGGATCGATGAATTTGGAATTTCGTGGAGATGGAAATCAGCTACTTCATTTTTATACACTATAATCAATGTATTAACTTTTCAAAGTTAGTCACATTTTTAAGGGAACCTACTTATACTAATGTATGTAGTATGCACAATTTGCACTTTAAAAAATCGTTCTTATGTTACATTTTCCATAATGAGCATTGTGTATTAATGAAGGCTTTGATTAAATAGAAATAAAACAAATAAGTACTTCAAAAGGCAAATTTTATTTATGGTCCACCGTATACACAATGAACGGACCCTTTCAATGTAAAATTCCGCATTAATATACTTACTCGCATATATTACAATATTTACAAATGGATACATCACACTTAATTGAACACCGAGGGCGGTTAGCTACTCGCAAATTTTACGAAGAAGAGTGTGGCTGCGACTAGCGCCAGCCGCGGAGAGGACAGTGCATCGCCGGCGCCGGCCGCGGCGCGTGCGCGGGCGCTTCCCCCCGCTTCACCGCGGCACCCCGCGCCCCCCGCACCCACACTCGCCAAACTTCGGCCACGCACCTTCAACGGTGATATGCAAAAATTTTCATCAGCAAATTCCTGTGTTAGCGCTAAAGGATTACCTGTAGGGTCTCGGCCGCATTCGCAAGGCAAATGATTACCGCGTATCATTAAATTCTCAACTTCTAGGATAACCGACTCCGGCGTCTCTAGCATGTGATTTCCAGTCAGTTTGAAAGTATTCACACTATTGTTCTGCACTAGAGATAGCTCTTCGATGCGGTCGACTTTATTGTTGCAGATTTCTAATGTGTCGACGCGTTGGAGTCCGTCGAAGGCGCCAACTCGCACAACGCCCAGATCCGACTCACGAAGTGCGAGCCGACCGACGCGCACCAAACCACGAAATGTGTCGGCCACTACTGCTGGTAGATCCATATATGCCAATTCTAACACTCCGACGCCTTCCAGCCCCGCAAAAGCTAAAGGTTCGATAGATCTTATTCCCGAGGGGAGTTCTATTTGAGCGACGTCATTAAGGCCGGAGAACGCATGCGCCAATATACGTTTAATGGGATTATTCCGAAGAGAGATGAGTTTTATGAAATTGGTTCCGGCAAAAGCGTATCCTTCTATTTGGGCGATCCTGTTGTGTGTGAGTACGATGGAAGTGATATTCTGCAGAGCGGCGAATGCGAATGCGTCGACGGTTGCTAGCGGAGTGTGTTGTATGTATAGCTCGCGGAGTCGCGGCAGACCGCGGAAGGCGAAAGGGCGGATACGTGTGAGGTTGCAGGCGTCGAGCGCCAGTCGCCGCAGTTGCCGCAGATGTGCGAATGCATCGGAGCGCAGCACACGCAGATCTGCACGCGACAACGATAGCTGCGTCACGCTGGAACTCAAAGCCGAAGGAACACCCCGTAGTGTCGCACTGTTGCACACCACCTGCAGAGGAAACACATCTATAAAACAAACCTCCGTTACGTTTCTTACAATCAACTTCATATCGAACACAAATATTTTTTTCCACTTCCACAACAAACATCAATCCCTAACAAAGTTTCGCTGTGTCAAGGCCTAAGCGTTACTCCCACTGTTTGTTTGGTCAATAAAATTAATCCTTTCCAAAATATTGTCATCGACGCACACGAGCCCCTGCCTATAGTTGATTGAATTGTTCCAAACTTAAGCTTCGCAAATAATCGACCAAAACAAATATCAATTTGATACAGTCCTCTACCTATACAATCACACAAAGTGTACCTACAGGGCTGAATGCGTCGATGTGAGAGATTCAATTCAATTTAGAGGGTGCGTACATTTTCGATTCGCGTGTATTAGTAGCTTGTTTATGCAATTTATGAATCAATATACATGGGACTCGCCAGTTACGTCAAATGAAACGTACCAGGCACGGCCTACGTATTTTTTCTATTTTAATCGTATGCTCTTCAGAGTTTTATTGAAACATTCGTTTTATAGGTGAAAGTGAAATGAAGAAATTTTTATATAATACTCTTTAAAACTGCCTGGTAAAACTAACTAATAAATAAACGATTACCGCCGAACAAAATAAGAGTTGAAATAGCATTATTACGATAGAATATGTATATACTTAACTACGTGACGGCATTGGAAAGAAGACAGATTACGAACAAAAAATTCTATTTCTTTTCAATTATAAAGTTTTTCAGGAAGCGTACCCCAAAAATATGAATGCTAGCATTTGTAAATTGAATAAGTAAATTGGAGGCTTTGAAATTACACCTGCCAAAAAAAAGAAAAGCAGTAAATTATCTGCGGCAAAAACGGCGACAAACTTCCAACTTCAATCGTAAAGATTACAGTATCTACGTTTAATTCGAACCAGTAAATTAAGGTACCTTCTTACCGACTTCCCGTTACGCAATCTAATTGTACGGGGTCCGAAAATTACGTGACTGATAACAACTGAACTGAACAAACTGATAAATTTACTTTATTTTATTAGTCTCTCATAATGTTTCTTTCTGTGCAATTATTTGTAAAAGGTATATAAGCTCCACTTAAAATATAATATAATAAACGTACTAAGTTCCCTTTGTTCAGTTGTTTGTACATTCAGATATTATATTCAATAGCGCAAATTATGTCCTTAACCCCGATATAGTAGACCCATAATTTAGTAGTGCGACTCGAGCCATTTTTTCACTCGATACTCGAGTAAATTTGTCTAACTCGGTACTCGAGTGAATATAAATTTTACGCGTTGTCTGCTTGCACTCGAGTTACCCAGTCAACTCCGCGCACCAAGTAGATTCGGTGAGCGCTAGATAGATGTCACTAGTTCGCTATAGGCTATTATTTTTTGTTACTTAGCATTAGTGGTGTATGTAAACATAAAAAAATAACATATTATCATATTTTATTTATTTAATAAAGATACCTATTTGAAAACGATTTAACTACAGTAATTGAAATTTTCAACTCAAGTGATCAGTTGCCGGTACTGTAAATAGTGAACTCGAGTTACTTGAAAACTCGAGTATAACTCGAATGATATAATAAAATAACCTGAGTGACTCGAGTCACAATATCCTACTCAAGTCGCTATACTACCATAACTGTGTAAAAATAAGTTACAAACTTTTCTGTTCCAGCAGGAAAGAGAAAATACAGGCAAAATAGCTTTTTAATAAGGTCATCTAGGCCCTAAATTTAGAATGGTATTAAACCATTATAAACCAAAGAGACATAGACCTATTTCATACCAGCATTCCTGAGCTTAAGCGCATGCTGAATAAAAAGTTCTTTTGCTGATTTACTTTTTGATAAGTGTTGTTTTGTGTAACTTTGCGTATTTTTATTTGATTTCTGTGCTGTCTTTATTTCTGCTGTTTTACTTTTTTATGTCTATTACTTGTGGTATCTGTGGAAACTTTTAAATGATCTTCTTTTTCTATGTAACATTATTATTACTACACTAGCTGTAAGTTTTCCTAAAACAAATAAATAAAAATAATAAAATAAAAAAATATCTTTTGTTTTGAAATAACGGTCGTTTGTCGTCTTCACTCGTACAAATTAACTTCCCACATAATTTCTTTTGGATACCAATGGTTAGCAATTAAACTACTTCGACTAAATAATTCATGACCCTCACTTAAAATAGATGCAATCAAAAACATTTTCTATTAAAGTAAACCCCATCTTGTAATTTCGTATCATTGAAAAATGTAAGATCTAACGGAGCCGCCAGTCACGCCAGCTATCTATTAGGTATGTACTGAAACTATTTAATCACTGACTTATAACCCACAGTGAAATGAAAAGAACTTAAAGTGATCCTTTATTGTTATTTTAGTAAACTTTCATTGCTATTTTAATGTTTGTTGCTGACGACGATAGCTTGGCCCAGTGGCTCACTTGATGGAGAAGTTTCAGGTTAAAACCCCGCGCGGGACATATTTTTTTTATGTGATCAATAAATATGTGTTTCGGTCTGAGTACTTGTGTATGTGAGTTTCATGTTTATAAACGCACCCACGACAGTGTTAAATTCTAGTGTGGAACTACGTCTTTTTATATTTAAAAATTGTTTGGTTAAATGTAATAGTTTCATCATACCAATTCTCCTTAGTCTATAGAGTGAATAAGCTATTACTGAATCAAAAAACTACATTGTCGACCCAATCGTCACTTTCCTTCAGAACAGAACTATTTCCACACATTGAGTACGTGCTAGACAAGACACTTTAAGTAATTTTTTTTCAGTAAAAGTTTGAGAGCACGCGCTGAAGTTCCCTTTGTTTCAGGTACTTTCGCAACGTGACACCACGAGTGCCAAGTTTTATATCAAAAATATGCCTTCATTCGCAATGAGATACTGTTTAAATAACTCTAGAAACAAATGTATTTATTATCTATGAAAACAAACATCTCCGCAAATTCTGCGGTGATCAAGTTGCCCGCCATTATTGGTTTGACATAGCTTCTCTTGAACGTAATACATAATGCCAAAATGGCTCCATTGTCATTTTCCATCAGGTGATAGGTCAGTTGGTGACCAGTCTGCAATAGAAAAAATAAAAAAAAAATCTATTCCCACACAATCATCATCTTCAGCCTACCGCAGTCCACTGCTGGACATAGGCCTCTCCAAGTGGACGCCACTGGGTACAATCCTCGGCTACTCGCATCCAGTTTCTGCCAGCCGCCGTACGAAGATCATCGCTCCACCTAGTCCTCCTCGGCTAATGTGACCGGCCCATTGCCACTTCAGCTTACTAATCCGGTGGGCTATGTTGATAACTTTAGTTCTCTGTCGAATGCCTTCGTTCCGGATTCTATCCTTCAGAAAAGAAACTCCGAGCATAGCCCTTTCCATAGCTCGCTGAGTATCTTTAAAATACATTTCCACAAAATATCTTCTACTTACTTGAGATTGTGACAAGCAGATGCAGTGAACGGGGCAGGGCGGAGTGAGCGGCGTGAGAGGCGGCGTGAGCGCCCGCTCCCCGCTCATAGCGCCCCACGCTGCCGTCGTCACCAACCAACACACCACCCATCTACAACAAATTATTTATATAAATATTCTGATCGACAGAATGTATTATATCCCATGACAATTTTTATGAAAAACAGACTAGGAATTATTCCTTCGTCATAAGTGCGTTTACAAACGTGAAATTTACAAATACCTAGACCGAAGCAAACAGTTGTAGGCCACATAAAGATACGTGCCATGCAGGAATCTAACCCGCGACTACTCGATTTAGTTAGCAGAGCTGCAAAGTTCCTAATCGCTGAGCCAATCTTCTGTCAAATATTTCGTTCTATTGACTAAAGTCTAAGTTTTCTATGAACACATCAAATCAAAATAGAACATATACGAATTAAAAATTACACATGTACCTTTCAATAGTTTCACTTTCATATTCTAGCCGGTGTCAATCATAAGTAACTTATCTGATGATTGAAGTTTTGGTTAGTTAATGGACTTTTTTAACCGACTTCAAAAAAGGACGGGGGTCTCAATTCGACCGTATGTTTTTTTTTGTATGTATGTTACGCGATCATTCCGCCAATTATGAATCGATTTTGATGATTCTTTTTGTATCGAATTTTACTAATTGAGTTATACTAACTCCAAGGTGGTCCCATTTTAATTTCAGCAGTATTGGACCTTGGACTTTGAAGATACACCAGGGAACCCCTTAACGATCAATAATACAGATGTGTAGATTGAGATATTATGGGTATTACGTCAATCCTATAGATACCCTACTATAGAACTAAGCAGAATATTAACCGACTTCATTAAAGGAGGAGGTTTATCATTCGTTAATGTATTTTATAACTTTTTTGCTAATAAACCGATTGTGATGATTCTTTTTGCATTCGGTTTAGTACAGCTCCGGGGTAGTCCCATTTTAATTGTATCGGTATTAGACCTCGGACTTTAAAGATACACTACGGGCCTCCTTGACCGCAAACAGCACGAATGTGTAAAATCAGTTACTATGAGCATTATATCAATCCTGTAAGTACCTTAGTGTGTAATAATATAATATAGGTATATACATATACGAGTACATAATTAATTCCTCACCACTTAAAATTGTAAAACTAAAAATATTAAAAAAAAAAATGGGAAACCGACTTCAAAAAGTAAAAAATAAATATTTAAAGTGGGTGCCAAGTAACCGAGTGCACCTACCAGCACCGACTTTAAATATTTATTTATTACTTTTTAAAGTCGGTTTATCCTTTTTTTTAAGTTTTTTATGGTTATTAATTTTATTAGACAATACATAAACATTGTCTATCGTCAATGTAATTTAGGAGTTATACTCCTAAATTACAATTAGCTCGCGCGATATTGTAAAGGGGATTTTTTTTATTTAATAGCCTATTTTGTATCCCACTGTTGGGCAAAGGCCTCCCCTTTACGTATTTAGACAATGCCGTATAAGGACAAACACTAACGCTGTTTAAATAGAATTCTACTAAGTTTCACACAAGGTGGCAGGAGACTTAGTACAATTACTGTTGATAACCGCGACACCCAACATGCGGTATGCGATATCTCTCGAAGTAGGTATTCCAAGATTTAGCTCTCTGACTTACGAGGGTAATAAGTAACAACAGCTTTCCTTGATATTCCAAATTCGATGCGATGGTGAGGTTTTGCTTTATGGTAATAATAATAGTGTTTATTTATTTCTCAACACAAAGGCTTACATTTTATGATGAAGCTTTAAGAATGAAAGAATGACAAAACAGATAAACAATGCGAAAGTGGAAGGGTGTAGGTGCCGGGGAAGACCTAGACTATCTTACTACGACCAAATAGACTGAGTCCATTCTGAAGGGCAAGTCAAAAGTCTCCATAACCGGCGAGCGTGTATGAAACGAACTATGAGAGTGGAGGAAGCCAGAGAGGTATGTAAGGAAAGAACCTGTTGGAACTCTGTACTCTATCCCGCAAGGGATCTGGTGTGATAATATAGATAGATAGATGAAGCTTTATGCGCAACTTACGACTACCAAGCCACAGGGGTAGACTTTATATTCTTACTATTTTGCTCGTATGTATGTCTGTGTTTCCAGTTGAAATTTTGTGAACCATTATTAAAAGCACTCAAAACCATCCGATTGAACTGAAATTCGGCATACGTATGTAATTTCGATGACAATGCAATAATGTAGTGCCATGAAGCTGGTCTGACGATGAGGCCGGAAGGTAGCCATAGAACTTCTTATCTGAGAATGATATCAGTCGAGTTTTCGCTTGTTTTAAAAATATATTTTTAAGTAATAATTATGCACGGTGTGATTTTAGTTGTCGTAGACCGAAAGCCGAGGTGATGTACACAATGCCTACTATTCACCGGTACTGAAAAATAAAAAAAAGAACACTTCCATAAGTAACATCTCCATAATAGCACTAATTGAGTTAGTTAAAAAGCACCTATACCAAGGGCAAAATAACATTGAAAGGTGGTGCGGCTCGTCAACTGACCGGGAGAGACCTTCGGTGTTCCGGATTTTCACCCTCGATAGGATATTCGGATAGGTCAGTAGGTAAATGTTACTAATTGAAATGTTCTTTTCATATATTTTTATTACTAGTGAACAGTAGGATTGGATACATCGCCTGGGCTGTCGCTTCACGACGACTAAAATTACACCATGTACCGCACTGGGTTTGTATTCGCTACGACCAATGAAACACGCAATTCGGCGCGTTATGCTAACTCCGTAAAATGAGCGTTCATTTTACGGTACTCTTTAATGGTAGTCCTGTGGCATACACAATACCATTACTTACTAATTTCACGAAGTTATCGTAGCCTCTGGAAATTACTTTTATGAGAATAATGTTTTTACAATTTCTGTGGAATAGGTCGGGAGGGTCGGTGAGAACATGCCGCGGACGATGGTAGCGGCTGATAGGAGGGGAGTTAGGTTCGTAGTCGGCGGCGGCTACGATTAGCGGATTTCTATGATTAGGCGTGTTCGCGAAATATCGGGTTGTCGCCTTTTTAATAAGGGCGCGAATAGGTTCGAGACCGAGATCGGAATGGAGACTAAAATGGAATAAATGTTTGTGGATAACCCTGCACTGGTTAAATCTTTTAGCAAGTGCAGGGATCTAATCTGCGAGTACTAGATTCAGTGAGATGAGAGGCCTAAGCTCTGACCGACTAAATCAAGCCGACCATTTGTAGAAAACCACAAAGCATTCGTATTTGCTTCGTGGTTCAAAGAATTTTTAATTTAAGATAAATATTTTAGGATAGTAACGATTTTTCATGCTAGTTACTATAATTTTAAGTAGCTGCATTAAATCAGAGAGCTTAGCACGAAAATATTGACGATAGCCTAACGATAGTTAGTTGATATGCTATCCTTGTCAAACTACAAATTTACTTAATAAACATGAACGTGACAGCACGATTACTCGTTAGCCTCACGCTAACCCTAAAATGTTGTGCTAAGCCCTCAGATTACAAAATAGAAGGAAGGTAAAAAAATTAAGTCTGAGCACGTCAACCAAGGTAATGTTGCACTGTTAGTACTTGAAACTCATAAAATAAAATGGTGTTTGGATTCAATTTTGAAACTCAATTCAAAATTCTACGTGAGTGGAGCGGAGTCTTAAGAATATACATAAAAATAAATTTTCTTAACCCCTCGATTGCTATGACACAACTTTATTATATTTCAAACTATAAATTATCATTTCTCTGATTAAGTCGCAATAATACAATTAATTTCGAACAAGGCGAGGAGTTGAACATGAAAGCTATTATTTTCATCTTATTTTCATAAACAATATAAATAAGACTGAACATTTTGGGTGTTGATCTTTATTCGTAAATTTTAATTGAATGAAAACAACGTGGAATTGAATTCGTATCGAGTTCAAAGCTAGATAGTCAACATCTTTGATGTAGCGAAGGAGAGGAGCTGACTGCCCCGACCCTTAAGTCAATATTTAGTTACCGCTTCGTCTGTCTCACGTCAATTACGAATAATAGTAATTGTTACGTAGTTTTTGGCAGCGACTACGCGCTTGGGATGGTACGAAATTGTGAATTAGACGTTTCACTGTTGATTTAGGGTAAAGTTCCGTAAAGTATCTTGATGCATGAGGACTCTAAAATAATATTTATTCAAATCTGCACGCTTGAGAGTAGCAGTTATATTTATGATATAATTAAACAACAACAACTAACTGAACAACAAAATTCCGGACTTAAGGTTTCCCAAAGAGCAATGGAACGCACCATTTTAGGTGTAAAACGGATGGACCGCGTCAGGAACACCACGCTGCGTTCCAAGACGCAAGTTACGGATGTAGGCTTCAAGTCGGCAAAGCTGAAGTGGGATTGGGCAGGACATGTTGTGCGTATGGACCCGCAAAGGTGGGCAATTATCGTCACGGTATGGACCCCTGAGGACAGTCACAGACGCCGTGGTTGCCCGAGACGAAGATGGCGTGACGATTTGGACACTTATGCGGGAAAGACATAGATATTACGAATAGGATATTAAAAATATATATATTAAATTAAAATGCCTCGTTAATTAATGCGCGTAACGATCATGCGATCCTGGTTTCGAATCCTAGGGCGAATAAAGTATAATTTTTGGATGGAAAATTTTCCAATATCAGTCCGGAGTCATCACCCCCGCTTGGGGAATAAAGGCGTGACGATGTGTAATTGTTTTCTTTTATACTTAAATTAGGTGTGCAATAGTGCATTACTAGTGTGGTTATTAGGAATGAGGATTTTTAACATTCCTAAACCAATCTCTATCTATCTTTATAATCACGCCAGATCTCTTACGGGGTAGGCAGAGAGTACAGAGTTCCAACAGGTTCTTTCCTTACATACCTCTCTGGCTTCCTCCACTCTTATAGTTCGTCTCATACACGCTCGCCGGTTACGGAGACTATTGACTTGACCTTCAGATAAGACCAACCTAATCCACACGATGATCGAATATTGTCAGTCTTTCTGTAAGTTAATATGGTAAATTGGAGTTTGGAATACATATAATGCATATAAACACTAATAAAGTAACTAAAGTAGTAAATAAAACATGTATTCCGGGAATATTCGTGTTTGTATTCCGAAAATACTGATTTCAGTTAACTCGCTTAAGTGCTGACGTCACAAGGAATTTAGCTTAAACCTAGACCAACAAGCCAGCACAATAAATAATTCACAACTTGTTGTAATGCAAAAATCAATATAGGAATGCAAATTTAACTTGCATAACGGCAAAGGTATGAAAAAAGGGTAGTTTTTTCTTATCTCTCCGTAGCACACTCTTTTCCAAACTCTAGGCTTTTTAACACGCTTTTTGAGCTAAAATTCCCAGCTCTGTCGTATTTTAACGATCAATAACGATTGTGACTTCAATCTCGATTGACGTGGCAGGCTTACAGCCGCCGTCAGTTGCGATGGCGCGTGAGTCGGATTAAGCATCACAAACCGGCTATACAAACCCAATTATTGACTGGATCAGTCTCCTCTGATCCCTTATGATTAACTGTTGAAATCAAATATGGAACATAAACGATTCAAATTATGTCGCTATTTTTTGTTTATTTATATTTTATATGACAATATATCAGCGAGAGTTTATGTTTAAGTAAGAATGATTTTGGGCTAATGGAAAACGTTGCCGATGTAAATAATAAACAGTACAGTGGAGAGTACATGTAAAAAACATGATAAAAGTTTTTTAGGAAAAACCTAGCCTCGCAATATAAATTATTTCTATATCGTGGGCGCGGTTAAAACTTTAAACTTGCATACACAAACACCCAGAACGGAACAAACATTGCGAGTCACGTAAAGATTTGCGTCGTGCGGGATGGAACCTGCAATTACTCGATCCAGTAGGCAAAGCAGCTTAAGCTCCAATAGTAGTTATACATGTACTAGTTTTAATAAAACTGGGTTCAGATACCGAGGTTTAGGCTTACCACTTACTTAGGCTTCCGTATTCTGTTTTCTTAAGAGTTAATAAACAGCCAGCTTTGTAACAAGTTACTTACCTATGGAAATTGAGTCAAACAAAATATATACGGATAACATGCATGTACCCTGTTTCTTCTCCGCATAAAGAATATTTTACGTATATACCCAGACCACAGACAAGATAAAACTCTATCGATTTCTATATTATAAAAGCTTATTTTACCTGAATCTGAAAGCAGGGGCCATGGGCGGACGGCGGCGGGGCGCCGCGCCCCCCGCGCGCCCTCACCTGCAACCCTCCATCGCACTACACAGGCCTGTCAACAAATGATTAATCAGTTATTCAATTTGAGTTCCTTCTTCTCTAATTGCATAACATCGTCCACTTAATAATGTATGATATTAAAGATCGATGTGGGGCCAAAGCTGCTCACTTAGGATTTATTCTCGATTCACGTCCCTGGGCAGTGCTAAACGAGCAGCACTATCACCGCTGGTAGGCTACGGCCGTAGCTGATAAGGTTATACCGCCAAGCGACCCAGTCGTATTCCGGCATGGTCGTTTACTCAGTCTATATTCAGCTAGCCAGCGAGTCAGCGGGCTACATCTTAGGCTCCATCAGTTTTCCGTCATCTTCTCAATAAAGGTGAGCTTGTGTGAATAATTAACGCTGTTGGCTAAGGGACCTATACAGCTTCATCGGGTAAGAGGGCGAGCGAGCAACTATGCTCCACTCAGTAGGGCAAGAGAGCAACTAGCTCAAAGCCACCTCATGGAAGAATGGCCTTGGCTCAGACTATAGCTAGTGGGTATCTCAGTAGCCGTTCAGAATCATGTCTGGTATAAAGGAAACAGGTTCACCACCTATTACATAAAAATCTAAAATGTCATCGAAATATGCGCGTACCTCCCCGTTAGGGGAATAAATGCGCGTTAGTTTTATAAGTAAACCAGAACCACCAAAATTGGAAAGTTATATAACATGAAAGTCCCTAATTCAACAAAACATACAAAAGATTGTAAGAGCACTATTTTATCTTTACGTCCCCTGTTACGCAATATGTTATGTCCAATGTACTTTGTCCTTTTTTGGCTGTGTTAAATAAGTATTGCATATACAAATCTATTGAATATCTTTCCGTTATTTTGCATGGTGAGAAAGAAGTGAGCATTCTATTCAAGATTCAATTATACTTGGACGGAAATTGAAAACGCAAAGTTGATAGGGCAGGCCGCCACCGTCACTCCCGCGGGAACTGATTCCGTTCAACTAGCAGTTTTAACTGTCTCCTGATATTACTTTAAAGTGTAGCACATACTGCTGGTATTCTTCTATGTATTTAGGATGCCGTGCCGCCCAATCGGTAAAAATAGAACCCTTATAGGCTCACTTAATCCTCCGTGTGCATGTTTACGTCCAACGATTAAGACCCTTTTTCTCAATAACTGGTAAAGCTTTCAAGGTGATATTTATGGTAAATACAAGGTCTACAGTCCCTAGATAGTAATCCATAGGTAGGTTTAAACTCACTCAACAAAACCTATAGCGTACTGTTACGTCGTAACAAAGTTTTAAAAATATACAATAAAAAAAAAATCTTCACACACAAACAAACAAAATAACTAGTTGTTACATCGAATGGAAACCGCGCGCCTTAACTAGTGATAGCATCATAATGACCATATAAGGTATTCGTTGGTACCAGAAATCAAATTCTTTCTAGAACATCTAATAAGAAACGCCCACAACATAGAAAGATCTAGAAATAATACAATAGCGAACAACGGGACAATGATCCTATCTCGCTCGGTTCGATCGTTGCTATCTTAGTCCCACAAGAATTTTATAAAAAACAGACAATAGTTTAGGGCGTGCCTTGCTTCGGTTGAGCCGTTCTTTCCATATCTCTGTCCTCGTCTCAGACGAAGGATCTAGAGATCTGGGGAGTGCGCACTGTTGCCTCAGGCAGGAAGTAGGCCGTCCTGATACAGTATATAAAAACGAATTCGCGCAGGAACAAAGCCTTTTTCGACACCAGAGTTCGCACTACAACTATTCCTAATTAATAGTGATAGTACCAGTGCTTTATTAAAATAAAACAAATAGAAAATTTTAGATTAGCAACATTTTTCAACCCCCTTGGTAAGTTTAATATAATTAATTCCAATAGTTCTGTTTGCTGTTAACTAAATTTTTGTGTCTGGATTAATTCGATTACTATTCAACAAGTGAATTCTTCTACCTTCTAATAGTGTAGAAAATTTCTATGGCTACATATATTTCTTAATAGTGGGTTAACAACGTAACGAAATGTGACAGCGAGTATCTTAAAATTGGTAAAATATAACCTTATCTATTTTATCATTCCGATAAGTTTTGAATATGTTTCACCGCGGTATTTTTCTTCATTTCTATTATCATATTAATTTCGTCCAAATCGGTCCAGCCTCCACAAGAAACCAGGAGAGATATGGCCGCGATAATTAATTCCCACTGTGTATTCCACGCGTGTGTTATTTAACATCGGTGGCTTGTGAGTATCTCTTGTTCTAAAATATTTGTCGTTAAAATTCCGTAAATATTAAATTTCTATACATACATAAAAATAATAAGCTTTTGGTTTTGTTAATCTATTAAAAATTGCCACCGAAAAATTGTATAATGTAACACAAATTTATTTTCTAGATTAGGTGATGTCACGATAAGAGGGTTTTCTCGATATACCCGACGAAAAAAATATTAATGGTCATTGCTTCGCTCGATGTTTTTATAGAACTACCGTATTGTGTATAAATTAAAATCTTTTGTACCTCATAGCGTAGTGGAGTGGTGATCGTCCAAAATATAAACAGTTGGGGTTTGATTCTGGGTTGGGTAATAATGTTTTATTTAAATATTTGTTTTTCTTTGTATTAAATTTCAACCGGACATAAATATCACCACTCCATTTCGTGTAATTTTTAATTGCTTCGCGAAAGATGCCGACGCCCACTCCTGGTCTCACCTAGTGCCTGGGGGTCGGATCTTTCGCGCTACAAGGTCGTTTCGACGCGTTCCAGGAAACTGGGGGTCCACCGTACGGGTTGCAAAAGTATGGTTTGGGAGACAGCAGGCCACCCTTCTGCCCGTCGACTCCAGCTGACCTCGGCGGCTGAGGGCCTTCCATAGGGCACCTCCAAGTTCCCCACCTAGCCGTTGGAAGCTTATCACCGAAGACCCCCACGCGTCACGGGATCGAACAGCCGAAGTTAAGTCCCCAGCGCCCATAGGGTTTTTTGTTTGACCAGAAGGCTTCCCTGTGCCGCGAATTCACACCCCGGGTTTACTAAAATTATTTTATTTTAATTTAATTCTTTTTCCTTTTCTTGTGATTTTTATTTTTTTATTTATTTAATTTTTTTTTTAATAAACAATTGTATTTTTATAATTTTGTTTTTATTTGTACCCGCCGTCAGGCGGTCGTAACAGTACTTCTTATTGACTCTAGACTCATAAAGTTTAGCTAGAAGTAAGGTTTCTTAATAATAAAAAATCCTGTAATTCCCTATCTAGTGGCACTTGTACGGAATCCTCTGAGTTTTCACTTAATGTTTTATTTTGGACCATATCTGCGAAGTATTGGTTTCAAGTAAAAATAAGGATTCTGCGCTGCACCAAAATAACCCTAAAATGATCGGTAAATAACCCTAAAATGATCGGGTATATTCATCGGTCATTATCTGAGCAAAATTGAAATCTAGAAAATTGTCAGAAACATATTTTTACTTTCCTCGCCCAATTTTATTTAAAATTAATTAATTTTAAAGCATGATACAGTCGAACCTCTATCTAACTGAAACGAAGCCTGTTCTAGACTATTATATAATAACCAATGACTTTGTACTCGATAACAAAAGTCATGACCATGACCTTATTAAAAAAACGACGTTATTAAAAAAATCTTGGAGGAAAATACGTCAAAAGCATTACAGCAACTTCATCAAGTTTACTGGGAGTTATGTTATTTTTATTTCAGTTCCACACAGTAGGTAAGTTTTGAAGACATGACGAAATTTACCGTGTTTTGGTCTGAAACAGGATTACTCACATATTTTTCTGGATGATATATTAAAGTTTAACAGCTGCGTAGTAAAAGACAAAATACTGTCTTCGTGTACTTTGTATCTCTCTTTTCTATCAATCTATATCATTACGCCAGATCCCTTGCGGGGTAGGCAGAGAATAATTATTTTATTTGTTTAACTTTATAACAAATTTTTAATTACAGGAAAGTGCTAACACATTATCAATGTTTATCAATTTAATAAAAACTTCATTTTCTCATTTTAATGAAACGTAGCCCCACACTAGGAACTATTTCTGTGTCGTGGATGTGTTTACAAACATGAAATTCACATAACTAACATGGTGTTAATATATGTGAAACCGAAATAGATATTTGGGTTACTCAAAGATTAACACCGCGCGAGGATCAAACCCACTTCGAACCAGTAAGCGATGCGTCTTAAGATCGCACCTTAGACTAAGTCAGTAAAACTTTAACAAACTGTAAAATATAAATAAGAAATATATGACACAGTTCACAAAACACTACTTCACGTTGTACTCTCGGAAATAAAAAGAGGAAGAGCATTAAAAGAACTCTGATAAAGATGTACACGCCACGAGCTCTGGCGGTACTTTCCTGTGATACAAAATGCCTTGAATAATGTACGAGTTGCATGCCAAAAACTTAAAATTGTCGGAATATGGTTTGTGCTTCGTGGTGGTGAGATTTTGCGAGCAATCACCCCCCGGAGCGCCATTACCCGCCCACCGAAGTCGCGTACGCTTTAAACTAAACCTTTCTTTAAGTGTCCATAAAACAAATTGTTTTTTTTGCTTTATAACCTCGGAAATAAAATATGCCTATTATAACGCTCGTAGATGGTAATTCAACAAAGGAAAGTTAATCTTTGTTTTATAATACGGACGCGAAATAATAAGCAACATTGAAATTAAATTGCTAAGCTACGCTGAGTTTCAGAAGAAAGAAGAGAATCTGGAAAACTTGATTAGGTATACGGTACAGCACAGTACCAGGAATAAAAATTAATTTCAAGAATAAATTGCCTGCTCATAATAAACATAGGTACCCAAAAATAAATCGACTACTTGCAAAATAATTGAATTATGAGAAAATCTAATATTTAAATGAAAAATCGTGAGAAAGTGTTCATTTGGTTTTGGATTTATGAGACAAATAATTTCCCTCTCTTCTTTTGTGTTTTTTGATTTATCATAAAATGTCATAACGCCATATTTTTTTATTTATTTAATTGCACAGTTCACATTGTAATAAAGAATATACATAACTCATTATGTCAAATCTACGTTATAATTTAGATCTAAGCTATAACGTGGATTTTAAATACAAACAACAAAATTAAAACAAGAATCTAGGGGCTATTTAGGCTAAAAAAGAAATTTAAATTATTTTTTGTTAATTACTCTTCTCTTCATCATCATCATCATCCACAGCCACCAAATGTTGAGTCTAGGTCTCTTCCAGTGCTATGGAAGTTCACTTCAATCTTCTTTTTTTCTTTTTCGAATGCAATTCTTTTTAGGCCAACTTCGAAAACAAATAAAACAATAAAATCTCTTAATGCGGAACAAATGTAGGCATTAAATATCTCATATTGAAACATTTAACACATAATATGGATCTGAGGTACTTTTGAAACCTCTAGAAAAGTCTTGGAGATGCAAATCTAATTAAGAACCTAAATTAAAATTCGCTGAAGCGAGTCAAATTATACATGGAATATAAGTTCATAATCGGATAAATAATATATAAAATAATGACAATAAATACATTTTAGGCCCCTTTACCCTGAAACGGTAGGCTTTGGCGTATACAGTTCACCAACGTTTCGCCGAGGTATGTTTGGTCCCAATGTGATAAGAGCGACCCAGTCGTCATTCTTCGGGCACAAAAACTTGTCCTGTTTTGTTTAAGTTTTCTCAGACATCTCTGTATCTATCCATATCATCACGCCAGTTCCCAAGCGAAGTAGGCAAAGAATACAGAGCTCCAACAGGTTCTTTACTTACATACTTCTCTGGCTTCCTCTACTCTCACAGTTTGTCTCATATACGCTCGCCGGTTACGGAGACTATTTGGTTATGTTAAGATAGTCTAGGTCTTACCCGATACCTACAGACGTGTGATCATAAATGTATTCAATGGTTACGAGAGCTTTCTCACGATGTTTCCCTTTACTGTTAGTAAATGACAATCAAAGATAGATTTTAATAACTTAAGGTGTGAGCTGGAATCGGAATTTTGAACCTTGTCAATGAAAAGCTAGTCTGAGTTCCAGAGAAAAAAATTGTAGAACATTTGATTTTGTTATGTAATAGGGGGCAAGACTATCGCCATTATACAAGACCATGTGATGCGCTAAACTATCAAGGTAGTAACAGCTATAGTGTAATATTGAGATAACATTATATATTTTATATTGATAAATTCCCGATAACCATGGGCGAGCGTTTACGGTGCAAGCGAGTTGTTCGCTCTTTCAGGGTTTTACGAACTAAATTCCAATTTTATCGACATATTTATCCCATTTATTGCATGATAACGAGTAAAGGGATTTTAAAATGCTCATAAAATACTACAGTATGGCAATCATAATATTAAAGATATACAGAACGGCATAGATAACTGGTATTAGGTTTGAAGCAGACATCTGGTGAAATTAGCCGCACAATTGAACAGCTATCTGCTGCAAGTATCATTTTTAACCGAAAACAATAGTGTTTCAGACGTTACTGTCCAACAAATGTCGGTTTAGTTGATTATCTTACGTCTTACCTTACCAATTTTTTTCAAAACTGTCGTTTCTGTCCCGAAACAAACATACCAAAACATTAGTTACCCAAGTCTCACAAATGTAAGTTAACACTGACACTTGTGAGTCAACAAAAAAGAAAAAAATAATCCTAATGGCAGATTTGTTATAGCTATTTTAGATAAAGAAAGCATTTAAGTAATTAAATTCTGGCGTTTAGTCAACTAGCTAGCCAGTCCTCTAAATGACTAATCTACCAGATAGCTATATTCGATACCTTGCCGTTTTTATAAGAGCAATAATTATATACATATTTTGTAGGTACGTAACCAAGTTCAAAGGTAATATTAAACTCAAAGCGCATTATTAACTAGACATGGACATCGCCAATGCGCCATATGCTCTGTCCAAGTAACTCAATTCAAATAACCGGCGCAAGTTCGATTAGTTCGCTACACAATTTACTTACAGTTAGACAAATGTTTGTTCGGTTGAAATATCTTTGTAAATTTAATACGGCGTAGTGTAGTGGACAAGTTTAATTGGCTCTCGGTAGCGTGCGATCAATCATAGAGCAGTGGCGGTCCGTGTCATCGAAGCGAGAGCGCCTATATGCCGTGATATATGTATGAGCTTGTATGGCCTATTCGTATATTACCCCGGATAAACATCGCCTGCTCTCTGAGCAATTTGAAGTTGCCGACAAGTCTACCCGTGCAAACGTTACTATCGAATAACCAAATAAACCCCCGACCTCTCGCAGTCCTTTGACTATACGTTTCTCAAAGCATATTAGATTTACCGATACACACAACCGTATAAGCGACTAAATCATGAGAACCGAAAATGTTCACAGAACGATATTCAAAGTAATGTACTCGTACAAAATAAAATATTAAATTTTGTACGGCAAAAATAATGAACGTAAGGCTCCGTAAAAGGGACGGCTATAGCAACATAAACAAAGAAAAAAATATTCGAATAATGATGCCGGTATAGACACCGCGAAGATAAAAAATGACTTCAAAGTACTCACACATTTTTCTTTTTCATAGATATGTACGTCTACGTTTTAATCAAACGGTATTGTGTAGCGCCCTAATCTTCCGATCTAGGTCTCGAATCCGATCTAGGTCTCGAACCTATTCGCGCCTTTATTAAAAAGGCGTCAACACGTCACTTCGCGAACGCATCTACCCATGCGAATCCGTTAATCGTAGCCACCGCCGACTACGATCTCCTCCCCGACCCCTGCCGCCACCGCCGGCCGCGACATGTTCTCACCGACCCCCCCGATGCTTTGTCATCCCTTCTTTCCGCTCAGAATACGGGCGACGACGACGACGTAGTAGTAGATCCCCTCCCATAGCCGGCGGTTGACCGGTGCACTTAGTAGTGCACCCGTCCCCCTATCGCGACTGTCCCAACCGAGGGCGCCTCGAGTATGTCGCCTCTTGCCCTTCTGGCTGGCTAGAGCGTAGTGGTTGCACGCTCGCCTTTAAGTCCGGTGAAGCTGTAAAGGCCTCGCGGCCAACAGCGTACATCATTCACACACACACACACACACACACGCCCTAATCTGGGACGCTTCCTTGCGTCGAAGGAGGAAATAATCAAAGTAATTTGGTCAAGAGACCAACTTGAAGTATCAATCAGAATAATATAAGCACCATCAAATGAATATGAAATTCCCAATAAAGATATCGGATATGGATGGGGCATATGAAATGTTACGGTTATCTCAAAAAATATACCATTTTCTTTGTGTCATATTACAAAAACCAAATGGTATTTTGCTGCAGATTTCAGAGTTTCATTACAAAATTTACTAAGATTCATATTAAAGTATAACTTCGATGTTAGATGTAGGTATATAGTTTTATTCATAGTATGGTAGTCCTAGAACGGAACGAACTCGTGGTAATTTTTGTATGGCCTGAAATAGCTATGATTATTATCTATCTATCTATATCATCACGCGAGATCCCTTGCGGGGTAGGTAGAGAGTACAGAGTTCGTAAATTACAAAGTGGGCAGACCACTACGACCGAACTTTCTCCAGCTTCTGGGTTTCTCTCCGTCGTCCGTGTGTTTCTCTACATATATCCGTTTTATAGTACCTACACTAGTATTTTGCCAACTTACATAATGCATGAAAGTGAAAAGGATAACTTCATAATGTAAGGAAGTTTACTAGTTAGCACTATTATTTATCACTTTACTTGTTTTAAAGATCTCTTATTATTTATTCTTGTTCGTATTTTGCATTATCACGTCTTTGAAATTTACACTTTGAAAATATTCTGTTAGCCAATAACTTACCGCGTATTGAAACGCTAAGCTGTGAAAGGGAGAATATGTAGTCATTACGACTTTTACGTCAAGTTTATTAGTAACAAATTATGATCTCCTTGTTATTAGTTTTTTTTAAAGCATAACTATTTCTAGTACTAAGTTCGTATAAGTCAGTTTCATTTGTACCACTGTTTTATTTGATAGTATTAGCCAGAGACATTATTATAATAATAGAGATCATTTTGTTGTTAATTTTAGCAAGCGAGCTACAGAACATTTATATATAGAACCATCTTCCCACGTAAGCCTTTTAGAGAACCGGGGAAGCTGTTGACTTTAAAGATATATATATATATATATATATATATATATATATATATATATATATATATATATAATAGAGCCGGGTATGTAAGAAGAGAATGAAAGTAGGATAAATGAGGTAGAAATGCGAGCTCTGCGGAAGATGTGCGGAGTAAACCTAGACTATCTTACCACGACCAAATAAACCGAGTCTTAGATGAAGGAAAAGTCAAGCGTGTATGAGACAAACTATGAGAGTGGAGGAAGCGAGAGAGATATGTAACAGATATTTTTTTTGGAAAAAGTTACGACTGAAAGGACATTGTCCTGCGCCCATACATGATATGCCCCAGAACCAACAGCAATGAAAAAATACTTGTATGATTTCGAATCACCCATAAATTCTATTAAGGCATTTATTATTAAACGGACAAGCAAGGGAGTCGCAATATTGACAAAAAAAATTAGATTTTGAGATTATAATTCAGTAGCCATGAATATATATGAGGTTATATTGTGTGTTGACATTCAGTAAAGATGTCGGCGACTTCAATATAAATACTTACAACACTTTGACATATTCGTTTTAGATTGAAAAATTGTTCGTTAGATACGGATATTTCCCATTATTTTAATAAAATAGATAAATAATAACGGCTAGAGTCCAATTTTTGTTGGTTCTGGGGCAATTTTCGATAATGTTCTTTGACAGCCATTGGGCACGGAAAAACTACAACTTTAATACTGAAATATGCCATAGTAATATTTTAAGCAGACACTACCGAAGTCATTTGAAAAGAAAAATCCATTTGTAAAAAAACACGTTAAACGATTATGCCAAACTACATATATAATTGAGCCGAAATTTAATAATAATAATAATACACTTTATTGTACACCAAAAAATCAATAAAAGAAACAAATTTAATACAAAAACAGTACAAATGGCGGTCTTATCGCTTAGAGCAATTTCTTCCAGACAACCGTTGGAAGGAAAACAAATAAGAATAAAAAGGGCAGTTGGTGGCGTACACTATTGATGATAATTTACAATACTGTATGTATTGTATAATATAAACATAGTCATATATATATACACACAGATATTATAGCTAAACACAGATAAGGATAAATAGCAAATAATCATATTATTGACAGATAGTGACTCTTAACCATGTTTTTGAACGAAACCTATGACTTTGCACGTCTAACTGACACTGGCAATGCATTCCACAGACGGGCGGCTTGAATGGTAAAGGATTTATCGAAGAAATTTGTGGAATGCATCGGCATTTTCAGTTTTAAATTTTCCGATGATCTCAGGAACCTCGAGTGCGTCTCATGAAGAAACTCAAATCGATCTTTGAGGTAAGCGGGGGTTATCGGATTATACAGGACACTGTACAGAAGCGATAATATATGAGAATTCCGGCGAAGGCGAATTGGCAGCCACTTGAGCTTTGTACGAAATTCAGAAACATGGTCATATTTACGCAAGCCAAATATGAACCTTATACAAAAGTTTTGAAGTCGCTCAAGTTTATTAAGTTGCTGCTCTGTGAGGTCAAGATAGCTGGCGTCTGCATAATCTATTATAGGGAGAAGAAGAGATTGTGCGAGTGCAATTTTTGTGGCAGTTGGAAGAAAATTGCGCAACCTTCTTAATGAACCTGCAGAAGCAAAAACCTTTCGGCTGAGCTCCTGCAGCTGTGGACCCCAAGTCAGATTGGTATCGATGTTGATCCCCAAATCTTTTACGCTTTCACTTATTGGTATAGTGACACCATTAAAAATAATTTGGGGAAGTTGCGACCAGTTGATAAGTGAAGTAAGTCTGGAACTACCAATAACAATCACTTGTGTCTTAGTTGGATTAATGCGCTTACATTTAAAACATTAGGTCAAAAATGTAAATTATTGTTTCAGTATAATATAACATTACGTAGATTACAGTATACTACCTACCGTATCAAATATATTCCGATAAATTATGCAGTGTTCCAACGCAGCACTCAAAAAAGTTGTTCCCACATAAAAATATTTTTCATAAAACGTCGAGAAACTTGACACTTTTACGCCTCCCTGCTTTTATCCTAGTGTATTTTACCGTGTGTATGTAGGTGTATCTGAGTACACATAAGGAACGGCGAACAACGCGAGTTTACGACGTATTGTCGCGAACACAACACAAATCTACCCCAGGGCGTAGTGTTCCGGACTCACGCCACCCCATTATTGTTCAGCCCTAAAAAGCTTCTAAAACATTCTTTAATTTTATAAAACTCCATAAGTTATAGCATTTATCATTGTAATTTTTATTAGTTTCTAAAATTAAAATCCTGAAAATACCTGCGTGATGATATAGATAGATAGAAAATCCTGAATGAAAGTAGGATAAATGCGGTGGAAATACGAGCTCTGCGAAAGATGTGCGGAGTGAAGCTGGCCGATGGTATTCGCAACAGAGTAGTAAGAAAGCGAGTAGGTATGCCAGAGGAAGGTATCGCCTACCCCGCAAGGGATCTGGCGTAATGATATAGATAGATAGATAGATAGATAGATAGAAAATCCTGTTTCTAAAACGTGTAAGTGCACACAAAAAGAAAATATCACGTACAACGTATAAGCCAAAAATATGCTAGTTGTAGAGTTCCATAAACCAGTATTTCAGAAAGAAACCTTAAGTGCCTCACGGATTACATCTAGTTTGTTCCGTGGCAAACTTAGTTGGTAAACTCTGCAAAGTAGGATTCCCTGTAACTAACTGTTGTTCTAAGTACTTAAGTGGGTTAAGTGTAGACAGTACATTACATCATGAATATCAAATACAAAATTTAACTTGAAATTAGATTAAGTTATAGTACGGGGCAGGACTGGACAACGGCGGCCATTGCCGGGAACACGGCATTAACACAGTAAAGGCAAGCGACACGCCGCTAAAAGAGTTCCGACACTGAAATCGTTATGACATGAATAACTGATGGACGTTGTCCTCTCACCATCGCTTGATTAACATTCAGAGTAGCTCCCGACTCCAAGCTTGGCATTTGTAACAATACCCGAGCACAAAATAAAAGCTTTGCACGTTCACTCGCTGAAAGGCGGTCTGACTTCCCCAACTTACGTCATTCCAGATTCCCGTACAGTGAAACTTTATCAAAAACGCGACTGTCTATTGTCAATTGGAACTCACATTCATAGTTTTTCAAGCATTTTCAAATCAACCGAACGAGTTGTATATCAGATGTTAGAACAAAGTTGGAGCAAAATCAGATTTATTATAGGAAAGCCGGCGTCGTCACGGGGACCGGTGGCGTAGGGGCGCATCAAGTTGTTTCGAGACACTAACTTATCTTGTGTTGTGAAAGAAAATACGGCCGGAAAAACAGAATATCGCTCCGTGAAAAATAATGACCCTAACCAGAAAACATAGGTTATAAAATGTTCTCTTTTCACACACACAAACATTAAGACCACTTAAAATACTATTATAACCTCAATTTCGCTAGAATGGCAAGATTCTCGGGAGCCTGATTATTTTAGTTAGGTCTAAATGTCTACAGTTCATTTTATCCCGAGTATTTAACCGTCATAACGTAGGGATAATAAAATTCGTTATTACCTATTCCGTTCCCTTTCGCGGGTTAAGAGTTGCCATTGTCACCTGAAAGCTTATTAGGAGCCATCACTTTTCTCTGTCAGCGCGTTTATATTTTAATTAAAGTACGCTCCCGAAAAAAAATGGAGGCAATAAAAAAGGGTATTTATAAAAGTTTGTACATACCTAATTAAACTTAGCTATCGGCTCGACTCTACAAATACCATTAACTTATTTGACTCAAAGACAATATTGGTTTAGGGAAGCAACATGGCGGCACTCCATTAGATGCAATAAAAATATTCTTACGTTAAAAATACATAGAATTGTTTTGCTGTGTATCAAAGTCAAAGGTCTCGGGTTCAAACCCAGGCACGCACCTCTGTCTTTTCGAAAGCATGTGCGTATTAAAAATTAATTATCACTTGCTTTAACGGTGAAGGAAAACATCGTGAGGAAACCTGCATGCCTAAAAGTTTCTTGAAGGTGTGTGAAGTTCGCCAACCCGCACTAGGCCAGCGTGGTGGACTATGGCCTAAACCCTCTCAGTTTGAGAGGAGGCCCGTGCCCAACAGTGGGGCAGTTTCTTAACAGGGCTAATATTAATATTAGTATCAATAAATACGATATTAAGTTCCAAAAAAATCTTAGAAAAGGTCTCGAAGATAGGAATAATATATCTAGACCATTGGTCGTCACACTTTACTGGCCAAGGGCCACGCATGACAATGTGAGTGCCAGGGCCGGGCCAGAGTATGTGAAGGCCCCATAAGAGCCTTTGCACACATATATATTCAGCTCACTTCGTTATTTACTTCGCACTAGCTGTGCCCGCGATGCATGCGACGTCGTTCGCGTGGGAGTTGATATCGAAAAAAGTACATATTAATCATTAGAATATTTATTGGAAAAAGATAATTTAATTTATAAACATAGGTAGGTAAGAAATGATTTAAAAAGTTCAACATCGTAATCAAAAATACGATTGTTTTGTAATTAGGAATTATGGTGTTGAACTTTTTTAATTATTTCTTGTATATTGGCATCTGGACTACATGCAATCCTTATGGTGTCTTCTAAATGAGTGGACAGACGATTACGGTATTTATTTTTTAAGAAGTTCATTTTCGAAAATAAAGCTTCACAGAGATATGTTGAAGAAAATATGGTTAAAACAAATTGTGCGCAGTCTTGTAAAGATTTATACTTGCTAGGAGCATTTTTCCAAAATTCATTGTACTCCTGCTTTTCACGGTGCTCAATGAAACTAGCTTTAAGCTGCGTGTCGTGCTTTAGTTCAATGATTTCATTCATTAACTGTGTTTTAGAAAATCCAAACTGGCAAAATAATTTAATATCTTCGTTTTCTACATGCCAAGGGCTTTCCACGAGTATAAAGCACTTCTTAATTTCTCGCACATCGTCAAATCTATGTTGTATTTCTCTAGTATGTAATAGGATATCAAATCTTGATGGATAGAGATCTTGATCTAGATGGTGCCTAAGAGTTTCTCAAAGGTGTGTGAAGTTCGCCAACCCGCACTGGGCCAGCGTGGTGGACTATGGCCTAAACCCTCTCAGTTTGTGAGGAGGCCCGTGCCCAACAGTGGGACAGTTTCTTAACAGGGCTAATATTAAGTTCGCGCGCGCGAATAAAATTTATAATGTTTACAATCGTATTCATCACGTCATTTAATATGTTATTCGAAATTTTACATGCTTAAGTTTCTTGATGCAGCAAGCAATGAATGGACAACAAATTAGGTAAATTCCATTCCTTCTTTATTAAAGCAATCAAACCATTATTTGCACGCACCATTGACGGACAACCATCAGTACACACTGATATCAACTTATTTACAGGTATTCTGTGTTTTTCTACAAACTCTTTTAGAACTTCCATAAAATCATAACCTCTCGTATGACCCTTTATGGTAATCACTGCTAAGAAGTCTTCTTCTATGATTCCGTCCATTGTGCAGTACCAAACAAATAATGAGCACTGAGACATAGAAGTTATATCCGTACTGGAATCGCAAGCAAGAGTGAGGTATTTGCAGTTTTTCAGTTTGTCAATTACTGCCTAAAACTATTTTTTCTAAATATCTTCAATACGGCGGCGACAGGAGGATTCAGAAAGTGTAAGCTTTTCTATTTGTGCCATTATTTGTTTACTATTTAAAAAATTTTGAAATAACGTTTGAGAAACAGTTATTTATTTATTTAAAGCCACACCATCGACAATTCACAAATTTTACATAAATAAATTATATCAATTTTTCATGCTGTGAAGTATCTTTTTAGGCGTGTACAACACTCTCTAATGCGGGTACTCAAATTATAAAAATTATATAAAATTACAGCATAACTATAAAATTACTAGGATAATAAAATATTACATATTATAACATGGAATTACTAAAAACAAAATAAAATGATAAAGTGAAATAACACAAAATTAAACAACGAAAAAAAAATACATCGGAGTTACAGGGACACTAAAAGTAGTAGATAATTATAATTATTTTATCATAAACTCTTTCATCAATTCAGCATCAGTAAAGGGTTTCATGCGTTTTGCAATAATGTTACACACTTGGTATGATGCTTTTGTAACAGCCTCATTTTGCCCGACCGCTGTCGTCATTATGTTTTGTTGACGATGAATTGACGATTTCAAATGAGTTATTTTATTCTTTCTTTCAATCGTTTCTAAAGGGTAGGCTTTGGTAAATGAACTATGCTTACTTGTGTAGAGGCGAAATAAATTGTATCGCTTAACTCCGACGACAGTTTCCCGGCATATTAAACAAATAGCAGTACCATCCTTATGTCCACTTATAAAACAAAATTCTTCCTCCCAATTTTCTTGAAAACTTCTATTTTCGTCAGCTATCTTTCTTTTAGTAGCGCGGGTCAACGCTACCCGCTCGCCGCCCGCGGGAGACTATCGTATCGTGAGTTCGTCACTCGTCACTACTCATCAGTCACCGTCGCAGGATTCAAGTGTAATACTTGGTATTTAATACTTGGATCCTCCTACTACAGGGAAGTTTATTGGCAGCTTTACAGAATATCAGATATAGGATTTCACTTCTCAACATTTAAACTGTTCTCAAACAAACGTATTGTGTACATTAAATTGTAAAAAAATAAATAAAGATTGTACTTTTTCTTAAGTAAGTAACCAAGCAAAGTAATTTTAAATCAATATTGTTGGTTGTATTATATATTAATATAGAGTAATGGTGGTTACATAATGCAAAAACAAGGTTTTAAGAAAATCTCAGAATTAGCTCACCATATAAAAACGTAACATTTAGTGCAAGATTTTAGGTAATAAACTCAAGGATCATATCAGGTACAGTGCATTGGGATATGTCAGATGTGCTGCTATAAATCACAAACTGCAATAGGACTGGGCTGACCATATCTCCCGCATATCCGACACGGCCAAATAATGACCAACTAAGTCCTATAAAACTATATAAACATTAGGCCTAGACGGAGAAGTCAGGGTTATTTTTTGGTTTGTTTGGATGTATGTTACTCAATAGCGAAGAAACAGTTGAACACATTGGAATTAAATTGATAAGAAATCACTTTTATTCCTGTAGTGCACCTAGACTATGTCGATTTAGTATAGTTATAAGCGTCGTATACATTAGGAGACATTTGTCCCGCGACACGTATGCTTGAGATGTTTCGCGAGGTCGACCGACGTCGCCAGACAAATGCCTCACGCCCTAAGGCCTCGGACACGAAGACAGCGGGAGCGGGGCGACGGCGGTGGCGGCGCGGGGAGCGGCACGGCAAAGCTGTACCCGGTCTCGAAGCCAGCGGGCAGACCGCACGCCGCCAAAGCGGCGTAGTGTTGGGTTACGAGAAATAAGTACCGAAATTAGACCGTTTTTGCTGTTCTATATTGGTGTTCTATCAAAAATCATTGTAATAATTTGCTTCAACACGTTGGCAAGCATTTTGAAACTTGGGTCGTTAAAAATCAAAAAAGAATACTACAACTCAACACTACATCAATGCAGTCACGCGGGCACCGCTAGATTGGTACGCACCGCTCGCCGCTTGCCGCCCGCTTATTGCACCCCTGCCTTCGAGGCAAGTTCCATAAAAATGTATGCATTGAAACGCACCGCGCCGCTACCGCCACCGCCTCGCTCCCGCTGACTTCATGTCCGAGGTCTAAGTCACTCACATCTAATTAGTCGGTCTCAGCATATCGCCTGAAGAGATTCCATCTTTTCGAGCGATATCGCTGGACTACGTCTGACGTCATCAGCGACACTGTCGCGAGACACTCTTTTCTTAATGAATAAGGATATTTTGGCTCGTAGATGAATTTTTCTATTTTAAAGTAAATATTTCAACAGGTAGGTCCGCACGGTTACTAATAAAAAAAAAGCGTGCTTCAAAGAACTTCGGTAAATTTCGTAGCAAACGGCAACTCTGCGACTGTCATGAAGTGACATTTCACTTGATGACAGCGTTAGTTCCGATTTCGGCCACGAGTCAAAAAATGCTTGAGAATGTGGCTACACATAACGCAGGCGGTTGCGCTAAAACTATAACACCCATATAACATCCCTTTAACTGCATCCATGTGCCAGCAACGTGTACACTTTTCAATAAAATGTTAGCTAGTAAAACCCAACACGAACGCTAAGAACTAAAAGTACACAAGTGAGTTAAGTTAAAAAAAATCCTACTTATACATAGATACACGCTTCGCATGATAAATGGAGACGTGCTTTTAAAGAAATACTTGGTTCTCAGACCAGCCCCGTTCAAAGTTACGCTAAAATAAAACTCGTTTAGCGTAGGTACTAGCGCGCTGTAGGGTTACCAACTTGATGTTTTGCACCTAATCTGTTGAGCATGATACATGTTCAAGATTTTAGGCACCGAAATATTTGAAGCAACATTTTTATTTTATGTGCACAAAATGAAGACATCCGTGAACAAAATTTCACGCATTTAAGTATAACGTTTATAAATATAAATCCAGTACTTAGTACCCTAATACTGCTACTTTATTCGACTAGTTAGCTGTTACCCGCGGCTAAGCACGCGTTTATTTTCTAATTTGTCATAGATAGGTCTGTTTTCCTAGGATGGCACAGATCCTGTATATTATTCCAAGACCTGAACAAGAATAAATTTAGTTTCTTATAGTACTCAAGAAGTAGAAGCATTTTTTGCAAATTTAAAAACAAATGTAAGATACATTGATAATTGTTGGAATCAATTCAGTTACGGATTTAGAACAAACTACTTTTAGGTTTTGCGCTTATTATGTAACACCTTCTATATCATCACATCAGATCCCTTGCGGGGTAGGCAGAGAGTATCGAGTTGCTCCAACCAGCTCCAGTTCCAACAGGTTCTTTCCTTACATATCTCTGGCTTCCTCCACTCTCATAGTTACGGTTTATCACGCCATAATCCAGGAATGCTTAATTTTTACGGAATAAAATGGACCAAATTTCATTACAATCCATTTGGTACTTTTCGCGTAATTAAAACACAAAGAGACAGTCAGATAGAGGGCAATAATTCGAAAAAATTGTTTCAGCCTTTATATCAATAAAAAAATGTTAACCAAATAAAATTTTAAAAAAATATACAATGTACAGAATCGGCCCGGTACAGATCTATATATAAACATATAGATTTTAGAATATCGATTTATCTATGTCATCACGTCAGGTCCTTTGCGGGGTACGCTGAGAGTACAGAGTTCCAAGATGGTATTTTCTTACAGACCGCTCTAGCTGCCTGCACTATCACAGTTCGTCCCATACACGCTCATTTTAAGAGATAAATCGTTATTGTGTTTAAATGCTTGTGATTGGACTTATTCTGAAATTACTAAAGTTCAGAATAAGTAACTTTTCAATAATAATTTAAAGTAGGATTTGGTAATTTATATTATGATTTCAGAGATTGCGGACCTAGATAAGGAGGATACTTGCCATGTTATATATAGCACCTTATGTAATTAAGGCACGTTCGACGCTTGTTATTAGTTCTATAAATGATATTAATTAAGTATGTAATTGACCACTTCGTGTTTCAGGCTACATACGGTTTTTACCAATTAGCAACCGTAACATATACCTAGGCTAGTTCAAAGACGCGACTTTACTTGCACATATAAGTTTATCGTCATGCTTTTAGGATTAAAGGCGTTGGAGCGCTTGTTTTAATTAGCAACCACTCCCCAGGTCTCAAGTATACAGTATTTAAATTTAGGTGTGTAGTAATTGAGTCCACAGACATACTCTGTGGACAATTCGCTAAATTACATTCCTGTAAATCGTTAATTAATTTTATAAACGAGCTTTGTGACAGCTAACGACATCATGTTTGTAGCAGACGTCTGGGCAAATTAGCCGTACAGTTAAACAGCTATCTGCTGCAAATATCATTTTTAACCGAAAACAATAGTATTTTAGACGTTACTGTCCAACAAATGTCGTTTAAGTTGATTATCTTACGTCTTATCTACCATTTTTTTCAAAACTGTCGTTTCTATCCCAAAATATACATACGAGTACCAAAATATTAGTTACCCAAGTCTCACAAATGTAAGTTAACACTGACACTTGTGAGTCAACAAAAAAGAAAAAAATAATCCTAATGGCAGATTTGTTATAGCTATTTTAGATAAAGAAAGCATTTAAGTAATTAAATTCTGGCGTTTACTCAACTAGCTAGCCAGTCCTCTAAATGACTAATCTACCAGATAGCTATATTCGATACCTTGCCGTTTCTATAAAAGCAATAATTATATACATATTTTGTAGGTACGTAACCAAGTTCAAAGGTAACATTCAACTCAAAGCGCATTATTAACTAGACATTCACATCGCCAATGCGCCATATGCTCTGTCCAACTAACTCAATTCAAATAACCGGCGCAAGTTCGATTAGTTCGCTACACAATTTACTTACAGTTAGGCAAATGCTTGTTCGGTTGAAATATCTTTGTAAATTTAATACGGCGTAGTGTAGTGGACAAGTTTAATTGGCTCTCGGTAGCGTGCGATCAATCATAGAGCAGTGGCGGTCCGTGTCATCGTAGCGAGAACGCCTATATGCCGTGATATATGTATGAGCTTGTATGGCCTATTCGTATATTACCCCGAATAAACATTGCACTCTGAGCAATTTGAAGTTGCCGACAAGTCTACCCGCGCAAACATTACTATCGAATAACCAAATAAACACCCAACCTCTCGCAGTCCTTTGACTATACGTTTCTCAAAGTATATTAGATTTACCGATACACACACAACCGTATAAGCGACTAAATCATGAGAACCAAAAATGTTCACAGAACGATATTCAAAGTAATGTACTCGTACAAAATAAAATATTAAATTTTGTACGACAAAAATAATGAACGTAAGGCTCTGTAAAAGGGACGGCTATAGCAACATAAACAAAGAAAAATATATTCGAATAATGATGCCGGTATAGACACCGCGAAGATAAAAAAATGACTTCAAAGTACTCACACATTTTTCTTTTTCATAGATATGTACGTCTACGTTTTAATCAAACGGTATTGTGTAGCGCCCTAATCTGGGACGCTTCCATGCGTCGAAGGAGTAAATAATCAAAGTAATTCAAGAGGCCAACTTGAAGTATCAATCAGAATAATATAAGCACCATCAAATGAAGATGAACTCCCCAATAAAGATATCAGATATGGATGGGACATATGAAATGTTACGGTTATCTCAAAAAATATACCATTGTCCTTGTGTCATATTACAAAAAACCAAATGGTATTTTGCTGCAGATTTCAGAGTTTCATTACAAAATTTACTACAATTCATATTAAAGTATAGTTTCGATGTTAGATGTAGGTATATACAGTTTTATTCATAGTATAGTAGCCCTAGAACAGAACGAACTCGTGGTAATCTTTGTATGGCCTGAAATAACTATGATTATTATGTATATCTTTAAAGTCAACAGCTTCCCCGGTTCTCTAAAAGGCTTACGTGGGAAGATGGTTCTAATATATAAATGTTAAGTAGCAACTGCTAAAAATGTACCTAATATCGACAGCAAAATGATCTCTATTGTTATTATTATAATGTCTCTGGCTAAGACTACCAATGGTACAAATAAAACTGACTTATACAAACCTAATACTAGACATAGTTATACTTTAAAAAAAGTGAAACATATTGGCCTTGGCTGCTCTGGCGAACGCGTTTCACTTTATCCCTACTCCGCGGCCGACCGTCACGCGACATGCAACACACAGGCCAAAAAGTTTGAGACGATCTAATAAAAGTTTCACTTTAAAAACTAATAACAAGGAGATCATAATTTGTTCCTAATAAACTTGACGTAAAGTCGTAATGACTACATATTCTCCCTTTCACAGCTTAGCGTTTCAATACGCGGTAATTTATTGGCTAACAGTATATTTTCAAAGTGTAAATTTCAAAGACGTGATTATGCAAAATACGAACAAGAACAAATAAGAGATCTTTAAAACAATGTAAAGTGATAAATAATAGTGCTAACTAGTAAACTTCCTTAAATTATGAAGTTATCCTTTTCACTTTCATGCATTATGTAAGTTGCCAAAATACTAGTGTAGGTACTATAAAACGGATATATGTAGAGAAACACACGGACGACGGAAAGAAACCCAAAAGCTGGAGAAAGTTCGGTCGTAGTGGTCTGCCGACTTTGTAATTTACGAGTTTAGAATTATAACATTGTCTAAAATTGTCACCGAATTTATAATCCAACAGCATCTGTAGGCGAAGGTTTCTCTAACATTCTGAAATATTTTAGTTTGAAACTGGTTTTAAAAATCCTCTTTTGGCCCTGTTATGTCCGTTAGCATCTGATGTTTTTCAAATTGCATACAAGAAGTGAAATTTAAATCTTAAACCTTTATTTTTTATTATCATAGAGTTGAAAGTGTATCACCAAAATTACCCTACACGAACATTTTAAGTATACCCATAAGGAAAAGCAAAGAACAAATACTATAGTAGGAGTATTGACTAAACTATTTATATCGTTATTATTATCTTACCTATCTTTCAAATAAACGAGTTGATTTTCTGCCTTATTGCAACTTTATAATATAAAAATATGAGAAACAAATTACCCACACACACACACTCACCGTCACGCCTATATTCCCCAAGCGGGGGTGGCAGAGGTGTACTGAGTACACCCACTTTTCGCAGACGATGTTAGGTCCCATGCAATAGGGGCAAGCTTATTGCCATATACCGGGCACAATTCCAGACTCCGGGCTCATACTGGGATTTTTGGTGGCAGTGGTTAAGAGCTTAAGCCGCTCCGCCCACTGTGTCTAATAGTCGCGGGTTCCATTAGGGTTCGACAAATCTTTGTGTGATCCACAATTATTTGTTCCGATCCGGGTATTTGTTACGTGTTAATTTTCATGTCTGTAAACGCACCCACGACACAGGAATAAAACCTATTGTGGGGCTGTTTTAAAAAAAAAACTTGTGATCACAAAGCAATGCGCTTCGCCACTAAACAAACGAAGGAGAATCAAACTATCTTAAAATTTTATTAGTTATAGATCTTTTCTACATAAAATGTTTATCCTGTAGGACCAGAAAAGCGAGTATTCAAAGGAAATGATACGACTTAGAACTACCACGTATAAATCTGAGTGTTCATTGTAACAATAGATAGCAACAGCAATAATTAACGGACGAAAATAATTGGACTAACTTATCTCCCGGCACTTCAGCCATCGTCGAGAAGCAACTAATTGCGAACCTACACAAATTGTTCTTATATTATTTCCCCATCAACTCTTACTTTCCCACCATTAAGTAAGCATACAATAAGTGAAATATTTATACATAACTTGACGTGTAATACACACCGGCCTAATGACACGCCCCGCCCTAATTAGGGCCTAATTGTCTGTTGTCAAATAATACTAATAATTATCGTGCCAACAAGGTAAATGTATACCAAGAACAATTTACACGTTAAACCATATTATATTTCACAAATATAGCTCCACTCCGATGTAGGTCTCGAACCTATTCGCGCCTTTATTAAAAAGGCGTCAACACGTCACTTCGCAAACGCATCTACCCATGCGAATCCGTTAATCGTAGCCACCGCCGACTACGATCTCCCCCCGACCCCTGCCGCTATCGCCGGCCGCGACATGTTCTCACCGACCCTCCCGATGCTTTGTCATCCCTTCTTTCCGCTCAGAATACGGGCGACGACGACGACGTAGTAGTAGATCCCCTCCCAAAGCCGGCGGTTGACCGGTGCACTTAGTAGTGCACCCGTCCCCCTACAGCGACTGTCCCAACCAAGGGACCTCGAGTATGTCGCCTCTTGCCCTTCTGGCTGGCTAGAGCGTAGTGATTGCACGCTCGCCTTTAAGTCCGGTGAAGCTGTAAAGGCCTCGCGGCCAACAGCGTACATCATTCACACACACACAATCACAAATATAGCAAACATGGAATTGGGTAAAATTGTTTGTGTTAGCACGTGAACTAAGGGATATTTTCCATTATCCCGAGATAAACGAGGTGGTATATGTTGACATATGTAATCTTATACACGACGAGTATGAGATTACATGTGTCAGCTAATACCACGGTACGCCGTTGCTTAGGTATAATGTGTTCTAAAAAATAAAAGAAGTCACGGCTTGGGATGAACGCTTTTGTGGGTTCTTTACCTAATAATAACAGGGCTTTGCTTATTTTCTCACGTCATGACGGAAAGGGAACAGTATATACTTTTAGCTATAGAGATACTGTGTGATGTATGTTAGATTTTTTTCAAAAATCTTCTAAGGGGAAACCTGCGAGATTTAAATATATCATTATCTCATTGCTTCAACGGTCTGTAACAGATTTTTTCTGAAAAAGGTTACAACTGAAAGGACATTGTTCTGCGCCCATACATGATTTGCCCCAGAACCAACAGCAATGAAAAAATACTTGTATGATTTCAAATCACCCATAAATTCTCTTAAGGCTTTTATTATTAAACGGACAAGCGGGGAATCGCAATATTGACAAAAAGTATTAGATTTTGAGATTATAATTCAGTAGCCATGGTTATATTGTGTGTTGAAATAAAAGTAAAGATGTTGGCGACTTCGATATAAGTACTTACAATACTTTGAAATATTCGTTTTAGATTGAAAATTGTCCGTTAGATACGGATATTTGCCATTATTTTAATAAAACAGGGAAATAATGATGGCATGGGTCAAATTTTTGTTGGATCTAAGGCAATTTTCGATTGTCCGTTACACGTCCGAAATGTCGATGTCCTTTGACAACCAGTGGTTACGGAAAAACTACAACATAAATATTGAAATATGCCATAGTATTTTTTAAGCAAACACTACCAAAGTCATTAAGCATTAAATACTTATCTGTAAAAAAGCACACGTATTAACAATTATGCCAAATTCCATTAATCAAAAATAGAAATTATTATTTAAGTTTAATATAACACTACGTAGATTACAGTACACTATCTTCTGTATCAAATATATTCCCTTAAATT
Organism: Phalera bucephala; assembly: GCA_905147815.2. Lineage (NCBI taxonomy): Eukaryota > Metazoa > Arthropoda > Insecta > Lepidoptera > Notodontidae > Phalera > Phalera bucephala. Next base: position 15,847,803 of record LR990615.1, read on the forward strand.
ATGCAGTGTTCCAACACACGTAGCACTTAAAAAATGTTGTTGCTATATAAAACTATTTTTCATAAAACGTCGAGAAACTTGACACTTTTACGCGTCCCTGCTTTTATCCTAGTGTATTTTACCGTGTGTATGTAGGTGTATCAGAGTACACATGAGGAACGGCGAACAACGCCGGTTTACGACGTATTGTCGCGAACACAACACAAATCTACCCAAGGGCGTAGTGTGCCCACCTCGGACTCACGCCACCCCATTATTGTTCAGCCCTAAAAAGCTTCTAAAACATTCTTTAATTTTATAAAACTCCATAAATTATAGTATTGATCATTCTAATTTTTGTTAGTTTCTTAAATTAAAATCCTGAAAGTACTTGCGTGATGATATAGATAGATAGAAAATTCTGAATGAAAGTAGTATTAATGCGATGGAAATGCGAACTTTGCGAAAGATGTGCGGAGTGAAGCTGACGGACGTTGTTCGCAACAGCGTAGTAAGAAAGCGATTAGGTATGCCAGAGGCAGGCCAGAGTAGGAAGCCAGAGAGGTATATAAGGAAAGAACCTGTTGAAACTCTGTACTCTCTGCCTACCCCGCAAGGATCTGGCGTGATAATAGATAGATAGAAAATCCTGTTTCTAAAACACGTAAGTGCACACAAAAAGAAAATATCACGTACAAAGTATAAGCCAAAAATGTGCTAAATGTAGAGTTCCATAAACCAGTATTTCAGAAAGAAACCTTAAGTTCCTCACGGATTACATCTAGTTTGTTCCGTGGCCAACTTAGTTGTTAAACTCTGCAAAGTAGGATTCCCTGTAACTAACTGTTGTTCTAAGTACTTAAGTGGGTTAAGTGTAGCCAGTACATTACATCATGAATATCAAATATATTATTTAACTTGAAATTAATTTAAGTTATAGTACGAGGCGTGACTGGATAACAGCGGCCATTGCCGGGAACACGGCATTAACACAGTAAAGGCCGGCGACACGCCGCTAAAAGAGTTCCGACACTGAAATCGTTATGACATGAATAACTGATGGACTCTGTCCTCTCTTCATCGCTTGATTAACATTCAGAGTAGCTTCCGACTCCAAGCTTGGCATTTGTAACAATACCCGAGCACAAAATAAAAGCTTTGCAAGTTCACTCGCTGAAAGGCGAACTGACTTCCCCAACTTACGTCATTCCAGTTTCCCGTACAGTGAAACTTTATCGAAAACAAAACGCGACTGTCTATTGTCAATTGGAACTCATATACATAGTTTTTCAAGCATTTTCAAACCACCCGACGAGTTGTATATCAGATGTTAGAACAAAGTTGGAGCAAAATCAGATTTATTATAGGGAAGCCGGCGTCCTCACGGCGACCGGTGGCGTAGGGGCGCATCAAGTTGTTTCGAGACACTAACTTATCTTGTATTGTGAAAGAAAATACGGCCGGAGAAACAGAATATCGCTCCGTGAAAAATAATGACCCTAACTAAAAAACATAGCTTATAAAGTGTTCTCTTTTCACACACAAAAACATTAAGAGCACTTAAAATTCTATTATAACCTCAATTTTGCTACAATGGCAAGATTCTCTGGAGCCTGATAATTTTAGTTAGGTATTAAATGTCTACTGTTCATTTTATCCCGAGTATTTAACCTATGACGTAGGGATAATAAAATTCGTTATTACCTATTCCGTCCCCTTTCGCGGGTTTAGAGTTGCCATTGTCACCCGAAAGCTTATTAGGAGCCATTACTTTTCTCTGTCAGCGCGTTTATATTTTAATTAAAGTACGCTCCCGAAAAAATGGAGGCAATAAAAAAGGGTATTTATAAAAGTTTGTACATACCTAATTAAACTTAGCTATCGGCTCGACTCTACAAATACCATTATCTTATTTGACTCAAAGACAATATTGGTTTAAAGAACGCAACATAGCGGCACTCCATTAGATACAATAAAAATATTCTTATATATTCTTACGTTAAAAATATATGGAATTGTTTTGCTGTGTATCAATAAATACGATATTAAGTTCCAAAAAAATCTTAGAAAAGGCCTCGAAGATAGTAATAATATATCTAGACAATACATTGGATTTCTCAGAAACAAAATACAATATGAAAAAGATACCCACCTAAATATGCATGCAAATTAGAATAAAACGAATCGAGTTAATCTACGCTTTTATTTTAGATATCTCCCTTGTAAATTAAGATAAAGTTATCCAAGTCGCAGGAAGATAGTCTACACGTCGGAAACACACAATAGCGTACTTCTTGTAATATTTAGTGCCCACTAGTCTGGCTACAATTCCCTGATGTTTAGCTTAATCTACAGCATACTTGGTACCTCATGTGTTCTTTGTTTACTGCATGTGTTACTGAAGGTAAAGTTTATCTTATACTTTGAGTCTGTTGCTAGTTATACGATACAAATTAGTTACGGTATAATACTTAGTTACTAGTAATAAATCACTACAATTTAATATATTGTGATACTTGGTATTTAATACTTAGATCCTCCTACTACAGGGAAGTTTATTGGCAGCTTTACAGAATATCAGATATAGGATTTCACCCCTCAACATTTAAACTGTTCTCAAACAAACGTATTGTTTACATTAAATTGTAAAAAAATAAATAAAGATTGTACTTTTTCTTAAGTAAGTAACCAAGCAAAGTAATTTTAAATCAATATTGTTGATTGTATTATATATTAATATAGACTAATGGTGGTTACATAATGCACAAACAAGGTTTTAAGAAAATCTCAGAATTAGCTCACCATATAAAAACGTAACATTACGTAATAAACTCAAGGATCATATCAGGTACAGTGCATTGGGATATGGCAGATGTGCTGCTATAAATCACAAACTGCAATGGGACTGGGCTGGCCATATCTCCCGCATATCCGACACAGCCAAATAATGACCAACTACGTCCTATAAAACTATAAAAACATTAGGCCTAGACGGAGAAGACAGGGTTATTTTTTGGTTTGTTTGGATGTCTGTTACTCAATAGCGAAGAAACAGTTGAACACATTGGAATTAAATTGATAAGAAATCACTTTTATTCCTGTAGTGCACCTAGACTATGTCGATTTAGTATAGTTATAAGCGTCGTATACATTAGGAGACATTTGTCCCGAGTCACGTATCGCTTGAGATGTTTTGCGTGGTCGACCGACGTCGCCAGACAAATGCCTCACGTCCTAAGGCTTCGGACACGAAGTCAGCGGGAGCGGGGCGACGGCGGTGGCGGCGCGGGGAGCGGCACGGCAAAGCTGTACCCGGTCTCGAAGCCAGCGGGCAGACCGCACGTCGCTAAAGCGGCGTAGTGTTGGGTTACGAGAAATAAGTACCGAAATTAGACCGTTTTTGCTGTTCTATATTGGTGTTCTATCAAAAATCATTGTAATAATTTGCTTCAACACGTTGGCGAGCATTTTGAAACTTGGGTCGTTAAAAATCAAAAAAGAATACTACAACTCAACACTACATCAATGCAGTCACGCGGGCACCGCTAGATTGGTACGCACCGCTCGCCGCTTGCCGCCCGCTTATTGCACCCCTGCCTTCGAGGCAAGTTCCATAAAAATGTATGCATTGAAACGCACCGCGCCGCTACCGCCACCGCCTCGCTCCCGCTGACTTCATGTCCGAGGTCTAAGTCACTCACATCTAATTAGTCGGTCTCAGCATATCGCCTGAAGAGATTCCATCTTTTCAAGCGATATCGCTGGACTACGTCTGACGTCATCAGCGACACTGTCGCGAGACACTCTTTTCTTAATGAATAAGGATATTTTGGCTCGTAGATGAATTTTCCTATTTTAAAGTAAATATTTCAACAGGTAGGTCCGCACGGTTACTAATTAAAAAAAAGCGTGCTTCAAAGAACTTCGGTAAATTTCGTAGCAAACGGCAACTCTGCGACTGTCATGAAGTGACATTTCACTTGATGACAGCGTTAGTTCCGATTTCGGCCACGAGTCAAAAGATGCTTGAGAATGTGGCTACACATAACGCAGGCGGTTGCGCTAAAACTATAACACCCATATAACATCCCTTTAACTGCATCCATGTGCCAGCAAAGTGTACACTTTTCAATAAAATGTTAGCTAGTAAAACCCAACACGAACGCTAAGAACTAAAAGTATACAAGTGAGTTAAGTTAAAAAATTCCTACTTATACATAGATACACGCTTCGCATGATAAATGGAGACGTGCTTTTAAAGAAATACTTGGTTCTCAGACCAGCCCCGTTCAAAGTTACGCTAAAATAAAACTCGTTTAGCGTAGGTACTAGCGCGCTGTAGGGTTACCAACTTGATGTTTTGCACCTAATCTGTTGAGCATGACACATGTTCAGGATTTTAGGCACCGAAATATTTGAAGCAACATTTTTATTTTATGTGCACAAAATGAAGACATCCGTGAACAAAATTTTACGCATTTAAGTATAACGTTTATAAATAAAATCCAGTACTTAGTACCCTAATACTGCTACTTTATTCGACTAGTTAGCTGTTACCCGCGGCTAAGCACGCGTTTATTTTCTAATTTGTCATAGATAGGTCTGTTTTCCTAGGATGGCACAGATCCTGTATATTATTCCAAGACCTGACCAAGAATAAATTTAGTTTCTTATAGTACTCAAGAAGTAGAAGCATTAGTTGCAAATTTAAAAACAAATGTAAGGTACATTGATAATTGTTGGAATCAATTCAGTTACGGATTTAGAACAAACTACTTTTAGGTTTTGCGTTTATTATGTAACACCTTCTATATCATCACGCCAGATCCCTTGCGGGGTAGGCAGAGAGTATCGAGTTGCTCCAACCAGCTCCAGTTCCAACAGGTTCTTTCCTTACATACCTCTGGCTTCCTCCACTCTCATAGTTACGGTTTATCACGCCATAATCCAGGAATGCTTAATTTTTACGGAATAAAATGGACCAAATTTCATTACAATCCATTTGGTACTTTTCGCGTAATTAAAACACAAAGAGACAGTCAGATAGAGGGACAATAATTCAAAAAAAAATGTTTCAGCCTTTATATCAATAAGAAAATGTTAACCAAATAAAATTTAAAAAAAATATACAATGTACAGAATCGGCCCGGTGTACCGGGCCGATTCTGTACATTGTATATTTTTCTGATCTGTAGATCTATATATAAACATATAGATTTTAGAATATCGATTTATCTATGTCATCACGTCAGGTCCTTTGCGGGGTACGCTGAAAGTACAGAGTTCCAAGATAGTATTTTCTTACAGACCGCTCTAGCTGCCTGCACTCTCACAGTTCGTCCCATACACGCTCATTTTAAGAGATAAATCGTTATTGTGTTTAAATCCTTGTGATTGGACTTATTCTGAAATTACTAAAGTTCAGAATAAGTAACTTTTCAATAATAATTTAAAGTAGGATTTGGTAATTTATATTATGATTTTAGAGATTGCGGACCTACCTAAGGAGGATACTTGCCATGTTATATATAGCACCTTATGTAATTAAGGCACGTTCGACGCTTGTTATTAGTTCTATCAATGATATTAATGAAGTATGTAATTGACCACTTCGTGTTTCAGGCTACATACGGTTTTTACCAATTAGCAACCCTAACATATACCTAGGCTAGTTCAAAGACGCGACTTTACTTGCACATATAAGTTTATCGTCATGCTTTCAGGATTAAAGGCGTTGGAGCGCTTGTTTTAATTAGCAACCACTCCCCAGGTCTCAAGTATACAGTATTTAAATTTAGGTGTGTAGTTAGTATGTCTGTGGACTTAATTCGCTGAATAACATTCCTGTAAATGAACGAATGTAAGGAACCAGAACGAATGTAAGGATTGTGGTTGGTAACGATGTGCTGGAGCAAGTGAATGAGTTTGTATATCTTGGATGCGCCTTCAGTAAGGATGGGAAATACACCGCTGACATAGAGAGAAGAGTGAGTGCAGGGAACAGAGTGAATGGTGCGATGGGAAAGCTACTCGGGAGCCGGCACTTAAGCCATAAGGCGCAGCTGGCCATACATAACGGAGTTCTTGTCCCAACGCTGTTATATGGTAGCGAGAGCTGGGTATGTAAGAAGGAGAATGAAAGTAGGATAAATGCGGTAGAAATGCGAGCTCTGCGGAAGATGTGCGGAGTGAAGCTGACCGACCGCATTAGCAAAAGCATAGTAAGACAGCGAGTAGGTATGAAAGATAGTATCGGTGTACAGATGAGAAAGGGCATGCTCCGTTGGTTCGGGCATATAGAAAGAATGCCAGAGGAAAGAATGACAAAACAGATATACAATGTGAAAGTGGAAGGATGCAGGTACCGGGGAAGACCTAGACTATCTTACCACGACCAAATAAACCGAGTCTTATCTGATGGAAAAGTCAAGAGTCTCCGTAACCGGCGAGCGTGTATGAGACGAACTATGAGAGTCGAGGAAGCCAGAGAGATATGTAAGGAAAGAACCTGTTGGAACTCTGTACTCTCTGCCTACCCCGCAAGGGATCTGGCGTGAGGTTATAGATAGATAGATAAATCGTTAATTAATTTTATAAACGAACTTTGTGACAGCTAACGACATCATGTTTGTAGCAGACGTCTGGGCAAATTAGCCGTACAGTTGAACAGCTATCTGCTGCGAATATCATTTTTAACCGAAAACAATAGTATTTTAGACGTTACTGTCCAAAAAATTTCGTTTTAGTTGATTATCTTACGTCTTACCTTACCAATTTTTTCAAAACTGTCGTTCCTATCCCGAAATATACATACGAGTACCAAAATATTAGTTACCCAAGTCTCACAAATCTAAGTTAAAACTTACACTTGTGAGTCAACAAAAAAGAAAAAAAAATCCTAATGGCAGATTTGTTATAGCTATTTTAAATAAAGAAAGCATTTAAGGAATTAAATTCTGGCGTTTAGTCTAGCTAGCCAGTCCTCTAAATGACTAATCTACCAGATAGCTATATTCGATACCTTGCCGTTTCTATAAAAGCAATAATTATATACATATTTTGTAGGTACGTAACCAAGTTCAAAGGTAACATTCAACTCAAAGCGCATTATTAACTAGACATTCACATCGCCAATGCGCCATATGGTCTGTCCAACTAACTCAATTCAAATAACCGGCGCAAGTTCGATTAGTTCGCTACACAATTTACTTACAGTTAGGCAAATGTTTGTTCGGTTGAAATATCTTTGTAAATTTAATACGGCGTAGTGTAGTGGACAAGTTTAATTGACTCTCGGTAGCGTGCGATCAATCATAGAGCAGTGGCGGTCCGTGTCATCGCAGCCAGAGCGCCTATATGCCGTGATATATGTATGAGCTTGTATAGCCTATTCGTATATTACCCCGAATAAACATCGCCTGCACTCTGAGCACTTTGAAGTATCCTACAAGTCTACCCGCGCAAACATTACTATCGAATAACCAAATAAACCCCCGACCTCTCGCAGTCCTTTGACTATACGTTTTCCAAAGCATATTAGATTTACCGATACACACACAACCGTATAAGCGACTAAATCATGAGAACCGAAAATGTTCACAGAACGATATTCAAAGTAATGTACTCGTACAAAATAAAATATTAAATTTTGTACGGCAAAAATAATGAACGTAAGGCTCTGTAAAAGGGACGGCTATAGCAACATAAACAAAGAAAAAAATATTCGTATAATGATGCCGGTATAGACACCGCGAAGATAAAAAATGACTTCAAAGTACTCACACATTTTTCTTTTTCATAGATATGTACGTCTACGTTTTAATCAAACGGTATTGTGTAGCGCCCTAATCTGGGACGCTTCCATGCGTCGAAGGAGGAAATAATCAAAGTAATTCAAGAGACCAACTTGAAGTATCAATCAGAACAATATAAGCACCATCAAATGAAGATGAATTCCCCAATAAAGATATCGGATATGGATGGGACATATGAAATGTTACGGTTATCTCAAAAAATATACCATTTTCCTTGTGTCATATCACAAAAAACCAAATGGTATTTTGCTGCAGATTTCAGAGTTTCATTACAAAATTTACTACAATTCATATTAAAGTATAGTTTCGATGTTAGATGTAGGTATATACAGTTTTATTCATAGTATAGTAGCCCTAGAACGGAACGAACTCGTGGTATTTTTTGTATGGCCTGAAATAACTATGATTATTATGTATATCTTTAAAGTCAACAGCTTCCCCGGTTCTCTAAAGGGCTTACGTGGGAAGATGGTTCTAATATATAAATGTTAAGTAACAACTGCTAAAAATTTACCTAATATCGACAGCAAAATGATCTCTATTGTTATTATTATAATGTCTCTGGCAAAGACTATCCGTGGTACAAATAAAACTGACTTACACGAACTTAATACTAGAAATAGTTATGCTTTAAAAAAACTAATAACAAGAAGATCATAATTTGTTACCAATAAACTTGACGTAAAGTCGTAATGACTACATATTCTCCCTTTCACAGCTTAGCGTTTCAATACGCGGTAATTTATTGGCTAACAGAATATTTTCAAAGTGTAAATTTCAAGGACGTGATTATGCAAAATAATACGAACAAGAATAAATAAGATATCTTTAAAACAATGTAAAGTGATAAATAATAGTGCTAACTAGTAAACTTCCTTAAATTATGAAGTTATCCTTTTCACTTTCATGCATTATGTAAGTTGCCAAAACACTAGTGTAGGTACTATAAAACGGATATATGTAGAGAAACACACGGACGACGGAAAGAAACCCAGAAGCTGGAGAAAGTTCGGTCGTAGTGGTCTGCCGACTTTGTAATTTACGAGTTTAGAATTATAACATTGTCTAAAATTGTCACCGAATTTATAATCCAACAGCATCTATAGGCGAAGGTTTCTCTAACATTCTGAAATATTTTAGTTTGAAACTGGTTTTAAAAATCCTCTTTTGGCCCTGTTATGTCCGTTAGCATCTGATGTTTTTCAAATTGCATACAAGAAGTGAAATTTAAATCTTAAACCTTTATTTTTTATTATCATAGAGTTGAAAGTGTATCACCAAAATTACCCTACACGAACATTTTAAGTATACCTATAAGGAAAAGCAAAGAACAAAAACTATAGTAGGAGTATTGACTAAACTATTTATATCGTTATTATTATCTTACCTATCTTTCAAATAAACGAGTTGATTTTCTGCCTTATTGCAACTTTATAATATAAAAATATGAGAAACAAATTACCCACACACACACACTCACCGTCACGCCTATATTCCCCAAGCGGGGGTGGCAGAGGTGTACTGAGTACACCCACTTTTCGCAGACGATGTTAGGTCCCATGCAATAGGGGCAAGCCTATTGCCATATACCGGGCACAATTCTAGACTCCGGGCTCATACTGGGATTTTTGGTGGCAGTGGTTAAGAGCCTAAGCCGCTTCGCCCACAGTGTCTAATAGTCGCGGGTTCCATTCGGGTTCGACAAATCTTTGTGTGATCCACAATTATTTGTTCCGGTCTGGGTATTTGTTACGTGTTAATTTTCATGTTTGTAAACGCACCCACGACACAGGAATAAATCCTAGTGTGGGGCTATGTTTAAAAAAAAAACTTGTGAAAAAACAAACGAAGCAGAATCAAACTATCCTAAAATTTTATTAGTGATAGCGATTACTATCCTTTTCTACATAAAATGTTTATCCTGTAGGACCAGAAAAGCGAGTATTCAAAGGAAATGATACGACATAGAACTACCACGTCAAGTGTTTAACTATCAACGTTCATAGTATCTCATTGATGAATGAGATACTATGAACGTTAATAATCTGAGTGTTCATTGTAACAATAGATAGCAACAGCAATAATTAACGGACGAAATTAATTGGACTAACTTAGTTCCCGGCACTTCAGCCGTCGACAAGCAACTAATTGCGAACCTTCACAAATTGTTCTTATATTATTACCTTATCAACTCTTACTTTCCCACCATTAAGTAAGCATACGATAAGTGAAATATTTATACATAACTTGACGTGTAATACACACCGGCCTAATGACACGCCCCGCCCTAATTAGGGTCTAATTGTCTGTTGTCAAATAATACTAATAATTATCGTGCCAACAAGGTAATGTATACCAAGAACAATTTACACGTTAAACTAAATTATATCTCACAAATATAGCAAACGTGGAATTGGGTAAAATTGTTTGTGTTAGCACGTGAACCAAGGGATATTTTCCATTATCCCGAGATAAACGAGGTGGTATATGTTGACATATGTAATCTTATACACGACGAGTATGAGATTACATGTGTCAGCTAATACCACGGTACGCCGTTGCTTAGGTATAATGTGTTCTAAAAATTAAAGAAATCACGGCTTGGTATGAACGCTTTTGTGGGTTCTTTACCTAATAATAACAGGGCTTTGCTTATTTTTTCACGTCATGGCGGGAAGGAAACAGTATATACTTTTAACTATAGAGATTCTGTGTGATGTATTTTATACTTTTTTCAAAAACGTTTTAAGGGGAAACCTGCGAGATTTAAATATATTATTACCATAGCTTCATCGGTCTGTAACAGATTTTTTCCGGAAAAAGTTACGACTGAAAGGACATTGTTCTGCGCCCACACATGATTTGCCCCAGAACCAACAGCAATGAAAACATACTTGTATGATTTCAAATCACCCATAAATTCTCTTAAGGCATTTAGTATAAAACGAACAAGCGGGGAATCACAATATTGACAAAAAGTATTAGATTTTGAGATTATAATTCAGTAGCCATGAATACATATGAGATTATATTGTGTGTTGACATTCAGTAAAGATGTCGGCGACTTCGATATAAGTACTTACAATACTTTGAAATATTCGTTTTAGATTGAAAATTGTCCCGTAGATACGGATATTTGCCATTATTTTCTGGTACATAGGTTCTGGGGCAATTTGCGACAATGTTCTTTGACAGCCATTGGGCACGGAAAAACTACAACTTTAATATTGAAATTTGCCATAGTAATATTTTAAGCAGACACTACCGAAGTCATTTAAAAAGAAATACCCATTTGTAAAAAAACACGTATAAACGATTATGCCAAACTACATATATAATTGAACCGAAATTTAAAGCGCTTACATTTAAAATATTAGGTCAAAAATGTTAATTATTATTTCAGTATAATATAACACTACGTAGATTACAGTACACTACCTACCGTATTAAATATATTCTGTTAAATTATGCAGTGTTCCAACACACGTAGCACTTTAAAAAAATTGTTGTTATAAAAAAATATTTTTCATAAAACGTCGAGAAACTTGACACTTTTACGCCTCCCTGCTTTTATCCTAGTGTATTTTACCGTGTGTATGTAGGTGTATCTGAGTACACACGAGGAACGGCGAACAACGCGAGGTTACGACGTATTGTCGCAAACACAACACAAATCTACCTCAGGGCGTAGTGTTCCCACCTCGGACTCACGCCACCCCATTATTGCTCAGCCCTAAAAAGCTTCTAAAACATTCTTTAATTGTATAAAACTCCATAAGTCATTTATAATGGTAATTTTACTCAGTTTCTTAAATTAATATCCTGAAAGTACCTGCGTGATGATATAGATAGATAGTAAATCCTGAATGAAAGTAGTATTAATTCTGTGAAAATGCGAAAGATGTGCGGAGTGAAGCTGATCGCCGTTATTCGCAACAGCGTAGTAAGAAAGCGATTAGGTATGCCAGAGGAAGGCCAGAGAAGGAAGCCAGAGAGGTATATAAGGAACGAACCTGTTGGAACTCTGTACTCTCTGCCTACCCCGCAAGGGATCTGGCGTGATGATATAGATAGATAGAAAATCCTGTTTCTAAAACGTGTAAGTGCAAACAAAAAGAAATATATCACGTACAAAGTATAAGCCAAAAATGCGCTAGTTGTAGAGTTCCATAAACCAGTATTTCAGAAAGAGACCTTAAGTTTCACACGACCTACATCTAGTTTGTTCCGTGGCCAACTTAGTTGGTAAACTCTGCAAAGTAGGATTCCCTGTAACTAACTGTTGTTCTAAGTACTTAAGTGGGTTAAATGTAGACAGTACATTACATCATGAATATCAAATTGGGCCGTGTGGTGCCGGCAGAGCAGAATAGCGCCACCCCATATCTTCCCGTGGGTATCGTAGAAGGCGATTAAGGGAGTGTGAGAAAATACTGACTCCTTGTATCTTTCTCACCGTGATACTGCTCCGTCTGTCTGAGTCCTTCTCCGGTCGTAACGGTCTCCGTTCCACTGGGCCCAGAAGGATAAGGATGAGTATGTGCACCTGTGTCTCGCGCGTATACTTGTGCACCTTAATATTTCCTGCGCATCTAACCGCTTCCGTTACTGGACTCCGAGTACGCAAAAGTCCTGTGGCGATGGGTAGAAGTAGAGAGGTCTAGCCTGATGCAAACTAGGCTTTGTCTGATATCTGCACGCAGGCGGTCCCGGGGGCGTGAGAACACGCCGTGGTCGTTTCCGAGCTGCACATTTGGGACGACAGCACGGGCTCGGCAGCACTTGGGATGTCAAAGCAGCCCTGTTTAGGGAGGCACTGCTTTCCCCGCTCAGCTGGGGAGGGGGCTAGAAAAGGTGCCCTAAAAAATGCTCGTCCCGACATGGCAGATGGTAGTAACCGCGGCTATCATCGCATCATTTAAATCGTGGTCGACGCCGCAAAGGAAATTTAAAAAGAACACCTGTTATGACATTCGGCGCGTGGAACGTGAGAACGCTTCTTGATCGAGATGTCAACGCCTGCCCCGAACGTAAGACCGCCATAGTAGCTCGGGAACTTCATCGCTATAGCGTGGATGTGGCTGCTCTCAGCGAAACACATCTCCCCGATGAAGGAGAGCTGGTGGAAGCAGGTGGCGGCTACACTTTCTTCTGGAAAGGTACCGCTGCCTCCGAAACTCGACGATCAGGGGTAGGTTTTGCCATCAAGAATCACTTAGCAAAGCATTTAGAGGAGTACCCTGTACATATCTCAGACCGCGTAACCACACTGCGCCTTCACCTGGACAAAGACAACTACCTTAATGTCATCAGTGTATATGCTCCAACGTTAGACAAGTCTGATGACATCAAGGAAAAGTTCTATGAGGAAGTGACACATTGCCTCGATAGCTTCAACGCCAGGGAGCAGGTTTTATTGCTGGGCGATTTCAATGCCAGGGTTGGACGGGACTATGAGGCTTGGCCTGGAGTTCTGGGTAGACATGGAGTTGGCAACATGAACAGCAATGGTCAGTTGCTGCTCAGTCTTTGTGCTCAATACGGTCTGGCAATTACGAACACTATGTTTAGACTTGCCGCCAAGTACAAGACAACATGGATGCACCCAAGATCTAAGCATTGGCATTTGATTGACTATGCTATCGTGAGACAAAAAGATTTCAGCCAAGTACAGGTCACCCGCGTGATGCGTGGTGCGCACTGCTGGTCTGACCACCGACTTATTGTCACTAAGCTACGAATCCGCCTCCGTCGCCCGCGTAGATCTCTTATAAAAAAGCTTGCTTCTTTGAACTTGGATAAGCTAGAAGATATCGCGGTCAGGGAGAAATACGCTGAAGCCCTGTCTGAAAAGCTGATGCCAGCTAATGAGGTAGGTGATGTTGATGCTGCCTGGGGAACTATGTCATCTTATATCATGGATACCGCTTCAACTGTACTGGGTAAAAAAATCCGTCGCAACGAAGACTGGTTTGATGGAAATGATGAAACCCTGCGGGCAGCATTCGACAAACACCGAGATCTCCTGCGACAGCACAAAAGGCAGAGAGGAAGCGTTGCGGTTGTTAAAGCTAGTGACCTCGAATTGCGCAAGCTGTCTCGACATATGAAAGACAAGTGGTGGCAGGACAAAGCTAGTCACATGCAATGGCTCATTGACACAAACCAGCTGGGTGAGTTCTACAGTGAGGTACGTAAGCTGATTGGTTCATCCTACCAAGCTCGGGTGCCTTTAAGGTCTCTAGACGGTAGTCACATGTTGACAAGCAAGGAGGATATACTAAACCGCTGGGCGGAGCACTTCAACATTCTGCTAAATGTGGATCGATCAACTGATCTGCAAAGTATCGGTTTAATGCCTCAGCTCCCTATCGCCTTTGAGCTGGACGAGACTCTATTGCGTGACGAGGTTGTTACTGCCATCAGACAGCAACAAAACAAACGGGCGGGTGGCATTGACCTTATACCGGGAGAGCTGATAAGATACGGCGGAGAGGAGTTGCACACGTTAGTGTGGGAACTATTTGTTCGCATGTGGGAGGAGGAGCGCGTTCCGGATACCTTTAAAGTATCGCGCATAAGTGCTCTTTACAAGCACAAGGGTGACCGATCTGACTGCAACTCCTACCGCGGTATTTCGCTCCTTTCAGCCCCCGGAAAGGTCTTTGCTAGAGTTCTCTTAAACCGCCTAAAGAACTTGTCTGAAAAGATTCTGCCTGAAACCCAGTTTGGCTTCCGACCGGACCGAGGCACATGCGAAGCTATATTCTCTGTGCGTCAACTGCAAGAAAAGAGCAGGGAACAGGGCTGTCAGCTGTACCTTTGCTTTGTTGACCTGGAGAAGGCTTTCGATAGCGTGCCTCGGGAAGCTCTATGGTTGGTGCTAGGTAAGCTCGGGTGCACGGAAAAGTTTGTGAGACTTCTTAGACTCCTGCATGACGACATGCAATGCTGCGTTGCCGTAGACGGTGAACAGACAGACTTCTTCCCCGTTACCTGTGGGGTGAAGCAAGGATGTGTCTTAGCGCCTACTCTGTTCGCCTTATACTTTGCGGTGGTAGTTAGAGAGGTCTTACACACTGTTTCTCAGGGAGTCCGCATCCGTTTCCGCACAGACGGCAGCCTTTTCAACTTGGCTAGACTTAAGGCTCGCACTAAAGTCTCTTACGCACTGATCACTGAGATCATGTATGCTGATGACTTGTGCTTCCTATCAGAATCCCTAGACGGCCTGCAACAGCTGATGTCCGCATTCCACCAAGCCTGCCGTAAGTTTGGCTTAAAGATCAGTGTCAATAAGACGGAGGCGATGTCCCTGGACATGCACGGTCACGAGACACTGACCATAAAACTTGGTGAGGATGTGCTAAAGCAGGTGGATAGATTTCGCTATCTGGGGAACACTGTAACATCCAAGTGTGACCTTGATGCTGAGATCAATAGCAGGGTGGGTACCGCAGCTGCGGCATTCGGCAAGCTATGTACCAAGGTCTTCTGCTCGCATAACCTTAAGTTGCCCACTAAGATATCGGTGTATATGGCAATCGTGCTGCCAAACCTCCTATACTCCTCTGAGACGTGGTGTGTATACCGCCGCCACATTCGCACTCTGGATCGCTTCCACCTTAAATGCCTCCGTACCATCATGAGGATCAGATGGTCCGATAGAGTGCGAAATACCGAAGTTCTGCGACGAGCCAATGTTGGTGGCATTGAGGCCTATTTAATGCGTCGACAGCTTCGGTGGTGCGGTCACGTATCTCGTATGGCGGAGGAAAGAGTGGCGAAGCGCATCTTCTACTCTGAACTGGAGAAGGGCAAGCGGAATCATGGCGGTCCCCTCCTCCGGTATAAGGATGTCCAAAAGCGACACATGAAGAGATGCAACATAGAGCCCTCTCGTTGGGAACGTTTGGCAGCACAGCGGCCAGAATGGCGCAGGATGGTGAACAGCCAAGTACACGAGTTCGAGGCTCAGCGTAAAGCTGACCTTGACGCCAAACGCAATCAGTTAAAGGCCCGCCCACCTGCTGCCATATCATACAACTATGAGAACGGCGTACTTACGTGCCCTCAATGTGCACGGAGTTTCGCCGCGAAGATAGGCTACATAAGCCATCTTCGAGCGCATCAGCGGCATTACTCTGACTAGGGGTCTTTAAAGTGGTCGCCATGGCCGAAATCGGTCGGATCAATCATCATCATCATCATCATCATCATCAAATACAAAATTTAACTTGAAATTAGATTAAGTTACAGTACGGGGCGTGACTGGACAACGGTGGCCATTGCCGGGAACACGGCATTAACACAGTAAAGGCCGGCGACGCGCCGCTAAAAGAGTTCCGACACTGAAATCGTTATGACATGAATAACTGATGGACGTTGTCCTCTCTTCATCGCTTGATTAACATTCAGAGTAGCTCCCGACTCCAAGCTTGGCATTTGTAACAATACCCGAGCACAAAATAAAAGCTTTGCACGTTCACTCGCTGAAAGGCGGACTGACTTCCCCAACTTACGTCATTCCAGTTTCCCGTACAGTGAAACTTTATCGAAAACAAAACGCGACTGTCTATTGTCAATTGGAACTCACATTCATAGTTTTTCAAGTATTTTCAAACCAACCGAACGAGTTGTATATCAGATGTTAGAACAAAGTTGGAGCAAAATCAGATTTATTATAGGGAAGCCGGCGTCGTCACCGGGACCGGTGGCGTAGGGGCGCATCAAATTGTTTCGAGACACTAAATTATCTTGTATTGTGAAGGAAAATACGGCCGGAGAAACAAAATATCACTCCGTGAAAAATAATGACCCTTACCAAAAACATAGGTTATAAAATGTTTTCTTTTTACACACAAGCATTAAGAGCACGTAAAAGTCTATTATAACCTCAATTTCGCTAGAATGGCAAGATTCTCTGGAGCCTGATAATTTTAGTTAGGTATTAAATGTCTAATGTACATTTCACCCCGAGTATTTAACCTATGACGTAGGGATAATAAAGTTCGTTATTACCTATTCCGTTCCCTTTCGCGGGTTAAGAGTTACCATTGTCACCCGAAAGCTTATTAGGCGCCATTACTTTTCTCTGTCAGCGCGTTTATATTTTAATTAAAGTACGCTCCCGAAAAAATGAAGCCAATAAAAAAGGGTATTTATAAAAGTTTGTACATACCTAATTAAACTTAGCTATCGGCTCGACTCTACAAATACCATTAACTTATTTGACTCAAAGACAATATTGGTTTGGAACGCAACATGGCGGCACTAAAAATATTTTTATATATTCTTACGTTAAAAATATATGGAACTGTTTTGCTCTGTATCAATAAATACGATATTAAGTTCCAAAAAAATCTTAGAAAGGGTCTCGAAGATAGTAATAATATATCTAGACAATACATTGGATTTCTCAGAAACAAAGTACAATATGAAAAAGATACCCACCTAAATATGCATGCAAATTAGAATAAAACGAATTGAGTTAATCTACGCTTTTATTTTAGATATCTCCCTTGTAAATTAAGATAAAGTTATTTAAGTCGCAGGAAGATTGTCTACACGTCGGAAACACACAATAGCGGACTTGTTGTAATATTTAGTGCCCACTAGTCTGGCTACAATTCCCTGATGTTTAGCTTAATCTACAGCATACTTGGTACCTCATGTGTTCTTTGTTTACTGCATGTGTTACTGAAGGTAAAGTTTATCTTATACTTTAAGTCAGTTGCTAGTTATACAATACAAATTAGTTACAGTATAATACTTAGTTACTAGTATTAAAGCACTAGAATTTAATTTATTGTGATACTTGGTATTTAATACTTAGATCTTTCTACTACAGAGAAGTTTATTGGATTTCACTTCTCAAGATTAAAACTGTTCTCAAACAAACGTATTGTTTACATTAAATTGTAAAAAAAAAACTTAAAGCTTTCACTTTTTCTTAAGTAAATAACCAAGCAAAGTAGTTTTAAATCAATATTGTTGGTTGTATTATATATTAATATAGACTAATGGTGGTTACATAATGCAAAAAAACAAAGGTTTTAAGAAAATCTCAGAATTAGCTCACCTTTAAAAACGTAACATTTACCCCCGAGGCGCGCGCCGGCGATCCCGCCGGCGGTGGCTTGTCCCCCTCCGCCCACTAACGTCAGTCAGGACGTCAACCTGATCATGAACGTCTCGGCGGTGATAAGCCCCGCACTATTCCCCAGAGTCCGTGAACTCGCCCTCCAACGCCGCGCCGCCACCAACTTGGCGGACCAGGTTCTCCTGGCCGCGGAATACAGGGACGTCTATGACGTCTTGGCGTCCCTCAGAACCCAACCCCCCCGCACCCAATAATGGATTTACGACCTCCCCGCCATAAGCCCCACAACCTATCCCTGGCGTTCTTTAACGCCGATGGCCTTCGCTCCCAGCGAGATCAGGTTGCTGATTTCCTCCGAGATCACCAACTTGATATCCTCCTCGTGCAGGAAACCTTCCTCAAGCCCGCACAACGCGATCCTAGGATCGCAAACTATAACCTCGTGCGTAATGACAGAATCGGCTCCCGCGGAGGCGGTACTCTCATTTACTACAGGAGGTCCCTTCACTGCATCCCTCTCGATCCCCCCGCGCTCACCAACATCGAAGCCTCGGTCTGTCGCGTCTCTCTCACGGGGCACCAGCCCATCGTGATCGCCTCCGTATACCTTTCCCCCACTAAATCCGTTCTTAGGAGTGACTTTGAAGCACTCCTTAATCTGGGAAGCGCCGACATTCTGGCGGGCGACTTCAAGAGTAAGCACGTGGCCTGGAACGGTCTCACCACTTCCCCTAACGGTAGGAGCCTTGACGCCCTGGTCGACGTTCTCGACTTTGACGTCATCGCACCTATGCACCCTACCCACTACCCTATCAATCCCAACCACCGACCCGACATCCTGGACATGGCGCTTCTGAAGAATGTCACCCTACGGCTGCACTCCTTGGAAGTAGTCCAGGAACTCGACTCTGACCATCGACCTGTAGTCATGAGACTCGGTTCCCCCCCTTCCGCCCCTCAGCGACCCAAAAAGACGGTGGTGGATTGGCATGCGCTAAGCACGGCCTTGGCGGATGCCGACCCTCCCCCCCTCCCTCTCAGCTCGGACTCAATCCCGTCCCCTCAGGACACCGATCGGGCCGTAGATGCCTTCACCGAACACATCCGATCGGCTGTCAGTCGATCGTCCAAGCAAGTCGAGGCGGAAGATCTCTCTACCTCAACCGCTTTCGACTGCCGGACGATGTTAGGGATCTCATCCGTTCCAAGAATGCTTCTATCCGAGCGTACGACTCCTACCCCACCGAAGCCAATCGGGCCCGGATGCGCGCTTTACAACGAGAGGTAAAGCGTCGTGTCGCGGAGGTCCGGGAGGAACGGTGGGGTGACTTCCTAGAGGGCATCGCGCCATCGCATCTGGCCTACTGGCAGCTGGCGCGTAGCCTCAAATCCGACTCCACGACTGACATGCCCCCGCTGTCCCGCCCTTCAGGCGCACCCCTAGCCTTCGACGACGACGAAAAGGCCGAGCTTCGCGGATGATACCGCTCTCTACGTCTCGCATAGGAATAAGGGTTTCATAACCAGAAACCTTCAGGCATCCGCCAATTCCCTAGGGAATTGGTTCAGGAAATGGCGTATTGAGGTGAACCCGGACAAGAGCGCTGCGGTGTTCTTCTCCAGAGGTGCCACCCCGCGCCACTCCCTGCGCCGCCCTGGAAGTAATCTCGGCCAAGTGACCATGTTCGACCGACCCATTCCCTGGGTCAAAGAGGTCAAATATCTAGGGGTTACCCCTAAACAGCACCATGTCCTTCAGCCCGCACATCAATCGGGTCCGTTACCGAGCATCCTTTGTGCTCGGTCGTCTCCATTCGTTAATCTACAAGCGGAGTAAAATATCCCTTAGAAATAAGGTGACACTTTACAAAACTTGCGTTCGACCCATCATGACTTATGCGTGTGTTGTGTTCGGGCATTCGGCCCCCTCTCACACCGATAAACTCCAATTGGTTCAAAACCGCTTCCTCCGTAAAGCCGTAGGAGCCCCCTGGTTCGTACGGAACGTCGACCTCCACTCCGATCTAGGTCTCGAACCTATTCGCGCCTTTATTAAAAAGGCGTCAACACGTCACTTCGCGAACGCATCTACCCATGCGAATCCGTTAATCGTAGCCACCGCCGACTACGATCTCCCCCCCCCCCCGACCCCTGCCGCCACCGCCGGCCGCGACATGTTCTTACCGACCCCCCCGATGCTTTGTCATCCCTTCTTTCCGCTCAGAATACGGGCGACGACGACGACGTAGTAGTAGATCCCCTCCCATAGCCGGCGGTTGACCGGTGCACTTAGTAGTGCACCCGTCCCCCTACAGCGACTGCCCCAACCTCGAGTATGTCGCTTCTTGCCCTTCTGGCTGGCTAGAGCGTAGTAGTTGCACGCTCGCCTTTAAGTCCGGTGAAGCTGTAAAGGCCTCGCGGCCAACAGCGTACATCATTCACACACACACACGTAACATTTAGTGCAAGATTTTAGGTAATAAACTCACGGATCATATCAGGTACAGTGCATTGGGATATGGCAGATTTGCTGCTACAAATCACAAACTGCAATAGGACTGGGCTGACCATATCTCCCGCATATCCAACACAGCCAAATAATGACCAACTAAGTCCTATAAAACTATAAAAACATTAGGCCTAGACGGAGAAGACAGGGTTATGTTTTGGTTTGTTGGAATGTCTGTTACTCAATAGCGACGAAACAGTTGTCTTCTTCTTCTTCTTCTTCAGCCGAAAGACGTCCACTACAGGACAAAGGCCTCCCCTAAAGACCGCCACAACGACCGGCTTTGTGCTGTACGCATCCAACTTCTACCCGCGACCTTCACCAGGTCATTGGTCCATCTTGTAGGGGGCCTACCCACTCCACGTCTTCCGGTACGTGGTCGCCATTCGAGAACCTTTCTGCCCCAACGGCCGTCAGTTCTACGAGCGATGTGCCCCGCCCACTGCCACTTAAGTTTAGCAATTCTGAGTGCTATGTCAGTGACTTTCGTCCTCCTGCGGATCTCCTCGTTCCTGATTCGATCCCGCAGGGTAACTCCGAGCATAGCTCTCTCCATCGCCCTTTGGGTGACCTTGAGCCTTCTTATGAGGCCCATCGTAAGCGACCATGTCTCAGTGCCGTAAGTCATCACTGGCAACACACACTGGTCAAAGACTTTTGTCTTGAGACACTGCGGAATTTTGGACGAGAAGATGTTACGTAGCTTCCCGAACGCCGCCCAACCGAGCTGGATTCGACGATTGACCTCTTTCTCGAAGTTGGACCTACCTAATTGGATTCTTTGTCCCAGGTATATATAATCGTCAACAACTTCGAGCGTAGAGTCTCCAACCTTTATAGAAGTTGGTACTACATGGACGTTTGACATGATCTTCGTCTTGTCCATGTTCATTTTAAGACCTACTTGTTGAGAGACTCTACTGAGGTCGTCGAGCATGGTACTGAAGTCTTCCAGGGTATCCGCCATGAGCACGATATCATCGCCAAATTGAATGTGAGAGATGTACTCGCCGTTGATGTTGATACCTAGTCCTCTCCAGTCCAGAAGCTTGAAGACATCTTCCAGCGCGGCGGAGAACAGTTTCGGGGATATAACGTCTCCCTGTCTCACACCACGCTGCAGTTGAATAGGTTTCGAGCTCTGGTCCTGAAGGCGGACTGACATAGTAGCGTTTTCGTACAAACTCTTCAGCACCTCGATATACCGGTAGTTAACTTGGCACCGCTGGACTGTAGTACAGCCCAAGTCTCGATCGAATCGAAGGCCTTCTCATAATCCACAAACGCTAAGCATAGTGGCAGGTTATACTCTTCAGTCTTCTGTATGACCTGTCGCAGCGTATGAATGTGGTCTATGGTGCTGAAGCCTTTTCAGAAACCTGCTTGTTCGGGAGGCTGGAAGTCATCTAGTCTGCGCGCGAGACGATTCGTGATGACTCTCGAAAACAGTTTATAGACGTGGCTCAGAAGTGAGACGGGTCTATAATTCTTCAAGAGGGTTTTATCACCTTTTTTGAAGAAGAGAACCACCACACTTCCGCGCCATGACTGTGGCGTTTTGCCCTCGAGGATGACGGTGTTGAATAGTTTCTGGAGAGCCCTCAATATCGGCTTTCCACTAGCCTTGAGAAGCTCGGATGTTATACCGTCATCGCCTGGCGCCTTGTTGTTCTTGAGCTGTTTGAGAGCCATACTAATCTCGCACAGACTGATGTCCGGGATGTCTTCGGTATAGTTTCGGGTCAATTTGGCTCTTGGGTCTATGGCCGGATTGCAGACAGGTGATTGTACTGATGTGTATAGCTGGCCGTAGAACTTCTCGACTTCCCTCAAGAGTTCCGGTGTAGAGGATACAATCCTGCCGTCTCCGGTCTTCAGCTTACTCAGCCGGCTCTATCCGATAGACAGATCCCTTGCAAACACTTTAGGGCCTTTGTTGCGCTCGATAGTCTCTCTTATTTTTTCAGTATTATACTCGCGTACATCGCGAGTCAGAGACTTAGAGATCTGCCTATTGAGCCGCTGGCATTCGGAAACTTCTTCTGGAGACTGCAAGATCATCCTGCGTCTTTCCTCCATAAGCTTGAGGGTAACGCCTGAGAGCTTTTTGGTTCTTTTTGTACGGTGGGTTTTAAAGAACTTGAGCCCGACCGTATGGACAGTTTCCACTACCCTGCTGTTATAATCGTCCACGTTTATGCACTCACCTAGACCTTCGAAGCGATTCTGCAGTTCGAGCTGAAAGCTATCGGGCTCCTGAATCTGGACAGGTGCTGGACGGAGTGTAGACTTCATTAGTCTAGACCTTTCAAGCTTGAAGTTGATATTCAATGTGCCTCTTACTAGTCGGTGATCACTTCCAGTTTTAACTGCGTTAATCACAGAGACATCATTGAATATGTGCCGCCTCGTCGACATGATGAAGTCTATCTCGTTTCTTGTAACACCATCGGGGCTCACCCAGGTCCATTTACGGTGTTCCCGCTTCTGGAAGAAGGAGTTCATCATGAAGAGTCCCTCCTTCTCCATGAAGTCAGCCAGCATTTGGCCCCGGGGATTCCGTTGTCCAGTAACAAAGGTTCCCAATCACAGCTCATCGTCGCCTCGTCTACCCAGTTTCGCGTTAAAGTCCCCCATGACAACGGTGTAGTGAGTTTTAGAGGTATGTATGGCTCTAGATATATCGTCATACATAGCCTCTACCTCATCGTCGGGGTGTGTCGAAGTCGGTGCGTATACCTGTATAATTTTCAGTGAATACCTTTCAGTCATTTTGAATATCAGGTACGCTACCCTGGTCGACACATTCTCGATCTTGACAACGTTGTTCACGAGAGACCTGTGGACTATAAACCCGACACCACCCTGGGACTGCTGGTCGCCCTCCCGGAAATAGAGCAAGTTACCGGATTTAAGTGTTATCGAGTCCTCACCCTCTTTTCGGACTTCAGATAATCCTATGATATCCCAGTGTAACTTGCTCAATTCTTCCTCTAACTCGTCGATCTTTTCGTCAGTTCGCAGTGTGCGCGTGTTAAAAGTTGCCAGGGCCAATGGAAGACCGTTGTCGGTAGCCATGCCTCTTCCGGGGATTCTTAGCACCCCCTGCCCCGCCGTTACCGTGGCTGCTACCGTGGCCAGGACTAGCGGGGCCGCCGGGGACTGGGGGCCGTTTAATATTTGTGGATGTCATTAGGGGGATGATGCCATAATCGCCACGCTTGGCAGGCGGGTTGGCGATCGCAGTATAGCGTTAGTAGGTATTAAGAGGACGCTGCTGCCCATCCTCTCGTCTTACAAGCCCCTTAGGCACCACTTACGGCACCTGTGGGCTATGATCTCCTAGCAGTAACCCAACTAACTAGGGCTTTGGCAGCCATGTGTATTGCCATTCCAGAGAGTGGTGCCCTGCTTCCGGCAACACTCAGCCCAAGCGAGCCCTCTTCCGGTGTGGCACCAGAGTACTGCCTCGCTTGAACTACCGCTTGCGGTATTTGTTGCTGGATTTGGTCGCCTCTTACGACCCGCTGCTAGGCCAGCATGCGGTGGGGAGACTGTATTTTTGATCCGTCCCCACACGGAATATACGAAACAGTTGAACACATTGGAATTAAATTGATAAGAGATAACTTTTATTCCTGTAGTGCCCCTAGACTATGTCGATTGAGTATAGTTATAAGCGTCGTATTCATTAGGAGACATTTGTCCCGCGACACGTATGCTTGAGATGTTTCGCGAGGTCGACTGACGTCGCCGGAACAAATGCCACACACCCTAAGGCCTCGGACACGAAGTCACGGGGAGCGGGGCGACGGCGGTGGCGGCGCGGGGAGCGGCACGGCAAAGCTGTACCCGGTCTCGAAGCCAGCGGGCAGACCGCACGGCGCTAAAGCGGCGTAGTGTTGTGTTACGAGAAATTAGTACCGAAATTAGACCGTTTTTGCTGTTCTATATTGGTGTTCTATCAAAAATCATTGTATTAATTTGCTTCAACACTGTAGCGTGTAGTATTATGCTATGTAAGCATTAATTGTATAAGAGTCATGTAAACAGACATTAAACGATACTTGAAGTAAGCGGACGTGTTTGTCTCACTATCACCCAATACCACAAGAGCGTACAACACTATATGGCGACCCTGCCAGGGCTGCCTTTGGGCAGTTCTGTGCTAGAGTTTTATTAAATGAAGAGACGTTTGAGGCTCAAGATTTTAATGAAAAGGCGTTATACATTGAAAAATCTGGAGGAATATGTTGAAGAAGGATGGCAACTTTTTGGACTTTCTGGGCGCTGGGAATCGTTAGCGTCTAATGCTGGTTCAGCTGAGAGCTGTAGGTGTAGAGGTGAGCACGAGATGAGAAGCCACGGAGTCAGAATCTCAAGGAAGTGAAGTGAGGTGATGATTTGTGACATTGTTTTTTTTTTCTTTTATTTTTTTTATTGTTTAACCGGACAATTCTATTTGTTTTTGTGTTTAATCTTACTATTAGAGTTCTATTTTTAACATGGATTGAATATGTGAAATCGATAATATACATAAACCGCCTGTTGACAATACATAAAAAATAACGGAATATGTGTCCTAGATCTCGTATGAGTTAAATGTAATCATTTGTACTTGAAAGCATTTTGTAAGATTTGTTAAGGAAGGCACTTACACTTTTTTTTTTAATACAATTTTTTCAATTTTAAAATATATTCTGCTTGTACAATTTCTTGAAATATTATTCTACTTAATCTAAACTAGAAGTAACAAGAATTATTTTAAATAGGTTCATAACGGGCATTCTACTAAAATAGTTGTTACAATGATGTCATTATCTGTTTCATATTACTGTTACTTGGTGTAGTAATTGAATAGTGTTGAGCGTTACGACTTCCTCGGAAAAGGCAATGTTTTAGAATCTGAAACCGATACCATACGCTTAGGAATGGTGCATGCAATTTGTTTTAGCTATATCAGCAATAACGTGTGAGAATACAAAGATGCGTTTGTAGCATTTTTTATAACAATGCATAATATACTAGAACTGTGGTTTATTATAACTTAAAAGTTATGTGGAAATTACAAATATGGGTAAATATGCAAGGTGAAAACAATTTTGATAAAATATTAGTGCTTTTAAACATCTTTTGTGACCTTTAGTGCGCAAGAAGTTACTGTTATATTATTAAATATAAAGATATATAGAAATGATGGATTGTAAGTTATGTTAAACCTTATATGGAATCGGATAGAGTTGATTTATAAAATTATTTTGATTGTTTGAAGTGATGTTAAACAGCAGATGGGAATAATTTGGTAAATAAGGTCTGACAAGCAAATGGATTGATCACCCAAAAGTGACGCAGATTTCTTATAGACCAAAGGATTTATTTTAGGAGTGTAAAGTATAAATGTTGTGGTATTGTGTGAGAAAGTAGCAGAAAAGCTGTATTATTTATAGGTCGGTATAAGGTATACAAGTAAATAAAGGTAAAAGTAAGGGTTGAGTTCCTCAGTTTGATCATGGTGTAAACGAGATTTCTCTGTGAAAATTGTTGGAGACTATGTATGTCTTAAATTATGACCCTTGTTAAAATAAATATGAAAAGTCGACAAAATAAATGAAATGTACCTAAATGAAAATGTGATAAAAGAGATTAAGAGTCCGACATGAGATAGGACCCGTGTTAAAAATGTATACCTGCCTAAGTAGTTAAAGAAAGGAATGATAATGTCAAAGAATTTTATTGTTTGAATTAATACGAGAAAAAAAAAGATAAGATGTTTTAGAGCAAAGAAGGTATTAATACGTGATCATTATGTGAGAATTTAAGGAATATAGGAAGGAAAAATTTTGAATATAAATGTAACTACGATAAGCTATTAATGTATTGTGGAGTAACCAGTAATTCTTTTTAAGAATATTTAAAACATGATTCAAATTCCCAGTGTAACAATGATATCATGTATCCTTATATGTAACATGCAGTTTTTTTGTTATAAAATAAAACAATAATATTTGATTTTCATTATATTATCAACAGTGCGTATTAAGTTAATAATTATTATTTTTGTTATTAATGTTACTATTCACTATTAAATAAAACACTATGAAAATACTATTCACTATGAAATAAACCTATGATTGTTTTGATACTATTCACTATGAAATAAACCTATGATTGTTCATAAAAATAGGACTAAAAAATATAAAATGTAATTTGTTTTTTTGATATTAAAAAAAAAATGTACTTGAATGTAATTTTTTTTTATTATTTTAGGGGGATGATGTAGCGTGTAGTATTATGCTATGTAAGCATTAATTGTATAAGAGTCATTTAAATCAGACATTAAACGATACTTGAAGTAAGCGGACGTGTTTGTCTCACTATCACCCAATACCACAAGAGCGTACAACACTATAACACGTTGGCGGGCATTTTGAAACTTGGGTCGTTAAAAATCAAAAAATAATACTACAACTCAACACTACGTCAATGCAGACGCGCGGGCACCGCTAGATTGGTACGCACCGCTCGCCGCCTGCTTACCGCGCCGCTGCCTTCGAGGCAACTTCCATATAAATGTATACATTGAAACGCGCCGCTCCCCGCGCCGCCTCCGCCACCGCCTCGCTCCCGCTGACTTCGTGTTCGAGGTCTAAGTCACTCACATCTAATTAGTCGGTCTCAGCATATCGCCTGAAGAGATTCCATTTTTTCGAGCGATATCGCTGGACTACGTCAGACGTCATCAGCGACACTGTCGCGAGACACTCTTTTCTTAATGAATAAGGATATTTTGGCTCGTAGATGAATTTTCCTATTTCAAGTAAATATTTCAACAGGTAGGTCCGCACGGTTACTAATTAAAAAAAAGCTTGCTACAAAGAACTTGGTTAAATTTCATAGCAAACGGCAACTCTGCGACTGTCATGAAGTGACATTTCACTTGATGACAGCGTTAGTTACGATTTCAGCCACGACTCAAAAGATGCTTGAGTATGTAACATCCATTAAACATCACTTTAACTGCATCCATGTGCCAGCAAAGTGTACACTATTCAATAAAATGTTAGCTAGTAAAACCCAACACGAACGCTAAGAACTAAAAGTACACAAGTAAGTTAAGTTAAAAAATTCCTACTTATACATAGACACACGCTTCGAATGATAAATGGAGACGTGCTTTTAAAGAAATACTTGGTTCTCAGACCAGCCCCGTTCAAAGTTACGCTAACATAAAACTAGTACGTAGGTACTAGCGCGCTGTAGGGTTACCAACTTGATGTTTTGACCCTAATCTGTTGAGCATGATACATGGTTAGGATTTTAGGCACCGAAATATTTGAAGCAACATTTTTATTTTATGTGCACAAAATGAAGGCATCCGTGAACAAAATTTCACGCATTTAAGTATAACGTTTATAAATATAAATCCAGTACTTAGTACCCTAATACTGCTACTTTATTCGACTAGTTAGCTGTTACCCGCGGCTAAGCACGCGTTTATTTTCTAATTTGTCATAGATAGGTCTGTTTTCCTAGGATGGCACAGATCATGTATATTATTCCAAGACCTGAACAAGAATAAATTTAGTTTTTTATAGCACTCAAGGAGTAGAAGCATTTTTTGCAAATTTAAAAACAAATGTAAGATACATTGAAAATTGTTGGAATCAATTCAGTTACGGACTACTTTTAGGTTTTGCGCTTATTATGTAACACCTTCTATATCATCACGCCTGATTCCTTGCGGGGTAGGCAGAGAGTATCGAGTTCCAACAGGTTCTTTCCTTATATACCTCTGGCTTCCTCCACTCTCATAGTTACGGTTTATCACGCCATAATCCAGGAATGCTTAATTTTTACGGGATAAAATGGTACAAATTTCATTACAATCCGTTTGGTAGTTTTTGCGCAATTAAAACACAAAGAGACAGTCAGATAGAGAAACAATAATTCAAAAAAAATTGTTTCAGCTTTTATATCAATAAGAAAGTGTACCCTTATTAAAATTTTCAAGAAATATATAATGTACAGAATCGGCCCGGTACACTTCTATTCAAAGATATAGATTTTAGAATATCGATTTATCTATATCATCACGTCAGGTCCTTTGCGGGGTACGCTGAAAGTACAGAGTTCCAAGATGGTATTTTCTTACAGAACGCTCTAGCTTCCTCCACTCTCACAGTTCGTCCCATACACGCTCATTTTAGGAGATAAATCTAAAAAGTAGAGACAATTTTATTGTATTTAAATCCTTGTGATTGGATTAATTCTGAAATTACTAAAGTTTAATAAGTAACTTTTTAATAATAATTTAATGTAGGATTTGGTTATTTATATAATGATTTCAGAGATTGCGAACCTACCTAAGGAGGATACTTGTCATGTTATATACTAGGAGGGATGAAAAAGTAGTGAGAACGACATACTCCTTGGTAAAAAAAAATACTGGCAGGCATAGCTTAGATGCATATTTGTAATATTAATAAAAAAAAATCTTCCATTTGCTTTTGTTTTTTTCTGAATGTAGTCATTTGTTTGCTTAGTGTCGGAACGTGTTCTCGAAAATGGAGAAAAACGAAGTGCGGCCCGTTATTAAATACCTCTGTTTAAAAAAGTTAACGACGCAAGAGATTCATTGCGATTTGGAGGCAACATTAGGAGAGTCTGCTCCGCCATATTCCACTATCGCAAGGTGGGCTTCTCAATTTCGAGTAGGGAGAACGAGCACGGAAGAAGAACATCGTTGCGGACGTCCATCGACGTCAGTCACCCAAGAAAATGTTGCGAAAGTCGAGAAAATTGTATTGAGCGATCGAAGAGTTACCATCCAATACTTAATTCAAGAAACGGGCATTTCATATGGAAGTATTCAATCCATATTGAAACAATCTTTGAATATAAGAGAAGTCTCCGCAAGATGGGTGCCGAGAATGTTAACCGACAGTCAGAAACAAAATCGACTTGACATTTCGAAGATTTTGTTGGACAAGTTTCAAGAAGATTCTGAAAACTTTTTGTCTCGTTTCGTAACAATGGACGAAACATGGGTCCATCATTTTGATCTCGAGACAAAACAGCAATCTTCGCAATGGAAACGGCCATCATCACCGACCCCGAAGAAGTTTCGTGTCGTGGCATCGGCTGGCAAGGTTATGGCCTCAATAATTTGGGACTCAGAAGGAATATTGTTGATTGATTGACCTGGAGCGTGGAACCACTATTACAGGCCAATATTATGCAACTTTAATTCCCAAGTTGAGGAATGCTATCAAAGAGAAAAGGAGAGGGAAACTTCGAAGGGGCGAGCTGTTTCATCACGACAACGCACCCGCGCACGGGATGGCAGTTGCGATGGCTACCATTCAGCAAGCTGGCTTCAAATTGGTTGACGACTCCCCTTATTCACCAGATCTGGCGGCTAGCGATTTTTATCTGTTCCCCAAATTGAAAAAATACTTAAGGGGAAACAGGTACGAAGACGATAACGAGGTGATGGATGCCGTGGAGAGCTTTTTGCAGGACCAAGACAAAACTTTTTTGTGAAAGGGATTGAAGCCTTGGAAAAGCGCTGGACTCGGTGTGTAGAGAGACTCGGAAACTATGTAAAAAATTAAATTATTA
Organism: Phalera bucephala; assembly: GCA_905147815.2. NCBI lineage: Eukaryota > Metazoa > Arthropoda > Insecta > Lepidoptera > Notodontidae > Phalera > Phalera bucephala. The sequence goes on from LR990615.1 coordinate 15,877,828, forward strand.
AGTTATCAATAGTCATTATATTCTATCTCATTCTCACTACTTTTTGATCCCTCCTCGTATAGCACCTTATGTAATTAAGGCACGTTCGATGTTTGTTATTAGTTCTATCTATGATATTAATGAAGTATACTGACATAATTGACCACTTCGTGTTTCAGGCTACATACGGTTTTTACCAATTAGCAACCCTAACGTATACCTAGGCTAGTTCAAAGACGCGACTTTACTTGCACATATAAGTTTATCGTCATGCTTTCAGGATTAGAGGCGTTGGAGCGCTTGTTTAAATTAGCAACCACTCCCCAGGTCTCAAGTATACAGTATTTAAATTTAGGTGTGTAGTTAGTATGTCTGTGGACTCAATTCGCTAAATTACATTCCTCTAAATCGTTAATTAATTTTATAAACGAACTTTGTGACAGCTAACGACTTCATATTTTGATATAGGACAAGAGGACTTAATACTGCGGTCACTGAAATCTTTATTGATGAAGAACTAAAGATAGCACTTATGCTATTATATATAGTGGTATTCAGGCATTTGTTGCTCTTAAGCAACAAATGCCTGAATACCACTGGATGTTTAAAGTAGGTACATTGATTTTAATTTTTTAAGTTGGTTCACCTCTTATACCAAATTGCATTTTTGATAGTATAGTTAGCTATAATAACTCAAACTAGTAATTAAAAGGCTTGATGGGTGCTATAATATAAGACTCAATAAGATTTTGTATGTGACCCAGAATAAATCATTTCACATGCCACTAGACCAACAAGGCAATTAATCTACTATAATTCCTTGCTGAGTAGGCGAGAGTACAGAGTTCCTACAGGTTCTTTCCTTACAGGCATCCCTGGCTTCCTCCACTGCCATAGTTCGTCTCATACTCGCCGGTTGGCTTGACTTGACCTCCAGATAAGACACGGTCTATTATCTATTACTAATACATTCAAAAACGGAAGTCCACAGACTAGTGCATTAGACTAAAACGGGTTCTAAAATATTATAAAATTCAGTTTTAACTAAAATTACTAACAAACAATTTCAGCTCAGTGCATAAATGAAAGAGAATAAAAAACTAACCATTCTGTACGGAACAACGCATTCGCTGCATAACCTCGTTGAACTCGACGTTTAGTTAGTATGAATACACCCGAGCTCTTTAATTACCGCGGCTGTAATCAAATTCAGGAATCGTTTTGGTGCAATTGTGCATACAGCCGTAATAATCTATGTCCGCTATAATAACTACATTTGGTTTGTATGTTTGTTCTGAATCAGTGGTTTCGATTCGAATATTATTGCATTGCAATGACCTGGTGAAGGTCGCAGGTGAAACTGGATGTTTACAGCATAAACCCGGTCGTCATGGCGATCTTTTGGCTGATGATAATGATATCTCGATCGTGATAATTATGTCTCTATCGTGAGTATATTTGTCAAATTTCACTTACGTGGCACCTAGAGGCAAATAAAAAAAAAATAATAATATTAGCCCCATCAAGAAATTTTCCCACTGTTGGGCTCGGGCCTCCTCTCAAACTGAGAGGGTTTAGGCCATAGTCCACCACGCTGGCCCAGTGCGGGTTGGCGAACTTCACACACCTTCGAGAAACTCATAGGCATGCAGGTTTCCTCACAATATTTTTCCTTCACCGTTAAAGCAAGTGATAGTTAATTTTTAATAAATGATTTTGAAAAGACAGGGATGCGTGCCTGGGTTTGAATCCGAGACCTCTGACTTTGCAGTCCAACAGTCTAACCACTAGGTTATCACTGCAGCAAATAGAATAAAGTTCACATATATTTTTTATGACAGCCTCGTTGGTCTACTGGCATATAATTCGCGTAGCGATTATGAGATAATGCTGTAAATACTAGGTTGGACGAAACGTAGTTTTCTGTTGAAAAATTCCCTTTTTGTGCCTGATGTATGACATTAGGCTCTCGCTGTTACATGGGACCTAACATCGTTTATCTGTATTTATTAGCTTAGCGTCTTTTTGTTGCTATTGTATTTAATTAATGTTAATAATTCTCGTTACTATCGACTGCCTCGTTGGTATGGTGGCAAAGCGCATCGCTTTGTGAGCACGAGGTCCTGGGTTCAAATCCTAGGTCGGACAAATGTAGTTTTTCTAACGAAAAATTCCCAGTACGAATCCGGAGTCTGGAATTGTGCCCGGTATATGGCAATAGGCTCGCCCCCTATTACATGGGACCTAACATCGTCGGCGAAACGTGGGTGTACTCAGTACACCTCTGCCACCCCCTCTGGGGAATATAAGCGTGACGGTGTATACTATCATACTAATTTAGTGTACCCCCGTACATTCCTATAACTTGAATTTTCTCCATCCTACCAGATGGAAGAGGTCGCTCATTAGCGATAAGGCCGCCCTTCGTGTTACTTGTGATATTATTTATGTCCAATCACTGTTTCTTACAAGACAAGTCAAGAGTCTTCGTAACCGGCCCGCGTGTATGAGACGAACTATGAGAGTAGAAGAATCCCTAGAGGTATGAAAGCAAGAACCTGTTGGAACTCTGCACTCTCTGCCTACCCCGCAAGGGAGCCAGATCATGATGATATAAACAGACTCTTTTTTACATTATTGGTGCACAATAAAGAGTTTATCTATCTATTTATCGTAGGCGAAAAGTGGGTCTGTTTGTCTGTTCCCTTTTGGCGCCTAAACCAGTAAAATGCCTTAAGAAAATTTATGGGTGATTTGAAATCATACAAGTATTTTTTCATTGCTGTTGATTCTGGGGCAAATCATGTACAGGCACAAGATCATATATATTTTTTTATGAATGCCTCGTTGGTCTACTGACAAATCATGCGCGTAGCGATTACAAGGTACTTGCTTGAAATCCTAAGTTGGACAACGTAAACGTAATTTTCTGTTGGAAAATTCCTTTTTTGTGTCTGTTATATGGCATCAGGCCCTCGCTGTTACATGGAACCTAACATCATTTATTTTCTGTATTTATTAACTTAGCGTTTTTGTTTCTATTGCATTTATTTAATGTTAATAATTCTCGTTACTATCATACTAATATAGTTCACCCCCGTAAATTCAATAGGAATTTAAAATTTTTCATCCTAAGGTTGCCTGGACGAAATCGCTCATTAGCGACAAGGCCGCCCTTTGTGTTACTTGCGATGTTGTGTATGTCCAATCACTATTTGTTACAAGACAATGACAAGTCAAGAGTCTCCGTAACCGGCGAGCGTGTATGAGACGAACTATGAGAGTGGAGAAAGCCAGAAAGGTATCTAAGGAAATAACCTGTTGGAACTCTGCACTCTCTGCCTACCCCGCTAGGGAGCCAGATCATGATGATATAGATAGACTGTTTTTTCGTTGGCGAAAAGTGGGTGTACACTGTACAACACTTAGTTTACTGTATATTATAACCCTGGGGAATATAGAAGTGACGGTATTTTTTTTAGGATATATTTACGGGGTTGAAACTCCCGATTACTCGATTCATTGAGCCGAGTTGACTACGCTCAAACCAATAGAATAATTCAACCACATCTACTGTAAAATAAGTAGCGCAATATTACTGACAAGTAATTGTAATTATCTACTCGACTCTTGGTAACACACATGGCGTACCCGTGCGTGTGTATATCATCTTTATCCTGGCTATTAAGCAGAATTAATTAACTGCCTGAATAATTATGAACATCTATTTTAATACGGGAAACAATAATGGTCCGTCTACAGAGCGAAGCAAATATAAAGAGTAAATGGCATTATTAGACTTTCTTATACAATAAAGCGTGTCATTGCCCGGGGTCGCGCGTGACGAAGAGAACGTTACACCCCACAACTTCTGTATTTTCTATCTGAGAATGAAAAACTGTTGTCAACCACGCCCACCGCGATGACGTCAGGGCCTAGTTGGAAGACACAGTGCGCAGTTGCGTAGGCCGACACCTCTTTATATTTGCTTCGTGGTATTTAGGGGCCATATTTGCTATGACTAAACTCGGCGCGTTACAATTATTTCATGAAATTATCATTTAATACTGCATACAAAATATGCTACTGGGTACTGTATACTCTTACCATCACCATACAATCTTTTCTCGAAGTTATCATTACGCGCCGCGTTACGTATTTAATTTGTCACAACGAATAAGGGCCCTGCTAGTTTGTCCCTTGTATCCGTGATGATCGTTTAATGGTACTCCGGTGATATCCATACTAATATTATTAATTCGGAAGTAACTCTTTCTGTCTGTTTGTCTGTTCCCTTTTCGCGCCCAAACCGCTAAAAAGATTTTGATCAAATTCGGCTAGGATATAAATATTATCCAGGGGAAGGACATAGGCTAGCTTTTGCCTAAAAAATATTATGGTGTGAAATATACGCCATAAAATAACTCCAACGAAGTAGCAGGTTCCGCTAGTACAGAATAAATACCATTATACAAAATTATCGTAACACACCGTGTTTGGTCATAAAGAATAAGGACCCAGGTGCGACATAGTCTCTGTAATCACATAACAAACGCAAGCTGTTAGTTTAGATCTCTACAATCCCATGTGCACAAATCCTCCTCGAATTTATTATTAAGAGGAAAATTAATTTCTCTATCCAAAATCAACACGACCCAGGTAAAACCACAGGCAAAAGCAAATACGAAATATAATTCACAACTCCCTCATCTAAAGTTTTTAAGTTCATCCGTAATGTTAGTCTTTGTAATTTATATTAACGCATGAGGTATTTTTTTGAAACTAGCTGTTGCCCGCTAATTCGCTTGCGTTTATTTTGTGTCAAATAACAACGTGGAATTAATTGTTCGTCCTGAAGAGCCAAAACATACCAAATTTGGAGTCCCTAATAATTGTTTTTTTGTTAAATTTCTTTATGTAATTCAGGCAACAGAAATTAACAAAAATATTTATTTTGGTCAATTTCTGTTGAAAATCAACCAAATTATATATACTTACGTAAATAAGCTTTAAAGCGAAAATAAAGATACAGCCTATTTATTCCCCGTAAAAATTTCGATGAATTCGGACTTTTTCCTTGTCTACATTATAGAGGGAACCTCTTTTTTTGGGCTAAGGCACTGATGAGTTAGTCAGTAAGTGAATGTGTCAGGACTTGTCTCTATATATACAAGGTGTAACATAATAAACGCAAGACCTGAAAGTAGTTTGTTCTAAATCAAAATCTGAATTGATTCCAACTATATTTAATGTATACTACATTTTTTTTAATTTGCAAGAAATGCTGTTACTCCCTTAGTGCGCTATCATCATTTCAGCCTATACTTGTCCACTGCTGAACATAGGCCTCCCCAATCGCTTTCCAGCGTAACCGGTCCGATGCCACCTGCATCCAACGATTTCCTGCGATTTTCACAAGATCGTCGGTCCATCTGGCAGGCGGTCGTCCTACGCTGCGCTTGCCAATACGTGGTCTCCACTCTAGAATCTTTCTGCCCCAACGCCCGTCCGATCTTCGCGCTATGTGGCCAGCCCATTGCCACTTCAGCATGCTAATCCTGAGGGCTATGTCGGTGACCTTGGTTCTTCTACGAATCTCCTCATTCCTGATTCGATCACGTAGAGAAACGCCGAGCATAGCTCTTTCCATAGCTCGCTGAGCAACTTTGAGCTTTTTTATGAGACCTATTGTAAGAGACCACGTCTCTGATCCATATGTAGTGCGCTATAATAAACAAAAATTATTATTGATTCAAAGCAATACGGAGATTTAAAATGCATTTCTGAAACGTATTTCTCAATTCGCAAACATTCACGTACCAGTTTTATTGTTAATTAGGGTACAAAAATTCGTAAAGAAAGGGTTCAAAATGTTAAATTTGGAAAATTGGTTGTCGTATGGAATTTGTGAAGCAATTATCTAATCGGGGTGTCTGAGGTCTTGCGTTATTTATAGTTAAGCAATCAGTAAGTTAATCTTATAGAGATATGTACTATGTATGAAATAAAAAAACGCGTTAACTTCTTATTCGGTATGAACAGTCTAGTCACTACATCGACCAAATAGTCGTCAAAAAGGTTGTCTTTCTTTATACTTTACAAACATTTGATACAATATGGGTACTTTAATTTTAGTCACGAACTGGATGTTCGATCTCCGATTATTAATTGTATTGTATACGTTAAACAGGATTAAAAATAAACACCGTCATGCCAATATTTCTCTAGTGGAGGTGCCAGAGGTATTCTGTATACCTTTCGATGACAGGTCTCATGTAATAGGGGGCGAGACTATTGTCATTAAACCGGACACGAATCAGACTCCGGGTCGATACTGGGGATCACTATCGCTACACGCATTATAAGCTACTAGACCAACGAAGCAGTCAAAAACAAAAAGGAAGTATAATATCAGGCTATACTGCCCACTGCTGGGCAAAAGCCTTCTCTCACAAATTGAGGTGAGAGAGATTAGGTCATACTCCACCACGCGGACCCAGTGCGGATTGGTGGAGGCAGGTTTGTGGCCACCTGCTGTTGGACCTTATCAAGCCGCCTTTAAAGCTTCCAACTCGCCTTAACGACTACCACATTAAGTGGTAACCGGGACCAACGGCTTACCGTGCCATCCGTAGCACGGAGACGCTCGAATATGAAAATGCCACAAACGGTCACCCATCTCAGGCTGACCGAGTCGAACGCTGCTTAACCTTAGTGACCGGTAAGAACACCGCGGTCGCACAGCGCTACGAGCGCCTAAAGAAAGTATAATTTTTCATATTATATGATGCGCATATTCACAGAACAAACGGAAACCATAATTTAAGCTTTGTCTACAGGAATATATGAAGCTCATAGTTAAATGGCTATAAAAATCCACATAGATCATCCACGAGTAACCGCGCACTCGCCCCCGCTTCCGCCGACAGGGGAAGCCTTTCCAAATCTCATTATTGACTTCAGTTAATGTTGCATTCATTTACATGAAATTACTTTTAAAAGAAGAGAGTGGAGTAAGCCAAAAAGATTGAAAAGAAGCAAAGAACCTGTTAGAACTCTTGTGTTCTCTGTCTACCCCTCATGGGTGTAAAGATCAATACTCGGTGGTAGTGATAAAAATAAATTATTTTTAAAAGAATGTGAATACTCACAAGAACCTGTTGGAACTCTGTATTTTTCTTATCCGGTGAAGCTGTAAAGGCCCCGCGGCCAACAGCGTAATCACTCACACACACAAAAAAGCTGTATTTTCTACCTACCCCTCCAGGCGACCAGATCTGGCGTATAGATAGATCCTCGGTGATAATGATATAGATAGATACATTTTAAAAAGAATATGAATCTAGTGTCCGAGCTAACCTTCAGTTTCAGCTTCGGCAACCTTCGGCCGAAAATACCACCTTTGGCCAAAACTCCAGCTTCGGCCAAAATGGTCCTAAGCTTTGGCTGGATTTGCGAATTACGAATGCGCGAGAGCGCCGCGGAAGAGGCGACGCGCGGGAGGCAGGGGTCACATTGCGATGCACCAGCCGGCCGCCATTACCAGTAAACAACCAAATCAAAATAAAAAGAAGTTCGTTAAATCAACCAACTTAACTTTTTTTTTTTCTTTCTTCCTTACTGGGCTGGAAGCGAAAGAAAAACTTAGAATGCCCCAGTAGCCTTACTTTTGCTAGGCTGGTGGTAAGAGTCCACGAAAGCCCGCCGCCCACTGTGTCGAATAGTCGCGGGTTCAATTCCCGCACGGGACAAATCTTTGTGTGATCCACAATGATTTGTCTGGGTATTTGTTTGTGAATTTTCATGTTTGTAAACGCACCCACGATACAGGAATAAATCCTAGTGTGGGGCTACGTTTTTTTAAAAAGAAACAAAAAGAAAGAAAAAAAAATGGTAGTAACGTCATTCGATCAACGATCTATCCGAAATCAGAAAAGGAAAATTTGAAACAAACCCTATACCAACCCGTCTGGCCAGCCTGGTATAGTAGGCCAAAACCTCCTAACATGGTAAGGCACCTAAAACAAAGGCCCCCAGTTCCCGGTAGTCCCGCTGTCCGCTGCCACGGTAACGGTCGCGGTAACAGCGGGGCAGGGGGTGCGAAGAATCTCCGGGCTACGACACAAGGCTACCAAAAACACCTGACCCTGGCTACGTACAATGGACGCTCTCTACGGCTGGACCAACACCTCACTGAACTCGAGGTAGAACTAGGTCGCATAAACTGGCACATATTGGGGTTATCCGAAGTCCGAAGACAGGGCGAGGACACCATAACCCTTGAGTCAGGCCACCTGTTCTACTTTCGTGAAGGTGATCGGCCCTCTCAGGGCGGTGTCGGTTTCCTGGTCAACAAAGCTCTCACTAACAACGTTGTAGAAGTCAGCAGTGTGTCGACACGGGTAGCGTACCTCATAATTAAAATCACCAACAGGTGCACCCTGAAGGTGGTACAGGTATATGCGCCGACCTCGACATACTGCGACGACATAGTCGAAGCCATGTATGAAGACATAGCCAAGGAATTACATGGCACCACCAAGGCTCACTACAGCGTTGTTATGGGGGACTTCAATGCCAAAGTGGGAGTACAAGAACGCGGCGAAACAATAATCGGACCCCACGGCGTGGGGCGCCGAAACCACAGGGGGCAGATGCTGGTCAACTTTCTGGAGTCGCAGGGGCTCTTCTTGATGAATTCGTTCTTTAAGAAGAAGCCTCATAGAAAGTGGACATGGCGAAGCCCCGACACTGTGACGAGGAACGAGATAGACTTCATCATGACTGACAGGAAGTCTATATTTAGAGACGTCTCCGTGATCAACAGGTTTAATACCGGCACCGATCACTTGTCCGAGGCGCTCTAAATATAAACTTCAGGGCCGAAAGGCGTAGCGTGATGAGGTCTACTCTGAGACCTACTGCGCCTCAAATAGCTTTAGGGTTCGAAAAGTTCCAACTGGAGCTTCAAAATCGTTTTGACCTGCTGGAAACCGAAGGCAATGTTGACGAAAAAACCGACACAGTGGTCAAAACGCTACAGGAGGTGTCTCGAAGGGTGTTTCCCGGCAAAAGCGGTAACCGAGAGTCTAAACTCTCGCTCGAGACTATCGAACTTATGAGGCAGAGACGAGAAATGTCATCCACGCAGGCGTCTTCGCCGGATGGGAGGAACCTCAACCGCAAGATCCGGAAGCTGGTGCGACGTGACCTCCGATGTTCCAACACCCGCGCCATCGCGGCTGCTATTGAACAGAACAGAGGCACCAAAGTCTTCGCTCGCCAGCTAGGTAAATCCCATCTGACAAAACTTAATACTGCAGATGGCAAAACCGTGACCTCCAAGTTCGAGATACTCGAGGAGATTGAGAGTTTCTACAAAGACCTGTACGCATCACGGATGACTAAACCCACGAGACCCAGCGCTGAAGACCACAGAGCCCCACTCGCACGCCACTACACGGAAGACATCCCTGATGTCAACCAGGACGAGGTCAGAGTGGCTCTCGAGCAGCTCAAAAACAAAAAGTCGCCAGGCGATGACGGAATCACCACTGAGCTCCTAAAAGCAGGCGGGACTCTAATCCTGAAAAAGTTAGCGAGCCTCTTTAATTCCGTCATCCACCAGGGCTTAACACCTCAAGCGTGGAGCGGGAGTGCGGTGGTTCTGTTCTTCAAAAAAGGTGACAAAACCTTGCTGAAGAACTACAGACCCATCTCACTCCTGAGACGTGGTACAAGTTGTTCTCGAGAGTACTCACAAACCGTCTCGCCAGAAGACTTGACGAGTTCCAGCTACCGGAACAAGCCAACCAATGGCGCGTGTTAGGAGAGGCCTATGTCCAGTAGTGGACTGCGATAGGCTGATTGATTGATTGAACTTTTTAAAAATTTAGTCAATCATGAACCAAATTTCTTAGTTATTAAATCTTCGGCTTAGGCTTCGGCTGCAGCTTCGGCTTCAGCTTTAGTCGAAGGCTTTGGCAATCGCCAAAATCGACCTTCGCTCGGACACTAGTCCGGTAGAGGTCGATTGATGAATACTCAGTGATATTAAATCACAAAAATATAATTTAAAGAATGCGAAATAGAACCAATATGAATCCATACACAGCTTAATATACACTACTGGGATACTAAATTAATAATTTGATAACCTCTAACTCAATAGAGTAAAATACAAAGGTTTCCCCAATTCTATTACATTCACTCGAAATATTAAAAAAGCGACGCCACGCGTTCAAATTCAAACGATTCGGCTCAAGCAATAACTGAAATATAAAATGTATCTAGCTTCTGAAAGATTATTTGAAAAGAGCTGTAGAATCGAGGGTAGGGTATGCCTCGGCGGATTGTTAGGATTATCTTCACAAAGCTGTGCACGAAATATTAAACTTTCGACGGTTCGGGGACGTCTCTTAACGAAGTTAATAGATAATGGAAACCAGGACACTGGTTACTTGCTAAGGCTCCTACATAAATATAAGTAGAATATTCACTTGATTCCGTGTAGCAATAAAAGGGGACATACCTTCTCTATTCATATTTATATCCGGGTTAAATTATGCTGACGCTATAAAGGCTAGCCGGTGGATTTTCGCAATTATGGAGGAGCGAATTTTTTACTATCCTGCGTAATGAGAGAGTTGCAAAAACTGTTACGTCGCTTTTATACCACGCCACTATTAAAATGAGAACACTAATAGTAGGGGCACCTCCTGGGGCTCAGTACACGATTAATGTGCGTCGCCCACATGTAAATCTCTGCAAGCACAGCAAATAAATGTTTTGTAAAATGTTTGCCCCCGACGGAATACAACACCTGATAAATGATAGCTACGGGCGTTTTATGAATATGTGGAACGATAAAATGTTGCCGGCGTCACTTGGTGTGACAGGTTTCGCTGAAAATACGAGCACGGCGCGTCACTTACAAATCTATTACTGAATTCTTTATATCGACAGTTTTGCGCCCACAGATTTTAAACGGTCGGTATTTTTCTATTTAGGTTCTTTGATAATCAGAATCAGACTCCTTTATTTGTTAAACACGGGAAGTCACATAGTTGATAATAATATAAACATTAGTTTCACCAGGTTTTGCCAAAGACATACAATTTAAATAGTCATGATTTACAATATTAATGTTAAAAATCATGCAATAAAATTAATATACAGGAACATTATAAAATTTAATAGCAATTCATAACAAATTAATGTCCTATTTCAATTACGATAATTCAATGCTATGTTTAAGTTGAACAGTTCATTAAAATCATTCTAATCAAATTGACCTTCCTTCTTTCATTAACTGCAAGACTTTCACAGCTAACATAGACTTTCCACAAAAATGCCACGACCATCAGCCAACCGACTGAAACAATCAATTTTGACTACTTTTTCTTTGTTCTGTGGAATTTACTAACCGCTATATTAGTAACCGTTCAAAGCGATCGAGCAAACTTAAAGACTTTAATTTTTTAGCGCCTCCACTTTCAAAAAGCAACCTCCAGAATCTAGTAAAAAGCAGGAACAAGAAGGTCACGGCGACAAAAAACTTTCAGTTTCAAACTGTTGACGCCGCCCTACAAAGATATATTTAATGAGCGTGAGAATTTTAATGAAATCACTGTCAACGCGGCCGCCGTCATTAGGGAAATGTTTACTTAACACATTAGACGTCCGCGCTAATGACAATTTACTCTAATAGATGCTACGGGGATAAACATAGTAATAAATAGTTTTGACGGACGATTTAGCGCAGTGGTTAAGAGCTTAAGCCGCTCCGCCCACTGCGTCTAATAGTCGCGGGTTCGATTCCCGCACGGGCCAAATCTTTGTGTGATCCACAGTGATTTGTTCCGGTCTGGGTATTTGTGTATGTGAATTTTCATGTTTGTAAACGCACCCACGACACAGGAATAAATCCTAGTGTGGGGCTTCGTTTTTAAAAAAAAAAAAAACAATAAAAAAAGACAATGTTTGTTTGTATAACTTTCATAAAGTCGTTACAGAATAAAATTACTGAGTGAACGTTTCATTTGGTCACCTAGACATATATCCAGTATATAATTTAGATACAAAAAGAGCAGATTTTAGCTGCCGACCTTGGCAATACTGCCAAGGTAAAAAATTTTGATGCTAAAACTATAATTACAACTAAGCTTTTATTTTCTTTTGCACTTTAAAAGAAGGACAACAATAAGTACCTCAATGTCTCTTATAAATAAAAAAAAAAAACAAATTATGCTGTGTCAAAAAAGTAATTGAAGATAGACTCGTGTTTATAACGTAATATTTTATGCCGTATACCTGGTATATAATAATAATATTAGCCCTGTTAAGAAACTGTCCCACTATTGGGCACGGGCCTGCTCTCAAACTGAGAGGGCTTAGGCCATAGTCCACCACACTGGCCCAGTGCGGGTTGGCGAACTTCACACACCTTCGAGAAACTCTTAGGCATGCAGATTTCCTCACGATGTGTTCCTTCACCGTTAAAGCAAGTGATAATTAAGTTTTTAATACGCACATGCTTTCGAAAAGACAGAGGTGCGTGCCTGGGTTTGAACCCGAGACCTTTGACTTTGCAGTCCAACGATCTGACCACTAGGCTATCACTGCTTTTATTGCATTACACCTGGTATAAAGCAATACAATACAGTAAATTTACGTTCTTCTTCAGAAGGACAAAAATAAGTACCTCAATTGCTCTTCGGAATCAAAGAAACCAAATTATGCCGTGCCAAAAAAATAATTAAGATAGACGCTTGTTTATAACGTAATATTTTAGGTAGCAATGCTATACAGTAACTTTACGTTCTTTGAACCTTGTTTAATAATTAATATACATAAATTTCACCAAATCATAAAACAGACGGCTACCTACTAGGTGCCCTGCAACAGAAACCCCAAATGAAACTTACAAATTAGATGGTTTGTCTTTGTTGCCGAGAAAATTAATATGAAGCATAATTCATGTTGAGCGTATCAGAATGACGAAAGGTTGAGGTGACGTGCAATTGGAACAACGTATTTTGATTAAAATTATTAACATATTGTTTTTTTTCCATGCAGATTTATTTCCAGTCCGTTTTAAAAGATAGATGTAAAGTGACTAATACAATAATAGCTAACTTTCAATACTCGAAGTCATCATTCAGCGAATTATGTGCATGCTTGAAAAGTTTTCCACGTTGCTATAAACATGATTCATTACATACTGAGTTCTTAGATTTTATCGTGGTTTATGTTCCCTTATCTTCCCGGTTTGGTCCTTCCACTGACCATGGGTGCTGCAACCCAGAACCTCTTACGGAAGTTAAAATAAAAAAAAAAAACACGATAAAATATAGTATAGTTATAGTTTTATTTCATGGTTCATTACAATTTCTAATTGTACAGGAAAAAATACTACTATAAAATCATTCGTGTATTTTCTATCTGTTGAACAAAGTCATTTTTTTCGGAAATGGTAAGACGTAGGAATTTGGCGTAGTAATGGATTTTTAATACTTTATATAGGACTAAGTTGGACATCTACATTGTTTCCCTTTTAACATTGCATGGTATGCCATTCAAAACTCTTAGCTTTTTATTTGATTGAAAGAAATTAAAAGCTTAATCCGAAAATGCAATAAAATAGAGAGCCCTGTCGCTACAGTTACATAAAGCTTTAAATTACATACAGAAAAACTGTGTCAATTTTAGTCACCCAAATAGTTGAAGCCAACTGAAATGTTATTTTTAAACAAATAATAGGAGAAGTCGACAATGAACACGCGGTACTGCAGTGACAATAATGTCACCACGGATACCACGCTAAATTATTTGAGTAACTTTATTTACTGTTCAAAAATGGCGCTGTTACTCTTTCCTGGTAACACTCTATGTGAACTTTAGTAACAACGCGTAGTATTAGACTGCTTTAAATAGCAAAGGTTGACCTTAATATATTGATAAACGCATGCGACAGTGGAAGGATGTAGGTACCGGGGAAGACCTAGACTATCATACCATGACCAAATAGCGAGCGTGTATGAGAAGAACTATGAGAGTGGAGGAAGCCAGAGAGGTATGTAAGGAAAAAACCTGTTGGAACTCTGTACTCTCTGCCTACCCCGCAAGGGATCTGGCGTGGTGATATAGATAGATAAATGCATGTATCGACCATCAAAGGTTCTCAATTTCTCACAGCTACGAAAGTATTTAAATGAAGACTTTGGATTAATATACAGTTAAAGCAAACTCGTCATAAAGTTTGGGACTTTATTTAATTTAGTACGGTGGGAATACCCTTTAAATCATATCAACTGCAAATATTAAATCCTGAATATTTACACGAGATAAATATACCTACGTGAAGAGATTTAGCGAAAGAGTGCGAAGAAGTGAATGGAGATATAAATACATCGGCTATACCGGCAAGAGAACTTTAAAATCAGAATAAAAATGAAGTACCTAATATTTCTAAAAAAAACATTTTTTTCTGTTTATCAACATTGACAAGATCGTAATTAACATTACAGGAGAAGCAAAAAATAAGAAAGTGAATTTACTTGCCAGCTACGTAAAGAATAAAGTGTCTAGCGCCAAAAATAAATTTGGCCAACAATTCGAGGCAATGAGTAGCGACAATTCCAAGAAGGCGGCGAAAGGGCGGCCGACGCATAAGTCACTGTCACAGCCCGCGTCCACGGACACTTTTTTGTCCTTCAGGGTGGTTTGTGCTTGCAACAATGATTAACTATGTATACTAAGACTCATTTTCAACCGTTATATCTAACAATTCCAGCAATAAAGGAAAAACGATGACCTTAATAGCGTTATCTGTTCTTAGAGAACCATTTGGCCGATCACAATAACTAGACACCAACAATGAAGATCGAAATAATTTAAGGTACTTGTAATTAACCTAACCTCTAATTTCTAGAATTCTGTAATATTCCCAAGTCTACTAGGTTGACATTTAAATAACGATCTTGAAGTTACATCAGATATCTCGAGGTCCAAGTTACGTGGGTTTTACAAAGTTTCGCAGGCAAACAATGTTGCGTACTACTTACTCGTATAATATTAAAATGAAAATTTTAATGGAATACTACTTTACTTCTATATTGTCACTTAGTTTTGACTAGATTTCCCAAAACGTACTTATAGGTTTAGTAGGCACTTGAAGCTTGAGTCATCAATAAATCAGATTGTCTCTGATTATTTTTTTGATTAATACGTACACGTTTATGTATGTCTCTTCCAAGCAGAGGGCTTAACACGAAAAAAATTACAGCGTGGACCTAGCAAATAAGCATGCTGTCAAGTTCATCTTTATTTAGCAAATATATAGTGTGACAAGGATAGCATATCAAATTGCTCGCGTCACGATAACGTCAACGGACGATTTAGCGCAGTGGTTAAGAGCTTGAGCAGCTCCACCCACTGTGTCTAATAGTCGCGGGTTCGATTTCCGCACGGGACAAATCTTTGTGTGATCCACAATTATTTGTTTCGGTCTGGGTATTTGTGTATTTGAATTTTCATGTTTGTAAACGCACCCACGACACAGGAATAAAACCTAGTGGCGGGCTACGTTTAAAAAAAAAAATCATTTCGTACTAAGCCCTCAGTAGTGAAAATCAACATCCCATGTTGAAAGGACCCTATCATCCGTCAATCTTCGCTAAATCCTTCGCGTCGGTCCTTAAAACATAGTTACCCAGTACTGTGACACAAAAAGGTTTGTGAATTATGTAAGACGACAGCGGTCATCGTAACTCATTCCACCGCTGGTTACTTATACAAAAACTTTTGTCGGTACTCCGCTCGCGTAATGCTACAAAAAATACCTATTTCGGTAAAGGGGTGTATGTCATTATGAGGAAAAACAATGTGTTGGCGAAAACATTTTCCTTCTCTACTTATTTTTTTGTATGACAGTATGTTAGTAAGTGTTTAAAGTGGATCTCGTAGATCTAAAAAAGTATACGAACAATAAAAAATACCCACGATCTGGCATGAAGTTGAATCCGTCCATATTATGATTTCATGGGATGTATTAGATTCTTTGTCGTGGTAGTGGTCTTTGGGAGGGCCTTGTCCAGCTGTGCAGTAAAATAAAATTAGAATAACTTGACTATGGGGGCTCTCAGGTCTTAGCACGGAAAGGTTGATGTTAGCGTTACGCTAGCAAGTTAATATGCTATCCTTATTTTACTATGTACTACAGAGGCGCTCGTAGCGCTGTGCGACAGCGGTGTTCTTACCGATCACCAAGGTTAAGCAGCGTCCGGCTCGGTCGGCCTGAGATAGGTGACCGTTTGTGGCATTTTCATATTCGAGCGTCTCCGTGCTTCGGAAGGCACGTTAAGCCGTTGGTCCCGGTTACCACTTAATGTGGTAGTCGTTAAGCCGAGTTGGAAGCCTTAAAGGCGGCTTGATAAGTCCAACAGCGAGTGGCCACAAACCTGCCTCCACCAATCCGCACTGGGTCCGCGTATGACCTAATCTCTCTCACCTCGATTTGTGAGAGAAGGCCTTTGCTTAGCAGTGGGCAGTATAGGCTGATATTTATTTATTATTATTTCATATTTTACTATGTAAACATAAACGTGACAACACGCTTACTCACTAGCATCACGCTGTAGTCAATGTTTTCGAGCTAAGCCTTCTGATCTATAATGCAATTACGGTAAATAGACAAATTTATTCATAAATAATTTTGATAGGCGAAGAGGTAGAACCACAGCAGTCATAATAATATGATTTCTGTGAACAGAACCTGTTGGAACTCTACTCTCTGCCTTCCTCGCAATGGATATGGTGTAATGCTATAGTCAGAAGAGGAAATAGGTAAATAATACGTGATTAAAAAACTAATGAACTCCAGCCTACTTTTCACAAGCTTTTTTTGTTTGAATCTAGAGGAGATATTGTCCAAACCAAATGTCATAAGTACAACCATCATTGCCAAGCTAAAGAGTTTAAACTTAGTTTAAATATGCAATTCTCTGTGTTACGATGATGTAGATGACGTTATTATGTCTTCCCTTTATTCTTTCACAACTGTCGATCTATTGCTATTACGGGCCACGAAGTACCCGCAAAGGTATCCGAATCGTCTACGCGACTAACAATTATTTGGTTCCACACATAATCATGTCTCGATCAATTCTATACATTAAGTCGATCGTTACCTACAAGGTGACTAAAAAAAAATATTAAAGCTCATGAGTTGATGAATAACCCTCGTAACGATGTGAAACCGCGGCGTTCGTAGCAGTCACTAAAGTCATGTAGCATTAAGTACATAAGTAGCATAGGGTTGGTTAGTCTGACATAGGTGACCGTTACTGGAATTTCCATATTCGATCGTCTCCGGTTTGGAAGGCACGTGATGCCATAGGTCTTGGTTACCACTTTATGTGGTAACGTAAGCCTTTGGGCAACTGGATAATGCGCACTGGTCCCGCATGGTGGAGTATGTTATTTAGTTATTCTCTCTCATCTCGATTTACGAGAGAAGGCCTTTGCGCAGCATTGGGAGTGGGACATCATAGGCCTAATTTATTATATGAGTTTATACTCTTTAGCTGGAGCAAGGGGTCCCTAAAACTTAATAGACCTCGACTATTGCAACTTATTGGAACATATACAGGCCATTATGGTGTAAAAGATCATCAACAGAAGCTGTAACACAGAAACTAAGATTATGAAGCATGTCCCCTGCAAATGTGACGCAATGGCGGATTGACGAATGAGCTTACTGGGGGTAGCATATCTATCTCCAGAGGAATACAAGCTCTTCCCCTCCCCCTGGCAGAATCTATTGTCTGTTACAGGAAGTATTTGTCACCGGGTATGTAAAAGCTTCAGGGCAAAGAGCAGCACAAAAGATCCTATCCGTTCGAAGTGCGCTTAAGGCAACTCGGCCGATAAACCGCCATTTAGGATAAGATACTCCTTAGCTAACAGAACACGATTATTCTTGGTTTGCTTGCTTGAAAATTGACAAAATTGTATTTGTCGTATATTAAAACCAGTTTTACTGTATCCTGTGGAACTCTGCTCATGAATGGAATTTTTAAAAGTAGTTAAAACAGATTTTTTAGGTGAAGTCAAAACCAGATTAGACACCTACCCTGGTAGCGTCTACTGTAGTTAGAAATTATGTCAATCCTATACACAGAAAATTGCTGATATGAATTTATAATTTTGACGTTAAGTTTGCGTTTAGGATCGAAACCGCGACTACTCGATCCAGTACGCTAAACAGCCTACACCCAAAGCTTTAGACCAAGGCATCGTTAAAGAAATCAGGAAGATGATAATTAAATTTTAAAAACCGATAAAAAATGATATCAGGGTGGGGAAAGCCAGAGGTCTGTAAGGAGAGAACCTGCTGGAACTCTCTGGCTACCGCGCAAAGGATCTGGTAAAATGCTATAGATAAATTGCAATAAAATATTTGATACAATAAAGTTATCCGAGTTGTCCAGCCATATGGAAAATATACTACTAGGTGTAGCGAAACCTTTTGTTACGACAGCACTTCTTTGAATTTAAGCAAAACCATCTTTTAGTTTACTCTTATTATAGTTTGTTACTACGCTAGCGGAGCAATTCACTATAACAAGGGTTTTTGTGAACATTTTCAAAAATCTCGCGCGTTCTAAATAACAACAGAACTTGATGTGTCCCTCAATAACCGACTCACAATAAAGAACATTATAAATATTAATTTACGTATCTAGAAAAATAAATCACTCATTGTTTTTAATATATGTACTATACATTAAGTATCATTTAACTAACCATACCCACGTAACTATTTGTTAAAATTGATTGTTGCGGACTCTATCCACAGAAATCTTAATAACAAGACAATTTCTTTACTTAAGGTGAATGATATTTCTATTTTGTATCTATTCTGATCTCACTTTTTTTGCTTAATGAATAAATTAAAAATCAAGTATATTAACGAACGAAATGCGAACGAATATTTAAAACGAAATTTTATGACATTACTCGGGCAATACTACCATCGCGACCAATCATCGCGACCATTGCAAATAAAAGTTTACTAATACCAGTAAAAGCGATACCAAAAGTTCAATTCCTCTGGGACTAGAAAATCTATTAAAGTAAGTGCAGCCTTTTAGGCTACGCGAGACGTACACAAATTAAAATTTAACGTAACAAATTCACCTGTTTCACTGTTAATATTAATCACTTGAGCTGTCACTTTTAAATAGCAATAATCATGCAATCACGCGTGTGTGAACATTACGCGTTGGCGGTTCGCGGGCGGGACGGACTAGCTAGCGAACCAATAATGTCGTCCTAGCGCGGTAGCCGCGGGAACGGTACTGTCGAGTTCCAGAGACTACGAGCTGCATTCCCCTACAAACCGCGCAGTCGCAACTCTTCCAAAAGCTCGTACAAACGTTACCTCACATATATTATTCCGGGTGCAAACACCTTCCCGCAAATAGTGTGCAGAGACAACTATACTCGTAACAATACCGAATGCACAACGGAAATTCAAGGAACATTTTGAATCTAGAAATCAGTTGAACTCCGCGGTTGAACTAGTTCGTGCTACGAAATTATTAAAATCGTTTGTGCATTGTAAGTTCTGTTATTACTTCTTGAAACTATTAATCAAGGGCTACAATGTTTTCTGTCACTAATATTTATATCTGTCACATACGTATAAAGGCAGAGGTATACTGTGTACACCGATATAATTGCCAATTATGTTTAATCCCAATATATAAGGAGGCGCAGTACTGCCCATTATACCGGACACATCCCCGACTCTAGACAGCGACTGGGAATTTTTCGATAAAAATACACACTTTATTCGACCTAAGATTAGTGTTGTAAAAACGCTCGATTCAACGCTTAAAACGCTCGCGTCTTCTACGTGTTTCAACGCTCGTAAGCGTCGACTCAGCGCTAAACGCTCGACTTCAGCGCTCATTCTTACAACACTAGATTCGCACCCAGAACCTCGTGATCACTAGTGGCACTATGTCATACATGTATACTAAGGCAGCTTATATTACTCAAAGTAGGTCTTTACCACAATTTATACCCTGGATAAAAACCTCGCTCCTAAAAGTGTCCTAAAATAATACATCTGTTTTAAAATAATAAACCTGATTCATAAAATTGTAGGATTATATCTAAATTGTGGGATCGCTATAATAGGTGTGTTAAACACGAACAGGTAATTAAATTTCAAATAGTTACTAAAATAATATATTCGTGGCCTATAAATTTATCGCGGTTTATTTTTGATGTTGATGAGCTCATTCTGCGTAGATCGGACCAACAAAAATAACTAAGAAGTTTGAGGGTACCCGGAACAACTATGCCTTTTGGACGTCTAACACCTCAGTCCCTTCCGTGACCATGGGTGTTGCAAAGCACTCCAAACGTCGGGAACTAAAAATCTGAATTCTAATTTCTGATTTTGCCCATTCACGATGCCCATTGGTCAGATTCTTAATACTTTCAAGTGTTCTATTCTCCTAATATTCCCCGGTCCCGATCCATTGTAAGTACCGCAGGATATTTTGTACCACAGGATTTTAATTCAAATTAAGACGTATTATATAAGCATAATAAAGAAATTATTTTAAAATAATTTGATTATACTGGTTTGTTTTTCGCAAGCACTAAGCCTGCCATACATTCCCGCCACAGTAACTCTTGTAAGCCACGTTCCACATAGTGTTAATTGTTATGGAAAAACCTATTCTCCTGGGTTCAAATCGGTCGGATAAAATGAAGTTTTTCTAACGAAAACTTCCTAGTATAAGGCCAAAGTCTAGAATTGTGCCCGGTATATGGCAATAGGCTCGCCCCCTATTACATAGGACCTAACATCGTCAGCGAAAAGTGGGCGTACTCAGTACACCTCTGCTACCCGCGCTTGGGGAATATAGGCGTGACCGTGTTTATTTATTTATCTATTCTTAGAAATCTAACTCGGCATCGGCGACTCTTCTTGTAATCACAAAGTCCAAAGTTGGAACCACCCGGTATAATAGGAATGGGTTCGCCCACAATTACATAAGGTCCTACCATTCTCGTCGAAATGTGGGTCGAGGTGTATTGTACACCTCTACCGCCCCCGCTCGGGAAATGTAGAGAAATTTTATTTAAGTGCAATTTCCATTCCATGGTTTGTTGTCCTTTTTTTTCAATTATACCATACCCATCCACTCCCATTCGCCTACTCTCTTATTTAACTCGCTATGAACTTTTTATTTTATACATTGGTTTTATATGTGTTCTAGTGGAGTAATAGGTTATTTTTTTGTAAATTTGTATAAAATTTTGTGCAGTCTCAGTTTGATTACAGTGTGTATTGCCATGATGACCTTAGGCACTCAGATATGGTCGTTAACGCCGGACCTCATAACAGGGCTCAAGTCCGAAGGGCAATGGAAACAATTAAGCTCGGAGTCTCCATCGAAGTATCCACAAAAGAACAAAAGTCACCGACAAGGCGCTCAAAATTGTCAAACATAAGTATCAATGGACGAGGCAAATCTCTCGCAAAACTGACGGCCACTGGAAGAAAAATCGCCTTTCTACGTACCTATCAGTAGACGAGGATTTGGGCAGGCCTCCCAGAAGATGAATCAACCACCAGGTCGACTTTTACTCGTAACTCTCACCAGAAGTGTAAGTAAAAGCTGGATGCGCAGAGAATAGTGTTGTAAAAATGAGAGCTGAAGTCGAGCGTTTAGCACTGAGTCAACGCTCACGAGCGTTGAAACACGTAGAAGACGCGAGCGTTTTAAGTGCCGAGTCGAGCGTTTTTACATCACTAGCAGAGAACCGGTCATTGTGACGATCATTGAGGGAGGCCTTTGTTCTATAGTGGACATGTTTCGGGTGATGATGATGACTCAGCTCGCTGAAAATGCTAAACTAGTAAGCCAGTACCTAGTCAATATAACTGTGTAAATATTTTTTGCATCTCTCTGAGTTTGGATAAAATCCGGACCTTTGGAAGAAGTCTAGTAGGTCCTAGAGTACGGTCGCAAGGATATCCCCAGACCCAATACGTGGAGGCCCTTTACAAGAAATCAATGTTATATATAAAGTGTCTCTAGTTAAGTGCGATCAGGCACTTAAATGACGAAATATAAACAGTGTACCATAATCTTTGCAGAGTACTGGCCCCAGCAGGGCAATGTAAGGACTATCGTAAACTAACTAAACTATACAAAACGAGAACAGCGCCTATGACCGAAAATTCACGGAGATTCCGTGTGTACTAAACTCAACTGTACCACCTGCCACCGTAGCTAGGTGGACACCACACCGAAACTGACCGGTAGTTATTAATCATCTGAAAAATTTAAAACCGCGGGCTTAGTTTTCTTTCGGTGCATCGCCATCTATCGGGGTATGTCACTATTAAATTATATAAAAGTGTTTTCGTGACAAATATACAATATTTGTCCATAATTTGTCGCAATAGGAAATGAAGTTTCGTTGCCCTCAATTTTTTATGCAGAGTACCCCTTCAAAGAATCACGGATCATTATCATTTATTATTAGCTTGCCGAAACTGCACCGTAGGCTGTGCCGATAAGTTTATATGCTTTTTATTCATATCAGTGTCGAATTTCGATATAGAAGCTATAGCTATATCGAATTTTAACACAGCAAAACTACGGTTTTGTCGATCGGAGCCCCAAGCAACTGTTCAAACAAAAAGACTATGGTGTCCATAACTATATGGACATTTTCCTTTAGAAGTATATGTGTTTAAAGGAAATAATCATTTAATTTTGAGTATAGGTTGGTATCTATATTATTCTTTTGTAAAGCAATTTCAAGGTTTTTACCACAGCTTTTACGTAAGTAGCAAGTTTTATGTGGGAATGGGAAAATTAAATAAAATTAATTTAGAAGTCCCTTGTATTTCCGATGATAGGTACCTACTTCAAGTATTTTTAGTTCTAGAATAACGTCACTACTTGAGAACGCCATAAAAAGTGGCTGTGTAAACCTATACTCTGCCTACCCTGACGTCAGACACAGTAGAGCGATCGTCGAGCGAGCTTCTCTT
This sequence comes from Phalera bucephala, assembly GCA_905147815.2. Taxonomy (NCBI): domain Eukaryota; kingdom Metazoa; phylum Arthropoda; class Insecta; order Lepidoptera; family Notodontidae; genus Phalera; species Phalera bucephala. The sequence goes on from LR990615.1 coordinate 15,900,899, forward strand.
GACTCTGCGATCGTTCCTTGTCGCCGCGTCGCTTTTGTTGAGAAAGAAAAGTCGTAGAGTGTAAACGAGCGTTGTACAAAAATAATTATAAACACCGTCACGCCTACTAGGAGGGATCAAAAGTAGTGAGAACGACATACTCCTTGGTAAAAAAAAAATACTGGCAGGCATAGCTCAGATACATATTTGTAATATTAATAAAAAAAAAACTTCGATTCTCTTTTGTTTTTTTCTCAATGTAGTCATTTGTTTGCTTCGTGTCGGAACGTGTTCTCGAAAATGAAGAGAAACGAAGTACGAGCCGTTATTAAACACCTCTGTTTAAAAAAGTTAACGACGCAAGAGATTCATTGCGATTTGGAGGCAACATTAGGAGAGTCTGCTCCGCCGTATTCCACTGTCGCAAGGTGGGCTTCTCAATTTCGAGTAGGGAGAACGAGCACGGAAGACGACCATCGTTGCGGCCGTCCATTGACGTCAGTCACCCAAGAAAATGTTGCGAAAGTCGAGAAAATTGTATTGAGCGATCGAAGAGTTACCATCCGATACTTAATTCAAGAAACGGGCATTTCATATGGAAGTATTCAATCCATATTGAAGCAATCTTTGAATATGAGAAAAGTCTCCGCAAGATGGGTGCCGAGAATGTTAACCGACAGTCAGAAACAAAATCGACTTGACATTTCGAAGATATTGTTGGACAAGTTTCAAGAAGATTCTGAAAACTTTATGTCTAGTTTCGTAACAATGGACGAAACATGGGTCCATCATTTTGATCTCGAGACAAAACAGCAATCTTCGCAATAGAAACGGCCATCATCACCCACCCCGAAGAAGTTTCGTGTCGTGGCATCGGCTGGCAAGGTTATGGCCTCAATATTTTGGGACTCAAAAGGAATATTGTTGATTGATTACCTGGAGCGTGGAACCACTATTACAGGCCAATATTATGCAGCTTTAATTCCCAACTTCGAAGGGGCGTGCTGTTTTATCATGACAACGCACCCGCGCACAGGTGGGCAGTTGCGATGGCTGCTATTCAGCAAGCTGGCTTCGAATTGGTTAACCACCCCCCTTATTCACCAGATCTGGCAGCTAGCGATTTTTATCTGTTCCCCAAATGGAATAAATACTTAAGGGGAAACAGGTACGAAGACGATAACGAGGTGATGGATGCCGTGGAGAGCTTTTTGCAGGACCAAGACAAAACTATTTTTGCCAAAGGGTTGAAGCCTTGGAAAAGCGCTGGACGCGGTGTGTAGAGAGACTCGGAAACTATGTAGAAAAATAAATTATTTAGTTATCAATAATCATTATATTCTATCTCATTCTCACTACTTTTTGATCCCTCCTCGTATATTCCCCAAGCGGGGGTGGCAGATTTGTACTGAGGACACCCACGTTTCGCCGACGATGTTAGGTCCCATGTAATAGGGGGCGAGCCTCGTACTGGGAAGTTTTCGTTAGAAAAACTAAACTTGTCCGACCTAGGATTTATACCCAGGACCTCGTGATCACAAAGCGATGTGCTTTGCCACTAGACCAACGAGGCAGGCAAAATTCTAAACGATGTATGGAACCTCTTCGTAAGATATGCTGCGATCGACTAAACAGATGTGGACGACATAGGTGGATGTTATCTACAAACTAGTAACTTTTAAGCACTTATTAGTAGTACATGTAAGTAGAGAGCTTAAGAAGAAAAAAATACTATTTTTGATTATTATTTACTGATTTCGAGGGAGCAGTGTCTTAATTATAAAACAAATAATTTACTATATCATAAAGTTCATTGTATACAGTAATGTAAGGTAAAAAAACGAAAAATCACTATTTTATAGATGGCCTGTTATGCTTTGCATCCATAGATTTGTCGGGCGACGTCGCACGACTTCGCCCGATTTCTCAAGCGTCACGTGTCGCGGGACATATGCATAATAATTTTAGCCCAGTTATGAAACTGCCCCACCGTTGGGCACGGGCCTCCTCTCAAACTGAGGGGTTTAGGCCACGCTGTTCCCAGTGCGGGTTGGCGTACTTCACACACCTTCGAGAAACTCTTAGGCATGCCTAAGGTTTCCTCACGATGTTTCCCTTCACCGTTAAAGCAAGTGACAATTAATTTCTAATACGCACATGCTTTCGAAACGACAGAGATACGTGCCTGGGTTTGAACCCGAGACCTCTGACTTCGCAGTCCAACGGTCTATCCACTAGGCTATCACAGCTAGCTATCACATTAATCAGGAAACAAGCGAATCACTGACTTTAAAAAAATCTAAGCATGATTTCGTGCGATTCACATCACAACTATTTATTGCTTAAGGTTTACTTATGTTTATTGAAAATAATATATTTTATAAATAAAAATATTTTTTCATACTTTAGTCTTTACTGAATACATAAACTATGATTCCGTTGCTTATAATATTAAAAAAAAAGTATTATCAGCTGTCAGCAAAGTGTCATTGTCATTTTTTTATGTCATTGGTTTATTGACATCTGTTTGTTGTAGTTTGTTCAAGACTCCGACACTTTAGTTAGCCGGTTTCTCTCAAAGTTAACACTCCTTACATTTTTATTTTTGCATATTTGAATTTTGCCATGAGACCTAAAACCGGCTTGACAAGATTTCACAACTGTCTTATTTTACGGAATAATAAGATAATCAAAGAAGATCTATGGATAAGAGACGGCAAAATCGAGAATCCAGAACAAGTATTTTATGTAGAACAACTTCAAGCAGACGTAACTGTAAATTGCAAAGGACTGCTGATCGCACCAGGGTTCATTGACATTCAGATAAATGGTACGTACCTCCTTTTTTTTCCTAAAGATTAGAAGCTTAATTTCTGGAAAAGTTTATTGATTTAATGGGATAAAGATTAAATGTCTGAAGATTATGTCAATAGTATTTGGTATATTATTATTATTCTAATTTACAAATTAACAATCACCTGTTTTTTAACTGGGCACACATTCAGTGTCTAGATTTTACCCATACATATTTTTAAAAGACCATCGTCCCTTCGCCTAAGTCCTGCCTTATGACCCAGTTATGAAATATGTAATTTTTAGTCATGGTTATTTTGGTGAATCATATAAACAAAACATGATAGAAGTGTAATAGTAGTTAATACTTTTTCACCTAAATAAATAACAAATTTTAAACCATTGTCTAATATTAAAGTAGATAAAAAAATGTTTAAGTATAAAGAATCTAATTGTTTAAGTCAATTATTTTATTCTTACCATAAAAGTCTATAACATATTTACCAAATTTCTCAGCTAAGAAATAAAACGAGAAATAATTTATTTTTTTAACAATTAATTTACACATTTACAATATTTTTTTCTCTTGTTCATTAGGTGGATGGGGAGTAGATTTCTCATATGATTCTGATGATGTGCAAAAAGGGCTTAAAAAGGTGGCAAAAAAACTACTCGCTCATGGAGTCACTTCATTCTGCCCAACCATGGTTACTTCCGATGTAGAGAAGTACCACAAGATACTGCCACAAATAAAAAAGTGCCAAGGGAGTATAGAAGGAGCTACGGTACTAGGAGTACATTTAGAAGGACCATTTATAAGTTTAGAGAAGAAAGGAGCACACATGGAGGAATATATCAAAATACCAGAAAAGGTAATTAAGTATTTACCTATATTCTCATCTAACAATTAGACAATTGCCTTCAAAAATGTATAACTATGTTATCTACATACCTTGCAGGGTAGGCAGAGAATAGAAAGTTCCAAGAGGTTCTTTCCTTCCTATTCTTATAACAATACTAAACATTCATTAATAATTCTAGGTACTTAATTTATGAAAATGTTCGCATCCAAGAATAAATATAGACCAGAACTTTTCCCATAGGCCATGTTCTCTTTCCATATTTTACAATAGTACATCCATCTACTGGGATCAGTTTGCTGTTTATGCTTTTTAATTTTCAACAATTGATCTCCGCAGGTTCCTCACACATAACATTAATTTGTAGCAAAGTATCTCTACATATTGGACCCATGTCCGAACCTTTCAAAGGTCCACTTTGCCTGTGAATCTCAGCTAGATACAATACCTATCTAATAGGATAGGTTACCAATTATTACATTATCAACTTTTTATACAATAGACAGTTATTGATTCAAAATAGGGACATTGGAGATATGATTATTATCTTAATTTTTATTTCTCTATTTTATTTTTAATTATGACAAGTAAGTTTAATTATATAGACAATATTTCTGTAATTTCCACCTATTATATATATTGTATAACATTCACACACCTTAATTAGGCCAAATAGATATAAGTACCCATCTATAAATGTAACACCTTACTTTCTCAATTTAGTGTGAATAAAGAATTGAATTGACAATAACTATTGTAGCATATTAATTGCAAGTTAAATAAGATAAAGTATCAACACTAGTAAATACATCATGTCAATTATCAAGTACCATATGAACATATTGTGACAATATGATATCAATAATTGTATGAATTTATCACTGACCTACATTTTAGAAGTTGGAAAACATCTATTGAACCTTTTATATGTTGGTGAACTTTTATCTTTCCTGCTTTTATTTTATAATTATCAACCTGTTCACATATAAAATGATATTATTCTATCTCTATCTATCTATATCATCACGCCAGATCCCCTGCGGCGTAGGCAGAGAGTACAGAGTTCCAACAGGTTCTTTCCTTACATACCTGTTTGGCTTCCTCAACTCTCATAGTTTGTCTCATACACACTCGCCGGTTAGGAAGACTCTTGACTTGTCCTTCAGAGAAGACTTGGTCTATATGATATTATTGTTAGGAATAAGAATATCAAATACAATACATACTTTTATATGTCTCTATAGTACATAAATGAGGTGTTATCATGCTGTTGGGAAACCAAAACTACTATGAGTAATTTATTATTATGGTCATATGTAGGACATTTATTGTCTGTAATGGTAAAACCGCAAACAAACTCAAACAAAATATATTGCAAGGATCATTTTAGAATAATAACACAGATCAGTTTATCAAATTGATCTGTCATATTTCGAAACATTCATTACCTATGAAAATTGTTTCATTCTAAATATTGTAATTTTTAGAGTATTAACACTATCAAAGAAGTTTACGGCTCACTCGATAATGTTGTTATTATCACAATTGCACCAGAACTACCAGGTGCAACGGAAGCAATAAAAGACCTTACAGCACTGGGCATCAAAGTGGCACTTGGGCATTCCACAGCAAGCTTAGCTCAAGGAGAACAGGCCGTTGAATGTGGAGCTAACTTAATCACACATTTGTTCAATGCTATGCTACCTGTAAGTATCTACAAATATCTTCTCAGTTTCTTATCTTATCTTATATTGGCTTACCGGACCGAGGATACCTCTGGCGCACTTCGACCCATGGGATCTTTTGTGCTGTCCTTGCCCTAATGCTCTTACGTACCTGAAGTGTCTAGTACTCTCTGTATTAGGTTGTAAATTCCAGCAGGGGGACAGAGCCGTAGTTCTTCTGGGTTTGGATAGGCCACTCCCAGCAGTTCCATTCGCCGCGCAGCCAGAGCGTCGCAGTGACAGAGGACGTGTTTCGTGGTTTCAGTTTCTGTGCCACAGCTCCTGCATACCACGTCGCCGCATAGGTTCATCTTGTGTAGATGTTCTTTCGTGCCATAGTGGCCTGTAAATGCTCCAGTTATTTGCCTTAGTTGTAGTCTACTATATCTTCTCAGTTTAGTTCTGAACTAATATTTATTGAAGCAGCTTCAACTGAAACTGTTCAATTGGGGGTTATATAAGAAAGCATTTTAAATTGTAACAGTTATGTACTTACGCTTATATTCCACTGGGGTGGGCAGAGACTACAGTTTGCCACATACTATGATTCTGACATACATTTTGTGTGTGTGAATGATCTACGCTGTTGGCCTTTACAGCTTCACCGGACAAGAACATACATCTCATTCATATCTCTTCATATATGTAACATTGATTAGTAATTAGCCACCACAGACTTATAGGCCTAACAATCTAGGTAATATTTGTCATTTAACATTTTTCATCAATACGTAAATACAACAAATATTAACACCGTCATGTCTATATTCCACAAGCGGGGGTGGCAGAGGTGTACTAAGTACGACCACGTTTCGCCGACGATGTTACCGGGCACAATTCCTGACTCCGGAATGTACTGGAAAGTTTTCGTTAGAAACTCTACACTTGTCCGACCTGGGATTTAAACCCAGGACCTCGTGCTCACAAAGCGATGCCCTTTGCCACTAGACCAACGGGGCAGTCATGTTTGCCACTTATAGCAACAACAAATATTATAGAAAAATATAATGGTAATTAAAAATTCTCTGATGATGACGCGGGAAGAGAAATTATATTTAAACAATTTTATGTCCTTCAGTTTCACCACCGTGACCCTGGATTAGTTGGTTTACTAGCATCATCAACAAATAAACAAGTTTATTATGGAATTATATCTGATGGTATCCACACTCATCCAGCTGCCTTAAGAATTGCAAGCAGAACAAATCCTGAAGGTAATGTAAAAACGTCTTTATTCCTTCTCTATATATCTATCTTAGGCAGGTATCTCATCCACTCTCAGAGTTCGTCTCATACACACTCGAAGACTTGAATTGTTCTACAGTTATCTGTAGTATATATAACACAGGGGCTATTTGGTCACAGTAAGATAGTCTAGGTCTTACACTTACGACATTCTTTCTATATGCTTAAACGACCAGAGCATACCTTTTCTAATCTTTACACCGACGAGATCTTTTATAACTACACGCGTTCTTACTAATCTGAACACGGTCGTTCAGCTTGACTCCGCACATCTTTCGCAGATCTCGCATTTTGACCGCATTTATCCTGCTTTCATTCTCTTTTTTACATTCCAACCCTCACTGCCCTCTAGCAGCTTTGGGACAAGTATTCCGTTGTGCATGGCCAGGTGCGTCTTTTGGCCTAAGTGCCGGCTTCGAAGTAGCTTTTCCAATCACTATTCTCCGCATACACTCTTCTCTCTATGTCAGCAGCGACTGCCCATCCTTACTGAAAGCGCAACCGAGATATACAAACCCTTAGGTTGATATTGAAACAGGTTAGGTGACTTTTTTGGTGATGTAGCCACTACATCTTGGATTGATTTTATATGCTAACAGTGTGAATAAGTATTTTTATTTCAATCTTTTGAGCGGTCCCTTTTAACACAAGGATTTACTATTGTTATTGTGGTTTACTATATTTACCTCTAAAAAGTATTGGATACTTAGTAATACAAAAATAAGATATCTCTTCAGCTCAACATTTTTCTAACAACTATTTTTACAGGTTTGGTGCTCGTAAGTGACGCGGTTGCAGCGCAGGGTCTCGCAGACGGAAATTACCGGATTGGTCCGCAACTGGTCACAGTAGAAGGGGGCCGAGCCTACGTCACTGGTACTAAAGTGCTGTGCGGCAGCACCACTGCTCTCGACGAATGCGTTCTTACTTTTAAACAATCAATAGGTATGCTTTATTGCAATTTCAGATTTTAATTTCGTACTCTGAACTTGTAATCTATATACATGTAGACGCAAAAATCAAACCTAGTCGCACACCTATGTTTTTAATAATATATGTGTGATTATGACTGTTCACGGAGAAACCATACCCCCATCAAGCGATAGAACTTAACAAGTCTTCGGGAGACTTGGGACAGGCTCACCACCTTTCAGATTTGATCCAGAAATGCTTTGGTGAAACATAGGCTTAGGACGTAGTTCTTCTTATAAATTATTTTTTGTCCCTACACGGAAACAACAGCAAGGCTGGCACAGAAAAAGTTAGCCAGATGAGTTTAACTCCTAATAAAAGGACTGGCATTAGCTCGCACTAGACTGAGATGAGTGGAGGAAGGGCCCTTCCCTTCCTCCCACTAGTAGAAGAAGGGCCCTTCCCTTCCTCCCACTAGGGCGGAAGGGTCTTTGCCTTACAGTGGGATAAAGGCTTATATGACCGTAAATTACTGTATTTCAGAATGTTCCTTGGAATATGCATTAGAAGCTGCCTCCTTACACCCAGCTAAGGCTCTGGGAATCGAAAACAGAAAGGGGAAACTTGACTTTGGATTCGACGCAGACTTCGTCATCGTCCATCCTACAACATTAAAAGTTCTGTCCACTTGGATCGCTGGCGAATGCGTTTATAAATGTACTAATGAAAATTAATGGAAATATTTATTTATATAGTAGTAGGTTAAGGCAAAATATTATATTTTGTTACCAGTCCATGATACAAAAATACTATTTGAAAAATGGGATTTAATATTCTCAGTGAATATTTATAATTCAATTATGTGAATATTTCAATTTGAAATAACTGTCGATAAGGCCGTCCGGCTTAACCTACCTTGACAAAAATAGTGTCCTTTATCAGACGGAGTATTTAATAGAAAAATGGTTCAATTTTATCATTGCTGAATAAGTGATGAGCACATTATATACTTGGAAACGGACCTAATTTCTTTGTTAATTATGCCAGTAACATCTATATTCTTTGTAAAACAAAATTTATTGTGATAGTTATGTACCGTGTTATTTTTTTTAATTAGGTGCATACGAAAGGTGTTAAACATCTGCAACTTTTTCTACAAATAAATCTAACTTTAACAAGTTTTGTATTTTTTTTACGATATTCCATATATACTAAATTTACCCCAAAACAACTTACGATACGCTTATAGTTAACGGATATAAGTCGGAGAACGGTACAAGAAATTTTCCATTGATAATTAAATATCGACTGCGATTTTATGATTTGTATGAAGTAGAAGAATTACATGCTGCAGCGGACGTGTGGCTACAGACAAATTAATTACTACAATTTTCGTTTAATGAAGGCAATATCTAATAATTATAATTTATAAGACAAACATAACAAAACACACATACAATGCTAAAGTGAAAATATGTAGATGTGTGTAGGTACCGGGGAAGACTTTTTTACGTGGGGAAAAAAGCCTTGGAGGAAGCTGGCGGGGCGTGGCGGACTTTTACCGACTAAAACCCCACCGTGGTCGATATCGACACTTCGGGAGAGGGGTTACGGGATCTCCGTTAGAAACGTACCGGTGCCCCTGTCTCTCCCTCTGCTCCGAATAGCCCGCCTTCGGGAGAGAGCCTGTGGACCCCTTTGCCTAATCTACGCTAGCCATAAAGGTGCTTGCGCCCGCGCGAATAGGTACATACGGTGTGCGTAAGTATTCTCGCACTTATTTACATGAAGCGACTAACCTACGCAGGTGCTTTAACCCACACCAGCTACCTGCATGGTTTATAAAAATCTTATATAAGATTGGTGAGAACAACTCAATAGAGTTGTTCTCAACAAGCGCGTCTTTCATTTCTGATATATTTTCATCGGTCGATAAGGCACTTCACGCCGCATAGCAGTACTTAATCCTTGCTCTTTGATCAGTATCATGCTGGCATAACCAGACGATGCTGTAGACGTCTGGTCGATTACCAGTAATAATTTTCACAAGCCGAACTTCTGACAGCGGGCAGTTCTCTAATTATGAAGTATCCTACATCTGATTATTTTTCCCAAAATGATAAATTATCACCAATAGGTCCGAGCTCCCAAACGGTTATGCTACCTTGCCCTTGCTAAGTGGAGGTAAGGAAAGCTTCTTCCGATGTTAAAGTATCAACAGTCATACTTAGCCCTACTAACCTCCCCCCATGCATCCAATGGGGTTAATTTAAGTTCATAGAAACAGAACTGTCGTTCCATTCCGAAATGGGGGACATTCTATAAATTGCGTTCAGTAAATCTCCCATAGCAAAATCTAAATAAATTCTCATCCCCCAAGAGATGTACGTACGGTCACACTGGCTTTATTCTCATAATGATATTTTTTATTCACACAAATCATAGGATGTAGTCGGTCGCCATATGGATGAACAGTTCTTATTCTTCTTTCTTTAAAAACGTAGCCCCACACTAGGATTTATTCCTGTCGTGGGTGCGTTTACAAACATGAAAATTCACATACACAAATACCCAGACCGGAACAAATAATTATGGATCACACAAAGATTTGTCCCGTACGGGACTCGCACCCGCGACTATTAAACGCAGTTAAATATTAAAACATCATTTAGTGGCATGGAAAATCTTTATTGAAGTAAATATATTTATAAAGTCAGTACAATTTAAGTTCAATAGTTTCCAAAAATATTAAAGTGCAGGTTGCTGATCACCTGGCAATGTTAAATATGATTATTTCTTAATTAAAATACAAGCTAATATTGAGAAAACTGTAATATGTGAATAATAACATGTATATACCTAAATAAAATCATGACAAAAATATATTTTAGGCAGGCTCTGAATTACACTGCTCTGCGCTGTTGTTATCCTGGCCACAGTTCACGTTAATAAACTTATAATTATTAGTAACCCGCTAATGTCACGTGAAAACTTGCACTCGCCATTAAAAAAAGTAAAAGAAAGAGTGCAAAAGACAAACGTCCAAATTCTCAAGTAACGTCAGCGGTAAATAAATTTGGTCAAAGTAAGATGTGCAACCAGTTTAAACAATTTAATACTACTTCTGTCCACGATGAAACATCGCCCGGCTGCATTGAATAAAGTAAGGTTATAACTATCCAATACACTCAATTCCTCCACATCCCAATATGTGGACAGACAACCAGTTGGGCATCTTAATTTTACAATAAAATAATTAAACATCAAGTTACAAACCACGCAATGTATATTCATATTGTATACAATATTACTAAGTGTATGTATATAATGTAAATACATTTTCATGAAAAACAAAATAATATCATGGAATATTCAAAGAGCCAAAATATTTGAGATTAACTCTACCTTGATACCATTTACTTCTAAGATCTAGGCACAATGCAGCAGAGACTCCTGTATGGATTACATAACAATTTTCGTTGACTGTGGGGCAAAATACTATAAATACAGTCAACACCATCACAAAAGGTATACTGAAGACATTATATAAACTGCCATACTTTTACATTTATGGAATATAATTTATGAGAAAGATATGTCGGATAAAACTGGACCTATGCGGACAAAGCTTGTGTGAATCGTGTTGTTACAAAACGAGCAGTATATTATAATGGTTTCAGAGCCAGTGGCGTCCCATGTGCTGATGCTGCTGGCGCCCCTCGCAGCTTGCACTCGGCGGCAAGCCGCCACGAAGGCAAACAACTACATCTAATAACTTCAACTTTACATTTAATTTTTTTTTCAAATGTTTACGGAGGGTATTGTCTGTTAGATATAATTTCGTGTCTGAGTCCACATCCATACTAAACACGTGGTGGACTACACCTAAGTTTAAAATACTTTTAACAGAATTAAATTATTGAGCAATATATTCTTAAGAGAATATAGTAGAGATTGCTCGGCTGCACCAACTCTACTGAATAATTCATGTTAATTCTAGTATCAAATACCAATGCACACTCCACAAATGTCATTTTTGCAAAACGAGAATTAATAATAATTAAATAATAAGGAATTAATGAAATCTTTGGATCAAAAATTAAAATATGCATTTGGAACTTGCACCTTTCACACTATTACGATAATTTTAACATTTTCAACATAAAAATGACAAGAAATGAGACAAGTGTATCTTAGAATAAAAGTACTTAAATCTAATAATTTGAAAACAAAAGAAATAGCCATTTTAACGTACATCTAAATCAACGAGGAGAATTAAATCACGGGAGTTGCAGATTTCTATGAAAACTAAATTGATTCGGTATGATATGTTTTGTTGTTTACTGAATAATTTGTGAGATGAGAAATATCTAAATGGCCGCTTATGTGAAAAAAATTATGCTTATAGTTATAGAATCAATTAAAAAATAAGATCACTACAATACGTAAATACCAAGATTGTATATTAAAATATTTGTACTTTTACTGACTAAAGGAAAAACATTGGCAACTGCTAATAATCCTACAATTGTAAAAAAAAAGTTTGTATAATGTAGACTGAAAACGGTCATCTCAAATTCGTTCACTCTAAGATGTGGAATGCAATTAGAATTCTTTAACAATATTAAAAGGTATAATAATATATTAAATTTTTTATAATCAGCTCAACAATGTATATAATCTATAATAATTTAAAAGCCTAGATCCAAACTGTGATATTTATTGCACAAGCACACATGTGGCTTATAATTCCAATGGGAATAGAGCTCACAACCTTATTATTATTTATGTCGGTTTTAGAACAGTGGAGATTAAACTGGTAAGGTGGGTGAAGGTAAATTAAATGATTTAATTTGTTTGAGCACGCCGTCTTTCAATTATCTAAAAGTAATGGAATATTTTAAATCAAAATAATTATAATCTTATTCCCACCCACAGTCAAGTAATACGGGCCATAGTGATACACAGAATTGAATTGTAATGCCAAACACTCCACCGGAACCATCGAGCTGTGCTTGGTGCCACTAATAGGCAATACGCCCACCTCCAATAGGGAGGGTAACATTAGAGCTCACCTTGTGCGCTGCGAACCCTACTACCGTCACGTTAGCTGGCACCGAGTGCGCCCGCGCACGATACCGACGAGATTCGCAACCATCAGTGCCATATAAGGTGATACTACACAACTACTGAAGTAATTTATTGCTGGATACATAAGGGAATATAGAAGTAATATATTTACCAAAAATTGCTTTAAAGTGTATATAGGTAACTTTTAAGATTCCCGAGAAAGGCTACTGTAATGTACTCTAATGATACAATTATTATCAAGTAATGTCAATGGACAATAGATACCATTTGACTGCCCTTCATCCATGACAGTGCTTACTCGCTACGGCAAATTATACAGCCAAGCAGACGCGGCGAATACCGCCGCGGCCCGCGCCACCACTAACAAACACCTCTAAACAACACCACCATATAGGCAAACTTGTGATACTGTATGTATGTATATTAATTGAAAAATACTAGTACCTACTCAAAATTTCTACGCTGATCCCTACATAAGATACATGGCAAGAAAAGAGGAAACAGTGTTGGATATTATCACCAAAATAATATATAGAGAATAAACCGTTGATAATATAAATATAATACTTTTGCACACAGACATACATGTACAAAATATTCATTGTTGAAAATAAAGAAGGGCTTCTGAATGTCATCTTCGACTTGAGAATTTTTAATATTGTAATCACACATAAAATAGTACAATTTGTAAAATTATCCAAAACTTATCACACCACTTTTTAATAATTTTATGCAACCCTAAAGCAATATTATTAATAGCGTCAAACGCTCCCTTTGGGGCAATAATAAGTTCTATTTCGGTTAATTTTACATCACTAACACACAATAATTTTGATCAATGACAACGAATTAAAAATAGAGCATCATAATATTAAAACCCTGAATATTAATAAAACAAAAAATTGGCAACAATTAATAACTAATTTTTACAAATATTATACAATAAAATAATTACTATGTGCATGCACAAATATCGTAAGAAAATAATTTGGCAGTAAAAATTCGTAACCCTAGAGGCCTAAACACACTGGCCCAAAAATACTATTCATATATAGGCCCAGAACATATAATTAAACAAAACAATAAAACGACAAAAAACAGAGTATTAATTACACCTGCTCATCCGCGAGGGTATGTAGACTCATTTTAAACCTAGTTAAAATAAAGAAAATAAAATTCCCTAATACTATGGGGACAAAAAATCCTGAAACAAATAACTTAAAAACAATATGAAAAATAAACCAAAGTTACTCACTAATCAATAGAGGATTCAGACTCAAAATGTCAAAATTCAACTTATCACTGGCTTTTAGATAAAGACGGTCTCTACTTCGCCCCTAGTACCAGCCTTTACTTAACTTGTGTGTCTTTCAAAATATTGAGTCATGTAAGTTTTAAAATGTTGTTTCATTCTCTCTATTATTGCTCATATCACATCTAATTTTGCGTATCGAATATTGTAAATCTGTTTCAATACACAACTACATAAAATAAATACCTATTTCTAATTAAGTACATATAATATTTATACATGTTACTCTTGAATTATCATGTGTTATCGATCATTATAAATTATATGGCTCAGCAATACGAAGAGAATGTCTGACTATTTATTATCTATAATTACTTTTAACATTAATTTTTATAATTTAGTAACATTTAGTAACATGAGGATGTATTTTACATGTGTGTTGACTTTTCAATAGGAGAGTGAATATTTGAATTGGAAACATGTTCGAACCAAATAATAATTTAGAGAGCATTTAAAGTTAAAACTGATATTAACAATATTGATAAAATATCACACTTAATGTTAGGTGGTCTGGTTAAGTACTACTTCCAAAATAAATTATTTTGTTTCAGAACAAAATAATGGTCATACACAACACAATACGCTAAGATTCTATTGTTGAATTTTGTTTAATAGTAACATATTTAATTTTTCATAGAATTGGCAAAATGAGATACTTAATAATTTTGTGTCCAATTTCGTTCGTTTCTTCTAAAAGCCTAATTGTACCTGGAAGACCGCAGATTCGTGAAATTAGAAAATTTCAAAATTGTATGTGACCATTACTTGTAAATTTTCATTTCCATACCATCAACGAATTTATTTAACATCAAGAGTCCCATCTTGTTAATGTAGAAGACCGTATAAGGGACAATCTATGATTTGTATTGTGTTGTGAATATTTATATCTAAATATGGTATCGCTTTAATAAACCGCGTTTTGTAACTACTATCTAAAAACTATGAAATTTCAATTTGAAATATAAATGTGGATAGTTATAAAAATATATAATTTGGCGACTGTATACACATCGAACATATATATATATATATATAGGTAGAATCATAGTGGCAAATTCGTGTACATAACAAGTAAACAATTATTGCATTCGTTTTTACCCGCTGATACTTTTGCATACGGTGCGGTAGATTGAAAGAGATTTGCTTAAAAACGGTTATGATGTTACAAAATGAATGGCCTTCTATGTTGGCTAATGATATCAACTAACTATTGGCGCCGTTCTATCTAAGGTTCGGTGAATCACCGAGTGATGAAAAATTAATGCTCAATTTTATGTCAAATCTTAGAAATATACAGGTGATTCTAAATCAGGGGCCATTCCCATTCATAATAATACTGTTGAACGAAGATAGTTTTGATCAACGCCGATAGCAGATAAAAGCTAGAGATGGCTCAATACTGAATTTTGAGCTCCGGATATAACCGAACGACCGCAATCTTACACTTCAAATAGTGCGTTGCCTATATAATAATGATACTGTGAACATGACGAATACTTAGAACGAGAGTTCGTATAATCCTTACTCTGCAAAATTAATGACTATTTATTCATGAATGTAGTATTATAAGTATTTAATTATTTACGAGTGCTCGAAGTACAACATTATAAATACAATTAAAGACTCGCTATATACAAGAACATGCCAGATTAAACTATCTTTCTTTGAGTTTTAACTATCCAAATTACGTTGTACAAAACTATTGCAAGTTAATTTACAGCGGTTTCATAATAATACATTACAATGTTTCATCATTAAGATAATAATAAACCCAAATCTTAATAATGTTTACTGTAATGCCTACTCATGAAAAATCTTTCAAATATGTAATAGGCTCTCAAAACAAGAGTACATGAAAAACATTTTGTATAGACACAAGAATTCTGTAAATGGTAAATATAATTTTAACGGACAATATATAATATTGTATACGAGATTAAACCTAAACTAGATGGCACGTTATTATGGTGTCGCCTCCTTTGGTCATGATAAGACTAATTTTGTTAAACTCAATTGTGCGTAAATATTTGTTTAACAGAAATACTGATCTAAATCAAATATATTAGAAATCAGAAGTGACGTACGTATATTGGGCAAACAATCGAACAAATCAATATTTTACGAGGCGACACTCCATGCAGTCCCCTAATTGACATGTTTAAAACTTCACTCGAACTAGGAACCATACCAGCTGCTAAATTTAGAAAGAAATTAGTCCTGTCGTTGGGAATTCTTTAGTTAAATTTGGTTATGGTAATTTTCCTTTCGCAAGTTTCGGACACATCTACAGCTAACTGGCTACATTATAATTGTATCAATTCTATATTTTCTAATAAACAAACACCAGTGATATATGTTTCACCTGATTAGCGTGCCTTCTGCAACTATTCTAAAGTTAATCAAATATATTCAGTAGGAATCCGAAACTTTCATCTCCATTACCAAACATAACAAAACTGTTGATTTATCCGGACTAAAACGAAAATAAAAGTTGAATTATATACTAACCTTTGGATTTTACATTACTATAACTAAATGCAATCATAAAATAATAATAAAAACTGAGAAATGAAAACCCAAAAAAATACGCAAGTATTCAGTACTTTGGAAATAATGACTTGAGTCTATCCATATCAGTGAATAATGATATATTACTTCTAATTCAATAATGCCACCAAATAATAATCACCAAGCATACACAATACAGGGCCACTGTAATTCACTAGACATGGACAGAGTGTTAAAATCAGACTAATATGAAGTTTAACACAAAATAAAGAAATAAGTAGTCAAATACTGGTTTAGCAAAAAATGTTAAGCTTTGTAAAAACAGCAATTAATATAAAATATAGGGAATAAATGTGAGATCTTGTAGTATGCAGACTTACAGCCATTGAGTTGCTCCTCAGACAATATAAAGGGTGTTGAGGACTAGAACATGATGATTATTCTTAGCCAGAGTAACGATGTAGCCTTCAGACGTAATTTTCAGACCGCAGCAACGAGACACCTGAAAGTACACACATTTTTAAAACACACCCGTCACGCCTATATTCCGCAAGCGAGGGTGACAGAGGTGTATTGAGTACACACACTTTTCGCGGACGATGTTAGGTCCCATGTAATAGGGGGCGAGCCTATTGCCATATACCGGGCACAATTCCAGACTCCATACTTCCAGATACTGGGAAGTTTTTCTAATGAAAAACTTCATTTATCTGACCTAGAATTTGAACCCCGGACCTCGTGATTACTAAGCGATGCGCTTTGCCACTAGGCAGGCAAACACTAATTTTTATTATGTATAAGACCACATCTACGCTAACATTAAAAAGAGGAAAGATTTGTTTGTTTGTACCGATAAACTCTAAAACTACTAAAGCGATTTTAATAATTCTTTCACCATTAGAAAGTTACTTTACTTTATCTAGAAGTAACATAGGCCCGAGAAATGGCGCTAATGTTGACCGGGTACGAAGCCGTGGGAAACAAACCCAAGACAGTTTAATTTTAAAATCTACTCAGTTTCCCAGGCCAGTACCAGTTATGATACTTCGTAAGAAAAGGCAATTAAAGATTCACTGAGAACATTAATATCAGATATCGCACACAGAACATAGTATTCAGAATTTAAAGACACGACAAAAATATCAGTCGAATGATTGCTTTTAATTATGCATTTCAGTGTCTTTGTGCTTTGGAAAAAACGTTAAGCCGTTGGTCTCCATTAACACTTGAAGTGGAAGCCAAGTAATGAACTTTATAGGAGACTTGAATGCGCCTCCACCGATCCGCATGGTAGATTAAGACCGTTTCTCTATGAAAGAGGACATAATAATAATAATAATAACTAACCGCCCCTAACTAAAGGGCCCCTAACTCGGCGTGTCTTCGTCGGTCGAGTGGAAACCGAAGGGTGCCTGCAGGACTCTCGGCTCTGGCTAGCCTTAATTGGCCGTCCAGAGAGGAGCCGTGAGAGCTATATCGACGTAGGAAGATAATGCGTTCCTACGTCGATGTACTCCAGGGGTGGAAGTGTTAAAGGGCATAACGCCGCGAGTAACTTCGGAGAAAGCGCAGCACACCTCTCTACACCCCTGAGCCGCTCACACCGGTGTTGCCCTCAGTTGTCCTAGGACGACCGTTTGAGGGCCCATCTAGTAAGCGGCGAGTCACCGCCGGCCACGGGTAATTAGGTATCACTAATTATGGCCGGTGTCCGTCCCCTTTGAAATAGTCCAGTTTTTGTCCATCAAACCTCATTTACATAGTCCTTGTTTTTCCTTCCATAATTTACAATAGTCCTTGCACCTGCCGGGGTCAGTTCGCTGGTTATGTTTCTTCATTTTCAGCAAGTGATCTCAGCAGGTGGCTTACATAACATTAACTTCTCGCAAAGGGCCTCTACGTGTTGGACCCATGTCCCCATGCAAGCCTTTCAAAGGTCCGGGTAAAGCCCGTGAATCTCAGCGAGATAATAATGATAATAATAATAATATAATAAACCATCCTGTCCCACTGCTGGGCAAAGGCCTTCTCTCACAAATCGAGGTGAGAGAGATTAGGTCATACTCCACCACGCGGACCCAGTGCGGATTGGCGGAGGCAGGTTTGTGGCCACCTGCTGTTGGAACTTATCAAGGCGCGTATTAGGCGTCCAACTTGGCTTAACGACTATTACATTACGTGGTAACTGGGACCAACGGCTTCACGTGCCTTCCGAAGCACAGAGTCGCTCGAATATGAAAATGCCACAAACGGTCACCCATCTCAGGCCAACCTACCCCAACGCTGCTTAACCTTGGTGATAGCTAAGAACACCGCGGCCGCACAGCGCTACGAGCGCCTCAAAGACCTATGACCTTCAGTAAATACGCTGATTAATATATTAAACCTCGACGCATAAAAAGAAGTGTTATCAGTTTAAAGGTTGTATCGGTGTGTTTGTGTATGTGGCATCATAGGTCCTAAACGGATGAACCGATTTTGATTTAGATTTTTTTTTGATAAAGGTTACTTGATAGTGTTATTAGCTACGATTCATTTGAATTGAGAGTTTATTCATTTAAGTTATACTTGTGGGGATGAAATTATATCAAACCTTGACATATGGGCATTCAAACTCGGTGACGAGTACGCCGTCACGCGAGAACACGGCGACATGGAACTTGTTGCCATGCGAGTCACCAATCAGCACGTCACCAGCATCGGAGACGTCGATCCCGTTCGGGAAGTTGGTCACGTTCTCGCATCCGATACGACGCAGGAATCGTCCCTCGTCATCGAATACAACGACGCAATGCCCCTTGAAATCGCAGACATAGAACTCTTTGCCTAGAAACAAAGAGAATCATTAACCTCGCTCGACCGTAATGTAAAAACATGAAGGATAAAAATATTTTTATCCTACTAATATTTTAAACGCAGTTTATGAGGATGAATGAAAGTATGGAAGTTTGTTACTCCGTCAGGAAAAACCCGCAGAACGGATTTTAATGAAACTTTACAGTAATATAGCTAATAAAGATTTTTAAGCTAATATTACATACTAAATGCGTGCGCAGCCGCGAGTAGCGGCTAGCGGTCTCATAATTTTAACCTTCCGATCTTCTTCTTAATAGTTAGAACATGTTTTGGGTATTGTTTGGAATGGTAACCAGGCGCGACGATCTTCATAACTATGAAGAGAAATGGTCTGAAATGGCCAATGCCTTTGCCTAGCAGTAGGGCGAAATAGGTTATTAAAACAAAGGGTTGGCTTGTCGAGCAGGGATGAAGCCATGATTACATAAAAGCGTGTGAAGCAAGTTGGCAATAACGTTTAACATTCTCACGTTTTACACGTCAACATTCTGCGTGGGTGGTGTGCCTAAATATTTTTATAGGTATGTTACGTTATAAATACACAATACAATTTTTTCCTGACACAATATTTTTCCTGAAATGATAAGGTTACACTAATGACGGAAATATAGCAATATTTCAAATAACTAATCTCTTGATACATACTAATATGACTTGATTAAGCCATTTTACCGAATAACTGTTAACCGTAATTCTCCTGTTATTCAAGGTCATTTAAACAATCAAGCTACGGCTATTTTTTATTGAAACATGAATATAAAAACATTTGACAAAGCTATTCGGTCTAGGGCAGTCAATATGTAGTTCACGCCACGTGACTCCGTAACTGGCGAGCGTGTATGAGACGGACTATGAGAGTAAGGAAGCCAGAGATGTCCGTAAGGAAAGAACCTGTTGAAACTGTACCCCGCTTACGCAAGGGCATAAACCTGGCGTAATGATATTGATAGACTAATAACCTTAGCATAATAGGCTTACCACTGATAGCAATGTCAGATGGTTCCCTCATGCACTCGCTGCAATCAAACCAGCTCATGAGGTCACCTTCCTCAGACAGTATGAACACAGTGGGTGTCACACTGTCCACAGCGACGATCAGACCCTCAGCAGTGACTGCCAGTCCCGCGACGATGTCGATAAAACGTACCTTCAATAGAAATGTATATTTATCATGGGTATATACAAGTTCGAAGCCTCAGAGGCGACAAGATCGAACTAAACGTGGCCACGAATCTGCCTCCAACAATCTGCACTGGGTTCGCGTGGTGGAGTTTGACCTAATCTCTCTGACGTCGATTTGCGAGAGAAGACCTTTGCAGTGCCTATCAGACTGTCAGTCCAGTGCTGACTTATTATACATATTGCATTGTACATGGTGTAACATAATAAAAGCAAGACCTCAGAATTGCTGCATAAATTTAAAACGATAATCAATAGAAGTTTTTACCCTATTTTTAAGCACTTTTATAGCCCAATTAACAATGAAACTTGTACGAGTATGTGTCCGTTTTGAGAAATACGTTTTAGGAATGCATTTGAAACGTCATTGCTATAAGTCAAGAATAAATTCAGTTTTTTATGGCGCACTGAAGCAGTAAAAGCATTTTTGCAAATAAAAAAAAATTTAAGATACATTAAAAATTGTTGTAATCAATTCAGTTACCGATTTAGAACAAACTACTTTCAGGTCTTGCGTTTATTATGTTACACCTCGTATATCAATTCCGTGACAAGGACAGGACCAATCCAATTAACAGTTTTTGACACAAACTGCGCTAGGTGTCCAATTCAAAAATAGTATGCCTGTAGATCAATGTCAAAACTTCTTTCTTTGTTATAAACAAATAGATATCAACTCTCGGAAGCACATATAAAACTATCTACAATAAATAAAAAATAGTGATATAGACATACAGCAATTTTCTTCAGAAAGTGTCCGTTTTTGGTGAATATTTGCATGCGCGATCTTTCGTTGCCGCGGTCGCAAACAACGAACTTGCCTGTGGCCCGAACAACCGCCACCTTCCTAGGATACCACAGCTGGCCTTCTTCCTTACCGGCAGTTCCGAAATTGAATTTATGAGTACCAGACTTATCAAACACCTGAAAATGAACAAAGCAGTTTGCAATACACTTGCGGCCAAAACGCCAGAAGTGATTTTTAAAATAAGCGCCACGGAGACTTTCAATATGCAGCTATTTTATGTGTAATCAGAACCGTCATAAATGCACGAATACGACAAAAACTAACGCAACACATTGGCATTCAGTGTGATACACGCTTAAAATTGCATTTCGTATTTGGGATACTGCCTTGAAGCTCACAAACTCAATTATTTAGTTTGGAAACCAAAAACAATATTCTTACCGTAATGCGATGATTGTTGGTATCAGCAACAATGATATCTTCATCATTTCCAAGACAGAATCCATGAGGAGAGTTAAACTGCCCCTTGCCACTTCCGAGTTGGCCGAACTTGAATCGAATATGCATGGGTGTGGCTTTAGTGGCGCGCACGAGTGGTGCTGGGGGAGGTACTAACGCGGCCTCGTCGGCAGCAGTCAGCAACGGCCGACCTGGGGACACTCCGCGAGGTCCTACGCCACCCAAACCACCAACACCGCCCACTCCGCCAAACCCATTAACTTCTAAAATAAAAATAATCACGAATAAATACAGCAGTGAGGTCGAACCATTTACCGTATGTGCCATTCAGATTTTAATTTGAATATTTACTTCGCTCACGCTTAAGGGAAAACAGACGAACATATCCGTGACAGATTAACGAGAAATCCAAAATCGGCGAACAATAACATGTACTCAGAACAATAGCCGTCAAACATTTTAAAGCACAGCCGTAATAGCGTAACTTTACAAGGGGTAAATAAATTTAGTAAAACTCACCCGTATTCAATCCAAGTTTAGCAAGAGCTTGCAAATTGTTGTACGCCTGAGGTGAATTCAGATCCCCAGCGAGCAATTCGGCGAGAGTAAACGATGGTGCCGGGGACGCGTGAGGTGGCGGTGGAACTTCTTTTTCGGCAATGCTTGCTAACTGCTGCAAGTTGTATTCCACCATAGATGGCAAAGCGGAAACGCCGCCAACGCCAGTAACGGGGCCAACTCCTGGTACACTGTTCATGTTCACGCCACCGGGAAGAACGTTCGGGTTAGTTACTCCCACACCGGGTACGGCGCCTACACCAGGCACTCCGATAGCAGGAACGCCTCCAACTCCAGGAACACCCACGATACTTCCAACACCAGTTACCCGACGAACACCAGCCAGTGGGTAGTCATCAAACACTGGAGCATTGGTAACGGACACGGCCGGAGAATGAGAGTTGGAAGTCACCGATACGATAGCTGAAGATTCGCTTGCGCGTTTTCTCTCCTCTGCTCGGGTAGCTTCAGTGCGAAATGTTCCAAAAGTATCTTCAGCAATACTATCAAACTTATCCACCTTGGTCAAGAATTCCAAGGAATAATCGACATCGAACTCTGGGGCCCCTTCCAGCAAACGCGCAAACTGAGAGCCGACCGTCTTTTTTAACATAACAATTTCAGTACCATCTCCGCGGCGAAGGAGCCTAGACGCGAACTTACAAGCGCAATCAATACGTTGGACTGTTTTATCAACTCGTTCAAAGAGATCCATGACTTTAAGCTCTCTTTCCTTGTGCAAACGCTCGAGTTCTTCAAGGGATTTTTCACGGCACCTCTCGAGCGCTGCTTTGTAAGCAAGAAAAGCTTCATTGATTACACTTTCAGCGTCGTCACGCTGGCGCTGTAAATCTCCGAGCGCATCATCAAGCCGAGCTGATGCGCTCCCAGCTGTTGCTGCACGAGCATTGGCCTCCAAGATGAAGTTTCGCAGTTCCGCGCGTAAATTAGGTTCCACATCCACAATTCGCTCACAACGATGCTCGCCGACTTTGTGATCAACGGTCAAACATTCAGTGCAAGCACCTACTTCACACTCGCAGCAATAAAATTTAAGACTTTCTCCAGCATGCCGAGTGCAAAAAATTGGCTTATGCACGGCAGCTTTCTCCTTGGAGGACCTCAAAGCATCAAATGGTACTACTCGGTGGTTCTCAAAACATCTCATGAACTCATGTGCAGAGTTGCAGTTGGAACATAAGAAATGAGAGCAATCAGTGCACCTAGCCACAGCAGGTTCCTTGCTCTTGCAGCAAGTGCAAACGACAGACTGATCCATGGTGGAAACATCGAGTATGTTGGTAAGCACATAATCGGAAGGTAGGGATGCAGCCCCGCCTCCAGGTATCTAAGAACAAAGTAAAATATGTTGGAAATAAAACTAAGATAATTTTATAAAATATCAATAATATTAAAATTAAAAGCACCTTGGTTTCTTGTTTGCATATTGGGCACTCCACAGCCAAATCAAATTTTAGTGAATCTCCAGCTTCATTAACCATCAACTTGTCAATGCAGACTTCACAAAACACATGAAGACAAGACAATACTCTAGGACTGCATAACTTATTGCTGAAAAAATATTAATTAAATCAATAACTTCAAAGACAATATAACTGCAAAATTTAACATATCAATTAAAAAATTGTAAACTCACTCGCAAATTTTACAACTTTGCTCTTGTTTTCCATTATCAGTTGACTCCAAAGAACCCTCATCGCCAAGACTAACTAAACCATCCCCATAAAGATCCCCGTTCATTTCTTCCATTTTAACTTACAATTATGTTGATGTATAATGAATATATCCTTGACTTTACTCAACAAGAATCTGTAACAAATATAAATACTGTTGCAAGATAAATAGACGATGGTTGGCTTGCTCCAGTGGTTAAAAGCTTAAGCTGCTCCGCCCACTGGATTTAGAATCAGAATATTTTTTATTCATGTAAACCTTTACAGTATTTATGAATCATCGGAAAAGTAACAAAGACTCTACCACCGCTTCGGAATGTCATACCTGTGGAGAAGAAGGGCAAGAAACTCCACGGTTACTCTTTTAAAATAGTATTTTACATTTTCTTGTTTAATCTACATTTTGTTATGGGGTATGGGAGAACAATGTAGGCGAGTCTATCAGGTGGGTCTTAGTTAAATTAAACAAATTATACTATTCATGAGAATGGCTACATGATTGAATAGTTGTGGGTTTGATCCCCGCACGAGATAAATCTTTGTGTGATCCACAAATATTTGTTTCGATCTGGGTGTTTGTGTGTGTGAATTTCATGTTTGTAAACGCATCCACGACACATAATAACTAGTGTGGGGCTACGTATTTTTTTTTAAATAAGAAACTACATTTGGACTCTGCTGACTGGTTAACAACAAACACCTACAAATCTATATTCCTGCTACAAGGAGTAAGCAACAAGATATGCTCTATATTTTAAGTTATAGAAAAGCATTGACCTGGCCATTTGGGCGCAATACTAAAGTTCACTTTATGAGCTTGGCTTGTATCTATTATTATCAACACAAAGGTTTTCCTTTATTAAAAGATACTTTAGGTTATAATAATAATATTAGCCCTGTTAAGAAACTGTCCCACCGTTGGGCACGGGCCTCCTCTCAAACTGAGAGAGTTTAGACTATAATAGTCCACCACCCTGGCTCAGTGCGGGTTGGCGAACTTTACACACCTACGAGGAACTCTTAGGCATGCAGGTTTCCTCCCGATGTTTTCCTTCACCGTTAAAGCAAGTGATACGTCATGTTTAATATGCTTTTGAAAAGACAGAGGTGCATGCCAGGGTTTGAACCCGAGACCTCTGACTTTGCAGTCTTAACAGTCTAACCTAGGAATTAAGCAGTGATAGCCTAGTGGCTATCACTGCTTAATTCCTAGGTTGATTCTCCATAATTTAAAAACATTTCTAATGAGTACATCAAATGCTTAGCCACAGTAAAAAAAATATAAAAATATTCATGACCAACTGAAATCAATCTACTATCGAATCTGATCTACACTATTATTATAAAGTTTTGTATTTTTGTGTTTGTTAGGAATAAACACAAAAACTACTGGACCGATTTCAAAAATTCTTTTACCATTAGAATACTACCTTATTCAGAAGTAACATATGTAACATAGACCCGGTAGGTGGCGCTGTTGTCGACCGGGTACGAAGTCGCGGAAAAGTGCTAGTATATATTTATAAAGAGGATAGAACTGTTTGTTTGTTATCAATAAACTCAAAAACTACTGAACCAATTTTAATAATTCTTGACCATTAGACAGTCAGATTATCCAGAAGTCACAAAGGCTATATTGTATTTTAGTAATAATATTAATTATAAGATATAATAAAAGAATCACGTGAGCATCCAGGAGTATCAGATAGTTATAATATTTATCAGGAATACAAACATATTTAATTTTCCTAGAATAGAACACTTGACTTTTATTTAAATATTAAAATGTAGGGATTGATTTTCAATTAACTACAAAGTCTGTAACATTGACCTTGCTACATAGTTTCAATCTTGAAGTCCTACTATAATATGATTGCACTTCAACATTTCTAATTTGTTATGTAAGATGTGGATCTTGTCCACAACCAAGATCCAGACTTTTTGTTTGATTGTTACAAATATTTCACATTCAACAACACGCGAAAGTTGAAGGGAAGTAAGAAGACAAGAAGATAAACATTGCAGACATGTAAATATCACTATTTACTAAAAAGTCTGGGTCTTTGTTGTGGTCACCCACAAGTTTACATAATCACTTTGGTTATTTTCATGTCAGGGGCTACGTAATTATAACTGGATTCAATGTGCCCTTGGAGTGCCAAATATTCCTATTCACTTTTTTATCATAAATGCTCATTGAGAGCAGACTTCGCCATAATGAGGGACAAGCATATTGCTGAGTAAGGCTGTTAAGTCCAAGATTATTTTTACCAGTGAAAGGAGTGGTACAAATTCTTTTTAATAACAAATTTTTTTTAATTTTAAATTTCTAGAAAATAAGGTATTTGTTGGGCAAACACCAATCTGCACTGGATGGAGTTCAAAATATTAACTTTACCTTTATTAAAAAAGGGCCTTTCCCTAATGGTGAGTTAGTAAAAGTATCTTGAGTTGTAATAAAATATTGCAAAGGGACCACCTCCAAGAAAATCTTTTAGCATTTAAAGATATAACCCTCAACATGATAGAACAATGCTGAATTTCAGGTTTCTTTATTCAATGTACCTTTGAAAGTATGTATATAATATCTTCCCAGCTTATGCTTAAGTCTTTGGCTATAATTTCAACAATCCACTTAAAAACCTCAAGATATTATAAAATTTTCAAACTGATACAATCAATGGCAACTGAATAGCTTATCTCAAAGACAAACATAATATAATCCATAGACACCATGAGTAGCAATAAAAAAAAAATACAAAAGATTTACACAATACAATGTAACTGTCATATAAACATAAGACATTGCTATACCTCTCGCTGCGCCCTTGAAGGGTCGCAAGTGAAGGTGATTGCCAATCAATAACTATATTATGCAAATTCGCAAAGATGCAGTGAACATTTTTTATAAATAATGAATAAAAACATTGAGGCATATTTTTGAAACTGTTGCACATATAACCACTACTGGGAGAGGGTGTTTCAAACTAGAGTTGGCGTTACTAGAAAATGTAATGGGATGGTAGAGTTCATTGCTCAATAGACAGTCTATCGGGTTTTAAGTTGCAGGGGATAATAATTGTGTACAATTTTAAATAAATGATTCAACACTATTTTTAAGCCAAAAGTAAATTCTCTGAGTACACATATATTTATGATATTTTTGGTATGGTATTATTACTAATATATTAGTTAAGCTTAAGTATACCATAATTTACTAAATTCTTAACAGAAATGTATTGCATATACCTATTTGTCCTTTTTTAAAAACATAGCCCCACACTAGGATTTATTCCGGTGTCGTGGGTGAACAATACCCAGACCGGAACAAATAATTGTAGATCACACAAAGATTTGTCCAGTGTGGGAATCGAACCCGTGACTATTAGACACAGTGGGTGGAGCGGCTTAAGCTCTTAACCACTGCGCTGAATCGTCTGTCATTCCTATATACACAACATAACATATTTGATTTAAAGAACTATCTACATTGTTTCCATTACCAATGTCTGACTTGAAGTATATTATTTGAAAGTCATTATTTACAAATTTAATTTCATCCTTCACTCATTAATTTTTTATATAATAAAATTTCCAAGATAGCTCCCAAGAGCTCCCAAAGACTCCTGAAGGATGGAACCTAGTGTTTTTGAAGGAAGCCATTGTGGATCTTGGCAGATCAGAGAAACATTAGTAGAAATGTGCATTGGATGGAAATATGCAATGGAAATATCCATCCCAATAAGAGAAATGCATTTTTTAGGTTTGCCAGTTCCACTAAATCAGTAGTAAATTTTCATAGTCACCTTATGAATTTAACAGTATGTATTCTTCAATACATTTTGCAAAACATCAATTAGAACTGGAAAATACATGATATGACTTAGGAGAAAAGAAAATAGGTACATAAGTATCCTATCATTAATAGCACACAATATTATATATATTTGAAATGTCATAATCATTTTGGTA
The DNA here is from genome assembly GCA_905147815.2 of Phalera bucephala. Lineage (NCBI taxonomy): Eukaryota > Metazoa > Arthropoda > Insecta > Lepidoptera > Notodontidae > Phalera > Phalera bucephala. The sequence continues at coordinate 15,928,789 of LR990615.1, forward strand.
GGTAAGTCCGAAATATTGAAATGTTAATACCAAATTATTTTCAAATCAAAATAGTCGCATAATTCAAAGTACCTACATACAGTTTACGGCAGAAGTATCATTGGTATACATCGATTTTTCATTCCGTGCCTACAGATTTTTCAATTTCGAAATGAAAGTATCTAGCGCTTCAGCGTTACTCAAATAGCTAGGTAGGCAGGCAGGCATTAATAATAGTGATAATCGATAAAACTACAAAAAAAAATAATAATCGTGGTTTCACAAAACACAAAATCTATGTATCTATTGTACCTACCGTACGACAAACGCATTGCACCATGCAGACAATGGCGAAGGTCGATAGTTCGTTTGATTGAACACGTTTTTAACCAAAAATGGTCAAAATCTCCCAGGAACATTTATTTCTAATTACACCGGTGTTAATTATACGTTATACTAACCTTTAACAGTTTATAATTTGAAGAATAAGCTGATAATCTACGCGCAGAACGTTCTACCACGCCGTAACTATGAGAATACTCATCACTTTGTAAATAAATAAAAAATGAGCATCAAGTCTCAAACAGATATTTTTTTTAATAAAAGTAGTTTCTTCGATGAATTATTAAATTAAATGTTTTGTCACGTTCTCATTTTAAAAAGACGAATACATCACGGTGTATTGATTTTCTGCGTAGTTGGTTGCGCTGTCTGTGGACGCAAGTGTTGCCAATCAATTACTTGTTATGTTTTTGAAAATGGCAGTCTAGTACAAAATTGAGCCATGTTTGCCAGTAATTCCATCACTACTTCTTTATATAAGCGGGCGTTCACACGAGCGCTTTTTGCAGCGCCGGAATAAAGCACCGTAGGCGATATTTATACGCTTGAAAAATGAGTGTTCAAACTAGGGGTGAGCTATACTAGGTAAAATTTAAAACCTGTTACACCTGTTCCAGTTACACTAAAATAACAGTACAAAAAACCTGTTACAAAATGACAGCCTGTTAATTTCTTGTAGTAAGTTACAGTTTTAGTAAGAGTAATGTAGTGTGTAGCAACCTGTAAGTATAACTGTGACATTAAAGTTCTACCAATTTTAATTTTAAATTAATATCTGTAACCTGCTTTAAGTTCTAAGGTTCTTTACAGAAATAGAAAAAACTCATGTTTATTATAGAACAGAAGAACCAGGCCGAGATAGCGGGAAGAACTGAAAAACTTTTTGAAAGACTGGGCTGTGATGGCAATAAACAGAGAGGAGTGGAAAAAGTGGAGGAAGGCCTTTGCCCAGCAGTGGGACACAAATGTCTCATAATAATTATAGAATTACATAAGTTCACCGGGGAGTCAAATTAATTTAGAATTAAATGTTCATAATACTTGACATCGGCAAAATACGCATCGTCGTAATGCCATAAACATAAAAAGAAAGATACGTTCGGAATCGTTGACGTGCAATAAAGAAAATAATTATAGTGCACAGATCTAAACATTAATGATACGCATTACCTAAATTTAGTTTGAATTTAAAAATAGGTTACTCTGTTTTGTTATTACATTTTGGAACAGCTAGATATGTAAATATTTGAAATATTCGAATAACACGGTATAATGGAAAATAAATTCTGTTTGTAATTTCCAAACGTATTACATACTGGAACGGTTTGCTACACCGTTACTTTCTGTGACTGTTACGCAATACGTATGTTATCTGTTTCTATCTACGGTAACTGCTATAAGGGGTGCTGCGGTCGGGTAACCTCCTAGTGCGCCCGACCCATTGCCAGTCCCGCGGATACGTCCAGAGGAACGACAATGGGCACGGGACGGTGCACCCCGGGTATCGTCAATAACTTCCCTTACGGGGGATCTTGTTGGCGATGGCGGATGACCCGACATGGCGCAGTGCTTGGGATTGGGTGCTGCGGCAGGGGAATAGGGGGGAGGGGGGGACAATCTCCTGCGTGTTCGTGCCGTGCGCGGTGACCCGTACAGCAGGTGAAGGAGTCCTGGAGGTTGAGTCGGCGATGGACCGGCAGTTGTTGTCTGTCGCTGGCAACACGCCTCTTCGGTCTGGATCTCTGTCCAAACGGGAGGCTATCACGTAGCCGCGTGGTAGTCAATCGGCTGAAGTCCATCCTTCAGATGGGCTAGGCTAGGGTTCTGGGGTGAAGGGGTCCGCAGGCGGCGGTGTAAGCCTACACTACGTGGGAGGGAGGGCGAACAACGTTAGTCTCGTGGACAACTCATCCTGGAATCCTATACTTTGGTGATAGCCCTGGTGCTTATATAGCATCCCCAAAGGTGAGGGCTCCGTGGCGGGTGGGGAATTATCAGAGCGAAAACTTTTTAGGTCATATGGACAAAATAAAATTAAACCCCAACATGGTCTCCGAAAGGGGACAAGGTGCATCATGCACACAAGGCCCATCAGGGCGAAACACCAAGCTTACGGGCAACAAAAAGGCAAAGGGACAAGTGACGGCAGCGAACCCGACCGGTGGCGCCAGTCTGGTCCCTACAAGCAAACAACCAGGTGGTTCTAGGGGAGAGTCAGTGTCTTCCGGTCTACCCCTGGTTGCCAAGGCGGAGGTCAAGGCGCCTGGCTCTGCTGGACCCGAAAACTGTACCGCTCAGGCGACCAGCGTTGGCAGACTGCGTGACCAGGTCTCCCCGAAGAAGCGCAAGCGTGCCAGCGGCCTTGCTAAGAGAAGGAGGCGCACGGAGCTGGCTAGGCAAACTGCCATCTCCCGATCACCTGTGAAAGAGGTAACACTCACGAAACGGGCAAGGGAGATTAGCGATGAGGCCAGGGATACCACAGGGGACACAAAGCGAGCTCGCATTGGGTCCTCCTTCAAGGATGCCCTGACGACAACAAGGATGGCCATCATAGCGGATGACTATCCGAAAGCTATGCTGGATAGGGGAGTCCCTTGTCTGGACTTCCTAATCCGTACACAAACTCGACGGCAACGGAGCTTGGTCTAAGGTGTGTGCAAATAAATCTACATCATTCTAAGGCGGCTACGGCGATACTAGATCGCCAGCTGCGCAGGGTTACCTTTGATGTAGCACTAATACAGGAACCCTACATATATAGGGGACAGATACGGGGCTTAGATGGGGCGGGAGGTAACCTGTTCCATAACTGCTTAACCAATGACATGAGGACTTGCATTTTTGTCAGAAATGGCATAAGTGCAATGCCTCTGTCCACTTTCTGTCACAGGGATCTCACCACGGTGAAATTAAAATTGGAAGGTAAAACGGGCAGTCGGGATGTTATCTTCTCGGCTGCCTATCTGCCCTACGAATATGCGGACCCAGTTACAACACAACTACGTGACTTGGTCGACTATTCCAGCACAAACAACTTTGAGCTCATCATTGGTTTTGATGCCAACGCGCATCACATCGTCTGGGGCAGCTCGGACACTAATCAGAGAGGGGAAAAACTTCTGGAATTTCTGGTAAGTTCTCCTCTACAAATTCTTAACAAAGGCAATGAGCCCACGTTTGTGAATAAACGAAGGGCGGAAGTTATCGACATCACAGTTGCCAGCAACAAAGCGAGTAAGAAAATTGGCAACTGGCATGTCTCCAATGAGATCTCATCCTCAGATCACAATTACATATGTTTCCGGTACGAAGCTGAAATGAATAACATAAATGTAAAAAGGCGCAACCCCAGGAACACTGATTGGGCCGCGTACAAAAGAGACCTAAAGATAGAGCTTGGAAAGGTCAGAGGTAGGCTCAACTCCATATTAGATATAGAGTTTGAAGCAGATAACGTAGTTAGGGCGGTAAATAGCGCCTGGACTAACAACTGTCCGGAGAGTACAGTCCTAGCGAAGCGTGTACCGTGGTGGACGCCAGAACTAGCAAAGCTGAGAGTAGAGACCCGCCGGACATTTAATCTGGCAAAAGCAACTAAGAACTTCGGTGCTTACTCTATGATACTCACGAGGTTCAACACAGAAGTGCGGAAAGCAAAGAGAAGGGCCTGGAAAAGACACTGCCAAAGCATATGCAGCCTCCCAGAGGGTATGAGGCTAGCCAAGGCAATATCTACGGCCAAAATAAATCCACTTACTACAGTAAGGAATGAGAAAGGAGAACTCACAAACAATGGGAAAGAAACATTGAGAACGATGTTCAACGTGCATTTCCCGGGTTCAGTAGAAATACAGGAAGAGGACACCATGTATGATGTCAACATGGATGAGCTTAGCTTAAAAACAACCAGAGCTGACTGGGAAACGGCAGGGAAAGTCGTGGAACAGAATAAACTCAAATGGGCCTTGAAGAGCTTTCAACCGTTTAAGGCCCCTGGACCGGATGGTGTTTATCCCATTCTGTTACAAGAGGGGGAACGACTACTCAACCAACACCTGTGTAGATTGTTCAGGGCGTGTGTGGCCTTTGGGCATACCCCTAGGATCTGGCGGCAGGTAACAGTGACGTTCATCCCCAAACCGGGAAAACCGAATTATGAGGATACCAAATCCTATAGACCAATCAGCTTATCATCGTTCTTTTTAAAATGTCTTGAGAAAATGATGGATAGGCACATAAAGGATAGTCCATTAAAGGATCATCCTCTACATAAGATGCAATGCGCGTACCTACCCGGTAGGTCTACGGAGACTGCATTACACTATGTTGTGACTCGCGCAGAGATGGCCTTGCAGCAAAAGGAAATCTGTGCTGCAGCTTTTCTGGATATTGAAGGTGCTTTCGATCGCACAACATTCTCATCCATTGAAACAGCTGCTACAGGGCATGGGATAGAACCAACTCTAATCAGATGGATCAAAAACATGCTAAAGAACAGGATAATCCAATCTACAATATTAGGAGAAAGTCTCTTCGTCAAAACGACTAAAGGATGCCCGCAAGGAGGTGTCTTATCGCCGACTTTGTGGAGCCTGGTAGTGAATTCTCTTTTGAGGATAATCAACAAAGGTCCGTTCTACGGAGTTGGATATGCGGACGATATAGTGATAGCAGTCAATGGAAAGTTTCCAAATACAGTATCGACACTGATGCAGGAAGCTCTAGACAAAGTCACAAACTGGTGCACGACAAATAGTCTCTCGGTTAACCCAAAGAAAACTAACGTGATCCTATTCACACGGAAAAAGGTACTAACAGGTCTGCAAGATCTACATATGTACGGTAATAAAATTAAATGGGCCACTGAAGTTAAATATCTAGGGGTTATACTGGATAAGCAACTGCGGTGGCATGCACATGTTGACCATACCATTGCTAAAGCATTGAGAGTACTGAATATGTGCAGGTCAGCATATGGAAAGACATGGGGCCTACAGCCCAAAATAATGTACTGGGTATACAAAATTATGGTAAAACCGATATTAATGTATGGATGCATCGTGTGGTGGCCCAGAACTAAAATACAAACCTGCAGGGACGATCTAATGAAACTACAAAGGACAGCCTGCCTGGCCATCACAGGTGCATTCAAAACAACACCGACGGCAGCTATGGAGCGGTTACTTAAGCTCACTCCATTACACATCGTCATTGAGACTGAGGCGAGGAAGGCGCTCTATAGACTGGAGAAAACTGGACTATGGAGCATAACAGCGCCAAGCCTTGAACACACCAAGCTAGCGCCACACAAGGAACTAGATGACATTAGGAACATGAGATGTGACAAGATCTTGACCACGTACATTTTCAACAAAAGATTTAGCACCCACATCCCTACCAGGGAACAATGGAAAAGTGGTCTAAACAAGCAAGGTAAAGAACAAATGATATGGTACACGGATGGATCCAAAACCAAGTCTGGAACAGGAGCCGGTGTATATACAGAAGGATACAATCTAAGCCAAAGCATGGGTAGATTTGCATCAATATTCCAAGCAGAGACCTATGCGATAAATGTTTGTGCAAAAGAGATATTGGACAGACGAATTACAGGCAAGAGAATCTACATTTGTAGTGACAGTCAGGCTGCCCTCAAAGCCATCAGCTCCTATGAGCTAAACTCGGCACTGGCCGTGGAGTGCGCATACCTTCTTGACAGATGTGGAGCGCGCAACACGATTAGATTAGTCTGGGTCCCTGGGCACGCGGGGGTTGATGGCAATGAGCGTGCGGATGACTTAGCCAAAAAGGGAGCAATGGAGAAATTTGTTGGTCCTGAACCGTTCATAGGCATACCAGATGGTGCCTACAGAGGAGCGCTGTTCAAATATGCCCAAGAACAACACGGGAGAGAATGGGAAACTAAAACAGGGCTGAGACACTCCAAGGATTTCCTTTCCACATGGTGTGACAGCGACAGCGAGAGACTGCTAAAACATAGCAGACTACAATTAAGGCAACTAATCGGAGCTTATACTGGCCATTATGGCACAAAAGAACATCTACATAAGATGAACCTTTGCAGCGACGTGGCATGCAGGAACTGTGGGACAGAAGCTGAAACCATGAAGCACGTTCTATGCCACTGCGATGCTCTGGCGGCGCGGCGAATGAAGCTACTGGGAGTGGCCTATCCAAACCCAGAGGAATTTCGGCTCTTTCCTCCTGCTGGAATCTGCAGCCTGGTACAGGGAGTATTCGATTCTACAGGTATGTAAGAGCGTTAGGGCAAGGACAGCACAAAAGATCCCAACGGGTCGAAGTGCGCCTGAGGTCTCCTCGGTCCGATAAGCCAATGACAAGATAAGATAAGAACTGCTATATGCTCGAATCGTCGAATATATAAGATCTTGTGGCAACCAATATTGGAACAGTAGTTGTCTCTTTCTGTCTGTTGCAACTTTCATAAGCTAGAATATATAAGAGCTTGTGACAAATATATTGGCTTAGCCCGTGAAACCTTTGGAAGAAGTTTGTCTCTTTCTAACTACTGTAACTTACAGTGATAAGAATGAGCAACAACTTGTGACGGGCGTGATTTGTTATTTTGGTGTATGTATGACACATTAGGAACAGGAGCAGTTATAGCGACAAGACTGTAACAGTTACACGCTGTTACTTTTAAATACTTGTTTAATTTACCTGTTACGATAAATATAACTTACTACTAGTTCAAACAAGCATTAAAAAATCGCTTGAAAATGTTCGTCGCGCAGTGAGGACCTATCAATGAATACCGCCAAGATGCTAGCAATAGCTGTTTATGGACTAAGGAGACGATCTAAATCTTTGTAACATAAGTGAGGAATGGGATAATCAGGGATATTATAATAATTACATTATTATAATTAGCCCCTTCATGTTTATTTACTTAATATGAGAGATTTACAAACTATAATATGAGTAGTAACAAAGTAGGCGCACTATGAGAGTGGAGGAAGCCAGAGAGGTCTTTAAGGAAATAACCTGTTCGAACTCTGTACTCTCTGCCTACCCCATGACTGATCTGGGGTAATGATATAGACAGATATAAGACAGATAGAAAATTAGACAAGTCCATTCATTGTAAATAAATCAACCCACTAAAATCCATTCTTGACCGATTTCGATTCGATTCATCAATTCAAAGTTTACTGAATGTGCCAATCAATCAAATCAGCCTATTGCAGTCCACTGCTGGACATAGGCCTCTCCCAATTTGCGCCACAATACACGGTCCTCCGCCTTCCGCATCCAGTCCCACCCTGCGACCTTCTTCAGGTCGTCGGTCCACCTAGCTGGGGGGCGCCCTACCTTACGTTTGCCGAGTCGCGGTCTCCACTCTAGAACTCGTCTGCTCCATCGGCCATCGGTTCTTCGACAGACATGGCCAGCCCACTGCCACTTTAGCGAGCTCACTCTGCGAGCTATGTCAACTACTTTGGTTCTTTGACGGATAACTTCATTTCGGAGTTTATCCCTCAAAGAGACTCCGAACATAGCCCGCTCCATAGCTCGCTGCGCGACTTTGAGCCTGGACTAGCCCTACTGTAAGTGTCCACGTCTCGGCACCGTATGTCATGACTGGTAGAACGCACTGGTTGTAGACTTTCGTCTTCAGGCATTGCGGTAAAGGCGAAGAGAAAATCCGACGTAGTTTGCTGAATGCCGCCCAGCCCAACTGGATCCTTCTGTCGACTTCTTTCTCGAAGTTGTTCCTACCAAGCTGGATAATCTGCCCAAGGTAGGTGTATTCTCGAACAACTTCGAGCATCGATTCTTCGACGTAGACTGGTCCCGGCGTGACATGTTCATTGAACCGAGACCGTTCATTGAATGCCGAGACCAACACGTCGAGAAGCTACATTTAGGCTGTGCAGCATCTCGCTTAACTGTTCCAGCGTCTCTGCTATTATGACGATGTCGTAGGCGAACCGAAGGTGCGAGATGCACTTACCGTCTATATTCACGCCCCGTCCCGCCCAGTTCAGCGTCTTAAAGACGTCTTCAAGCGCGTTGGTGAAAAGCTTAGGGGATATTACATGCCCCTGTCTCACCCCTCTGCGCAGCTCAATGGGGTTGCTCTTTTGTTCCTGGAGCTGTACGATCATAGTGGCGGTATCATACAAACATCTCAGCACTTCGATATAATCCAGTCAATACGACATCGTTGCAGAGTATCCAAAACTGCCCAGGTTTCGATGGAGTCGAAGGCTTTTTCGTAGTCTACGAAAGCCACACACAGTGGCTGATTGTACTCTTCAGTTTTCTGTACAATCTGCCGAACAGTATGGATGTGGTCCACGGTGCTGAAGCCTTTTCGAAACCCGGCTTGCTCTGGTGGCTGAAACTCGTCGAGTTTTCTGGCGAGGCAGTTTGTGACTACTCTCGAGAACAGCTTGTATACATGGCTCAGAAGTGAGATGGGTCTGTAGTTCTTCAGCAGGGCTTTGTCGCCTTTTTTGAAGAACAGAGCCACCGCACTCCCGCTCCACGCTTTAGGTGTTAGGCCCTGGTGAATGATGGAATTGAAAAGGCTTGCCAGCTCTTTGAGAACCGAAGTCCCACCAGCTTTGAGGAGCTCGGTAGTAATTCCATCACCACCAAGAGATTTATTGTTCTTAAGTTGCTCGAGAGCCGTCTTGACCTCGCCCTGATCAACATCTGGGATGTCTTTCGTGTAATGGCGCGTAAGTGGGGCTCTGTGGTCATCATCGCTGGGTCTCGTAGGCTTACCTGTCCGTGATGCAAACAGTTCTCCATAGAAGCCCTCAATTATCTCGAGAATCTCGAACTTAGAGGTCACGGTTTTGCCATCCGCAGTTTTGAGTTTCGTCAGACGGGGACGTCCGACGGGCGAAGACCTTAGTGCCCTCATTCTGCTCGATCGCAGCATCGACGATACGGGTGTTGAAGCGTCTGAGGTCACGCCGAATCAGCTTTCGGATTCTAAGGTTTAAGTTCTTCCGATCTGACGAAGATGTCTGCATAGGTGGCATTTCTCGTCTACTTCTCATAAGTTCAAGAGTCTCGGCCGAGAGTTTAGAGTCCCTGTTTTTGCTTTTTACGCACAGAAAGTTTCGAGACACGTCCTGTAGCATTCTGACCACTGTGTCGGTTTTCTCGTCAATATTGCCAATAGTTTCCAGCAAGTCAAAACGGTTTTGAAGTTCCAATTGGAACTTTTCGGAAACCAAGGCTGTTTGGAGCGCGGTAGGTTGGAGAGTGGGCTTCACCATCCGGGCCCTTTCAGCTTGAAAGTCTATATTTAGGGTGCCTCGGACGAGTCGGTGATCGTGGCCAGTATTAAACCTTTTGATCACAGAGACGTCCCTAAATATATACTTCTTATCCGTCATGATGAAGTCTATCTCGTTCCTTGTCACGTTGTCGGGGCTTCGCCAAGTCCACCAAGAGCCCCTGCGACTCGAGAAAGTTTACTAGCATTTGCCCCCTGTTATTTCTGCGCCCCACACCGAAGGGTCCGATTTTCGTTTCGCCGCGTTCTTGTACTCCCACTTTGGTGTTGAAGTCCCCCATAACAACGCTGTAGTGAGCCTTTGGGGTGCCGTGTAGTGCTTTCGCAATGTCTTCGTACACAGCTTCGGCTATTTCGTCATCGTATGTCGAGGTCGGCGCATATACCTGTATCACCTTTAGGGAGTACCTATCGCTGAGCTTCAGTATAAGGTACGCTACCCGTGTCGACACACTGCTGACTTCCACAACGCTGCTAACGAGGTCCTTATTGACCAGAAAACCGACACCAACCTGGGAGAGCTGATCACCTTCTCGGAAGTAGAACAAGTTACCTAACTCAAGAGTTATCGCGTCCTCCCCCTTTCTTCGGACCTCACATAACCCCAAAATATGCCATTTTATGCGACCCAGTTCTACCTCGAGTTCGGTGAGGTGGTGTTCCAGCCGTAGTGTGCATCCATTATACGTCGCGAGGGTCAGTTCTTTATGGTAGCCTCTCGTAGCCCAGAGATTCTTAGCACCCCCTCTCCCGCTGTCACCCCGACCGCTACCGTAATCGGGCGGGAGTACCGGGAACTGGGGCCTGGTTAAATTGTTGTGCTTTCATAGGAGGTAAATTAGCCTACTATACCACGCTGGCCAGACGGGTTGATATAGGGTTTGATTTCAAGTTTTCCTTCTCTACGCACTGGGTCGTTTGCGAGTGTGTTCCCTTTGTCGGCTTTTACGACACCCACGGGATGATAGGGGGGTGATGACACATGTATTCTTTCCCGTCACCACACGGGATGTGCCGATTGAATGAAAATATTTTCTTTTATTTCCACTGACTAAGTACCAGTTCTGTAAGCTTTCAATTTAGAGATCATCAAAAGGACAACAAACTTAAAAAAATCTTATGTTTAACTATATATGTGTTCGACGATTATTAAAATTATTGATATACACAGCTGGCATGAATAATATTGTCAATTAGTACTTTTTATCATTAAATCGTAAATCGATTGATTTCAGGGCTTTCGGAATCGATTTCAGACTAGATCTTTCTAAAGATGGCGGGCGTGGATTATTATATAAAATTAATATGTATGAGTGTCATTTTCGGGCTTTTAGAGGATACTGGATTACGATATAGTGTTAACTTTGAAATCCAAGATGGTAGACGCAACTTTCTGTGTAAAATCAACGTGGGTTTCGTTATAGGGGTTTTAGGGGATGCTCATTAAGAATATGGGGTTAATGTTAAGATCTAAGATGGCGTACACGACTTTTTGTGTAAAATTAGCATGGGTATCGTTTTAGAGGTTTTAGGGGTTTTTATTACGAATATGGGGGAATAGTTGATTTTACGCAAACTGGGGCACGCGCCCCGTGCGGCAGTTTCAGGGGGCGCCGAAATATATATGTACTTTCTGCCACGCTGATGTCCACGCGCGCTTTTTCAACGCTCGTGTTAACACATATACACTGTACATGTGTACGGTGTACATTGTACAGAACTCTATTTTTTGCATCCGTTCGTCGCTCAAACGTCGAGCGTTGAAAGTAGAGGTGGGCGATTATGAATGATTTACATAATCGAGACATTTACTAATTAGTATTACTAATTTTAGTTCAGTCATAATCCCGTCAAAATAAATCATTCATTAAGTCAATCGTTTGTTATTTATTAAAGATTGAATACTTATTCCATTGTCTTTTATTTACATTGAACCAAAAATTAAATGTCTTATAGGATACCTTTTAAGCGCAACTTCATGAATTTTAAATATCTAATTAAACACGTATTAAGTACTTTTACAACTCTATTACTCAGGAACGTACGCCGCGTGTTCTGGCTGTGCCGCCCTCGCGCTCGGTCGTATCACTGCGCAGCCCGCCCGCTCGCTATCTCTCGCGCGCACTTATTTTGATCGTGCTTGCGTAGTTGGTCTCGCCCGCGCTTACGTAGTTATGTGATTTCGTTAGCTCGTGCATACGTGCATACATAATCACGTCTCTGCGTCTGGTTTGCGCGTAGTTAATTACGTGAGGCGATAGGTAGACGCGCCGTTCTAACGGCGCGGTCGACCTTTCCCGCCTTTTTCCCAACGGTCGGTTTCGTTGTACCTACGTAGTTCGTCTCGCCCGTGCTTACGTGTTTACGTGCTTATGTAATTACGTGTTTCATTCGCTCGCGCGTATGCAATTACGTCGTTGTGTAGGTACGTCTTTGCGTTTCGCTCGCGCGTGTCTAATTACGTGGGTCGATAGGTAGACGCGTCGTTCTAACGGCGCTGTCGACCTTTCCCGCGGTTTTCGTTTTTTCGATTACGTTTTCGGTCATAGTTTGTTTTTAAAACTACGACTTTTTATTCGTTCGTGGTAAGACTGGTGGATACCTAACGGTGTCACTAAGCCAGTCTTGAGCGGGACCCGAGCGCTCGCCTCCCTCCTTCAGAGGGCGGCTAACTTGGAAGGGCTTGAGCTCTGGCCTTAGGGGCTTCCCTAGTCAGGGCTCTCGTTTGCTCCAGGACCCTACCTTTACCCATCCCGCTATCCTATTCTCCGTGCGGCGGTTCTCTTCGCCCCGGAGCAGTTAGGGTTTGGTGCCGCCCGTTCGCCCATAAGGCGAAGGGGTCCGTCGACCACGTCGACCCGGTCGACAGGGAAGTCGAGCGCAGGTCATCCCTTCCCCCCGCCGATTCCTTCCTCCTATCACCCAAACGGAGGTCGAAGATCTCATTATGGGTCTCAAAACCAAAAAAGCCCCCGGCTCTGACAGCATTTCGAATCGCTTTCTGAAATGCCTGCCCGCCCAACTCATCTGCCTCTTAGTGGCCATATTGAAGGCCTCCATGACGAACTGCACCTTCCCCGCTAAGTGGAAGGAAGCAGACGTCATAGGCATTCCCAAGCCCGGCAAACCTCTTAATCTCCTTGCGAGCTACCGCGCTATCAGTCTCCTCAACTCCCTGGACAAGGTCTACAAGCGCCTACTTCTGGCGCGGCTCTAAGACTTTGTAATGTCCAGGGCTATCCTTATCGACGAGCAGTTCGGCTTTCGACCCAAATACTCTTGCGTCCACCAAGTGCACCGCCTCACGGAGCACATCTTCTCCGGTCTCAATAGACCCAAACCCGCCTACACGGGCGCCCTCTTCTTCGATGTCGCGAAGGCATTCGACAAAGTCTAGCACAACGTCTTGATCTACAAGCTCTACCGAATGGGTGTGCCGGACAGACTCGTGCTCATCATACGAGACTTCTTGTCCAATCGCGCCTTCCGATATCGCGTCGAAATGTCGCGCTCTACCCCCCACTCCATACATGCTGGTGTCCCACAAGGCTCAGCTCTCTCCCCCCTCCTATTTACACGAACTATATTACTCGTTCGAGTAAGGTGCATCTAGCCCTATTCGCGGATGATACCGCTCTCTATGTCTCGCATAGGAATAAGGGTTTCATTACCAGAAACCTTCAGGCAACCGCCAATTCCCTATGGGACTGGTTCAGGGAGTGGCGTATTGAGGTGAACCCGGACAAGAGCGCTGCGGTGTTCTTCTCCAGAGGTGCCACCCCGCGCCTCTCCCTGCGCCACCCTAGAAGTAATCTCGGTCAAGTGACCATGTTCGACCTACCCATTCTCTGGGTCAAAGAGGTCAAATATCTAGGGGTCACCCTAAGCAATACCATGAACTTCGGCCCGCACATCAAGCGGGTCCGTCACCGAGCATCATTGTGCTCGGTCGTCTCCATTCGTTAATCTGCAAGCGGAGTAAAATGTCCCTTAGAAATAAGGTGACGCTTTACAAAACTTGCGTTCGACCCATCATGACTTATGCGTGTGTTGTGTTCGGGTATTCGGCCCCCTCTCCCATCGATTAACTCCAAGCGGTTCAAAACCGCTTCCTCCGTAAAGCCGTAAGAGCCCCATGGTTCGTACGGAATGTCGACCTCCACTCCGATCTAGGTCTCGAACCTATTCGCGCCTATATTAAAAAGGCGGCAACACGAGTACTATTGACTACTAATTCATTAGTAGTCAATATATGGTATGGGTTATAATCGAGATAACTCGAGACATTTTCATAATCGAATGATTCCATTGGTACCTATATCTCATAATCGCCCACCACTAGTTGAAAGTAGAACAAGCGCGATTAAAATCGGTCGCGATAAAAAAGCGCTCACGTGTAAACGCATGTACTGTTTTCCATTTGTTTCATCTCGACGGTTTATTCCAGCGCTGGAAAAAAGCGCTCGTGCGAACGGCCCCATAAAAAAGCACTCACGTGTGAACGAATGTACTCTTTTCCACATGAAGCTAAAATTACCTGGAGGGAGTCATACGACGTTGCCGCTCCGCCGGTCATCGTTCAACACATTTTCTTTTTCTCTCTCAACTACACGGATCACCATTTTGAGTGAATGAGAAAGCTATTATAAGGTTGGCAACGTCGCCCTGTACGTGTGCTTGGTTGCCTGTTGTGACCTGTGTTTAGGCCATAACAAATGCGCCCCGTCAGTTTCAACGGTAAATATACAAACGAAAATCATTGTGATAACTGAATATACTTTAATACAGTGAAAATATGTCGTGTTGTGCTGTATTTCGTCATTCAAGGACAATCAAAGGAGGAGTAAAAATCCTGAATTATCATTTTACACGTATGTATTTATTGCCTCTTATTATATTATAGGGAAGTTTCACGGCAAAATTATTGATTTAACATTGAAGATATACATCGCTGACGTCATATAATTAATATACGGTGATAATTAACTGTGAGTTTAGAGCTTTAATTTATATTACAAATATGCATTATTTTAAGCTTCTCCACTAGTGATGTCCTACAGCGCCTATCGTTTAGTGTCGATATTAATAAATTAATACTGAAACATTAACCGTTCCTATTTTACGTCACAATGACTAAACGTATTTGGATGAAATTTAGTAAGGATATCTAGATAAACACCGTCACGTCTATATTCCCCAATCGGGGGTGGGATATCTAGACCTATTTATGATTATTTCATCTTTAACTCTAATGGCGTTTTACCTGAAATAAAACGCTTATTAAACTACTTACCTCACTAGAAGCTTTATATTGAGATATTTTGGATAGTACTGCTTTTACTGAAGATTAGAGGTTTGACCTCTATATGAGTTGGCATTGTGCCCTCCACCCCACGAGAGTGCGTTGTATGCCGTGCCCGTATGAAGATAAATCTGAACCCTGAAAAGCGTGTTGATGTCAGTGTGATGGAACTGTTGATTTTCGTGATTTAGAATCCGCATTTGAGTGCTAAAACGTTTAAAAGGTACCTTCCCTTTTATTTTCGCCGGTTGCGGTCGCGGTAAGCAAGTAGGTACGTAATAATAATACCGCTTTGTGGAATTCACCGGCTATTGTTGGATGTGCCTGGACTTTTCTATCGATGTATTTGGAGGGTTCGCGTCCGTTCTAGAACTTTCATACGAGTATAAAAGAAACAGCGCGGCGACGGACACCCTCTCTTCTGAAGAGAAAGCGATCCAATCGAAAAAAAGCGATCTTAGTGGAATACACCTGCGACCTTAGCAGCGATCAACGGATTCAACGATTGACTTAGCGACTTAAAAGCAATAATTGGGTACTAGCGAGAGTAGTACTTGTGTGTATTTAGTACTTGTGAATACTTGCATTCGACTGACTGTTTTGTACGTAAAGTGCCTATTCAATAAATGAACATATTTACTTTAGATTCTCAGGTGACTGAAGATGTTCTGTTCGGTGAAATAAATATTTTTTAATCATGAATTGTCTTTTACGTCGATAAGGCCTGTCCTAGTAATCACTTCCCTATTAAAGTACACTAACGCACATCCACAAACTCACACATAAAATTGACACGCCACCTCTACGATATGCGCTGACCATACATCCTAAGTTCATGACTAACGTGCATTGAAAAAGCGCTCGTGTGAACGTAACATAGAGTAAATGTGATGTAAAAATTATAACCACCGCTACGCCTATATTCCCAAGCGGGAGTGGGAGTGGTGTACTGTGTACACCCACTTGTCGTTCAACAATGTAAGGTCTCATGTAGTAGAGGATGAGTCTATTGATATTATACCGAGCACAGTGCCAGACTCCGGACTAGATTTTTTTATCGAATAATTACTATTAGCCGACATAGGATTCGAAACGAAGACCTTGTGCTCGCTATGCGCATTACCAATGAGGCTTTACTATTGCATTAAATTGTACATACTAATATAGATGTTTACAGATTCGTTATACGTATGTGTGAACTTATATAAATTACTTGTAGTAATTCGAAATCATAATTTAGAAGAGTCAATTACGATTTTGCATGAAGTAAATATATTTAACATAAATTGTATTTTCTTATCGATAAATCCTGTACTAGTAATCACTTGCCTAATCACGCACACTAACGCAGATTCACAAACTTACACCGTAATAAAATTGACACGCTACCTCGGCGATATGCGGTGTCTAGGCATTCTTTGTCTATGGTTTTCCATTTGTTTCATCTCGACGCTTTATTTCAGCGCTGCAAAAAAGCGCTCGTGCGAACGCACATTAATAAATACAAAAAATCGACGAATAAAATAATTTGACACCCCAATGATATTGTCACAAAGGTGAAGTACAATAACCCTATGCAATAACCCATCATGTTCGCATGTGCGTTTTTCAGTGCGCAGTGCTACACTTACAAAATAATGACAAAATATTGTAGCACAAAGCCAGGTGATTATATTCTCTTTGCTGTTAGCTAGCGTCCGTGCATACCAGGGGTTTTGGTTTAATGATAACACGTTAAAATTTAATATCAAAGAATTTTGTTCAAAAGAACAAATGTTTTGAAATGAAAATAGTAAATAAGACACTCATCTATTTTCCAGCCAAAACTTTTCGATTATAATTGATAGGATTTAAGTATCAATATTATTCTTAACATTCCATCAGGAATTGATGTCTTTATCAATAAATGTATAAACCAAGTTGTGATGAATAGTTCAAAGAGTATAAAATTTAAACACTACGTTTTAGTTGACAGCGAACACCATTGATATACATAACACTAGATCAGCAGTAACGGCGTAAATGTATTTCGGCTAAGAATAAGCCCGCAGCCAAGTTTCAAGCTTCTGTCATTCATTGGCCTGCCTGACGTCTCTCGAGTAACACGTATTAATAATAAATCACAAAATCTTAAAAAAAAAAGGTGAACCGACTTCAGAAAGCAAAAAATAAATATTTGAAGTCGGTGCTGGTTGGTGCAGTCGGTTACTTGGCACCGACTTCAAATATTTATTTTTTGCTTTCTGAAGTCGGTTTACCTTTTTTTTTTAAAAGATTTTTATTTTACAATTTTAAGTAACGAGTGAATTATTTAGTAATATTTATATACCGATATTATATTATTTTGCTGAGTTGTACAGTAAGGTACCTACAGGATTAGTATAATGACTATAATAACGGAATCTATACATTCGTGCTGTTCGCCGTTAAGGAGTTCCCTCTTGTATCTTCAAAGTCGAAGGTCCAATACCAATAACATTAAAATAGGACCACCTCAAAACTATACTGAACCCAATGCAAGAAAAACGCACATGCGAACATGATGGGTTATTGCATAGGGTACTTCACTTTTTGTGACAACTTCATTGGGGTGTCAAATTATTTTATTCGTCGATTTTTTCGTTCAGTACACCACTCCCACTCCTGCTTGGGGATATAGGCGTAGCGGTGGTTATAATTTTTACATCACATTTACTCTATGTTACGTTCGCACGAGCGCTTTTTCAATGCACGTTAGTCATGAACTTAGGATGTATGGTCAGCGCATATCGTAGAGGTGGCGTGTCAATTTTATGTGTGAGTTTGTGTTAATAGGGAAGTGATTATTAGGACAGGCCTTATCGACGTAAAAGACAATTCATGATTAAAAAAATATTTATTTCACCGAACAGAACATCTTCAGTCACCTGAGAATCTAAAGTAAATATGTTCATTTATTGAATAGGCACTTTACGTACAAAACAGACCATGACCTTCGGACCGCACATCAAGCGAGTCCGTAACCAAGCAGCCTTTGTCCTCGGTCGTCTTTACCCGATGATCTGCAAGCGAAGTAAAATGTCCTTTAAGAATAAGGTGACATTTTATAAAACTTGTATACGGCCCATCATGATGTACGCTTGTGAGGTGTGCAGGCACGCCACCCGCTCTCACATCGATAGACTCCAAACGGTTCAATCCCGTTTCCTCCGCAAAGCCGTCGGAGCCCCGTGGTTTATACGGAAAGTCGATCTCCATTCCGATCTCGGTCGCGAACCTATTCACGCCTTTATTAAAAGGGGCGACAACCCGATATGTTGCGAACGCGCCCAATCATAGTAATCCGCTAATCGTAGCCGCCGCCGACTACGAACCCAACTCCCCTCCTATCAACCGCTACCGCCGTCCGCGGCATGTTCTCACCGACCCTCCCGATGCCCTTACATTCCTTCTTTCGGATACAGATACCGCACACAGGATCAGACACCGACCTCATCGGCGAGGTCGAAGAACCCCTTGCCCGCCAGCCGGTGCAGAGCACCACGGCGAGACGTCTAGTATACACCCTCCCCCATAGCGACTGCCCAAGTCGAGGCCGTTCCTCGTTGAGGCGCCCTTGAGCTAGTTGCCCCCTTGCCCTTCTGGCTCGAGCATAGTGGTTGCACGCGCGCCCTCTTGTCCGGTGAAGTTGTAAAGGCCCTGCGGCCAACAGCGTAAATCATTCACACACACACTTTGATTTTTTGACTGATTTTGGAAACGTGACTGTCGGTGCTAAGTAACCGACTGCACCAACCAGCACCGACTTCAAATATTTATTGTTTGCTTTTTGATGTCGGGTTCCCTTTTTTTTAAAATTTTAATTTGTTTTTAAGGTATTCTTTGACTACGGCGGGGATCTGCGTGTGCGATTCTTCTGATGTGATGATAGGTTGCCGCCATAATAGGTAGGTAAAATAATGTTACTAGGGTCCATATTTTAGTTGCCCATTTTTAATGATATTATATTGTGGTATAAAATTCATTGGAAAATGTTCACGTTTTTAATTCCATTTAACCCTTAGCTTTAAGTAAGCATAATAGATAAGTATATATACGAGTATATATACGAGTATATATAATAAGTTACCTGCCCTAACGTTGAGAAAGGATAGTATTATGCTTTTACGAAACCGATTTACCTGTAGACAAAAAGATTGTTAGAACAAAAACTAGCCAGGGATATGGTCTTTGTTTTGATGTATAATACCCATTGTAAATCGTCGGTAGGCTTTGGCCATGCGCATTACAAAACCAGTGAGTGCAGCGGTACGAGCGGACGTGTTCGTGAATCGTGGTAACTAAGTTTGAATATTTTCATTATAAAGTCAGTGTAAATTATGTTATAATTTTAATAATATGCATTGGACGTTTACGTAACTTATTATTTCATAAATTGTTTAGTGTATGCAATAATGCATTAGTTATTTTGACTTTATCATAAGCATAACGGATTTTTTTGTATTCTTTCTCTTTTTTATTCAGTGTAGACCGACGGTTAGACCTATATGACCATTTATTTGTGATAAAAAATAAAATAATACTGCTAAAGTAATATACGATATCATGTTTACGCCCATATTTTAGTTCGAAAACCAGACATTTTCGTAAAAACCTTCTTAAATTTGTCAAGATGCATAAATTTGCGATCGACACGTCCGCCATTTTAATCGTCCACCGTAGTGCTTAAAGTAGTAATGTCGATAAAAGTATCGACATTGTTTATTTATCATGTTTTATATTATGATTTCAATGATTTGATAGCAAACTTATAACGGATTGTGATTGATAAAATATATATAAAAACTAAAATAATCACTGTCACGTGTTGTTTTATATTTTGATTTTAATGATTTTACCCGATTTATCCTTCTTTATTGAATATTTCTCAAATTGAATGCATGTGACAATAAGACAAGTATATTTCCTTTAAACATAACTAATTATATTCCAGTAAGGCTGAAGATCATAGAAAAATTGTTATAAAAATCATATTTTATTTGTCCAAAGTAGCGTAATATTTCCTAAATAAAATTATTTATGTGCACACCTACTATTTTTTCTCGTCTGTAGTTTTGAAGCTGAAAATGTAATTATAAAAGATTTATTCGGTCAGGCATGGAAGATACCAAAGTTACAGTCCTTGTGTTAGTTGATTTTTCCAACGTCTTTAATATCGTTAGTCATGATATCCTCCTGTCTATTCTCTCCTACCGTTTGTGCTCTCAAGAGTCGCTGGACTGGTTTTCTTCTTATCTTCGGGAACGCCAGCAGTCAGTTTTGTGTGATGAAACGTCGTTAGCTTGGCGCTGCCTCGATACTGGCGTTCCTCAAGGCGGTATACTTACTCCCCTTTTATTTTCATTGATATGATAACTCAAGAACTTCAGTGTACGTATCATCTGTACGCTGATGACTTGCAATTATACTCACAAGACAGTGCTGGTCGAATCCCTGAGATTATCAGCAAAGTTAATCAGGATCTTTGTGCAATTGACAATTGGTCCAAAAGGTTCGGTCTCACAGTGAATCCTACCAAGTGCCCAGCGATTTTTGTGGAGAGCTCTAGATTGATATGCAGGGTGAATATTGGAACTTTACCTCTAGTGTCAAAGACCTTGGTCTGCACATTGACACGACGCTAAGCTGGCAGACTCAAGTTACGGCCGTTGGTCAAAAGGTCACCGGTGTATTGCGATACTTATATCGATTAAGAAATTTGCTCCCTTCCATTACTAAAGCAATGCTTGTACAGTCCCTGATCTTCCCTATCATCGACTATGGTGATGTGTGCTACTTCAACCTGAATGCAGATCACCTCAACAAACTAGACTGCCTTCTCAATAACTGCATTCGATTCGTCTTCAACCTTCGTAAATATGACCATGTGTCAGTGCATCGTTCTCACTTAAAGTGATTGCCTATTCGTCAGCGTAGAACTCAGAGGGCACTGACAACACTATTTTCTATTCTCCATTCTTCAGCCTCGCCTACTTATTTTACTTCCCAATTTCAATATTTGTGCTTCAATCACGAGAAAAATCTTCGCTCCTTAAGTAATCGTCTTCTTCAGTGCCCTTCTCATCGTTCTGATTTTATTCACTCCTCCTTCTTCGTACAATCTATCCTTCGTTGGAATGCATTGCCTCAGGAACTCAGGAAGGTAACGAACCGTATCTCTTTTAAAAAAAAATCTACACGAGTACCTACTCGAAATGTTGGCAGAATCCTCTCAATGATAGTTTCAGGTCATTATGTATATATATATATATATGTTATTATGTATAATATTATTAGTTTTATATATAGTATTATTACTATTTTATTTTATATTTATTTTCTTACAATTTTTAGCCTCGTATTTTCGCACCTACCACACATGTTTCCACACCACCCTAAGGTAGACTGGGAGAAAATGCCTCAGGGATTAAGTCCGCCTTTGTACATACATATGTGCATGAAGAACAAATAAATAAATAAATCAAATTGAGTAGGTTTTGAAATATCGTCACTTTACCAAACCTCGGTAAATTTATGCGCGCGCCATTATGTCACGTCCGAGCTTACTGATATAACGAGTAGCGTCGCGCTCCGAGCCTAAGGGAAAGAGGGCCTTGTAAAGATCGCAAAATACCAATTTACTGTTATTACCCTAAGATCCTTGCCCTTATAATGGATTCTGTTGAACTTTATACACCCTAGCTATCCTGCAAGGTATCTGGCAAGATGATATAGATAACTCTATTTCTGGAGTCATCTCGAATGGATTAAAGTGATGGATATGTTTTATACTATAGTATTTTTCATGAAAGAAGGGTACTGTGACTAGAAAATAGGTGTCTAAGAAAATTATACTTTATTCAGTGGCAATAAGAGGCATGACCTGTTTCTATACTTATAGTGCTATGCCTTAATACCTTTGAATTAAATATTAATTTCATTTGGCACTTAGAACTGTTACTACCCATCCCCTGGCGTCAAGCCAGGGCAATGGGTAGTAACAGTTCTAAGTTAGGCGATTTCTGTGTTTACGAAAAAATTGGTCATTAAAAAACTATAGCGAATTTTCACTGGAAATAAAAAGTAAACGGCTTTATGATAATGACGTGTTTTATTTACGCACTATTACTAGCTAACACTATTACTATTATTATTTAAAAAATAAACATCCGTAAAATCTCAAAAAAATACGCTGTTTTCACATAAACAAATATTTTTAGGAAAATTATCATAAAACTTAGACAAACGACTTATTGCACTTTCTAATCGTAAACAACTAATAAATAAGCATGAATTTCTATGTTTAGGTAATCTTAACAAATAAACAGCTAAAAAACCTCGTAGGCTACCAAAAGAACTTGCCTGGATTTCTTGTTTAGATAAGTCGAATCACGGCAAAAGTTTTTACAATAATATAAAGGTTTGCGACCAAATTTTCAGGCAAAACTTAAAAGAATACATCTTATTTTACCATGAAAGACATAAATAAACGTTTATTTTACGTAATTATAACCTAAACTCAGACAAAGGTAACTTACCGAAAAAAAATATTACTCTTTCCGTTGATAATCTTAAACAAACACTATTTTTCGATCACTTCTTAACGGGCTTATAACATTTTATAAACAATATTATTACGCACAAGTTTTAGTAAGTATTCTGATAAGATTTATTTATCAATTAGAATGACGAATTTGTTTATTTACACGCGCGACACTTGAGACGCCACTTAGCGGGAACGCGCGTCAACCGGATGTTTACCTTTTCCGTTCACGAAATCACAAACACAGACTACCAACTATTATACATCAACAGAACGCAAATTTTATCCTCTACATTTCGTTAAAACATTGTCTATGGCTACAATGTAGTGTTGACCCACAACAAACCGATAACGCAATCGACTACCGCAACACAAATCTGTACTTTGCCCGAGTCTAGGAGTATTATATCGTTCAAGTTAATGTATAAGTTCCTTGTCCATGTCTTCTTGCATCATACTTCTTTGCTTGCATCCATAGACAGAAGAATGCAAAGACGGAGCATATCGCCGCGGCAGCGTGTCAATTTTATGTGTGAGTTTGTAGATCTGCATTAGTGTACTTTAATAGGGAAGTGATTACTCGAACTGGCTTTATCAAAGTAAAAGACAATTCATGATTAAAAAAATATTTATTTCACCGAACAGAAAATCTTAAGTTATCTAAGAATCTATAGTAAAAATGATCATTTATTGAATAGGCACTTTACGCACAAAACAGTCAGTCGAATGCAAGTACACACAAGTACTAAATACACACTAGTACTACTCTCGCTAGTACCCAATTATTGCTTTTAAATCGCTAAGTCAATCGTTGAATCCGTTGATCGCTGCTAAGGTCGCAGCTGTCAGGTCAGGCAGGTCCACTAAGATCGCTTTTTTTCGATTGGATCGCTTTCGCTTCAGAAGAGAGGGTGTCCGTCGCCGCGCTGTTTCTTTTATACTCGTATGAAAGTTCTAGACCGGACGCGAACCCTCCAAATACATCGATAGAAAAGTCCAGGCACATCCAACAATAGCCGGTGCATTCCACAAAGCGGTATTACTATTACGTACCTACTTGCTTACCGCGACCGCGTGCCGGCGAAAATAAAAGGGAAGGTACCTTTTAACCGTTTTAGCACTCAAATGCGGATTCTAAATCACGAAAATCAACAGTTCCATCACACTGACATCAACATGCTTTTCAGGGTTCAGATTTATTTTCATACGGGCACGGCATACAACGCACTCTCGTGGGGTGGAGGGCACAATGCCAACTCATATAGAGGTCAAACCTCTAATCTTCAGTAAAAGCAGTACTATCCAAAGGGCATAACTTCATTTCGCAACCGAGGCTCTATATGCCATCTCAATATAAAGCTTCTAGTGAGGTAAGTAGTTTAATAAGCGTTTTATTTCAGGTAAAATGCCATTAGAGTTAAAGATGAAATAATCATAAATAGGTCTAGATATCCCACCCCCGATTGGGGAATATAGACGTGACAGTGTTTATCTAGATATTTTATCCTTACCAAATTTTATCCAAAATCGTTTAGTCATTATGACGTAAAATAGGAATGGTTAATGTTTCAGTATTAATTTATTAATATCGACAATAAACGACAGGTGCTGTAGGACATCACTAGTGGAGAAGCGTAAAATAATGCATATTTGTAATATAAATGAAAGCTTTAAACTCACAGTTAATGATCACCGTATATTAATTATATGACGTCAGTGATGTATATCTTTAATTTTAAATCCATAATTTTGCTGTGAAACTTCTCTATAATATAATAAGAGACAATAAATAGATACGTGTGAAATGAAATTCAGAATTTTTACTCCTCCTTTGATTGTCCTTGATTGTCAAAATACAGCACAGCACGACATAATTTCACTGTATTAAAGTATATGCAGTTAACACAATGATTTTCATTTAAATTTTAACCGTTGAAGCGGACGGGGCGCATTTGTTATGGCCTGAGCATAGGTCACAACATTAGACCAAGCACGGGCGACGTTGCCAACCTCACAATAGCTTTCTCATTCACTCAAAATGGTGATCCTTGTAATTGAGAGAGAAAAAAGACAATGTGTTGAAGGATGACCGGCGGAGCGGCAACGTCGTATGACTCCCTTGAGGTAATTTTAGCTTCATGCTTGCATCCTCTATGCTTGCATCCCTAGTTTTTTGTTTTTTTTTTGTGCCAATTGAGTTTACATTATGCCATTGTACAAAGTTTACGAATATTAATTTCTAAATTAAGTCAACTTCCCAATGAACTTGATGACAAAGATGTTATCATCCCTAGTTGCTTGACAGTGACAATTATGACATTTGACAACATGGCAAAAATATTGTACTTTAGTAGCGTACCCTTTTGAAATTTTCATGTTATCGATTGATACCTGTCATAATTGTATTCGATTATGACTAATAATATTAAATATTAAAGTTTATAAAAAAAGTGACATTAATTTTTACGTGCCCAGATAACCTTCACTAATAAGAGGTACACAAAGAAGAAAAATGATTGTACTGATTATTTCAGATATCTATGTATCTGTCAAAATTAAAAATTAAAGTTAGAAATTTAGATGAACATTTTTTTACAAGGAATGCCTATAGTTTGTTTCTCGTAAGAGTTCCCTTAATTTGGTACAAATGAATTTGGTGGTGTCAATAAATATAGAACCATATACCTTTTACATTTTTCGATAGAAAAACTATATTGGTCCGACTTATGATTTGAACCCAGGACTTTGAGATCGCAAAGCGCATTATTCACGACTAGAATAACGAGGTAGTCTAATAATTAATTATTATTAAAATAAAAGTAAAAATGAAATAAAACAATTTTTTTCGGATTATATCGCGGTTTATTTTTTATTTTTAAGTTCCCGACGTTCGAAGAAGTCTGCAGTCTGTGAACATGTTCTTGATCGCACCCACCATAACATCAGATTTGATAGACCACAAATCCTCGTGAAAGAATGGTTTGCGAGGCTATTGAAATTAAAAAACATCCTAATTTCAATAGAGAAGATGGCTGGGTGCTTCCTTCGACTTGGGATCCGGTAATTAATATAATCAAATCCAAAATCAAGCATAACACTGCAAGACCTCAAGACACCGTGAGCTCATTCTGCGTAGATCGGACCGAAAAATAATTAAGAAGTTTGAGGGTACCCCGGAACAACTATGCCTTTTGGACGTCTAACGCCTCAGTCCTTCCCGTGACCATGGGTGCTGCAAAGCACTCGAAACGTCGGGAACTTAAAAATCAAAAATGAACCGCGATAAAATCCGAAAAAAATAGGTTTATTTCATGTGTTATATTCGCGTAAATCTAAGAACTCAGTATAAAAGTAAAAATTCATAATGTATCAAGATTGATCAAGTCGTACTATATTAGGCACCATTGTAATTAAAAATGAAATAACCTCAAATAATTGAATAAATTTCTTCAAAATATGTCAAAATATCTTTTCATAGGCACAAAATGGTTATAACATAAAACACTAATGAACATACCTGTTAAATCTGCTATTCTTTCGTAAACGTCTTTTGAAGAACTTTTAGGTCAGGTGAAACTTTTCCGGCTTATATCTCCGCTAAACATCGCAAAAGACATTGAAAATTTCTTGACGAGCTTCACCACATATTGTATTGTACAATTTAAAAACGGGACTTCATAGCGAAATGCTTACAATTTTATTAAAGTTTTCAGTATTGCCAGGTGGTGGAGAAAAATTAATTAATGTCTCCTCTTTTTCATCAAATCATTTTCAATGATTTTATACATACTACAATATAATATCGATAAAAAACGCTTAACTGTACTATGGACTTTGGTAACATTATTTTACCTACCTATCATGGCGGGAACATTTCATTGTAATCGTTGTTATAAGGGAATTCCTTTTGTTTTCTCTATCTATCTATCTATCTATAACCTCACGCCAGATCCCTTGCGGGGTAGGCAGAGAGTACAGAGTTCCAACAGTTTCTTTTGTTTTCTGTCCTAAATACTATTTCTGTTTTACGACCTTTCAAAGTCTTGGACATGGTTTCACTGTTAAAATCATTATTATTCAGGAAAAACAAATCTTTGACACCCTATTTACATTGACAAACAGTACTACCAACCTAACACCGTAAGGCACTCTTCTTGAAACACACACATTTAAAAATGTATGTACTACATTTTGTAATCGATAATTTTTCTTGAAATCGATTTAAGGATTATGGATAAATAATTATTAACATCACTAATTCCAAAAGCGAATCCACGTTCGTATAAAAGTAGATCAATTTTGTTTACGTCCGAGTGTTTTATTAAAAAACGTGGTATAAATAAATAATATATAAAAATGACTTTTATACCGAATTGGGAGGAATTTGAAAAGTCCGCAGAAATGTTGTATATTAGAGATCCTTTACATACGCGATACAGTATAAAGTATTCACATTCAAAAGGTGTATTTGTTGTCAAAATTACTGACAATAAGAAGGTAAATCTAATTTGAAGTAATTTGCTGGTGCAGTTTATCTAGTTTTTATTATTTAGTCTATAAAAGTATTTCCTAGTAGTACTATATAGTTCGCTTGTAGTATTTTAACAACTATTCTGACCAAGGGATATTTTATGACTTCATAATAAAGCAAATTCCATAATTGAGCATAAATGAAAGTATGTTCTATGCCCATTAGTTTTGTACCATTGTCATTTTGTAACACAAAAACTTGATTATATTTCTTATTCAGTACCAATGCTAAGATAACAGATAGAGATATAATTTTGAAATGGTCTCATTTCACCGAATTTATATTATGTCACTACCACCACTTTCCATATAGAACAGTTTCGTGAGTGCATTTACTAGTGATAACCTACTACATGTTCCTACTTTACATCTAAATGACTAACCTCAAACATTAGTTGGTTTCTCCCAGAATTTTTGTCCTAAAACATTTCCAAATCAATTTTTGTGTTAGCTGTCCCATGGATGCTTTTTCTGATGTGTCATTCTTAAATTAGATTTTGTATATTCATTAGAATATTTTCTTCAAGTTTTTTTTTTAAATATTTGTATCCATAACATTGTCAGAGTTAGTGAATGCAATATAAACGTTACATTACTTTCTTAATTACAGTAGTCTCAATAATCCGCAACTTCTGAGTTCGGCAGTCCTATAATACAGCACCCTACGACTGCTCCGTGCGCATGCTCTGGCATTACTTTATTTATTATGAACTTTTCTATACAATTCAGTAATCTGAACATTCCATTAAGCCAGCACCTCGTAGTTTCCAATATGCCGGATTAGTAAGACTATTGTATTTGCCTCCTAGTCTCAAGTGACCATTTTAGATAACTGTTTAGTCAGATGATATGACTGATCTGCTCAGGTCTGTTTTCCCTTAAGTTGTGAAAATAAATACCAGATATTATATTAATATTAATAAAAATAGAGTTTATCATCATTGGCCAAAACACTTCCACAGCAGGTTTAATGCCTCTCCCAAAGATTACCATGATGCCTTTACCTGCGACTAGGTCATTAGTCCATCAAATAAGACAAAAAGACTTGCTTGATATTAAAAATATATTTGCGATTCTCAGAAGTTTTCTCTATCTATCTAGCTGTCTATATCATCATGGCAGCTTCCTCGCAGGTGTAGGCAGAAAGCCACAAATGATATTATTAAGTAAAAAAAAAAAAAAACACTGTCACACCTATATTCCCCAAGCGGGGGTGGCATAAGTGTACTGAGTACACCCACTTTTCGCCGACGATGTTAGGTCCCATGTAATAGGGGGCGAGCCTAGTGCTATATACCGGGCACAATTCCAGACTCCAGACTCATACTTCATTTGTCCTAGGATTTGAACCCAGGACCTCGTGATAACCAAGTGATTCCCTTTGCCACTAGACCAACGAGGCAGTCTCGACTATATTATTAATTAATATGAGAGTGTGTATGAGACAAACAATGAGAGTGGAGGAAGCCAGAGAGGTATGTAAAGAAAGAATCTGTTGGAACTCTGTATTCTCTGCCTACCCCGCAAGCGATCTGGCATGATGATATAGAGAGATAGAGATGATTAATATTATAAAAATACATTAATTTTAAATAAAGCTCTATAGAAAACTTCAGATCTTTATTATTGTGTAGCATAAGTCAATAAGGGCATAAGATTTACATATATATTTTGTATTCTTTACAAAGCTAGAGTTACCTATTGTTTTTTATAATGATGTGTGTTTCTATTGCTCAAAAAATATATTACTATTTTTTGTTTATTTTCAGTGTCTCCAATACAAAACTGAAGTACAACAGGATGTCAGAAAAATAGACAAATTCATATCAAATTTAATAAGGCACATGGCATCTAATGATAACTAATTATTGTTTTAAAATTTAAGTTTTAATTTAATTATAAAACTTGCTACTACATAATTTTTTTATTTCTAAACATGTACTTATGGGGTGTTTACGGTACTTACTGTACCTACTATTGATCCTTTGGGGATTGGTTTAGTCACTGAAAAGTTTCAGCTTGCAATTCTTTATGGTGTGGATGATTTCCTTTCCTTCCACATGGTAAGGGCAGGTTTGGGCAAAAATTAATTGAGAAAAAATTAAGTTTCAATTAAAGTATTTCGGATTTTATTAAGGTTTATTTCGGATTTTATTAAGGTTTATTTCAAATTTTATTAAAGGTTTATTTCGGATTTTATTAAGGTTTATTTCGGATTTTATTAAGGTTTATTTCGGATTTTATTAAGGTTTATTTCGGATTTTATTAAGGTTTATTTCGGATTTTATTAAGGTTTATTTCGGATTTTATTAAGGTTTATTTCGGATTTTATTAAGGTTTATTTCGGATTTTGTTAAGGTTTATTTCGTATTTTATTAAGGTTTATTTCGGATTTTATTAAGTTTTATTTCGGATTTTATTAAGGTGTGGCAGGAACGTTATGGCAGGATTTGTCAAAGGGAAGATCTTCCAGCCAGACGGGTGGTGTGTCTGGCGGGGCCTGCCACTCTCCCCAGAGTTGTTGTCGGGGGCTTGTATATATGTTACGCGTCGTGCGCACTCTAATATCGCGTTCTAGACATGTATGGCGAATCGTCAGCACCGTCTATTGGTAGGTAGTCGCAATTATGTAGCGATGTATAGGGGTCGCTACATGGATCCTGTATGGCGGGGCTTGCCACTCTCCCCAGAGTTGTTGTCGGGGGCTTGTATATATGTTACGCGTCGTGCACACTCTAATATCGCGTTCTAGACATGTATGGCGAATCGTCAGCACCGTCTATTGGTAGGTAGTCGCAATTATGTAGCGATGTATAGGGGTCGCTACATGGATCCTGTATGGCGGGGCTTGCCACTCTCCCCAGAGTTGTTGTCGGGGGCTTGTATATATGTTACGCGTCGTGCACACTCTAATATCGCGTTCTAGACATGTATGGCGAATCGTCAGCACCGTCATTTGGTAGGTAGTCGCAATTATGTAGCGATGTATAGGGATCGCTACAAAGGTTTATTTCGGATTTTAAGTTCCCGACGTTTCGAGAGCCCTCATAGTCACGGGCCTAAGGCGGTTGACGTACCAAAAGTCAATGTTATTCCGGAATACCTTCGGGGGATTAATTTAATTGCAGTTAAAATATAAATTGATTGATCCAAAAAATAAAGAATTGATTATAAAATTGCCCAACACTGTAGGGACCGATGGTTGCTCTATATTTGTATTTGTGACCAGGTGGCACTTGTGTTTAAGCATTATATAACATTGTATCTAAAAGCAATATGGTTAAAATGTCAAGAAAGAATTAAGCCAATGAGATAACGTGCACCGAGTTTCTTGCCGCATCGTCTCAGTGCTGGGTGGCCGGCTGCGTTTCGATCCAATGGTAGATTAGTAAGCCGATAAAAAAATAATATTTTTATCGGCTTAGCGGGCTTTCGCCCAAGCGCTTTTTTGCAGCGCTGGAATAAAGTGTTGTACGCGATATTTAAAGGCTTGCAAAATAGTACTCAAATGAGCGTTAAAAATCACTTGAAAATGTTCGTCGCGCAGTGAGGCAGTGAGCAATGAATTCCGACAAGATGCCAGCAATAGCTATTTGTCTAAATATGAATCTTTGTAACATTAGTGAGGATTGGGATAATCAGGGATGTTATAATAATTGTATTTATTATATTAAGACCCGTTTATGGAAAGAGCTATGCTCGGCGTTTTCCTACATGATCGAATCAGAAATGAGGAGATTCGTAGAAGAACGAAGGTCACTGACATAGCCAATAGGATTAGTAAGCTGACGTGGCAATGGGCGGGTCACATAGCGCGAAGATCGGACGGGCGTTGGGGCAGAAAGATTCTAGAGTGGAGACGTATTGGCAAGCGCAGCGTGGGACGACCACCTACCAGATGGACCGACGATCTTGTGAGGATCGCAGGAAGTCGTTGGATGCAGGTGGCATCGGACCGGTTGCGCTGGAGAGCGATTGGGGAGGCCTATGTTCAGCAGTGGACAGATATAGACTGATATGATGATGTTTATTTACTTACTATGAGAGATTTACCAACTACAATATGAGTAGTAACAAAGTAGGCGAACTAATGAGAGTAGAGAAAGCCAGAGAGGTCTTTAAGGAAAGCACCTGTTGGAACTCTGTACTCTCTACCCACCCCATGAGTGATCTGGCGTAATGATATAGACAGATAGAAAAGTAGATAAGTCCATTCATTGTAAATAAATCAACGCACTAAAATCGATTCTTGATCGAATTTCGATTAATCAATTCGAAGTTTACTGAATGTTAATGTTTAATTGAATGAAAATATTATCTTTTATTTTCGCTGACTTAGGACCATTTCCGAAAGCTTTCAATTTATAGATCATCAAAAAGACAACAAACTTGAAACTTTTACTCTTATGTGTAACAATATACGTGTTCGATGATTATTAAAATTCTTGATATACACCACTTGAATGAGTAATATTATTGATTAGTACTTTTTATCATCAAATCGTGAATCTATGAATACAATTTCAGACTTTAAAGATCTAGATCTTTCTTGATCCAAGATGGCGAACGTGGCTTATTACGCAAAATCAATATAGGTCTCGTTTTTGGGGTTTTAGGGAATGCTGATTACGTATATAGTGTTAATTTTGAAATCAAAGTTCGTGGAGGGGTTTTTTTTAATCAATATGGGTATTACTTTTAGGGGATTCTAATTAAGAATATCGGGTTAACTTTGAAATTCAAGATGGCGGACGCGACTCTTTGTTTGAAATCAACGTGGGCTTCGTTTTAGGGGTTTTAGGGGATGTCATTAAAGATTTGGGGTTAATGTTAAGATCTAAGATGGCGGACGCGACTTTTTGTGTAAAATCAATATGTGTATCGTTTTAGGGGTTTTCGGGGATGCTCATTACGAATATGGGGTTAATTTTGATATCCATGATGGTGGTCGTGACTATTTGTGTAAAATCAATATGGGTATAATTTTTAGGGTTTCAGTGGATGCTGATTTATTTATTTATTTATTTATTTATTTATTGGGTTTATCAACAGGTGCTACAATCTTACATGCTTAACGTTTAAAATTTTAGTTCTAGGTACTTATATCTAATTGCACACCATATAACAGATAAACACTGCATTCAATTAATAGTGTAGATTAAGTTTACATTAAGACATACATAAATTAAGTTTTAAACAGAAAACAGAAAAAGTGTATACATACATATAGCTATAAAGTTGATAAAGACTTACGAAATGTATAAGGACTGTCGAAATGGATATCCAATATATAACTATACTTATTATATAGGTTACACATTCGTGGGATAGGTGAAGATCGGCCCATGACCGTTCGGTATCGCGGCATCGAAAATACATTTTTTATTATTGTACGGGGGTAATGATATGGAACAGCATATCCAAATCGCTCAAGTAACTGTGGACAATCGATACAGTTTCTCATTATTTTAAATAAGAACATTAAGTCCAGTGTGTCTCTCCGTCGATCAAGACTGGTCATTCCAAATTTGTTAAGCCTATCTCTGTAGGATGACACTTTTTTCGCTTCACCTGTAACAAATGCCAAATGGTTCATAAAACGCCTTTGTATTCTTTAGATCCTTAGTGTGTGCGTTGCGAAGTGAGGCCTCCAAATCACTGATCCATATTCCAGTGTGCTACGAACTAGTGAGTAGTATAGGATAATTTTAGTTTTAATTAATTTAAACGGCTTGACATTGCGAAGTACGAAACCCAAAGTCTTAGATGCCTTACTGACAATGTGGTCGACGTGTGGGATAAAAGTGAGCTTTTTGTCCAATAAAATACCCAAGTCCCTTATTGTTTCAACCTCATCTAAGGTAGTATTATTAATAGAGTAGTGATATGTGACTGCACCGTTAAGCTTGCGACTAAAATTCATATAAAAGCATTTCCTAATATTCAAAAGCATGCCATTTGTAT
Source organism: Phalera bucephala (assembly GCA_905147815.2). Classification (NCBI taxonomy): domain Eukaryota; kingdom Metazoa; phylum Arthropoda; class Insecta; order Lepidoptera; family Notodontidae; genus Phalera; species Phalera bucephala. Next base: position 15,961,768 of record LR990615.1, read on the forward strand.
TACACCAATTGACGAGGTTGTTCACATCATTCTGCAGAGCGATACAATCAGCGAATGTGTCTACTACCCTCATAATTTTCAGGTCATCCGCGTACAAATAAGGCGTGGAGCTCTTTAAACAATATGGGAGATCATTTATAAAAATATTAAAGAGCACTGGACCTAAATGGGAGCCTTGAGGAACTCCTGAACTAACGGTATATTTCAGTGACTCGAAACCGTTAACCACTACAAAAAATGATCGACCTTCAATATATGTTTTCAACCATTGCAACAGAGAGCCCGTAAATCCATAGCTAGCCAATTTATACATTAATATGCGGTGATCAACCTTATCGAACGCTTTACTAAAATCGGTATAAATAACATGTACTTGTTTACCGTTATCCATAGCTCCTATCACGTTATCAACAAAAGCGGTCAAGTAAGTACTGGTTGATCTAGATTTTACAAAGCCATGCTGGTGATTGGAGATATATTGCTTAAAGTAGTTCTGAATAGCAGAGCAGACTATTGATTCCAATATTTTACCAAACGCACTAAGAATTGATATAGGCCTATAATTTTCAACCTGTGAATTGTTGTCATTTTTAAATATCGGTACTACCATCGCGGTTTTCCATGCATCGGGAAAGGTGCCCGAGCGTAGAGAAGTATTGTAAATGGTCAATAGAGGTTCCAATATCCATTCACCACATTTTCTGATAAAAACGTTTGGAATACCATCTGGACCTGCACCTTTATGAACATCCAGTTTCTCGAGCTTATCCCAAAGTTCTTCGCGTGTTATTTGGATTTGTGAAAACAAGTCAGAGCATACTTTAGGTATCTGAAAGTTGCTGCTGGTTAACTGACCTTGTGAGTAAACAGAACCGAAGTAAGATCCAAACATATTGCACATTTCTTTACCATCATTTGCACTCTTACTCTTATACGTCAATGTGGATGGATAGCTCCCGGAATTTGCCCTTTTGGATTTCACGTAAGACCAGAAGTGTTTTGGATCCTTTACCAAATGTTCTTCAACTTTCTTAATATATATATTATAACATTCATTTATAAGTTTTTCACAGCGTTTCTTTAATAAATTTAGTTCTAGCATATCTAACGGGTTTTTGTACTTTTTATACCGGTGTCTAATTTTTTCTTTTTCTTTAAGTCGTTTAATAAGGCTGCGTGAATACCAAGGAGGAAACTTATTACTTCTGATCGGAAGAAAAGGGATTTTGCTTTTGATGATATCGCCAATAATAGTCTGAAATTTACTCACCATTTCGTTGACATCCTTACAGCCATGGAGAACTAAAGACCAGGATACACTAGCTAGAGAAACTCTGATTGCTTCGTAATCTGCATTGTGGAAGTTATATTTTTTGCCACTTGGGTTCCTTGAAAGATTTTGGGTATGCACTGATTGGCTTATTTTGATAACAATTGGAGGATGCAAGGGGTCAACCTTACTCAAAACTTGAGGCGCGCTATCTGATTCACAATTTGCTATATCCGTTAAAACTAAATCCAATACTTTGTTACCAACATTGACTAAACGATTTAATTGTCTGAGGTTATTTAAGTGATTAAAATCGATTAAATTTTGAGCCATACCGGAAAGAGTATCACCAGAATTACCCACTAGATCCCAGTTAATATGACCAATATTGAAGTCACCTATTATGAGCTTTGGTAGATTACACTGTTCCATAACAAGGTTACAATTGTCTAAATAATACTCCAAAGATACACTGGTCACAGGAGGAGGCAGATAGATCGTACTCAGAGCATATCTTTGAATAGAGTTATCATGGGTTGCATCAAAAATTACCCATAAATCCTCACAGCTTTGACTTTCCCAAGATTTGACGCGTTTAGAATTATAAGATTTACGAATAGCAATTAATACCCCCCCTCCGTCCTTTTTGTGCGAGTTCTTGTTGTATTCTCGGTCCCTCCTGTGAACATCGTATCTGTGATCGAATAACTCTGAGCTGTATACACCGTCATTCAACCATGTTTCAGTCAAAACCACAATATCAAAATCACTACTACATAGACTTCTATAAAAATCTAGAGTTTTAGTGCGTAGACCTCTAACATTTTGGTAGTATATTTTAACGGAAAAGAATTTTAAAAAATACAATAAATTAAAAAAACATACAAAAACCAAGGGTAGATTATTTGATTTTTCCTAGGGAAACTGTGTCTTTAATGTGAATATAGTCAGTATCGTCGCCCTTCCGCACGAAAATTTTACCATCTCTAATCCATACGTATCTGTAATTGTTTTCTTTCGCCTTTGATCTTGCTGCGGCATGTAACCTTTTATTCGCCGGTGACAGATGTTCTGTCACATAAATGGGTCTTTTTTCACCCGCAAATCCGAGGTCTGTTGTGTTAAGCTTGTCTTCTGTTACCTTTTTAGTCTTATTGTACGTTTTTGTGGCTGCAAGGAATTGATCGCGTAGTTTTGGCGTACTTAACTGCACAACAATGGTACGAGGTCGAGAGCCTTTAGGGTCAAGTTTTCTGATTAAGAATATGGGGTTTGATTTTTGAAGTCCAAAATTGCGGACGCGACTTTTTTATGTAAAGTCAACATGGGTATCACTATTGGGTTTAAGGGGATGCTCATTAAGAATATGGGGTTCATTTGGAAATCCAAGATGGCGGACGCGACTTTTTGTGTCAAATTAACTATTAATTTATTATATTCGTAATGAGCATCCCCTAAAACCCCTAAAGCGTTACCCATATTGATTTTACACAAAAAGTCGCGCCCACCATCTTGGATTTCAACATTAAGCTCATATTCTTAAACAGCATCGCATAAAACCCTAAAAATGATACCCATGTTGATTTTACACAAATAGTCGCCGCCATCATTTTTGATTTCAAAATTAACCCCATATTCTTTAGGAATATCCCCTAAAACCCCTAAAACGAAACTCATGTTAATTTTACACAAAAATTCACGTCCGCCATCTTGCATTTTAACATGAACTAAATACATAGAGAGAATGTCACCCGATAATTTCTTGGTACCTAATGTCTTCTCAACGATTCTTACTTATAGGCACTTAGACCTACAAAAATAATCAGAATCTATTATCCTGGATGATCTAGCCAAGTAGCGATGCGAGGACCTGGATTTAAATCTTGGATCGGACTAAAAGTAGTTTTCTATCGGTAAATTTCATGTATAAGTGCGTTCAACCCCACAACCTATCCCTGGCGTTCTTTAACGCCGATGGCCTTCGCTCCCAGCGAGATCAGGTTGCTGATTTCCTCCGAGATCACCAACTTGATATCCTCCTCGTGCAGGAAACCTTCCTGAAGCCCGCACAACGCGATCCTAGGATCGCAAACTATAACCTCGTGGGCAATGACAGAATCGGCTCCCGCGGAGGCGGTACTCTCATTTACTACAGGAGGTCCCTGCACTGCATCCCTCTCGATCCCCCCGCGCTCACCAACATCGAAGCCTCGGTCTGTCGCGTCTCTCTCACGGGGCACCAGCCCATCGTGATCGCCTCCGTTTACCTTTCCCCCACTAAATCCGTTCTCAGGAGTGACTTTGAAGCACTCCTCAATTTAGGAAGCGCCGGCATTCTGGCGGGCGACTTCAACAGCAAGCACGTGGCCTGGAACGGTCTCACCACTTCCCCTAACGGTAGGAGCCTTGACGCCCTGGTCGACGTTCTCGACTTTGACGTCATCGCACCTATGCACCCTACCCACTATCCTAACAATCCCAATCACCGACCCGACGTCCTGGACATGGCGCTTCTGAAGGGTGTCACCCTACGGCTGCACTCCTTGGAAGTAGTCCAGGAACTCGACTCTGACCATCGACCTGTAGTCATGAGACTCGGTTCCCCCCCTTCCGCCCCTCAGCGACCCAAAAAGACGGTGGTGGATTGGCATGCGCTAAGCACGGCCTTGGCGGATGCCAACCCTCCCCCCCTGCCTCTCAGCTCGGACTCCATCCCGTCCCCTCAGGACACCGATCAGGTCGTAGATGCCTTCACCGAGCACATCCGATCGGCTGTCAGTCGATCGTCCAAGCAAGTCGAGGCGGAAGATCTCTACCTCAACCGCTTTCGACTGCCGGACGATGTTAGGGATCTCATTCGTTCCAAGAATGCTTCTATCCGAGCGTACGACTCCTACCCCACCGAAGCCAATCGGGCCCGGATGCGCGCTTTACAACGAGAGGTAAAGCGTCGTGTCGCGGAGGTCCGGGAGGAACGGTGGGGTGACTTCCTAGAGGGCATCGCGCCATCGCATCTGGCCTACTGGCAGCTGGCGCGTAGCCTCAAGTCCGACTCCACGACTGACATGCCCCCGCTGTCCCGCCCTTCAGGCGCACCCCCAGCCTTCGACGACGACGAAAAGGCCGAGCTTCTCGCCGACTCCCTCGAGAGCCAGTGCGCCCCCAGCTCTCAGTCCGTCGACCAGTCCCACGTCGACGCGGTCGACAGGGAAGTCGAGCGCAGGGCATCCCTCCCCCCCGTCGATTCCTTACCTCCTATCACCCAAACGGAGGTCGAAGATCTAATTATGGGTCTCAAAACTAAAAAAGCCCCCGGCTCTGACGGCATTTCGAATCGCGTTCTGAAATGCCTGCCCGCCCAACTCATCTGCCTCTTAGTGGCCATATTGAACGCCGCCATGGCGAACTGCACCTTCCCCGCTAAGTGGAAGGAGGCGGACGTCATAGGCATTCCCAAGCCCGGCAAACCTCGCAATCTCCCCGCGAGCTACCGCCCTATCAGTCTCCTCAACTCCCTGGCCAAGATATACGAGCGCCTACTTCTGGCGAGGCTCAAAGACTTCGTAACGTCCAGGGGTATCCTTATCGACGAGCAGTTTGGCTTTCGAGCCAAACACTCTTGCGTCCACCAAGTGCACCGCATCACGGAGCACATCCTCTCCGGTCTCAATAGACCCAAACCCATCTACACGGGCGCCCTCTTCCTAGATGTCGCGAAGGCATTCGACAAAGTCTGGCACAACGGCTTGATCTACAAGCTCTACCAATTGGGTGTGCCGGACAGACTCGTGCTCATCTTACGAGACTTCTTGTCGAATCGCGCCTTCCGTTATCGCTTCGAAATGACGCGCTCCACTTCCCACTCCATCAGTGCTGGAGTCCCACAGGGCTCAGTTCTCTCTCCGCTCCTGTTTAGCCTTTACACGAACGACATTCCTCGTTCGAGTAAGGCGCATCTAGCCCTATTCGCGGATGATACCGCTCTCTACGTCTCGCATAGGAATAAGGGTTTCATTACCAGACACCTTCAGGCATCCGCCAATTCCCTAGGGAATTGGTTCAGGAAGTGGCGTATTGAGGTGAACCCGGACAAGAGCGCTGCGGTGTTCTACTCCAGAGGTGCCACCCTGCGCCACTCCCTGCGCCGCCCTAGAAGTAATCTCGGCCAAGTGACCATGTTCGACCGACCCATTCCCTGGGTCAAAGAGGTCAAATATCTAGGGGTCACCCTAAACAGTACCATGTCCTTCGGCCCGCACATCAAGCGGGTCCGTCACCGAGCATCATTTGTGCTCGGTCGTCTCCATTCGTTAATCTGCAAGCGGAGTAAAATGTCCCTTAGAAATAAGGTGACACTCTACAAAACTTGCGTTCGACCCATCATGACTTATGCGTGTGTTGTGTTCGGGCATTCGGCCCCCTCTCACATCGATAAACTCCAAGTGGTTCAAAACCGCTTCCTCCGTAAAGCCGTAGGAGCCCCCTGGTTCGTACGGAACGTCGAACTCCACTCCGATCTAGGTCTCGAACCTATTCGCGCCTTTATTAAAAAGGCGTCAACACGTCACTTCGCGAACGCATCTACCCATGCGAATCCGTTAATCGTAGCCACCGCCGACTACGATCTCCCCCCCGACCCCTGCCGCCACCGCCGGCCGCGACATGTTCTCACCGACCCCCCCGATGCTTTGTCATCCCTTCTTTCCGCTCAGAATACGGGCGACGACGACGACGTAGTAGTAGTAGATCCCCTCCCATAGCCGGCGGTTGACCGGTGCACTTAGTAGTGCACCCGTCCCCCTACAGCGACTGTCCCAACCGAGGGCGCCTCTTCGAGGCGCCCTCGAGTATGTCGCCTCTTGCCCTTCTGGCTGGCTAGAGCGTAGTGGTTGCACGCTCGCCTTTAAGTCCGGTGAAGCTGTAAAGGCCTCGCGGCCAACAGCGTACATCATTCACACACACACACAATCTGGCATTGTGCCGGTACAAGGGCAATAGGTTCAACCCCTACTACATGGGACCTAACATTGTTGGCGTAAAGTAGGTGTACACAGTACACCTCTGCTTAGGGAATATAGGCGTGAGATAGGTGTTTAATATCCATTAAGTAGGCAGTCGTTATTTTAATATAGTAATTATGTCGCTCGTTTACATTACTACGAAAATAGTAACTAAATTTGGTAGGTACACGACTTTATGCTAAACATCCGCAACCCGCACCACAGATTAGGTATTCAGGGTTGCCAACGCCAATCCTCCGAATTTCCCAATAATCTAGGTCAAATTCCCCAAATTTGGTGAGAACGTTATTCCAATTTCCCACAAAATTAGTTTGTTTCAGGATATTTTTAGGTATCATGTAAATGGATCGGTAATTACAATTATATCGAATTACATATTTAAATCAGCTCTTGTTATTATTACATAGTTCAAGTAAACAAACGAGTGGTTGTAGCACATTTATAAGTACAATTATACATACAACCTATGGAAAACAGGAAATTGGAAACTAAATAAAAACGTTATTGTAGTCGAATTCATGGAAAAAATATAAATATAACTCGCTCCTTGTCATGTGACCATACTTGCTACCGTACTTGTTAGAAAAACTCTTAAAAGGACTATGTATTAAATACTCTGTAAAGGTCTTTGTAAAATAAGTAAAATATATTTTCCAAAAACTCTTAGCCATATAGCATAAAACAAGATTCTCAATTAATTAAATCTCTTCCATTTATTTAAATTAATGCATGACAAAACCTCATCTTTTATACAGGAGGTAGAATACTACTAGATTGCACCTAGTAAATTTCAAGTCCTAAGATAGTTAGAGAATAGAAACAAGCTATGTACGTTGAATCATTTTTCATTTTTTAGCCAAATATATCAAAATACCCGCATTTTCCCCACATAATGCCAATCCCCACTAAATCCCTAATCGAATTTGAATTTCCCGCGATTTGGGGAATTCCCCACAAATTGACAACGCTGTAGGTATTAGATCCGCACCAACGGCCGCGCGCGCTTTTTCAACGCTTATGCGGACACGTCATGTACATCTTGGGTAATAACTTCAGTTTTTTCAAGTTGCCGTCGTTTTACTGGGACGGCTTCCGGGCTGTATTATTCCATGGTTGTCCTGCCCCTTTTCACGTCCATATTCCTAAATGAAGTGTTTTTCATTCTCACACTGGACTGTTTTTTGGGCACTACTCAGTTCACTGCTGCTGCTGAGTAGTGCTGAGTACTGTTGCGGCGATAGTGATAGTCTATCGATAATATTGTGATAGTATCGTGTCCTCGAAAACTATTTATACTATCTATAGCCCTACCGATTATATTAACACGTGAAGAATAAAGCGATATTATCGACAGTTGTGATGGCACGAATTGAGCAATACTATTGATAAACAGCAATATTATCGATAGTATCGAGAGTATTATAATTTTACGGAAATGGTTAATTATCCAGTCATATTGTGAAACCGAAAGACTTATTAAAATAGTTCAATAATATTAGGAGTGTTCGCAACGGCTATATATTAAAAACGCGTTATAACGATACGCTACTTTTAAAACGCCTATTATTTTTTACGCTATTAATAATAGTTATTACTTCGCTTCGTTGAACGACGCCTTTTGATTATTGTCGCAAAACACGCCGCGGCCCCGCCGTGAGCTGTTAAACGTTAAAAATTAAATATATATTTTATAAATTAATTATTTACACGTAACTAAAACTAACTTTTATTTACAGTTATTACAATAAACAAACCAACGATTTATTTGCAAACAATTTGACACGCGACGCCGCAATCGCTCACAAACCCACGATAAATGCATAAGTACGTCATCCAAGATCACCCCAGTAATCCGTACTGATTTTATTCAAAAAATAATCTGACGTAGTAAGCAACACGTTATAACGTATAATACGAACAAATATATTGGCACGGAACATAATAAATAACCTAATAATATATTACTTTCATTACTGGACACTCATTTAAATATAGTTCATATGTGGTTGTTTTAGAGCATAATTTAACAAGAGACTTGTTCCAAAAATATTATACGTCAAAGTGAAATTGACCTTAAGTCCAGTCAGTGTCGCTTTGTCGCGTGGCAGGCTGGTAAGCGGTTTTGGTCGGATAATATGTAATAAATTTGACGGACGATCTAGCGCAGTGGTTAAGAGCTTAAGCCGCTCCGCCCACTGTGTCTAATAGTCGCGGGTTCGATTCCCGCACGGGACAAATCTTTGTGTGATGTAACGCTAAAAAAAAACGCTTGCCTAAGGTAATAAATAATAAGTAATTTGATTATTTATTAATAATTGATTATTTTTTCAGTTATGTAATATAACGATCACTCCTAAATAATATATGACAATACGCACATACACACACACTCGCAAGCGCGCGCGCAAATACGCGCATGAGAAAGATTTTATTATTATTTCTTTTATTTAATAATTTTCACTTACTTTTGTTAAATCGAATATAACAACAATATTAAATCGATATTGATCACAGCAACTTATTTTCTGATAAAATACTGTAATTAATTTGGCTACCACGAGACAGGATTTGCCTAATGTGGTAGTCACAAGTAACTCTTAAATTTTGCAGCCCTACCTTTCGTTAATTTTTTTAGTTAAGAAGCCTCACGTTCTGTTGATTTACTTTTTGTATTTAGTATTGAAGACTAATTTTTGTTAATTTCCTAGTTAAGTACTGAATTCTATATTTAGTTTTAAAATGGTATGTCTGTAATTTCTTTTCTCAGGTAATAAACATTATTATTATTATTAATAGTATCGATAGTATTACAAATACATATACCATACAACATTGTTATCGAAAGTATTGATGACATTAGTTGCTATCATACTATCGATATTCTGTAATTGCTCCTTAATTTAAAGCAATGTAGGTTAGTTTATCTTTTAAATTCTGCTTTCAGGGATTACAAAATTATGCACGTTTTTTATCTAGTTTTGTAGAGGGGGTACGCTCTTCTACTAAAATACGGATCCGCTCAATGCCTTTCCTCGATAGGCTCGATTCGCACCAATGAAACTTTCGTCTTTCGTGTAACTGCACACAGGATCAGTCACTGATTTCGTGGTCGATGAATCCCGTTCTCGCCGGCCGATGCAGCGCTCCACATCGAGACACTTATTAAGTGCCCACAGAAACAACTTTAGCCAAAGCCTTTGAGACGCCCTTGAGTTAACTTTTCCTCCTTCTGGCTGGAGCGTATTTGTGGCACGCTTGCCCTCTTGCCCAGTAAAGCTGTAAAAATCCCCTGGCCCACAGTGTAGATCATGCACACAGACACACACGCAAACACACAAAAGCTAAACTAAGTTACGAGATGGAAATTCGTGAATAGCGCTCGATTAGGACTCTATGCTATCGCTATACACTGTCTTAAGAGTGTCAATCTTAAAAAAAATTATTTTAGTAAACGATTTATTGCTGAAATCTATCATTTACTTGGCTTGGTCCGTATTAAATAAGTCGTTAGGGCGCTATATTCAACCGTGATTAGCATTTCTCCGTCCATGTCATAGTTTGAACATCACCTTAAGTAGCTGCAACTTTTACTACTACCCGATCACCATTGCCTTATTGCTCGGTATCAGCTCCTTGTCAGCGAATGTTCTCCGCAGTAATAGCACGCGGGCAGTGAGTGGACGCCCCACGGTATACCGATGAACGCCGCGTGGTCAAACAGTAGTTCGGGCATGGTCAACAAATTTCAGTAGTCGATCAACGATTTCTAACAGTTCTACTTGTATTCAATCGATTCATAAATGTGTTCTTGACCATGGAGCAACTCACAGGCGGCGCGTGTATAGGGCCCTCTTGGTTCTAGCGTAGTGGCTACGCGCGGGATCATCTACGGTAAACGACCAAGCAGTGTACTTTTACATCCACCTGTTACGTCCACATACGGAGACCTTGCGAGCGAGGCAAAAGGGTTAAGTTGTGGCGTCGATAAGTAAGCGCTATAGGTATATAAAAGTCCATAACATAACAAAAATTAGGGTGAAAAATAGAACCAAGGTTTTGACATTTGGACGGACGATTTAGCGCAGTGGTTAAGAGCTTAAGCCGCACCGCCCGTGTAGTCGCGGGTTCGATTCCCGCACGGGACATATCTTTGTGTGGCCCGCAATTATATGTTTCGGTCTGGATATTTGTTTATGTGAATTTTCATGTTTGTAAACGCACCCACGATACAGGAATAATTCTTAGTGAGGGGCTACGTTTAAAAAAAACCTTTTGTTTAGTTGTATAAAAACGAAGCACAAGAATTCAATCTCCCTTGCGACTTACATTACCTTATATCTAGGCACAATAGTATCGAAAACTTAAGGAATATCGATAGCCTTAAACTATCGATGTGTGTATAAAGTATCGATACTTTCGATATTTTTATATTATCAACTACTAGCAATACTGTCGATAGTGTCGATAATATCGGAAAAATAGTATTGATACCATTACTACGCTACTTACTACGTTATCAATTTAATTCCCACGTGTAAATACCATTACCTAAACCGCTCCGCCGGCCATCGTTCAACACATTGTCTTTTTTCTCTCTATCAATTACACGGATCACCATTTTGAGTGAATAAGAAAGCTTTTGTAAGGTTAGCAACGTCTCTCTGTACGTGTGCTTGGTCTAATTTGTGACCTATGCTCAGGCCATAACAAATGCGTCCCGTCCGTTTCAACGGTTAAAATATAAATGAAAATCATTGTGATAACTGAATATACTTTAATACAGTGAAATTATGTCGTGATGTGCTGCATTTTGTCAATAAAGGACAACCAAAGGAGGAGTTAAAAAATCCTGAATTATCATTTCCACGTATGTTTTTATTGCCTCATATTATATTATAGGGAAGTTTTACAGCAAAATTATGGATTTAACATCAAACATATACATCATTGAGGTCATATAATTAATATACGGTGATATTTAACTGTGTGTTTAAAGCTTTAATTTATATTACAAATATGCATTATTTTACGTTTCCCCACTAGTAATGTCCTACAGCGCCTATCGCTTACTGTCAATATAAATAAATGAATACTGAAACATTAACGTTTACATACCTATTTCACGTCATAATGACTAAATGAATTTGGATGAAATTTAGTAAGGGTAGAATATCTAGATAAACACCGTCACGTCTATATTCCCCAATCGGGGGTGGGATATCTAGACCTATTTACGATTATTTCATCTTTAACTATAGTGGCGTTTTACTTCAAATAAAATGCTTATTAAACTACTTACCTCACTGGAAGCTTTATATTGAAATGGCATATAGAGCCTCGGTTGCAAAATGAAGTTTTGGTCTTTGGGTAGTACTGCTTTTACTGAAGATTAGAGGTTTGACCTCTATATGAGTTGGCATTGTGCCCTTCACCCCGCGAGGGTGCGTTGTATGCCATGCCCGTATGTAGATAAATCTGAACCCTAAAAGCACGTTGATGTCCGTGTGATAGAACTGTTGATTTTCGTGATTTAGAATCCGCATTTGAGTGCTAAAACGTTTAAAAGGTACCTCCCCTTTTATTATTGCCGGCACGCGGTCGCGGTAAGCAAGTAGGTACGTAATAATAATACCGCTTTGTGGAATGCGCCGGCTATTGTTTGATGTACCTGGACTTTTCTATAGATGTATTTGGAGGATTCGCGTCCGTTCTAGAACTTTCATACGAGAGAAAAAGGAACAGCGCGGCGACGGATACAGTCTCTCTTCTGAAGCGAAAGCAATCAAATCGAGAACGAGCTATCTTAGTGGAATATACCAGCGACCTCAGCAGCGATCAACGGATTCAACGATTGACTTAGCGACTTAAAAGGAATAATTGGGTACTAGCGAGAGTAGTACCAGTGTGTGTTTAGTACTTGTGGGTACTTGCATTCGACTGACTGTTATGTGCGTAAAGTGCCTATTCAATAAATGAACATATTTACTATAGATTCTCAGGTAACTTGAGATTTTCTGTTTGGTGAAATAAATATTTTTTTAATCATGAATTGTCTTTTACGTTTATAAGGCCTGTCCTAGTAATCACTTCTCTATTAAAGTACATTAACGGAGATCCACTCACAAATAAAATTGACACGCTGCGTCAGCGTTCATGACTAACGTGCATTGAAAAAGCGCTCGTGTAAACGTAGGGTAAATGTGATGTAAAAATTGTAACCACCGCTACGCCTATATATCCCAAGCAGGAGTGAGAGTGGTTTACTGTATCACTTGTCGTTCAACAATGTAAGGTCTCATGTAATGGAGGATGAGACTATTGATATTATACCGAGCACAGTGCCAAACTCCGGACTGGTTTTTTTTTATCGAATAATACTGTTTTCCGACATAGGATTGGGACCGACGACCTCGTGATCGCTATGCGCATTACAAGACCAGTGAGGCTTTACTATTGTATTAAATTGTACGTACTAATATCGATGATTACAGATTTGTATTATAATACGTATGTGTGAACTTATATAAATTACTCGTAGTAATTCAAAATCATAATTTAGATGAGTCAATTACGATTTTACATGAAGTACATGTTTTTTAATCATAAATTGTATTTTCTTATCGATAAATCCTGTACTAGTAATGACTTGCCTAATCACGCGCATTAACGCAGATACAAAAACACACCGACATAAAATTGACACGCTACCGCGGCGATATGCGCTGTCTATTCATTCTTCGTCTATGTTAAATACTATTGATACGCCTATCGATATTATGTCTGAGTTATGAGCTCAGCTATCGATAAGCAAACTATCGATGGTTCCGCAAAACTATACTATTATTTTTCACATAGGATGGTAGTGACAGTTCTTATTGCCAAAAGAAATTAATATTTATTACAATGGCGTTAAGGCATTTAACCATAAGTATAGAAACTGGTTATACCATACCATTTCCATTAAATAAAGTTAATTTTGTTTGGCAATTAGAACTGTCACTACATTTTTTTTTAGGACTATGCCCCATACCTTTCCACTATTGTAACTCCTGTAAGCCAGGATCCACAATGGTCTCCTTAGATGACGCCAAGGTTTGAACCTTAGGGTGTCCCGGGAAGCACTTTAATTGTCTTGGAACCCGCAACAAATTTAATTAAAAAGAAAAACAGGAGGAGTAGGAAAATAAAAAAATCCACTTCCCTCCTTTGCAAAGAGGGAGACACAAAAAAATTGTCAGATCAGCCATAGAGAGGGAGACTACAACTAGGATAAGCGCAGTTGTAAAGCACCACGGATACGAAAAAATATTAACAGGGCCTTTTGTGAGCCTCATGTTTTTAATTCCATTAATAGGTATGGCAAAAACGCTTGAACGCACGGAAATTATCCCGAGTTTCTACAAGATCCATGTATTAGATGTATTTCGCAGATGGTATGCTCGTTGTGCCAGAGAACTGTCACTACTTATCCTATGTGAAAAATACTATAGTGCTGAGCACTGCTGAGTGCCGCCCGAGATACCTACTAACCAGGGTTACTAACGTCAATCCTCCGAATTCTCCAAAAATCTGGGTTAATTTCCCAACTTTGGAGAGAACAACATTCCGATTCCCCTCAAATTTCCCACTTAACACAATTAAGCGGTAATTTTAATTATATCGAATTACATATTTAACTCAGCTCTTATTAATTTACAGTTATAAGATTTATTACTAATAGACTATTTCCTTTAAACAAATGAGTCGTTGTAGCACATTCATAAATTATATTTTATTATAGCTAAAACTGTAAATTAAAATATAAATAAAAATCGTTAACTTAGCCATGGAAAATATATAATAAATATAAATAAAGAAATCTCTTAGCCTTATAGCATAAAGTTTCGAAATTAGTTAAATGTCGTCCATTTATTTAAATTGAACCCGCGTGACTAACCTCATATTTTTTCCAGGAGGTGGCATTTAGATCGCACCTGGTAAATTCCCAGGACATAATATAATTAGAGAATAGAAACAAGTTATATGAATTGAATCATTTTTAATTTATAGCCTCATATCTCAAAATCCCTGCAATTTTCCCACTAATGCCAATCCCCACAAAATCCCCAATGAACTTGGAATTCCCCACGATTTGGGGAATTCTCCACACATTGGCAACGCTGCTACTAATCTGAGCTACTTATGTAACGGTAGTATGGCAATACATGTTCTTTGATACATTCAATACATGCTTTAACCATTCAATTTTAGTAGTTAGCCCAATAGCCCTATTATTATAGTTTATTATTTGTTCCGGACGTACATAGTTAGTGCAATGTTTTTTGAAGGGCGCCTGGAAGAAATTGGATGAGGGTAGTCGAGTACCATTCATGTAGTTTTCTGACTTAAGACTTCAGATATGGATTACAATTCGACAGATCTCGGTCTTGAACTTATTCGCGCTTATATTTACAAGAAGAAAAATTGCTATTTCGTGAGCGTGTCTAATTATTTGTATCCCCTGATCGTAATCCCCGCCGACTGACGCACCTGACTCCCCTTTTTCGACCGCGGCATATTCTTACCGACCCTCTCGATGCCCTTATTTCCTTCCTTTCGGGTACAGATACCGCGCACAGGATCAGTTACCGCTCTTAGGTGAGTAGGTAAGGCTGAAATTCTTCCGTTGCCCTCGGGCTGGCATCACGGCGAGACACGTAGTATATGCCGTCCCCATAGCGTCATCCCAAAACATGGCCCGGCCGTTTCTAGTTAGCTAGGCTAGTTATCCGTTTATCCTTCTGGCTGGAGCGTAGTGGTTGCACGCTTGTCCTCTTGTCCCGTGAACCTGTAAAGGCCCCACGATCAACAGCGTAGACCATTCACACAGACACAAACGTTTACTTGTATCCCATTTTCTCTGTTTGTCTCAAAGATTATAATAATATGTTTGTCTTCTCAAATAGTGCCAGAAGATATACTGTGAAATGAAAGTTACCAGAAGAAAAAAATACAAGTTGTTCATCAAAGACAATAATGCAACTATTCGGAAATTAACCTTTACGGAGTAGGTGTGCTATATAAATACAATATTTACAGTTAAAAAAGATTCGTTTCTAACTAAATAACAAACCGATATAAGTAACAGATCCTTTAGAATACCTACTATAATAATTGAAAACATCTATTATTACGAACTATATTTACGACTAAATACCTTTATGGATAAGTACAGCCCTATAAAATGGACATCCCTAAAGTTCTTACGACAGACAGACACTGTCAAAAATTGTTGATGGACATTGGACATGTTATTTTACTGTCATACAGTGTGAAACATAAATAAAGCATTAGTTTTTGTAAAAATCATGACTTAATACTCAGGCCTAAACTGTTAATATGAAATAATATAATTAATTAAATAACTGCCACTTACATATTTGTTTTAATTAATGACATTATGGATGGTTTAATTCACGCGGCATTGGAAGCTGAGGTATCTGATTGCTTTCCTTTAATTATCTCCAGAGTTTTACTTTACAAAATATGCTTGTTTCTTGATTTGTTAAATATTGCTGATTAATATTTCAGGTAATACTTAACCGGGCAAAACATGTGAACTCAAACATAACACAATTCAGCAGTGGTGTCCCAGACCATAAAATGACTTGGACCCATGATAAGATGCACCTTGCTGAATCTGTCGATGAGTCTAGAATGAAATTTCAACGTAATTCCTCTGGATCTGCTTCCAAGGCGACGGAGAAGTTTGATTTATTTAAAAAACTGCATGAACTTTACAACGAGCTAAGTAGAGATGAAACGCTACAGATCAACTATGTAAGTCACAAAAAATATTCTCTTTAATTCAGCAATTATGTTATGAATTTTGGTTAAATTTGATTATTGTTATTTACATTTTCATAGCTGTCTTGTAATCATAAATTATTTTTGTTATGAGTTTGCCTAAAAGCATGTCTTATTTTTTATTTTTGTGGATGTAAAATATCTCATCATAATATGTGACTATGTAGTTACTCATTTATGTTTGGTATATAATTGTTAAAATTAGATTTTACATTATCAAATAAAGCCAAAACTTTACTGTATTATGTTAATGGATTTATGTTTCTCATTTTAATGTACTGTCTGCAACGACTTTTCACTGACGATGTTAGTTCCTAGCTAGCTAGGGCGAGCCTATTGCCATATACCATATAGATACAATTCCAGACTTCGACTGATGTAACATTATCAAAATCAAGCTAAAACTCTACTGTAGTATGTTAATGCTTTTATGTTTCTCATTATATTCTTGTTTGACAATTGCAGCAAGGCCTGAAGACTACATCATATCTATTGGAAAAGTTATTAGCAATATATAATCTTAATACATTAATAATAAATCTGTATCCAGGCAATAAGGGATATTCCTTATCATTGAAAGTAAATGGCAACTCACAGTATCTTCACCCACCAGATGGCCATGTAAGTTAAAGAATGCTCATCAAAATAGTCTTGATACTAGCAAATAATCTTCTCAAGTGATATTTATTAATCAAAATAAATAGAAAATCTTCTCTATTATTTCAATTTGAGAGAAGACCCAGTAGAGGGTCAGTATAGGCTGACTTATTTAATAAAAAAAATCTTTTACAATGAAATTAAAGACATTAATAATTGTGTACAACTTTATTATTGTTTGTAGTAGTGTATGTGTTTGATTTTAAATTCTTGATAATCAATTCAAATAAATAACATTATTAATTGACTGAATTATAAGACAGAACATTTATATTCAAACACCAAAATGCAGGATGCTATCATTAATCAGTACTATTTATATAATCATGCCAGATACCTGACAGGGGTAAACATAAGAGTACAAATTTCAAACAGGTTCTTTTTTTACAGACCACTCTCGTTTCACCACTCTCATAGTTCATATTAATTAATTTATAATAATTAATTGTATTTCTTAATTTTCGTAGTCATCAACAAATCAAGAGGAGACATTAATAGAAACTCCAAGATGGCCATATGAAGAAGAGGAACTGTTAAGTTACATAGATAATGAGGAGTTGCCAGTTGTGTTACTAGACCTTTTAGAGTCGGAGCATTCATGCCTTTTCTATTCGGGATGTATAATAGCTCAAATAAGAGACTATAGACAGGCATATCCTAGTTTTTTATGTGATACTCACCATGTACTGTTGAGACCCACCAATCAGGTATGTATGATTTAGTAATTGTTTTCGTAAATAGGACCAGATTCTTGTCAATTGACTACAGCTCCTTCTTTAGTTATCTACCACCATAGTAAGTAGTGAGATAGACCCACCTGATAGACAAGGCTACATTTGCTTTGCCAGCAAAATGTTGATGACAAACAAATGTTTCACATACTGAGTTCTTAGATTTACGCGAATATTACATATGAAATAAACTATTTTTCGGATTTTATGGCGGTTTATTTTTGATTTCGTCGTTTATTTTTGAAACGTCTGGAACTAAAAAACAAAAATAAACCGCGATAAAATCCGAAAAATAGTTTTATTTCAAAAAAATGTTTTTTTATTTTTAAGGAGCCTTCGACTCTCTTGCCCAGAAGGGCAATGGAGAAGATTCCCCACAAGAATGATATTCTGAAGTGGTTGTAGGGTCGTTGTTACTTTCCTTCTTCTTCGTCTGAGCGTGTTCCCGGTAGCATCCTCAGCTGCTGCTTCGGAGCCCGGGGTCCGCTTTCTTGCTTCTCCTTTTCCACTTCGCGCGGTCTTCGGCATCCTTTGTGGCGAGGCCATTGGCACGCATGTCATCCCTGACGACATCAAGCCAGCATTTCTTGGGTCTACCTCTTCTTCCGGGTCCCGGCGGAGGCGGCATGGTCAGGCACTTATTGCCCACGTAATTCGCCGGTTTCCTTAAGACGTGGCCGTACCAACGAAGGCTCTCCTGCTGCTATATCACGGACATGAAGGCTGCCACGGATACGGGAGTTCCTGATGCGGTCTTTCCGCGACACTCCACACATCCGGCGCAGCATCTTCATTTCCGTGACACGCAGCTCTTGCTTGTGCCGTTCAAGCTCTGGCCACGTTTCGCTGCCATATAGAGCGACAGGCCTAATGATGGATTTATAGACCTGTCCGTTGTTACTTTCCTTATCCTACTAATATTATAAGTATGAAATGGATTTGGATGTTTGTTACTCAATCACGCAAAAACGGTTGAGCCGTTTTTGCGGGATTTTAATGCAATTTGGCACACAGCTAGTTTACTACCTGGATTAATAAATAGGATATTTTTAGCCCTGAAGAATGGAAGGTTTCTGTCTGAAGTCCACTCGGACGAAGTCTCAGGCAGAAACTAGTAGTATTATAAATGTGAAAGTTTGTATGTTTGTTACACAATCACGCAAAAACGGCTGAACGGATTTGGATGAAATTTAGCACACAGATAGTTTATTACTTGAATTAACACAGGGTACTTTTTATCCCCGTAAAATGTAAGGTTTCTGTCTAAGTTCAACGCAAACAAAGTTGCAGGCAGAACCTATGTATCAAAATACTTTAATAGTTGTCATGTAAGAATAAAAAATGATTCTGAGTTAAAAACGTTGTCTCACCGTACTCACCTACTTCCTCTTGTACATTCATTATGGTTAAAAAAAATTTTTAATGACAACCAAAATCGGCCCAATTATTTATAAGTGTCTGTTTATGAGCTTCGAGTGGAAATAATGGCGTGTAAGTAGATTATACTAGAACTTTTCAAATTACTCAATTGTAAATGAAAGCAACTATAAATTTAGTTTAATTAAATATTAGTAAAATTGGTTATTTAACTAATATATTTTGACCAGTTATTTTATAAATAACGGTCAAAATAATTTAATGTTCAAGTTGGGCTGTCACAGTTTTTTAAGTTTAGCTCTAGAACCATTACCAAAAGAATCTCTAAACAAATGTCTATAGGGCAAGAAAAACATAATCTTATAAGGATTCCTTTGGAGTTACGGAACTCTAAAAATAAATCCAACGACTGAAGTCCTTACAATTTACCTATGATGCCTATATTACAAAACAAAGTCACCCCGCCGCGTATGTTTGCCTGAACGCGATAAACTCAATAACTACTGAACAGATTTTCATATGGTTTCTAGTTATAGATTATTTGCTTCAGGTAAAATGTATAAATAAGCCTCAGTTTTACTAAAATGTTCTTAAACCCAGAGTATTAGATAGCAAAGTATTATATATCATATGTGTATCCTAAGTACATGGTTTATAGTAACTTATTGTGAGGAATAACAATATAGTTAGATATTTTTTTTATTACAATACACCATGGTGGCTAAAACAGCTCAACCAAATGAAGCAACAACATAAATAAGAACATATGTTTTATAGACAACTAGCTGTTTCCCGTGACTTCGTACCCGGTCGACAACTTAAGAATTTTTGAAGTCGGTCCAGTAGTTTTTGAGTTTATTTATTACAAACATACAAATCTTTCCTCTTTATAATATTAGTATAGATTTTGTGTGTGGGCAAATTGTTTGTAAGATGAGTGATGTTATGATGTGCACTTCTTTGATTATAATATAATTTAATTTAATGCTAATCATAATTCAGTGATTATCAGTTACAAGAAGTCAGTCAGTTAAAGGAATAGTCCATATTAATTCTCTATTATAATCTTATCCACAATAATTTTTCGCGCTTCTATACTGTTGAGGATACTTTAAAATTGCATTTTATTGCAGAGCATAATAACTGACGCGATGTGCATCGGTGGTCGATGCGGGTGGGCTGGTGAGGAGCGTGGTGCTTTAGAGGCAGTGGAAGCTGCGTTAGTGCACGCCGCCGCACCTCCGTTGTGTTTGGATCCGCGGCCGGCCGTGGGTTTGCTAGCGGCAAGGTTACATGCCGCACCTAGACTGTTTAATACGCCGCGCATTAGGCGACAGGCGAAACGATTCTCACAGGTAATTGGCACATTTTAATTATCAACAATGTGGTCATTTATTTGGTGTGTCAAGATGGATTTGAAGGCCCATGAAGCGTTAATTTATGATAACCAAGATACAAACACTGGACAGAGTTGGCTAAGATAGAAATACAGTCGCAAGGATCTTTTAGCCCGCGGCCAAAATCATAACTAACGCTGTCATCAAGTGAATTGTCGCTTCATGAGAGTCGCAAAGTTCCCATTTGCTATGAAATTTACCCAAGTTCTTTTTTTAATTCGAAACCGTGCTACCTGTTGAAATATTTCCTTGGAAGGATGAAAATGTTACTAAATTCACACCAGCGCACCCTGTCAATGTCCTCCACGGGCAAAATAATTCATGTCGTACTATATTTAGAACGTTGTTACAGAGACATTTCACTAGTAATAGAACAACAAAAATGTTTATGTCAATTTTGAAACAACTCACTAGCAAAAAGGAACACATCAAATTTTAATAATATTAGCCCTGTTAAGAAACTGTCCCACGGTTGGTTACGGGCCTCCTCTCAAACTGAGAGGGTTTAAGCCATAGCCCACCACGCTGGCCCAGTGCTGATTGGCGAACTTCACACACCTTCAAGAAACTCTTAGGCATGCAGATTTCCTCACGATGTTAACCTTCACCGTTAAAGCAAGTGATAATTAATTTTTGATACGCACATGCTTTGAAAAGACAGAGGTGCGTGCCTGGGTTTGAATCACTGACCTCTCACTTTGCAGTCCAATGGTCTAACCACTAGGTTATCACTGTCAATATCACAACACACACACACACACACACACACAAATCACACAAACACACACACACACACACACACACACACACACAACACAGCAAATTTTAACTTACTTAAAATCCGTATTAATAACTTGGCAGGTACAATGTACGGTATTTTTTTACAAAGGTTTCGTCATTTTAGGTGGCGGTTAATCGAAAAAGGAAATTAGATCAATTTACGCATTACCATGGATTAGAATTGTTAGATTTAATACATCGTCAAAGAGCAAAGAACAGTAGACAGTCTGTTCCTCACACTCGACTTACGTCCAAGTATCCCAAGAAACCACCAGAGGTGAGTCTACTAATACATTATTGTTATTGTAACATTATGATTTAGTTCTCTTTATATTTAGGCACATGGTAAATCTTACCCTGATTAGTATCTTATATCTTTGTTGTAAAAAATGTTCAAGGTTAGTCCAACAACACTATGGTGCCGTGGCTAGTTTATTGATTGTTCCATTAGGCAGACATGGAAACCCACTAGCAGACTAGCACTTTATTCTAAGACAGATTCGTTGAAAATATTGAATTCGTTCGCAGGTATTCAAACCAATAGAGCCACCGAAAATGGAGCCCCTACCATTAGCAGTGCCGTCGGAGTCGAATGGCCCGATGCGGCTCGCCCGTGCCTACGAACGACCAAGACCCACCCCCGACTGCCAACCACAACTCGTTGAAGAGTACATCCTTGAGACTGAGAAGACCTCGCCACACGCCGGCGCTGGGTTCTTCCACATAAAGCTGTCGATATTACAGAGACCGTCCGATCAAGAGTTCCTAGGGGAACTGTATGTGGATAGAGATCACGTTGAAGGGGAGAGGAATGGAGCAGCGTGCCGGTTTACGTTAGGTAAGTAGTAAAACTTTCAAACTTGAATTTTGTAGTAGTCAGTCGCTCACAACAAGACCAATTAAAGCACCAATTAGTGATTTGTCTAGAGACTAAATTCAACCTTATTCAGAATTTCTCTAAGGTGTTTTTTACCCTGTTCACGTGATTAACGTTAGCTTTAAAATATGCTTTGTAATATATAGGACATAATTGTTAGAAGTGATGGTACATCTCACAAGATAGCCGTTTATAAATTATCTTGACGATGTCATTTTAAAATATTTCTCGCTACAAATTGGTAGTTGGTCAATTCATAGATCAGTTTTTCATAGGTATAAAAGCACTAGTGACGTATCTGTGTACGTTTTTTGAGATATGATTTTTTTTTTAAGATTATAATAATAATTTTTATACGGCAGGGTCAAGACTACAAGCCAACAAATACATACAACAGTTTACGGAGATATTCACAGAGGAAGGACGCAAGTCTGTTAGGATAAAACACATAGTGCCTGGACAACTGCCAAGAGTGTCTTTCACGGGCGGAATGAGAGAATTGGTGAGGAAATTTAACATTTTATTATCTCGCTACATGGATCTTGGATCATCTTGGATATTTATAAATAATAATAACATCAGCCTTTACTTTGCTGGGCCTTTCGTCCAGTCTCGCCCTTCTCTCACAAATCGAGGTGAGAGAGATTAGGTCATACTCCACCACGCGGACCAAGTGCAGATTGGTGGAGCCAGGTTTGTGGCCACCTGCTGTCGGAACTTTTCAAGCCGTCTAAAGGGTTCCAACTTAGCTTAATGATTACCACATTAAGTGTTAACCAGGACCAACGGCTTAACGTGCGTTCCGAAGCAAGGTGACGCTCGAATATGAAAATGCCACAATCGGTCACCCATTTCCGATCGACCGAGTCGAACGCTGCTTAGCTTTGGTGCGCGGTAAGTACACCGCGGTCGCACACCGCTACGAGCGCCTCCAATCATCTTGGATCTTTATAACGTTATTATGATAATAAATCAAATAAAGGTCTTATCTGAAGGACAAGTCAGGAGTCTCCGTAACCGGCGAGCGTGTATGAGACGGACTATGAGAGTAGAGGAAGCCAGAGAGGTATGTAAGGAAAGAACCTGTTGGAACTCTGTACTCTCTGCCTACCCCGTAAGGGATCTGGCGTGATGATATAGATAGATAGATAGAAATCAAATAAAATTGTCTTACTACTGGGTAAAGACCTTACACTAAATGCCGGACGATTTAGTTAGACGGCGCAGTGGTTAAGAGCTTTAGCTCCGCTCACTGTGCCTAATAGTCGCGGGTTCACACAAAGATTTGTCCGCACCGGACAAATCTGTTTGTCATCCGAAATTATTTGTTTCGGTCTGGGTATTTGTGTATGTGAATTTTCATGCTTGTAAACGCACGCACGATACAGTAGTAAACCCAAGTGTGAGGCTACGTTAAAAAAAAAACAACAGTGGCACTCCAAGAGGGCCGACAGAAGTGAAAACTTGAACAACGTGCATGTGTATCTATGTACGTACATACACAATATATGTACATACTTATATACAGAGGTGTCGGTAACGGTAACAGTGTCGCGAGTTTAATGGTTTTTTCCAATCTGAAAAATGCCCAATGCGCCTAAAGAAATTTTCACTTCAAAGAGGTGTCGGTAACAGTGTCGCGAGGTCAATTGTTTTTTCCCATCTCAAAAATGCCCAATGCGCCTAAAGAAGTTTTCACTTCAAAGAGGTGTCGGTAACAGTGTCGCGAGGTCAATTGTTTTTTCCCCGTCTCAAAAATGCCCAACGCGCCTAAAGAAGTTTTCACTTCAAAGAGGTGTCGGTAACAGTGTCGCGAGTTCCATTGTTTTTTCCCATCTCAAAAATGCCCAACGCGCCTAAAGAAGTTTTCACTTCAAAGAGTGTCGGTAACAGTGTCGCGAGGTCAATTGTTTCTTCCCGTCTCAAAAATGCCCAACGCGCCTAAAGAAGTTTTCACTTCAAAGAGGTGTCGGTAACAGTGTCGCGAGTTCAATTGTTTTTTCCTATCTGAAAAATGCCCAACGCGCCTAAAGAAGTTTTCACTTCAAAGAGGTGTCGGTAACAGTGTCGCGAGGTCAATTGTTTTTTCCCGTCTCAAAAATGCCCAACGCGCCTAAAGAAGTTTTCACTTCAAAGAGGTGTCGGTAACAGTGTCGCGAGTTCAATTGTTTTTTCCTATCTGAAAAATGCCCAACGCGCCTAAAGAAGTTTTCACTTCAAAGAGGTGTCGGTAACAGTGTCGCAAGGTCAATTGTTTTTTCCCGTCTCAAAAATGCCCAACGCGCCTAAAGAAGTTTTCACTTCAAAGAAGTGTCGGTAACAGTGTCGCGAGGTCAATTGTTTTTTCCTATCTGAAAAATGCCCAACGCGCCTAAAGAAGTTTTCACTTCAAAGAGGTGTCGGTAACAGTGTCGCAAGGTCAATTGTTTTTTCCCGTCTCAAAAATGCCCAACGCGCCTAAAGAAGTTTTCACTTCAAAGAAGTGTCGGTAACAGTGTCGCGAGGTCAATTGTTTTTTCCCGTCTCAAAAATGCCCAACGCGCCTAAAGAAGTTTTCACTTCAAAGAGGTGTCGGTAACAGTGTCGCGAGTTCAATTGTTTTTTCCTATCTGAAAAATGCCCAACGCGCCTAAAGAAGTTTTCACTTCAAAGAGGTGTCGGTAACAGTGTCGCGAGTTCAATTGTTTTTTCCTATCTGAAAAATGCCCAACGCGCCTAAAAAAGTTTTCACCTCAAAGAGGTGTCGGGTGTCGGTAACAGTGTCGCGAGTTCAATTTCTTTTTTCCTATCTGAAAAATGCCCAACGCGCCTAAAGAAGTTTTCACGTCAAAGAGGTGTCAGTAACAGTGTCGCGAGGTCAATTGTTTTTTCCCGTCTCAAAAATGCCCAACGCGCCTAAAGAAGTTTTCACTTAAAAGAGGTGTCGGTAACAGTGTCGCGAGTTCAATTGTTTTTTCCTATCTGAAAAATGCCCAACGCGCCTAAAGAAGTTTTCACTTCAAAGAGGTGTCGGTAACAGTGTCGCGAGGTCAATTGTTTTTTCCCGTCTCAAAAATGCCCAACGCGCCTAAAGAAGTTTTCACTTCAAAGAGGTGTCGGTAACAGTGTCGCGAGTTCAATTGTTTTTTCCTATCTGAAAAATGCCCAACGCGCCTAAAGAAGTTTTCACTTCAAAGAGGTGTCGGTAACAGTGTCGCAAGGTCAATTGTTTTTTCCCGTCTCAAAAATGCCCAACGCGCCTAAAGAAGTTTTCACTTCAAAGAAGTGTCGGTAACAGTGTCGCGAGGTCAATTGTTTTTTCCCGTCTCAAAAATGCCCAACGCGCCTAAAGAAGTTTTCACTTCAAAGAGGTGTCGGTAACAGTGTCGCGAGTTCAATTGTTTTTTCCTATCTGAAAAATGCCCAACGCGCCTAAAGAAGTTTTCACTTCAAAGAGTGTCGGTAACAGTGTCGCGAGGTCAATTGTTTCTTCCCGTCTCAAAAATGCCCAACGCGCCTAAAGAAGTTTTCACTTCAAAGAGGTGTCGGTAACAGTGTCGCGAGTTCAATTGTTTTTTCCTATCTGAAAAATGCCCAACGCGCCTAAAGAAGTTTTCACTTCAAAGAGGTGTCGGTAACAGTGTCGCGAGGTCAATTGTTTTTCCGTCTCAAAAATGCCCAACGCGCCTAAAGAAGTTTTCACTTCAAAGAAGTGTCGGTAACAGTGTCGCGAGTTCCATTGTTTTTTCCCATCTCAAAAATGCCCAACGCACCTAAAGAAGTTTTCACTTTAAAGAGGTGTCGGTAACAGTGTCGCGAGTTCCATTGTTTTTTTCCCATCTCTGAAATGTCCAACGCGCCTAAAGAAGTTTTCACTTCAAAGAGGTGTCGGTAACAGTGTCGCGAGTTCAATTGTTTTTTCCCGTCTCAAAAATGCCTAACGCGCCTAAAGAAGTTGTCACTTCGAAAAAAAAAC
Organism: Phalera bucephala; assembly: GCA_905147815.2. Lineage (NCBI taxonomy): Eukaryota > Metazoa > Arthropoda > Insecta > Lepidoptera > Notodontidae > Phalera > Phalera bucephala. The sequence continues at coordinate 15,987,679 of LR990615.1, forward strand.
GAATTGAGTTCAGGGTCCGCATGGTGTAGAATGTCCTAATTTCTTTTACTCCATTATAAATTAGGGCAATACGAGCTGATGTTTGACTCTTAATATATGTGATATGTATACTATGATATTACATGTATGTGCCTGATTAGGGTCAGCAGCTGATGATGCAGCAGCGCTCAGCGGCTGTCAGTAGCGCGACTGTTCAAACTCACGCTACCACAGTGCCTGTCGTGTAAGTACTCCGTAAATGCCTGTTTCTCATACTTACTCAGGAAATATTTCTTAATAAATGCTTGATCATTCTTAGAAAAGTAGTAAATTTATTGATAACATAAAGAGAATGAGGATAATAATATCAGAACGGAAGTTCTATATAGTCGAAACTTTGCAAAAGAACCATTAATTGAACAGCAAGCATTAAACTATACTTGTATAAAATATTAATTGCACAGAAAGACATTACTAAACTTACTATTATAGGTATGATAAGTATTCTGGCATATTTTAAGGATCTTCCTTCACCACTCTGTCGTTTTAATTTAGTATTTTAATTTTTCAGAACTTCAGCAATAGCAGGAACGCCCAATACACATACCAACGCCCGTCAGCTACCCATACTCGTGAGTGCAATACATTTTATGGAGGTTCTTGCTTTTTAATTTGATATAGGTGTCCTAAAAAATATTTTTTGATTGACTTCAGATGACTCCAGATGGCAACTTTTCATTTAAAATCACTATTCTATATTATATGTAAATGTGATACGATACGCAGTAGTAGACTATCCAATGTTTCATAAGCTATTTAATATTTTGATGCGCCCACATTTATTATGGTGTTCCTATTCATTCTTATATCTCTTTCAAGACTTATGGCGCTGAGACGTGACGATAGCTCTCATAATAAGGCTCTAAGTCTTCCAAACTGCAATGGAGAGAGCTATACTCGGGTCAGTTTTCCTGCACGATGACATTAAAAACGAGAAGATAAGGAGAACCAAAGTGACCGACATATCGCTCAGGATTGCTAAACAGTGGCAGCTGGCGGGATTTATCGCTCGTAGAACTAACGGTCGTTACGGCAAAAGGCTGCACAAAATTGACTGATGACCTGGTGAGGGTCGCGCGTAAAAGCTGAATGCGTACGGTACAAATCGATCGTCGTGACAATCTTTGGGGAGTCTTATATTTAGTGGACGTCTTTTAAATTATTACGCCTCTATCACACTGGCGCTTTTTCAACGCGCGTTAGGAAAACGCTGCAATGAAACAAACGTCTAACAGTAAATTATTTTGAAAAGCATTCATAGCGTTTTAGGGCTACGTGATTGAAAAGCGCCCGTCTTGACGAGAGCTTATGCCAATTTAGTCCAGAAAGTAAGGACTTTCTTTAAGAGGTGCGGGACGGACTTCGCGGCGGCAGCCGCAGTTGGTCCGAATTGTAGTCGTGATGATAAGAAGTATATGGATAACATATATGGATAAACATAGTAATAAATATGTTAACGTTGTAATAGGCGCAACTACAGCAAGTGGGCAGCGTCACAGCAGTAGGCAGCGTCGTCGGCAACGTGAGCAGCGTGGGCACAGTAGTGGGCAGCGTAGTCGGTAACGTCGCCACGGCCACCGACACCGCGCTCAAACAGCAGCCATCGCCTACCACACCACGGCTGTCGCCACAGGTACTTACACAAATCTATAGGGTGTTTGCATGAATACCCAGCAAGTGGGCAGCGTCACAGTAGTAGGCAGCGTCTTCGGAAGCGTGAACAGCGTGGGCACAGTAGTGGGCAGCATAGTCGGTAACGTTGCCACGGCCACCGACACCGCGCTCAAACAGCAGCCATCGCCTACAACACCGCGGCTGTCGCCACAGGTACTTGCACAAACCTATAGGGTGCTTGCATGAATCCCCAGCAAGTGGGCAGCGTCACAGTAGTAGGCAGCGTCTTCGGAAGCGTGAACAGCGTGGGCACAGTAGTGGGCAACGTTGCCACGGCCACCGACACCGCGCTCAAATTGCAGCAATCCCCCACTACGCCGCGGCTGTCGCCACAGGTATGTGCTTGCATGAAGCAATAGGTTTACCGGCCCCCAGCAAGTGGGCAGCGTCCCACTAGTAGGCAGCGTCGTCGGGACGGTGAGTAGCGTTGTAGGTAACGTGGCCATCGACACCGCGCTCAATCTCCAGCCGTCCCCTAACACACCCCGGATGTCACCACAGGTAACTATGCAAAGCCATAGGATGCTTGCTTGAATAAATGAGCGTGGGCACAGTAGTGGACAGCTTTGTGGATAACGTGCCCTCGGCCACCGATACCGCGCTCAAGCAGCAGCCGTCGCCTACCACGCTGTGGCTGTCACCACAGGTAACTATCCAAAGTCGGTCCTCAGCCAGTTGGCAGCGTTACAGCAGTAGCGTCACACTAATAGGAAGCGTCGTCGGGAGCGTGCAGCGTGGGCAGAGTAGTGGGCAGCGTTACGGGTAACATTGCCACAGCCACCGACACCGCGCTCAAGTAGCAGCCGTTGCCTACCACGCCGCGGATATCGTCACAGGAACTTATGCAAACCTAAAGGTTCCTTGCATGAAGAATTAGGTTTACCGGTCCCCAGCCAGTGGTCAGCATTACAGCAGTAGGCAGCGTTGTCTGGAGCGTGAGCAGCGTGGGCACAGTAGTGGGCAGCGTTACCAGTAATATTGCCACGGCCACGGACACCGCGCTCAAACAGCAGCCGTCGCCTACCACGCCGCGGCTCTCGCCACAGGTAACTATGCAAAGCCATAATGTGCTTGCATGAAGAAACAGGTTTACCGTTCCCGAATTGTCGACATTAATCGGTGCAGGTCCAGATGGACCAGATGGTCATGAATGGCACTTGCTCACAAGTTTAAACCTGAGATTTGTTTATATAAAAGTGGAATAAATTTGATCGCACTGGGTGCGTTCAAATACTGTGCTAAGTCCAGTGAGAAGAAGTCCAGTCCAAGCAAGACATTATGATTCACCAATCGGCACTAGGTCCGCACCTCCATCCAATATATACTGGATCCGCGCTGGGTCCATGTGGTGGGGTACCTGCATTTGTGAGACAAGGCTTTTGCTGAGCAATGGACCAGTGTAGGTTGATTCATCATGGTGATCACGAAGAGTAACATTCGTTTGGGTTTGGTCGATACAGGTAATAATTAGGAGTGTTCGGAACGCTACTTTTAAAACGCCTATTATTTTTTATGCTATAAATAATAGTTATTACTTCGCTGCGTAGAACTACGCCTTTTGATTCACAGGCCGACAACGATTTTGGTGCCGGGGATTTTAGACCTGATTTTAAGTATGTCTTACATGGTGATATGTTATCGGTTTTTTTCTATCAGCTCGAGTTCCCGAGATATAAAAAATACAGTTTTCAGAAAAAAAAAATATTTTATTGCTATTAAACATCAAGAAATTGCCTGTTAAGTGATTTTCTAGAATGAGACTGACGTGGGCAATCTCGCATGATTCCCCAGCAATAGTCGGCCATCATATGGGTGTCCCACCTTCCTTGGTATCTATTCTCCTTCGCTTTTATGTCTTGGTGGAAACGTTCTCCTTGTTCTTCGCTTAAATCTCCTAAATTGTGTTGAAATTGATCTAGATGACAATTGAGATAGTGTAATTTTATACTCATCTTACAGCCTAAATTTTGAAACGAACCAGCATTTCTTCTACTAATTCTACATAGTTATCAGCCTTTTGATTTCGGAGGAAATTTTGTGCAACTGCTACAAAAGATTTCCACGCAAGCCTTTCCAGATCATTCATAGAAGTCTCAAAATTAGTGGTGTCTATCATTAACTGACGTATTTGAGGTCCATCAAAGATACCTTTTAGTTTTTCAGTACTTAAACCAGGAAATTTCTGTGAAATAAACTGAAAACATTGACCATTTCTGTCGAGAGCCTTAACAAACTGGCGGTAGAATGATTTTGTCTCTTGAAACTAAGGGTTCATTTATAACATTTCTTTCTCCGACAACAAGAGCATCTCTCATAGGCCAATTTTTTTGAGTCCAATGGTGTGATTTGGCTCGACTGTCCCAGAGACAAATAAAGCATGAGTATTTAGTATAACCACTCTGTTGACCCAATAAAAAATTAACCATCTTCAAATCGACGCAGATCACCCAGTTATGTTCAAAATATTTTATTTTCTGTAAAAGAATTGAAATTACCTCATATTCTTCTTTCACAGATGTTGAGTGAGCAATTGGAACGGGAGCATATTTATTTTCCATTATGCAGAGGAACTGCTTTGAGACTTCGTTTACTACTGTCAATAAAGAGACGCCATTGATTGGGCTGATAGATCGTCAAACCCATGAATATTAGCAAACCACTCACATTACAGCAATACACAAAATTTTTATCAGATGAAAAAACTGTAATAAGCGTCTTTCTCTCGTGCGATATGTAGACATTCGAACATCTGAGGAAAGGCAATTTTTATCTTTTAATCTGGACGCTAGTAGCTCAGCACGTTCCTTAGAAAGATCTAAGTCTCTGATGAGGTCATTAAGCTCATTTTGCGAAAATGGCTTAGGATTTGTGTTTCCGCAGTATTCAATGTCATCATCTACTTGAGAAGAAATAGGTGTTTCAGCTTTTTCCTCCTGAGATTACTGCACTACCTGGTGAAAAGCTGGTATTGGAACATTTTCTGAATGCGGAGTAGGTCTTTGTGCTGAAGAAAGATTAGGGTATTTCCATTTTCGGCGATCGTTTTTGTTGATGCCCACTATATTAGTCATACAAAAGTAACAGTCGTCATAATGATTTTTTTGTTCTCGCCATATCATAGGCACTCCAAACTTCAAAGACTTACGTGTCCCTTTCTCCCATTGTCGCAAATGTTCAACGCATAGTTTACATACACTATGAGGCGCCAACACTTTATTTTGGTGTCGAATTTCAATACCGAAGTAAGCAAAATACGACGATTCACAGTGTCTGTTATCGATTTACGCTGATCGTTTAGTATGTATTCACCACAAACATAACAAAATGTATAAGGATTGTTGACACAACATCTGGACGTACTAGCCATAATGATATAGTAACATAAACTTTATCGATGTTATTGTAATAACGACTATTTACGAAAAAGACCGGGAATAAAATTAAATAAGGGTAGAAGGTAAACTAGAGCTGATGAGTAAAAATAACGTATGACAATATATTGTACATTACCTACTTTATCAACCATAGGCAAAAACAGTGCTGTGCCAAAAAAAAAAATGTTCTTTGTAGGCCTGTGTATCGTCGCAAAATACGCCGCGCCGCCGCCGGCGCTAACTCACTTTTATTTACAGTTATTACAATAAACAAACCAACTATTTATTTGCAAACAATATGACACGCGACGCCGCAATCGCTCACAAACCCACGATAAATGCATAAATACGTCATCCAAGATCACGCCAGTAATCCGCACTGATTTTACGCAAAAAGTAATCTAACGTAGTAAACAACGCGTTATAACGTATAATACGAGTAAATATATTGGCGCGGAAGATAAGCGCATCGCATTGTGATCACAAGGTCCTGGGTTCAAATCCTAGGTCGGACAAATGTAGTTTTTCTAACGCAAAATTCCCAGTATGAGTCTCGCTCGCAATAGGCTCGCCCCCTATTACATGGGACCTAACATCGTCGGCGAAACGTGGGTGTACTCAGTACACCTCTGCCACCCCCTCTGGGGAATATAGGCGTGACGGTGACTTGTGACAAAAATATTATACGTCAAAGTGAAATTCACCTTAAGTCCAGTCAGTCAGTGTCGCTGTGTCGTGGCAGGCTGGTAGGCGGTTTTGGTCGGATAATATGTAATAAAGTAACGCTTAAAAAATAACGCTTGCCTGAGGTAATAAATAATAAGTGATTTGATTATTTATTAATAATTATTTTTTTCAGTTATGTAATATAACGATCACTTCTAGTAATAGTGGTTTAAAAAATTGGCATTACTAACATTGTTATTTTGTTCCAGGCATCAACGAATCAGTTGTTAGCCCAACAACTGACTAACCCTCCGCAGCCGCTCAACCCCCAAAAGATGCAATCAGCTATAATCCACATACAGCACCCGTTGATGTCCTCCGCTGGAACATCACAGGTATAATGATCGTCTTCCTATGTTCCCTTACTTGCGTATCTTGTTCTTGATATTTTCATTCGAGTGTACGTATAATCGCCTTTACTCCTGTTATTTAATTGTTATATTGTCCATAACATGTAAAATGAATATGTAGTTGAACAACTACAATCAAGACCTGCGAATGTTATAAACAAAAGTTGCGGAATCTCGAATATTAATAATTTATAAACCATTTTTAAAAGCTGAAATCGATGCTTCGTACTTGCAAGATTTCTAAATCGCCTTTATTTAAATTCAACCCACTTGCTTATAAATTTGCGACTCTGCCCATTCACATGTCCACACCCCGTGCACTGCCACTGTTTACGGGAGTATTTATTTTTTAAACGTAGCCTGCCCTAGCATTTATTCCTGTGTCGTGGGTGCGTTTACAAACATGAAAATTCACATATACAAATACCCAGACCGGAACAAATAACTGTTGATCACACAAAGATTTGTCCCGTGCAGGACGCGAACCCGCGAGTATTAGACGCAGTGAGCAGAGTGGCTTAAGCTCTTAACAACTCCGCTATATCATCTGTCATCGTGTGCTAAAGTTCATAATACATAAGCAGCCCATAACTTAGCCGTCATCAAATACCTACGTTTGATAAAATAGACAAAAATCCTTTTGCTTTCTTACTACGCTGTTGCGAATACGGTCGGTCAGCTTCACTCCGCACATCTTCCGCAGAGCTCGCATTTCCACCGCATTTATCCTACTTCCATTCTCCTTCTTACATACCCAGCTCTCGCTGCCATATAACAGCGTTGGGACAAGCACTTCATTATGTACGGCCAGCTGCGCCTTTTGGCTTAAGTGCCGGCTCCCAAGTAGCTTTCCCATCGCGACGTTCACTCTGTTCCCTGCACTCACTCTTCTCTCTATTTCAGCGGTGTATTTTCCATCCTTACTGAATGCGCATCCAAGATATACAAACTCATTCACTTGCTCCACCACATCGTTCCCAACCACAATCCTTGCATTCGTTCTGGTTTCTTCCTGTTCAAAAACCATAATTTTGGTTTTCTTCACATTCAAATGTAAGCCATTTTTCATGCAGTCGGTATGAAAGAGAGTATCGGTGTAAAGATGAGAAAGGGTATACTCCGTTGGTTCGGGCATATAGAAAGAATGTCCGAAGAAAGAATGACAAAAGTGATATACAATGCGAAAGTGGAAGGATGAAGGTACAAGGGAAGACCTAGACTATCTTACCATGATCAAATAGACCGGGTCTTATCTGAAGGACAAATCAGGAGTCTCTGTAACCGGCCAGCGTGTATGAGACGAACTATGAGAGTAGAGGAAGCTAGAGAGGTATGTAAGGAAAGAGCCTGTTGGAGCTCTGTACTTTCTGCCTACCCCGTAAGGGATCTGGCGTGATGATATAGATAGAAAAATCCCTTTTCTGCTTGCAGGTACAGAATATCCAATACACAAATACAACGACAACACAACAGAAGGCAACTATTACTAAGCCGAGGACGACGAATCCCGCCATAAGCGCACTCGTCACTAGTCTCATGAATTCGGCGCAACAGTTTCAACAAGGTAACCATATTCACATAATGTCATTGAAAAGTATTTTTTATTAATTAGATTTTGTGAATTAGCGCTGTATGACAACAAATCAACGTTCGATAGTTCTTGTTGGCCAAGAAACACGTAGTGTTATAGGTAACCACGAATATTTGGATCAATTTGTTTGACGTTTTTACAAATTGTTTAATTTCATAGCGGTCTGGAGCTTGGAATTGTGTCCAGGATAATGACAATTGGCTCACCCCTATTACATCATCATCTCTCTAATTGCACTCCATTGAGATAAGTGTGACAAGAATTTTTTGGCCCGTGGTTTGATAGGTGTAAAATGAGGGTTACCATATAATATTTTCTTTTCTGCTTCCAAAGATATATTTCAACAGGTACTCACGATTACTATTTAAAAAAAAGAACTTGGGTAATTTTCATAGCAAACGGTAATTTTGCGACAGTCATGAAGTGAAAATTCATTTGATGAAAGCGTTGGTTCTGATTTTGGCCGCGGGCCAAAATATCCTTGCACGAATGTATAATCCTCTGTACTTCTCATACATTTCTACCAGTTCTCCTCTAAAGATCATCGCCCGTTATAGCGTAAACCGCCTAACTAAACATCAGAATCAGAATATTTTTATTCATATAAACCAATTAACACAGTATTTATGAATTGTCAGAAAAGTAACAAAGACTTCGGTATGTCATTCCTGTGGAGAAGAAGGGCAAGAAACTCCACGGTTACTCTTTTAAAATAGTATCTTTACATTTTCTTTTTTCATCTATATTTTGTTGTGGGATATGGGAGAACAATGTAGGCTGGTCTGTAAGACGGGTCTAAGTTAAATTAAACAAATTTTTCTATTCATGCGAATGGCTACATAGTTCTCTCATTTACAGAGATAAAAATGAGAAAAAAAAGAGAAAAATTTTTACTAAATTAATAGAAGGAAGGGGCGGAATTTGAATAATAATAGCTGAACAAGTTATTCATATTCAATTAAGTGGAGCTGGAACAGGCCCTATCCAAGCATTTTTTAAATAACCATCTAGCGTATAATAAGCTCGCTTACTAAGCGCATGTTTAATGTAAGTTTTGAATTTATGGTCACTAAGTTTAGTGACGTCAAGAGGAATTTTATTATAAATTCTAACAGTACGCCATGAAAGAAATGTGAATTTTTGACAGACGAAATTGCGGTTGATCTAATTTATTTCTATGTCGCGTATATATATATATTGTATACATTATGTTTTCATAAATATACTGACACGGGACCGTCATAATATTGGCTTCTTTAAATAATTCTCTCAGAGAGTCGCGACTACCTAAGTTATAGATGGCACTTATAGCCCTTTTTTGTAAGATAAAAATAGACTCAATGTCCGCTGTCCTCCCCCACAATAATATACCGTAAGACATGACACTATGAACGTAACTGAAATAGACCATCCGCGTTGTGTCCACATCAGTAAGTTGTCTGATCTTTCTTACGGCATAGGCAGCGGCACTGAGCCCTTTACCTAAAGTCTTAATATGAGGGTCTCATTGTAACTTAGAGTCAAGCGTAATCCCCAAGAAAGATGTATCATTGATAAACTCAAGTTTCTCGTGGTTCAATATAATGTTACATGCAGTATTTTTCAGATTTGGTAAAGAAAACCTTATACATTTGTTTTTGTTTTTGTTATTAAGCACTAAGTTATTGGTTGTGAACCAATTATGTACTTGAAGGATAGTGTCATTTACCTCGTTAATGTTATTTACATGTCTATATACTTTAAAAAATCAAAGAGGTATCGTCAGCAAATAATACTACCTTCGTTGTTTTTCAATTACTGGAGGTAGGTCGTTAATATATACCAAAAATAGAAACCGACCCAGTATCGATCCCTGAGGAATGCCCATTTTAACTAGAGCTTCTAGAGATTTAACCTTCATGGGCTAAACGTGGTTGTATATCGACCACTTGTGCTCGCGGAATATGACCACCACAGTAACAGTTGCTTGAGTTAGCAGCCTGACTTAGAACTATGCCCTACGCTGCTTCTCGATAACTGTAAGAGGTCATTACTAACTAAACACTTTCAAGAAGCGGCGTAGGGCGTGCTTCTAAGTTCGTAAATCTATTAATGCTCAACTGTATACATATGTTAACTGTCGTCATATTCCGCAAGCTGAGGTGGTCGACACCTCAACAGTACGTCTACAGTGTATACCCACGTTTGTACGATGATCTCCGCAAGGCGGCTTATAGAAATTGTACGAGAATAACAGAAGATTGTACTCAGTAGCATGGGATTGGAGACAGAGATGGGCAACATGTAATGAAATTAATGATTAACGAATACAATTACATGTTGTGCCTTCTATCTTCCATTATGATGGAAGATTAAAAATGTAATCGTAATCATTAATCTGATTACATTTTGCCCATCTATGATAGGAGAGGCCTATGTCCGGTTTTTAGTTTTTTTGTTTAAGAAAAACGTACCTCTACTTTTACAATTATTGCGGTATCGTTGGTGCGTTTACAAACACGAAATTAAACACACACACCGTTACGCCTATATTCCCCAGAGGGGGTGGCAGAGGTGTACTGAGTACACCCACGTTTCGCCGACGATGTTAGGTTCCATGTAATAGGGGGCGAGCCTATTGCCATATATCGGGCACAATTCCAGACTCCGGACTTATACTGGGAATTTTTCGTTAGAAAAACTACATTTGTCCGACCTAGGATTTGAAACCAGGACCTCGTGATCACAAAGCGATGCGCTTTGCTACCAGACCAACGACGCAGTCACGAAATTAACATACACAAAAACACAAACCAAAACAAGTATTTCCTCGATCGATCCAGTGACCTGAGCGCCTGCAGCTCTTAACTGCTTGACCGAGCCGTCCGTCAAAAGTCGCAATTTTTTATTTTTTCGTAGCGGCAAGTCAAAATGCAGCTAAAGCAGCGGTGACAACGGCGAACAGCAACGCGACTATCCTGAACCTGCTAAATAGTGCGCCGGCGGCCATGACTCACGGCGCGGGCGCGGAGGCGGGTGGGGACGCGCACAAGCTGCTGGGCCGCGTGTCCATCGCCGGCGCACGGCTTATCGCTGCCACAACCGCTGCGCACACCATACCCACGTACACGCAACAGGTAACTCGGAATATTTAAATTCCTTATGTTTTGCTCTTATATAATTTATCCAACTAATCCAACTAATATTATAAATGTGAAATTAGATTTTTGAATGTTTGTTAATCAAATCGTATTACCTAAATTAAATAATAAGGCAGAAACTAGGTTAAATGTGATTTTATTTGATTACAAAATACGCATACCGGCCCCTTAGCCGGGCGTTTACTTGTAATATCTGAAAGAAACCTAAATAATCGTCTCAACGCGATAAGTGTGATTTTGACAATGTATCAATTTCTTTGGATCGAATTCGCTGTTTACGAGAAACAACAGAATACTAAGACTCGGTCTACCAATTGGTAAAAACAAGAAGAACATTAGTTTATTTTTCAAGATTAGCCTGAATAAACACATGTACGAAAAAACGCTGCGGTTGGCTTTGTTTAATAACTTACATATGTACAAAGGTGACCATCTTAGTACTAGTGGTCCGAATAAGAATCACGCACATACACGCGTGCTCTACGCGGCATCTTAGCGTCTTTGTGTTTGTGTGTGTGTGTGTGGGTGTATGATCTACGCTGTTGGCCGCAGGGCCTTTACAGGTTCACCGGACATGAGGGAAAGCGTGCGACCACTTCGCTCGAGCCAAAAGGGCAAGGGGGCAACTCAAGGGGGCACGCAAGGGCGCCTCAAGGAGGAACGGCTTTGGCTTGGGCAGTCGCTATGGGGGAGGCCATATACTAGGTGTCTGGCCGTGGTGCACTACACCGGCCGGAGGGCAAGGGATTCTTCGACCTCGCCGGCGAGGTCGGTGTCTGATCATGTGTGCGGTATCTGTATCCGAAAGAAGAGATGTAAGGGCATCGGGAGGGTAGGCGAGAACATGCCGCGGACGGCGGTAGCCGCTGATAGGAGGTGAGTTAGGTTCGTAGTCGGCGGCGGCTACGATTAGCGGATTCTTATGATTGGACGCGTTCGCGAAATATCGGGTTGTCGCCTTTTTAATAAAGGTGCGAATAGGTTCGAGACGTTCCGTATGAACCACGGGGCTCCGACGGCTTTGAGGAGAAATGGCTTCTCAGCGAATTTCAGAGGTGGTTAGTACCACTAATTCTTGGCCAGAAGCCGCGAAGAGCGCGCGTCTGTATGTGTGGTTATTACAACCGCTAGTACTGAGATGCTCATCTATTTACGTAATTAATAGCCTGCGGGCGCGTCGCCGCAAGGTGCGTTTTGGTAAGTTATAATGTACTGAAATGTTCTGGAGATGGCACACAGTTCCGCCACGCACAAACGTCGCGACCAGCCGGCGCCGCGCCCGATGTGATTACAAACAAAGCACGGCGAGAACGAGACGCCAATACGAGTGCGAGCGGGACGTTAGGATTGAGTTATTTAGTGGCCGGCGCGATGCCGATGGTACCTTCACGCCCACACGTATCTATTGCCCGTACGTCGCACAGTCCATGTACCGGCCGGAGGTCGCCCTGACGCTGTCAACGTCTAAAATTCTAAGAAAACATTAGCATCCCGCTTTCACGCGCATTGGCGTCTCGCTCTCAGCTGCTTCGTTTGTAATCACTTCGGGATCGATGACGTTTGCCGTCGCAGCGTCTCCCGTACATTTCTGTACATTACAACTTACCAGGTCGCGCTAGCGTTGCGCCTCCGTTGCGCTGCGTTGGCTATATGGCAAAAGCTTAACTGTGATAAATACATAAGGACGTTTCTAACAAGGGTGTCGGCGTGCAAGTGATGAGCGGGTATGCCCGCGACAACGAAGCCACGAACGTATCCAGCAGTGAGAGTGCGCTGTTGGAACGCCTCATGGGGCCTGAGGCGGCCTCCACTCCGACCTCACAACCACAACCCCTTTGCCATCTACAGGTAAATTAAACTACTATTTGTTTATATTCAGTTCTTATACCCATTTTACACACAGCATGCTTTCGCGTGATGTGAGGGAAGTCGTATAAACGCGTTACTTACGCTCTACTTCCCTTCCCACATTATCAGCGGCTACTGGCCGGCGCTCCTATCGTTGGTGGTTTTTTAACCAGGAGTTTAAGGACAGGCCTCGCTCACTCAGAGTTGCCGATTTAGAAATCATTTTGTGGTTATGAGGAAAAAATAAATTTGGAAAACTTGAGGATAAAAATCTAAAAAAAAAATATATAAAATGTGAGGATGTCGCATCGGTATGGGAACAGTCAAAGAAGCCGCGGTACTGCTCATTGCTCTATATGGGAAGTGGCGACAGTGGCAGTGTGTAAACCGCATATTAGATTTACGCGAATATTAAACATTATAAGAAAACTATTTCGCCAATTTTATCGCGGTTTATTTTAGGTTTTTAACTTAACCTAGACCGTCGGGAACTTCAATCCTAAAATAAACCGCGTTAAATTCCAAAACAAAAAATGTTTTTGATTATCATTTTCCTCCCTTTATTAAAAAAATGAAAATAATATGTTATAATTAATCAATTCTTATTTTCTTCCGATAGTCAAAGAAGTTGATTGAGGTCGTTTCCGTAAGTGATTTGTTGATTATTAATATATTTCGGATATAATTTTTGTCACGGTTTCAAAATTATTATGAATAATAGTTTAAACTATCAAATATGTTGAATGTTGTACGCGCATCGGTTTTAAAGATGTAACTTTTTGGTTATGTATGTATGTTTGTATTGGTAGACGCAAATTTATTTTGAATACTACAGTTTTATATAGTTTGATGGATGTGCCTCGATTTTATCTATCTAAATATATGTTTTGCCATTTTTACATATATTACAAGGATATTTGGGCCTGTGGATGACGTTGGTGTGAAATTAGGGTTATCATTTAGTAAAATTATCCTTCTAGAGAAATATCTCAACAGGATTTGTCCGCGCGGTAACTAATTAAAAAAAAGAGCTTGGGTGAAAATTAACGGCAACTGTCATGAAGTGACATTTCATTTGATGACGGCGTTAGTTCCGAATTGATGAGATCCTTGTTTGACTGTATTTGGAAGTACATTTTATAAAGATAATTTTTCTACGTAATAGTTTGTAGAACATATCGACTGAATGATACTGGTGACAGCGCATTGAAAATAAAGCTTGACAAAACGCAAGTTGCTCATATCATTTCATTTCCCAAAATATTGTTCACGATTAACGATAACAGCAGAGCATTAAGGAACTATTTCTTTTATATATTATTAGCTTAATTTTGCATTCTTTTCACCGAACACACCGTCACGCCTATATTCCCCAGAGGGGGTGGCAGATGTGTACTGAGTACACCCACGTTTCGCCGACGATGTTAGGTCCCATGTAATAGGGGGCGAGCCTATTGCCATATATAGGGCACAATTCCAGACTCCGGACTCATACTGGGAATTTTTCGTTAGGAAAACTACATTTGTCCGACCTAGGATTCTTTTCCATAATATTGATATGCTAAGTGAAATTATAAAACAGTTTAATAATATCTCTTTGTTGCAGGGACTAAGTTTAGCGTCGTTACAAGGTTTACCAGGCATCCAGGGCTTGCAAAACGTACAAGTCCAGATTCCTGGGCTTTCCGCGCCTATATCTTTGTCCCTGAACGTGTCGGGCGCGCCGAGCGGCTTGCTCGTGTCCGTTCCACCCACCACATCGGTCGTCTTGACGAATCAACCTTCGGTGCTCTCTTTACCTATAGGTAACAGCTAAATACGTTATATTTATTTTTCTTATCTGTGATACGAATGCAGAATCGACAAAGATCGCACTAAACTTCCAGAAAATTGAGTTGGGCACACGTCATAGGCGAACTGCCTAGGCGACTGAATGCTAGAGCGTATGGGTTTTTTAAAGGACAGTGTACGTAATGGGGTCTGTTTGACTAAACCTTTAGTGTCTTTAGTTGTTCATGAAATTGGCCGTTTAACAAAAAACAGGGAGTTTTGGCGGGAAATCGAAGAGCGATGTCATCAGTTTGTTTTAATTTCCAAAACTTGTGTTATTTCCATTTATAATGTGTTTTGTGGAATATTAACCATTATGTATTCCTATATGCGCATGAGTTAAGGTAATTGTATGAAAGTGATAAAACGTGCCTGTTCAATTTTCCTTAAAACGGCCGTAGCAATTGGTATGTAAAATATCCATCGCTTTACTATCCAGGGTGGGGAACTTCATCAATTACATAATCATCAATTTCATCGGGGAGTTGAATTAATTTAGAAATGAATTTCGTAATACCATTAGTGATGAACCATAAAAAAAAATTGTGCGTCTCGGGACGCCCGACAGAAGTGATAACTTAAACTAGCGCTGCAGGTTAGAGTGAGAGAGGAAGAGCCTGCCTACCGCTGCCGTATGCGTGAGAGAAAGGGAAGAGCGCTGTGGGTTAGAGTGAGAGAGGAAGAGCATGCCTACCGTATGCGTGAGATAAAGGGAAGCCAGACAAACTGGCGCCGTTACGCGTTACGTTACGAAGCGGATTACCCTCCCAATAATCATATAAAACAATAAACAGACGTTACGTAATACAATAATGACTCAATGGCAGCGATCTAAGTGTGTGTGGTCCGCAGCGCAGCTGATGCCGGGCGGCGTGAAGGGCGCGGCGCGGGGCGGCAGCGTGCAAGTAGTACGTAGCGCTCGGCCCGCCCGCGCCCCTCTCCGCGCGCCCCTCCGTCCCCCCGCGCCGCCCGCGCCCCTCCCGCACCTGCCGCAGCCCGCACACTCCGCACCACCCTCCACAGGTTAGCGAATCATCATAATATAAAAAAATACATAAAAATATCTTTTAAAAGCCAAAAATGGTAACAGTAATCTATCTATATATATCATTCCGTCAGCTCTTTTGCGGGGAATAGTAATGGTTAAACTAAATAAACAAATAGGCTTATAATTTAATATAAATGTAACAGATAGTGCAGCAGTGATAGTGAAAGAAGTGAACTATCACTTGCTTTAACGGTGAAGGAAAACATCGTGAGGAAACCTGCATGCTTAAGAGTTCCTCGAATGTATGTGAAGTTCGCCAATCAGCACTGGGCCAGCGTGGTGGACTATGGCCTAAACCCTCTCAGATTGAGAGGAGGCCCGTGCCCAACGGTGGGACAGTTTCTTAACAGGGCTAATAATAGATAGTGCCTTACTTCCAAAATAGGATTCAACACCTGTATCTTGGAGGGAAATGATTTCACGTGAATAACAATTATGTCTTTAGCCTAAAGATCGATTCTATCAAGACGAAGGCCTCTCCCAAAGTCCGCCACAATAACCGGCTTTGTGCTGTACGTATCTACCCGGGACCTTCACCAAGTCATCGGCCCATCTTGTACGGGCCTGCTCACCCCATGTCTTTTGATACGAGGTCGCCACGTGTACGTGGCATAATAACAATTATTATAATAATACCTCATGCGTATAAGCACTTTGAAAAAAACGCTTATGCGTAAAAGGTGTATAATAAGGTGTATATAAGTTTCTGGAATTAAAGAAATAAGCTACTTTACGTGTTAACAGAGTTGGAAAAAAGTGCGTTGAAAAGTACTCGTGCAAATTAGGGCATACTCAGCGTATGAGAACTTCTATCATTGGAGACTTTATTGGCTGATTGTTGCTATCCTGTTTTATGTGAATATTATTGTAGCTGATAGTCTAAATTATAAAAATAAAGTAATACTATTCTCCTGAATTACTCATAGTCTGCCACACAGACCCAGTGTCAGTGTCGATCAGCACATACCCATCCCATATCTATACGAGCGTGTTTGCGTGTGTGCGTGCGTACGCGCTTACGTGTGTTTGAATGACTACACTGTTGGCCCTGGGGGCTTCAAACCTCATGGGACAGGAGGGCGAGTGTGTAAAAACTACTTTCCACCGAGAAACTTACTTCATAATTGTTATGAATAACATCACTTCATACGAGGATGACACTGAATTTGAACAAAGCCCAAAAACACTGTTGCATTGATTGGTTGGTAATTATTATTATGTATATATTTATTCAGTATAATTTCTTATAAAATATATATAAAAATATAAAATACAAATATTCTTATATATATTGTATAAAAAAAAAATGTGCTCCACCGACAGCAAGGTCTACGACCCATGCTACCGGCGGTCAGGGCTCCAAAGAGAGGAACCTCCTCACAATGCGTGCCGTGTCCAACATTACTGCCTTCTGTATCAGGCCCTTCACCCAACTGCCTAGCGAGAGCTTCTCAAGGTGTTTATCGAAACTCTTCGCTATAAGGCCGTTGACTGAAACGACCATCGGAATAATGATAGTTGAATCAACATTCCACATGGCGGTAACCTCATGGGCCAGGTCCAAATATTTTGATAATTTTTCTTTTTCGGCCTTTACAAGGTTCTCATCATGCGGAATGGTGACATCAACTAGCATTACACGACGCATCGATCGATCTATTATCACGATATCAGGTTTATTGGCTACAATAGTCCTATCCGTGATAACAGATCGATCCCAGTAGAGCGTGATATGACCACTTTCGAGAACTGGAAGAGGCTGGTACTGGTAGTACGGTACTTCAGAGTCCACAAGGCCATATTTAAGAGCAAGTTGCTGATGGATAATCCTAGCCACTTGGTTGTGTCTGTGCAAGTACTCTCCGTTAGCAAGACGAGAACAACCGGAAACTACATGTCTAATAGACTCACCGGGACGGTGGCATGCCCGACAAATGTCAACCGTGCCGTCCTTTAGGATGTACTTCCGGTAGTTGTTCGTCATGATAACTTCGTCCATAATTGCAAAGACAAAGCCTTCAGTTTCCCCAAAAAGGTTGCTGAAGCGTAGCCAGGTCACGGAAGCGAGCTGGTCCACATCAGGCCCTGTAAGAGCCCGATAGAACCGTCCGTGTAGCTCCTTGCCCTTCCATATGGCTGTGCGGTCCGAAGTACTTAATACCTGGGGCCTTCGCCAGTTCCCGTTTGCCAAGGAAAGCGGAGTTAGGCCTCTATCGATTGCGGCAACATCTCGATACATCACCACGGATACACTCAAAAAGTACTGTCTGAGATTGCACACCTCGCGGTTGTGTAGTGTCTTAGCGTTTAAAAACCCACGACCACCGCACTTCCGCGGGATGTACAACCTCATAACAGACGACCGCGGGTGATGCATACGATACGCTGTCAGCAATCGACGGACCTTTCTATCCAGGGCATCCAGTTCAGACTGAGTCCACCTTAGTATGCCAAAAGAGTATGTAAGAACAGGCATGACCCAACCATTGAAAGCTCGGACCCTATTTCCACCTGATAGAAGGCTTTTTAACACTTTTATCAGGCGGGCAAAGAACCGATCCCTCAATGATTGTTTCATATCCTGTTCCGCTATACTTAAGGCTTGTGACATACCAAGATACTTGTAGGAATCCATTTCAGAGAGAGACCTGAGGGATATATCTTCAGAGAGCTGTAGATTAAAAGAATCTTCAACTCTCCCTCTTTGTACTTATTATTATTATTATTATGAGCCATTTGAGTCCCACTGCTGGGCAAAGGCCTCCCTCCACTTTTTTCACTCCTCTCTGTTTGTTGCCATGTCAGGCCAGTCTTTCAAAAAGTTGTCCAGTTCGTCCCGCCATCTCTGCCTGGGTCTACCGCGTTGTCTTAGTATTTCGTGGGGACCAGTCAGTTATTATTTTGCCCCATTAGTTATTTTCCATGCGGCAGATATGACCGGCCCAGTCCCATTTAAGCTTAGCGGCTTTTTGACATGCGTAGCCAATTTGCGGTTGGTAATTGACTAATAAATAATAAATTGTTATAAAAACCTACTTCCATTTCACAAAATTAGATGTTCATGTTCTATGATGTGATCCAAAGTATAATTAGTCGCTATTTATAATTAAATCGACCTCACATTGCAGGGACCACTCAGTTCATAACGCAGGCGCAAGCGCAGGCTCTCACCGCCCACCAAGTGAGGCGGAAATCGAACACGGACAGTTCTTAGTGATTAGTGACCTAGCTTACCGCCGTCGTAGTGAATTATACTGTAAATAGAACACCTTTAGTTAAATTATTGTGTAATATAATAGTGACTATTTGTGCCGTGCGCAGTTCACCAGCTGTGATCTTACATACGTATTCGGCGACCGCGATTATATTCACCGATCGAAATGTAGACTTTTAAATGAGATATTATGACAATGTTCAGGCGTTTTTTGTTTTCAAATATTATCAGTGACATCTGTAAGGAATAACTCTGTGGTATGTACGTCATAAAAATTCACCTATTGCATGCAAATTGTAGCAGTATTCAGTTTTTATGTATGTAGTGATATTATAACAAATATATCGAGTAGATAAAACTAAGGTTGCAACCATTAATTGAAACAAATTTGTGTTGCAATGTTATTATGTGCAAATAAGGAGAATTTAGTAAAATTAAATATTTACATCACCTAAACACTTTGTAAAGAGTATCTACATATATATTATTAAAATATAATATTATTTTTGTTTCAATCATGTATTTCACACATTTTTGTTTGAATTATTTATCATATATTATTTTCAATCATGTATTTTCATTATTTGAATGTCACAAATTATTTATATTATGATAAAGTTATGAAATATAATTTGGAACGCAACATTGATAGTGATCGGATCATGACATGAATTGTGTGTGAAGTTAAAACTGTTACATAATAAGAATGTTGAATCCGGATATTATTAACATAGTGAATATTTTATTTGTTGTTGGTGTTGTTGATAACAACTGTATATATTGTTGATGGAATTGGTCGATTAAATAATTTTTAAAGAGGCACCTCCTTCAAAATTGGTACTTAAATACTAGGGTAGCTTCTTAGGATAGGTTGATAAAATTAGATGGTGCATTACTGCCGTGTCTTGCATCGGCACTTATGACTACCCAACCGATGGTGATGGAGGATGATCAATTATTGGTGAAATACTGAGAAATGTGGCGCAGTAGTGTTAAACAGTGTACGATGAACATAGAGTACCTACCTACATTGTTGTATTTTGTATTTACGAAGCTATTGGTTGACACATTATTGTGTAGCTATCAGTGGCGGATTTACACATTTGCCGCCGGTAGACCTCCGCCCCTACTTACCTCTGCAATTCAACAACCTAGTTCACAATCTTTCTTTCTTTTTTTCTTTTCTTTTTCTTTTTTTTTTAAACTTAGCCCCACACTAGGATTTATTCCTGTGTCGTGGGTGCCTTTACAAACATGAAAATTCACTTACACAAATACCCAGACCGAAACAAATAATTGTGGATCACACAAAGATTTGTCCCGTGCGGGACTCGAACCCGCGACTATTAGATGCAGTGGGCAGAGCGGCTTAAGCTCTTAACCACTGCGCTAAATCATATTAAATACATTTTCTTTGTCAATGAAATTGCAATTTTATGATTTGTGCTCTATCGTCATCATTACATCAGCTTTTTCCCGTTATTAGTGTTTATAATAATGTTTTTTGTTTAACTACTGTAAGACAAAAAAGAAATTGAGCAAAATTTGCCGCCCCCCTAAAATTTCCCACCATAGGCGTCGGACTTGACGGACGATTTAGCGCAGTGGTTAAGAGCTTAAGCCGCTCCGCCCACTGTATCTAATAGTCGCGGGTCCGGTCTGGGTATTTGTGTATGTGAATTTTCATGTTTGTAAACGCACCCACGACACAGGAATAAATCCTAGTGTGGGGCTACGTTTTAAAAAAAAAACAAAAAAACAAACAAAGCCTACTCAGCCTGCTGGTAAATACGCCACTGGTAGCTATTGAAGTTCTGAAAAGCCAATTTAAATTCAGAGTGGCTACGGTTTGGTCGTTTCTAACGATCCCGATACATTTTCAACTATTGAATCCGCTGTATGCTGTGGTAAATGTATTTTATATAATAAAATATAGTATGAGTGTAGACAAAATTGTAAAACAATATCTGTAGATTGTTGACTATCTTCGAAGACGCACACACCTTTCCTCCTGATCGGAACATATCAATACAATCGGCACCTATCTCCCTTGCCCTATTAGCGAATACGTTTTGCTTATATGTTAGTTCTGAAGTTACACACATACATTGTCTTACACGTGCCTTCAAATCTGCCGCAGTACCGCACGGAGGTAGCGCTGTTGTAAATCCATATTAATATACATACGCTCGCTACGGCCGTACATCAGTTCATCGATCTAACTCTCGAACCCAGCGCCAGTAACGCGGTACTTTGCGGCAAATTTGAAGGGAAAAGTGTCAGGATCTTCGTATATCCAATAATCTGTAGTTGTTGTGCGGTCCCGCATTGGTGATTATAGTTTGAAATGTAAACGGGATCCAAACAACCGGGCTTTTACAAGATTAAGTTTCTGTACAAAGGTCGACTAATTTAACAGAGAAATTCCCGATTTAATCGAATGTAGTAATAATAATAAGAACCATTTTGGAGATAGAAAATAAAATGCTTGCTGTAGAAAATGAAACTGAAAACGAAATAGAGCTAGTTGTATTTTCCGCTCTTTCTGTTACTTTCTATATAATCAGATCCATTGCGTAGGTAGAGAGTACAGATTATTACGTCGTTAATTAATCCGAATATACATTTGTATGGAAACTGAACCTTACAAAGGACTTGTAGCCTATTCCTAACCATTCAAATAGGGTTGAATATAAATCAGTATTAATGATACAAAATCATTGTTCTCTTGTCAACCTGTAAACGTATCCCCAAAACTCGATGAAGTACAACACTAGGCGGTGATTCGAGAATCTGTGTTAAATAACTTGTAAATATGTATATATAGGTTCGTTTAAGCATCACAGATATGGATTGTAAGAATGTTTTTTGTTATTGAATTGCTTGATTGTAGTCTGGATTTGAATATTTAAAGGGTTCCGTGTCGGCACTGCGTTATTTTAAATATTGTGAATTCTGACGAAATTATGTACAATATTAAACTATTCATTTCGTCATCGTTTTTCGACAGCTAACTAAATGTTTTTATTGGATTTTAGATCTTGCTTATGGCGTTTGGTAAATTCTTATTGCTCTATCTTACTCTGAAGTTCTAAAGCGGTATGAATTAAAAATGTATCAGTTTGTTTTAAAATATCTAAATCTCATTATTATAAATTATTTTAATTTCTCTCATTTTGTTTTAAACTAAAATGTTTTGACTAGATAAAATGAAATGGCAACATTTTAATGCAAAGTTTTTAATTAATAAGATTTTATTAATAACATTCGTGTTGAAATTCTGTACACTAATTTTTCTTTTTTAATTACGGAACCTGCTAAATGTATGTTATTGTATGGCGATGTAACAATGCAATTTGATAATGTATTGAAACGGATGGTTTTAGTTATTTCAAATGTAGCGCCGGAGATTCAGTAGTACCACATGTATTCATAATTATTTATTGACGATACAGGCTTCCGTCCACTACCTTGAATGTGCTTATGCCTTTATTAACCATTTCGTTGAATCAATGTGTGTCACAACTCAAAAATTTTATTTATTTGAATAAGCACTCTTATTTTAAGACTAAAAGCTTGATTTCGCTTACTCTTATTTTTTAGTTGTATCCTTATTCCAATAGAAAAGTGTTTGTAGTAGACTAGTCGGTCACGTATCACTCTTGCAATTCCATTATTACAAAATATTCCAAGATTTTGGGTTACGAATTTTAAGAAGTAATTTTTAATTATTTTTTTGTCGATTTCCTGATTTCCAAGTTTTCTGCCTGATCCACTCTTAGGTTTAATGTAATATTTTTAAACTTACCTTTTTATGCCTTAATTACGAAATAACTTCCATCCTGGATCCGTTAAATCGTTACCGACTACTTTATTTAATAATTTTGTTTCTGGACCTACATTTTATTTCTGGCCACGGTATTTTGATATTTACTCACAGCGTTCAGTAATTTTAAAGATAAAACGTTCAGTGCTATATTCCAAACTGTTTTTGAGATTTTTTCTATAGAGAAACCCCAATGACGCTATCTGACCTAAGACCTTCAACAAGTCTTTTCTTTGAATGCAGTCATCGAATTTCGAATTCAAAAAATCGACTACATGTTTCTTTGGGGCAAATTTAAGTACTTGCGTTCTACCTCTGATTGATTCAAGTGTTCCCATATTGAATCATCTAAACCCATCACCTGTATGATTCGCTTTCTGGTTACTAACTGGACTTTGTCGTGCAGAAATGACCCAACCAACAAACTAGCCAAAATTAAGATATTGATGCTAAACTGTCGAAAATGATCTGTATTCTAATGAGTAAAAGATTCATTTCATTTTGACAATTGATAATATACGAATGATTGTGAAAGATGGTTACCATCACAAGAAAAATGCATTTCTTTAAAATCTGAATAACTCCTATAAATGTTGTTGTGGCTTGAAACATTTCTGCACAACACGGTCCAATTAAGGTCATGAGAGAGAGCATTTACGCAAACCATTTTCGTTTTTAAAGAAACCCTATCATTAATATATTTTAGGTTCAGAACTCCTTTTTGGTATTATTAGTTAGACCATTCTGGTTCTGATAGCCTCAATTAGGATTGAAAATCACTCAAAAGCGTATTGGACGGAAGCCTGCCAGGTACCTCGCTGCACGCTATGGCTGAACGAATTTTAACTAAACGCGTATTCCTTATGAATAACATATTATGTAGTTTTGATTACTCGTTTTAACTTATGATACACCTAGTTATTATTGTTAAAACATTTGCCACACGCACAATATAATATGTATGTTTATACGAAGTGTAATTTTAGGCCTAGATGATGTTTCCAATGCCTACTGTAATTCACTGTTAATAAAAATAAAAATTGTGCGTCTCGGGACGCCCGACAGAAGTGATAACTTAAACTAGCGCTGCAGGTTAGAGTGAGAGAGGAAGAGCCTGCCTACCGCTGCCGTATGCGTGAGAGAAAGGGTAGAGCGCTGTGGGTTAGAGTGAGAGAGGAAGAGCATGCCTACCGCTGCCGTATGCGTGAGAGAAAGGGTAGAGCGCTGTGGGTTAGAGTGAGAAAGGAAGAGCCTGCCTACCGCTGCCGTATGCGTGAGAGAAAGGGTAGAGCGCTGTGGGTTAGAGTGAGAGAGGAAGAGCATGCCTACCGGTGCCGTATGCGTGAGAGAAGGGCAAGCCAGACAGACTGGCGCCGTTACGCGTTACGTTACGAAGCGGTTTACCCTCCCATAAGAAGTTCTTACTTCAAAAGTGAATAAAAAGAACACTTCAATACGTAACATCTGACCTATCCGAATATCATAGCTAGGGTTAAAATCCGGAACACCGAAGGTATCTACCGGCCAGCTGACGAGCCGCGCCGACCCTCAACGTCATTTTGCCCTTAGTATATGTAAAAATTTGGATTTTTTAATGCACTTAATTAGTTTTGTTATGGAGATGTTGATTTTCGATGAGGATGAGGATATTTGACACACAATTTCGCTCAGTGGTTAAGCTTAAGCCGCTCCGACCACTGTGTCTAATAGTCGCTAGTTCGTTCCGGCATGGGACAAATCTTTGTGTAATCCACAATTATTTGTTCCGGTCCGGGTATTGGTGTATGTGAGTTTTCATGTTTTACGCACCCACGACACAGAAATACCGTCACGCCTATATTCCCCAAGCGGGGTAGGCAGAGGTGTACTGAGTACACCCACTTTTCGCCGGCCACGTTTGGTCCCATGTAATAGGGAGCGAGCCTATTGCCATATACTGAGTAGTTTTCGTTAGAAAAACTACATTTGTCCGACCTAGGATTTGAACCCAAGACCTCGTTATCACAAAGCGATGCGCTTTGCCACTAGACCACCGAGGCAGTCGAATACACAGACACAGGAATAAATCAATAAATACGTTTTTTTAAAGAAAATAAAAAAGACCTTTTTTTAGTACCAGCGAACAGTAGGCATTGGATACATCATGGCTTTCGCTCTAGGACGACTAAAATTACATTGTGTATATAAAATTACGTTACCTGACGAATATAGCAATAGTCTACCAATACATTAGCATTATTATTATGTACAGTTTCCGATGTACTCGTGTAGGCGTCTCGCTGTGTTTACACTATTTATTTTAGTTGACGAGATGTGTTCATATAGGCATTCTATGACATGCCTAGATAAGAATATTATTTTTTTTGTAGATAGCTAAAGTTGCCTAGGTGTATATTAGATTGCGTGGACATATTTTGCTATTAACACAAATATTGCGTAAGTCGGAATGTAGTTGGAGTATCTGTGCGATTTGTTGATCTCATTTGTTTACGGACATGTAGCTCAATATGTAGATGATTGTAACATATAAATATTATTTGAAATATGCGAATGTACCTATACGTTAAGATATAATAAAATAATTACTGTATATATTTTCGAATGGAGATTTTTATAAATAAACCAATATTCTGTTCGTGGGTGTATAAGGTTTCAGTGTCAACTGGTTCGATCTTAATTGCATTGTAAATATTACTTTATTTTAGATGACTTGTGATAATGCATTCAGACGTTTATAAGATATGGTGTATAATAAAATTTTTATGATTGCGTTGACATGGATTTTGTGTATTAAATTGATATTGTAAAAATTAACTTGAATACGTTGTTCAAAGATTGACAGTTCGAACATAAATAAATAACTTTTACACGAACTATGCCTTTAATTTTTCTTGTTTAAATACAGAGCGACAAGAATCCTTTGGCCCGTGGAAGACATTGACCCCTGTCAATTGGGCGTTGGTGTGAAATGAGGGTTACTATTTCGTTATTTTTTTCTACTCTTAGGGAAATATTTCAACAGGTGGGTACGCATCATGTAACTAACTCGAGAGAGTTGGTGCATAAGGACGCAGTAAACCAAATTGAATTATAGAACAAAATACGAAGAAATAACTTTTAAGACTTAATAAAGAATTTGGGCTAATTTACATAGTGAACGGCGACCTGCGACTGTCATGACTGACATTTTACGTGATGACGGCGTTAGTTCCGATTTGGTCGCGGGCCAATAGATCCTTGTGGGACTGTATTTGTAATTATTATTTGACGATAACATTAATATTTCATTGGGTGGGGTAATTAAAAACTGCAGTTTTGTTTGGTTAAAAAAGTATGCCTTTTTATTCTTTCAAATAGTCTTCATCTAATTTTTATAAGAACATTGGACACAATGAAGCTTTTTACCGATAAATAAGTATAAATAATTTCATATTCACATAAATCTTATTTATACATACATTACATTTATTTTTAATATCAGTCCTCTCAAAAGGTCCATTCTCTCCCTGCAAATTAAATTTTAATATTTACATAGCGATAGGGATTCGCGTCTACCGTACATACATACATCAACAATTAACAATTAATAGAGACTATTTACAAAATATATTTCACAAACACTCGCGCGTTCATACTTCACCGTTCGCACACACCGATTTCACATTCACACGATTTGGCATATGGATGGCGGCACGTCACTAGCAGAGATCGTCCCAGGCGAGCCACCAGGGCGCGCGGCAGTCCTCGCGCTTCCGCCGCCGCCGCTCGGCGCGGTCCGAGCGCTTCTTCACGAAGCGGATGTTGTACGGGTCCTCGGCCAGCTCGGGGTAGCGCGCCACGTCGTGCACGTACTCGCCCTCGTAGCCTGCCGCCGAGCCCGCCTTCTGGATCTCGTCCAGCTCCGCGGCCGACCAGTCCAGCGAGCCGCCCAGTCCGCTCCGCAACGCTTCGCGCTCGCGATGCCATGCTTTGCGTATGGCTGCGGCGCGCGCGTGATGCAGCAGTCGCTGGCGCTCACGCTCCGCACTAGTCCCATAACGCAGATTCACTATGCTTGTCTTTCCGTGTATTTTCACGTCCGCGTATGAACGTCCGCTTTCAGCGATTTCATGGAACGTCACGTTCAACTTGCCCTGCATTCGTTTGAGTTGTTGCTTGTCGTCCGCAGCGCGCCACGTCTCTTCCTTCACGAAGTAGAAAACGTCCTGCTGGTCGCCGTGAACGACGAAAGAAAACGGTAAAAGATGAGATCGGTTAAAGACTGAGGTGTAAACGTCGCGATATATGGCATTGGCGGAAGGTACAGTCGTAACAACAGCACGACCTCGAGAATTTCGTGACACTAGAATTCCTCTGCCAAAGGGTGGTTCCGAGTCTGAACCAATACGTTTTGGTGCTAGGTTCAGAGCGTCAATCTTCAATGCTGACATGGCTGGAATCGAAAGGCTTCTAAAGTCGGCTATCCTCTTGTTGGACATATGAGATAAGAAGCCAGATTCTATTGTGACAGTTGGCAGCAACGACATCGCGGAGGGCAGGCCTGGACCGCTGTCAGTCTGTGCGGTGCCCCACACCGGCCGTCCAAGAGGAATGCTAGGCAGCACTGAGCCGCCAGGCAGCTCGTCAGGATAGAGCTGCGGCGCAAGACTCTTCGTCTCGTAGCCGAGCAATTTCAACCACGACAGATGATCTGGTGAGAAAATATTCTGATTTAATATTTTTGTTGACATTATGTATTTTTTGAAAACTTATTATAGAACAGTTTTTACCTGTTGGTTTCTTGTCTTGCGGCCTAACGTTAATAGGATCATTACCGTTGAATCTATATAGGTGTAATTGTGTTGGATTATGGATTCTTTCAATAAGATTTTCCCACAAAGGAGACATCCATTGTCCGATCAGTGGATCGTATACTTTTCCATTTGCCATGTGAACTAAAGACGTCACTTGATCTAGAAGGCCACCACAGAAGTCCACAGGCAGGTATAAATATGGATTAGAATCATATACTATGTGACCGTACGGAGACCTCATGATTTCTCTGATTCCCTCTCCATATTGATTGAATATCATTACAGGCGTTCCGCATTGATCCGTGGCAATGTAGTATTTGTGTCGGGCGACCTGAGGCATTAAATACATAGTTACTTAAAGTCAATCGTTAATAAATTTTATATTATAGTAGTCTTATATAGTCAGTCCGTTATATAGTCAGTCAGTAGAAACAGTTTCTTACCTGAGTATAAATTAGATGCCCTCTGTCATCGTAAACCAGAGTCATGAATCTGTTTTCACGTGGCGAATAAATATGGCTAACTTCGTGAGGCTTCTCCTTATTCGTGTAGAAGAATTGAGTTACATTTCCGAAATTGTCTTTCCGTGTAGAAAGCCTGGAAAAAATAATGTTGGGTAATTGAAAACAATTTTGACATTCCGATGTGATCTTTTCTGATTTTAAAATTCATTAAAATTGTTATGTACCTGTCGAGATGATCATAGAAGTACCGAACATCAAATCTTCCTCGTTTTGTAGCTCTTATTAGCAATCCCTTTGAGTTATATTGGAATCTCTCTTCTCTAGCGTTCTGGGATACGAGACCACGACTATCGTACCTATATTGGCCCTCGCCAAATTTAACAATACGATCCATATCATTATATTCCATTGGGATTGTATTCCCTCGGTAAGTTAAGGACAGCATATTCCCATTGTCATCATATCTAAAGCCCCAAGGTTCTTGAGCCTCTACTCCTGTCAACTGACCATCACAATCCCAAGTGTAGTTCTTTACGTTTGTGTAAGTATTAACACCGACGTTCCTTGTATGAGTGCGGGTTTGAGATATCCTACCGTGTTTATCGTAAGAAAACTCCATTCTGAAAACTTCCATTCTATGAATGTTCACGGTAACTTCTTTTTCTAGGAATTGGTCAGTAAGCACACGGGAGAACATTGCGATTCCGTCGTATACTGAAGTTTCATTCCACTTTTGTTTGGATACAGTAAATTGGCCTAATAATTCTGGAGCACCAGTTTTACTGTTATATACAACGTGGTGCGGAATTAGAGTTTGTCCACCGATTCGACCTTGGACAGATGTGATTCTGTAGTTATTGTCATATTCATAGATGATTTTTGCATTACTTAGCCCAGTTTTTGCACCATAGTCTAGTCTTTCTTCCATAAGTAGTCCGCCAACGTACGTAGATTCCCATCGATAGTCGACATCACGGTCAACGTGCAGTATTTCTGATGGGAGACCACTGGTTTCTGCATAATGTATTTGTGTTTGCCCATCGCCATGAATAACTTCAGAAACTTTATTAGTTGTGAAATAGCGGTAGACTACTCTAGCTCCATCACCCGGGAACACCGTTTGAAGTAGTTCTCCTGTGTGAGAATAATGTTGCAGATATTTCTTCGAAGAACCAGGTGGTGTGTAAGTGACCCTTAGGAATCCTATAGAAGGCTGAACGCTAAATGAGTGATTCGACCCAGAAGGAAGAATAACATGAGTTAAGCCACCGTCTTTGTCATACAAATACTTGAAGCTCCTTTGACTTGCTAGTGTGATTTTGGAAACTAGATTGCCTTCGTTATAGTAAATGAATTTGGTTCCATCTTCAGGGCTAGTTATTTCTGATAACATTCCGTGAGGGTCATAACTGTAAGTTTCTTCGCTCTCACCCCACTTCCAGCCATTAATTCTATAGAATCTGTCATATGTAATATTCAGAGGTACGGCGGCACCATGAGGAGTGAAAGATAGCGGAAGTCCAGCGACGTCATACGCAATGGTAAACAATGGGTTCCTATCAGCATTAAAGAAGGTTTCGCGGCTCTTGAATTGATCAAACTCAATTATGAGTACTCTAGAATCATTAACCCATATTTCTCTATTAAGCGTCTGTTGTGGGTTCCGTACATCGCCTACTAATGTGTACAATGAATACATATTATTTATTAGTCCATCTCCAAATGTGGTTGTTTGATGTGACCACATATGCAGCATTTCGGCCTCAATAGGCAGAGCCGCTTCTAATAATGGATGTTTAGCAGCTGCAATGCTCTCAAACTTCCCTGCCCATGGTGTTTCTAACATCAAAGTATTATTCGAATAAATTCGTCCTTCAGTGATTTGTTTACCATTGTTTATAGTTATCTGTTTGAATGATTGTCCGTGCAATACATATTCACATTTCTTTGCAACGCCAACTGGTATGGTGCTAGCTGGGTTAGCCACAGTGACGGCTAATCCATAATTTTTGGCGAGTCCAGAAGTTATTTGAACTTGTTCTCCAGATGGCATTATGATTTTGGTTACTCTTCCTAATTCATCGTAGTTGTAGATTACGGTATCTCCCGCCTGAAACGAGAACGACATTTATTAGAAACTATGTATATTAGATTATCAGATTTTTTCCTTTTTGGTATATAATTGAATTATTTTACTTACCCCTGAGCGGCTGTTAAGTAAACCAGTACCAGCATCATAATCAAATTCAATTTCAGTGGCACCTTTCTCCGCTATCTTTGCAAGATACCCGATTCCTGAGATTTTCAGTTCCAGCTTGTGGTCTTGCGTATTTTCGATGGAGCTTACAATGTTACTATAGTCTCTGAGTAGTTGTATTTTATTTCCAGAAGCGTCAGTCACAGTAGACAATTTACCAAAACTTGTGTTCTTGGAGTACAAGAACGAATATCGTGTTTTGCCTGAAGTCAAATCTTTTGTTGTAATGTGTTGACCGTATCGATTGAAAACGTATATTTCTGAAGTAGGTGGGTACGGTATTCTGAACTCTCCATTTTCATCGTGAGTTGGTAAGTAGTGTTTCAGCGCCAGTATGTGAAGGGAACCTATAAAAAAGGTTGTATAAAAATAAGTTTAAAGTTTTTTTTTCAAATACTTAAAAGTATCTATACTATTTTACTATACCAGTAAATATACTATTTTACATACCTTGGTCTACCACATTGAGAACCCCATCTGGCGTCACAGCAAGAGCAGAAATGGTTTGGAATTTAGCATTTGATGACAATAATGTTTCGGTACTAGTTGGAGGTTCATCCCCAGCTGCAACACTGAGTCTACACGGGCAGCCAGCACCTTCGTCACGTCCGTTTGTCGGGACAACCGTTGCAGATATTGATGTGTTGCATTCACAGCTCAATTCTTTTAGATTCTCTTGAACTTTGCCAGCAAAGTGCATAATTTTTCCCGACGGGTCAATAGATTTGATAGTATTTGTTTTCTTAGAATCAGCTTCAGCAACGTAAAGGATACCGGTCGGAGCAAACGCTATAGCTAGAATTGTTCCTAGATTTGAATCTTCTCTGATATCAGTGTTAGTCCTGTTTGTGGTTGTCTTGCTAATAGGTTTTCCATCGCTGCCTATACGGCAATGAGACGGTTGACCGGCTACAACTTTAATTTTCATATCAACGGTCAGTTTTAGTATTATCCTGTCGTCTATAAAGTATAATGAACCATCCAAAGGTGATAGAGCAATTCCTGTAGGCCATTGTAATTGAGCTTCATAAGGTGCTATGGCTCCATGGCAAGGAACAGGCGACCAGTGATTGTGATGTCCATGATGACCCACTAATGTATGTATAATTCCGTTAGGGTCTACTGCTCTAATATTAGTTCCGTCAGCGATATACATCGTTCTGTCTGCTGCAATTGCAAGACCTGGAAAAAAATATTAATATTATTCTCTTTACATTTATTGCTCCTATAACTAAACTTCTTATTGGTAGTATTAAATGTAACATACCTTTTGGATGTGCTAGTTTAGCCTTAATAGCAGGTCCTTCATCACCACAGTTGGAGTCGTCACCTGGTACGCAACGATCGCCGTTGCCGACGATAGCCTCGGAGTTAGTGGCTGGATCGCGTACTTTGTCCAAAGCTATTACTCTTCTGACTTGGTGTCTCTCCGAATCTGATATGTAGAGGTATCCGTCGGCGGGAGATATGCATATGTAATATTGATATGCTACTTGTGTTGTTCTGTAATTAAATGTTTTATGTTATTATGTGAAATGACATACTATGAACTTGTTGAAATATAGAAAAAATCTATAGGTTAAGATACTTACTGCAACTGAAGTACTGTTGTGACGACTCCTTCTGGGGTAATACGACGTACAAGATTGAAATCACCAACATACAATGAACCATCAGGACCCGATGTTAATGCTGTAGGTGTTAAGAGACGCGAATCGGCTGCTTTGCCATTACAATGGTCGTGACATTCTAAGGATCTCTGAAGACCAGTACCCATCACCACCTGAAATTAACGAATGACAATTTAGGAATGTGCTTTTAATATCTTAGGCATAGATAAGTAGGCAATATTGTTAAAACTGTTGTTTTCTGTAGCCGGTTGTTAAATAAGGAATGAAATTATAATAAGTTGTTAAGTATGAGGGTTAGATATAAATATTGTTATTCACCTGAACAGTTCGAGGGTATTGTTTTAAATGAAGTAAAGCTCCGTCGCCTTTCTGCAGAATGCCTTCGTGGAAGTTGTAATGATGATGTATGTCTAATCCCCAGCCGCCGATGTCTGAAATATCTACATCGAAGCCTGCTAATGTTGCCGTTTGTGTCTCCCATACTATTGATGAGCACGATGTGTACTCATATCCGATAGAAATCTTGGCGTGTGCTTGACCGTATACCTAAAATAAGAACAGATATTAGAATTGTTTTTTTAAGTTCTTGTAAGGTGGTACTGGTGGATGCTTTCTGTAACTTACCTTCTGTTTATAAACATTTCTCTTGTTCCAAGCGAAGATATGAGTTAAATCAGGGTCTGCTTCGTACGTATGAGTGTGTAGTGAGCCTTCAATCTCTACTCGTACGTGGACTCGGATGAGAGAAGCAGGAACAATACGACGAGTCAGTTGAACATGCACACAGGATAGATACCCGGCTGATTGGGATGATCTGTATGTCAGTTTTACTGATGATCCTGGGATACCAATGGACTCGCTGACAATCTGGAGAAATTCAAATGTGTGGTTAAGTTTCACGTTATGTGTTGGGAATTTTTAGTTTTGTTCCAAAAATTTGTATTGCCAATCTCTGAGGTTAATCGCAATTTGGGTAAGAAAAGTATACTAATGGTTACTAACATATAATGACGGGAAGGTTCTGCTATGTTATTTAATTATGTGATACCATCTAAGACAATATGAAATCCTTACAAACCTGTGCCTCAGGGTAAATGACCGTTGTTGTGGTAGCTGAAGATGCAGCTGGTGAAGCCAATGGAGGTACAGCTACCACTTCTGGTCGCAAACGTTCGTGATCGTGAGCCGCGCAAGGCGGAGTTTCTGATTCCCACCATTGAGGTGACGGCGACCAGTCCAGTCGTGGTGGAGACCTGGAAGATTGTAAAGGATTTGGGTTATGCAATATGAATTCAATATGGTAAGAAAAAACGGATGCGTAATGGTATAATTCACCCTTGGGGACAAGTAAAATTTAATAAGTCGTCACGTAGTTTTGCTACAAGATCTTGCTCGAAATTTTAGCACATTACACCATTGTTTTGGCGAAAAATAGTTTGGAAAGTATTACCTAGAACCTTAGCCGTACCCATAACAAAATTTAGATATCTAGTGGGATAATTATTGGAAAATATTTCCATTCGTAATTTAACTTATGTTAGTTGATATCACAAACCTTGGAGTCGGCACTTTCACACTGTCATCACTAAGTTCCATCTGCACTGGTGGCAGTACGACAATCTGATTCCAGGGCACGAAGACAGTCTTCCTTAAGGGCTTGAAAGGCGATCGCTGGAACTGAAGCGTCACAGCGCCTCCTCCGTTCACTAGGACGTCGAACCTGAAGATGAATGCTATTTTGTACATCGTGCGATTTTATTCTTTCAATTTTTATTGTTCTCTAAAGGTCCACTATCTTTAACAGGGAGTACAACTACTAGACTAGCGTAGTAGACTAGTAGCCAGGTAGTCTTACGTTTTATTAGCTTCTTCAAAATTCCTTTATGGTGCGAGCAAGTAATATTTTTTTAATAAATAATGCGAGGAATACTGTCTTGATCAATGTGCTATTAAAAAAAAAGAAAAAAAAGCATACATACAACCGAACATAGAACCTCCTCCTTTTTGAAGTCGGTTAAAAATTAAATAAGGTAAGAGAGCTGCTGAACTTCAAGTTTTTTTCAAAAGCCTACTAATTATTTCAAAGAAAACGTGAAGTTGTGTGCTACTCTTTTTACAAATAGCTGTTTCGTGACAGAAACTGCAGCAAACATATTAAGTTTCAGTCTCAAATTAGAATAGCTGTAGCTATTTACCAAAACCTGGATTTGGCTCTATATTATATATAAGCATATTTACTTTTATTTTCTCATAAGTGTAACTGAGTTTCATAAAAATAAATATTTTTTACAACAATCTAGATTTTATTAAGATTGACACGTTGGTTTTCGAATCTCAATTGCTTAATTTACACTTTATTCGATTGGTTTATTTAAATAACATTTTTTTGGAGTGATCTGTTACGCCGTCTTTTTCGATGTTATTGATGTTCAATCTTCTTTCAAGGTCTAAAAACAATATTACTCCAATCTCTCCCATTTTAAAAGCCTAACTAGGCACATGGACAGGCTATCCACCTGATGATAAGTGGTACCTACCTAATCGTGAAGAAAGAGAGCGCAGTGCCAGCTTTTAAAATACCTGCAGACTTATCTTTTAGAGAACTACATGTCATAGCGCAAAGGAACTACCTCAGAAGGGAGATTAGACAAATTACAAGACTGTCTAACTGATATTCTTTTCATTAGAGACGGAGGTGCATTTATTTTTGTGTAGGGAAAGCTGTGACATCTACATATTTTCTCAATAATATCATCTTTATTCCACAGGTTTTCGGCAAAAAATACAATTTAAAACAACAATAATTCTGTTAGGAAATCACTTTCAGAATTGTGTTACTAAAAGCATTTATCTATTACTACTGTTGTTTTTTATTCGCTCTGCAATCGGAAGGTCTTTAGATTATTAGCAACTTTATTCTAAACTAGCAACTTGCCTCGGCTTCGTACGAGTGAATTAGATAGATAACCTTCCTCTTGAATTACTCCGTCCATTGGTGAAAACCGTATGAAAATCCGTTTCAGTAGTTATTGAGTTTATCGCGTTCAGCAGACAGACGCGGCGGGAAGGGGGCGGGGACGATTTTGTTTATAATAATGTATTGATGTAGTGATAACAGCGATAAGTAATAGTTGACGACGTAAAAATTTAAACATACTTATATGTAGGGTCATGATAAATTGCTCAGTTCGTTCATTCGCGCGCTTTCGTATTGTGGTGACTCATATGTTGAATGTTGTTTGAATCTCGCATTTCAAAGCTAATTATAGAAAGGTGTGATAAACTCTTGGTAACCTATCTCATAAAGTTCTTCAACTGAGAATGAGTTTTATTTACATTAAGAACTAGTACAGCGTTGTTCTGCCTTTGTAACAATCAATTTAAGCTAAAATTTAAAAGAGTGATGACACAATAAAGCTCTTTTAAGTGATAAATGTAAAATAAAACGTTCAGGCATTGTTTAAAAACTCGTCAACGCCTATAGGAGAAGAGCGGTGTAATGGGCAATGGATTTCCTCCGAAGTGGAGAGAAGATTCGGCTGAAATAAAACTATTTTTTTAGATTTTATCGCGGTTTATTATTGGTTTTTAAGTTCCCGACGTTTCACCAATGGTCACGGGTGCACCCATGGTCACGGTAATGGCTGCAAAGCACTCGAACCTGCGTCGAGAACTTAAAAATCAAAAAAAACCGCGAAAAAATCTGAAATAATAGTTTTTTTTCATGTGTAATATTCGCGTAAATCTAAGAACTCGGAAGATACGTCTGCTTGATAAAGCAGGCGTGAAGATGTGCACTGGGGCTAGCGCAGAGTTGTACTTCGCGGTTCGCGGAAGTAGGCTCACTACCTAAGGATTAGAACAAACGCCGTTCGTCGTATACTGCTCCCATCGCCTCCTGTGAACTTTCACGGCTCCGTTTGTGGCGTCCGATTAATTGTTTACGAAAAATACTTCTCTCATTACATCGAGTAGTTTAAGGATCCATCCCCGCAAAAGACAAATCTTTATGTGGCCTTTGTCACTTATAAAACAAAAATCGTTCCTAATGCAAGGCTGATTCAAAGTAAAAATTAAAAAAATGATAAAGTTATTTCATTATGAGCACTCAGGAATTCCGCCATGAGTTATTGTTTTGACGCTGTTACTTATCGAAATGTTTATTAATCAATCATAATACAGATTTTGGTTTCTTGCCAGTAATGCTTAACGAACAGATATGTCTTGATCTATGATTAATATCCATCGATTATTTATGTATCGATATCATCGCGTTAGTTCCCTTGCGGGGTAGGCAGAGAGTACAGAGTTTCTTGCCTTACAGCCTTCAAAATAAATAAATAAATTTTATCGCGCTACGACATTGGTCTATTAAAACTCACACTATTTGTTCTTGTTTGTCATCGTCCGAGAGAAATTGCAAGCATGCCGTTTTACGTTTGAAAATCTTGTAAAAAACATATGATCACTGTATAGGCAAATCAACATGTATGTATATGTAATACATATATAATTTTACTTGTAAATACTTTTGCTATGATAGACTGTGATATGTAAGGCGTGAAATGAGTTCAAGCGTAAAATTGCCTTCAAGATATTGAGCGCGCATACCATGTTCTTCCTTTCTGGAAACAATTTAATACAGCGCACTCGTTTTCAAATTCTTTCGGTTTCCTTCCATAATGTAAAAGCTGGAACGTCATGCTATGTCAATGTTTTAGCTGTTTTCAGAATTTATGAAAAGCATAACATGTGTACTTTAATAAATAAATGATCATTGTTCCTCATATCTACATATGGCACTGTATTTTTATATTAATAAATGCGTAAAGTATTGGAATTGACTTTATAACTGATGATCATTTTGGAATTTTTCATTGTGTACGTTTAGATTAACGGAACGCAAATTTTATAATTAACGTTTATTCCATTTTACATGAGAAATTGAAGGTTTGAGATTATGTCTGATAGGGGCGATGTCCTATTCCCTATACAATAGCAAACTAAGTGTATATCACGAATCAAATATACAGAGGAGTTGACCTAAGCATCTGTACACTGTGACACTTCCAACTAGACCGTGACGTCATCGCGGTGGGCGTGGTTTGTATCATTCTGTCATTCTTAATTAGATAGGCATATACAGAAGTGGGCAGGGTGTAACATCCTCTTCGTCCTGTGCCACCCCGCGCAATGTCACGCTTGATTGTATAGGAAAATCTAACAATGCCATCTCCTCTTAATATTTCCTTCGTGGTGTACATCTTTGTTCTGTGGTGTGCATAATACAATCGCAAGCATGGAGTAAAGAAGTACCTACTGTGATCCCAAGTACCTACACAAAATTTGATTTTGTCTCACGGCAATAAACTTACAATCAAAGATCGATTGTAACCATCGATGTTTTTCAAATCGATGCTTGAAATATAAAATTAGTTTATAAACAATGTGAGTGGTTTACGGTAATCGATTTTGTAAAGCTCAAAACGTGACGTTATTTGATTACGTGTTCACATGATACTCGTTTCGTTCCACAACCGAGTAATTCGATTTCATACTCCATGCTTTTTGGCTTAACGTACGTGTTAGGAATCTACTTCGGCACCGTGTCCGAATAATTAATGGTTCTATCCGTACACAAATATTTGTATTGGTACTAGTGAAGTATCTTTTAGAATGTCACGCGATTCTAACGGCTAATTTATTATAGCTAGAAATACGGGTTTAAGTGTTGAATTTTATTTAACTGAACATTGTATAATAATAAAAGATGATGCCGTATTAATGAAGTTACAGATGTAAAAAATATACCGGGTCTTATCTGAAGGACAAGTCAGGAGTATCCGTAACCGGCAAGCGTGTATGAGACGAACTATGAGAGTAGAGGAAGCCAGAGAGGTATGTTAGGAAAGAGCCTGTTGGAACTCTGTACTCTCTGCCTACCCCGTAAGGGATCTGGTGTGATGATATAGATAGATAGATGTAAAAAATGTGGTATTTTTGATGATAGTAAGTGATTTTTGTTGGCCTACAATAAACGATTATTGACTTTTACAATACACACATCATAGGACCCGTAAGCAACTTTGATGTAAGTAGACGCTAATATTCCAAATTATATAAATAGATATATTAGGCACCTAAAACAAAGTTTTGTAGAAATAAACCAACAAATTTCCCGCAAAAAGTATTTTAGTGTGATGACTCAAGATGGCCGTGACTAATAAGATTTTCTATTTTTCCACGTGGTAAAATTATCACGTAACTTTGTTTTGACACGGCAATTTACTCATGCCAAATTGCTCTAAACTATACGCTAACAAAATAAAACAATGTTTATAAATAGAAAGGTGTGATTCACGTAAAGCGGTTTATTGTTGTTAATTTCTATAGTGTTTTTGAATAGGCAGGTGTAGTGCAGTGTTAAAAAACTGGGTAGTTTCAGCATCGCAGACATTTCGAATGCAGGCTTTACGTGTCTAAAAGGAGAAAACTCAAGGGGGATGATGGTGTTAGGCCCAAAACCTACTAACAGAATTCGGCATGAACCGATTTTTAACCATTTAATTGATAGATATATAAAAGTAGCAGTTATTATATCCAAAAATGCACAGATAGGATTAGTGGTAAGTAGTTACTATCTATAGCTTAACTATTCGCCGTCATTGTATTGTTATATATTAATTCTAAACTTCCCTATATTGGTCGTCAGATTTTGCCGTCCCTTTGAGCAAGTTCAAACGTTGGTTTGTAATTGAAACTCAATCGAGTGATCATCTTATAATAGGTACTACGTGGACCCCTAGGCGGACCATTGGCTGGCACTCCGAGTTCCTATGTTATGTAATATTCTGTAGGATATTTCAAATGTATGTAACCAATAAACCAATCAAAATTGTCATAGCCGCTTATCTAACATATAAATTATGAGAACGAGTCAAAAATGACCATGTACCTCCACACGATGATACCACAGTAAACATATGTATGTACGTCATAGCACTGGCGGTGGGTAGTGCCCTATGAGACCTGCCGTGATGCGTCAGAGCTCAGTGGAAAGAACCCTCTGAACATTGCCGAGGAGCCACGCAGATCTGATGTGTGATTCTGATCTGCGTTTGATTCTTATTCGCACTCCTAGTATTAGGATGTTTAACTGTTTACATGTTATGTTAACTGTGCTGATACCTTTTGATACCTCCTATGCAATGATTAAGCAAAGTATCGTGTTTAGGTTAAATTGGCTGCGGTTATCATTCGTATATCATCGTCATTAATATCACTTGAATTGAATGTATGACCTATTTATATACCAATTTAGTACCTACCTGTCTAAGGGGCGAGGGCCTGGTGATCTGCGACACAGGCCTACCTAGTGCAGACACCAGTCTCTCACAAAGGAATTCTAATTTGTGTACCTGTACTAGCCACTTAAGTTTACCTTTGTGAAAGAAATAAAGAGCTATTATTATTACTTATTTTATTGTCTTCGCAAGGGATCTGGCGTGATGATATAGTTATCGTCTACAATGGACAGACCGAATAAATTGTGGAGTATCATTTGTTCTTTAAACCCAGCTGTTGTTCAGCCATGAGTTCTTTTTTTTTTTTTTTTTTTTTTTAAAACGTAGCCGTGGGGCTACGTTTAAAAAAAAAAAGAACGTAGCCCCACACTAGGATTTATTCCTGTATCGTGGGTGCGTTTACAAACATGAAAATTCACATGCACAAATACCCAGGCCGAAACAAATAATTGTGGATCACACAAAGATTTGTCCCGTGCGGGAATCGAACCCGCGACTATTAGACACAGTGGGGGGAGCGGCTTAAGCTCTTAACCACTGCGCTAAATCGTCCGTCAAGTTGTCTTTTACCTATCGATATAAGTAATCAGCCAATCATGATACAGATTTTCGGTTTGTCGCGTATTCATAAGGGGTGCTGTAGGTACAGTTTTCACACAAAGTTATGAGTAAGCTTAATATCTGAGTGAGCTTTGTGAGGTAGAGCTATTGCATATGGTGTATGAATATTCATGGTGTAGGTACCTAACGTTAAATTGTGAGTAACGAGCGCGTAAATCGCTTCTTAATAGAACTATATAGTAAGGAAAGAACTCTGCAGTCCCTGCCTACCCCGCAAGGGATCTGGCGTGATAGATAAATAGATAAACACTTGTTCTTAAAGTTAATATATACCTTATTTGGCATTTTATAATCTTATACACATGTGACTTATTATTAATATTAATTAGGTATGAAAAAATTGCACCAAAAACCGACGCGCTAAAAAGCTTTATTTATTGTTTTAAAATAAGATTTTCTTTATTTTTGTCGAATTCTAGAATTAAACTATACTGCGAAGGTACTACACGAGTTATTAAGCATTAGGAAATGGGTTTCCATAACGTTCAGTCAGCTGTAGTTACAATTGCCCAAAGTTGCATTTGTCGAAGTAATAAACCATTGTCATATTTCGGTCCTCAGTTCTATAAATTGACCAGAGAGTGTATCACAAAATGTGAATACAGAATGTTAATTGATAAAATAATTCGAAAAAGGTAGAAAGCATAAGAATACCAACCGATTCAATCCTATGTTAACAGTATTATGCTGCACGTAATAAAGAACTTTCACAAGTTAATACTTATAAACTTAAATAATATTCAAACAGGTAGCTAAGTAATTTTCGCTATTAACCTGAAAGTTTCAGTGGTTGAGTCCATGTGGCGTGGAGTACATACTCTATACTCTCATTCATCTCGATTTATGAGAGAAGGCCATTCCAGTAGTGGTACAACTTATAGGCTGATTTACTAAGTAACGGCGCGCGCTATCGAACGGCTTAGGATGGTATTTTTTACTTTAAACTGTTTCAGTCTTATTTCAATTGCCTTAGCGTTGCTTTTTCGTTTGATACACTAAAGATACTGTTAAACAAATTGCTCACTCAAAAGTTTTTACCTACTAGTGGTGGATCTGTGGAGCGAGTCACTCCTTTACAGGTATGACATTCCTAGCGGGTGGTAGTCTAGTAATCACTATACTTTCATTTCTTGTCTATCCATAAGACCATACCTACATCCATAAATATTTTTTTAGTCTACAAAGTAAAAAGAAAATCATTATAATGGACATTGATCTGAAGGACAAGTCAAGAGTCTCCTTTATCGGCGAGCGTGTATGAGACGAACTATGAGAGTGGAGGAAGTCAGAGAGGTATGTAAGAAAAGAACCTGTTGGAACTCTGTACTCTCTGCCTACCCCGCAAGGGATTTGGCGTGATGATATAAATATATAGATTATAATAGAAATATAATTGAAAATTTAACCTTCAATTTGCTGTTTAGTGGTAATTTATGTTTAATGAAATGTAGTTCGATTTGTATGCATTCCCGCAAGGGATTTGGCGTGATGATAGATAGATAGACAACAATTTCTATGCCTATTGCATACTATTTATGAGTACACTATATAGATTAACAAAATTCATCGTATTGTGGATCGCTAGCATATTAAGGCATTCTACTATCAATATCATTTTCCGGATAACCGAATCTTAACCGTTGCCGATCAAAACGGTTTAACTGCATTTGTATACTAATAGCATAAGAAAACATTCATCCATTGATCAACGACTATTATTCACTATCATAGTTTTACTCATTCTATAATAATCCGAAAGTCCACTGCAGTACAAAGCTTTTTCCCAGAGATCACCACAATGACCGCCTTGTGCTTTATGCATCCAGCGTTTCCCGTGACCTTCATCATCAGTCCATTTAGCCATTCCCCTTCTCACTATAAAACAAAGTCTCCCTCGTAAAATAGTCGCCTTTTTGTTTTGCTTAATTCCGCCATGTTTGTTTGTTTAACTTCATGTTAAATATGTTTCGAACGGACTCTACGCAAATATAAATTGTCGTTAATTAAGTGCAAGCATTGGTTTCAACGGTAACTGATCGTCAATAGATTTAAACTGGTTTAATTAAGTCGGTCTAAATTGAATTGCCGCGAACGTAAAATAATTAAGATTATTGCGTTAATCAATCTTATAATTAGCGCTTAATTGTGAGTCACTGTTGTAAGGTCTAAATGATATTGATTTTGATATGTCTTTTCGTTCGTATATAAACGTTTTGCCTAATATATTAGTAAAAGATTACTTAGGTGTATATTGTAATGTTAGCATTTCTTCTCTTGAAAGTTTTCATAAAATTGATTCTCGTTCTGTTTTCTTTGCTACGCAGACGTTTTATATGCGAAGTTATAAATTTAGGACGTTGGTTCCACTTAGTGGGTTTATTGAGTCACTGAATAGTTATCATCACATCGCTACGAACAGGAAGATCTAAGAATCCTCTTCTATAAGATTCCAAACCAAAATAGAATATTTCAATCATCAAAATACGTTTCGTCTTTAGTAATTTAGATAACTATGATAAAAGACCCTCATAGCCCATTCGATTTCAAATTATCCCAACTTGGTTAAAGTTGATCGATAATGTTAAGCAATGTTGGCGCGGTTAGATCTTACATGGATGAGCGCTAGTGGTATATTAGACGAGCATACCCGTGCTTTGTCGCTTTTACCACAAGATTGCAGTCATTAAGCCAAGTCAGCGGGCGACTTATAAACACAACCTAAATAAAGAAGAAGACCATAGAACACAAGTGTTCTGTACAGAAGATTACCATAATGATCAAAATTTGATCGTAACAAAACGGGATAAGATATAACAATCGTATTTACTAACCATCCACCCTGTCTGGTGAGCGTGAATCCGAAGCGAGCCTCCCTGTCCACGGAGACCCTGATGCCGATGATGCCGAGCCCCTGAGGGGAGACCACCTGCCCCCTCATCACGGACACGCGGCTGCACACATCAGCTGACGTCAGTTCGTGCCGGATACACCAGCACAAAACATTAGGCGATACATTTCACACCACGGAAGTTTCACACAATATACTTAATTCTTTACTGTACACAGAAATTGTTACGAATAATTTTAATACAAAGTAAATTAACAAAGGCGAGCTTAACTCAAATTTGAGTTCTCTAATAGAAAATCTTTGAGTGGTAGACAAAAAAATCATCAAATGAAGAAAACATTTGCAATAAAAGATTAAAAAAGAATGGCATTTATGAAATTTAAAAAAGAACAAAAAATACGACCGCTATTTTAGTTACAAATACAGAAAATCTGACAAATTAGAACTCGTTACTAATAAACTCCAGTGTTTTGTTAACTTAATTGTTTCTCAGTTTATTATTAAGAGGTAAATAATCTTTTAGTTAGTTAATTATTCCTGTAAGTTATTTCGTATAGGTATAACAGTCTGATTTTTTTAATGGTTTCTAAGTAAAACACATCTTCGTTTAAAAATAATTGAAACATGATAGTCAATGAATAACAAAGGTTTGTGTTAAATCTCTAAGAATTTCTTAAGAATTTTCTAGGTAATGTAGTAAGAAAAATAAATAGTTTTCGTTTTCTTTGTGTGAAACGTATCGCCCAATATACCTTCGGTCATAAAACTGAACGAAGTCTCGTGCTATGCTCCATATTTCATAGAATTAACGCTGTGAGAGTGAAGTAAAGTATGAAAAATAATATTGAAAAATAAAATAAGAAGTTTTTAGCATTGCACATTCTCGTATTAGGATCAGCTAAACATCTAGGGTATATTTCAGTTTACATTTCGTTATTATTAATAATATAAAGTAAATTTTGATTTTGG
Organism: Phalera bucephala; assembly: GCA_905147815.2. NCBI lineage: Eukaryota > Metazoa > Arthropoda > Insecta > Lepidoptera > Notodontidae > Phalera > Phalera bucephala. The sequence continues at coordinate 16,031,226 of LR990615.1, forward strand.
TGGCCTACTTTAATAATTATATATACTATACTATATAATTATATATACTATACTTCTGCCTTCCCTTTAGGATTTTAAAAACGCATTTTATTTTAAAAATGTTTGCAACTACTATACTAGATAGTTACGGTAATAAAAATCTCTGAATATCAATACTTAATACCATAAATACTTTCAAAGCAACATTACAGCACTAAAACATGGGACCTAACATCGTCGGCGAAACGTGGGTGTACTCAGTACACCTCTGCCAACCACGCTTCCTGTTTTTTAAAATATTAGGCTAGTCAGCCCTGCAGAACAATTATATTCCTTGAATAGGGCTAGTATTTTGACGACTTGTAGAATTATAAGTGCCTTTTGTTTTCGTTTAAAGGACTGTTCGCTTTGTATGCAGTTTATTGAGATGATTTATTATGCTATCAATAGTAACATGTAGCGTTATTAATAATAATATCAGCCTATACTGCCCACTGCTGGGCAAAGGCCTTCTCTCACAAATCGAGGTGAGAGAGATTGGGTCATACTCCACCACGCGGACCCAGTGCGGATTGGTGGAGGCAGGTTTGTGGCCACCTGCTGTTGGAACTTATCAAGCCACCTTTAAGGCTTCCAACTCGGCTTAACGACTACCACATTAAGTGGTAACCGGGACCAACGGCTTAACGTGCCTTCCGAAGCACGGAGACGCTCGAATATGAAATGCCACAAACGGTCACCCATCTCAGGCCGACCGAGTCGAACGCTGCTTAACCTTGGTGATCGGTAAGAACACCGCGGTCGCACAGCGCTACGAGCGCGTTATTAATACAATTGAATTATTAAAGTAGGCTTCCAGTACTTAAAAAGTAAGCGTAAACGGAAATCTACCTAGAGAGGTAATTTATGCATGTAACAGCTGCCACACAAACCATAGTCTTTAACTTTTTCCTTATCCATGTTCAAATGTTAATAATTATAGTTATGACGAATGAAATTGGTGCAAACTTATGTTGCTCATTTTGCCAATTACTAAATAAGAATAGTTTATTTCACACAACAGTTTAGATAACTAATCAGGGTATCAGTAAAAACTGCGTAATTTGAATTATAACTGCAGTCTGTTGCATGTGAATCTGTAATAAAATATATTTTATAATAACAATAAATAATGCATCATATAGTCTCATAAGACAAACACTATGTATACTTTGTGTACATTGATTAAATTACCACCTATTTTAATTAGGTAGGTAGACACTTCTTGGATCACATAACCTAGTTTTTAACAATTGCTGTTAACTAAATTTGCAGTAGTCTCCCAGTAATTTCAACAATAATCGTAACATTTCATTATTGACCAATTATTTCATGATAAAACCAATGTTATAATTAAAATTCATTCAGTATATTGAAACATAACAAAGGAACTTACAAAGGACTTAAAAGGAACTATTTACTTGCTTGTTGGCATTAAGTTTACATCTTTGAAGCGATCAATTCAACTAAAACTAACGATATACAAAGAATCCAAAAGCATTTATACTGTCGTGACACTTCTGCGAATATGATACGATAATACCTTTCACCTGTCTATGTAAAAGGTAAAAAGGAAAATGACATATACATTTAATAATATAGGTAGGAATAAATACATATATGTTATATTTCTTTTTATAAAATAGGAAACTTCAGTACCATACATTAATATACGATGGAGATGTTAATCCATTAAAATGTCTGTGAAAGAATATACTTAATTATTCATAACAGTTACTATCATAGGTATAACATTTTTCAGTAATGCCGTGGATTTCATTAGAAATTATGAAAATAATGTGTCATGAGCTAAGTGAATATAATATGTAATTAATTTTCAAAACAAAACTTTAAGAAGAATACTGCCCTTTCGATATCAAAATGCGGAAGATTCACTTACATAAAACAACTATATATTTTGTTAGCTAAAGGGCGGACACTTCTGAAAGTCATAAATCAAGATTAAAGTAACATTCGTTGCACCAATTTCGTTGTGTAATAAAATGTCGTCAATGGCTGATTAATGGAAGCGGTGGTTGTAATGTACAATGTCGACAACTCTGCTATCATCTCGCTGCGAAGTAAGTAGGAGTACATTCAAATAAGTTGTGGTTTGGTTAGTTACAGGGGTAAGGATCTAAACACATAAAGAGCTCGGGCGAAGGGTAGGGGGTTGGTTAACAGATGAAAGACGCAGACAAAGGGTAAGGAACACATAAAAGGGTAAGTTTATTTGAAGCTAAATTTGCGTGTTCGCTGAAATTTTGCTCGATTGATAATATACAATTCGCGTCTCGATTTGTATATCTTACAAGCCCTACGCCTACCGATTGTGTTTTAAACGTTTTGCGTGAAAGCGTAAATGATTTTCCTAGGTTTTATACAGTATAACAAAATTATTCCATAGTATATATGTGAACTATAATATAAGCACAGTAGACGAGACAAATAAACAGTACAAAACACGGTTGTGACTGCGGCAAATCATATTCGGAATGAGATCCGGCGCCCGCGGACGGGCGTCTGATTTACGCTGAAACGGATTTTGTCGCAGCCACACGAGAACATTCAAGACATACATACAGATGTTACATACACATAGAGAATGAAACGAATACAGACAAAGGATTGAACGAAAAGTGAAAAAGCGTCAGTGGTTCCGCGCGCGGGTCCGTCGCCGGACTCGCGGCGGTCACCGGCATCACACTCATATGCAGGAGTTGCAACAAAACGGAAGAGGTGAACAGATACTGAACACTGAGGGGCGAGGGCGGGCTGACTGACACTTACCATGGTGTAAAGGAATTCCAGAACTCGCTAAGAGTGGCGGACACACGGCGGCACAGGGACACAGAAAGACAGGACAGATTACTACACAGATACCTACATCCCTCAGTGCAACCCCACCCCGGCTTTGCAACCGCTCCGGCCGATTGCACTCGTCTATATTGGTTACCTTGCGTTTAACACTTGCGTTATCTATCGATTAAAATTTCGTTAAGAATCGATTCACAGACGAAGCCCGTTTGCATTAGAACAACACCACCACTATTGTTGCAATAGATGCTCAAATGAATTTAGAAAAAGTCTCGCAGGTTGCACTAAAGATTACATGGAGAGAGAAACATGCTGGATGGTGAATGCATGAAGGATCCCCGTCACGTGTTACGTTTACATGGTCTGATGAAACAAATGCCAGAACGCAATATAACCACTCTAGACTTCAGAACTTAAACAAAATAGTGAAGCGGCTCGTGTTTTAATGCAAACAAACTTTTAGAGGCGCCTTGCATATTAAGCGAGGTGGGTTGTCTACTTTTATATTATTCAGTTTTGCTTTGTCTTATTATTAAGAGATCGTTTGAAGTTTTATCAACGCACACGATAAGTAGGGCAAACAAAAATTTAAAGAATTTGTTATCGAACTTGGATCATGAAAAACATGTTTACAAAATTCTTAATTATTTACAAACACCAACATTTAAAATAAATTTGTAATTATAATCTAAAAGGTCTCTCATAATTCAAGTTTATCTGTAACCTTATTTAAATGAAATCAATTTGTCAATCGAGAAGACAAACAAAACTGTTCGAAAGCTTTTGAGCGCTTGGTTTATCTCTAATATCTTTTTGTTATTATCATGTGACGCTTTATTTTGTTCAGACAAACAGGTCAGGGTTAGACACACACAAGGGATGAACATTAGACAATACACAACACATCGGATCTGGTGTGAAAAATAATATTATAAAAAACTTATGACTTAAAAAAATCAATGATAAAACATAACCATGCTAGGATCGTAAACTATAAATCGATATTTTTTTTTATACGCGAGAAAACAGAGGAAAATCAAAACACTTCCACCAGATGATAAAATAAAGTTTAATTGATAAAAGTATTGTCACCGATTAAATTAAAATAACCACACCAAATCCTCGGAGAGGTTTAGGAAGATGAGCGGGATGTAATATGGTAAAGGTACTAGTTCCTAGTTTACTTTATGTCGTTATGAATTTTGTATCTTCTCCTTATGACTTTACTTAACAGTTCGGCGATGATATCACGGATCTAAAATCATTGTAAAGTGCAATTATATTAAATTTATGAATTGTGCAAAACCGAAAGTCAGTCCTAAACCAACTAGTTGTAAAAGACATTGTTGTATCTTCCATTTCAGTAATTTTAATTTGGATTAAAATTCCTCGAATATCAACGACATCTTTTACGTACATGAAGTGATTTGGTGTTCGTTAGATACTTAGATACATATATACATTTTCCTAAACTACGCACTCACCTTTCTGAGTACTCGTCCATGTGCGCGTAGCTTTGTACGGAATTTTCTTCAATGAGGAATTTTACGCGTTGGTAGAAGGATGCGGTGACGGAGGGCGGCTGCTTCCTGAGGAGTACTTCTACTGGATCGTTGGAGGCTAAGCACATGATGTGCTCGCCGCATTCTGGTCGGCTGCAGCATTCGGAGTCCGAGCAGTCCGTCATGCCATCTTCAAAAGTGCCATTGTCAGATGAGCTAATAGTATCGATATTTATCTTCAATACTTTCTGTAATGGGTTAGAACTTACCTTCATCGTTGTCTTCGTTGTCATTGCAAGATAGTTCGAGAGCAATGGAACAATCGGTGCCGGCCCAGCCATCGGCGCATGAGCACCGATATACACCGTCTTCTAGAAGACATTGTCCATGGCGCGAGCAGCCGTTAGGACAACCAGCTGTGTATACGAAAATTTAATTAATACTTCAGACTTATAGTTAAGCTGAGAACTGTTAACTTTTCTTGAATTTGTTCTAAAATGAGAACGTGTTATTATTTCTTAAAGGACAAAGAATAATAGTCTAAAAGTTATTTGAGTGCGTGAAGATTGAGTTAGTAAAATGAAAGAAAAAATGAATAACTGTATCAAATACTTACGCAAGGTGCAATGCCTGCCGTTCCATCCCTGAGTGCATACGCAGGTGCCGTTTTTACATTGCCCATGGTCATGGCAGCGTGAGTCACATGGCCGCTGGTCGCACATAGAGCCTGTCCAGCCGTCATCGCAGCGGCACACACCTTCCGCACACACCCCATGTGGTCCGCAGTCCAGTGAGCATACCACTAAAATTAATTGTACATGTTTAAACCGATATTCAGTTGTGCGACAGTATGAATATTGTGCGTCAAAATAAAAAAAAAAACACGACTGACATACGAGTAAGAAAATTTATCTCTTTCAGAGTAATTGTGGCTTGAATGACATGGTTATGCATTATGAGGGCTCTTTTAGTTTACTTTTGGAATGCTCATTTCTTTATCTGTACTTGAGTGAGACTCAAATAAATTTAAATTGTTATGTAATCTACCAATATTATAAATGTGAAAGTTTGTATGTTTATTACCTGAGTTAACGCATAGAATATTTTTTATGTTTTTATTCCGGAAAAATGTAGGGTTCTTGTCTAAAGTCAACGCGAGGTCGCGGGCAGAAACTAGTTAATAATAATTTAAAGAAATGTCGACATACCTTGTGAGCAATCATCACCAGTATACAGCGGGTCACAAACACATCGACCAGCGTCAAGGTCATAGACGCCTCGTTGCGAGCATGCTGGGAGACAACGTTGTACACGAGCGTCTCTCTCAGTGCACGAAGAGCCGCGCCAACCAGCTCGACAAACACATCGACCCCGCACGCATGAACCATGGTTCCCACAGGTTGGGTCCAGGCAATCCTCTGGAGATCGGATAGAATTAGTTAGAAAATTATTGCGGACGGCTTAGTGCAGAACTTAAGTGGTTAAGAACTTAATCCGCTCAGCTTACTGGTACGAGGATTCGAGCATTCGATTCCCGCACGGGACAAATCTTTGTGTGACCCACAAATGTTTGTTTCGGCCTGGGTTTTTGTGTATGTGAATTTGGTGTTTGTAAACGCACCTACGATACAGGAATTGCTTTTAGTGTGAGGCCATGCTTAAAACAAACAATCAAAAGTTTTTTTTTATAAATAAAATGGTTACTTTATACCTTCATCGCATTTCGGCCCTTTCCATCCAGCTTTACAATGGCAATGGCCCGCAATACATTGACCTCTTCCGGAGCAATCGGCAGGTTCACAGTCGTGTGCCGGAACATCACATTCTGCTCCTTTCCAGCCTTCGGAACAATGACACATGCCACCTGCGTATGCGCCGTGCCCCGAACATAGCACTGGGCATACACCTGCGAAAGGAATTATAAGTTTATATATTCGTAACTTAAAAAATAATCCCGATTAGTGCAGTCGGTTACTTGGCACCTACTTCAAGTATTTATTTCGAGCTTTTTGAAGTCGTTTTTTTTAAAAATAAGATTTTTATATTACAAATTAAGTGTAAAGTGAATTATTTACTAATATTTATATACCTATATTATATTATTTTGCTGAGTTGTACTGCAAGGTACCTACAGGATTGATATAATAACCATAATAACGTAATCTTTACGTTCGTGCTGTTCGCCGTTAAGGAGCCCCTGGTGTATCTTCAAAGTCCAAAGTTCAATACCGATTTCATTAAAATAGGACCACTTAGAAACTATACTAAACCCAACGCCAAAAGAATCATCAAAATCAGTTCATAAATAAAGACATTATTACGTATAAAAAAACACAGACGAATTGTCGACCTCCTCCTTTTTTGAAATCGGTTAACATTCTGATTAGTTCTATGGCAGGGTACCTATAGGATTGACGTAATACCCATCATATCTGCATCTACGCATTCGTATTGTTTGTTGTTAAGGAGTTCCTTGGTGTATCTTCCAAGTCCGACCGATTAAAATGGGACCACCTTAAAGCTATACTGAATCCAATGCAAAAAGAATCATCAAAATCGATTCATAATTGGCGGAATGATCGCATAACATACATAAAAAAAAACCTACTGTCAAATTGAGAACCTCCTCCTTTTTAGAAGTCGGTTAAAAAAGAATTTAACGAACTTAAATTATTTCATGCTTACTTTTAGAACAGTCGTGCCCTTCATAACCATCCATGCATTCACATTTTCCAAGATAACAAGATCCGTGGCCAGAACAATCGTCGGGACAGGAATTCGTAACACCCTCGGCTTCAGACACGATCATTTCGACGTTATGCGGCTGGAGTTCGTCGTTGTACATAGAGATAAACCATCGCCCTGTGTCAAGGTACTGTAAGATACTGACGTTCACTCTCATATCTGTCGATCGCTTACTTATCGTATGATTCCATCTATGGAATGGGCTAATCGTGCTCAATAATGCATCCCAGTCATTGAGGGTACGCTCAAATGGGTCGTCTGTATACGTATTCCTTCTTCTCCTGAGTCTGTGGTCGACTCTACCACCTCGGATGAACTCTACGAAGTCGTATTGTGTTACACTGGGTGCAACATTCCGTCTGCCATATACGGCAAAGTTAGCTCCCCATGGCACAGTAAAGTTAAGGCTAACGTATGCAGGCTGTTTGTTACGAAATTCGGAACTCCAAAATTGGTAGGCTGGTATCGTGGCGCTATGTAATTCGTCGAATTCTCTAACTTCTAACGCTGGAGACCAAGGTGGCGGAGCAGCCTGTTGTGCTTGCTGTGGTATTACTGCCGATTCTAACGCCGCTTCTGCCGTCGTTGACCAACCACCCAGCGATGATGTTGATATGGATTCTAGCAAAAAAAACATGTTTATTGACTATAAAATTTATCCCTAAAAAATCTAAATCTACTAAGAAATTTCCCTTTCGGCCGCCGTGGTAACTGACTTTGCAAAGTGTTTTTTCTTAATATGCAACTTGTTTGCCAGCAAAGAATTCCTTATAAGCAACTAGTTACCAAATTCGAGCAATTGACACAGAAACTCTATTTCAACATTCTGGCAACAAAAGTAAAGTACATACCATCTGAGGGTGACGATGTTGATAAGGCATCCCTGATCCCTTGTGCATGTGTAACTGCTTTTACATCTTGAACTAGGATGCAATTCGCATTGTCTATATTACTTTTAATTGACGATAACGCTGTAACAAAAAAACATTGTATGGATGTTTTCCATGATTCGTGTACAAAATTTATATACGGCACAAAAATTTTATACAAGTAAGTTATAAAATAATAAGTTCTATTTTATTTCACTAATAAGAAGTGATGTCTTAAGATCCAAATCTTAACTCAATCTTGGGAATCCAATTAAGTTACTGTTAAGTTCTTATCGATGGCTCACATCGATAATGCCCAGTAGTCGGGCTGTAATTCTATTACAGTTCACACGGGTGTCGCTTTGGGCGACACCTATTACGAAACGAAACACAATAAGAGATGTCGTTTGAAATTTTGAGAGGTGTACGAGTACGGGGTAGGCGAGACGTGATGTCCCGTCGAGTTTTAATTAAGCGAGGCACGGCGTAGCTGCATTTCGTGGCAGTGTGACGGAACGATTGGTTCCGCTGCCGCTGCCGTGGGCCGGGCCCTCTAGCGATCACGTAGGTGTCTCGCCGACGCCCAACCATTTCTTGCTAGAGCAACTGCCGTTGTCTCCTCATTATGCGACAGTTGAAAGCGATCGAATCGATCATGAAATGCCGCGCAACGTAACCTAATTGGATAATTCTTTACGGTGCTAACTAAGAAGAGCACGGGCGCGGGGACACGAGCCCGGCTTCCAGGTTGACACAATTTGTTTTTTACATTGAAACTATTCAACCGTCAAATAACAAGTCGTAATATAAAGTAAGTTGTATCATTCATTTCAGTATAAATTTGATTTCTATGCACATTTCTCCCTTCCGATAGTTCAATAAAATGCAAGTACAAAACACTGTAAGGGCGCAATCAAAATGTCGCTAGTGTAATGTATAGAGAATTTATTGCGTTCATTTATTAGTTTTGTAAGAACCTCACGATCGTCCAGGATTTGTGCTCGGATGGGGATGCGAGTTTTATTTGTCTCGGAGCGTGCGCAGGATGTGCGCCTAATATGTTGCGCTGCTTGCATCCAACGCGATATATCAATCCTTATAGACTTAATTGGTGCAACCCAGATTTCGTTCCGGCTAATTAGCAGGTCCACTAATTTGTCGAAAGATACGCAGTGGATATGTTCCCATCAGCTATAAATTTTATACTTAATGTTAATAACTTTCTTTCTTGACAAGTGGAGTTTATTCTATAATTCCTGCGGATAACCCCGGGCAGTGTCAGAGCAATTAAGTTATCTCCGGACCCCAGTCACTGATCTATCCCCGAGATTCTCTCACAGATAAGATCGCGAAACGTTGACGACATTTGGCCGTTTGCGCTTAGAATTGGACAATTTAACTTTAGTATAACCACGCGGAGGGTCGATAGTTGAACAATAACCTTTATCGGCTTAACAACGGATAGTTAAGCAGGCGATTTATATTCACTGTTAATGCTATATGCGTATGTCGTGTTGGCTTTAAAATCATTCGGTTAAAATAAGATATATTGAGTTCAAAGACATAACGTAGTAAAACATGTCTGGCGCATTGCCCCTCGTCGAATATTGATGTAATGGGTATAAAAATATATATCAGCCTCAAACAAGTGTTGGCGAAGGGACTGTCGTAAAAATAAATCAGATATTGACTGGCCACTGATGTGTTGGTATCTTGTTTTTTCTAATTTAAAAAGAAATATCAAAGCTTTTTATATCAGTGGCAATAACATAGTCCCTATGTATATACTTACGTTCTACACAATTCGAAATAAATTACCCATCATAAACAATGTTCAACGTTCGCTGATAAACGTACAAAAACGACGTAATTTCCGCCAGAGAAAAGCCAAAGCAAATATGGCAATGTGGTAAGTTGCGACTTTTCCCGATGATCCCTCGTAAAATCTATAAATTTAGCCCATACAGCGGCGCGGCAGGAAACGGAGGGTGCTCGAGTTGACGAGGCCGGCCGCGATGCATACGACGATTGTGTGCAGATGGACGATGTTTGCTATCTCCACTATTTTTCGAGTTAATACAATTTATTGTAATACGATTCAGCATAGATTGCATCGTGCGTTGGGGGAGAGAAACTCGTTTGATGGAGTCCCGAGGGATGGTGCGCGTCGTCGCAGGCTCGTATTAGTCACGTGATAAATCTTTCTTTTCGTACCTCCTGTCCCCCTTCATTATACTCGGCACCTAATATCCTTGTCCTTGTTTCTTGTGCATATTAACTATGATCGCACGAGGTCGCGGTTTGTTTGCCCCATTTACACGGAGTAAACAAATCCGAGTTTTGATTACGTCTTATAATGGACTGTGCGTATGATGTGTATGTAGCTAATATACGAATGCAAAAAATACAGAAAATAGGACGCCCAGTAAATCATTGGGGAACTTTTTTCGAACAAAAAGTTTATAAAAACATGTAAGCGCTAATTACTAATATATTTCCCGACTGGTCTGTTATTATTGAAATTTACTACCTTGTCCTGTTTTTTTTTAATAAATTCTTTATCAAATTTATTATTAAAGCGTGGACCACTTCAAATGCGTTAATGCCCATCACCAAGCGAGCTTTAATAAAACATTTGGGGTCCTCCAAATTTCAATTACATTAAAAAGTTGACGGTGTTGTATTTGCCCCCATTCATCGTGCACCATATACGTAACGAAGGGTGCAACAGATGGTTCACATTTTATCATTATAATACTAAAACTACCGGCACAAACTAGGAGGATTTACGTCGGATTAAACTACAGAACCACTTTTTATTTGATACATATCCGGAACACCGGGAGGCGTGTCTGAAATATATTGTGTTTCTGAAACACGATCATAATGGGGTACTTAATGAAAGTTCGGCAACCGAAACTGGAAGTTCGACTAAAAATATATGAATAGGTAGCGCTTAACGGATTCATTGGTTCTGATATTATCTCACGGAAATCTAAATGTGGTCATTTAGAAGCGTGTGTGTCGTTGCGTAGGGAAAAAAATGTACATCGTTTTGAAGTCGGCCTCAGCTATCGATATGCTACATGCTCTCTTATCTCCTGTCTCTATAATTTAACGGGTATCTAAATTAAGTGAGATCCGATACGATAAGCCCCATTGAGTTGGAACACCTCACATCGACTGGATTCATTACATTACTTTTAAGAAGCATCTGTGAGTTTATTTTATTATGCGTTTAGAACGTACTCTGAATTAGGATTATCTTTCGGAATATTTACGTTTGTGTCGTTGTGAAAAGCTGTTATTATGTAATGTATTGCAGTGTGTGATCGTCGTGTTAGTTGTTTTGCGTGGGAAGTAGAATTAACACGGTTAGCTACTGGTGGATTCGATAGTGGTAAAGCAGCCGACTCACTAAGTAGATATTTAAAAGATTCGACCTTATGAACATATAAAAACGTACAGTTCCGACCATCAATCGCCTAATTTATATTTGATAAGAGTATTGCAAGTTAATTCCTGATCAGCACCGGTGTTATCCCTTTTAAATCCAATTTTATTCATTTTGCTTTCAAAAGAAGTTTAATTCTATCATATCCTCGGCACACTTTTGCATGTAAACTAAATGAGTATAATTATTATGGGTCTTGTTTATATGTACAGCTTATGGCAACGTAACTCAAGAGCCCAACTAGTTTGTACAAAACTAAACTCGAACATTTTTGTAACTATTTAATAATAGTTCGTCAAAACTGAAGTTGTTAGTGTTGGTAGCGTGTTCGCAGCGCATTATTTAGTGTTTGCCGAAACTGCCTCAGTTGCGGGTTAAGTTAAATTGAAACTGTAGTTTCGACAGTCAGGGTATGCCGTTTATGATGGCTAAATTGATAATATTTCATTATTAAAGTAATAAGAATTACTTCGTAATGAAAAATGGTAAAGAGTATTAAATTACCATTTATGTGTCACAGTTTAAGACCTTGCACTATCCAAATAACTGATTTCAATGTAGATTTTTGTTTTGATCTTGAACAGCCCATGTAAAAGGGGTAGAACCGATTGCTATTACAGGCTGTTCGGTACATGGTAAATATTTTTTACTCTACTTTTACTCGCATTAACATCTAGCTCTTACGGGTCGCCCTTTATAACATACATGGAGAAAAATTAGTGCAATATGATTATTGACGTATTAATTTATACGTTGCGGTAGTCGATTAAGTTATCGATGTAATGTTAATGTTGTAATAAAATGTAGAAGATGATATTTTCTTTCTATTGATGTATAATAGTTGGCAGTATGGGCTTGTAGCATCCAGAAACGTAAACATCCGACAAACGCGCGTTCCTGCAAAGTGGCGTATGAAGTACTGCACGTGTAAAGAAAAAAAAGTTATTCTAATTGATAAATGAATTTTATAAGAAGTCTTATCAGAATGTGTTATGATACGTTTGTGTATATAATGCTGTTAGCAATTGAAAAGCATAAGTGATAAAAAGTTTTTGTTTGAGATTTTCAACGGAAAGAGTAACCTTATCTACGGTAAGTCACCTTTGTGTGAATTTAGGTTATAATTTCGTAAAATAAACGTTTATTTGTATCTATTCATGTATATAATGCTAAAATAGGATGATTTTTCCGATTTTTGCCAAAAAATTAGGTCGTAAACATTATTGTTTTATTACCCTTTACATTAGTGTAAAAACTTTTGCATAGATTTCGGCCTATCAAGACAAGAAATCCAGGTAAGCTTTTTTGGTATCTTACAAGGTATTTTTAGCTGTTTATTTGTTTAAATGGCCTAAAATTAGATATGCATGCTTATATATTAGTTATTTATGATTAGAAAGTGCAATAAATAATTTGTCAAAGTTTTATGAAAACTTTCCTAACGATAATTGCTTACGTAGAAACGGGGGAAAACTTTTGGATTTTCCGGGAGCGTATGTTTGAGGTAGTAATGTTAATAGTATTAGGTTACAAATAGTTACAATAGTTGTGCTAAAATAAAACTCGTCTTCACCATAAAGTTCTATAACTTCACGCCAGATCCCTTGCGGGGTAGGCAGAGAGTACAGAGTTCCAACAGGTTCTTTCCTTACATACCTCTCTGGCTTCCTCGACTCTCATAGTTCGTCTCATACACGCTCGCCGGTTACGGAGACTCTTGACGTTTCCGTCAGATAAGACTCGGTTTATTTGGTCGTGGTAAGATAGTCTAGGTCTTCCCCGGTACCTGCATCCTTCCACTTTCACATTGTATATCTGTTTTGTCATTCTATCCTCTGGCATTCTTTCTATATGCCCGAACCAACGGAGCATGCCCTTTCTCATCTTTACACCGATACTATCTTTCATACCTACTCGCTGTCTTACTATGCTGTTGCTAATGCGGTCGGTCAGCTTCACTCCGCACATCTTCCGCAGAGCTCGCATTTCTACCGCATTTATCCTACTTTCATTCTCCTTCTTACATACCCAGCTCTCGCTACCATAAAGTTGTTTACTTTTTATTTCAATTGAAAATACTCTATAGTTTTTAATTTTTTTTTTTTTGCAAATGTAGGCAAAAAAATTGGCACGCCAAAAATACCCTTAGAGTCAAAGGGTTAATAACTTTATCAATTCGATTTTCTTATTATAAGATCCTTCAAATATAATCGACGGATGATTTGGCGGAGCTTAAGCAGCTCCGCCTACTGGGTCGAATAGTCGTGGGTTCGATTCCCGCACGGGACAAATCTTTATGTGACCCACAATTATTTGTTTCGGTCTGGGTATTTGTGCATGTAAACTTTCATGTTTGTAAACGTACTCACGTCGCAGCAATAAATCCTAGTATGGGGCTGCGTTTTATTTCAAATCAAATCATAAATCAAATAAATATATTTGTGTCGCTGCGTCTATTTACAATAGGAAATATTTAAGCCACACATCATAACTTAAGTCCAACGTTTATACTTTGCGACTGTTCCCCGCCAAAACAAAAAACAATCAAATCAAACCACTTCCATCGCGGTTATTCTGCCACTTTAAACAGACGTCGATATTTGAAAGGAAATAAACAAAAGTAATTTCCCTACATTACGTGGAGCGAACATTTTCACGGCAAATGGTTGTGTGCCGCTGACTTCATATTGTTTCTACGAATGTGACTCTGCATACGGGATTCGCGTGTTATAGCCGCTGAGTGTCGACTGTACTATATGAACACGTGGGTACTTCACTCGAATCATTATTACTTTGAAAACGACCTCTTTTTTTATTTTATTTTTTATAAATGATTTAGTCCGTTTATAAAATTAATGGACCCTGTAACTATAGATTAAGATAAAAGGGATCACTAACACCTTTTATCTCAAACCATTTCCATCTTCGTCCTCATATCTTTTATCAAAGTGAACCTTTTTAAATTAGTCTCATTCGCCTACCATATAAATCTATAAATTGAAATTCAAGATTATACTTATGCGGAGATTATTAATAATTTAAACTTAAAATCAATTTAATGATTAAAGTAATAATACCTTGACTTTAATGGCCTAAAACTCCTTATAGAATCGAGATACCCACTTTCAGACTGTACCCGTTTCAAAGAATATAATTCTTGGCAGTAAATGTCCGTTTGTGTCCTTTTTTCGTGGGCGTAAGACAACCAGCAGACATGTAAAACCAATATTGGCTCTGCTATTTCTACAAAGACGAGTGAGGATATCATCACCAGCTATAAGACGTCCATTGCAGGAGGCAACCCCATAAAAATCCAGCTTCGTGCTGTACGCATCGAGCTTACTGAGCATAGTTTGTGTTTATTACATGATCTCTGTAGAATGTCCATTTTTTGAGGACATGATACAAATGGACGAAATACATTTATTTCGTCCATTTATACATGTGCATGTGTGTTACAGTACACCTTGGCTTTTCAGGATACTTGTCAGCCTACGCGTTTATTTATCTTATTATTCTTTCAGCCAACCCCGACGTTCTGACTCACAAACATTTTCCTTACCCTTTCTGACTCGAATTTCGGAAATACTTGTAGAGTGTTTACGTCACGGGGAAAATAAACTGTCTTAAGGCTCTCTCTCTGGCTCTAGTTTTCAAGTGACTCAATAGACAGGGCAAAGAACTAAAGGACGCTATTATTATGAATGGGTGGGGTGTGCCCAGTATAACAGACTTGTATTCCTGTAGAGTTGAGTTATCGAGGACAATTTAAGTAAGTATTACACCTGTGTTAACAAAGTAATTTTCTTAAAGTTTATTTCTATTAAAATTACTTATTTTATAATGGTTACGCTACAGGTATACAATAACATGAAAAGTAGAGTGAATATTGGAGAGCCCGATGCACTTTTTACTTAGAAACGTATATTTTACAGGTTTAAAAATAAATTATCTTTCAACCAACCACCAACAAATGTTGAATATCTATTATGTAAAAACACCACAGAACAGCGAAGTTACCATGATATCTATATAAACGATTTCCTTTTTGTGACTAGACGTACTTGTTCTCGAAGAAACCGCAGGCTAAAGCTGGCATTACGTTCAATGTAAGCACTTTTTTGTAATAACGAATGCAAAGAATACACAGTGGTTATGTTTCGAGTTGTTATAGTAATTGCGAGGGCTCGGCTTGGGGTAAATGCACGATCGTATGTAGGCCAGGAGTATGGCACCGGCGACCCGCCACAACTTTGATGTTATTTTTGTACACCTCATGGGTCTGCGGTCGAAGTTATTGCCTGCCATTCGCTTACTGATACTGATTCGATTACATGAGGCCATTCCTAGATTGAGTCTCCCATAAAAAGTTATTGAAACAAATGACTGTTATTATTAAATTAACTGACATTCTCTTTCTAAAACATTTAGATATCTCCAATGATGATATCGTTCCAATAATGAGATATGAAGCAAATTCAATCACCGCTTATTTCTTTTTAATGAACGCAATTTATACCGAGTATAACGTACAAATCCAATAATCAACACCCTTTATTTTGTTCCGTGTCTTTCCGTCGTTAGCGGGAAATGCCATCGCTATACATTCAGTGTAGCAATAAGCATTACATGCAGTAGAGAGAACGTGCCATTCCATTAGATATAAAATGTAATGCATTGTTTTATTATATCGGAAGGGAAGGATTAGTTGCTGAGCGTTAAATCAGCTGGGGATTTACTTTTGCGACTTATGAATAATTTAGTTTGTATAAATTATGATTGGTCGTTTGGTGGATACGGGGAGATGGCCGGCTGATATATCCGTAGTAAAATAATACGGGACGTAGAATTGTAAGATATAATTTATAACGCAACTAACACGGGCGCGCCGCCCCGAGGCACGCAGCGCGCGTTGCCTTAGGTTAGGCGCATCATTTATATTTTTCTGATGTTTGTTTATTTTTTTATTATCCACTCCGCAGCGCCGGTCGCGAGATCTAAACAAAGAATGATAAAAGACTAATGGTCGATGTCTGTTTTCGTCGGCGCATCAATGTTTAATCAACTCATTTGCATGCGCGGAGTGGATATTAAATTTATCACCTTTCGTAATTGAGTTTTGATGTGATGATGGGAATATATTTCTATTACTGTTTGGTCGTATAACGATAAATGAATAAAAGTATTTTTATGGATGTTTTCCGTCAACGACGGCCAGCAAACAACACGGATCGTATGTCTATTTTGTTAAAAATGGCTTTGAAGAGATTTAGTCAGATAGGTACAACAAGATTTTTAAATACTATTTTTAACATCACTAGTTCTTGTTGTGAACAAAAACTGCCTACTAGCACGTCATTTAAAGAAATTACTAACTATAATTATTGAAATTACAAAAGCCATTATCCGTATTCATGTCTATTATAATGTCTTTCAGCAGTCACAAAAATGAGTATTGCAAAAAGTCTTGGAAATTATTTTGCTACTGTTTCATTTCAAAATTGCGCCCTCGGGACCATGTAATCTTTCTTTGAGGTTTTCCAATCATACAATACAAGAGCTGGCCCTTAATTGGATGGAATCCCGCTTCGGGCACGATCCCGCATTAAGGGATAAAGCATGCGAGCGCAATTTTACATCGCTTTGTAATCTACTGAAACAATCTGATTGGAAGCTTCCTCGGATTAGGCTCAGAGTGTAAGAAAAGGGCTACAGCTTTTAGTGTGCGATTTGAATACGACGAATACGAGTGTAATGAACTTTATATAATTATCTGTCTCATCATCATCACACCAGATCCCTTGCAGGGTAGGCAGAGAGTACAGATTCTTTCCTTACATACCTCTCTGGCTTTCTCCACTCTCATAGTTCGTTTTATACACGCTCCCCGGTTACGGAGACTCTTGCTTGTCCTTCAGATAAGACTCTATTTGATGTTATCTTATAATTATATGATTATAATTATGTTTGGTCAAATGTTTCATTTGATAATGGTGTTGTGTCGTCTAAAGCTACTTTTTGAAAACAAAGTTAACGTGGAAAATCAGGGGGACGGGAAGGGGACCCAAAAAGTACTTAGCAATAAAGCCCCTTTTGCTTAGTACTTTTGAAATAATTATAACTGATAATACACTGATACTGGAACCAATATTGTTCTCAATTTTGCAAAAGAGTAAATAAGCAAAAGATGGCTATTTGCCAATAAATCTCTAAGCCCCGGAGGAAATGTTTAGCTAGGTATATGCGCATGAGTTACTTAATAACATGCAAATTATTGCATTTGCTTTCGACCCTATATTGCTCAAGTGAGGGTGGCAGTGATAGCAATTAACAGAGGAGTAGAAAAAGTGGAGGGAGGCCTTAGCCAAGCAGTAGAAGAGTAACGGCTTGTAATAATAATAAAAATAAGCGGCGAGTCACCGCCGGTCACGGGTAGTTAGGTACTAATTAACCGTAATTGTGTCTGTCTCTATTGAAATAGTCCAGACTTTGTCCATTACACCCACAAAGTCCTTGTCCTTTTTTCCATAATTTTCAATAGTCGTTAGACCTGCCGCTCGCTTTTATGCTGTTTATTTTCAGTAATTGTTCAAAGGGCCTCTACGTGTTGGACCCATGTCCTCATGCAAGCCTTACAAAAGTCCGGGTGAGGCCGTGAATCTTAGCGAGACACACATATAACAATAATGTAAGAGGAATATAAGCGGCACAATTTCAGACTGCTCCGAAGTCAATTTTTTCAACTTGTTTTTTTACCCACTTTGCTTAACGCAAGAATCGAACTCAGGACTTCGTGATCGCTAACTGCTTGCTGCATCACCAACAAGTCAGTTTGATCTATGGAGCGATATGTTAATTGTTCGGAGAAAAACAAGCAACACGATATTTATAGGTCCCCGTGATTTATAGTATTTCTATAACACCAACCGGCGCGGCGTATCACAACATGACGTCATTATACCAACAATAAACTTTTGTCTCTATCGTCAAACGTGCTCTACGCCAACCTTAATGCTTGGATAGGGTTGCCGTGTTCGTTCCCTTTTTTAGAAGTGGGTGAAAAAATCTATTTTATAAAAGAGGTATAGGAAAGTCCGTATTTCCTATAGCCATAATTAGCTACACTAGAATTAATGAAAACTAAAAGACTAGAAGTGAAATAGCCCGATTTGAATTAAGAGAGCTACATTTAGAAAAAATAGACACAGATTAACATACGGTCACATTATCGTTGTAAATATGTTACAGTGAATTATTACTTTATAAGTACAGAAACGAGTTTTGTAAGATTTTCATACCAATTTTAGGCACTGTTTATCATACTTTGGTCCATGCAGTCCTGAAGCATTTTGCTCGCATATGTGGCGTCAGTGCAGCAGTGATAGCGTAGTGGTTAGACCGTTGGACTACAAAGTCAGAGGTCTTGGGTTCATGCACCTCTTTCTTTTCGAAAGCATGTGCGTATTAAAAATTAACTATCACTTGCTTTAACGGTGAAGGAAAACATCGTGAGGAAAACTGCATTCCTAAGAGTTTCTCGAAGGTGTGTGAAGTTCGCCAACCCGCACTGGGCCAGCGTGATGAACTATGGTCTAAACTCTCTCAGTTTGAGAGGAGGCCCGTGCCCAACGGTGGGATAGTTTCTTAACAGGGTTAATAATATTATTATGTGGCGACAGGTTTAAGGGTCTAAACGACTTCTAGTGTCTGATTATTCGATTTCTGTAGCTTCACTCCTTGTATGCGCAATTATACGCAAAATTTAGTCGAATCGCCGTGACAAAGCGGCTGAGAGGTTGAACCATGGGTTGAACCCGTTATGTTATTGAGGTAAAAAAGTTAGAAACTGAAGTGATTAAAGCTATATGGTAATACATATTCAGTTCCGACTTTTTAGTAAATCTTTAAATGGTAAAACAAATATTTTTAATAAATGGTTTTTCGAATATTATTTTAAACGACCAATGCAGATTTCTGTTGATTATTAAAAGACATTTAAAATTATTTTAGCGACCTACATTATTTAAAAGCAATATTTATTATTTGCTTTCTAAAACGGTGTAAACACCGTTCATTCAATCCCAATTTCAAAAACAAAATAAATTAAAATCTATTTTGTTTTTGAAATTGGGATTTGAAAAGATGTCTGATGACGCATGTTATGGGATTAGTTACAGATGTCCTCATTTTTTCCTGCACTCACACAGACTTGGTCATTTATTAATAGACGTCTAGCTACTTTTAAATGACCTGAGAGTGTGGAAACTGACCTAGAAATTCTTAAACAGTTTGCTAAAGTTTCTGAAGCGGACTACAATGACAGCCCTATTTAATAGAAAGAAATACCCTATGAATATTCTAATGGGCATTCCGAGCGAGTTAATAAAAATACTGTCTTAACGAGTGCTCTGCACGCCCCGCTGTGATCTCACAAACAAAGATGTATGTGCCCTAAGGCTGGAGGTTTCCATGTTAAACAGGCAGTTACATTGGCTATGCTCATTAATTCGCCATTGCTTAGCTATGTGAGTTTATGCAAGGCTTTATATAACACGTACATAATAATGTCCTCTAAAATGAATCTAGCGATCTGAATGCTGATTTCGTTTGCACTTTATTATTTAGATTTTAGTACATTTTTATGTCAGCTCAGATTTTTTCCTTAATCTGAATATTTCAAAATATGCGATATTTTGATATTGTAATTTTCAAATCACAAACTAGCCATGCCATTTCTTGACATTTTACAACACTAAATCTATCTTACATTTTAAGAGTTTAAAAGCATATTCTTATCATATAAATGGAAGGCTCAAGTATCAAACCACAACTTTTCAATCAAACTTATGTAGTTATAAGTTTTCCAACTCCGAGATACAAAAACATTTTCCGTTTTAATGCCGTTTCTTTGATCATTTATTTAAATCATTAGCTACCAAAAGGGGCTGGTAAATGTGTACTGTCCACATCCTCATGTCACCAACGTTATTATGTCGCAATATTACAGGAGGCGAGCCCATTACTGTTATTCCGGGCACCATCGTGGACTCCTGACTGCTATGGCGACTTTTTTAATTCTACAGCGAATTCACATAAGATATGAGAAAACTACGATGCCAAATTCTGCAATTTTACTTAATCACTTTCAGCGACTTTATAAGTATGTACCTAATCATCACATTATTAAAGTCGAAATTATTTAACCTAAAGTTAGACATCCGAAGGTTAAGAGCTTACCGCGATCGTCGATTTATCGACCGGGAGAGAGATAGTGATGCAATTACTTAACAAATGAATAATGAGGGTCGGATATATTGGAGGCGCGCTCAGAAATAAACGACGTATGTGCAAAAACAATTTTATCATTTTCTAAAAAAAACACAAAATGAAATAACATACTGCTTTACAAGAATCTTGCTACAATTATTTTCTATGATTTAAGTACATTCTATTGACTAGTTCTTAAACGTTTCGCGTTGAAACCAGAAAATGTAAAGTAATAGAGGCTTAAGTTTTTTTCTATAGACAAAATTTCGTTGAATCCTAAAATATAGAGTAAAAAATAATATTTCTAAATATTAAGTCTGAAATCCATATACTTCTTGAAGTGCATGGAGTAAAAAAAACAAGTGTTTATCGCGGTAGCCCCTTAATTTGAGAAATAATATACACGCCCTTATTTCCATATTCCAAACCTATTAAAAAATTGTTAAATCAGACTCACCTATAAAGTATGCGAGCATTGCCGCTAAAATGACGCAGAGGCAGATCATGGCGATCGCAAGACACTTCCACGTACATCGGTGCTGACACCGTTTGTCTATGTGGAAGCGGGATGGCGAGTACACGGGCACTGGGCTCGGCTGGCTGGCTCGTAGGGGGAACACGGGCATCACCAAGGGTTGGTTCGCTAGCTGGCAGTGACCGCTGCCGAGAGTACCGCCGCCCATGCCGCTCGACATCGGTGGCCCTCCAAGTCTGTAAAATAATATAGTTACATTTTAGTGGCGTAAATTGTTGCTGGTCGAAATAATTGTAGCAAGTATTGTGGGGACTCGAGTACGTAAGATAACTCATTATACGAGTAATCTCACTAATATTATAAAGTTTGTAAGGTGGGATGGATGTACGGACAAACGTCCATTCATCGATACTCTTTCACGAAAAAACTACTGAACGGATTTGGATGAACCGTTACAGTAATATAGCTCACATGTGAGAATGACAAAAAAAGCTATAATTGATAAAGATATGATAAAATAAACGCTTGCGCAGCCGCGGATAACGGCTAGTTTTTAATAATGTAGCGATATGGTTATTGCAGAACTGTTCACGTACCTATATTTTTTTTTTTAACCTTTCCTCACACTAGGCTATATTCCTGTGTCATGGGTGCGTTTACAAACATGAAAATTCACATACACAAAGACCCAGACCGAAACAAATATTTGTGGGGGTCACACAATGATTTGTGTCGTACGGAAATCGAACCCGCGACTATTAGACACAGTGGCCGGACCGGCTTAAGCCTAACCATTGCGCTAAATCGTCCGTCAATTTATTTTTTAACATAATTCTTCTACCTACTAAATTGAACATGCAGCCAACAACAAAGTAACCAATTCAGGTTCAGCGGTTACAAACAACATTGACACTTAGTAATTTGTTATTTTGAATTAGGTCAGGGTTGTTTTCGACTCCAGGTACCAAAACAAAGGAAAAAATATGTCAAAACTTTTCTTAAGTGGGTGACCCAGTTGTCTAATTTAAATCGAAAACACGTTAAACTTATAACACTGTTATTTATCTGATGCACAAAATAGGCGTCATGTTTCATTCGAAAGCTCAGGTAGAACCTGTCGTAGATGTGTCGTAATATTACGACCAACTGTCGGCGCAGCGAATCTGTGCCTCGCCATATGGCGTTTCTTTATTAAAATCCCTCGAAGACAATCACAACGTATCACTACCGGGGATTCCGACAAAAAAACGATGATCGTAGCGTTTAAACACGTCCGCCCCAAAGGCCATTAATCAATTATCCGAACTTCACTGTCACGAGTAAATTTAAAGGCCTGAACATATGGTGCGGCCGGTCGGCGCTCGCCAACTGACGCCACTATAATGACCTTTCGCAAAGAAATATTAAGCAAAAAGAGAATAGAAATAATTGGAGCGAGTTTAGCGAGAACGAAGCGTGACTCCTAAAGGGTTTGTTTCGTGGAGGTTTTCTACTGTAATTTTCTTTTGAATAGCGGCCGAGAAGGCGGAGGAGCGTTCGGAGGAAGGACGAATTCATTAAAACGTGTACAGAAATCACAATGCTCCGGCACGCAGACTTTGCCCTTAAATGGATTTTAAAATGCCGACGTCTTTCTATATGGAATATTGTTTAGGGCCACCCAATGTTTTGTATTTTTATTTAATGCTGAAAATCATTCGTAATACGATTCATAGTCGGGTGCCGCAATAAGGAAAGATTTCCGATTACGAATGTCGTTAACTTTCTCTCGTTATTTCTTTTATTGTTTATTCGCAAAAAAACTGTGCCGACAGGAACAATAGTTCTCCGATGATCAAAATAAGCCAGTTACCGTTGTGGGGGTTTCCTACGATAATAACATATCTTTAAATAATCTCAGCCGTGATTGCGAATGCCGGTTATGTCGACATTCCGGAGGTAACTGTAGACGAAATTGATTTTTTAAATCCATCATCATTACGGCGATGGATTTTATTGTTTGTAATCTCATGTTGATGCCATTACCGACCGATACGCCCCGTGTCCGCACGTTACCGAAATGGGCCGAACGTTCTCATTTTGTTTTTGTTCAAAGAGATTTTGTGGCGTAGTAATGAAATGTTGCTTCATACCGCAATGCGTTTCTTTCAATACGGAAACTCGCATTATATTTTACGAGCATGAAAGTTGCGCTTTCGAATAAAGAAGATCCCGCGAAGGAAAGAGACTACTAAGACAATTAACGAGGCCGACGACAGCGTTATTGTAGGACAATGCTGCGATATTTCAAGCGGCGTAGCGGACGGACGGGCTTTCGGCGAGATTTTGACAGGCGTTCGTCGTGAGCTCTTAATGAAGCGGCAAATAATGAGCAGAGGTGTTGCCGCGCGAGAGCTGTGCCCAATTAACGCGAGAGAGCGTTCCACGCTTACGACTTGCGTACTGCAGTATCGCTAAACCTCTCATTCGAAGTAACGGTTAAGCAATGTAGTTTAGTAGCGTAACAAAAACATGTCAGGTAGGCGAAGGCTTGTTAGTCGTCCCGGCTGGAGGCTGTCGCACAGTTTTTATCGCTGCAATCGCGCGTGCAGCGGTCACTCCTAGTCTCGGAGCGGGCATAGCCGACCTCTAACTCGGAAACCAGATGAAACAAAAAGAAAGATACGCAGGCACGGGCCGTGAGAACGCGTCTCCTCGGCCGCGCCGGCCGCACCGTCCATTTATCTTGCACAGTCGCGTAGTCGTGCCGGAATGGACTGGACTGCGATGTGCTTTTATTGGATCGCGCCCTTAAATATAGCCCTGCGGAGCCAAGCCACAATGCTTTTAACCCTAAAATGATTGGCCAGTTCGACTGGTTCAGTGGTATGGGTGGTGCAGCGCCTGATCTTCACGATAAACTGCGCATTTTTATCGTCGTATTATTTTTTAATATTAATTATTTAATCATGAGATTCGTAGTTGTTTAAGCACTGAGATGTTATGCTAAAACGGGATTGCGAAACGTCCATTCGTAGAATAAGCAAACGTAAAAAGTTTTAGTGCAAAATAAGTTTTTCGCTTTTTGTATATATGTTGTCTTGTGTACACACATAGTACATTCCCCAAACGTGTAATACTAGAGGTGTATCTATTGTGTACATCATAATTATGTAACCGTTCATGTAAGGTTCCAGTATTCTAAGATGCAAGCCTATTATCTAAATACCAACCATATTTTTGAAATGCTAAAAACCCGAAATGCTATTTTTCCATATAAAAAACCGCAATAACCCTGTCCAACCCAACATTTGAACCGACGGCAAACTGCATCAAGGGGGAAGTCTCATAGTTTCAACTGTATAATGTAAATAAACGTTGAATTTACTGTACGTACTAAACCGATATTCCTGCTTATATTTAGTTAACTTCTTCCAGTAACAGGTGGAATGTGACCGGTTGTCAACAACGGGGCAAACGCTATTTGCGTAAATGCTTTGCAGATGAGTTTAATTTAGTGCAAAAACAAGTATTTTACAGTTGGCATATCGAATCGATACGTTAGTCATATTGGTAAAGGTTAATGCGGTACACTGACTTAAACTGATGCGGCGGTTCTATTAATATAATGATGGGAGAGAAAAAAAGGATAATTGTATCGATTTTGTGAGAATGAAATTTGCAGTTTATATGGAATTTTATATAATAAGGGAAAGGGAAATTATAAACATCTGTAGGTAGGTACTCTACTTTTTTAAAGTCCGAAGTATGACCACCATAATGGTATGGTCAGATATAGATATACTCGGAAAAGAGTATCTATCTGAGTATCTATTCCAAACTACAACATTTTATTAAAAGTTATCGTTAAATACGAGTGACTTAAGGTATTCAGATATGATCACCCAACGGGCAATGCGGAGACAAATAAGTCCATACTTAGATTTTTTTTTTTTTTTTTTTTTTAAAACGTAGCCCCACACTAGGATTTATTCCTGTGTCGTGGGTGCGTTTACAAACATGAAAATTCACAAACAAATACCCAGACCGGAACAAATAATTGTGGATCACACAAAGATTTGTCCCGTGCGGGAATCGAACCCGCGACTATTTGACACAGTGGGCGGAGCAGCTCAAGCTCTTAACCACTGCGCTAAATCGTCCGTCAATTTCCCTGCAAGATCGACTCAGATATTAGGAGATATCTCCTGCACATCCAAAGTCACCGACAGGTCAGAACTGCAACACTTAAGTGGCAGTGGGCGGGTTACATTACTCGTAGAACGGATAGCGTTTGATGGCAGAAAGGTCGAGTAGCAACCACGAATCGGAAGACTTCAAGTGGACACTTATAAGATGGGTCGAAGATCTGCTCAAACTGGTAAAAACTAATTGCCTCAGAGTAAACTAGTTAATTGAGGCAAACTACAAACAACAGAAAGCATAAAACCTGCAAGACAAAGTCCCATAATGGACGTCTGAAGGCTTATATGATGAACAGAAGTGACAATATTATGGTAATACATAAAGTAGTGCACTATTTACTCCAATAATTATACAGAAATACTAACCAACTCTATCAAAAGTCTGTTAAGAAATATATAGTCGCACCATAAGACTGGTTTTATGTACGGGGAAGAACAATATAAAACATCATTCGATGGTACAGACATTGTTTCTTTATAAAAAAGGAAGTTGTAAAATAAAATGAATTATTTTATCGATGTTATAGGTGTGGCTGCGTTACTCAATAAGCATTTTATTTTCTCTTTGTGGTCGATCAAAACGCCCCCTACATTCATTGCGAGGGTCGAAACCAAAAACAGTGTAGAGATGCTATCGACTTTATTAAAATACGAACAACATTTTGTAATAATACTACCGAGGCCGTTTATTTAAAAAAAACGTTCAAACTAATTGCCTCGATCGGTTGAATGAAGAACAATGAGATAAACACGAAGTGAGCGCCTTGGACCCGGGCGAGGCTTTCAAAGATGATTGTTTCGGATAATTCATATTGAACGCAAATTAAGAACGCGAATGGTATTCTCGAAGTCACAATGGGGGAGTTCGTCGAAAAGACGCATTCAAACGATGCACAAAAAGAAAGACGATTAAAAGGTGCACGAATAAAACACTTGGCGGATCAATCGATACGTAGCTTTAGTTGCGAAGGCGGCTTTCGCCGGCACCCTCTTGCAAGTCATGGGTGTAAATTCAAGAAAGCTCCCCAATTTAAAACGAAATGTCTAACAATAGCATCGCCCCGCTATGCCAATTTCCTCCCTCGACGTACATTTCCACTACAAAGAAACTGAATAAAATTATCATCCATACTTATTACTTAATATTATTTAACGCGGAAAGTTAAATTGAAGCGTTTCGAGGCCTTTACGTCGCCAAGAGACATAAAAAGGAGTAAAAGAAGGAATTCTAAATAAACAGAGCGTTAAAGAAGTGGCGCCCATACATCTCGGCGGAGGCGCAGCCACGCCTGGAATCTGTCCGCTCGAATAGTTGCCTCTCCCGACACACCCGACGGATTAATTAAAAACATTTGTCAAAATGGCCTTACGAATGAGAATTTTCTTCTTATAGTTTAATATATGATCGTATTAATTACACGTCGATGTAATAAACTAGGTAATCTATGATAGTCAATTAAGTTTATTCATTCGTTTAGATCGGTGGATGAGTTCATAAATATAAATTGATATTGTAATTGATTTCCGCAAAAGCGAGCTTCAATTCGGGCTCATTAATCGGGGGTTATTCGATAGATACTGTGAACTGCGCGCGGTGCATGGCGGAATAAATACTGCTGGGATTTGAATACGTTCGGATTCATTGAACTCTCCACTCTTATTAATAACTCACATAGCGAGGTGTTTGTTTTATTCGTCTCGCGTGGCCGTTAGGTAATGCTAAAGTTGATTCATGAATGGGAGAGTGTGACTCGCGGCTCGCGGCTAGCGGCCACGGTCCGTGCAAGTGCTCGCCCACTCATGTATATTTAGCGAATAATATTTTCCTAGAAATATATCAGACGACGGAAGTGCCGTCGTTTACATTTACACGCAAAGATACGGGTATGGATTTTGAATAAATAAGCTAGACCGCTTTTAGAATTTAATTCCTGGTAAACCTGAAAATTTATGCGTACAGAATTAATACACATGTGTTGTTTAGAATTTGTTAAAACGATCTTTTAATAAGTACAATTTTGTATTTAATAACGCGTTTAAAATGCAAACAGTCCTGTAATCGTAAGTTAAGATAATCTTGCGTGATGTTATCTAAAGAGCCTCCTGCGCGCACTTGTACGTGCCCTGGGCAGAACTAGGCAGGTTTATCGCCAGAAATGAATGGAAGCGATATCGTATAAGCGGCCAATTACTGGCCGACCGCTAGACTGCGAGGACCCGCACTTAAATAAATCGTGCTCACGCGCAGAAACCCGATAGTGATAAACAATTTTCCATTAGCCAAGCGTTGCCGTACCGCAGGGGGCTGCTTGTACTTAGCTACGATTTCCATACCTAACGGGGTCCCCGTATGCGATAGCCTTTTATTACAGAGTTTGTCGTTGAAGATATTATTATGGTAATACCCGAGAAATGCAAATTAAGTACGGTAATAAATACGGAAAGAAATAGCCCGGGTTGGGCAAAAACGGTAAGACTAACCTAACGGCCGTGATTTGAAACGGACACGATGCATATAAAACAGGGACGTAATTGTTTTTCGAGTCATGAAAATTCCCGTTTAACGGTTAATACAACGGGAGCGGGCGCGATAAAGTCTAATATGTGTAACAATTTTATGTCGCCGCATCGACGTAAAAATGTAATACATATCAGTCGGTGCGTCCGGATTTCTCGAGCTTCGAAGTCCTAAACTAAACGGTGGGTATTGTTCAGTAAAACGGAAAAACGTTTTCGCAGGAGGCGTCCCTCCGCGGGCGCTCGTATTTCACCCGGAGTTCAATATTATTTCGACAGTTGCCGGCACAAAGAGGCGGAAGGCCCGCGCCGCGCCGCTCGCCGCCGCCGCCGCGGGCGCCTCGCGCGTATCGCTACACAATATTGTCCTCCCGCCTGCCTCGGGTTACACTGTAAATATTTTTCGGCGGTTGCCTGATTGAAAAATTTTATCGCATTCCACCCTCACCTCTTCCGATAATGGATTGTGCTCTCTTTTAGGCGCATTGACATGGGTACTATCTTTGGTTGTCCTTCGTTGGTTCTTCTTTTAATATCGAGTCTATTCCTATAGTTCAATCGTCTATTAAATATTCCGCGCAGCTGTACTTCAAAAAGTCCGATGAGAATAGTAGGAGAGCACTAACACATGTACCTTTCATAACAACTTTCGAAATATGGACGCCGAGCGGACGCTCCGCCCTATCTAGTTGAAAAGTTTTGATGGTATTAGTTGCTGTATACGGTTTCATTTCAAGTTTAACTCTCCGAATGAGTTTTGAATTATACATTAATATTTGACTTCAATGGGGTGTATGACCAGCTAACGAGACACCGGCACAATAAAATATCACGAATATATACTATCCAAAGCTGTATAAATAGTTTAGTATTGTCTACTCAATAGGAGAGGGGACAATATCTCTCTAATTATATTTGTTTTGGGCGGCTGCGAAGCGTGCGGATCGTCGTCCGACGCCATTATTTATACAGAGGAAGATACAAATGAGGATCCATTACTGGATTTCCTCGATCTGAGCCTAATGAAAGACAAATAACTTTGAGTTCAAAGCGATCGATACGGGCAGTCGCGTTAATTTGATAGCTGATAAAGCGATAGCTGAGGGCAATACGATGCCTGTACATAAACGGAAGCGACCCGTAAGAAATATTCCGCAGTAAAACTTTGATAATAAAAAAGTGATATAAAATAAAAACTATCTTTAATTGTTTCTGCTTTTATGGATGCTCGATAGCGTAGTAAAAGTAAAAACAACCACAAGTAGTCAGGCGACCGTAAAGTCAGAGCAATTGACGAAGTAACAGGAGGTAACAGAGCAAGGGTGGGAATGATTTTGCCGTTATAAAATGAAGCGGTGAAATGTGTTTAAATACTATTTTAGACTCAAAAGCGAATGGAGTAAGAGCAAAAGTAGCGTATAATGTACACTGTTGCACAAAAACTAGTGAGATGAGTTAGGGGCGCGACGCATTCGTCGCACTACATTACCCGTGTCCCAGCAAGTGAGCTACCCTAGTTTTGAATTAAACACGATTGACATTCTCTCTCATCTACATTTTTTGCCTATAACCGACTCTATGGACTGTGAAATTTATTAAAGGACAATTCTATGTGTAATATTTTATCAATTAAGTACGGTCGGTTTTGATTTAGAAATTACGGCATGCCATTTGAACAACCCGCAGTTTGTTACATGCTATAATTTCATACTTATATCTAAATGTCACACTTCCAATTTAGGGGTGTAATTTGCTAAATTTGCTGGATTTTCTTGTTCGAAAGTGGCATTACAAAATTAGTAAAATAGTTTTATGTGACATTTGGCCTTATGAAACGTACGCTCGGTGTGGAAATATTAAAAACGTAGACCATGAAAAATAATAAAACTGCGTCGTTGGTTTAGTGGCACATAATAAACGTAGCAAGCTTGAGATCCTTGGTTCGAATCCTAGGTTAGATCGAAATCTGATTTGAATGCAATAATATGGTACCATGGAGCTGGTCTGATGAAGGAGTCGGAAGTTGGCCATAGGAAAATGTGAACTATACAACGTAACCCCTTCGTGTTTAGGCTTGTTAAATTGCTATTGAAAAGTACTATGCAACCAGATAGTGTTCAGGGTCTGATGATGAAACCGAAAGGTGGTCAACAGAACCACCCAACTTCTCAATATAACACCACCCCCCTCCCCGTGCTTCGGCTCGTTGGATTTGTCTTGACATGTACTTTAGACTGTCCAAGGTCTGATGATGAAGGCGGAAGGAAGCCATAGGAACTCTTGAAGTAAGCAAGATGTTGTTCGTTGTGTGATTGCTACAAAAGCTTGTTTTTAAAAAGGTTTTTTTGAAATAGAAGAAATTATTTCATTTTGGACAATGGGAGCTACAGATTGTTGACGAAACGTGGGTGTACAAAGAACACCTCTGCCACCCTTTTATGTGGATGAGCGTGACAGGGGTGCACTTTCTCATCATACATTTTTTCATCCAATATCGATAGCCAGCTACTGTAATTCGTTCGCTCTAAGCATACATACAAGCCAGATGGCTTAGCACAAAATATTGACGTTAGCGAGTTGATATGCCATCTTTGTCACACCACAATTTGAGCGAGACAACAGCTCAGTTTATAAACGATTACTAGTAAAGTAACCTCCACATCCGTCGCACGGTTGACCAGGTCTCACCGAACGATAAGGGTCATTCGTTTGCTAAACCGAGCCATTGAATTGCAAAGCAGTTTACTTGCTGCTTGAATATTTACACAGCTAATGGCTGTATCGTCCGTTAATGATGAATGTATAAGATTGGCATTTACACTGTGAGAAGACAAACAGGTTAGGAGTGACTGAATGTCAATAACATTTCAATAGCCAATGCATTGCCAATAACCATGAAAATGATTGCTGGTTTAAATTTAGTTTGATTAAATCACAATTTTATTTCACGTGAAAAGTTTTTTTAACTTGTTAAGGGGTATTGTTAGGTAGCGTCGCAGATGCTGGTACTTAAAGTGAGATTTAATTATAATCGATACATAATAATACCTATTATAATAATTGTTTACTTAAAACAGGAAACATTAAGAAGTGCGACGTCACCTAACAACACCTCTAAGTTATAACCTGAACAATATGCGATTTCATAAAAATTCCAGAAAGCTATTACAGAACTGGACAGCATATGATTTTTTACCTGTAAAATGTCCCATGCCTAATTGTTATTCTTAGTTTACTGGCTACAACGGTTAAGGTTACCTTACTTAAAAATCCACCTGTATACGATAATGGAAATTTATATAAAACGATATTAGATTACCGGTTTCATAATAAATACTAAAAGGTTAAAAGTTTAACAGTTTCAAAACAACTTTAAGTATAACGAGCTTTCGAGACTGTTTTTACATTATTTGGTACTAAACCGGTTTTTATACACATTTTACTATTGAATATGGTTGCGTTCATTAGATATAACTTCGCGGTCGAATGATTAGAACAGTTAAATGATTTCAAAAAAGTACGCGGTTGATGCGTACCAGTATTAAACTCCTGACCGAAAATACTTACCCTTAAAAAATGGTTTACTGTCTAGACACTACTTTATACACGTCTCTTTCGGGATTTACTTAATAGAGCAGAAAGAAAAATTCGTGTCCTTTTTTCAGTCATGGGAATCAGAGAGCTTAGCACGGAAATTTTTAACATGAGCGCTCGCTATTTAATGTGGCGACCTTGTCATTCTATGATTTATTAATTTAACATGAACAAGACATCACGCTTACTTGCTACTATCACGCTAACATCATCTTTTCGTGCTGAGCCCTCACTACGATGGGTTTCACTGAAGTTTTAAACAATAAAAACTTACTTAAAGAATACTGAAACAAAATTAAGTACGTTTAAAAATAATATCAGCCTATACTGCCCACTGCTGAGCCTTCTCTCACAAATAAGAGGGATTAGGTCATACTCCACCACGCCGACCCAGTGCAGATCGGTAGAAGCAGGTTTGTGGCCACCTGCTGTTGGAACTTATCAAGCCGCCTATAAGGCTTCCACCTCGGCTTAACGACTCACACAGTAAGTGGTAACCTGGATCAACAGCTTAAAGTCCCTTCCGAAGCACAGAGACGCTCGAATATGATAATGTCACAAACGGTCACTCATCTCAGGCCGACCGAGTCGAACGCTACTTAACCTTGGGGATCGGTAAGAACACAGCAGTCCACAGCGCTACGAGCGCCTAAGTAAAAGTTTGCGCTGTACAAATAATACAATATAGAGAAAAACTGTATTATCTATATACCGTAAAACATTGGAGCAGCGATGATTAAATCAAATCACATACAATAGATATTTCAATGTAATATTATCATAAGTTATGGCAAGGGGGAGCAGAGCATGAACAAGGAATATTTTGGAGCTGCGGGTCGTCTTTAACGACCCGCAGCTCCAAAATATGATACGTATATGACGATACGTATGATTTATAGTTAAAGAATTTTATTTAAATTCAATAGATACAGGGTCCATATTACATTGTTATTAATATATCGCCTTAAAGTTTGTTTATATTAGTTCACTATCGATATATTATTCGAAACCGTTTAAGTATTACGAACAAAATGGCAGCCAAAACACTTGCGTTTGGATATACTTATGCATCTTTCCTAGTCGTTAGTAACTGTTGAAATTAGTTAATATCAGCCTATACTGCAAAGGCCTTCCCTCACAAATTGAGGTGAGAGAGATTAGGTTATACTCCACCACGCGGACCCAGTGCGGATTGGTGGAGGCAGGTTTGTGGCCACCCGCTGTTGGACTTATCAAGCCACCTTTAAGGCTTCCAACTCGGCTTAACGACTACCACAATAAGTGGTGACCGGGACCAACGGCTTAACGTGCCTTCCGAAGCATGGAGACGCTCGAATTTGAAAATACCACAAACGGTCACCCATCCCAGGCCGACCGCGTCGAACGCTGCTTAACCTTGGTGATCGGTAAGAACACCGCGGTCGCACAGCGCTACGAGCGCCTGAAATTAGTTATAAATTATTAATAGCCTGAGGTTTTTTTAAGTATGGTAGGTATAGCAAAATGTAATATTTTACGCGTCCCGTCCTCGTTGGCTGTAGTGCTGTGGTTGGATCTAACTGATTAGAAATGAGACCACACCCAAGCACGCACTTTTCGGGGACGGTCACCTTTAGCATAAATAATATATCAATGTAGTAATTGGTTGCAAGCTTCAAATCCTTTTTGTGCGAGTTACCACCGCCAAGCTAAAGACTTTCATAAGCGACGATTTCTGGCCGAAGGGTGTCGTCAGAAGATTTCGAGGAAGATTGTGAGACGTCCCTGCACTGCGCAACATGTCGCCGTCAACATATGTGTCTTAGTTTATACATATTATATGTATATTAGTCTGTAAGGTATATATTCTATGTGCCTGTAAGTTGCACGTAATTGTTTTCGTGAAACTTCAGTTGCCTAAAATAAATGATTTATTATTATTTATGTATTTGTACAGTAGGAAGAGCAACAAGAGACTTACAAGCACATAGAGACAGATACACAAATTGGGACCATAATAAATTACCGGTGCGCTGTTCCTTAATTGGTGGTGTACAATATACAACTTGTCAAATATAACAATAAAACATGTCGTATGATCTAAGTTTTTAGATTTATGTTACGTGATCACGAGGTCCTGGGTTCAAATCCTAGGTCGGACAAATGTAGTTTTTCTAACGAAAACTTCCCGGTATGAATCCGGAGTCTGAAATCGTACCAAGTATATGGCAATATCGCCCCCTATTACATGGGACCTAACATCGTCGGCGAAAAGTGGGTGTACTCAGTACGCCTCTGCACCCACGCTTGGGGAATATAGGCGTGTGTGTGTGTGTTCTTAGATTTACGCGAATATTACACATGAAATAAAATGATTTTTAAGTTCCTGACGTTTCGAGTGCTTTGCAGTACCCATAGTCACGGGAAGAACGTTGGGAAAATGAAAAATACACCGCGATAAAATCCGAAAAATAGTTTTATTTCATGTCTTATGATCGTCAAAAAACTTAAGCTTGGTATTAAAAGAGTAATTTCTTTATTTTAGCTAGTTTCGATAGAGGTGGTCTCGATCTTTTTAGTCGGTAGACTAAGACTTACGGCTTACACTACTTAGCATTCGTTTCATATAAGTTCAAAAGGCTTAGCTTTAAGCATTTTAGGGTCTTCTTCAAGAATGGTGCTATCACGTTCGTCTTTATTTAATAAAATTAGTGCGCTAACGTCTATCTGTTCGTGCTGGCCCCTCAATTCTTAAATCAATCAATGTCAAATGTATGTTATTTTAACCCACAAACATAGCGTGTAGACCGTACACAAAACATGTGTGTCAATATGATCCCATGTCAAGAAATTTAACAGCACTCCAGACAAGTACACTAGAAAATACATTATAACAACTGCATACCAAACATTTTCTGCATAACTCTGCATAAACTTAATAAAAAAACACTGACTTTAAGTACTGACGCAAAATTACATCGTTTAAGAGAAAAACGATTTTTCTAGGGCCTTATTCGCTATGAACATTAAAAATCCGTAACGCAGCGTGTTACGATAGCTTCTCGGAATGATCGCTTAATGGTGCTTAGGTGATATACAGAGAGCTTCTTCTATATGTTAAAAAGAATATCAGTAACTATAAAAAATATAGTGACATTTATGTTAATACACGGAACAACGATGATCTTATTGTACATTCTACTCGTCTACATTTCTTTCATGGGGCAATGTATACGCTTCTACAAACAAATTACCCATAGATATCCGAAACATCAAAGATTAAAAAGGCAATCAAAGCTAGACTGTGTAAGAAAGGGTATAACAAAACTTCGGATTATCTTGACGATAAAACAGATTGGGTTTGAGCAGCTCCTCAATCAGCAAAATAAAAAATGCTGTATATTACAATTTAAAAAAAAATGTTATCGAAAAGGCCAAACACATTAAGTTAAAAGACTAGGCCCCTGAGTTTCTCGCCGGATTTTCTCAGTGGAGGCCGCATTCCGATCCGGCGGTAGATGTAAAATATGTAATAATTTTGACGCTTGACTGCTTATGTATTGGCCTAAACAAATAAATAATTTTTAACTTTGACTTTGACTGAGTACGAAAAGAATGACGTCAGCGTGACACGAACGAGTTGATATGCCATCCTTGTCATGCTACAATTTTACAAAAAAAAAATAAGCAGTGGCACTCCGGGAGTGCCGACAGAAGTGAAAACATGCATATATGTTTGTGTCGGACCCGTAACGGTGTCGTGATTTCAATGATTTTTCCCATCTCAAAAAATGCCAACTTGCATGTGTATCTATGTACGTACATACACAATATATGTACATACTTATATACAGAGGTGTCGGTAACGGTAACAGTGTCGCGAGTTCAATTGTTTTTTCCTATCTCAAAAAATGCCTACGTGCATGTGTATCTATGTACGTACATACACAATATATGTACATACTTATATACAGAGGTGTCGGTAACGGTAACAGTGTCGCGAGTTCAATTGTTTTTTCCTATCTCAAAAAATGCCTACGTGCATGTGTATCTATGTACGTACATACACAATATATGTACATACTTATATACAGAGGTGTCGGTAACGGTAACAGTGTCGCGAGTTCAATTGTTTTTTCCTATCTCAAAAAATGCCTACGTGCATGTGTATCTATGTACGTACATACACAATATATGTACATACTTATATACAGAGGTGTCGGTAACGGTAACAGTGTCGCGAGTTCAATTGTTTTTTCCTATCTCAAAAAATGCCTACGTGCATGTGTATCTATGTACGTACATACACAATATATGTACATACTTATATACAGAGGTGTCGGTAACGGTAACAGTGTCGCGAGTTCAATTGTTTTTTCCTATCTCAAAAAATGCCTACGTGCATGTGTATCTATGTACGTACATACACAATATATGTACATACTTATATACAGAGGTGTCGGTAACGGTAACAGTGTCGCGAGTTCAATTGTTTTTTCCTATCTCAAAAAATGCCTACGTGCATGTGTATCTATGTACGTACATACACAATATATGTACATACTTATATACAGAGGTGTCGGTAACGGTAACAGTGTCGCGAGTTCAATTGTTTTTCCTATCTCAAAAAATGCCTACGTGCATGTGTATCTATGTACGTACATACACAATATATGTACATACTTATATACAGAGGTGTCGGTAACGGTAACAGTGTCGCGAGTTCAATTGTTTTTTCCTATCTCAAAAAATGCCCAACGCGCCTAAAGAAGTTTTCACTTTCAAAATTAAACACCGTCACGCCTATATTCCCCAATCAGAGGTCACGGAGGCTGTGTACACCCACTTTTCGCCGACGATGTTAGGTCCCATGTAATAGGAGGCGATCCTATTGCCATATTCTGGACACAATTCCAGACTCCAGATTGATACCAGGATTTTTTTGATAGAAAACCTGCCTCGTTGGTCTAGTGGCAAACATCGCTTTGTGATCGCATCGCATCGCACGAGGTCCGGGGTTTAAATCCTAGGTCGGACAAATGTAGTTTTTACACAGCATCACACCTATACTCGCTAAACGAAGGTGGCAGAGGTATACTGAGTACACCCACTTTTCGCCGACGATGTTAGATCCCATGTAATAGGGACGGGCCTATCGCCAATTTTGGTGTATAAAGAGTATTTTATTCTATAGACGTGACAGCACGACAAGTCGCTAGCGTCACGCTAACCTCAGTTTTAGTGTTAAGCCTTTTGAAAATACCATTACACAGTCATTTCACGAAGATATCGTAACGCGCCGCATTTAGACATAGCAAGTAAGGGCCCTGCACGGTAAAATATTCAAGTTTATAGTCGACACTATTATCGTTTTTTGCCCGAGAGCTATGAACCTGGAGATTGTGTGTGTGAACCTGGAAAAGTGGTAAACATGTGCATTATCTACAAAAACATTACTATTAAAAAATGCACACGCATTTTAACTTCTATATAATTTATAACCTGAATGGGTTCATTTAAATATGAAGAATGTATAGATAAGCACAATTAAAATAACTATAATTATAATTTAAATTGAAAAATAAATGATTAAAAACAAGGTTTTATAGCATATACGAATATATCTTGCTTCCTTCCAGCTCCATCATCAAACCCTGGATATCAACCGGGTCTAAAGTACTCATAAAGACAAATCCAACGAGTCCAAACACGGCGGGGTTATATTGAGTACTTATGTGGTTTCTATGGCCACCTTCCGACTCCATAATCAGTCTAACTCTGTGGCACCATATTATTGCATTGTCATCGCCCTTACATACGTATGCTAAATCTCAGCTCAATCAGATACCCACAAGTGCTTGAAAAATGGACCACTAGATTTGAATCGGAAAGACAGACAAACAGACAGACGGACAAATGAACATTGCAAGGTAAATAAAAGCTTGTAAAAAGAGATTGCCTTGTTGATCTAGAGGCGAATAATGCACCAAGTAATCACTAGACCGTAGGTTTAAATCATAAATGTCGGCCAAAATGTAGGTATTCTCTTGAAATATTCCCAGTATTAGTCCGGAGTTTCGAATTGTACCCGATTTATGGCATGGCTTGCCTTCCATTCACCTATGTAATAGGACCAAACGTCGTGTGAAAAGTGGGTTAACAAAGTAGAACCTCTGCCACCACCGCTTGGGAAATAAAGGCTTGAAGGTGTTTATTTAATTTTATTTACTTCATATAATTTACAACTTTGGGTTCATTTTATTATTATATATTTAAAAAAAAAATCCCTCACACAAGGATTTATTTCTGTGTCGTATTTGCGTTTACAAACATGAAAATTCACATACACAAATACCCAGACCGAAACAAATTGTGGGTCTCACAAATATTTGTCCCGTGCGGGAATCGAACCCGCGATTATTCGACCCAGTGGGCGGAGCGGCTTAAGCTCTTAACCACTGCGCCAAATCGTCCGCCCGAAGGTAAAGAATGCAGTAAGCAAAATTTCACACACGTCTAAGTTTCATTGTTAATTGGGGTATAAAAGTGCTTAAAAAAAAGGTAAAAACCTTTAAATTTGGAAATTAGGTTTTCGTTTTGAATTTATGAAGCAATTCTCTAATTGGCGTGTCTGAGGTCTTGCGTTTATTATGTTACACCTTGTATAGATAGGTATTAGATGAACATGAAATGCAAAAGTGAAGGAATGCAAGTGGTGTATTGTTAAATCGGTCGTGTTTTATTAGATGGACGAGTCAAGAGTCTTTTATCCCGTACTTTGTGGAAAAATCCCGATAACCCTTTATCCGACCTAGGATTTGAACGCATAATCTTGTAATCGCCAGCTGCAAAAACATCATAACACCAACGAGGCTGTTTGTTACTTAGTCATAAATAATATTTACACATTATTGCCCAGTTGCAGACGTGCTTTCAATTTTTATAGATGACGTTATTCGCTAATCTATAATTAAAATATTGCAGAAAACAAAATTACGACAAATCGTACGTTAAAATAATGAATTTATTGGTGATACCAATTTATTAATCAAGTGTTTTAATCTGAAATCATTTTTTTTAACTCGCTAATCTACCACTGGTTTGGAACGCGCCCTCTAGATCCGGCGCGAAACTCATCGGGCTTGTCTTTTCTTTTGTGTTTTTTTTTAAAAACGTAGCCCCACACTAGGATTTATTCCTGTGTCGTGGGTGCGTTTACAAACATGAAAATTCACAAACAAATACCCAGACCGGAACAAATAATTGTGGATCACACAAAGATTTGTCCCGTGCGGGAATCGAACCCGCGACTATTCGACACAGTGGGCGGAGCAGCTCAAGCTCTTAACCACTGCGCTAAATCGTCCGTCTTTTAGTCTAATTCTCTATTCATTTGTTTCCATAATTTTCTTTAATTTTTAGTTTTAGTTTGGTCAGCTTTCTACAACTAAGTATACATAAAATAGATGAGCCAAAGGAAAATAAAATATTCCTTTTAATAAATGTTTACGTATCTACAAAAATATCATATTAATCCAATATATTATTAGGAGGATCTGTGATTAGAAACTGAACGTTACTTAAGCTGAAATATTTTTAAAAAGATTCATCGCGGTCGTATCTAAACGGTTTATCAATCTCTATCAAACTTTTAATGCATCTGTACGGAATATTAACGAGTATGGGATTTGAATTAAGCATTTACCGTTTCTCTTCGTTGTCGGTAATTACCACTTTTACATGTCAGGTAAGTTAGTATAGATCTACATCGGGGATCGTCAACCCATCATAATGGTGAGGACAAACTAGTCACAACG
This sequence comes from Phalera bucephala, assembly GCA_905147815.2. Lineage (NCBI taxonomy): Eukaryota > Metazoa > Arthropoda > Insecta > Lepidoptera > Notodontidae > Phalera > Phalera bucephala. The sequence continues at coordinate 16,070,464 of LR990615.1, forward strand.
CTTCCAAGTTGGTGTACACGGTGGATACTACTATAGTCGGACAAGGATCTTTTGGCACGCGTCCAAAATATGTACTCTGTTCGCTTAGTTGCCGTTTGGTATGAAATTTACCCAAGTTCTGTTTTTAATTTTTTTTTTTTTATAAAATACGTAGCCCCACGCTAGGATTTATTCCTGTGTCGTGGGTGCGTTTACAAACACGAAAATTCACATACACAAATACCCAGACCGGAACAAATAACTGTTGATCACACAAAGATTTGTCCCGTGCGGGAATCGAACCCGGGACTGTTAGACGCAGTGAGCGGAGCGGCTTAAGCTCGGCTTAAAATAGTCCATCAAATTATTTTGTAGGAATGTTTTACAGATATTTTTTTTGTTCTTTAATTCAATTTGGTTTAGTGCGTCCGCATGGTACAGCTTGATTAAGTTCGCTGAGCAAGTGCGTCAACTCTCTTGATTAGTTACACCGTGCTGATATTTTACTGAATGGTAATCCTAATTTCACACCAACGCCCCCCTGTAAATGTAATCCAAGTGCCAAAAGAACCTTGTCGCAATGTATCAATACGCATCGTATGTAATAATTTATAAATAAATAATTTGCTGTGTGTAGGCTTAAAATCATTTTGGCCTTCCGCATGCTAACGGCAAGTTCGTAAAAAGTATCTTTTCCACCTTACCACGCGTCGACACAGCGTTGAAGACGCGAATTTACGTCGCATGTGTTCATTCGCGACAAAATTCGTCGTGCATCGACTGGTTTATCCCTCCCTACCTTTACCTATCCCACGTAATTCATTAAACATTAATATTTCATTTATCCAAAGAATCCACTCTATCCTTAATTATCTTGTTTTATCGGAGATCTTAATACTGATTCGCCCACGCCCTCACCGTGTCGTATTTTACCGTACGTCACGGAGGCTCCTAAAAGTTACGATTATTTATTTGTACCCGTACAACTGTATCAGGATCTCATAGGTCGTAATGTATGATATACGCCCGGGAGCGTTGACCCCGAATCAAAACGGATTAATGTGTTTCAAGTGTTCGGTGTGTTATTGGTGTCTCTAATTATGTTCATGGGTCGGTGAGAGTTATGGTAATGTTCGGCAGCCTTCGTAGATAGTGGGCCCGGCGCTGTCGTGTCACTGATACTTACGACTCAGAATTTAGGGTCTGTAGGGCGAGCCATTCGTTAGTCACGCCTGATGACGTGTACCTTGGACAAGACCAAAACTGTTATTAGAAAGAATTCGTCGTGAACCTTTTTAGGTGCTTGTCTTAAAAGGTTTTTTATATTTTCATATTATGGACGACGGTAATGTGTTTCTTTTAATAGCAGTCGAATAACTCTTACAGTAAAATGCGATGGAAGCGGGTAAAAAGTAATTGAACGGTCTGTTGGGGAGGAAATGGTGACTCGCAATAAATTAAACGTAAAAGTCATATCTTCAGTAACGTATCTCCGTTTAACTGCACACGGCGGCGAAATGCATGAATTTCCGGACACAAACAAAGGCACTCGGCACGCGAAGCATGCAGTGGCGCGAGCCCTAAAGGGTACAAAAAGACGTTTCGTGGTAAAAAGCGAGTTAGGGGGCAGCTTTGTTTGTGTATGGCTCGAGTTAAGTGTTTAGATAAGTGCAGCTGAGAGAGGCGAGCGCGTTTGTTATCTCTCAGGGAGGATAGGAGCTCAGACAAATGGAGCCACCCTGTGTGGTCCGCTGTTTGGTCGGCTCTTACCAAATATGTGCACTTAAATCAAAAACGCGCTTCGTATATCCGGGGGCTCCAAGAGTACTACAAAATTGTGGCAATCTCGTCACGACCTCAAATAGTCTGGAAAGCTTTTTCGACGTTTTTAATTAACAAAGACCTTGTTTAACTTACATTTTTATCAAGTGATAAGAATCATATTGACACAAAAAATATATTAAAAGTGCTTTGGTATTAATATTTATAATGTTAATACGTACGTAATTAATTACTAATTTGTTAAGGTTAATTAAAGTTTATTAATGGAGGCCATTTAAAATGTGAGTTCTTAAACGGGACATGCTTTCTATGTGTGATCTCTTTATCTAACGGTTAATTTCGCCATTATTTAAGTAATAAGTAAGCATCTATGGCGAATAATCAGACATGCTTTAAGGTTACAAAGCTACACGATTGTTGGCACCAATAAAGTAAGGTACAGTTACATGGCGCTCCTTACTCAATGCAGACTACGAGTTTCAAAGTTCGTAACCATTTACCAGCATCCGTCGCCCGGACGACTGCATAGTAATGATCATTTCATTGTTAAAGAAAGCACCGACTTATCCTACTGAATTATAAAATATTCAAATAAGGAGAGAAATAAATCCAGGCGAGGAAACGTCGACATTACATACATATTACTGCGGGAACGGCGACCGCCTATTCATTACATTTATTTATAGGTAGCAGTGACAAACCGAGGTTTGTATTTATTCGGACGGGACACCGTTTTATTTATTTTTAAAACGGGTTAAGCTAAAATACCCTATTCCGATAAGCGTCCGGTGGTTGAGCTGGTGCAACCGAAATAGTCTGCGTCGACGCTGATTCCACCGATACCGCCGATGTCACTGTCACATATTCAATATGCGCTGTCTCTTAACATGACGAAATATTGTGACGCTATTATTAGAACTTCATTATTCGTTGCGTGCGTTGAACTTTCTTAGCACTTCAAATCTTTTGACGGACGGCTTGGTTCAGTGGTTAAGAGATTAAGCCGCTCCGCCCACTGGATCGAGCAGTCGCGGGTTCGATCCCCGCACGGGATAAATCTTTGTGTGGTCCACAAATATTTGTTTCGGTCTGGTTGTTTGTTTATGTGAATTTGGTGTGCGTAAGCGCACTCACGACACAGGAATAATTCCTGGTGTGGGGCTAAGTTTTGTTTTTTTTTTCTTTAAAAGCGCCAAATCTTGAAGCTAGCCTACAAAGATCTAGGCACAGATAATTTGACGTTTGAGTAATGTTGTCGAGAAAGCATGTTGTCACGTTCCTGTATATTTAGTAAATTTATAGTGTGAAAAAGATGGCATATCAACTCGATAGCGTTACGTTAACGTCAACGTATTCGTGTTAAGCCGGCTGAACTTACGCTTATTACTATTCATCGCGGCGACCGTCCCGTCGTAATATCGAACAACACAAAAATTAACACCGACATCAACTTAACCGGAAAACAATTTCCGAGACTAGTATTCGTAGCAATATAGAGATGAACTCAATCAATACTGAAAGGAGACAATGGGCATCTCTTATTCAAAACGGAAACTATTACAGTGTCTCCATTGTATTCGGTGCCTCACCTCGGCGAGTGTATTATTCAAACGAAAAGTGGTTTGTTTACAAACGATAGGCGAGATGAGTATTAAGGACAGTCAGCGACAGACGAGGATTATGTATGTGCGAGGCGGTAACTAAGGAACGTGGTGGCTGTCGATCGATGTCAACATGAAAGATTTATGTCTAACTTTGTGACAGTAAAATCGCTCCGGCCGATCCTGGATTATCCTTTGTTGGAGATGCACCGTCATACATAAGTGATAAGCTTTGTTGTGGCCCAATGACAAATGCGCAACAGTGAAACGTTAAAGTTGGATTGAAAAATAATATTGTGATTCCGTTATTTCAGCATTTTGTTTATTCAGCGCAGCCGTTTCATATCAATTTATTATACGGAAATAAATGCACTGTTATATTTATTGTTTTGGAAAATTTTTGTGTGATTGGAAACTGCGGGTTCATAAATATTGTGCCCAATTTTTTAAAAGATTCAAGTAGTTATAATTTACTTACAGTACAGTTAGAGTAATATAACTACAAAATAAAATCAATATTTCTAATTCTAAAGATATTCACATATTAGTATACAAGTGCAATGTTTACTCACGGGCACCCTTACTTCAATTACGCATGATTACTGCAACGATTGGCCCTATTGCATACACTCATCAACATGATGACTCAATAATTGGTCCGTTTGATCTAACCAATTATGTTCGATTGAAACACAAAGATTCGGCTTAACAAAATGATTGTGTCGATATTATGCATTAAAGTTAAAGGAAGATAATTGAACTTCCTGCGGTGGGTTGCGATTGGTTTGAAGAGGACGCCGCGCTGCGCCGACCGTTGCTCGGAGCCCCTTTCATACCGGTCGTCAGGACACGCGGTGAGCCTGATGGGGCGTTTCCTCTAATTACACGAACTATTAATAAGACGATGCATCAGATACTATAAACAATCGATCAGTGTACTCCCTAATGGCTTTAAAACGTTTCGAGTACACCAGCGTGAGGGTCAAGGGTTGAAAATCTATAAATATAGACGAAGCATAATAGGTATGTACATTTTGCTTTTTTCTATTTGTATAATTAACTTTAAGGATGGTTGTAAAAAAAGTTATAACAGAAATGGTTGTTGGTTAGTCAGTTTTAAATAGAAAACTTAAGATGGAAGTTCTTGTTTAAGATTATTAAACACTAAGAAGGGTCGTAGGGTAAGGGATCTCCCATCTTACAACGTTATAATGAAACTATTATTATGACTAGCTATTAAAGATGCAATAATAGAATAGGCTGAGAAAATACAAAGAGTTATTGAGCTCAGAAATAGTTTCATGGAGTAGCAAATCAGTGGGCGAGTGCATCGCTCCGGGCGAAGCAATTTCTATAATAATCGAGAGAGTATTGCCAATCAGCGAAGGCAAAGCTTTGTTTGTTAACTACTGTTCCTACCGTGTGTCAGTTAACTGAATAAATAGCTTATCTTGTATGGAATAGTTCAGTTGGTTGCTGTCTGGCATTTTGGATATTGTGGATAGGCAAATGTTACGTCGTTTATACGACACGTGTATACCGACAATGCATTCACAGACATGCATTGTAGAGTTAGTCAACTTTGACTAAATTATGGAACGTTACTATTGTTGCCACGTTGTATTTATGTTTTAAAATTTTTCGATTCCCCTTTGACTGTAACAACTAGCTTATTTGCTTTGTATAAGTTTTGTTACTTGCCTTTTCAACATGAAAGAAGTTTTGTATACTTATGTACAAAGTTTGGCTATTCATGTGATAAAATTATTATATGAACTTTTTATAATTTAGAAAAGTTAGACAGAATTTAGTTTTTTACCACAACATCCATCGATAATGACAGAATTCTACTTATCGGATTATTTGTCCGCTATCAATAAGATAAATATCCACTTTCTTCAGATGAAATGTATGGCAATGTGTACTTAACGACTTTCCCAATCATATTTCCATCAAAAATAATTAACTACTGTAGAAATCGTGACATACTCGTCATACCCTATATGGCTCTATTTTCTATTTTCACGTCTGTTATAGGGTGTGACAAGTTTCCCATAACTTAATTAGGTAATTTGACCGCTCTACTAGCATACAAGCTACAGCTAACAAGCAAGTATAAGGTACATAATATTTTAATATACTACATGTTAAAAAAACAAGGATTTTATTCGCTATAGAAACACCAAAGCAATCAGCCACCATTTCATATCGTTGTATGTATCCATTGAACCAGAACGCGTTAATATTCCAAAGTCAGAAGCGATGCAACCGACTCACTAAATAAGATGCCTGCACAAAGCGAATGTGAATCTGGTTGGTGGAAACGTTTGCATTGCGATCGTCTAAACGCTATTAGCTAAGTTGCAAGTTTGTATTGAAGTTTGCGTTGAAGTTTGATGGGTGAGTCGTGTTTGCGTTGTCCGGGCCGTATGGAAATCATTTCTTGCTCGGTCGAACTTCCCGGCTCCATATATGCCCAAATATTTGCAGTGAGCTTCCCAACTCCAACCCAGTTTGGCGATCGTGTCTTTGCAGACATATGACGCATTTGCGAGTGTTTATACATCGCTCTTAATTACGAAACTTCGATGCCTTCCTGGAAAAGCTTGCGAGAAATTTTCGAAACAAATATTATGGAGTTATTAAAGTGAAGATTTTGGTGACGAAGTTAATTTTGGTTTATATTTTTAGCACGTAACTTACAAATTACTACAGTGGAAGAACCACCGACGTTTAGAAAAAAATATTGTACGTATTTTAAGGATATAATTCACTATATGTATACCTAGATATCATTTTGAAATTTAATTTTGTTCTAAATAAACTTTCCTGCGTGGATTTATCCTCGGCCCACTTTTCAGAGCGTGAAAAGTATGAAATAAAAGGTGCCTATTTATAACGTTGTCAGCAGCGATGATTTAGAGCGATACTTAAAATTTGTTAAATATTTATGTAAAGCGTAATATTTTAAATAGTTCAAAAGCCATACCCGTTCTGTTAACAAGATGAGTCAACTCATAACCGGTAGTGGTCGAATATTTAAATGATGGTCATTTTTTTAAGAATTTTGCATTAGGCTATTAACGTATATAGTTTATTGTGTTATAGATATATTTTATTATACATTCTAATGTTCTAATTTATACTACTTTTATTTTACAAAAAAAAAAATAAGACGGCTATGGGTACAAGTTCTTATGAAATTTCTAATGAAAAATGATGTCAACTGAATAAATGAATGAGGCCTAAAAGCACTATTTTACCAATTCCTTTACCAAGTTACTACTATAGTTCCCATTCATGTTGTAAAGCTCAAGTTAGCTCTTTCTGCTGCATTGTGGATAAGTGCGTGACTACACCCGCAATCCTTGAGCATGTACGAGTATAAAATAAACATACAAAATTCACAGGGGGTTGACGTGCAGTCAATTTCCTTTCGAAGTACGCCGCACACATCCATGAATCCATGAAGGGCGCCACGATCCTACCTATCCACCATTGTTGCGTGCACTAACCGTCATACACTTCACCTCCTTGTTTGGCCCTTGTTAACACATTGTAAAGGAAATTACATTCTTTACCCGCCGCCAGTGCGCCATCAAATACTGTTTCCGTTATCTATCATCGCTCTACCGTGTCAAATTGTTATCATTAGACGATTCCATAATAAATTCTGGTCTGACCTGGTTACGTTAATGGATTCGAAGGCGTTATTGCTTACGAAAAGCGATGGACAAGATAAACCTAACGATATTAGAAATGTTATATTTATAAACAGTCATTAGACGCAAATGCTATGTTATACAAGTGCTCGTAGGGCATGTTTGGTTTCATTACGGAGACATTACGTATTGATACCGCGATATTAATAGTTGGGATTCGCCCTCGAATCTGTTGAAATTAAGCTGCGGCTATTGGGGTGTCGCAGATGGCTGTAACTGCGTTATCTGCGCTGCCCGCCCGAACGTGCGCCAAGTATAAAAATATGATTTATGTCACACTGGAACTGCACATCCGTTCCATAACTGGTCCACCATTAGCGCATATGCATATTGTTCCGTATCCCTTACTACGTAAACTAATAAACTACATTATCGAGAGCGGATTTCTTATTGCGAGAATTCTGATCGAAACCCCCAAAGGACTGCCCGAATAAGAGCCGCAGAATTAGTTTTGTGTAGTGCCTTACTTTAATAATGTTCTGTGGTCTTTGGAGGTTTGCGGGGTTCTGCGGGGCCCGTGTTTATGTACTGCGGTATATGAAATAGATGTTTTCTGGCTTCAGGCTCTTTATTATTACTTTGAACTGCGGCTATGAATGTAGGGGCCCGCCCCTTATACAGTTGGGGTTGGGAAGGCAAACAAGTGCTGTCAACTGATTCAAATACTCGATTGAATTCTATATTTTCCTTATTTCGTTCTTATTCCCTCATATTATTTTCTATTAGATACAAACTTATTATTTTGTAATACGTCGTTTATACAATGAGATTATTATATTTCTTATTGGATTTTTGTCATGTCGTAAAGGGATATGTAATAATTTAGAATTTATCACAATGACCATGTCTCGGGAGCGATTATAACCGCTTGGTCTGTAGTTCCGAAGTCGGCTTTATCAAACGCTCGGTAATTTATGTCCCTGTCATCAGGCCCACTAATGTATTTAATCTTACTGTTGTTGAATATTTTACTTTCTTATTCAACAATATCTTTGGGTCTCAGTTTATCTTCGATGCTTACGCAATTTTATCTTAAAGCTTGATGTACCTACATGAAGTGTGTAGTATGCCGATCACGAATCAAAATCGTGTCCGATAGAGATTTGTAACATGTTGATCTTGTCTGATCCCATTAACCATGACAAGTGCATGAATATACTGAGATAAGTAATCAATGTACTTAAACTATAAAGTTGTTAAGATATGAAAGCGCACTTCCTTTAATAACTTTCTTTGTTCAGCTAAAGGGTACTGTTTGTAGGATCGATACTAACCTGGGTGGTTGTTAATTGTTGGATTCCTAAATGGAGGTGTAACTTACCTAGGGTCTACGAAGGGCTCGGCATAGATATTCCTCACAGGTTGGCGCCGCGGGAGGGGCGGGGGCACCGGGCTGAAGCCCTCCATCATCTCCTCCCGCTCGCTGTACTTCAGCGACTTCATAGTCATCCTGGTCCGATAGTCCACTTCACAAATTGATCTCGGAACTAAACATTTCACTTGATCGTCTTATCACTTACATCTTTACACTGACGTACCAACGTTCATAGTCATGATGGAAATTTATAAAAAATCCACGGATTAGTTCAAATGTTTTGGTGAGACATTTCCTTTCAATACTATTTGAATATTTTGACTAAAAATTTCTGTTTACTGAAACACGAAAATGTTATGTTATCGCGGTGTTTGTGAGAGGTTTTGATTCCCGCAGGTACCGCGGTGCTAGCGTGACGGGTGTGCGCGCCCGACTGGCGGCGGTTGCATCGCCCTGCGCCGCCTGCCCCGACCCTCACCGAGCTTACTCAAGCTTTTGTCATTTTTTGCGCCCGCGCCGAGGTGCCGTCAAGCTCGCCGAGTTATTAGAGCCGTACACAAAAAATCCGAAGCATACGCAAGACGAAGGCCCGATAGACCTGACGCAACGATAGCACACCCATGTTCAACATGTCGGCATGCGGTTGAGTTTCCTATTGTGTGCCGAGAATATTGTGTAAAGTGTGAACAAAATCTGTTTTTGTAAAGAGGGTGCTATTGTAATACGCCGCGGCGTATTCAAGATTTTTTTGCAAATCTCAGCTTTTGTTGGATATATCGATTTTTTTATGGAAATATTAGTAACATATGGCGTACGCTTACGAACACGTGAGTCTTTTTATAGATAAGAAACATAATACGTTTAGGTAAGAACGATTAATTAAATTAAATTAATGAAATCTATTCCTGATTAAAAAGGAAAAGCTAGCGACGGTTTTGGGTCACGTAAAAAGAATGCAAGGTAAATGTAACTAAAGACGAGAAAGTAGAAAGCATTTAATCGATACGATTATTGAGTGGATGAGGGTCGATTGGACGGAGTCCGGGGTTCACTCGACTAAATTACTGTGAATGATAAGATAAGCAGCGGTTCTTAACGATTGATCTTTGTTTATTTTTATCTGAGAATAAACATGTTACCTGGAAATTGTTCATTTTAGGGCCATTACCCCCAATTAACTTAATACCTTGTACCATTTAAAGAAAAGAAAACATTTGTTACTTCCGCGCCAGATATATGGTAGGTACGTATAAGGTTCGATAATTAATTAACTAGCTCTACGTAAGGAAGAGTAAGTTGCGTTATTCGAACTAAGCTAATTCGTGAAAGTTACGAGCAGCAATAAAAAGCTCATAACGAGGGACAAATAGGAGCGGTAGAAATAGTGCATTGATTGTACGCATACGGCACACGGGTGTGCTTCGTATTAGTTCAAAGACCTGCCCGTCGGTCGTCCCCCCGCTGAGTGGCGGCTGGTCGGCCTCAGCACTTCGCATCTTCAACAATTACCCTCACAAACATTGTTCGCGACAAATGCGTCGGGCGTGCACCCGTTACCCTTTTTGTTTTCTATAATGTTTGTTTTTTAAACTCGTTACCGTCGGTACAAATTTTATTTACGATCGCCAAAATTGAATTACGCCCGTGATTTATTGGATGTTTTCTAATTTTGCGACACGTTACCGTGCGACCAATAAAACATTCCCGAAAAAATGTGACTCAGAAAATACGTATCGCCAATAGAAAAGGATGCGGTAAAATTATGTAAAAACCTGTCCTATGGGCCCGAATTATCCCGCAAGGATAAGGAATAAGAATATAAAAGAGGCTTAGAGTTTTCCATACGGATTTTTTGAAGAAGCAACGAATGCGAGATTTACATACATATGTACATGCCTACATAGGGGTAAACATGCTCGTTGTCGAAGTATCTCCGGGTACCTGTATAATAAATTGATTTAAGCACCTTCTGACAGGTTAAAGTGTGTTTTGACAAACATTAGGGAATTTTAAGCCCCAGTGACTGAACTTTGTTTTGTGTTGTCGCCCGGGTCTATTGACAATCCTCGAAGTGAATTTTGCTCAAGTTTTTGGAAGCTCTGCAAACTTTTTCTGAGGTCAAGCTGAGAGTGATAAACATATAGACAGAAAATAAACAGTATTTAAATGTTTGTATTTATTTTTGATTTGATGTTTACCGACATAAAAACTACCTATTTTAAATCTATGTTTTTACGGCAGATGATTGGTCTCACCTTCATTTAGGGATGGACCTATAATATGGCATCATTCACGCACATAATATATATGATTTCTCGTAATCGCTATAAACATTATACTTTTGAATGTCGCGAGTGTAGTTATTGCAAATCTTCAATTTGCATCGCTCCATATAAAGTGCTCTGGACATTAATTACTGTAATAAAATTGAATGGAATCGTAAACGTCCCTGCAAGCTAGTAAGTGACATAAAGTAGCTTTACGTAATGTGTTTTTACAATAAGCAATCTCCATTTGTTTGTTGTCATTGATTACGAAATATTCTTTCGATCCTTTTTTCTTTATACGTCTTGAGCAAAAGGTTAATACTATCAGTAGAATATTAATGCCTCAATGATAGTATCACCTCAGGGTGATACTGGGTGAAAAAAATACTGTTATAAACCTGAAAACACGCCATTCAATTTGGAACTAGTAACTTGGATTTCGTTACATGGTTCTATAACATTTTAATTAATAGATACTTGGCTGGTACTAGAAGCAATTTGAAAGAGTGGGTATAACTAAGAAATCATAAGCATTATTATCTATCTATCTATCTATCTATATCATCATGCCAGCTCCCTCGCGGGGTAGGCAGAGAGTACAGAGTTCCAACAGGTTCTTTCCTTACATACCTCTCTGGCATAAGCTTTATTAAATAATTAAAATGAAAAAGTATTGTTTTAAAATTATTTATAATGTTGTTTCTCTTTTGTAATATTTTATACACGTATTGCTCCTCTTCGATTGCGTATAATGAAACATTTATTTGGAATGAATAATGAACCGCGCTACACTGGTGTACTTCAAAGTCAACAGATTCCGAAGATCGTGTGCCACGCTTGTGGAATAGCGGTTCTTGCATATAAGGCAAGTAGGAAGCAGGGCGTATCTCTCGAACGTTTTCCCATGGATGCTGACTGATGCATTTCTGATCTAACTGAGATACCGTCAGCGATATAAGTCACTAAACAATCTCAATTTTTCAATTACTACAAAATTTGGTGAACTATTATAACCAAGGAAATAGATACTACCAACGTATTTAATTTTGAGTAGAAATACACACACCGTCACGCCTATATTCCCCAGAGGGGGTGGCAGAGGTGTACTGAGTACACCCACGTTTCACCGACGATGTTAGGTCCCATGTAACAGGGGGCGAGCCTATTGCCATATATCGGGCACAATTCCAGACTCCGGACTCATACTGGGAATTTTTTGTTAGAAAAACTACATTTGTCCGACCTAGGATTAGAAATGTAATTTGAAAGTATGTAGATTAAGAAAAATTATGGATTAGATTTGAATTAAAGTGTACAAGCTATTTAAAAACTGTAAATGTTCAGCGATTTATTTCGTTCACTGTACCCTAGAACACATAAAAATATATAATTTTTTTTTATTTACATTATTTTTAAGTAATAAAAAAGCATTTCGTGATTTGTTCCCCTGAATTTGTTGTGACCCGCCGATTGGAAGGCTAGCCTTCGACAAAGAAATATTCTGTCTCAATGCTTACTACAAAAAAGCAGACGAAAACATACATAGCGTGCTTTAAATAATGTAGAATAATTACCGAGAATAATTACACCTATTCCGATAATTTTTTTTTTTTTTTTTATTTAGCCCCACACTAGGATTTATTCCTGTGTCGTGGGTGCGTTTACAAACATGAAAATTCACAAACAAATACCCAGACCGGAACAAATAATTGTGGATCACACAAAGATTTGTCCCGTGCGGGAATCGAACCCGCGACTATTCGACACAGTGGGCGGAGCAGCTTAAGCTCTTAACCACTGCGCTAAAATCAACAGCTTGTACATATATGACAAATCATACTCGATTTCACTAATATTTATTCGACTGACGATTTAGCGCAGTGGTTAAGAGCTTAAGCCGCTCCGCCCACTGTGTCGAAAAGTCGCGGGTTCGATTCCCGCACGGAACAAATCTTTGTGTGACCCACAATTATTTGTTCCGGTCTGGGTATTTGTGCATGTGAATTTTTATGTTTGTAATCGCACCCACGACACAGGAATAAATCGCATTGTGGTGCTACGTTTTTAAAAAAATAAAGAAAATATTCTATCTCTATCTATCTATAACCTCACGCCAGATCCCTTGCGGCGTAGGCAGAGAAATAAAAATATTCGTCTAATAAAAACATTATAATAGTTCAGCGGGATTAGACGATGGCCTGATTCCTCCATATCTTGAGAAGAGGTCCGTCCAGAAAAGGTCAATAAGGTCTGATTAATTTTATTCATAGATTACGTAGAGCTAAGAAGAGTGCTCCAGTGACACATTCCTCATGATATCTGTAAGAACTATGTGACTTCAATTCAGACATGCGCACCTCACATATTGAGCTCATTATTGGTTTCAACAACACGCAAGTTGTAAAAACAGTATTGCACAACGCTGTACCAATTACGAAGCATTGTTTGTATTTCAAGTACTCTATAACTCTATAGCCCACTTGAACAGAGCAGTTGTCGACTAATAAACACATTTTAGTCAGTGTATTTACGCTAACATTAACAAGGCGCCCATTCGTTTGAACCGTATTAATCTTCACGGCGTGGCCCAAATAAATTTCGGCATCCGTCAGCCGACTGCGAGCCCCGCTACAAAAAGTCACTCAGCTATTTTAATTGGCGTAAAAGTTTGGAGTTTCTATGCGGTAGAAACAAACGTCAATCCCTGTTGAAGTATGCGTGTAAATTCCTTACTTTGTTTCTTTTTTTTAAAGACATTTTATTCACCTAATTATTGCGAGGAAATTGCAAACTTATTATAACTGTATGACGGTATTCACTTTACAGCACCTTAGCTTTAATTTAATTATGAGTTAGACTACGACTCTACTTTTTATTTGTCAGTATAGTCGCTCCTGACTACTATTTTGTACAGCAAAACATGAGTCACGAGCATAAATAATTAAACGGAAAACTAATATCACGACTCGAGAGCAGGATTTAATTAAATCTCCCGAGTTTTAGAGACCGTGCGAACAAACACGTGCGAGAGAAGAAATTTAGATTAATTATCGTTATCTGCTAGTGTATTTGTTCGGTTTATATTCGTGCCTTAGCATCCCTACCTCGCACCCTTGTGTGCGCCGCGAGGTGCGAGTGTGCGTGTATGTGGAGCACGTTCCATAAGATAAAAGATGATATTGATTCCGTGACGAGCCGAGAGCGGGCTGTGGGAAACGATTCCTGTCCGTTTAATAGATGCCCCGAGGAACCGAGTACGGCACACACAGTTTATCCTTCTAAGAACAATCATCGAAAACATTGTTTCGTGTACATTTGATATTCCGAGGAGCGAAATTTGAAATACGTATATTAAGTTCTCGAGTGTAATTAACGAGTTAAGGGTACCGCAGTGAGCACTTTATTCGTAGTTTAGCGACGCGGTCGGGAGGCTGCCCCGGCCGCAGGACTTGGCCACATTCTCGCCGGGTAATTACGCACGCCCGTCTCGTTCCCAAGCCTCAGCACTAACATTTTATGCCTCATTTCGTAGTGTATGATTTGCTGCACACATTACTTGACGTAATTATCGTGGGAGCAATCCGCGCTCGCGTGCGCAACGAATCATTCATAAAGCGCCGATGATAGCTTTGTTTTTATAAGTTTATAAATTAAATTATGATCAGGCGTTGAATTATTTATTAGCACATATGTTTACAAAATACTGTTTACGGAAGATAAAATATTTAAACAGAAACGAGGCCATTGTTGTATTGACAAAAATAGTCACGCATCTGAGTCTTTTTTAATCTTTAAGAATTTTAATGAAAATAATTACTCTAGGAGTCTAACAAGAACTCATATAGAGATCAAACGGCTCTGAGTTGGTAAACGATGATTGCATCCGACGTCAGTTGATTTAATCCAGCGCCCGCCGCCGGCGTCGCCGCGGTCGGCTCTGGCCGGTGGACTCCTTCATTCAAAATAAACGCTGTCTTCGCGAAATACGAACGTAGATAGAAGCTCCGACTCTGATGCTTTTTATTCTTATGTTTTTTCCCTCTTCGTTGCCTTTCCGCGAGTTTTTAACGGTTAATTTGTCATTAGCCCTGCATCTGTCAGCACGGAGAGTTTTGTCACCCGCAGACATTGAGCAAAAACAAAGCTTTTAAAACTGAAGCGATCTTTTATAACACTTCGCCACCTGAATCGTCGACGACCATTAAGCGGACTGTACTCGCCCGGTAAACCGAGCCGCGGTAATTAATTTTATAAGTAAACTATTAAAATAAACAGTTTCAAGTTCCACGATAAATCAAAGAAGTTGTGGCAGAGATGAACAGCGGTCTGAAGTATTGACTATCGGATAATATATAATGATAAAATGAGAAAATCAATATGAGTTTGTTTAATGGTTGTGCGGCATCATTAATGATTATAATGGTTGGGGAATTGTTTCTATCGCGTAATGGCGGAAAGGTAGGGACGGGCCCGGAAATTGTCCTCTTGTCGGCCACCACCGCATTAGGCGAGGACATTAGGCCAACACACCAGCATGCGTGTCCTATCATTCTTGACACGTGACATATGGAATGCGTGAAATGAACGATGACTTGTCGGTACTACACCTAATTATAGATTCTATAATGGTGTTTGTATATAGACGCAATACTTAAATCATTAAAAAAATGACTTTAGTGATCCAATTAAGGCTGCGGCCACACGAATCGTAATAACCAAAATGTGTTTCGACTTGGATACGACACGACTGCTACCGCAGACATTCGATTAAATTTCAAATTGGAATATTCAATAAAAGTTTTTCACAATTCAAAAGTAAAATTTAAATTACCAATAGAAAGAAAATACGTACACATTTTGGTCAATTCATTACAGATATGTTAGATTAGTTAAATGGTTAATTAAAATTTGAACAACATGATTGATTTTTTTGAAGAAATTAAATTGGGAAATTGCATTTAGAAATCGATCATTAATGCAAGCTGTAATAAGCAACTGTCTTTAATCCACACCGTACATACATAGTTACATGTGACAGAATAAAGATTAATTTTATTTTAATCAGGACACAATAGTCAGAAACGGCATGATATCAAATAGCCTTTATGTTCAACATCGGAATCCTACTTTAATATTTTGTCCCGTCTTATTATCAATAAGATTGTCGCCTTTATCTCGTGTAAATAGTGAACTGTATATTAACTTATAAAGTATACTTACTAATTATACAGATGTTGAAAGAACTTGTGCCATTCGAGTTTCATTGTTAGTGATATTAATAGTACTATCAACTTAATTGAACCAAGACTAGCATGTTGTTAGCTCCAAACACAATGACTTAACAACACCAATAATAGATAGGCGTTTGACTTCCAACTTGTTAAAGAACGCTAAAGGCGATGATAGTACAAAATTGAAAAGTACACACTTTCGAAATTGCGTGTTTGAATTTTATCGTGTGAACACAGCCGGTGCCATGACGGCATCTTCGTCATGTGTCACGGGGACGTAGAAGAACCATTAACGATCAACGAATCTTCCAGCAATTTAGTTTGAGCACATAATTGCGAGAACAAGTCAAACCTAATTGATGTCCGGAGTTGAGTTCAAGTTGCCGTTAGTACATACAACGCACGGCTGGTTCTTGCATATGGTAGGTTTACCATATCTAATGTCATTAATTCGGGATAGTTGTTTCATGGGACTGCTGTATTTATTTTTGAATTACTGCCCGCTTTTTTAATGCTTATGATAATGAAATAGGCTAACTTTTTTCAGGCAGCCATGTAAAAACATCTTTGATTTAACTTTGTTTGATAGTTTTTTTTGGCTTACAAGTACTCATTTTTATGGTGTTTATTATTTTGTTACAGAAATAATTTTAACGCTTAGTTTTAATGGACTTTTGTTTTTATTGCATTTTTGCCCGAATAATGGCGGCAGATATGCGATCTGGCGCACTGAGAGAAAAATACCTAGTTGAATGCATTCCGATCATCTCTGTCGTTCCATTTAAAGACCATAGGTGTTAGAATACTCTTTGTTTTTATGTAAATTGTTTTAAATCAATTGTATGGTTTGCATTATCATAGCGAAACTAATAGGTTTTTATCGGCAAAAAAGGTAATGAAATCATCAGATTTAGGATGAGTTAACTATAAAACTTAGTTATGGTAGTAACGGATTCATAATATACGACCCCATAAAAAAATCTATTCTTTATTACGGCATTTAATTATCTTGGCGTAATATTAACGTGGTTGTAGAGGCCTCGACTGTGAACTACAACGCAACGCACTGTGAACAAAAAGATCGAGTCATGTGATGGACGAGTCAAAAGTCTATGGAATCGGCGAGTGTCTTATCTTTGGTTACATTCGCGTGGATAAACTGTAAAACTTAACAAAAAAAGCTAGATTTGTAAACAGAGAAACTACTGGTATTATATGTTTTCTGCTAATCTCAAAAGATCCAGTGCGGTTTGGATGTACTACGTGCAGTCGCTTGCTCTAAGTTGTATATATTCCATAGTATAGTGTCATAACCACCTGTAGTGAATAAATTAATATTGCGGATAATAATTTATTAGTTTATCACAAGAATTCAGACTCCGATAACTCAAAGAAAATGATGATGGTGAGTAAAAAAAACATACAATTTGAATATAAGTTAGTATTATAGCACGTGTGTCACAGCTTAGCACGCTTTTTGCTCAAGGAGAAAATCACTAATATTTTATTTTAATGTTTAATTAAATTTAGTAACAGAAAGAGCGAGAAATAATTAAAATACATTAAAGGCTTTCTTTTATGCATTAAATAACGTCGACCATGTATACAAAACTATAACACATAGCAAACTTAGTGCAGGTAACTGTAAATGTACTACCCACATTTCCATAGTAAAATGCTACCAACACAGCCGCTTCCATTGTGGCGAATCCTTAAATCCCCACCGTTTGGAAACCTGCACAGTTTCTCCGAAAGCGTTCCAAACTAGTACAAATCCGGGATAGCGCAGGCTGCATGGTAACGCTACATTATGGTTCCACATCGTTAATGGTAATCGTGAGACTGCGCTGTACATAGATAGGTATTTTCGTAGCCATTTCGTGTGATGATATGATTACCGAGTAATAGTTACTGTGTAATTATAAAAGGTTGCTTTAAGAATATTTTTGTTGAGAAACCAGTAATTTAGTGTTAAAGAATATGTACATTGAAGATAACTAGTTTATAGGTAAATAGGTATTGGAAAAACGGAGCTTTTTAAAGTATGAATAACTTGAATTGTGTTTTGTGGTATGTGTGGTGAAGATAACAGTTAAAAATATTATTTTACTTGTGAATGGATTTCTTGTGACAATAAGATTACTGTAGCTTATTGTGAGTAATCCTCGAGGTTGTTATCCCTAAAGGGATAGGCAGAAATCCACCCACGCTTGGAGAGCTTATCGTCTTTCATCGAGCACTGAATTTTGGAGTAAATATGTATCTATTTCGAGAACTGGTTTTTAAAGGTGTATACTATAGAATCATCTATTACATTTTTTTGTACGTACCTATTAGACTAGATAATTATTGGCTTTTCAATATATTTTTATAATTGTAAGTAGATGTGATTTTTCTTTGAAGTATAAAAGTTGAAATTAGTTTTATAGACGATAAAATTAAATATAAACTGTAGTGAAATTATCCGCTGCATTAATTTATTCTCACTCATATAAAATCAATGTATGTGAAATAGTGTTAAATGAAAACTTATTTATATTTTACTAAAAACATAATTATGTACTTTGGATCAAGTTTTTTAAAGGACTCCAAGAGAGGAATGTTTGGAGAGATGTATTTTTTAAGATTTACGTGGTTTCTCAAACACAAACACACACCGACACACAAAATATATTTAGAATATAATTAATTTAGAATTCTTTCACAAAGATAAATACGTAATTTATTTAGACGTAGGTACTTAATAAATAAATAAATCTGAGCGATAATGAAACTCACTTATTTTCTCGTTTACACTATGTTGTAAGTATTGGGAGATTTACAGGCATAATATAAATTTGTGATATTAATTTGTTCGGTTCTAGTACCAATTAATTGATTCAAAAACCCGTTTCAATTATTCATAGAAAATATGAGAGCGTTTAACGTTAAATACACGTGCAACAATTAGTAAATTTTACGACCTATTAATTAGAGAACGCGTTTTAAATGCTCTACTTTTTCATAAGGACACATTTTGTTAATGGCCACTGGGTCAGAAAGTCCCCCATGTGCCGTCATGGAACTTAACTCCACATCTACGCCCCAGATGTTGACAGCACCGTGAAGATATATTTTTTGTCATAATAATCAGTATTCTATGATGACAATCAAGAAATAATTTTATGATCGTGTGGGTTTACTTCCTTCATACTTTTATATCTTCTTTTATTACACTTATATATGTCGGAGTAGTTTATATCTACATAATCTAAACGTTATCAGATCAGCAAAAATGTTCGCTACGAAAATGCTTATGCTTGTTTTGACAACGGAATTCTCCTGCGAACTTGATTGTTGGCAAGCGCGCTACGCGCCGTTGATCCTATCATCCCAAATGATAAGTACTCATAAGAAAATACAAGCTGTTTTTGATTATTCTTTTACAAGATATTTGTTTTGATACTATTAATTTTCTTTGATTAATTCTGATTCCATGCATTTCATTCTAACTACTGTTTTGAAAGATAGAAATTGGAATTTAATCTTTGAAAGCATTTCAAAATCAATTTAACAAATATATCAATGACTACTTTTATTGTAAGCGTTTTTACAACAGTTTTATTTCAAGAATTTTAACTGTTTAAATGATAGAGGCAGACCAGCAATAACTCACGCCCTGCGTCAGGTAATCCCTTACAAATTCACTCACACGACGGACTGCTACGTAATTCGTGGCATTTTATTACGTTGAAACACTTCGAGGAAACCAATAAACACCAAAAAACAATAAAGAACAAATTAAAGTCGGACACAGAGCGAGCGGGTATATTGCGCCGCTTTCGGGAATATTGCTGGGTATCACGCTAGCGAGGGTCGGGGCTACCTGAAGGAGTACGGCACGTGGAGTACGGTCGCACGACCGCCGGCGGTCGCGGGACGCGCACGGTCGCAGGTCAAGCGCGCGAACTGATCGGCGGTATCGGTCAGTGACCGCGCATCAGCACCGAGCGAGAACCGAGCGCACCTTTCGCTGTCGTCAGAGGTGTTGTGTCGTGCGGTCGCGCCGAGAGACGTGGAAACGCGCGGCCCGCTCGCCCTCCGCAGGCGATTTGATGCCCTCCGCGCGACGCGTCTGCGCGCGCACGCTACGCGAGCGGATAATGCCGCCCTATCTCATGTCGAGCTATCGAGTTATGCTCCGCGAGTGGATATCGCGCTTAACCCTGTCGGTTTGAATGACAGATACGAAAAAGCTCCAGTTTATTCGACGAAAGATCCTTTTTGTTCATTTGATTACAATTCGTTATAGTTTCCTTTGTTTGTTTTGTCAAACTATCGTTGCAATCATGTTTGATATCCTACGTGATGGACGGGCACGAGGAATGTTAAAAAATGTTATGAATAATTTGCATGACAAAAAATCTTAATCGACAATAGACATCCCTAAACAGATTATAATTGGAGCATGCGTGGTGCGAGGGTTGAGGGTAACAGAATGACGATCGCGGGTGTAGGGGTGGTGCGCGGGAGGGGCGGAGGGGCGCGTGTCACCCGCGGCGGCGCGACGCTCCGCCGACGTGATCTTGACACCGCATATGCACAGCTTGTGATGCTCCTAAATTTTGAACGTTCAAAACGAAGCATTGTTACATAGTGCCTATTTATTCTAGAACACTTTCTCCTTAAGAGAAAGTAGGAAAAAATACTTTCAATTTCATCAGAAATCTATCTACTCCACGTAAATTATGAACAAATTGGGTTCCGTTGCCCCTTCTACTCTATTCTACTCAAAGCAAATTGATTTCACAAATCCCAAAATTTGGGTCTCCCGAAAATCTGGGTTCACCCTTCGCTATCCGAACCCCATTTGCAATCTTGGATCACGTTAAGTTACTAAACAATCGATAAGTCCTTACGGCCGGACACCGTGAACGGCTATATGTGAAAGAGGCTTTAAAGCTTGAGGAGCGGGCAAGTACTAGATATGTGGAGACGAAATCCTTGACGCGTGACTTTTGTTCACGCTTCATCGGCTCGGAGGCATGTCGTATCAGCTGAACAATCTAACAACGTTGTAAAAACACGAATACTTAGACTGTACGAGCATGGACGTGCCTCATTGTTAGTATATTTTTTGGTAGCTGTAACGACTTTAAAATATTCCAAATGGACGTTTTTAACCTTATTGGATCTAGAAGCATTTAACACGACTTTTAGTTTTATCTTCACTTTTTTAAGTGAGGAAAATGTTTTGAGTGTGTAGAATTGTAAATAAAAAATCTCTCACGCCTGTTTTAAGGGCAGTCAAAGGTGTACACAGTGCACCTATTATTCTTTCGGGTATTTTTGGTCTCAGTGTGTTGAATTGATAATCGTAGAATAATAAATCGTGTTTATAAAAAAAATAACTTTATTAAAAACAAGCTTTTATAGCAAA
The DNA here is from genome assembly GCA_905147815.2 of Phalera bucephala. NCBI lineage: Eukaryota > Metazoa > Arthropoda > Insecta > Lepidoptera > Notodontidae > Phalera > Phalera bucephala. The sequence continues at coordinate 16,091,780 of LR990615.1, forward strand.
ATCACAACAAAGAAATGTTACTCAGTTGAGGAGTTTCTATGGATTCTTTCGCCTTCATTATCAGACCCTAGACACCATCCGTGTCGAAAATTTTCGTCAAGACAAATTCAACGAGCCCAAACACGGTGGATGTATATTGAGGAATTTGGAGGTTCCATTGGCCACCTTATTGCTTCATCATCATACCCTAAGCACAGCCTGGTTATATAGTACTTGTCCATACCAATCTAACAAGCTTAAACACGAGGGGGTTACGTTTTATAGTACACATGTTCCTATGGCCACCTTCCGAATCTATCGTTAAACCAGCTCCATGGTACCATATTATTGTATTTACATCAAACTTACATACGTGTACCAAATTTCAGCTCAATCAAGTGCTTTAAACATGTATTACAAGATTTAAAACACAGACAGACATACGAACATTGCAAGTTAAATAAAAACTTGTAACAAAAGACAAAAAGTAAAATACGTTTTTGTACCAGATCCCAACATGATATCATTTTGTTTAGTTTTTATAGCAATGTCCTTGAAAACCTGAAATTTTAAGAATGAATTGAAAGAATGACACTAGATGGATCACTCAGAAGTTCTTACAGTATGTACGTGATTCGGGTCATTTCCTTCCCTTAGATATAGTTGAGGAGAATGATGGCTGCTCTAGTAGTCATACTCGTAAACGGGTTGCTTGTGGAGACTGATTCAACAGAAATCATTTACTGAGTTCTTAGATTAACGCGAATATTACACATGAAATAAAACAATTTTTCGGATTTTATTGCGGTTTATTTTTGATTTTTAAGTTCCCGACGTTTCGAGTGCTTTGCAGCACGCGTGGTCACGGGTGGGGCTGAGGTGTTAGACGTCCAAAAGGCATAGTTGTTCCAGGGTACCCTCAAACTTCTCATTTATTTTTGTTGGTCCGATCTACGCAGAATGAGCTCACGGTGTCTTGAGGTCTTGCAGTGTTATGCTTGCTTTTGGATTTGATTATATTAATTTTTGGTTAAGAGCTTAAGCCGCTCTGCCCACTGCGTCTAATAGTCGCGGGTTCGAGTCCCGCACGGGATAAATCTTTGTTTGATCCACAATTATTTGTTCCGGTCTGGGTATTTGTGTATGTGAATTTTCATGTTTGTAAACGCACCCACGATACAGGAATAAATCCTAGTGTGGGGCTACGTTTTCTAAAAAAAAAAAAAAAGATATGGAAAGTTTATTATTTGTAACCTAAATTTTGTACATGATATTATAAATAAAGAATAGTGAGAGAATAAAATAAAAAAGACAAGTCCAAGAGTTGGGCAGATTTCCGCGTAGAGGCTGCACTAAGTAGTTCCGGTGGTCGTAGACATAAACAAAAAAAAATGGCAAATTTCCTCCGCAGGGTTTCATAAATTATTTAAGTGTCAATTGTAGCATATCGCGATGCCAATGTTTTGCTGTGGGCGTGTGTATGCATACATGGCAGAAGTCACACACGTTGTATGACGTAAACATAATGGTACAAATTTATAACTATACGGATCCCGATAATTGCAGAAGATTAAACACCATCACACATGTACTGCCCCGGAGGTTCCCTCAAGAGGAAGAAAGAAGATTAATTCGATTAAAAAACAAAACAAGAAACATTCCGTACCTCTGAAATTATACAATAAAGTAAACATCAAATAAAACAACACAATTTAGCGCTGGTATAATGTAAACAGTATTAGATTTTGTTATTCACGACGTACCTAGTTAGGGAGATAGGTAAGGTTTCCGAGCGCGCCCCGTTTCGCGTCGGGTAAAGGGTTTTGTTTTCTTTATAAACAAGCGTGAAGGTGCTGCTAACGACCCCACGAACAAATACGAAATTCGATCTACCATTACGCATACAAATGACTTCCCAAACCATAGCTACTGTGGCATTGTCTTTCCTGCAATCTCGATAGGCGCTTATTTGTTATGCTCTGTCGTCTATGACCTATTGTCTATGTTTATGGGTTTCAGAACCTGAGCTGGAAAGAAGAGTATAGGCATAGAACGATACGATGAAAACATTTGCTGTTTAAGTTGGCTAAAAATGTGTATCTTTTGGTCGACCTTTTAGACTTTTGCTAATCTCTCATGTGATTAGTTATACCGAGATCAGTCGAGCTTTAGTTCAAAATTTTAAATATCTCCGCATCTCGAATTATAGAAGAGTACCATTCATATACACTTGCTTTCATATTCGATAGATTACCGGTCTGTCAAGCAAACCATGTTGTATTTTCACTTGCACAGAGGACGACTTTAATGAAGCCAGGAGGGCACAATCGGAGTAGTCAGTTTTTGGGCCGAAATATTGTGCCTTTCTTAGTTCAGGAGGTCCTACGGCCTTTTTCCGAATCATCAGAGCCTGCCTATCACTTAAGTCTTTGTTGTTACAAAGACTTAAGTGATAGGCAGGCTTGTTACTTATTAGTCAAATCCAATGTGTCCAAATACGATGGAGTTGCTTTGAGTAGCTGGGGAGCTCCTATAGCCACCTTAAGGCACCATTATAAACCTCTTCCACATATTAGTCTCCACGAACATAGGCTATGCAAGATGAAAGAGCACGAGTGTGGACGTCTTTTTATCAAGGAATTTGATTAGATACCTTTAGAAAGGGATCCTTAGGCCTCGTCTTTATAAATTAGCGAACTGACTAGGTTGTTGCTGCCGGCGTACTAAGATTATCTAATAAAATTTGACTCTACCTTAGCAAATTTTTAGGCTTGCCTCATGAATAAAATATCAAAATATGTTGTATAATTTCGATTGAATTTGTAAGATAAGCATACAACTTTCAATATCAGTAAACAGTATTGTTATTCTGTCGAATCAAAATTCGGCACTCAACGTTTCAGACACAAAATAAACACGTCCAATAACTTGAAGATTGATTTTTGTAAAAATTTCCCGATGGCCTTATCGCTATATTGAATCCGTATTAAAAAGGAAATGAAGAGTAGGTATCGGTTCCACAAAAAAGTTGAAGTGTCGCTATCGCTTTGATCACAGGCTGGTATTGCCTTCAATTTTGCTGAAGACATTTAAATTCGACGTTCTTAAGGATCCCGGCCTCGACTGCTTCAGTTTTGGAAATTGGATTGTCTTAATCACGGAATATCGGACGACATAGACGAACTTTCATCGATATTAATAACACTTTATTATCAATTTTCTGATGGATAATTATGCGGTTATACTCATCGGTAAACCTTTCGTAACGTTCGTTAATTTGATTCAGTAACGGTTTAGTGGTTAATGGTATTACTGTTCTAAGGGTTCGTAGTCAGTGTTAATGTGCTTTATATAAGACACACACACAACATATAGTATCAGATTTTGAATTGGATATATAATAATATAACTTTTTTTCTATAGTTAATGGCGTTTTCTGAAAAAAAAGGTGTTAACAGACTTTGTGTAAATGAAGAATGTTCACCTTTACTAATAAAAAAAAAGAAACTTGGTAAATTTCATAGCAAACGGCAACTCTGCGACGGTTATGAATCATGAATCATTTCATTTTATAACAGCGATAGTTCCGATTTTAGCCGCGGACCAAAAGATGCTTGTACGACTATAGCAATCCTTTTGGTACAACCGTTTTATGTGGCTTGTGCCACGTAAAGATAAAAACAAAAAAGAGATGTCTGACAAAAAATAGAGGAGGAACGTAAATCGAAGCATTTCTATTGAGGGCCATGACGTCGCATAAATGTCGACCACGAATGTTGTTTGTCACCGCGGCCCCGGCCGGGCGTGTACCTCAGATCCCGCGATAATGCCACAGAACGGATGGACGACCAGCCTACTCATATTGAAATAACTAATATTGAAAAATTGCTTATTCAGTACTTTGTTTTATCGCTAGATTATAGATACAAATAAACCGCTTACATTAATGAACGATATGCGTGCAGTTGACGTAACAATTCCAAGGGTAGATGATTAAAATTGACTGTTCAGAAATTGAAAAACAAATTATGACGGGCAAATGAAATGTGCCAGATTTACAATCTGGTTTAAACATGACCGAATAGAATTAAAACTGACATCACAGAAGTTGCTTTAGTGGTTGAATGAAGAGTTATTTCAGAAACTACCTACACGTTTCAATCCGAGCGTTGCATCGTTAAAACAACTTAACTAATTACTGAAACTGGGTCTTCAGTTGTAAAGATGCTTTTGATTGTATAGATGTTTGTGATCTTAATTCGAATGTCTTAAAACCTTCTTGAAAACAAGAGTGAAGTGAATCGTAGTAATTGCTAAGGTTTTCTTCCTATCGTGGTTCCATTAAGAGAATTTACAACATCGCCCTTCAGTGGTTTATCTAAAGTGTTTGTTTCTGAATATTCTCCATTAGACGGTATAGAACGGTTTATTGAATTACGACAGGTTCATAGAGATTATCACGCCGCGCCGTGCCCTCACCGCTTCATATCGGGTTACAATCACATGTTAAACTATAATCTGGTGGCCTTACAACACAGGAGAATGCGTCCGATCATCAGATTAGAAATACAAACAAGCAGCTCGTTCCGTAACTTTAAACATAAGCCTCAACTTTATTGTTACCATGTGCTTTGGGAGATAGCACTCAGAAGATTTTCAATTCACGAATTTATTTTTTAATATTATTAACACACACAGTTGTTAGCGTATTAAACGTTATGCTTCAATGAGAAGCCGCTAATCTTTGTGTATTCAGCGGCTATTGAATTTCAAAACTGTGGAACAATAAAAGGTGAAGTAAAACTCTCATTTCAATAGAGCATAAAATATCGGACAATGTAGCGAGAAAAAAATGTTTCGCTTTTTTAACATTGTATTACGGTATTATTTTGTTAATCCAATGGATGAATGAAGTATAAACTCGTAGATCTAGGGAGTTGGTAGTGCGATAAAATATCTTGAGTCTGCTATAAATCAAATTCTAAGTTAATATTCGATTCTGTTTGCCGTGTTGAAGCTGTTTACAGCTGTACTTACTGGTCCCGTCCTTACAAAATAAACGGCACACCCTCCATATCGCTTTGGGATCTTTGCCACTATAAAAGCAAAATAAAAAACTTGCTTATCGGTTGGTTTGTTATTGCACTATAACTTACGAATCGTTACACGTCGTCGAAAGTGTGGGAGACAAATCTTTCTTTCAGATATTGCTGAGTTACATAAAGTTCCAGATCCCTTGCGGGGTAGACAGAGAGCACAGAGTTCCAACAGGTTCGTTCCTTACAAACCTCTTTATTGTAGTTTCCTCTACTCTCCTAGATCTTGTCATTATGTGCGCAGAAAAATCCTGTTACGTAGATTTCGAAATTAATAGTAAATTTATTGAAAAATATCCCTAAGACATAAATTAAGTGTGATTCATTTGATATTTTTATACATCTATTTAACATTTCTTTTGGTATTTTTTCCTTAAAATTTAAGTAGTTACCTACCTATCTCCCTACTTTTATTACACTTATTGTTTGTCTTAAAAATAGTCAAAATAGGGAAATGTTGTCCTATATTGTTTCGCAGCAGGAATATCTTAGTCGCGTAGCGCGCCCGATGTCGCTGTCATAACGTCACGTCGCGGCATCAGCTACACGCAACCGCGGCGCGGCGCGGGAGTGAGCCTGCAGTGTGGCGGCGAACGTGCTAGCAACATGACAGCGCAACAAGTCACTATTACTCACTTTGCTTATACCGAATTATATTCATAATTTCGGACCGAGGCGACAGGCCCAGCTCGAATTACTCTCGCCGCGGATCAAGACAAAATGAACTTACGTTGGCGTTACAATTTATGGGGCAAAGCGCGGACTATTGTGCCGACACTGATTACTCTTTATGGAGATTTGGCGTCCTAACACGCCGCGCCCTGCATGCTCCGTTTACGTACACCAACGGGTTGTATGGATGTAAAACTTTTATGCCTCCACCGCGTTTTACAGCGGGCCTTTTATTATTTAGTGAAAGGAACGACGGTGATGTCATAAATCTCCGCTCCTGCGTGAACTTTCGCCTCTTATCTCGGCAAAGAAATTATGGAACTTTCTGGCTTTCCTAGACAAAGTGTTTGGCTTTTCGGATCCCGGGTCACTAAAAGCTTTTCACAAATTAACGAGGATTTTGGCAGGAGAAACGATAGAAAGAAATAAATATCTTTCATAATTAATATTATCTAATTGAAATTGAGTAGAGGATGAATGTTTGAACGTCAGTGGAGGCGATTCAGCGTAGACGAGGCGACGGACGGGCGTTTTAAATGACTGTAATCATGAAACCGTGGGTATTAAATAATATAGGCTGGGAGGGAATAAGTCATGTATCTGTATCGGCGCGATTCATTAATCTTGTATTAACTAGGCTGTGTGTGGGCCGAAACAAGGCCTGTATGTAATTAAATTACGTTTAACTTCGTCGCTTTATGGACGAGACACTTTGAATCATATCGAATGGGCAAATGAATTATTGAGCGGGGCGGATATGATCGGTCATTACAATTGGGTCAACCGATTTTATTTATTCCCTCGCAGTGTTGTTTGTTCATTGTTTATTTACGCACATGTATTGTGAATAGGTTTAGCAACATTTTTCACAAAAAAGACGTATGAAATTATTTCAATAGGAAAAAATAAAGTGTTTGGAAGAAAAGAAAGTGTTTTTAAATTTAGTTATTTATTTTAAAACACGTTTTTGGATACTTTAAGCATATTATGTAAAAATATTGTATTTGGCTGTCTCGTTGGTCTGATGGCAAAGCGCATCGCTTTGTGATCACGAGGTCCTGGGTTCAAATCCTAGGTCGGACAAATGTAGTTTTTCTAACGAAAAATTCCCAGTATGAGTCCGGAGTCTGGAATTGTGCCCGATATATGGCAATAGGCTCGCCCCCGATTACATGGGAAACGTGGGTGTACTCAGTACACCTCCGCCACCTCCTCTGGGGAATATAGGCGTGACGGTGTGTGAAATGATAAAATTGTTAGCATAATATGCTAACAATTTTGTCATTTCAAAGATGACAAAATTGTTAGCATATTATGCTAACATTTTTTTGTTATCTTTGAAAGTTTCAAAGCTAATTATACAATCTTAGATTTAAATGAATAAATTACTCGTTTTTCATCTAATTTACCGAAGATCTGTTTCTCTCTTCTTGGCACTTCAGATTCATTACCGGAAAAACTATCTCAGTGAAAGTGGTGGGAAAAGAGAGCAAATAAGATATATGTTTTTACATAGCATGTACGTTCTGTTTTAACTTATAGGTAGCGATAAATAGTTTAGTACTTACCCATATGAGTGTTTCGTTTTACGCATCACAGTAAAGATTGACGGACGGACACAGACGGACAATTTAGCGCAGTGATTAAGAGCTTAAGCCGCTCCGTCCACTGTGTCTAATAGTCGCGGGTTCGAATCCCGCACGGGATAAATCTTTGTGTGATCCATAATTATTTGTTTCGGTCTGGGTATTTGTGTATGTGAATTTTCATGTTTGTAAACGCATCCACGACACAGGAATAAATCCAAGGGTGGGGCTACGTTTTTTATATACATCGAAAATAAAGTAGGATACGTTATTATAAAGTGAGGTTGGCAACCCTAATTGTGACGTGCCCTATTTTGGTATATAAATGGTTATACGGTTTTGGAGGTCTTAGAGGCGATAACAAGTCTAAACAGGTGTATCTAAGGGACAAACTAACGATCTAGTCGATAGGACCCAGTGGACACTGGCAGACAGTGTTGAAATGGATTTTGAATCAGCAAGCAAACCAGCGAGGGAAGGAGGACAAGATACCGAAGCAACCCTTTCGGCACAACAACTCCAATCACATGCGTTAGAAATTCAGGTAGGCAGACTTCCACTGTTCATATCATAATGGAAGAAAATAACCAGTGATCCTACTGAGTTGAGATGGGTATCTGGATATCAAATACCATTATTTTTGACTTTAATTCAAAAGGAGAAAAATTAAAATCACAAAAATTTAGCTATTAAAGTTTTCTGACTTTGTGTCTCATAATACAATTAGTCAGACATTTATAAAGGCATAGTATTGTTTTCTAAACATAAATATAAAAGTCCAGTTGGGTTAGCACAGGCGACGCGACAAGGCATATATATGCCACCAATTTAGTAAGGCCACCGCTCTAGGCGTAAGATAACCGTTTTGTTTTACACGCTAGCATGATATGGCGTGACAAAAGTTTGACACGAGAAAATTCGTTTCAAAAATTGTATTGTATTAACGTATAGGCAGAAGTATTTTGACTTGCGTACGAGATTCGAATCAAGGGCTCCTTTTTTTTCTGCGCAAGAAAAATCTTGCCGCCCATGCTAACGTTTTAGTATACGCTGAGCGGAAGTTGACTAACTAAAATATAAGTATAGTCTCGGTGTAAAGATGAGAAAGGGATAGAAAAAATGTCAGCAGAAAGAATGACAAAACAGATATACAATGCGAAAGTGGAAGGATGTAGGTACCGGGAATCCCTTTTTTTTACCGGGGCAAAATCCTGCTTAGGACTTCCGCGAGTCTCGGGGGACGCTCGCTAAAAACCTCAGGGTGGCCGACATCAGCACTTTGGAGGGGCTCCCGGATCTCCGTATGGAACGCATCGGTGCCCCTCTTGTGCCACGCTCTGAAGAGCCCGCCTTCGGGGGGAGACTTAATGACACGCTCCCCCCGCGCACCAACGCGGTGCTCACGGCGACATGGCCCACACCACGCCACTGTCCTTCTAGGGGTCGCTCGTGAAGGACACTCAAGGCCTCCGCCCCTTGCGTCCGCGACCCCGAAGGCCCCCCTGCTAATGTTGGTGCAGGGGGGGGTCCCCCCGCCAAATATTACGGCGGGAGACGTGAGTTAGCCCGTATTCTTAAGCCCCGGGCTATTGGGCTGGAGGGCCTGGACGAGCTGTGTCTCCGCCCCGGCGCCGTTGTCATCGAGCACGATCGGCCCTCTCCCGATCCCGCTCGGCCTCCTCCTTCTGGGACATCACAGTCTCGCAGAAGAAGGATACGGCCCCCCAAGCCGATTACCCTGCCAGCATAGCCGCTACTACTGCTGGCAGGGAGAGGTCCAGTTCGATCCGGTCGACCAGGATTCGCCGCTCGGAGGCCCACACTGGGCACTCTACGAGCACGTGCTGGGCGGAATCCTGGTTCCCACCGCAGTGGTGACAGGTCGTCGTCGCCTCGCGTCCGATCTTCCTCAGATAATCACCGAAGCAACCGTGACCGGTGATTATCTGAGTAAGTCTATATGTAACTCGCCCTCTCCTCCGCTGGTGCTACTCCTGCAGAACGCGCCGTTGTTCCCGCCGTCTTACTTCTTCGAGCGCAGGCACGCCCGCGCCGCTTTGGCGGACGCCACGAGTCTGGTCGTAGACCCTCGCGTCCATGTCCGCCAGGATGTCGAGCGGCGGAAAGCGCGCCAAGAGTGTTGCCGCCTCAAAGGATATGGTACGGCATCCTCGTGCGATCTGGGAAAACCTAGATTATTTTACCATGACCAAATAGCCCGTGTCTGTATCAAGAATCTCCATAACCGGCGAGTGATGAGGCGAACTATGAGAGTGGAGGAAGCCAGAGAGGTAGGTAAGGTCTGTAAGAACCTGTTGGAGCTGTGTACTCTCTGTCTACCACGCAAGGATCTGGCGTGATGATATAGATAGATAAAACCCTGTTGGAATTTTGTTTACTCTATCCATCTTATGAAGCGGCCTGATGTGAAAGCATTGGTACAAATGACCTCTACCACTTATAAAAAGGTGTTTTTATAATGAAGACATCTAGAGGGTTATTGTGGAACACATGTTGCATTTAAATTATATTTTGGGCTGATTTGAATATTTAATTGCTGTAATTAACTATGAGAATTAGGATACGGTGGACTAAGAGTGGGTTTCATTAGGCATTATTTATAATATTTTTTAAATTGGTATTTATGTGGTCTGATTGTGAATGACGATGTGAGGTAAACTGTCGAATAAATTAAGTATTTCGGTACTTTTATACGTTTTTATTTTGCCATCATAGATTTACTGTAAATTTTACTTTCTGGCTTAATTTAACATAGAAGTATTCGATTTTATTTGATTGTAAGTAGACAAAGTTCGCCGATGTTTGCAAGTTTGTTTATCGAATGAGCTTGATACTTTTCACACTCGGCACAAACCTGAGCCGTTGTCAAACATTATTTAAAAAAATATTACTTTTTTCCTACAATCTTTTTTTGTTTTTATTAAATTATCTACCGCGTTGTTGATCCTAATTGTATATAAAACAGACACAACTCCATTAACATTAATAGAACATTTTACGATGTCCATATTAAGCTTGATCGACATAATATCATAGGATAATAATATAGGGACATAACAACACGTTGATACCCCGATAATGCGCCGCGTCGCCGGGGGCTCGTACAATTAAACAGATAACATAAAATTAACGAAGTTCACTCGTAAATATACTGACTTTATTATCTATAAAAGTCACTAGTTAATTAATTGAATAATGACAAAGTGTTTTCTTCTGTGACGCGGTCGAGTCGCGGTATCGGAAAGTGATAATATTGTAACCGCCCTAGCGTTGTGTTCACCTTGTTAATTCTTTTATCTATCATGTGGGTCATTTAATACATGAGCCCGTAACAGAATTAATTAACGCACATTTTTTATGCTAATAAACGAGATTATAAAATTAACTTTATCAAGCCTATTTACTTTCACAAGCTTCTCGGATGTCGTTAGCGGCTAAGCGGAGCGTCGCTTATTATTTAGCGGTGTTAGAAGCTTTGTAGCGCAGTAAATCTTCGCTCCTGGCCGTGACGGCAGTTAATGCAGTCTACCTAGGCTTCGGGAGATAAGCTAACAAGCCTCTTTAGCTAAACAAGAGGCGGTCGAACAATAAAGGCGAGTTAAGCGTGTCGTGAAATATGGCTGAGACGAGGCGCGATAACTTAGCGTCGCCGAGGACGCTTCTTTTCCTCTAATTAGCCATTCAATTCCCGTAATCTTGTTGACTCGTCGGGCCGGCTCGCGCTGCCCAGGTGCGATAATGGCCGAGCTATTTGCATGCCGCCATATTGTTTCCCCATGTTTGGCTCTCAGCCTCCGATCCCGTCTGATGCGACCCCCCCATTGTTTTGGTCGGGCTTATTGGATCCGCTTGCGATTACTTTGTATTGATCCCTACGTCCATTATCCTACATTCGTTTATTTTCGTATCACAGTAATGATACTGGCTGATGTCCGCAAATCCGTATACCCTTGTTATGTTGTTACGGGTATGAGTAATTAATTTGTAGTTGTTATTGATAGTATCGCTTTTGTTAGTTACTAACGTTTATTTTATTAAGTGGATGACTGGGTTTAAGAGGATAAGCTGTGTGTTTAGAGTATATTTAATTATGGATATTATATGTGTGTTTCTGCATACATGCGAGAGAACTTTAGAAAACAATAAGCTAAGCGCAACTTCCGTAACTTGTCCTCACTTTTACAGTTCTTAGTTGTTTAATTAAGTTATTCTGATGTATCTTTTCGTTTAATTAATTAAGAAAGTTATCTCTCTACTGGAAAACAGAGCAATCTCAAAATCATTATCGTAATTGATATTTTTCAAGTGTTTCATTCGGCGGTCGTCCTCGGCGGTAGCTTTAATGTATCTAAAGTTTGAACGGCGAACTAATCGTAATCTCGCACAGTAAATTGAAGGCGATCCGTGCAACGAGGCGACGCCGGCACATCTTCTATAAATACATTACCGAACACGCTTTATTACTCCGCCATCTTCATCCAATCCTATTAAGTGCCTGTTCGCGAGCTTTCCTCGAAGGCGTTCAGTTTTAGGATGGCCATTTTTTAAAATAGTATTAGGGTTCGATAATGGCTTTAGCACGGGGCGTCCCTGAACGTCTGTATTATGTGTCGGTGTGAATTTGGCGAGCTCAGTCGATATGCTAAACTGAGGATGCGAGCGGCGAGTCCGCTGACGCGGCGTCTGCCCGCGCCGATGAGATCCGATAATTTAACGACAACGCTCCGGGAAGATCTCCCTTCGAGCGGCGATATTGCCGATATTACGTCCTCTTCCCGTGGACCACGTTTTATAATTTAGACGCCCGTTGCCTCGGGCTGCATAACATTAAAGATATCTTATGAAAATGTTATTTTGCATGTTGAAACATTCGAAAGGATTTTCTTATTACTAAACCGGTATCGTTATTAAATTGCGGTATTTTGCGGTTTTTTAAACAATGTTCGCTATTTATACTGGCTTATTTTTGAGGGCGATTGTTTTTTTCGTTGAAATAACACCAAGGATAAAAAGATCTATATTCTTCCTACAGGCACTGCTTACTTGTAAATAATAAGGGAGTTGAATGGAAACTGAAATATTTGTACTTAAAGAAAATTAGACCTATTCTGATTTGTCCAATTAACTTTAGATTTTAATTTTAATGCCCACAACAAAATCTATTAATGTTGCAATCTTGAATGTCTTTTCGCGGTACCAATTTAGAGTGGCATAAAGGCACACATTTAATACAGGGAACAACATTTAATACACAGTTCTATATATCACGCCCACCCCGGGCGTGATATATAGAACGGAATTTCAAAATCAGGGCGAATTATATTCAGAGGCACATTAAGTTAATTGCCGTGCTTTATCTGCACATATCGGACCTGTATAATTAGGGGTGTCAACACAATGCTTTCAAGCGAGCACAATATGTCTGCTCAAACCACATGTCAATTTAATTTGACCCGCGATCCAAGATGGCGGACAACCCTCGCGGCGCGCGTGGCGTATGTTCGACCGAATGCCTGTGGTTTACGGCTCTGTACTAATTGACGTGTTTTAGAGAAACACTGCATGTTTTATGTCAGTATGCCAACGAGTTTATTTAAGTGCTCCGGTAACGCGAGTATTTTTTAAATAAATATTTTGAAACAGCGTGGAGAATGTCGAAACAAGTTCGAATTTAGGTTTTGTTTTGATTAAGTAATATGATTCTATTCACTTGAGCGTACAGGTAACGTGTTTACGTATTAAGCGGTATCAATTTTCAACTGAAAGGTAAATTAGGTAAACGTTAATTCTAATCTCCTCACGAAATTGGAGAATTTGCTTCGCGCGCTTATTTATTTCAGGGTTCAACAATCAAATGAACATTAACTATAATAATAGTCGCCTAAATCAGTACGCCTCGGATTTATAACCGAAGGTAAGGAGCGTAAATATTTTATAAAGGGCGCAGACACTTGCATAATTTACGAGGAACGATCTAAAGACGGCTTTACGTCGGCGACTAGACGATTTGTCGTGCGATTACGATAGCCGACCTGCGGCATATCTCGTTTTAGCACTCATTTATTTTCGAGGCTTTAATGAGACAACTTCTTAGGAACGTAATCTGTATTAGAGGTTATACTGAAATATTAAAACTGTACTTTTAATATATCACTTATTTGACTCAGCTATAAGTAGTTATAGCTGAGTCAAATAATGTTTAAGTAGCGGAAAGTAAAATGTAGTACTGTAGTTACTATGTTATGAATGGATTCCACAAGAATTCATTAAAATGTAGTACTCCGTTTTTTGTTGATATAGAAATATCTACGCGAACTTTTCAGGGTTAATTAACAAAAATGTCTTGAAACTACGTAATTATAAATTAATTATAGGTTTTCAGATAATTGTAATGAGGTATCACCATCATCATAAGATGTAAGTCCTACTTCCTACTAATATGTCAAATTTGTAAGTTTGTATGTTTAGATGTTTGTTACACAATTACGCCAAACGGATTTAGATGAAATTTGGCACACAGATAGTTCATTACCTGGATTAACACGAAGGATATTTTTTATTCCAGAATAATGAAAGGTCAGGTCTGTCTAAAATCAATGCGGACGAAGTTGCGGGCAGAAACTAGTGATAAATAAAATAAAAACTACTGCAGGTTTTTTTTTTAGTACGTATTTCTTCTGTCTGTGTCCACGTGGTTGAGTATGACGTTGAGTATGATTTTCTCTCACTTAGATTTGTGAGAGAATGACTTATTCTATTTCGAATAGTGGGAGAGTCAAAATAAATATACATAGCTGGTTTCCTTTTCCCTTTCTCCTGTTTACTTAAAATGGAAACGAACATCCCGAAGATATGACTGAAAATAACAATAATCTGTGTAATAAATAAGTCTCTGGAACGTATCACCAGTTTATAACGTTATAAGTATGTCGACGCATCACATTTATGACTATTTAAGTGCTATTTAAATCATATTCTATGAAAAGCTCATGCCCGTGGATCGTCGACAGAGCATCTCATTAGAGGAAAAGTTACTAAAGATAAGTTTTAGTTAGAACTGTAGGGAATGTTTACTAACGCACAAAGTAATATAATTTAACATACAATTAGTCTGTTTGGGGTGGTGTCATAACGTGAGCTTAACAATGGTTTAGTATTTCCTTACTTTTTAAAAATATAGTTGAATTATATCTGTGCCGTAGACCAGTGGTTTTTTTTTACTCGACTATGTTGACGGACGATTTAGCGCAGTGGTTAAGAGCTTAAGCCTCTCTGCCCACTGCGTCTAATAGTCGCGGGTTCGAGTCCCGCACGGGACAAATCTTTGTGTGATCCACAATTATTTGTTCCGGTCTGGGTATTTGTGTATGTGTGACGGGGCCGGACCTGCACGAGTGCCAATATGGCTTCAGGAGAGGCAGGTCCACGATGGACGCGATAAGGCGGGTCCAGATGATGGCGGAGGAGGCCGTGGACAAAGGGGGACGTGATACTGGCGGTGTCCTTGGACATCGCCAATGCGTTCAACTCCATCCCCTATCCCTCCATACTAGCGGCCCTCCAGTACCACGGCGTCCCCGAATACCTCCCCATGACCATTCGAGACTACCTCGTAGATAGGCGGGTACTTTACCCCGAGCCGTCGCGGTGGCAAGAGCGGAACGTAGGGTGCGGGGTTCCACAGGGGTCGGTCCTTGGACCGCTCCTGTGGAACATTGCCTACGATTGGGTCCTGCGTGGCGCGCTGCTGCCAGGTCTGGCGGTGACGTGCTACGCGGACGACACTCTTGTCACCGCGAGGGCACGGAGTCACAGGGAGGCGGCGATATTGGCCACAGCTGGGGTGGCACAGGTGGTGGGGCGCATTAGGCGGCTTGGCCTGCAGGTCGCCCTCAACAAAACCGAGGCCGTGTTCTTCCACGGTCCCAGGAACCGGCCTCCCCCCGATACTAACATCGTTGTTGGGGGACAGCGCAACGAGATCTCGGCCCAGATGCGCTACCTGGGCCTCATATTGGACGGGCGCTGGACGTTCAGGGCCCACTTCGCCACCCTAGCGCCTAAACTAATGGCGACTGCAGGGGCCCTCTCGAGGCTGTTGCCGAATTTGGGCGGGCCAGAGGCCTCGGTGAGGAGGCTATATGCGGGGGTGGTGCGCTCCCAGGCCCTATACGGGTCCCCAATCTGGGCGGGCACCCTGACGGCCCGAAGCGTGGTGCCGCTGCACCGCGCGCAGTGGGTTCTGGCCGTCAGGATCGTCCGAGGGTACCGCACCATCAGTTTCGAGGCGGCGACACTACTTGCGAATACGCCTCCGTGGGAGCTGGAGGCCCAGGCGCTCACTGAGCTTTATGCCTGGCGTAGGGATCCCAACAACATCCGAGATCCCGGCGCCCCGAGAGCGAGGCGGATAGAGCTGCACCGAGCCGCGCTGAAGAGCTGGCGGAGCAAGCTCGCCCATCCCACTGCCGGTCACGCCGTCATCGCTGCGTTGCTGCCAGTCTTCTGGGAGTGGCTGGGGCGACGACACGGCGTCCTTACGTACCGTCTGACGCAGGTACTGTCCGGGCATGGTTGCTTCGGGCGATATCTGTGGCGGATCGGTCGTGAGGAGGCGGAGCGCTGCCACCATTGTGCGGCCCCGGAGGACACGGCGGCGCACATGATCCTGGTGTGCCCGGCATGGGATGCCGAGCGGCGCCGGCTCGCCGGAGCGCTCGGTGCAGAGGGACAGGGGCTATTGCTCCCGACCGTGATATCATCCATGGTTGGGAGCGAGAGCGCCTGGGCGGCAATGGCGGCCTTCTGCGAGGCCGTCATGTCCGCGAAGGAGGAGGCAGAGCGGGTGCGGGAGGAGTCGTCCTCCAATCCCGCTCGCAGACGGCGCGTTGGGTAAAGGCGCAGGGACTACGCCCGGAACGACCTTCGCCCACCGTAATCTCGGCCTGCAGGCGTCGGGGGGGGGGCACCCCGGCGCCCTAGCACTTAGCAGGCTCGCGTCGTCATAGCGCTGCGTCCGCGCAGCCTCCAACAGGCGGTAGGGGGAGACCGAACTCCCCCCTACATTTGTCGCGCCTCACTGCGGACCGAGCCCGCCGATGCCACAGAGGTCATGCCAGTGACGATTCCTGTGGCCCGGCAAAAGAGCAGTAGGACGTCGGGGGGTTTTAGTGGGTGCAAGCCCCACATAACCACCCGGGCCGTGCCCTCGGCCCGGGGGTATGCGCTAGGCATTTCCCCCCGTGAAAAAAAAAAAAAAAGGGTTCATGTAGAAGTAAAGTAATGTTTATAGGGCCCATCTATGTAAATATGTGGTGTGTGCGTTTCTTTATTCCATAATAACTTCTTCCTAATAATAGAACCGATTTAAATGTATGTAACCTTATAATTTACACCATAATAACAATATTAGCCCTGTTAAGCAACTGTCCCACCGTTGGGCTCGGGCCTCCTCTCAAACTGAGAGAGTTTAGGCCATAGTTTACCACGCTGGCCCAGTGCGGGTTTGCGAACTTCACACACCTTTGAGAAAATCTCAGGCATGCAGGTTTCCTCACGATGTTTTGCTTCACCGTTAAAGCAAGTGATAATTAAGTTTTTAATATGCACATGATTTCGAAAAGACACGAGGTGCGTGCCTGGGTTTGAACCCGAGACCTCTGACTTTGCAATCCAACGGTCTAACCACCAGGCTATCACTGCTATTATTGCAATTTATATCAATCAAACTTTAATACTTTTTTCACTCAACATAAAAACGTAGATTTCTTACTAACAGTATTTTTATCTTGCTAACAGTCAAGAGTCACCGTAACCGGCGAGCGTGTATGAGACGAACTATGAGAGTGGAGGAAGCCAGAGCGGTCTGTAAGAAAAGATCGTGTTGGAACTCTCTACTCTCTGTACCCCGCAAGGGAACTGGCGTAGTGATATAAAAAAATAGATAGATAGTAATTTCATTTCGATGTCTTCGGAAATACTATCGTCTTCATAATCACAACTAAAACATCTAAAAATGGTGATGGTTTGTTAACAAAATTTTAAAGTTTCATTAGAATAGACTATACATTATAGTAGTGACATAGGCTGTTAGTATACCAAAACATAGCAATCGAGGATATTTTGTTTGGAAAACATGATATATAGGTCCCCCGACGGCAATAAAATTTCAGATACATACAGAGCCCTTATTCGCTAAGACCAATAGACACGTAATAACGTAACGCGGCGCGTTACGATAACTTCGTGAAATCGTAATCCAGTGGCATGCAGAATATCATTACTCGATCATTATCGTAACGCAGCGCGTTACGTGTTTATTTGATGATAGTAAATAAGGGCCGAGACTTTGTTGCGTTATGCTAAAGAGTTTAACTTGTATGTTGGTAATTAATTGGTTAAGCGCATCGCTTTGTAACAACGAGGTCCTGGGTTCAAATCCTAGGTCGGACAAATGTAGTTTTTTTAACGAAAACTACCCAGTATGAGTCCAAAGTCTGGAATTGTGCCCGGTATATGGCAATAGGCTCGCACCCTATTACATGGGAGCTGACATCGTTGGCGAAAAGTGGGTGTACTCAGTACACTTCTGCCATCCCCGCTTGGGGAATATAGGCGTAACGGTGTTTATTGTTGACTAGCAGTTTCCCGCAACTTCGTACACGGTCGACAATAGCGCTACCTACCGGGTCTTTGTTACATAGCCTATGTTACTTCTGGATAAGTTAGCTCTCTAACCGATCCAAGCTCACAAACTTCATCTCTTTATAATATTAGTATAGATTACTTCGAGATTAATAACAAGGCATTCTAGTACGGAGCTCTTAGACTTATTTTTTTAATTTCAAAATATGTAAAGATATTTAGAAATTAGGTAAAAACCGGATGCGTACAGCATAAAGCCGATTGTTGTGGAGATCTTTGGGGGGAGGCCTTTATATTGCAGTGGATGTCTTTCGGCTGATGATGGACGGATAGACTTAGGAATTTCCACCGTAATTAACGACGAACCTAGACTATCTTACCATGACCAAATAGACCGTGTCTTATCTGAAGGGCAAGTCAAGAATCTCCGTAACCGGCGAGCTGTATGAGACGAACTATGAGAGTGGAGAAAGCCAGAGAGGTCTGTAAGGAAAGAACCTCTTTACTCTCTGCCTACCCCGCAAGGCAACTGGCGTGATGATGATAAATAGAATAAACGATAAAATTCGTTATTTTTTATAATAAAAAATAAAAATAAACATCGTCACGCCTATTTTCCCCAAGCGGGGTGGCTGAGAGCCGCTCCGCCCACTGGGTCGAGTAGTTGCGAGTTCGATTCCCGCGCGGAACAAATCTTTGTGTGACGCACACTTAATTGTTTCGGTCAGGGAATGTGTAAGTGAATTTTCATGTATGTAAACGTATCCAGGACACAGGAATAAATCCTAAGTTGAAAAAAATAACTATTCTTATACTACTTTTTTTTTTTCAAAAATAATGAAATTTTCTTGTTTATTTTTAATCGAAAGCTTAAAGATTTGCAATCTGTAGCGTTCAGCGGTAAATGTCAAGTAATCATATTCAATGAAACTGGTTGGCGGAGTACCAGGATTTGTGATCGCCAATCGGCTTAGCAAGAGCACGTCGAGAAATTCTGAATACAGACGAAGGCTACGTTTAACACCGTTATTTATAATGATCCCTACGAATATGATGAATGCGAAAGTTGAAGCTTCGATGTTTAGATCTTTGAATGTGTGTTACTGAGTCGTGACTAAACAGCTACACGAATTTGGATAAAACTTGGCTGAGGTATAGATTATCACCAGAATTATCAGAAGGCTTTAAAAAGTTGTTATTTTTTTAAGGAAAAATAATAACTATCACACCTACATTTCCCAAGTGGGGGTGGCAGAGGTGTGCCGAGTACACCCACTTTTCACCGGCGATGGTAGGTCCCATGTGATAGGGGGCGAGCCTATTGCCATATACCGGGCACAATTCTAGACGGGCTTATGCTGGGAAGTTTTCGTTAGAAAAACTACATTTGTCCGACCTAAGATTTGAACCCAGGACCTCGTGATCACAAAGCGATGCGCTTTGCCATTGGACCAAAGAGTTCTTTTTTAAACAGACAACGGTGAGTATGACTCGCGCTCTGAACCTTCCGTACAAATGCCACTATAAGTCGCTATTTTTATTTTTCATTGAATTAGAGGAAAAGTATTGTTAGGTGACCGTTCGTGGCATTTTTATATGCAAGGGTCCCCGCGTTTCCTCATCAAATCAAAGATGCCTTATCCGTATTATTCCTTTAAAAAAACTTTCGTAAAATACATAAAGAGGGTGTACAATAATCGATTATTGAATTTAGGAATAATCGATTAATTGATAACCGAGAAAATCGAATCGATACATTACTAATTCTAAACCAGTGTTGTACAAATTAAAGATTTTCGGATTGTTTCCTTTACTTGTACTAAGAAACCGTGCTTCTTGAAATTTCATATTTCTAGGTCAACGGGAAGTACCCTATAGGTTTTGATGAGTTTAAATGACCATATCTTTAGATTAAATTGACTTAGAAACTTCAAACACCAGCAAGAGATAGGGGACCTAAGTATTTGATACAACGTTCAATGTGAAATCTCTATGCATTCCTGAGAAAAAGAGACAACAGTGTGATGCTATAAGGATTCTGTTTTTACTAATTAAGCTACAGAACCATAAAATGATACGAACTTTGTATCTTTTAAACTGCACTGGACTCTTGTCAACCGTGTCTGCGTGTTATTAAATTTTCAATGCACTTTACGAATTGGACGGCAGCATAATATTTTTTCTATAGGGACACAATGGCGTCTATTTTCGAATTGAGAGCGCGGGACCCGTCAATAGACGCGAATGACATTAAATTGGTCAAATTGCTTGAAGCTTGGTTCTGCAACTCCGCCGGGAGGTGTCCGTACCTACGTCCGTCGCGTGGCGAGGCGGACTCTAGTTCGAATAACAGCTCATATATTTTGCTGAATACGTTTCCGTTCTGTGTTGTAGTCATTGTAAAGTGAACTAAATTTTGATTTGCATATTGTAGGAATTTTATGAGAATTGCCTGTGTCGTCACTATATTTTTTTAAAGAATGAACGTGCAATATCCTGTCCTTCTTCTCCATAGGAATGATATTCTTTAACAAGAATAACTTTATAAAGAAGGGTCTCAACTTAACCGTATCTTGTTTGTATGTTATCTTTATTATTATTTAGACAGATTTTTAGATAAATATTATATTTTAATTTAACCATTAGTGTGCCCCTATAAGTTATTATTATTTAACGTAACAATAACGATTCGAAATTATGCCTAATATTACAAAAATACACAAATTTATTGATAGGTGTTTTTTGATTGTAACATTTATTTCGTGACCGACGACGACTTTGCAACTGAACAGATGGTCAGTGACAATCATACTGAGTAAGATTTTTGAATTGCAATTGAAACATTGTATCAATCCGCTAAGCTTAATGAAAATACGCAGCATGAAAGCTTAATACCAAAATGTTAATAAAATGTAGTTAGATATGTTGTTGGGGTTGTCATGACCCAGTTCTGTGGCAAGAGCATGCACGGAACTTCTTGTTTTTTTTTTTTTTTTTTTTTATAATAAAAATTCCCACACTAGGATTTTATCCTGTGTCGTGGGTGCGTTTACAAACATGAAAATTCACAAAGATTTGTCCCGTGCGGGAATCGAACCCGCGACTATTCGACACAGGGCGAGCAGCTCAAGCTCTTAACCACTGCGCTAAATCGTCCGTCATGTTGAACATGTTAAATACTGCATTGTTGCATTATACTAGATATTAAGAATGTCTAAATTTCAACAACAGAGGATAAATCTGGGCGCATGCATTCCACAAGTTACATACTCATGCCCTTATCCCACTGAGGTAGGCAGAGACTACAGTTCACCAGATACTACGGTTACGGCATACATCTGCATGTTTTATGTCATTATACCAATGAGTTTATTGACGGTAAGCGGCGGTAAGTTAAAGAGAAAGATAACTCTTGTTTTTGTAGAGCGTCATTCCTATCAATCAGTACATTATGTGACGTTTGTCGCTTTCGACAGTCGTTGTTGTGTGACAGAAACGACGTTCTCGAAGCCGAAAGTAGTCGATTATCTTCATCTTTAGCCAATGTGCATTTCTTACCGCCCCTTATAGTAAGTGCTTCGGTAGAGCGATTATTTTTTGAACAAATATTTTGATACAACATGTAGAATGTCGAAACGAGATCGAATTTTGCATTTGTTTTGATTAAGTAATATGATTCTATGGACTTGAGCATACAGGTAATGTGTTACTTATTTGATTACCTGTTTATTAAGCCGTATCGATGTTAAATAAAAAGCATGAAAGCTGACAAAAGCGTTTATAAAATGTTGTTAGACATGTTGTTGGGGTTGTCATGCCCCAGTTCTTTGGCAAGAGCATGCAGCGGAACTTCACAAGCTCGGTTCTAGTTGTGAGATACGAACACGTTAATACTGCATTATTGCATTATTCTGAATATTTAGAATGTCTATATTTTAACAACCGAGGATACATCTGAAAGCTAATTCTTGTATTCAATTTATATCGAGACTAAATATTTACTGGATTGAGATTTAATGGAAATGGATGTAATGGATTTTATGCATTGGAATGACTCGTAATTCGTATTATGCTCCACTAAAATTTCGGCCAGATTTCTTCATTATAACAGTCTAATTTCGATATAATGTCAAGTAAATAATGTGTTAAAATATACACGGTGTAATTTTAGTCGTTGTGAAGCAAAATCCCAGGTGATGTATACAATGCCTACTGCTCACTGGTAATACAAAATGAATAAAAAGAACATTTCAATAAGTAATCTAACCTAACCAAATATTATATATATGGCGAAAATCTGGAACACCGAATGTAGCTTGTCAGCTCAATCTTCAATGTCATTTTACGCTTGGTATAGGTGTTTTTCAATGAAGTAATTTAGTAATATTATAGAAATGTTACTTATTTAGTGAAGTCCTTTTTTAGTATCTTTGAATAGTAGGCATTGGATGCATCACCTGGGTTTTAGCTCCAGGACGACTAAAATAACACCGTGTATTGTTGATCACATGTTAATCTTAGCTGCCGCGTTTGTCAGTATTGTTTATGTCAGTCCAAAATTTTATTAGATGACCATTTACATTTTTAATTACGGATTTGATTTATTATGAAATTAGATTAGACTGAGACTGCATTTTTCTAATATTATCTATTTATATCATCACGCCAGATCCCTTGCGGGTAGCAATTACAATTTTAATTAATTAAATAGTTACGAGAATCGGTCTTTAAGACGCATGCATTCTATAACCTACATACATACACTCATCCCACTAGGGTAGACAGAGACTACAGTATGTCACATTATAATCACATTATACGATTCTGACACTCGTCATTCGCAGTTGTCAGTTTTGATTGGTTTTAATATAAGAGCGAATCTTTTCGTGCTAAGACGAAAAGATTGAAGCTAGTAAAACGCTAGCGAGTTGATATGCCAAAAAACTCTCCTAACCCCCCAAGAGATCTGGCGTGATGAAATAGACAAATATAGACTGATAACCGTGTGCTGACTAAAATAAATTCCAGGTTTAATTGTAAATTCTGATAGTAATTACGACCGCAGACCGTTGTATTCGGCTAAACACGGATAAAACAACGCTCGTGGTACTTCACTAATTCAGTGGCGTGGTGTTTCAACCAGCCTGACAGACAGGGCCGAAACCAATCAATCAGCCCGTCGGAGCGTCGCGATAATTCAACTCTTCCCCCGAAGCACCAATTCAATAGATAATTACAATCGCAAACCAAAAATTACACGCGGCATTTAACCGTAGGACCCTATTACGTATCACAAAGCTGGGACGGTCGCATTCGATCGCCGATCTTTGCCGGACGGAGGATTAACTCGCAACGGCGCACAATGAGGGCCTCTAGAGGAGACGAGTGGGGAGGGGATGTATTAATAATGGTCTCCGTAGTGAATGGAGCACTTACACGGTCCGTCGGGAGCTGAATGTGTGACTATCGCGTTAGAGCAAATCGAATCGGTCCGGTCGGCCGCTCGCACGCGCCGAAATCCCCGTTTAACTGGAAAACCGGGAAGAATACGTACCGTGATGAAAATCAAGCGTCGTCGCCAATGTTATCGATTGACGTTCAAGTTGTACGAAAATTAATAAGCCTAGTTATGTCAGTTTCATCTAAATCTGATTATTAGTAGTACTAGATCGAATTCACGAAGATACGCTCTACCCTTTCTTTTCATCGGTGCAAGTATGCGTATAAGTTTTATGTGGTTCTATTATTACACACATAACGATAATGTAGGCAATAATGTATGCACCAAAAGAACTAGCATACTACCAGAACATCCGTACTAATATTCTAAATTCGAAAGTAACTGTCTGTCAGTCAGTCCGTCTGTTTGTCTGTTATCATTTCACGCCGAAACCGCTAAATAGATTTTGATCAAATTTGGTATGGAGATACATTTTAAACAGGGCGAAGGACCTATAGGAAATATTTAAGGGGGTTAACAACAATCATGACCATTGAATTTGTACGCCTTTGGCAAAACATGGTGAAACTTATTTTTAATTTTTTTATCAACTTTGTACTACCCGTGTTTAACAAATAAAGGATTCTGATTCTGATTCTGATTAACCGATCATTATTCAAGTTAGGCATATAGACTTATGGTAGGAAATAAAGGACTACGTGTTTCCGCGTTTTTGTACAATCATCCCTAAGGGAGATAAAACTACTATACCTATATCAAATTATAAAATAACTACGTGCGCACCACGGATAAGAGCAAGTTGCATATATTTTTTATAACTACGTGATTGATAAGCGTGCTTCAATCAAAACATTCTTTAAGTCCCCGAAGAAGATTGGCCAATTTTTACCATCCGTCAAGTGTCACATCCCTCTAAACACAGTCGGTGACCTAAAACACCGTTGCTCAAAGAAGTCTGCAGTCTGTGAACATGACCTTGACTGCACCCGCCATAAGATCGGATTTGATAGACCTTGAATCCTCGTGAAAGAACACCGATTCCTACCAAGAATGGCTCGCGAGGTTATTGAGAATAATAAGCTCGAAATGTAACGATAGCTTCGTATATCATATAGCAATATCTTTTGCTAATCCTTGGCATACGCTACTAATATATACCTTTCCATTATGAAGAAACGTATAAGAGATTAATATTTTTGACGAAATCAAGAGTACAAAACACAATAAACTTCTCCGATTTAATTACCATCCATATCACTCAACGCAATTTTCATACTAAGGCAACTTAGAACGAATACAATAAAGTTATCATAGATAATCTTGTCGAGATGTTTACACTGCTATTATCCCGGAAATAATGCATAGTAGACGGACGTCGTAATATGCAAATAACCACAAATTGCTTTTGACAATGATACTTAATGGAAACTGGGCACGACCGTTGGTTCATTCGTCTGTTATATATCATAAGTATACTGTTTGGTATAATCTTATTTATTGCGTGACGCGTTTTTTTATAACTAATATAGAATAATGATATTAATATGGAGCGAACTATGGAAGTGGAGGAAGCCAGAGAGATCTGTGTGGTAAGAACCCTTTGTTACTCTATACTCTCTACCTTACCCGCAAGGGATCTAGCGAAATGATATAGATTGATAGAATAATGATTTTTAACAGAAAGAAAAACTTTGTGAACGAAAATCGGAAACGTTAAATGTCTATTCCAGACAAAAAAAATACACGTATTTGTTGTATCTATCAGTCGAAAGACGTCCGCTGGAGATCCCTAAAGATCAAAACTTTCCTTTAAACTTCTTAAATAATTTTATTTTATAATCAAAATATGATACTCTATCAACTTTGAATATTTACATTTCAGCACGGGTGTATAGGACCGAATTCTAAAAAAAAAATGTAAATTACTATTCCATTATAAATATCGTTTCTATTCCAAACTTGTATTCCAAGTATAATGAATATCATTTTACATTCACCTATCTCGCGACTTTGTTTGTATAAATGGAAATGTGACGTGGAAAAGTTCCATTGAAAGTCGATTATCGAAGTTGTTCGGGTGTGGACGCGGCCGGCATTCCGAACAGCGGGGTTGTCGCGCCCCCTGTACAGAACCTGGCAGAAAGTCACACGTGATGGCGACTACGGGGCACCCACGCGATCTTGTAAACTGATATTTTGTCCTGTTATTTTTCGTGGGCTCAGATCAATCACGGTAACTTTAACGAAAAGGGATATCTGTATGTTCGCGAGAATTTTAATGTTAATGTATTTTTGATCATCACAAAATTGATATACAATGCGAAAGTGGAAGGATGTAGGTACCGGGGAAGACCTAGACTATCTTACCATGACCAAATAGATCGGGTCTTATCTGAAGGACAAGTCAGGAGTCTCCGTAACCGGCGAGCGTGTATGAGACGAACTATGAGAGTAGAGGAAGCCAGAGAGATATGTAAGGAAAGAATCTGTTGGAACTCTGTACTCTCTGCCTACCCTGTAAGGGATCTGGCGTGATGATATAGATAGAGATAGATTGATCATCTTGATTTCATGTGTTGGGAAAATTGGAAAGTGAAATAAAAAATAAAGCATTTGGTTTAAACAAAAACTGTAAACAAACCTTTTTTGAATAGTTGAAACAAGGAGTGCACAAGGAAGTTAAAAAAAGTGCTGCTTACATGATTTTGGTTATCACAGGCTGAAGAAGAGCGAGTGATTAAATCTAAGCATCTACAAGATCATAAAAAATAAACGCTGAACAAAGGAAAATAATTTTTGAAAGAACAGAAAAGGCCAACGTGAAAACCTAGACGAAGTCGGTCAATGTATGAATAAAAATGAATTGCAGTTCCTAGAATGAAGACAAACAACGAGGCTTGGTACACTTGGCTGAACGTTCGACGGCATCATGAAGAATATGTATGTATTATTCTACAATGTGTACGTAGCGAAGTACTAGTCTGGGAAAACCGCCCAGCGAAGTAACCGTAGTATCTTTATATAAAACACTGAAGAGAAACTACGGATTGAATACTACTAATGTATAAAAGCACAAGTTTAGATGTTTGAATATTTGATACCCAATCATGTTGCACCGGAACGACAGAGCAAAATTTGGAAAACAGTGATGCAGATTGCGTCTTGAAATGCCATATTGGCTATACGGAATTGATCTGGCCATTGCGGTATAGTGGTTATAATTTTATCTGTAAGTTCTTACTCATATCGGTGTCTTTTTCTGGGCTGATGTCATTGAGGATTGATGTTAATAACAATTATGAATTTCAGGATGTTAGAGGTAATTTTGTTAAGACGACGATAGGCGTCACTGTTTGGGATTTAGAGGAGTTTTATTAAATTGTGAATGTTAATTAGAGAAGAGGTTAAAATGCTTGAAGAGAAAAGAATCATATTGTCGTGATAACTTTGCCTGACCTGATTATTTTTTATAACAGAATTGGTTATCTGTGACCATTCAAACTGACTTGCAGGCAAAAGCTTGTAAAGATATAAACGTTCTTTACAATAACAAAATGTAAATTATCTTATTCCTTGCTTTGAAGTTTATAAATAGACTGCTATTAATTCAGAAACTTTGTAAGATTGGACCACGATTGGTTTTTTGTTAAAATATTGACAGTGAAATAGATAAAGAACTTTTTGTAGCGACTCTGATTTCAAAACGCATTTTGAATGAAACTTATTTGTGTAACAAAAGTATTGGAAGTTTTTTGCTACGTTAAGAACTTTTTTGATAAATATTACAATTGTTTGTTTACTGATTGATAAAAAAAATCTGTTAATAACATTTATTGTATGATAAAACTAGATACATTTTAAATAGGCCTGCCAAATCAAAAGGACCTGTGACATTACTCCACTGAATCTAGTGTTACGCTTCGTAATCTTGCAAATATTATCCGTAACGTACTGAGTTCTCTATTTCTAGTATGTGACTTTGCAAACATAATTTAAACTTCGCTGCATATTATTTTTTGTGGCTTCTATACCAGATCAATTAATCTATCGCTAATCCATAAATCTGTTCTAAAAGTAACTTAATTAGTAGGTAATAATAGAACATTGTTATGATGAAGCCGAAGAAGATTATTAATATCACAAATTAGTACAAATTAAACGGAGATATAAAACATTTGAAACCTATGAGGTGCGAACCGCCTCGATATATTATCACTTTTAAGGTTTATTGAGGATGTGTAGGTTATAAAGGCCAGATGCGCTGTGACCGGTCGGCGCAGGCGCGTGCGCTTCCGTTTCCGTGTCGCGTCATCGACTCCTGCGCCGCATTCACTATTAACGCGGACAGGTGGTCATTATTGATCGATATTTATCGGTTTTGGAATCAGTTTATTATTAATATCTAGTTAATGTGTGTGTTGATTTATGAGTGTCGTTTTAAGTCAAAGATTTATAATTTATATTGGACGCGCATGACGATATAATTTTAGATTAAAACAAATAATGGTGGTGTATTCTTATTGTATTATGTTATGCTATAAATACCTAATACTGAACGAAGTAACCTTACTTAGCATTAGAATTGCTTTTTTATTTATTGTGAATATTAGTAAGATATTACCTAACGGCCAATGCCCATAATGATAGTTGCGACTTGCGTCTGTATTTTTTATACATATTAAAACAAAAGTGGTAAAACAAAAAAATATGTTCCAACAAATATTAGGTTTCTCAGTAATCATTCTCGTCTAGAAATAAACTAAACTATTTCCAAGTTAGATACAGATCAAATTAGAAGTACTGGATAATTTTAACTTGTTCCAGATGACAAATAAAATAACTCGAAAATAAAGCAGAAATAAACGGCATCTCGTGCACGAACGAAATATAACGAGACTAAAAATTTCCAGTCGCTATTGCCGCCGTCCGTGTGTGTATTGTTGCAATTTCAGAAATTCCCATTATCGTGGAACGTAAAAAGGAGAGAAATAAGAAGCGACGGACAATGGGGCACTGTATACGGCTATGGCGGGTGTGCGCCGTTCCTAAGCAACGCCCGAGCCGTGTTGCTAGAGGTAATATGAGGGAAATTGAGTGTGGACTGCAGACAAGATAAATATAAAGACGGTTCTATTCAATTAGAGCTTAAGTTCATATGTATGGGTTGGTTTTCATGTCTTCAAATTTTATGAAACGGCAGACGCATTGCTCATGAAAGTTCTGTTATGGGAAGCTTTAGTTGGGGTATAGTCGTGACGTCGTGGCTATATGTTACTATGGCAAGTTGCTTGCTTGACAACAATGCTCACATTTTATTGCTCGTAAGTAATAATATGCCGCGTGGTTCCCGGCTTAGAATAGGACCAACCCATCTCATCCCATCGGGTGTCGTACAAGGCGACTAAGGGAAAACTAGGGAATGGGCAGCAGCGTTCCCTTAACACTTCAACGACCAATAACTGCGCTCGCCAACCCGCCTGCCAAGCGTGGCGAGTATGGCAAACACCCCCAATTATGGAAGAAAGCAGGAAAACCAGGCCCCTAGTCCCCGGCGGTCCTGTTCGTCCTGGCCACGGTAGCAGCCATGGTAACGACAGGACAAGGGGTGCTAAGAATCTCCGGCAGAGATTCGGCTACCACCAAAACCGAAAATTGGCCCTGGTGACATACAACGCACGCACATTGAGGACAGATGAGAAGCTAGTTGAGCTGGAAGAAGAGTTAAACAAGTTGCGGTGGAGTATTGTTGGTTTATCGGAGGTCCGAAGAGAGGGCGAGGACACGATAACCTTAAAATCCGGCAACTTGTTTTACTACCGGGAGGGCGAACAGCAGTCCCAAGGTGGTGTCGGATTTATCGTCCACAAGTCACTCATAAACAACGTTGTGTCCATCACTAGTGTGTCGAGCAGGGTAGCGTACCTGATACTCAGAATATCCAAAAGATATTCGCTGAAGGTCATACAGGTCTACGCACCGACCTCGGCATACTCAGATGATGAGGTCGAAGTTATGTATGAGGACATTAGTAGAGCCATACATACTTCCAAAGCACATTTTACAGTAGTTATGGGTGACTTCAATGCGCGGCTGGGCCAACGGGGCGATGATGAGCTGAGAGTGGGGCAATTTGGATATGGGCAGCGCAACCCCAGGGGTCCGAGGCTGGCCGAATTTCTGGAGAAAGAGGGACTCTTTATGATGAACTCTTTCTTCCAGAAGCCGCCTCATAGGAAATGGACCTGGATGAGCCCTGATGGTTCCACAAAAAATGAGATAGACTTCATCATGAGCACCAAGCGACAAATATTTAATGATGTCTCCGTGATTCATAGGGTAAAAACCGGCAGTGATCACCGAATGGTCAGAGGCACATTAAATATTAATGTCAAAATGGAAAGATCGCGTCTGATGAAGTCTACGCTCCGACCTACTCATGCATATATCCAAAACCCCGAGAACTTTCAACTCGAATTGTCAAACCGCTTCGAATTGCTAGACAGCAGCGCATCAGTGGACGAAATCAACAACAGGCTGGTAGAGACTGTTCATACGGTCGGGTCCAAGTATTTTAAGACCCACCGTAAAAATAGGCCTCAAAAACTATCTGACTACACCCGAAACCTCATGGCTGAGCGACGTTCCATGACGCTCCAAACCTCCGATGATGCTAAGTCCTATAGGCAGCTTAATGGACAGATATTGAAGTCCTTGCGACACGACTTACGGTCCTTCAATGCAAGGCGTATTGAGGAGACCATAGAGCAGAACAAGGGCTCTAAAGTGTTCGCAAGAGACGCGTCTATTGGGCAGAGCCAGTTGACGAAGCTGAAGACCGAGGACGGAAACGTAACGTCAAATAGGTCAGAGGTGCTCAGGGAGATAGAGAGATTCTATGGACAGTTATATACCTCAGTAGCTAAACCTGTTGTTGACTTGGTAAAAGACCCAAGAGCCAAGCTAACCCGACACTGCACTGAAGATATCCCGGACATCAGCCTGTGCGAAATTAGGATGGCTCTCAAACAACTAAAAAACAACAAAGCGCCGGGTGAAGACGGAATTACTGCAGAACTTCTGAAGGCGGCCGGATCGCCGGTACTTAAAGTCCTTCAGAGGCTATTTAATTCCGTCTTGCTTGAAGGGAAAACGCCGGAAGCATGGAACAGGGGTGTGGTGGTGCTGTTTTTCAAGAAAGGTGATAATTCTTTATTGAAGAACTATAGGCCCATCACACTGCTGAGCCATGTTTATAAGTTGTTTTCGAGAGTCATTACGAATCGTCTCGAACGAAGGCTTGATGACTTCCAGCCTCCCGAACAAGCCGGTTTCCGGAAAGGCTTTAGTACCATAGACCACATACATACGCTGCGGCAGATTATACAGAAGACTGAGGAGTATAATCGGCCACTATGCTTGGCGTTTGTGGACTATGAGAAAGCCTTTGATTCGATCGAGACTTGGGCGGTTCTTAGATCTCTCCAGCGATGCCGCATTGACTATAGGTACATCGAAGTGTTGAAGTGCTTGTATAATAACGCCACCATATCAGTCCGAGTACAGGGGCAGTGCACGAAGGTGATCCCCATAAAAAGAGGAGTAAGACAGGGAGACGTCATTTCTCCGAAACTGTTTACGGCCGCCTTAGAGGACGCCTTCAAGCTCTTGGAATGGCAAGGACTTGGCATCAACATCAATGGCGAATACATCACTCACCTTCGATTTGCCGACGACATTGTGGTCATGGCGGAGTCGCTGGAAGATCTAGGACGAATGCTCGGTGACCTCAATAGAGTATCCCAACAAGTGGGTCTTAAAATGAATATGGACAAAACAAAAATAATGTTTAATGTCCATGTCGTACCCACCGCACTCACCGTTGGGAACTCTACTCTTGAAGTTGTCGACGAATACATTTACCTGGGACAGGCAGTCCGGTTAGGTAGGTCCAACTTTGAGAGAGAGGTCAATCGACAAATCCAACTCGGCTGGGCAGCGTTCGGGAAACTGCGCAACATCTTCTCATCCAAAAATACCTCAGTGCCTAAAGACTAAAGTTTTTAGTCAATGTGTGTTACCAGTGATGACATATGGATCAGAGACGTGGTCTCTTACAATAGGTCTCATAAAAAAGCTCAAAGTTGCTCAGCGAGCTATGGAAAGAGCTATGCTCGGCGTTTCTCTACGTGATCGAATCAGGAATGAGGAGATTCGTAGAAGAACCAAGGTCACGGACATAGCCCTCAGGATTAGCATGCTGAAGTGGCAATGGGCTGGCCACATAGCGCGAAGATCGGACGGGCGTTGGGGCAGAAAGATTCTAGAGTGGAGACCACGTATTGGCAAGCGCAGCGTAGGACGACCGCCTGCCAGATGGACCGACGATCTTGTGAAAATCGCAGGAAATCGTTGGATGCAGGTGGCATCGGACCGGTTACGCTGGAAAGCGATTGGGGAGGCCTATGTTCAGCAGTGGACAAGTATAGGCTGAAATGATGATGATGATGAAGTAATAATATGTAAGTGTGTTAGTACTTCGTTTCAGTAACGTCTATAATAAAACTCCAGAAGGCTTAGCACGAAGAGATTGATGTTTTTGTTTTTTCTTTTTTTTTAAAAACGGTGTGTTTACAAACATGAAAATTCACATACACAAATACCCAGACCGGAACAAATAATTGTGGATCACACAAAGATTTGTCCCGTGCGGGAATCGAACCCGCGACTATTAGACCCAGTGGAGCGGCTTAAGCTCTTAACCACTACGCTAAATCGTCCGTCAAACGTTAGAGTAACATTTTTAAGAAAGCATGTCACGTTCATCTTTGTTTAGTAAATTTCTAGTGTTAAAAGGATTACATATCATCTCGATAGCGTTACTCTAACGTAGATTAGGTTTTTGCAAACCCCTTAGGTGTTTATAAACATGACGGTACTATTACAAAATATAAAAATACATGAAAATACTGCCTTGTTGGTCTGGTGGCAAAGCGCATCGCTTTGTGATCACGAGGTCCTGGGTTCAAATCCTAGGTCGGACAAATGTAGTTTTTCTAACAATAAATTGCCAGTATGAGTCCGGAGTCTGGAATTGTGCCCAGTATATGGCAATAGGCTCGCACCCTATTACATGGGACCCAACATCGTCGGCGAAACGTGGGTGTACTCAGTACACCTCTGCCACCTCCTCTGAGGAATATAGGTGTGACGGTAAAAATACATATTATTGCTCGTGAGTGCCACCTGCCATTCTTTTTCTTAGTGTTTCGACGGAAAACATGATTATAATTATATGGATGTGGCCCAGAAGGGGCCACACCGATTGCATTGTCGGCAGCGGACATCAAATCCTGCTGCGTGTAGGTGTTAGGGCACGCAGAGCATGATAAAAGGTGGGACATCGTTTGGGTTACACCGCACCAACACCCCAGATTAGTACTGTCTGTATATCCCCACCTGATCATGTTCTCCTTGCTTCGGCCGACCTGGGTCCGAAGTCTATTTAAAGACTTCCAGACTGGCCATGGTAAGTCATGTCCAGGTGCGGGACTCTCAGTAGGTGGAACAAAGGCATTTCCCTCCAAAGGTTGCGCCTCGCTTTTATTGGCTCAGGGTTAATGGGTCGACACACTTTATAAAGTTTTTACGGCTATATTACCTACCATTTATATGCTCGCGACACTATGTAAAGCTTATTGAACAAGTCTAATATACCCCTGTCATCAAAATCAAAAGTTAAAGATTTCTGCTGCCTGTCTGTACGTAGCGAAAACAATCAAAGGAATTCAACAAATTTCTTTTTTACTTGAAACCGATATCGGCGATTCTTATATAGAGCTGCTATCACTAAATTTGTCAAGACCGGATTGC
Source organism: Phalera bucephala (assembly GCA_905147815.2). Classification (NCBI taxonomy): domain Eukaryota; kingdom Metazoa; phylum Arthropoda; class Insecta; order Lepidoptera; family Notodontidae; genus Phalera; species Phalera bucephala. Next base: position 16,125,109 of record LR990615.1, read on the forward strand.
CAAAACCTCGAACATTTAAGAAAAATCAGGTTTTTGTGCGAAATACACCTAAATTCTATAAGAATTGGATGGTAGAGGGCAAACATTGGAGTAGAGAACATCGAAATAAGGAGATATCAATACGTCTTCAGCTAACATCGGCAGGTATAAATACATTATTTTTAGGCCTGTTTACTACCTTGTTGGTTTAGTGGTGCATGATGTTCGTGGTGATTACGAGGTCCTGGCTTCAAAGCCTAGGTAGGCCAAAGTGTATTTTTTTTTGTGCCCGGTATATCCGCAATAGGTTCGCCGCCTATTCCTTAAGAATCTTACACCATCGGCGATAAATGGGTGTACACACTATACTAACACCCCTGACTGGGGAATATAGGCGTGACGGTGTTTTTATTATTAAGCTTACGACAAAAAGTTATTTTTAACCGACTTCAAAAAGGAGGAGGTTCTATGTTCGGTTGTATGTATGCTTTCTTTTTTTTTTTCTTTCTTTATGTATGTTCATCGATATTTCCGTCAATTGTGGACCGATTTTGATAATTTTTTTTGCATTGGGTTTAGTATATCTCCAAAGTGGTCCCATATTAATTTTATTGACATTGGACCTTGGATTTAGAAGATACACCAGGGAACTCCTTAACGACAAACAATAGGCATGTGTAAATTGAGATATTATGGGTATTACGTCAATCCTATAGGTACCTTACTATAGAATAATTCACTGGTCACTTAAAATTGTAAAATAAAAATCTTTTATAAAAAAAGGTAAACCGACTTCAAAAAGCAAAAAAAATAATATTTGAAGTCGGTGCCAAGTAACCGACTGCACCAACCAGCACCGACTTCAAATATTTATTTTTTTGCTTTTTGAAGTCGGTTTACCTTTTTTTATAAAAGATTTTTTTTATATATAATATTCGTTATTCTTCTCCTCCTAAATGGCTTGACTGATTTTCATGATTTTCATGTACTTATGGGATCATCTAGCTGGTTTTTAGCTATAGTTAAATCTGGTAGGTGGCGCTGATGTCGATCCAGTGAATCCAATAAAAAATGACGTCTTTTAGGGTGAACGGATATGAATTTCTCTACATATGTACAGCTCTATGTGTTGGCGTTCCAAGCGTTCCTGCATACATTCAACTAGGTACATACCGACGTTATTGATATACACCTCGCGAAAGGAATTCTTAGAACAATTAATATCTAACGTCACGCACATACTAAATTTCTAGGAAAGGGAATGGAGCCTACATGAAAATACGCGTCTATTTCATAAATGTTTGATGAATTTAAATACGTACCTTTGTCAAAAGTTAGTATAGGAATGGATTTTTTTAAACGTAGGCTTTAATTCTGTGTCGTCTTACAAACATGAGAATTCACATACGCAAATATCCAGACTGAAACAAATAATTGTGGATCAGACAAAGATTTGTCCCGTGCGAGAATCGAACCTGCGACCTCGAATCGAACCTCGAACCAGTAGACGGATTGGCTTACGCTCTTAAACACTGCGCCAAATGTAGGAGGGTAACAAATATTATATCGTTTAATAATTCTCTTGTAAGGATAGAGTATTTTTTATTGTATACCAATGTGTTACCAGTGATGACATATGGATCAGAGACGTGGTCTCTTACAATAGGTCTCATAAAAAAGCTCAAAGTTGCTCAGCGAGCTATGGAAAGAGCTATGCTCGGCGTTTCTCTACGTGATCGAATCAGGAATGAGGAGATTCGTAGAAGAACCAAGGTCACGGACATAGCCCTCAGGATTAGCATGCTGAAGTGGCAATGGGCTGGCCACATAGCGCGAAGATCGGACGGGCGTTGGGGCAGAAAGATTCTAGAGTGGAGACCACGTATTGGCAAGCGCAGCGTAGGACGACCGCCTGCCAGATGGACCGACGATCTTGTGAAAATCGCAGGAAATCGTTGGATGCAGGTGGCATCGGACCGGTTACGCTGGAAAGCGATTGGGGAGGCCTATGTTCAGCAGTGGACAAGTATAGGCTGAAATGATGATGATGATGATGACCAATGTAAAAATAATTAATAAACACATTTTTTTAAACGTAACCCCATACTACGTTATATGTGTCTTGGGTGCGTTTACAAACTCGAAAATTTACATACAGAAATATCCAGACCCAAACAAATAATTGTGGTGGTGGTGTTGTTCACACAAAGATTTGTCCCGCGGAGGAATCGAACCCACGATTATTACACACAGTGGGTGGAGCGGCTTAAACTCTTAACCAGTCCGCTGAATTGTCCGTCATTTATTAAATTGCTCAATGAAGACCCAAAGACCATTATGTACAATTGACGGTCTTTTTTCAGCAATTTCTTCCACACAATCGATATTAACCAATTAAACTATTGGTAGTTGTTGAGATGTATGAGGTTTTAAGTAATGACCTATAAGTCATTAGTAGTACTTTGTACAAACAACACATTCCGTTCGCTTAATCAATTTCTATCTCTATCTATCTCTATCTTTACGCCAGATCGCTTGTGGGGTAGGTATCATTTTAAGCTTAAAAAATTGCTTGTATACCCAGTCTATACCTTTTCTTCAGCCGAAAGACGTCCACTGCAGGACAAAGGCCTCCCCTAAAGACCGCCACAACCACCGGCTTTGTGCTGTACGCATCCAACTTCTACCCGCGACGTTCACCAGGTCATCAGTCCATCTTGTAGGGGGCCTACCCACTCCACATCTTCCGGTACGTGGTCGCCATTCGAGAACCTTTCTGCCCCAAAGGCCGTCAGTTCTACGAGCGATGTGCCCCGCCCACTGCCACTTAAGTTTAGCAATTCTGAGTGCTATGTCAGTGACTTTCGTCCTCCTTCGGATCTCCTCATTTCTGATTCGATCCCGCAGGGTAACTCCGAGCATAGCTCTCTCCATCGCCCTTTGGGTGACCTTGAGCCTTTTTATGAGGCCCATCGTAAGCGACCATGTCTCAGTGCCGTAAGTCATCACTGGCAACACACACTGGTCAAAGACTTTTGTCTTGAGACACTGCGGAATTTTGGACGAGAAGATGTTACGTACCTTCCCGAACGCCGCCCAACCGAGCTGGATTCGACGATTGATCTCTTTCCCGAAGTTGAACCTAGCTAATTGGATTTTTTGTCCCAGGTATATATAATCGTCAACAACTTCGAGCGTAGAGTCTCCAACCATTATAGAAGTTGGTAATACATGAACGTTTGACATGATCTTCGTCTTGTCCATGTTCATTTTAAGACCTACTTGTTGAGAGACTCTACTGAGGTCGTCGAGCATGGTACTGAGGTCTTCTAGGGTATCAGCCATGAGCACGATATCATCGGCAAATCGAAGGTGAGAGTACATCTCTCGCCGTTGATGTTGATACCTAGTCCTCTCCAGTCAAGAAGCTTGAAGACATCTTCCATCCGTCTATACTTAACCTAATATATTTCAAGAATAAGCGACCACGCGTTTGCTGGGTTCACGCGGTCGAGGTTTCCGTATAAAAAGATTTCAGTGTATTTTTTTGTCTGCTTGTCACAGCCGCTTTTTTTAAAGATATTGATGCTTTAAATTTCAGTCAGCTAGCAATAATATTAGAATGCTCAAAAACTATATTTTAAAATTTTCGATTGGAACAGTTTACAAACTATAGCTAAAATAAGAGAAAAAGAGTGCTTCTCCTATTAATATCAAAGTACTTCTAAAGCTGTTATAAATAAAGTTGGTAGTAATAGAATACTACAGCATATATATCCAGAAATAATAGAATAGTACACTATGCGATAGCTATAGAAATCTTTTATTAGTCTAACAGGTTCTGAAAACATAATGTTTTATACGTTTGCCAAAGTTGCTTTTCAGCAGCTCCAAAATAAGACAAAACGGTTGTGCTACTTAAAAGCATACTTTTAAGCGACCATATAACAATAAATAAAACAGAAAGGAACCCGAACTAATAAATGAAAAAGAAATCGTTACCATACCCCTATTAATTATTCCATAAATTAAAACTATTGGATTCAGAAAGACGCACGAGTGGATTTATAAGGGTTCTGTTTTTACTTTGGAGGTATGAAATCCTAATATACATTTTTTATCTCAATTTAAATCATAACATTTGAAGTATTTATTTTCGTCAACGATTTTCATCATATTATTAACAATGGTCCCGTTTAAATTCGGGTTGCCTGTAAAGCTGGACACGATTGACACTGATTGAGTGATGTAAGGTATAATTGCACGGCTTCCACATAAATACGTCAGTTATTTTGTCTATATGGGAGGAAATGATTCGTATGACCGAAATAACCGGCCTCCCCGCCACCTCTGGAAAGCTATATCCGTCTCATATTGACTGTCTATATTTCATAATGTTATGCGCAATTAAATTATTCTGGTGCTTTTAACGATCCGCTGCCTTACAGCTGTTAGGGTCAGAGTTCCACAGATGACATATTTTAGTCTTCGTCAAAATTAAATTGAAATCTTGATAGGAATATTTTCAAGAATGAATCCAGCGGTATTGTTTTGAACTTTTCATTTTATTTCATTCGTCCAATTACATTTGGGGAGGCCTATGTTCAGCAGTGGACAAGTATAGGCTGAGATGATGATGATGATGATGAATTACATTCCATACCCGGCTGAATGACGTATAAATTACAATCCTTTCACTTAAATAATTCCTTTTTCGTTTTCTCGCAAAAAACCACAAAGAAGCGGCTTCTATCTTGCACCAAACTTGGATATTGGTGGGGCCCGAACGCTTTACGATCCTTTTCTTAGCAGAAAATACCGTCGATCGATTCAGTATACCGGCTTTCTAATAACATTCCGGGGCGATATTTCACACACCTCGATCGCGACTCTGTACATCACTTAGCCCAACACAATGGTACACGGACGATTTATTGTGTACAGTATGTACCGAGATAAAGCGCAGACAATGGCCTATCAGATGGCGGGGCGATCGACACGTGTATGCTTTTAGCCTTAGACTTCGACACCCAATTACCTACGTGGTTGCCTCCGACGGTATCATTCATCACGTACAAACGAGCGATTTTTTATAGCGCACCCGAGGTGAGGAAAAACGGGGATGTCTCGGGAGTAAATGATACCCCCTGAAATCGGCTCAGATATAGAGCAATTAAGGTCGGAATTACCTGCGTGGACGGATTTCGGGTGGATTTGAGAGGAAACTTGAAACTGTGATTAAGAAATGATGACGGTATCTTTATGTTCGCGCTAGGACAGTGTGGTGGATTACGGCGTGTATCACATCGCCTCGAGGACGCCTTGTCCAGTAGTGAGCTGTTAATTATAATGATTAGTTGAGAAAATATGGGGAGAGTGGTTGCATTGTTTTACGTCTAATTTCAAGGTTAGTCAGTATGTTAAACGTGGAATATTAAAATAAACGTGTTTTTATTCCATAATAATTGGACAAACACCATGTTAACTCCAAACAATGATTATTAATGACTTTTCAGATAAAGAAAATCAATCTAAATCAATGGTAGGAAAATTTCGTCGCTTGCGTCAGTATTTGAAAGTGAATGAATGAAAAATTGTAGTGCGATTAGTTGATTAACCCAACCATAAGAAGGCAGCATCTTATTTTATTTCATTAGGAAAACTGTTGAAATGTTTTTATAATAACGAAAAATTATCATTGGATAACGTTATCATTTTTCGTCAATCAGATTATAGAAAAATCATAAATCAGATTACAGAAACATGTAACTTAGATCGTTTTACCATCACGACGACTATAGATTAGGTTAAACGTGGTCGTAGGAGATACATAAAAATCCTTATTTATGTTTGACATGAAAACAGTTGTAAAATGTACATCAGGTATTGTACATTTAGATCCAATTCTCTTCAGGCCCCTCTTCTAATTAGGAGAGACCTAAAGAGAAAACATTTTTTTTCTGGATTGTAAAAAATCAGAATTTCGATACTTAAATTGCAGGAAAGAAAAGTAAATACAAATTAGAAAATAACTATATCTCCTACAACCATGTTTAACCTAATCTATAGTCGTCGTGGTGGTAAAACGATCTGAGTTGCACTTTTCTATAATCCGATTCATGGCAATATTTATGTTCAGAATAAATAAAGTGATAAAATGAATATTTTGCGATATCTGTTCCCGATAAAACTGTCATATCTCAAAACAATACTTTCGTGGCTTAATTGTTCTCACTACCAAGACGATATTAGGTGTGCATATTTTATAGTCTCCTTATATACTGACAGTCAATATCCGATTGTAGGAACGTTATGCGATATCAATTTATAGGTCTCGTAAAATGAAAGTCATAATACGTTAAAGGTGTATCTTAAGAGCCTAACCCACACTATTATAGATAAACTAGATCCCTTAGTTGGTCAATATTATGGACCATTATGAAATATAGGCATTATATATGTGGCTATTTTGAACAGGATGTTCGCTTTATTCTAGGTTTTATATGTTCCTTTATATGGTCATTTAAATCATCGCATTATTTTGGAGTTAAAGTATTACAGTTCAGTATTTGGATTAATAAATATGGCTACGGAAGGATTTTTGGTGGCTGTGTTTGACTGTATAATTTAAAAGATGTAAGTTCGATTCTTGTTTTCTTTCGAAAGTGACTGGTTCTGTCTGGTTTTATATAACAATAGTTATTATATCTCCTCCTCCTCTTGTAACATAACATGTTTTTAGAAGATAAAAAGCGTGGCTATAACGTGGCTTGTGGTAAAATTTCCCCGAAATCCATAAAAAATGAAAAAAGAGCCGTCTGAATAACCATTACAACCTTTATCGAGTGCCAACTTTTTTATTTCGCCATTCGTTTTCACATACGGCCATGTCTGGCCGTATGTGAAAACCGCTAAGAACATATAAATAGGTTTAACTATCTTTAATACCGAGAAGTATGGTCTACATATAAAGTTTTATCATCATTATGCTATTAAAGTTTATGATTAATCTCAACCAGCAAGGCGAGGTGGGCTAAGAGAAACTGCCCAAGGATTTCTAATAAAACTAAGTTAATTCAGTTCGTTTAAAAAGTAATGTTCTAGACAGTTTTGTAGTCGTTAAATGAACTAAATTCGTCGGTGAAAACAAGGCTACAAATCGCAGTTTCAGAACAGTAGTGACTTATCTCAAAAAAACTCAAGTTTTTGAGAAACTAATGGCATCCCTTCAGAACCGATCGGGGCGGTTAGAGGGAGGGAAAGAGAAAAAGTATCGTATTTCTTCATTATACCATAAAAAGCCGCTGTTTTAATATTCTATCTGGTGAATATGAGCGCGTCTTATCTGAAGGACAAATCAAGAGTCTCCGTAACCGGCGAGCGTGTATGAGACGAACTATGAGAGTGGAGAAAGCCAGAGAGGTATGTAAGGAAAGAACCTGTTGGAACTCTGTTCTCTCTGCCTACCCCGCAAGGGATCTGGCGTGATGATATAGATAGATAGAGCGTACCTTTTAATAGTTCTAATGACCGTAACTCGATTTCTTAGATTTTTGAGTTAAGTCCATACCGTTCTGAAGGTGCGAAATGTATGTTGACATAGGCCTTGTTCTAAGTGGCTAAGAACTAATCCGCTCAGTCACTGAATCGACTCGTAACGGGTTTGATCTCCGCACGGAATGAATCTATGTGTAACCCACAGATATTTGTGTTAGTCTGGATGTTTGTGTATATTCACATACATGTGATTCTTTTCATGTTTGTAAACGTCCCCACAACACAGGAGTAATTGCCGGAGGAACGATATAGCGCAGTGGTTAAGAGCTTAAGCCACTCCGCCCACTGTGTCTCATAGTCGCGGGTTCGATTCCCTCATTAAAGAAATCTTGGTGTGACCCACAATTACTTGTTTCGGTCTGGGTGTTTATGTATGTAAATTTTCATGTTTGTAAACGCGCCCAAGACAGGAGTAAATCCTAGTGTGGGGCTACGTTAAAAAAACCTATAGCAGGAATACGCTTTTTTTAATGAATAATATAATCATGTTTACACGAGCAGCTATGGCACTTTATCTGGAAACAGCACTTTAATGCATTTCATAACACATTAAAATTATCACACCAATTTATGCTCTGCGTGCCACTAATTATGTCGTTTATAATGACAAAAGCTTAACGCCCGCGGTTGCCCTGCGCTCGTCACTCAGAAGGGTACTATTTAATTGTGTAAAGAATTTCATAAAAGCCATAAAACTGGCATTGTGACATAAAAGGCGGAATCATAAAAAGCTGGGGTGCAAGCTTCGCCCCCGCGGCGTATCGGCGATGACGTCATTAAGCCGCACGCGCTTCGCGACGCAGCCAACCCGCGATCGACTGCCATGGTATGGTTGGCATGGTTTTAGGGTTGCTAGGGTCGTGGAGCACTAATTAATACGCTATCTAAAACATGACTGCCTCGATGGTCTAGTTGCAAAGCGCATCGCTTGGCGATCACGAGGTCCTGAGTTCAAATAAAGTTTTTCTAACGAAAAATCTTTCCAGAAGGAGTCCGGAGTCTGGAATTGTGCCCGATATATGGCAATAGGCTCGCCCCTTATTACCTAACATGGGACCTAACATCGTCGGCGAAACGTGGGTGTACTCAGTACACCTCTGCTACCCCTGCTTGGGGAATATAGGCGTGACGGTGTTTTTTTTTATCTAAAACATTACACAGATGTAGTCTAATGCGTTCGTTGTTATTTTTTTTCTAGCCTGTTTGACTGCCAACTCTTGCGCAAACGACTCCCCGTTTATATTTCCACTGCTGTCGATATATTGTTTTAACGTCACTTAGTGTTCAACAACACCATTCAGTCAGTGACGTTATATAGCGATAACTCGGTTGGTGGTGATAAGGCTTTGTATAAAGTGCATTATGGCATCAACACAAACGTGACCAAAATAAAAAGTGAAGCAGAAGTATTCGAGAAACAAAAGAATGTAAGCTTTTTTGAATACTTTACAGTTAACAATACATATTATTATTGTTTTATAATAAGAATGCGATAAATAAATAAATTACGAGGAAAGTTCACTGTACTTTAAGGAGAAAATGGTTTTATGGATTAAAGACAACAAAGATTGTTCGCAATCAATATCAACAGAATTTAATTACCTGGATACATCCATTGTCTTCTTACAAGAAAACAATGAAATTATAAATTACTACTTAAGAATGTAAGAGAAGCCAGAGGCTCCGTAAACGGCGAGCGTGTATGAGACGAACTACGAGAGTAGAGGAAGCCAGACAGGTATGTAAGGAAAGAACCTGTTGGAACTCTGTACTCTCTTCCTACCCCGCAAAGGATCTGGCGTGATGATATAGATAGAAATAGAAAAACGTAACTCGACCATAAATATCCTAGACCAACACTGCAATTCAATCACGTATGTACATACATTTCTGAAATAAATATCTGAATACTGGCAACCCTGCCCACCGAATATGCTTGTTCACGTTTCACACACCACTGCCTCCGAAGATATAAAATATATCTCCAAATAAAAAAAAACCTATTATTAATTAGTAACCTTTAAGTAATTTAACCTATAATAGCAGTGATAGACTAGTGGTTAGACCGTTGGACTGCAAAGTAAGAGGTCTTGGGTTCAAACCCAGGTACATACCTCTGTCTTTTCGAAAGCATGTGCGTATTAAAATTTAATTATCACTTGCTTTAACGGTCAAGGAAAACATCGTGAGGAAATGTTTCTCGAAGGTGTGTGAAATTCGCTAACCCGCACTGGCCAAGACTATGGCCTAAGCCCTCTCAGTTTGAGAGAAAGCCCGTGCCCAACAGTGGAACAGTTTCTTAACAGGGCTAATATACAAAAAAAAATTATTTTATTTACCCATTTGTTTGTAAGTAGCATCACTTGTTGATAATAAAGCTCGGACCGCGTGGTCTGATTTCTTAGCTCGATCAATCGGACGACCTGAACTTTTCCCATTAGTTCGATTAAAGAATCGGACTGTTCGGGCAATAATTTAATAATAAAAGTACAAGATTCAACGGCTAGTCCCATTGTGATGAGATATGGAATCAAATATATTAATAGTAAAAAGAAAATAGAAATCCGAAGGCGGACTAGGGTTGAAGATGTTGGTAAACGGATCACAAGGTTAAAGTGGACATGGGCAGGACACTTGATGAGGCGTTAAGATGGCAGGTGGACCAAGGCCGTAACAGAGTGGTGGCCCAGAACAGAACGCCGACCCATAGGCAGACCATCGGCTAGATGGAGCGATGACGTCGTGAGAGTGGCTGGCAAATGGTGGAATAGATTAGCACAGGATCGGAATGAATGGCGTGATAGAGGAGAGGCCTACACTCAGCAGTGGGTAGATACAGGGTGATTCATGATGATAATGAGAAAAATATAAAAACAAGCTTTTATACAGCAGGTAATGGCGCAATTAAAACGGCCAATCAAAATTAAAAGTGTATACAAAATTTCCTGTCTATGCTGTTAGCCGTTGAAGAGTTCCTTTGTCTGGAGTCAATTCTGGGAGTAGAATCAGCCAATCCATGACTTATTATCGGAACTGTGTCATATTTCAACTCCCTGAAATAAGCAAAATAGTTATAATTTGGTTCGTAAGATTTGACCCAAATAAGTTTTTTTTTTGTTTTTTAAAAACGTAGCCCCATACCAGGATGTATTCCTGTGTCATGGGTGCATTTATAAACATGAAAATTCACATACACAAATACCCAGACCGAAACAAATAATTGTGAGACACACAAAGATTTGTCCCGTGCGGGAATCGAACCCGTGACTATTAGACACAGTTGGCGGAGCGACTTAAGCACTTAACGACTGCGCTAAATCGTCTGTCAAATATAGTATCTCTCGACGATACTTTTCCTCGAATTCGATGAAAAATTAAAATAACGACTTCTAAAAGAACTCGTTGGTCTAGTGATAAAACGCATCGCTTCATGATCACGAGGTCCTGGGTTCAAATCCTAGGTCGGACAAATGTAGTTTTTCTAACGAAATATTCCCGGTATGAATCCGGAGTCTGTAATTGTGCCCGGTATATGGCAATAGGCTCGCCCTCTATAACATGGGATCTAACATCGTCGGCGAAAAGTGGGTGTAATCAGTACACCTCTGCCACCCCCGCTTAGGGAATATAGGCTTAACGGTGTTTATTTAGTAATATCAGCCTATACGAGGCATGCCTTTTAAGTTCTGTCGTTTTCATATTTCCCGGCAATTTTGAATTTGGAACTGTTTAATATTCGAATGTGTTTAAATTTTGAATCTCAAAACACTTGAAAGTATTAGGATTAATGCTATTGTTTAGTCACAGCGTCGATTGGAATCTGTCAGGTTACGTACGAAAATGAATCTTTCTAAGGAAAATGTTCGTGCAATAATTTTCTACAACTTTAGAAGAGGCCTGACACGGCTTCAGTGTTTTGAAGAGCTAACATCTGTGTTCATTGATGAAGCCTCATGTCTGCGGACTGTCGAACGCTGGTATTTAGAATTCCAGCGTGGACATACTAGTGTTAGTTACAAATCTCGCGAAGGACGCCCAAAATCCGCCTTCACTGAAGATAACATCATTGCTGTGAGACAACTAATTCTCGAAGATCGTCATGTGACGTATCGAGAGATAGAGGCTCTATTCGGCATCTCAGGGACAACCATTCAGAAGATCTTGCATGAAGCGCTTGGTGTGAGAAAGCTAGTTTGCCGTTGGATACCGCATCTGCTTTCCGACGATCACAAGGCGGCCCGCGTCAGATGGTGTAAGAAAACTTTGCAAAGGTTTAACCGAGGAGAGCCAAATCACGTCTACGACATCATCAGTGGTGACAAATCTTGGATCTATGCCTACGATCCTGATTCCAAACAACAATCTACAATCTGGGTCTTTCGAGACGAGCCAAAGCCGACTAAAGTTGTTGGTTCTCGAAGCACTTCAAAGAAGATGGTGGCCACGTTCGTTGGAAAACCCGGCCATGTTGCGACTATTGTACTTGAAGATCGTAGAACGGTTAACGCAGAGTGGTATACCATAGTTTGTTTACCACAAGTCATCGCCGAACTTCGAAAATCTAACTCAAAGCGACGCATCATCTTGCACCACGACAACGCAAGCTCACACAGCGCTCGTCAAACGATTCAGTATTTGAAGCAGGAAAAAGTAGAAATTCTTGACCATCCTCCATACAGTCCTGACCTAAGCCCTAACGATTCCTTTACATTTCCTAAAATTAAGAAAAGTCTTCGTGGTCAAAGGTTTCAGTCCGGTGAAGAAGCAGTCGACGCTTTCAAGTCAGCCATTTTAAACACCCCCACTTTAGAGTAGAATAAATTTTATAATAACTGGTTTGAGCGAATGGAAAAGTGTATTAAGCTACGTGGTGAATACTTTGAAAAACAATAAAAAGTACTAAGGTTCTAGTTGTGTTTTTTTATTCAAACGACAAAACTTAAAAGGCATGCCTCGTACTGCCCACTGCTGGGCAAAGGCCTTCTCTCACGAATCGAGGTGAGAGAGATTAGGTCATACTCCACCACGCGGACCCAGTGCGGATTGGTAGAGGCAGATTTGTTAAGTTCCAACAGCAGCCACCTGCTGTTGGAACTAATCAAGCCGCCTTTAAGGCTTCCAACTCGGCTTAACGACTACCACATTAAGTGGTAAAGCACGAAGCACGGATACGCTCGAATATAAAATTGCCACAAACGGTCACCCATCTCAGGCCGACCGAGTCGAACACTGCTTAACCTTGGTGATCGGTAAGAACACCGCGGTCGCACGGCGCTACGAGCGCCTTGTGTGAGCGGTGTTTATTTATTTCATTTTATTTAAGTAATCAAAAATGCTTATTTTGTACATTAACTTGTCCCATTACTTTTTTCTTTTCATACGTACATATGTAGATTCTAGATAATGGAGGTTGCAAATATATATACCTAACAAGTGCGTAGATTAAATTCAGTTTTCATTAGAAACACAAAGCTCTGTTAGACGATGTGTTTGAAAGTGACTCATCTGTGTAAATACGAGCCTAAAATTGAGGTCTGGCTGGTTTATATTTTTCTTTGAAACTTATTGATACAGTTAGTAATAAGCTTTATTTTCATTTGACTGTAGGGTCTAAATAGCGTGCATATATAGGTATAAGAGCAGTGATAGCCTAGTGGTTAGACCGTTGGACTGCAAAGTCAGAGGTCTCGGGTTCAAACCCAGGCACGCACCTCTGTCTTTTCAAAAGCATGTGCGTATCAAAAATTAATTATCACCTGCTTTAACCGTGAAGGAAAACATGCTAAGGAAACCTGCATGTCTAAGAGTTTCTGGAAGGTGTGTGAAGTTCACCAACCCGCACTGGGCCAGCGTGGTGGACTATGGCGTAAGCCCTCTCAGTTTGAGAGGAGGCCCGTGCCCAACGGTTGGACAGTTTCTTAACAGGGCTAATATAACATAATAGGTATAGTGCGACAAGGATCTTTTGGCACATATACGACATTGGCAGGGTTAGTGTGAAATTAGGGGTAACATTTAGTCAAATTTTCCTAGGTCCAAGGAGATATTTCAAAAGATGAGTCCACACGGTTACTAATTAGAAATTTAATTACGGTAAATTTTATAGCAAACGGTAACTCTGGCCAAAAATTTCTTGTATGAATGAAATTAGGTTTATAACATTTCAAAGTATTCACATAATGTAAAAAAAACACCGCCACGCCTATATTCCCCAAGCGGGGGTGGCAAATGTGGACCGTGTACACCCACGTTTCGCCGACTATGTTAGGTCCCATGTAATAGTGAGCGAGCCTATTGCCATATTCCGGCCACAATTCCAGACTCCGGACTCATACTGGTAATTTTTCGTTAGAAAAACTACATTTGTCCGACCTACGATTTGAACCCATAACCTCGTGATCACAAAGCGATGTGCTTTGCCACCAGACTAACGAGGCAGTCATGTATTGTGAAATTATTTTCTTTTCAGCGTTTACTTACCCGTTATAGAAATGATGATATGTTATGTACCACGTATAAATTACAATAACTTCATTACTGATGCTAAGGAGGTTCAGGCTTTGAATAGGTCAAACTAAGCGTGTTGTTTCCATTAATAAAAATTAAAAATTCAACTGTAATCTCTAGACCACTACTCTAGAATTGTACTCGGTATAATAGCTATAGGTAGGTATGAAAGATAGTAGCGGTGAATAGATGAGAAAGGGTATGCTCCGTTGGTGCAGGCATATAGAAAGAATGACAGAAGAAAGAATAACAAAACAGATATACAATGCGAAAGTGGAAGGATGTAGGTACTGGGGAAGACCTAGACTAGCTTATCAAGACCAAATAGACCGAGTCTTATCTGAAGGACAAGTCAAGAGTCTTCATAACTGGCGAGCGTGTACGAGACGAACTATGAGAGTGGAGGAAGCCCTCTGGCTTTCCAACAGGTTATTTCCTTACATACCTCTCTAGGTATGTAAGGAAATAACCTGTTGGAACTCTGTACTCTCTGTCTACCCCGCAAGGGATCTATAGATAGATGATATAGATAGATAGATAATAGCTATAAGTTCACCGCCTATTACATTGGAACCTGACATCGACGGCCAAATAAGGAGATTTACAGTTCACCTCTGCCAACCTCGCTTGGTGAATTTAGGCGTGACGATTACCAGATGAGGTTAATTTATTTCTATTTGGTCATTAATTAGTATCTACATATATAATTAAATAATAAAAATAAAATTTGTTAATAAACCATTTCAACAAATTGGATTATGGCTCGCCTCTAAATTGTGTCATTTGTATGCAAAGTGAATAACTATACCATGGGGGAAAATTACCTGTAACATAAAACTCGCTTATTATAACTTCGTGGTAGGATCCATTACAGCCCTAACACTATATATTACATTTTCCAGTACGGTAGATTTATAAGTCGTTTATAAGTCGACGGACGATTTAGCGCAGTGATTAAGAGCTTAAGCCGCTCCGCCCACTGTGTCTAGTTTAGTGACTAATAGTCGCGGGTTCTATTCCCGCACGGGACAAATCTTTGTGTGACCCACAATTATTTGTTTCGGTCTGGGTATTGGTGTATGTGAATTTCCATGTTTGTAAACGCACCCACGCTACAGGAAAAAATACTAGAGTAGGCTACGTCATAAAAAAAATAAAGTGAGATAATATGTCTCACTTGTAAATCTATCTATATACATATATACATACACTCACGCCTTTATCCCATTGGGGTTGGCAGAGATTACAGTTTGCCACATACTACAATTCTGACACACCTCTTTCGCTTCATCTACGTTCATACATCTATCTATATGAGATTATATGTGTCTTGGGCATCACGAAGAGATTCAAGATTTACATAATGTTTCATGACTCTTTATGAATGTGATCTTAAAATATTAAATGCTAAGATGAGTAAAGAAAATAAATTTTGCCAAATCTGTAAATCTCCAAACAAGGAAAAATTGAATGAATATTATGGTCTACTACATTCATTTTATATGATTGCCCTCCAACTGTACCATCGATATCGGCCACTTTTAATAAATGAAGTCCTGTAGAAGAAGACTTCATGCTCGAGGGGCCTAGCCTATATCTTAACATTGATTTCCAGTGAAAACCTTAAATCTTCCTTAATGGAGCTTAGAACATCATGTCTTGAGCTCGAAGTTCAATTTAAGGCCATCATTACCTTCGGCCGAAAGACGTGTACTGGATGACAAAGATCTCCACGATTAGAGGCTTCGTGCTGTACTCTTCCAGCTTTTACCTGCAACCTTCACCAGGCCATCGATCTACCTTCACCTTTACTACTTCATGTTTTCCGGTACGAGGTTGCGACTTATGTACCAGCGATATGAACAGCTTATTAATCTTTTTCTAAATATGGACACTAAACCAAGAGGCGACAAAATTAATAACAACGCAAAAACTGAATCTTAACTGCCGCTAATAGGTTTTTGCACGCCAAGTTCAGAGAGTGCACTCGCTTGCTCACTCGCTTCGAAATTTTTCAAAATCCGTCTTATAAGGGATCTGAATCAGTTCTACTAACAATATTCCGCCTAAACCGAATCTGAACCGTTGCCGATCAAAGGCGTTTATCTATTTTGGTAATAGTTCTCAATTTACTTGCTGGTTTAACTAACATCCATACTATTTCTAGGGTGTAGGAGGCGTGACTGTACGTCTGTGGTGTTGAGACAGCGCTTCTAGAAATTGTATAAAAATATGTAGTTACGCTACAGCGCCATTACTGTAACGCTAGAGACCAAATATAACAGTGCCCCTTAAATAATTCACGCTAATTACAGATTTTAATGTAAAATGAGAAAAAAATAAACATCGTCACGCCTATACGCCCCAAGCAGGGGTTGCAGAGGTTTACTGAACACCTACTTTTCGCAGACGTTGTTAGATCCCATGCAATAAGGGGCGAGCTTTTTACCGCTATACCGGGCACAATGCCAGACTCCGAACGGGTACTGTAAATTCTTCCCTTGAAAAATTCCATCTTTATCCGACCCCCTCGTGATCGCTATGCGCATTATTCAATCCTGAAGTAACAAGGCAGCAAAAATGACGTGATTTTAACTACGGATCTCTAAAACAGAACAATACAATCATTATTCCCTGTCCCATGATTTCTTCAAATAATTACACAAGTAAGATCGCTGCGTGTCCCCACTTACAGTTGACATTAACTACGAGTTTTATGTTTGTACATTGAAATTGATTAATTTATAGTTACTGCCTGAACCGTAGTCATGGGTAAGAACATGTGACGACCCGAGCATCGAACCGAGACGGAGCTATTGCGACACAGAAGTGACCTATATAATTATATTTATGGGTGCCGACAAAAACGTACGCGCTGCTTAATTAAAATTATTGAAATCTGATATTGTTAATTTGTAAATCAGCTCACACATTAAGGCAACGGATAAATTCTTTTTCGTAATATCATTATTACTATTTTCCTTTCCATTTCCGATTATCTGGGTTACATAATTTGTAATTTGGTATCATTTTTGCGACCGGCCGGCTTCCAGATATCAACTCTTTTTGGGATATAGCAGTAAGCCTGTCTGTCTGAGGATAAAGTTTATCGTCATCTCAAAATAGCATCGTCTTTCTATCGATAGCATGCAGTCCAAAAGAGCCCTCTTATGATATGGCACAGCATCAGTAGGTTGTACCATATCATAAGAGGTCCTCACTTGAACAATCGCTACATGCGGTATTTCCTCCTTGATTAAGTCACCTCTTGAAAACCTTCAACTATCAATCCAACCTAAGGCAAGGAAACTGTATTTTAAGCCAAGTCAAGAGCACCGCAGTCTGGCGCTACACACCATGTGTCCGTGCGTGGGTTACAATGGATGATCATACACTTTCTATACAAAACGAAGTACATACCCTTAGTGAGTATGCGGGTTGCAATTATAGAAATTGTTATAATAAGACACTAGAATATATAACCACATATGTGAGAAAATTATCACAAAATGCTTCAGTACAGCGTAGATACGGTGTCATACAGTGGCTAAAGTTGGTGTTTTGCAGCAAATCCAACTGCGGAAATTCTTTTGAAACGTAGAAGGTTATCATAATGCATCAGAAACTATTTTTACAACAACAATGAGGGTCTGTGTCTATTTGTATCAAACAATGCATATATAGCAAAGCGGCGACAGTGGTTTCGAATGAAATTGTGCGCTTTTTCACTTCTAGCGTTTTATTATTATGGTTTCTGTGGTTGTAATCGAGTAGCACCTTTACCCCGACCCCACATGGACATCCATCGACGGTCAAATACATACATATGTTGCTTCCGCTCCAATAGTTTCGTCGATATCGACGGACTTGTCAGTTTGGGACCAAAATATCTCGGCGGGACGTGGATGTACTATTTTTACCTCTATTTATCCGTTCGGGGGCAATAGCAGACGTAAGAAGTTCTAGTTTATTTATTAATTATAAACTATCCTATACCTATTATTATTATTGCTGGGCGAAAACCTACTCTTACGAACCAAGGTTAGTAGTTAATAAATTCATAAAAATGTATTGGTCTCAGTTTGTGTACTTTGTCTGATCTGGGTATAGTAAGTTTTCTTTAATATGTCTATATATGGGTTATTACAGAGTTCAATATACAGCCTCCTTGAAATTGCTGTTCCACAGAATTTAAAGTATGCACCTCACTCACTCATTCCCTTTATTTACAACAGCGACCGCATAATCATTTTTTATAAACATTCGGATATACTTCTAATCTCATGCATATGTGGAATTTCGAAATAAGGAAAATATATAAACTATCCAATGCTGAACTTTTTTAAGATAGGATAAGTAAAATTGGCGTTGGGGCAGAAAGATTTTAGAGTGGAGACTAAGTATTGGCAAGCGCAGTATGGGACGACCGCCTGTCAGATGGACCGACGATTATGTGAAGATCGCAGGAAGTCGTTGGATGCAGGTGGTAACGGATCGATTACGCTGGAAAACGATTGGGGAGGTCTTTGTTCAGCAGTGGACAGGTATAGTCTGAGATGGTGATGATGATGAAGTAAAATTTCTGCCTAAGTATT
Organism: Phalera bucephala; assembly: GCA_905147815.2. NCBI lineage: Eukaryota > Metazoa > Arthropoda > Insecta > Lepidoptera > Notodontidae > Phalera > Phalera bucephala. The sequence continues at coordinate 16,143,747 of LR990615.1, forward strand.
AAAGAATTCATGAAATAAGTAGGTACCTAATTTGATTTAAACAGAATAAATGATGCATAGCTAATCATACAAAGACTTTTCCTCGTAAGTAATCAGGAGAGCTTTAACCTTATTAAATATATTCAACAAAGGTTTACGGTGCCCTTTTAGAAAGGGTAAGTACTTACTTTGTTATTAAGTATTAAAGTTTTAAACATTGGAATTATTTTTCTGAAAATTGAGATTATACAAAGTAACTTTAAGGGTTAAACTTGCAAGAGACCTTCGATTGCTGGTCATGGTAGTTTTAGCAAACTGTAGCATTTAACGCGTCCTTATGCCGGCTAGGGTTAGATCGAACTATTATATTTCGAAATAAGACGACATCCATACTTTTGCTTAGACAGAAAACTCATATTATTTTTTTGATAGATCTTGGATTACCAGCAGTCAGCAAAAATTCGTTTCTACTGCCTCCTTAAATAACACAGATTTTGATGCTTGGCAGCCATTAGCATTATAAAATTAGAAGCAATTTTGTGGCTGCTTTTCCGAGAACTTCAACAAACAGTGACCTTTGTAAAACGTGTAGGTGTGAGATAAACATTGAAAATTGTATATTAAATTCATTGAATATTTCTCTAACGTTTTACAGTTTACATACATTTTTATTTAGTAAGACAGGTTTTTAAATAATTATCAATATTATATCTTCTAGTTTTGCAGCAGTTTTTAGCCTTTTAGTCAATTCGGTTGCAGTTTTTTACTAAAAGTACAGAGGATTTTCATCCACAGACGCCTTAACTAAGGAAATTAGTGGGTGTGGTCGTATTTTTTCTTAGAAGCACTTAGCATGTATAATAAAGCGATTGTTGGTTTGGTCGCAAGGACTAGTCTTATGGGTTAACAGACTGTAGCCAATATTTGTCATTGCGCGCAGTACATATCTTGGGTATATTATGTAGTATAGATATTCTAATGTAGCTACTGTATAGCTACTTTTGGCTAGAGGTAAAACACCGATGTAGCATTGATTCCATATAGGTACTACTTTTTGGAAGGCACGAAGAAAACGATTTGTTTCGGTTATATGAGTAGTAAGTAAAAAATAGATTTACTGCTTTATGTTATATTAACAATACCTGTTATGAGCATTATATTATTTTATTTTCATTAGTAACGAAACTATTGAGATCTTATATACTGAGATACATTCATTCATTTTTTATTATATGGCCCAATAAAACTTTAATATCCCAAAGAAACAGTTTTAATTATACCACAGAATAGATCAGCGGACGACACAAAAACACTACAAAGAGGCATCCACAATTCTATTGTTTACCACTTGTTTAGTCACTATATTTAAATTAAAGCTGAACAAAATGTAGACGGGACGGCGAACAATCAATTTTGTTTTGTCGTACAAAAATAATAGTCGGTTCCACGCAGCCTTTCCCTCGTGACATCTATCGAGGCCGCATCATGTGTCACAATGGCGATAGACATCAGTCCCCGTCCTAACGCAATGCTAAAGTGATTTTTATTACATTCGATTCGGTTGCTTTGTTCATATTCGAAGCCCTTGTGACGATAAGTCTTCGGGAGCATCAGCGTGGAAAATAGTATCAGATATTCGTACATTTCTTACCGAAATTGGATAGTGACGCAGTTATTAGGTTGCGAAATTATGTTTTTAATATTGGATGGAGATAAAATGTAATAAATTGAATGTAGCAGACGTGTTACATATTTTATTTGGTTGTGTTACTCGTTTCGTATTTACTTTAATAAGATTATAATATTATGAATTAGATTATAATTTAATACTGACAATTCTTAATAAGGTATTAAATTATAAAATATCTGTGTGTATATTTCTAATCGAGCCTTGTTCACAATAAATATATTCATTTAGGAATATTTTATTATGAACAAAAGTTTCCCAAATTTTCCTGCGTTTAAAATTGTTAAAATCTATCCACATTAAATTCACCTAGGTTTTTTTTAAGAAAGCATGTGTCTTATACAAAGTTTTTGTAGTGCAACATGTAAATGAACCTAAAGTTTCTTAAAAAAGTAACAAAAAGGAGGCAGATATCAACGCACGTGTGACTTGGACATGCAAAAAATGCGTTGCTCAGTGAAGTAAGGATTCTTACACCATGTCATGTAGGGTTAATGACCATAAGGTGCATAGGCACGTGGCCGCATCCTCTGCTACAGCAGATTGGACATACGGCTTCATACTGGCACAGTCGTGGAATGCGGCACATATGTTCATATTGTACTCGTTAAAAAGGGACATCAGTAACAACTGAAATCTTTTTCCCTTCAAAAAATATTCAATAGTTATCTTTGGATAGATATAGCGATAAGCTTGATTAAAATATATTTTTCTTTGATATTGAAAACAAAATATTTACATAAGAACGTATTTGAACTTTAAAAATATTAAACGACTTATACCTAAGAATTACCTATTACAACATACAGTAACAGTTTCCGCTACAAATAATGGTACCTGTCTAGCCTTATCTATATCTATATATATTTGAAATTTCGAAACCAATTGTTTCTATTATATAAAACTATCAAACTAAATTAAGCACAAGTATTACATAAGTGATATATAATTTTTACACTAAAAACTGTTAATTTTAACGTAACATGTACCTATTTTATCATTTAGAGCAGCAAGTACCAAATAAAACATATTAAGGTCATAAATAATACTTTTAGTAAAAAACTAATAAATCCAAAGTACCGAATTATAGGTAGAAATCGTATTATTGAACTGAATATATAAATACCCATTACTTTTCTTTGTTTTATGTTACATCTTTCAGTACTATTTTAATCATTTACTCTATCTCCTAGATGCAAATAATTATCTAAATGCGGTATCGTATATCACAGCTCAGAATTGAGCCGCCTGTAATTATTTTAAGATGACATCTGCAACTTCAAAGCGCGAATACCTACTCATCGAAATCTCTGGTTATACAAGTAAGCGTCTGGGGTATAGTTTGAATAGAGGTATGTCTGAAACTGGCAGCTGAATATAAAGGAATGGAGAACGGTGTGTCTCGAGATAGGTACTCTGTGCAGGCTTGTAATTTTAGATATCGAGCCTCCTTTCTCCTCCCTCTCCCCTCGGCTCATCCCGACTCCGCCGCGGATTAGAATGAAAATACAACGCTTTATTATCTTTCCTTTGACCGTATGTCTTACCTTCGCCGATCCACTGTTTCCTTTCTTCGCCTGTATGCCAAAGGTGAGTGAATTGTTGATTTTTTTTCGTAATCTGCTTTGTATTCAATTATCTTTGTTCCGGGAAGATTACCTATCCGAAATGTAAATACCGTTTTCATTTGAAATAAAGAACGTAGATATGCGCGTATAATGAACATTTAATTCGAATTTGTAGGTATAAAAGTGTGGGTTTTATAGGGTGGCATTATAGCGGTGGATTTTTATTGGAAACACGTTTTCACCGACAGTAGATCGTGCTACAGCCGACATTTATTTTCCGCGTGCAGAGGGGGTGCCTTCATTTGAAACGTTCGCGAGTGAAAGATTTTTGTCCTGTTATTATTTCACATGTAATTTATGGCTTACTTTTTAGGGTCGTTCACTCTCCTGGAATACGTATCCTTTGGCTTGTAAACGTAAGATTTTATTGGTGGTGTCACATCTTTGGAATCAATTTTTTTTCATGACAGGCTGTCTAGTAGTTAGAACGAAGGCCGCTTCGCTCACTGGACTAAATAGCCACGAGTTCGATTCCCATTTAGGTTTTTTGTGTGGCTAATTAATTTTTTTAGTCTGAGTTTTACACCCATGTCCATTGATAAATTACTTGTAATAGATTAGAGTGACAGAAAAACGGTCCGAAAAATAAACGACCCGAACAACTCCATAGTTCCATCAAACTAATTCGAAATAAAACCATACCCATGTATGGTTTTATTTCGAAAGTTTGATCCAAACATAGTCAACGTGAGGATATAATAAAATGCTACAGTTTCCTAAAACTACCATACTAAAATATCTCAGAAGTCGTTAGTAATTTAATACTAATTTCTACAGTTGTTAGCTACGAGAAGGTATAGATGCGTAAATATATTCAAACTTGGCCGTTTCTTTTCTATAATTTAATTTTATAAATGATCTGTAATCTAGCACAAATTATATAACAATGCTAAATTATATAAAATAATATAACATTCTTTTAGTATAAAAAAATAATCATAAAATTTACTCATATTTAATTTAAATACATATATACTTCTGTAAAACAAAGACGGCTTGGTTAAGGCGATAAAACGTATACTGAGTAACTTACTTTGTCAAATAGTCGCAGGTACAATACCCACACAGCGCACGAGAATATTGATAATTTTCTAATAAAGAAGATATTTTATGCGCATACGGGCACAATAAAAAAAATATTTGTTTGTCCTTGTTAATATCCAGAACGGCGGAGCCGATTTTAAATAGACGATTACTGAAAATTGAAAGATTTTTCAGAGATAGTTTAAGACTTTTTTTAGCTCGGGAAATGCAAGATTCCTGGGGATAGTTGCTTTTATTTCTCCATATTAACACGGCTAAACGGATTTAAAAGAAACTTAATATGGAGGTGTCTTAAGTCTTGAATTAATACTATCCCAAAAAGTCCTAACTACCAATGTCAAATTACAAAATAAACGCGTGCGAAGCCGTAGTACTTAATAATACTTTGTAAGTATTCTAACTCGAATTACTTTATTTCATTCCAAAAATGACCACTGCGTCTATTCTACGGTACAAGTACATCTCTGCAATTTAATGCAAGCGGAGTGGGAGATCAAAGGGCCTTATGCATTATATTAAAGTTTTATTCGACGCCGGTGCGCGCCGCGGCCCGCCAATTTCCTTTTCAATTACGCCTACTTGAAATAAAAATACAATTTTTATTTGGGCCGTGGTAATTAAAAAGGGATTCTGTAATGAAAAGGTATACCGCCAGTTCCGGGCGCTCCTCTCAATTTCACTTCCGTTTGTTTGTTCCAGTGTTGCCACGCCTTCGGGGGCGAATGTAAAGGGTTGCCGTGCGTTTACGTGCTGGGTGTGTCGCCAAACATCGCCTAAATCACAAATAGATTAAGGAAACGTTCCTAATGATAGTGGCTTTTTTATGGACATCATACTATTATTTTGAAGAAGCGCTTCTAGTAGAACATTAGGCAGCTCTACAAAGACCGGCGTATAAGGCGGATGTTCGACCGATTGCCACCGTGATGTCGACAGGATCTAGCTTCCTGTGTCTCGGGAACTAACAGTTACGTTCTCGTATATTACCTATCATCTTTGTGCGTTTATAGATATTGTGTTCCTCTATGTTCAATGTTATTGCGACGTTATAGTGTGATATGTTAGTATATTTTTTATTGCAGTAGATATATGTATGTTGAGCTTATTATCGAACTAAAGCATTTTAAGGGATCTTGAGGAAAATATTAGCACCGGAATTAGGATAAATCAAAAGAGTAGAAAACCAAATAAGTATATTATAATAAAGATAAATAGATATAAGTTTTAATATTGTCATATTGTGTAATTTGAAATATTTCTTCTTTACGTTGCTCCAATTCCTTTAAACTTTAATTTAGGTTAAATAAGAGTCGAGATTTTTTTATACAATTGAACTGGACATATAACGTGCAATCCAATCATTTTGTATGAGTTTTTCTGACTTTGTACAGCAATATGACAATTAAAGCTAATTTATTATTGTTATTATTTTCCAACAGAATTTGATAAAAAATTAAAAAAAAGCTCTTAATTTGCTCAATCTCTGTACATTCATGATAAATAACGTACGTAATGCGATGTTCAAAATTTCACAAAAAAAGAAATCGAAACAAATACCTTATTATTATAATTTTATTATATTAGAGAGAAAGGGTATGATTGGTTCGGGCATATAGAAAGAATGTCAGAAGAAAGGATGACAAAACCGATATACAATGCAAAAGTGGAAGGAGTAGGTACCGGGGAGGACCTAGACTATCTTACCATGACCAAATAGACCGAGTGAGAGGATATATGAAGGAAAAGTCAAGAGTCTCCGTAACCGGCGAGCGTGTATGAGACGAACTATGAGGATGGAGGAAGCCAGAGAGGTATGTAGGGAAAGAACCTGGGAACTCTGTACTCTCTGCCTACCCCGAAAGGGATGCGCAAAGTTAAATCATAGCTCCGCAAAACTGTGCAACCAATTTGACCGAGGGCTAAGTTGAGTTACATACTAGATACTTGTACAAACTTAATTTTATGGTATTATCTATGATATAAGAATAACAATGAAATAGGGTACCATGTACCGTAGATAATATAGCCCTTTAGATTCTTTGTTGTTAGATTCCTACATATTTTTATAGTGTCATCTATGTACGGGAAGATAGAAGCTCATGAAACATGAATGTCGCCGCGATGGTTTCCCGTGACTAGGGACTTGGTTGTCTCGTTCGAACTTTTATATTGATGGAGTTTTTTCTTTTCCTTACGCTTCACAATTGAACAGGAAACCATATTGAATTATCAACAACTTTCTTCTATAATTCAGTGCTGTAATGCATTCATATTTATATCAATACTGACAAGCCCACTATTATTATTAATTAAGTATTAAAACATACTGCCTCGTTGGTCTAGCGACAAAGTGCATCGCCTTGTAATCTCGAAGTCCTGGCTTCAAATCGTAGGTCTTAAAATGTAGTTTTTATACCGAAAAATTCCCAGTTTGAAAGTCTGGAATTGTGCCCGGTATACGGCAATAGGCTCGCCCCCTATTACATCGTTGGCGAAAAGTGGGTGTACCCTGTACACTTCTGCTACCCCAACTTGGGGAATACAGGCGTGACTATGTTTTTTTTTAAACCTTCGCTTAATAAGAGTAAAATAAATAGTTATGATTTTCTAGTTCTTGTTTTAAATTGTTTTTTTTTCCTTTTTTAAATATGAACTCTAATCTTTGCTACTAATCCTACTTATATTATAAGTGTGAAACTTTGTATGTTTGTTACTCAATCACGCGAAAACCGCTAAACGGATTTGAATGAAATTTGGCACACAGATAGTTTATTATCGGGATTAACACACGATACTTTTTATCCCAGAACAATGTTAGTTCCCTGTCTAAAGTTAACGCGGACGAAGTCGCGGGCAGAAACTAGTATATAATAAGTGCGAAAGTTTAAATGTTTCTTACTCCATTGTGACTAAACAGCTGAGCGAATTTAGATCAAATTAAGGGATGGGTACATTGTAATATGGCATAATATATAGGTTACCTTTACAGATAAATCGCACCTTCAGAGCAGTAGTGACTTATCTGAACAAAATCAAGTTTTTGGAAAATTAATTGCATCCCTGCAGAAACGAGCGGTGCTGGTAGAGGTCGTATTTCTTAATTCTACCATAAAAACGCCACTGTTTAAATATTTACCAGATAGAGCGTACCTTTTAAAGGCCCTCTATGGCCATAACTCGATTTCTTAGATTTTTGAGTTAAGTCTATACTGTTCTGAAGGTGCGAAATATCGACAAAAAGGAAATATGTTGCGTGTCGAGTCGCGGATTGAAAGTTAGTAACCTCCTCCACCTTGAGGACCTTAACACGGAAGATCGGGATCTTTATAAAGAACTTTTGCCTTAATAATGTCTTTCTATTTAGTCCTATTCTTTGCGGCATTAATTATTACTAAATTTAGTACTTAATGTTCTTGACATTAAAAATACTTTAGTTGCTCTTAATTTTGATTTGACTTACCATATCAAACCAAATGCATAAACGTACATTTGCTGTATTATATACGAGTATGTTTCACCTTAATGCGCTCTCCCTGGTCGGCCGACGGTGTGCACTTTACCCTCTCCCGGGGAGATTAGCGATCTGAGCGGATTAAGCGAAGGTACACCCATATAATATAGTATTTAACTCGGTTACACGCCAAAAATATTCCTTAATTTCGTAAGAGAGCTTACTTTGGGAGAACGTTTGGTTTACTTTTACTAAGAAAATAGTTACATAACGAATGAAGACAAATAAATAATTCGTATAAAAGCGGTATCCGAGGTAAACAGAGGTTTTAGAACAGATTTATGAGTAAATTTACTCTGCAGATTAACGTATTATTCAAGTCTATATATAAACGCACCTAGAAACGTTTGTCAATTAAAAAAGTAATTTTTATGAAACTGAGAGTTAAGAACAAACCATTTGACGATACTGTAACGTTGTAAATAACGTTGTGTTACATTATTACCGAGATTTCAGGTGTAAAAGGGATGGCATATCAACTCCCTAGCGTCAAGCTAACGTCAAAGTTTTCGTGCTAAGCTCTCTATTTCAAAATGTAGGACTAATTTTACTGTAAATTCAATTGTTTCTCAATTTCAATTACTTTAAAAATATTATAATAAGAAGATTATCCGACGAGGAACAAATAGATCGTATATTATCTAATGTACAAGTCAAGAGCCCCTGTAATCTGGGTATATGAGACGATCTATGAAGAAAGCACGAAGAAAGCAAGAGAGGACTGTAAGGAGACCTGTTGAAACCACCCTACACCGAGATAGATACATAACCCTATATAAATAGATACATAAAAAGTATCTACACCCTTTGCTTAATGTATACTTCTTCATACAATAAGGAGTTCAAACGGAAGGAAAAACGAATAAATAGATGTTGCTTTGCTTATAGTTGATATGTATGTCGATCTCAGGGGAATCTTAATATATTCTCGGAGCACAATGAAAACACAGTAGTACGTTACAACGTCTAATTGGCAAGAGAGAGGGTAGACATTTTTCATGTTCTAATATCTAAACTTACGAACTACCCACATATATTACACCTTCACCCTTAATTTAGTACATACAATAATTAATTAACCTCCTGACCATATCTTACTACCGGTCTCCTAATTCGCTTGAGAGGTACCACTGGTGGCTCGGTGGAGTTTGTATCTACACTATCATTATCACTACCGTCAACCCCTGCTTCCTCTTCCGCCTCTGCATTACCACTCGGTGGGTCGTTCTCCTCTGGTTTAGTCTGTGTCATAATGGGTACCTTAATGGGTATGATATTTCTTTTTTTTATTTGGTCTAAATGTCTTTTAACCGGTGGGCCATTTTCCCTACCTACCACAAAATGACGGGACCCTACTTTATTTTGTACGCGGCCGGGTAACCACGTGTTTCTTCCCCCATAGTCTCTCAGCAAAACCTCTTCTCCTACGCTAACCGTTCTTTCCTTCCCCCTTTTATAAAAACCTTGTTTCTGTTGGGCGTTATGTACTTTGTCTTCTCTCGTTCTGTCCGCCTTTAACAGATCCAATCTTGATCTAAGTGACCTGTGCTGCAACAACATAGCTGGTGATGAACCCGTCGTGTTATGAGTTACGTTCCTGTACGCCATCAAATATGTCTGTAGTGCTGCATCCAGATCCACCCCATCTCTCATTGACTTCCTAATGGCACGCTTGCATAATTTGACGGCTCCTTCCGCTGCACCATTTGATGAAGGATGATACACCGCGGTGAACGTCAATGTTATGCCATTATTAGCCATAAAATCAGCATACTCTTTACTCGAAAATGGTGGCCCGTTATCCGATACAACCTGTTTAGGTAATCCAAATCTTGCAAATGTTTCCCGTAATACTTTTATGACACTTCCAGCCGTCGTCCGTGACATTTGGAAGATTTCGATCCATTTAGTAGTAGAATCTATAATTACCAGGAAGGTTTTACCATGAAATGGCCCCAAAAAGTCTACGTGTATCCTCGACCACGGTTCCGATATATACGGCCACGGATGCGGTGGTGCGCGCGGTGGATCTGGGTTCTCTGTTGCGCACGTGTAACATCCATGGCATGTGCTTTCGATATCTGCATCAATACCAGGCCACCATACGAAACTCCTGGCCATGCTTTTCATTTTCACGATGCCTAGGTGTCCCGTATGCAATTCCTGGAGTACATCTCTCCTAAGAAACTTAGGCATCACCAACCTATATCCCCAAACGACACAACCGTCATCGGCATATAGTTCATGTCGTCTGTGAAAATATGGCTTCAGCGCCTCATCACTAACATGCCGTGGCCACCCCGATTGTACGTACATATAAACTTGTCGTAATACTTCGTCCTTACCCGTGTGCTCCTGTACCAGTTTCCTAGTCACGGGTAAGAACTTCTGTATAAAATTTACATATGTAGTTTCCAGGGCCGGTTTCTTTTCCACTTCCACGGGTAAACGTGACAAGGCGTCCGCTGCGTTTTTATCACTCCTTACGTATTCTATGTCATAGTTATACCCCGACAATATAACCGCCCAGCGCTGCATTCTGCTCGCCGCCATTATTGGTATACCCATTTTGTGACCAAAAATCGATACCAATGGTTTGTGATCGGTTCTCAATATAAATTTCCTACCATATAAGTACTGATGGAATTTTCTTACTCCATAAATGATGGCTAAAGCTTCCCTCTCGATCTGTGAGTAGGCCTTCTCCGCTGAATTTAATATTCTTGAGGCATACGCTATGGGCCGCTCGCCGTGCGGCGTCAGGTGTGAGATGACCGCTCCGACCCCTACGCTGCTCGCGTCCGTGGTCAACACCAACGGCATCTCACTCGAGTAGTGAGCTAACACCTCACTGGAAACCAAAAGTTGCTTCACCTCATTAAATGCTTCCTCGTGTCTCGTCTTCCACTCAAACCTTACATCTTTTTTAAGAAGGTCATATAATGGTGACATCAACGTACTCATCCGTGGAATAAATTTGGCATAGTACATAACTAACCCGATAAATGACCGCAGTTCTGTGACATTCTTGGGTACCGGTGCTTCTCTGATGGCCTGTACTTTTTCTGGGGCCGTATGCACGCCTTGTGAACTAATCACAAACCCTAGATAAGTCACAGCATTGGCGAAAAATGTACATTTATCCTTTCTAATTTTCAGGCCATACCGCTGTAACCTACCAAAGACTTCGTGCAGTGTCCTCATGTGATCTTCATCATCCACCCCCGTTATGATTAAATCGTCAAGAAATACACCTACCCGAGGCATATCGGAAAAAAGTTGTTCTAATTTTCGTTGAAATATCCCAGGACTCGAAGCTAGTCCATATATTAGTCTATTATATCGAAATAAACCTTTATGCGTATTAATGACTGTATATTTCTTAGAGTCGTCCAACTCTAGTTGTGCATAGGCCTGCGATAAATCTAATTTTGTAAAACGTTGCCCCCCTTCTAATTTAACTAGTAAATCTTCTACTCGAGGCAAGGGAAAACGATCCACCTCCAGACATTTGTTAAGTGTCAATTTAAAATCGCCGCATATCCTAATAGACCCATCTTTCTTCATTACTGGCACGATAGGAGTCGCCCAGTCCGATGTAGAAACAGGTGTGATGATGCCATCCCGCACCAGCTGGTCCAACGCGCACTCCACCGGCTCACGCATCGCGTACGCCAGCGGTCTCGCTCGCATGAACACGGGCCGGGCTCCCTCTCGCAATTGGAACCCCACCTTGCCACCGGTGTATCTACCCAAACCATCGGAGAATACTTCACAGTATCTGGAACTAAATTTTTTTAAGTCAAATATAATATCTACCTTACCTACATTATGACAATTAGCTAACGAAAACTTGATACCTAACTCGTGTAACCATTGCCTACCGATCAAACTTGTTTTCCCTCGATCTATTATGTATAAATCTAAATTCCGACATTGACTACCGAACTTAACTGTAGGCGTTATTTTACCCACAGGTACGACTATTTCACCTGTGTAATACCTTAAAATTAAATTTGTTTTCTTAAGTTCACATCGCTTAAATTTTTTTAAATAACAATCATGACTAATGCACGATATCGCGCTGCCCGTATCTACCTCCATATCTAAGTTAACTTGTTCAATGTTTACATTTATGGTGTATGGTCCAAACTTTTTTAAATAATTAGATGTGAGTGCATAGTTATTTACCTCGTCACTGTCACTATTGTTCTCTTTTAGGTAATTTCGTTCGCCGTCTAGCACGTTAAAAAGTGGGGCATTTCTTTTAATATTAGGACACATCCTCTTTAAATGCCCTTCTTTGTTGCAAACCCGGCACACGTATTTCCTAAATTTGCAATCATGCCTTTGATGCTTGCCCCCACATACGGAACACCTCTCCGGGCCATAACTCATCTTGTCGATGTCAAATTTCGCTTCGCTACTCGCTCCGCTCTTACCACTTGTACCACCGGACATTCTCTGCGACGCGGCCTCCTCCCGGCTACGGTGGCTCGATACCGCTGCTCGACGATACGCTCGCTCACTCCCGACGCGCTCCTTCCTCGCCACCAGCGCTCTCGCCGCCAGCTGATGCACCTCCTGCGCCGGAGTACTGCTACCCCTCCCGCGAGTACAGTTCTCCACCGACGCCGCATTGGCCTCGGCTGCTTCCATCGACACGGCTATTTTATATCCCGCATCGAATTGTATGTCGTCCTCGGTGAACAGGCGCTCCCTGATGTGCTCGTTAACCAACCCGCACACGAATTGGTCTCTCAAATTCTCGGTTAGGTTTTCCGCTGAGAATCTACAATGTTTCGATAGCTTTTTTAATTCTGATACAAACTCAGCTATACTTTCCCCGTCCCGTTGGATCCTCTGCCGAAACTTAAACCGTTCCGCTAGAAGACTCGGCTGTGGTTGTAAATGTCCTCGCATCAGCGTCACTAAGCATTCGAAAGTTTTTGTTGCCGGTTTATCTGGTGTACACAAATTCACCATAAGTTCGTATGCTTCGGCACCGACCACCGTTACTAACGTTGCCACTTTCACTGATTGCTTTACATCATTAACCACAAAGTATTGTTCTAAACGGTCAATATACAAGTCCCATTTGTCCTTGTGTATGTCGAATTGTTCGATCTTTCCCACGGCCATTATACACAGTATATTATTAAAAGTATCGCCGATTATTAACGATACACACGTAGATTTCGTTTATATCTCGTCGCCAGTTGATATGTATGTCGATCTCAGGGGAATCTTAATATATTCTCGGAGCACAATGAAAACACAGTAGTACGTTACAACGTCTAATTGGCAAGAGAGAGGGTAGACATTTTTCATGTTCTAATATCTAAACTTACGAACTACCCACATATATTACAATAGTATAAAGAAGATTTTTATGGACATCACTTAACAGTACCATCGTTATTCATTCATATCCTTAGTTCATTGTTAGCTTTATGTTTTATATTGTTGAAGCTTCCGTATTCATTCTAACGTAAGAATATTAATGTAACGTCATATTTCTATATCAAAGAATCCTCGTATATTATTATGCGTCCAAACGTTGGCATCCCGTTTCTATCGGTAGGCAGTTGTATCAAAATTCATTCATATATAAATTGGGAGCATTGCCCATAGACAACTCAAACAAGCAGATTAGTGACCCTACATAAAGGTTAGCTTTAACAAAAACCATATTAAAGTTTAATTTAGAAATACAATGAAATACTCAGCGGGATCTTGAATTTTATGAAGAGATAATGTCCTCGAAACGCCAGCGACCCTCTTGAAATATTCTAAGAAATTTGCGATTCAAATACGTAAAGCCGTTTAAAACGCCTAACAAATTAAAGGCGGACTCGTTAAAGCAATAATTACTGATTACATTATGAAATAATACCCCCGCGTAGATGTGAGAAATGGCCTCGGTTCCATTATTATTTTTAATTATAATCGACTAACTCTCCGTGTTTATTATTCAGTAATTACACATAACCTTTCCGTAAGTATACAAGCATCTAGTTAAATAAAAAACATAGACTCTGTAACTGAAACAGTAACCGTAAAAAAGGCTAGCCGAGCAAAATTGTACATTCATTATTTGCCATCAAAAAACAACCGCAAAAGGTTAATGTAGGAAGCACCTATGTCAGAATCAAAAGAAATGAGTACCAGCGTTGGGAGTGGAGCGGGGCGCTCATGTTTTAATATTTTACCGGAAGCTTTGCGCTGAATCGCCGAATGCGCAAACAAAGCTGCTACCTTAATAACCGCGTCGCGGTACTGTACTCGGAAGCTCTTATAATCCGCCCAGTTCGAGACTGAAGCATTATAAAACTTCTCCCGCCTTTAGATTAGCGCTGATAGAGATAAGTCCACTTGTCATCTGGGTCTGAGACATATACATGAGACATAGACCGAGAGTTCGCCGGGTAGAAAAATAAACAGGCGAAAGATTTAATCTGTGAGCGTTTCCCTGTCTATTTAAATAGAAGTCAGGGGAGACGGCGGCGTCTTATCGGTGGGCACCTATTTGCCGAGCCGCAGTGCGCCCGCACCGCCCTAACTTCCCTTGTTTGCAAACTCGGATTGGATCTCGCGTTCCACTTTCTGCAGGACACTCACAATCTAGTTTTATGACTTTAAAATGTTAACGCGTTGACCCAGCGCAGATCATGACTTTTAATCTCGTTGGCTTTTGAAATACGCCGTATATTTTATTGATGTTTTTCTGTTTTGACCGCATTAACTATAAGTACATTGTATTACGTTTAATTTTGTAAAAAGTAGTGACCGGTAGAATTGGCGGCGAAATGAAGCCGGCGACGTCACAGTGGGAGTTCACTCTGACAATAGTTGGATTCAAAAGACGTTTCCACGCACAGACCGTCTCGATGAATGTATAAATGACTTTGACCAATTGATTTTAACACCGCATTGTGCTCTAACGGAGTGCAATGTGTTGTCGTACCTTTTGTGTTTACCCCTTCGATTTTACAAGAGTCGACGTATTCGACCCGGGCGTCTTTAATCAACGTCTCTGATAATAAGCGTGAGACACGTGAAAGTATTTTTGTATTCTTTAATTTCGTTACTGTAAACTGAATGTCAAACCTTCGTGTCTTCGTAAAGATTTATTTATACGGGAATGGGTAATGTAAACAGTTATAATGTAAACAAACGTATTTGTAGACATATGTTAGTGAACAAGTGCACGCGCAGCGGGCGTCGGGGGTCGAGGTGCGGGGTGGGGGCCGAGGGGAGTCAATGACGAGCCTTTGTTTAGAACATAAAATTATACGACACCAATAAATTCTTTGTTTACCCGATAAATGAACGTGTCCGTTCGTATGGGAGAGCGATCGACTCTGCGTGACTACAGGATAACATGGAAAAAAGGAATAAAGAAAGTAAATAAAAAAATACCAATAATAGCTGTTTGAAAACGAAATACGTCATTTTAGATCGTTATCTTAATGAGAATCGTTTTGTGAGTAAATCTCCTAAATAAACAAGTATTGTCAAAACACTCGACTCCACAAAAGTTGAAACGAAGAAACGTCAACTCTTTCGGAGATAATACCCATTATCTGGTTTACCTGAGGACAGCTCCGCTTAACAATGGCTACGTCGGCAGATGTCTCCGCAAAACAAACTTCACAACAAACCTAAATCATCGGGAGATAAAAAATGTGGGATTAATTATACCACATAGAGCGAATGTCGCTGCGTGTGACAATAAATCGTCATCATTGACGTGAATCGCTGTACAAAATGTTAATGCCGCGTATTATGTCGTGACAACAATGACGTATTGAGAGAGGAATTCGGGAACCGCGTGTTGCCTCGAGACAAAACTACGTCATGTTGTAATTTTTTTTCGCTGGGGATACACAATATGGTCCTTTAAATTCAGTGATGCGTAACTTTCCACTATATTTATTTAATCGATAGAAAGTCTAATATCAGTTGGTTGTACGCCTAAAGGAAATAGTTCTCACGTGATTTGATATACGTATCTACTTAAATATGACTTGAGAATTTTTAATTGAACTATTTTACCCTCTTTCTATCTATCTATCTATATCATCCCGCCAGCTCCCTCGCGGGGTAGGCAGAGAGTACAGAGTTCCAACAGGATCTTTCCTTACATACCTCTCTGGCTTCCTCCACTCTCATAGTTCGTCTCATACACACTCGCCGGTAACGGAGACTCTTGACTTGCCCTTCAGCTAAGACACGGTCTATTTGGTCATGGTAAGATAGTCTAGGTCTTCCCCGGCACCTACATCCTTCCACTTTCGCATTGTATATCTGTTTTGTCATTCTTTCTTCTGGCATTCTTTCTATATGCCCGAACCAACGGAGCATACCCTTTCTCATCTTTACACCGATAGTATCTTTCATACCTACTCGCTTTCTTACTACGCTGTCGCGAATACGGTCAGTAATTTTACCCTAATAATAAATTAAGAATATTACTAGGTAAATTTTACCATCTTAGTTACAGAGTTCCTATTAATACTCTAAGATGTTTATATATGTCTTTAGTAGACTCGATATTTAGTTATGCTCTCGATAGTTACGGTCTTACATTTAAAACAAACCTGGATAAATCAGAAACGCTTCAGATTAGATTCCTAAAACTACTTGTCAATAAGAAGATTAAAAATAGCTGTAAGGATAACTATAGAAAATTTTTTCAAATTTGTAAAATTCTTCCAATCAGTTTAAAACACAAATTTCTTTTGATTGTAAACAATCGTGACTGTCGAGAGTTTTTAACTCCAGTGAGCAATGTGTACAGTATGCGCTTGGTGACCGACGGCAGATATAATGTTCCTAGGGTGACCAACTACTTCGGTGAAGGGCGCTAAAAAAACGCATCCCATACATTTTGAATAGTCTGCCGGCGGCCATAAGGGGCGATACAATTAAAAAAAAATTAAAAGGAATCTGCATAAACATTACCTATGTTAGTGTTAAGTTAGTGTTACCATTATATTAAGTTTGTAGATTCAACTGACCCCGCAGTCGGTTGCACAGTTTTGTGGGGCGATGATTTTAATATTGTGCATGATGTTGTGATCTTAAATAAATAAATAAATATGAAGTAATGAGTCATAGGAGTGCGATTTGTTATGGAAAATGATTAAAACTTTGATGATTATGATGAGATGATTTCCTTAAGAGCTGGCACATTTCTGACCAGGATTAGTCTGTCTATTCAGCTGAAACACAGTTAACATTATTTCCACCATTCCACGCGGATGCGGTCTTTATGATTCATTTTATTTATATTAGTCTTAAATACTAATTTTGGAATTAATAGGTGATTTGTGTTTTTTATGTAGCCTTGACATAAAAACTATACGTATAATAAAGAGGAAAGATTTGTATTTCTGTATTTTTGTATGTTTGTAACGAATAAACTCAAAAACTACTGGACCGATTTTAATGATTCTTTCACCATTAGAAAGTCCCAGTAGGTGGCGCTGTTGTCGACCGGGTACGAAGTCGCGGGAAACTGCTATAAATAATATTTCCTTGGTGTATTGATGTTTAAATGTACTGAACACGGTAATGAAAACTGTATAACAAAATAAATTGAATAGAAAGCTTACTCTATTTACATAAATTACGCAACTAAATCTTTATTCTCCTCGAGTTTATTTTCAGTTTTGAATCCCTGGTACCTGCATACAGAAAGGTGGAGCATTTTGGAGCGGATTACGAATCTTCGTTTCGTCGTCTTTATCCTTTAAAGGAATCGATATTGTTGCTTTTGCAGGGGCGCTGGCGAGCCGAACTTCTTTCTTAAGAAGGATTCCGGAATATTTGATTAGGAGACATCCTTATCTGGGTTACACGAACTATTAATATTCCTTTCGGTCGGGCGGAACTGCTTACAAACACGCTGGCTACTTTTATTTGTTGATGCATTCATCGATAAGATTGGCCGGACAATACATACATATTTAGGTACGTTTTGTGTATAGTGGCATGCGAACAAAAATACCGGTTATTAAGAACCGTAAGGGATCTGGTGTAATGATATAGATAGATATGGGAACAGGTAAAAATATTCAGAATTTGAAGATAACGGAGATATGAAAAAGCTCACCGTATTAGTTAGTAGTATCAAAAACTTTTAGTAATAAAGACATTTTACTCAGGCAATTTATTTAAAAACTCAACTACTAATAAGGTATCACGATATTATCGTACATCTCTAATATTTGCCAGAGTAATGGCAACAACATGTTGCACAGCCTCATATCGTCCCATTTTTCAAAATGTATGAAACTTACTGGTTTTTTTTTACGTCGGACTCATATATGTAAATACTAATGGGAAAACGGTACCTATTCTTTTTAGTATATGTAGGTATTTTTATTGGGACTAAGCCCGCAACACATTCCCACCATTGTAACTGTTGTAAGCCAGGATCCACAATGGTCTCCTTATATGACACCAAGGACTTATATGAACCTTGGGGTATCCCAGGGAGCGCTTTAATTGTCTTGGAACCCGTGACCAATTTAATTAGAAAAGAAGGAAACCAGGAGGAGTAAGAAAAATATGTATGTATTCTTAAGTTACACCAGTAAACAGTATATGCCAAAAATATTACATTATTGATTCCGCAGCCGTTTCAATTTCATTACAGGTTGCCGAAGGCTCAAAGTTATGTCCGTATTATTAGTTGAACTCCGGCTTATTCACAGATGTCGTCAGACTTGCAGCGGATAACTATTACGTGTAGGCTTCAGCTACGCACATGAACATACGTATAATCGCGGTATAATAGCACAGCTATTTGCTGTATGAATCGGTACCTTCTTTAGTATATGTATGCATAAATTACACCAGTATCAAAACGGTATATACCTTAATATAACATTATTGATTCCACAGTCGTTTCATTTTCATTACAAGTTGCCTAAGGCTCAAAGTTATGTCCGTGTTATTAGTTGAACTCCGGCTTATTCACAGATGTCGCCAGACTTGCAGCGGATAACTATTACGTGTTGCCTTCGGGCTACGCACGGGAACATACTGATAATCGTAGTATAATAACAAAGCTGTTCGCTATATAAATCGGTACCTATTCTTACCAAAGAATACATATACACTAATATGTATGCATAAGTTAAACCAGTATCAAAACAGTGTATACCTTAATATCGCATTATCGATTCCACAGTCGTTTCAGTTTCATTACAGGTTGCCGAAGGCTCAAAGTTATGTCCGTGTTATTAGTTGAACTCCGGCTTATTCACAGATGTCGCCAGACTTGCAGCGGATAACTATTACGTGTTGCCTTCGGGCTACGCACGGGAACATACGGATAATCGTAGTATAATAGCACAGCTGTTAGCTGTATGGCGGTACACGCCGAACGCACCACAAAAGGATTTGTCTCGTTAATTCACGTGTATTATTCACGATTCGCTTCACCTCTTTAGCGGGAGATGATATGATCGAATTACGATATAGCCAATATTGTCTCATATTTCTATTGTTGAGACGATAAACGTAAACGTACTTCAGTTGTGAGAGGATTGGTAGATCACATTCTCGAGTGCGATGTTATTGAACGTTGAACTCCAATTTTGTTATTGACAAATACACTATATACGTATTTTGGAGTATTCTATATTGCAACTACTAACTATTTTGACGGACGATTTAGCGCAGTGGTTAAGAGCTTAAGTCGCTCCGCCCACTGTGTCTAATAGTCGCGGGTTCGATGCCCGCACGGAACAAATCTTTGTGTGATCCACAATTATTTGTTTCGGTCTGGGTATTTGTGTGTGTGAACTTTCATGTTTGTAAACGCACCCACGACACAGGAATAAATCCTAGTGTGGGGCAACGTTTAAAAAAAAAAAAAAACTATGCTTAAGTACCTATGTACATATGTATTTCGAGTTAAGGAGAATACTTTTTGCTATCTAATGCTATGCTATAATCCTTTAAAAATAATATTGACAAACTCGTTTGAATTTCCATAAGGTCTTAGAATGTCTATTCAACCCAAAAAAGCGTTAGAAAATATTTATACACAGCGAATTTATTATTCGGAATTAATTCTCTAAACAATTCATAATTTAAATTCAAGTTCCAATCCGTATTTGTATTTTCAAAAATCAATTCGTCCGGCCCGGAGATAATCCTTCGATCGCGAGATTGTTAGACCGCCGTCCCACCAGCACCCTTATTCTATGACGCGGCGAGTTACGTAACTTCGTGATATGATCGTTTATTAGCACTCAAGTGCCATCGTGCTGTCACGTTTATGTTTATATAGTAAATTCGTAGTGTGACAAGAATGGCATAACACGAAAAGGCATATCTCGCTAGCGTCACGCTAACGTCAATATTTTTGTGTTAAGCTCTCAGAATACCGTGTGTGTGAATTATCTATGCTGTAGTCCGCGGGCCTTTTACAGATTCGCCGGACAAATTCTCAAAATAAAATTCGCTAATCGTATGTTCTAACCGACCCTCCCGATGCCCTTACATCCCTTCTTTCGGATACAGATACCGCACACAGGATCAGATTCCGACCTCGCCGGCGAGGTCGAAGAATCCCTTGCCCACCCGGTGTAGAGCACCACGCCGAGACACCTAGTATACGCCCTCCCCCATAGCGACTGCCCAAGCCGAGGCCGTTCCTCCTTGAGGCGCCCTTGTGCTAGTTGCCCCCTTGTCCCCTTGTCCGGTGAAGCTGTAAAGGCCCCGCGGCCAACAGCGTAAGTTATTCACACACATACACACACAAAAGAATACCATAACACGGCCATTTCACGAAGTTGTGGTAGCGCGTCACATTTAGTAACAGCAAATAAGATGCCGTTATTACGCTTTTAATATTTCCACTCAATCAAATCAAGTAATCCTAAAACAATAGTGAAAGTGTAGCTCTGTAAATTGGTCCGCAAATAACAGAAACTACAACTAACTGTTATTTGAAAGGTCGCTTAATCACTCAAGGGCACGGAGACAGTTCAAACACAAATATTAATTAAGGCGGCGATTCCGGCTTACCTAATTCGAGAAGTTCCCCGTATCTGAATAAACAATTAAACTAGTGAAAGTGTCGAGGCGGGCTCAAAGCGAAGGTAACTGCAGGTTGTATGTAGCTAGTTGCTGCAATGTTAATCTTAATTGCGCTATTTATCTTTAATCTCAATATATTTAGGATTTGATGTTTGCTTCCGAATATGCAATCAGTGGGGCCACCTTTTGGGCTGCATCCATACTTGTCCGGTGAATCTGTAAAGGCTCCGCGGTCAACAGCGTAGATCATTTACACACACACCCATCAATAAATAAATTCTATCCTCAACTCGGCTCGCAATTTTTTTGTGAAACCCTGCGCGGGTCGTGATAACCGTCACGCTTATATTTCCCAAGCGGGGGTGGCAGAGATATGTATACTCACTTTTCGCCGATGATGTTAGGTCCCATGTAATAGGGGGCGAGCCTATTGCAATATACCGAACTCAATTCCAGACTCCGGACTGAACTGGGAATTTTAAGATAGAAAAATTATATTTGTCCGACCCAGGATTTGATCGCAAAACACATTATTATCCACTAGACCAACGAGGCAGTCAATCTATAATCTCTTAAAAAGATAATCAAATTATGTCAAAATTGGTTGACATAATTTGACAAGAGACATAGCTTGACCTTTTTATAGTACACGGGCGAATACTAGGGAAAGATTGAGCTTCCTGGTTTTGATCAAACATAATATTATAATAGTTTTCAAGACATATTGTTCAATGCAATATAATAAGATTAAGTGGGCAAAGTCGCTTCTCCCCAAGCAGGGGTGGCAGAAATGTACACCATTAGCTTTTAATATAATAAGTGATCAAACAAACTTACCTGAAGTGAAGTTCGATCATTATTATACGAAGTCCTTCGATCGAAGATATACATATATGGTTTATATCGAGTACGAAGGACACAGAATAATAGGTGGTGGACCTATAGCAATTATATTGGGCACAGACACCAGATAAAAAAGATATCAAACACATTTTGTCGGATCTAGGACTCGAATCTAGGACCTCTTGATAGCCAGCTGCATCATGCGTTACTAGATCAGCATAGATAGTATCTACATTATTACAAACATGTTCCAATATATTGATCGACTGATGGTTATGAATAAATTTTAAAGGTAGTATGTCCAACTGGTCATTTCACAAAGTAGGACCGATGATATAAATATACAGACTGTAGATTTATCCTCACAATATTTTCAGGAGTGATACTTAATACAAATTCATGAAAAACCGAGTCACCATAAAATATAATTATTTAATGATTAAAAAATTAATAAAAATCTTGACCTGAAGCCCCACGTGTGTGGTGACTAGCCCATATGGTGAGGCCAAAGCAGGCATACAATACCATGTATATATCTACCACGTCATAGCATATTTTTAGCTTCAACTAAGGTTATTTTGATTTAAGGCTTGGTTCAATAGCCGACGGAGCGCGACGGAAGCGTGCGGCTGACCGGCGGTCGGTAGCGCGGCACCCTCGTCACACTGCAGGCGTAACATCATGCCCTCCAAGTGGCCGCTCAATACTAGCGTCCTGCTCGCACGCGTAATGGCGTCGGGCTCCCGCCATGTTTCGTTTGTAAGCGCGTCGGGCATGACGGCAGCGAGTTATGACGTTTGCCGTCGCGCCGAGCGGGCCTGCGCTGTGTGGCGTCTCCCGTACATTTCAGTACATAACAACTCCTCAGGTCACGCCACCATCGCACTCCCGTCGCGCTGCGTCGGCTATGTGGCGAAAACTTTAATGTCAAATAAGTATTAGTAAAAATTTGGATTAAAAAAAACAACCAGGTTTAAGTAGTATAGTATTATTAAGTACTCTGTCTATTATGTATTCCATAAATTCCGCGAGATTACAAAACAAAAACCTGTGTAGTTTTGTGTAAATATTTTGGTTTGATTTTAATTGTACTTGTAAACGTACCTTTACGAATGGTTAGTTTTCATATAAGATCAACCGTAGGGACATCTACTCTATCTGGTAACTAATTGCTCAGTTCAATCAATTACAACTAACAATATTTATTTAAATTAATTACCTTACATGTGGCGTCGCAATGGGCACAATGTTCACGGATATCAAAAAACACGAGGTCCTCATGTGGCACGCTCCACTCAGGGGCCTGATTCGCTATGACCAAACGTGGTGCGTAACGATAACTTAGCGAAATGAAAGTTTAATGGTACTCAACTGGCAGAGGTGGGCAAAAATTAATTGTGAAAATTGAAATAACAAGTAAAATATATCGGATTTTATTGTGATTTATTTTTTATTTTTAAGTTCCCGACGTTTTAAGTGCTCTACAGTGCCCATGGTCACGGGAGGGATTCAGGCGTTTGATATCCAAAAGTTATTGTTATTCCGGAGTACCTCAGAGAGATTAATTTAATTACAATTACAATTCCAATTGATTGATCGTACAATTAAAAAAACATATTGAATAATGCCTAGCACTGACAACTGGTAGACAGAATACCATTACACAGTTATTTCACAAAGTTATCGTAACTCACCGCGTTTGGTTACAGTGAATAAGAGCCCAGGGCCGCTGCGTCTGACGAACCGTGCAAAATGATAATTAAGAGAAACCGCTCAGTCATCGTTAATGCGATAGCTAGCCATGTAAATTACAGCAGCGGTGTTTATAACAATGCCCGCAGTCGATGGAATTCATTAAAATTTAATAGAACGAAAATATAAACCCCTGAGACCGCATTTTATTTAGAAACAGCAAGTATTAATATGCAATGTTGTATCCAATTTGCATTCTTTTTATGGAGAGCTATGTATGAATTGTGACTAAAGTTTTTAATTTTTGGTACGTAATAGGAGTGGCGTAATAATTAATTAAATTTACGCGAACATAAGATTAGATTAAAATGATATTTATAGATTATATTAGTATATACTTACATCGTAATTTATCTATGATTGTACGTTTTCGATGTCGACTATTGTTCGGAGGTTTACGGTTTGTTTAATGTATTATAAGTATAAAATTGACACTATTTGTTTGTTACCTTTTTACACATAAACCGCTGAATAGATTTGGATAAAATTTGGGAATGAAATAGATTGCATTAGGAAGGAAGGGCTGCCATTTCTTAAAAAAATAAAGCAGACGAAGTCTTAGATAATATTTTTTTTTTTATAAAAACGTAGCTCCGCACTTGTATTTATTCCTGTCGTGGGTGCGTTTACAAACATGAAAAGTCACATACACAAATACCCAGACCGGAATAAATCATTGTAGATCACACAAAGATTTGTCCCGTGCGGGAATCGAACCCGCGACTATTAGACACAGTAGGCGGAGCGGCTTCAGCTCTTAACCACTGCGCTCAATCGTCCGTCATCTATACCTAGTATCTAGTAAAAACGTCTAAAGTTTTTGTTACGGTAAGCTGCACTGTTACATACTGTTTAAGATACGTTTCATGAAATTCAGGTAGATACCCTCCCCAATATCTTTGTCCGCAAAGGCCTGCCCTTGTTTAAGTAAACAAAGCTTCTTAAAAAACCCACAATATATCAGTAATTTGTAGTATCGATTCTCTTAAGTATGTAGTCATAACCATAAAAATGAGGACCGAGTTGCACCAGTAAGGTTTCATAACTCCATGCACAACCTTCACTTTCCACGCAAAGACGTTTACAAAGTGTGAAATATTAGAAAGGATGGAGCTTTTAAAAACCTTTTCACGTCTTTCAGAAAATGTGAGGTTGACAGAGGCGGGGTGTTGATGACTGGCATCGCGGTGCGTCAGAGCAACGTCGTCGGGAGGGTGCTCCACCCATTGAACTCGGCCACTGAGGTAATGTTCGGGTGAAGGGTCGCAAGCTCGTGTATTCCTCTCTGCCTCCGCTGTTCACTATTCAACGCAAATTTCCCAGAAAAAATTGTTTACGGCTTATTTATTGGCGGTTCCATTTCGTCTCGTTCGACTCGTGTGTATCGGTTATAGGAAATAAATATATAGAAGTAATGTTTTGCATTTGTTAAGGAGGTTGTTTTTAATGTTAACGGTTGTGTCTAATGTTGACGGCAAAATGTCAAACCGGGTACGTGGACGAAAGGGTGAACAGCCACCTTTAATTTTTTGTTTGTTGTCGATCCACAGGAAACCTTTTTATTTTGGTCTGAGGTTGACTACTAACCCGTTAACTGCTTAAGCGAGAGTGTTGAAATCATCTCGTATTAAGGAAACACTTGTTACTAGTAGAATGATATTCAGAGAACTAATCTAACAGTAAGTAATAATAGTTAGTAGATTCTCATTATAGATATACCATAGATATCTGATTTAGTATGTGTTATATGTAGATAACCGAACGGCAACATCCTAAATCAATACTAGTCTTAACTGCCTCCTGCATACAGATCGCACACTCAGATACAGAGCATGATTACACCAAATGATATCTTACAGTATTGATACCAACATAATCTCATGGTTTTCTTCAAAGGAGTGCGACTCGAATATGACACTCGTAAGGTTGTGAGGGCGCGCCTAGTGGCTCTGGAGTGTCATTCCGCTAACACATTGTCTAGCCTCATTGTCTGTCGCGACTCTTGTTAGACCGACGTTCAACTTTTTATTTACGCCCAAGTGCACTCTGCCTGTCTCGTCGAGAGTTGAATTAAGGTTCTCGGCGTTGATATGGGATCATTCAACTCGAGAATATCGAATTACCCGCGCGCTGGGCGCATTGTTGGTTACTTGCACGTGATATTCCTTTTATAGAAGTTGTGACGTGCATTCCCGGGCTATTGTTTTATGATCCAGACATTCGTGCATTGAAACGCGATCTGCTAATAATAAGGCGTTAATCTTTTTTCAGATGAACTCGGATGACAAAATAACATTGTAGTCTCAACACTAATTATTGTCTACACTTCTTTGGAGCTTTAAAATTGACGTATACGAAAAAGCCTTGCAAGATGACTTATGCCTCTAATTTAGCTTGAATTCCCAAGTTTGCTTAACAACGCACGGAGTTGCTTCAATCAAGACAGAAAATATATTATACATATTTTAATTTAAATCAGTTTTTGATTTTACAATTTATACAAGAAAACAGTTTATGGTTCGAAATTCTACACATTATTGCTTGTAATTTCGAGCACGAACAAAGTTTTATGCATCGATATTGCTCGGCGTTTTGATTTGTGGAGACCGATTTATGATATTAAACTTATGGAACTTTTAAATAAAATATTGAATAACTTTGCATGGTTTTCTAACTTTTTTAATTTATATATTTTTTCTACGCGAACACACCGAGTGAATAGTGGACTTATTACGCGACCGGCAACGGAAATTGAATCTGGAGCTACGCACTTTCCGGTTGGAGCCGCGCTTCCGATTTGCTCGCGCCCCTACCGCCCCCGTGTTGCCGTTTACCTTTTATTACAAATTTTTAAACTTGTTTATGGTTTAACTAAAGTTTGATAATGAAAAAAATATACCATTAATATTTCAATTGTGTGGAGGTGTATTTTGGTGTACCTATTTGATGCTGAGATTTGTTTATAGCTAGTTAAATTTTGAGGGTTTTGGCCTGGTTTTGTTAGAGTCATGCGATAATAGCAATACTATCTTACTAGTATGTTATATTATAAAATATTCAAATTACTAAATATGGTAAAAAGAAACCTTCTGAATACTATAAGTAGTTTGACTTAAGGAAACCGTTCACTAACCCTTAAAAGTGAGAACTGTAGTGGATATGTAATTTAGATATTAGTGTAGAGCTTTTTTGTACTATTGTACAAAGAATTAAGAAAAGAATAATGATATTTTTCTTTCTTTCTTTTCTTTGTTTTTTTTTTACAAACATGAAAATTCACATACACAAATACCCAGACCGGGACAAATAATTGTGGATCACGATTTGTCCCGTGCGGGATTCGAACCCGCAACTATTAGACACAGTGGGCGGAGTGGCTTAAGCTCTTAACCACTGCGCTAAATCGTCCGTCCGTCCGATATTCGTTTGAGGACTTAGTTACTTCAGACACACTAGCTTGGAGAATATATTTTCAAACTTATAGTGCCCATTAACTGCATTGATATTGCAACTGTTTACATAAGTATTAAGTTATAATTGCCGCTTCGATCGAGAAGCAATCAGACATAATTCCGAGCATGGGATCACAACAAACGATTGACAAATTAATGTTTAATTTGTCATTTATAATAAATAAATGTGGCGTGCCTGTCATTGTTTGGCATCTGGCGAGCCAAAACGATCGCGTAAATGCACGCATGCATTTCACAAATTGAGATCATACATCATTCAATACACATTCAATTTAATACGGACAAAGTTTTCAGGAGGGTATTTATCTCGGCGGCAAATTAAAGCTTTTCGGTGTGTTGCCAACAGATACTCTTTATGTATAACAGGTCTTTTTTTTTTTTTTTTTTTTCCTGGGGAAAATCCTGCATAGGACTTCCGCGAGCCTCGGGGGAAGCTCGCGGGGCGTGTCGGATTCCTACCGACTAAAAACCCCAGGGTGGCCGACATCAGCACTTTGGAAGGGCTCCGGGATCTCCGTATGGAACGCACCGGTGCCCCTCTTGTGCCTCGCTCCGAAGAGCCCGCCATCGGAGGGAGACTTGATGACATGCTCCCTCCCGCACCGACGCGGTGCTCACGGTGACGTGGGCCACACCACGCCACCGTCCTCCTCGGGGTTGCTCGTGAAGGACGCTCAGGGCCCCCGCCCCTTGCGTCCGCAACCCCGAAGGCCCCCCTGCTGATGTTGATGCAGGGGGGGTCCCCCGCCAGATATTACGGCGGGGGACGCGAGTTAGCCCGTATTCTTAAGCCCCGGGCTATTGGGCTGGGGGGCCTGGGCGGGCTGTGCCTCCGCCCCGGCGCCGTCGCCTTCGTCGAGCAGGATCGGCCCTCTCCCGATCCCGCTCGGCCTCCTCCTTCTGGGACATCACAGTCTCGCAGAAGGAGGATACGGCCCCCCACGCCGATTCCCCTGCCAGCATAGCCGCTACTATTGCCGGCAAGGAGAGGTCCGGTCCGATCCGGTCGACCAGGATCCGCCGCTCGGAGGCCCACGCTGGGCACTCTTCGAGCGTGTGCTGGGCGGAATCCTGGTCCCCACCGCAGTGGTGACAGGTCGTCGTCGCCTCGCGTCCGATCTTCCTCAGATAATCACCGAAGCAACCGTGACCGGTGATTATCTGAGTAAGTCTATAGGTGACTCGCCCTCTCCTCCGCTGGTGCCAGGCTTCGAAGGACGGCAGGATAGCTTGGACGACGCGCTTGCGCGCGATGTGCTCTTGACTGAGCCTCGCGCGCCACTCCTCCAGAGCGCGCCGTCGTTCCCGCCATGTATAACAGGTCTATATTAAGTGCACTACGGCTTGCAAAGGAAAATACTGTCACACATTTTTAAAGTAAATATCTATCTTTATATTAATAAATCAGATCCCATGCAGGGTCGGCGGTACAGAGTTCTAACATGTACTTTTCTTAAAGATCTCTCTCAAAGTTTGTCTCATACACGCTCGCCGATTGCAGACACTCTTAACTTGCATCTCATCCTTAACTGGCATCAGATAAGAAACAGTCAAGAACAAGAACAAAGAAACAATTTAGTTATGGTAATAATATATATAATATCAGCCCACTGCCGGGCAAAGGCTTTCTCTCACAAATTGAGGTGAGAGAGATTAGGTCATACTCCACCACGCGGACCCAGTGCGGATTGGCGGAGGCAGATTTGTGGCCACCTGCTGTTGGAACTTATTCGGCTTATAAGACTTCCAACTTGGCAACCGATTACCACATTAAGTGGTAAATAGGACTAAGGGTTTAGCGTGTATTTTGAAGCACGGAGACGCTCAAATATGAAAATGCAACTAACGGTCACTCATCTCAAACTGACCGAGCCGAACGCTGTTTAATGTTGGTAACCGCTAAGAACACCGCGTTCGCACAACGCTACGAGCACCTCAACTGAGCTCGCTAAGCGTTCATAGTTCCGTAAAACTGATATTATATAAAATCAAGTGAAACCAAACGATCTAAGTAACCGGGACCAACGGCTTTACGTGCCTTTCGAAGCACGGAGAATGCCACAAACCGTCATCCATCTCAGGCCGACCCAGTCAAACGCTGCTTAACCTTGGTGATCGGTAAGAACACCGCGGTCGCACAGCGCTACGAGCGCTGTCGCACCGCGGTCGCACAGCGACGACTTATGGTAAGATAGTAAATATTATTATTTTTTCGTATTGATAAATCTCAAAATGTACATAAGATGTAAACTTACTAGTCTTGCGGTTCTCAAACAAAAAAAATAATGATGCTGTTTTGTAAGATACCTATCACAGATAAGTAATTAAATTTTTGAGCGTAGAACCACCGAGTAAATAAAGTAGAGCAACAGCTCCTAAGAGCTCGTGGCGATAGGTAGGCACTTCAACTATGCGCAGTAGCGCAGTGCCGGTCAGCCGCTCGGCTAGCCGATGCCACCCGACGCTGCCTCTCGGCTCTCGTACGTGAACCCGTCAACAGTAAAGCGAGCTTACATATTGATGTACATGTAGAGAAGTACCTATCGTCGCGCGCTATTAAGAGCTGTCACGGTGTATGTTATTCAATCGGTAGTAGAGCACTCGGACCACTGGAGCGAGAGTCATGTTGTTTACAATTTTTGTCCATAACTTAATTTCTACGTATGTTTTCCTTATCTCCAAATACTTGCTAACACTTTTGCATTTAATCTTATTTGCAGGTTAAATTCAAAAGTGTTAGCATGGAGTATGGTATGGAGGCTTGAGTACACATTTTAAATTGCAGTTGACTGTTAAATAATTTAATTTAGTAAAGATATTCTTCAGCGCAATCTATCTTATATAAAAATAATAAAATGAGATCTTACATAAAAGAGCCAAGAATGGATTCAATACAATTAATAAGGAACGGCAGCAATAAATATTGTTATCAGTATCTTTTTAGCTAAGATTTCTATTAAAGGCGGTGCGGAAGCGCGCATCAGACACTATATTAATTTATTATGGATGTCGAATTATGCACGTTTTTAACATTAAGGCAATATTGCATATAATTTAAACGTATCTAGTTAAGTTTACATAATACAATATAATAATAAAAATATCTGCCTATACTATCCCACTGCTGGGCCTTCTCTCAAAAATCGAGGTGAGAGAGATTAGGTCATACTCCACCACGCGGACCCAGTGCGGATCAACGGAGGCAGGTTTGTGGCTACCTGCTGTTGGAACTTATCAGGCCGGCTTATAAGACTTCTAACTTGGCAACCGATTATCACATTAAGTAGTAACCAGGACCCCTTGTTTAGAGTCCCTTTTGAAGCACGGAGACGCTCAAATATGAAAATGCAACCAACGGTCACTTATCTCAGACTGACCGAGCCGAACGCTGCTTAATGTTGGTGACCGCTAAGAACACCGCGTTTGCACAGCGCTACGAGCACCTCAGCTGAGCTCGCTAAGCGTTCATAGTTCCGTAAAACTGATATTATATAAAATCAAATGAAACCAAACGATCTAAGTCAACGTTATCTATGCACAGAGCTTGTGAAAGAATATGGAACATCAAAGGAACATCATGACTTTGTTACGTGCACGGAGATTGCTTCTACCTTTAAGTAATTTCCGCGTTATTAAATAGGCTTTGTTGATATTTATCGAGTATTAGATGATGAAGCAATGTTTCCTAAGTAGAGTCAATGATAAAATATTAATAAAGTGAGTCAAAAAAATCATGTGATAGTCATTAAAAAAATGGCACAGTGATAGGTAGTATAGTATGACCTCCTATTTCCAGAATCTACTCAGCCTTACTAAAAGTACACGATTCAATAGATTCAGATCGTATTAATAAAAGATTTTTAGAATAACAAGACTCTAACTTCAAGATATGTGTTCAGAGTAATATTATTCAGCAGCGTCTATTTGAAGGATCTTTATTCGTGCCATCAATTCTGTCTATACACCTCAATTTATCACTAATAATATATTTCCGATGGCGCGGCGGTCCGGGACCGTTGCTAGAAACCGTCAGGTTCTCGGAAACCGAGGCAATGTGTTCTGTCCGGTCATTCTATACGTTACAAGAGCTACGCTTCCGAGTGTAAGGGAAAGTGGATATACTTGGCGCGCCGCCAGCGCCCGCGACGGTCTCCCGTCAAAATGATCCAAAATTTATGAATACCACCTAATTTGTGTAATAAATATAGATAGCGGAGAGATTATTAACATTTTTGTCATCGAATGTATTAAGGATAACCAATTAATTCGTGGTATAGGCGGACATATTTATTTCACGCGTTCTAAATACGTAATTTTTTTATGTTTACCACACGTTGAGATTGTAGGACATCGTTTTTATTTATGACTGAAAACGCTTGATGTTTCTACAATCAAGACGATGGGTGTGATGATATTTTAGTGTAAATTTAAATTCGGTGTAGCTAAGCTATGCATTATAGTTTTGACAAAGAGTTGAAATTGCTGGAAGTTGCTCGAACTCAAATAAATAATAATTTATTTTGCATAAACCCTGCGGTGTACTAACAATTGTCGATTTACCTTTTTTTATCTAATCTATTAATCTACCACCGGATCGGAATGCGGAATGAGAAGATCCAGCGAGCAACTGAGCGGGCTTGTCTTTTTTATTTAAACCTCTTTCTCATTTTACAAGTTTTTATTTAACTTGAAATGTTCGTATGTCTGCCTGTCTGTCTGTCTGACTTTCCGGTTCGAATCTTGTGATCAATTTTTAAAGCACCTGCGGGTATCCGATTGAACTGAAATTTTGGCACACGTGTGTAAAGTCGGTGACAATGAAATAAAGTGGTTTCGTGGAGCTGATCTAATGCTGGAGTCGGCAGGTGTCCATAGGGACTTGTGAACAACGTTACCCCTTATGTTTAGGCTTGTTAGATTGGTATTGACGAGTACTACACAACCAGGTAGTGTTCAGGATTTGATGGTGAAGCCGAAAGGCGGCCAATGGAAACACCCAACTACTCAATATAATCCCGCCGTGTTTGGGCTCGTTGGATTTGTTTTGAAGAGTGATGTAGACCCGGATGGTGCCCAAAGTGTGATGACGAAGCAGGAACAAAGCCATAGAAACTTCTCAACTAAGCAAGATATCTCCGTTGTGTTTTTGCTATAAATGTTCTTTTTTAAAAACGTTTTTTAAAATTGAAATTTCGTATAATGCTTAGGATACAATTAATAGTTTACAATATGGCCCTAGTAAGATGTCTGTGTTTCCTCGTTGGTCTAGTGGCAAAGCGCATCGCTTGGCGATCACGAGGTCCTGGGTTCAAATCCTAGGTCGCACAAACGAAGTTTTTCTAACGAACATTTCCCAGTATGAGTCCGGAGTCTGGAATTGTGCCCGGATATGGCAATAAGCCCGCTCCCTCTTACATGGGACCTAACATCGTTAGCGACATGTGAGTGTACGCATTACACCTCTGCCACCCCCGATGGGGAATATAGGCGTGACGGTGTATGTAGACTAACGACCGAGATCTGACTAATGAGGCTGCAAATAGCTACAAGCTTGTTAAAATATTTTTTCTTGTTGCATCAAAATATTATCTATCTACTTATATAAATATTATTTATTATTCGACTCTGGGGCACTAAAGTGGGATTAAACCCTCAGTTAACATATTTAATCCTTACCGATCAGAGAGCGAACTTAACAGTTTTATCGCCATCAATCCCAATATTAATTAAGTTCAAAAAATTTGCAAGCACGTTTCTGAATTTCGATTTCCATCGGCGTTTTAATTTGAATTCAAAGCATACAACGATGTGTCGCTGAGTCAACAGAACATGTTTGTTTGTCGAGGCCGTAGCGTGGACTGTCAATACGGACGTCCCATGTGCCCTGCTCACTTCCCTACTCATGTACTAAATAGGAAACTCTACACAGAAGTCTCACTTATTTTGCATACGTTTTACAAGCTTTTATGTGTTTAAGCATTATTAATATGTCTGTCTGTATGTCTTTTCGGTTGAAAGTTCGTGATGCAATTCTGATTAATATAAAATTTGGCATATAAGAATATGATCACATGGAAATAAACACAAAATAACCCCCTCGTGTTAAGGCTTGTTAGATTTTTCTTGACAAGTACTGTAGACCCGAATGGTGTACAGGGTCTGATGATGGAGAGGTGGCCAACGAAACTACCCAACTAAGCATGATATCTTCATTGTTTTAAAAGTTTTTTTTTGAAAAGGTCTTATTAAATTATTTGTAGTTCAGGCTATTGCTATATCACTGGTAGCACCTTCTCTAATAATCAGAGATCGGGTGTACATACTGTGTAATCCTCCTGTAGGTATTAGATATTATGTGACTTGGGCTTTCATACGACTAACACTGGATTTGATAATTAACCTCACTATAACAGAGTTCGTCTACACTAGTAGAAGAACTATAAGAATAGAGGATGCCAGAGAGGTACGTAAGGAAAGAACCTATTGGAACTCTGTACTCTCTGCCTACCCTGCAAGGGATCTGGCGTGATAGTATAGATAGATAGATGATAGAGTTATGATATTG
Source organism: Phalera bucephala (assembly GCA_905147815.2). Classification (NCBI taxonomy): domain Eukaryota; kingdom Metazoa; phylum Arthropoda; class Insecta; order Lepidoptera; family Notodontidae; genus Phalera; species Phalera bucephala. The sequence continues at coordinate 16,177,291 of LR990615.1, forward strand.
TTGACAGCGCTCAGTTTTTCAACTCAACTCAAGTTTTTTCAACTTGCAATGATGTTAATTTGTTTAGGTCTAATCTTGCAAGCTGAATGAGAACCACCTACAGAGTTGAAGTTTGACATATTGGTCCAGTTCCGATTACGATGTATTTTTATGGTAAGCATGACCTGAAGCATGACCCAAGATTGGCTCCAGACAAAGGAATTTCTTTATGGCCAACAACATAGACAACATATGTTGTATAGGCCATCATCATCATCATCTCAGCCTATACCTGTCCACTGCTGAACATAGACCTCCCCAATCGCTTTCCACCGTAAGCGGTCCGATGCCACCTGCATCCAACGACTTCCTGCGATTTTCACAAGATCGTCGGTCCATCTGGTAGGCGGTCGTCCCACGCTGCGCTTGCCAATACGTGGTCTCCACTCTAAAATCTTTCTGCCCCAACGCCCGTCCGATGTACGCGCTATGTGGCCCGCCCATTGCAGCTTGCTAATCTTAAGGGCTATGTCGGTGAACTTGGTTCTTTTACGAATCTCCTCAATCCTAATTCGATCGCGTAGAGAAACGCCGAGCATAGCTCTCTCCATAGCTCGCTGAGCAACTTTTTACTGTTACTAACTAACTTTTAACTGTTGTATAGGTACATAATTAATTTTGATTGGCCGTTTTAATTTGCAGCATTACCTGGTTGCATACAAGCTTGTGCTTAATTAGTTTTTTTTGACTGCTTCATTGGTCTGGTGGCAAAGCACAACACTTTGTGATCACGAGGTCCTGGGTTCAAATCCTAGGTCGGACAAATGTAGTTTGTCTAACGAAAAATTCCTAGTATGAGGCCGGAGTATGGAATTGTGCCCGGTATATGGCAATAGGCTCGCCACCTATTACATGGGACCTAACATCGTCGGCGAAACGAGGGAGTACTCAGTACACCCCTGCCACCCCCGCTTGGGGAATATAGGCGTGACAGGTTTTTTTTTTGCAATTATACTTTTTTTACTATTACAGCAGTGATAACCTAGTAGTGAGACCGTTGGACTGCAAAGTCAGAGGTCTTGGGTTCAAACTCAGGCACGCACCTCTGCCTTTCAAAAGCATGTGCCTATTAAAAGTTAATTATCACTTGCCTTAACGGTGAAGGAAAACATTGTGAGGAAACCTGCATGCATAAGAGTTTCTCGAAGGTGTGTGAATTTCGCCAACCCGCACTGGGCCAGCGTGGTGGACTGTGGCCTAAGCCCTCTCAGTTTGAGAGGAGGCCCGTGCCCAACGGTGGGACAGTTTCTTAACAGGGATTACATTATTCTTATACTAATAATCATAAAATCAGTTATTTCAAATCAAAAGAAACAAACGCAAGTAGCAATGTCCCCCCCACTTAGCGTACTTTTATCGAGGGAAAGTAAAAGAAAGGGAAAGAAAGAGCGTACCTTGAAAGATACAAAGTAAGATTTTCTTATTACTTTATTTGTTTGGCGTGTTCAGGTATTTAATAAGTGGATTCTATACTAATATTATAAACAGGAAATATTTCTATCTATCTATATCATCACGCCAGAACCCTTGCAGGGTACGCAGAGAGTACGGAATTCCAACAAGTTATTTCCGAACAGACCTCACGCATCTTTCTCTCTCATAGTTCGCCTCATACACGCTCGTCGGGTACGGAGACTCCTGACATGGCCTTCAGATAATATAAGAAAAGATTTGTTTGCTTATAATCGAAAAACTCTGAAACTACGGAACCGATTTCAATAATATGTTCACTATTATAAAGCTACATTATGCAAAAGTAACATACACTGTATTGTATTTCAGTAATAATAAGTTAATATATAAAGATATTACAAAATAAACGCGAGCGCAGCCGCGTATGACAGAGAGTCTATAAATATAACAATTAATTATTAGATAAAAACACTTTGGACTGCCTCGTTGGTCTAGTGGCAAAGCGCATCGCTTTGTGATCACGAGGCCCTGGCTTCAATCCTAGGTTGGACAAATGTAGTTTTTCGAACGATAAATTCCCAATGTCAGTCCGCAGTCTGGGATTGTGCCCGATATATGGCAATAGGCTAACCTAACCTCATCGGCGAAGAGTGGATGAATTCAGTACACCACTGTCACCCCCGCTTGGAGAGTATAGGCGTGACGGTGTTTATTTGTTTAATTATTTTTATTTATAAAAGAATTTTATGAAACCTGTCTTAAAAATCGATTACATCTGTGTTATTTTCAAAACAATAGGTGTTTGATCTTCTTAGTCAGTTGAAAGTTTCAACAACAAATTGATAATTAAATTCACGAAATAGAATGAACAAACTTAACATTTCAAACAATTTCAAAAGGTAAGTTTTCGGAGGCTTCGATATTTGAAGGACGAAGGAGGGTCTGGTTCTCTTAATTTGAAATTGAAATGACTTGAATACTCTTAGGTTATTACAGTCAACAACTGGACTTAGGCCAAGGGAAGAAAAACACACCCAGATCGGGTTTTCTAGTTTTATCCAAAATATTTTTCTGAACAGCTGTCAAAAACAAAGTTTAGGTCATTTCTATGCGGATTATTAGTTCCCTGTCTTTTGATAGGAGTGAATGATATTGTCATTTCTGTTGGCCGGCCTAACAAAACAAAATAATAATGCTACTATACCAAGGGATTTTTGCGGTTTTAGATGGAGTACTCCACCCTGGATAGTAAAGCGATGGATACTTTACATACCAATTGCGACGGCCGTTTTGAGGGAAATCGAAAAGGCACGTATCATCACTTTGTTACAATTACCTTCACTCATGCAAGTATAAGAATACATAATGGTTAATATTCCACCAACATTACACATTATTACTCGAAGTAACACAAGTTTTGGAAATTAAAACAAATTGGCGACACTCTTCAACTTCCCACCAAAACTACCATAATCATCTTTGTCATCAAGTTCATCAGGGAGTTGAATTAATTTAGAAATGAATATTCGTAATACTTGACATTGACAAAATACGCGTCGTCGTGATGCCATAAACAAAAAAAAATCAGCCTATACTATCCCGCTGCTGGGTAACGGCCTTCTCCCACAATTCGCGGTGAAAGAGATTAGGTCATACTCCACCACGTCATACAGTGCGGATTGGTGGATGCAAGTTTGTTCACGTCACGTCACCTGAGGTTGGAACTTATCAAACCCCCTATATGGCCTCTAACTTGGCTAAACGACCTCATTTTGTGGTAGCCGGGACCCACGGCTTTGCGTACCTTTCGAAGCACGGAGACGCTCGAATATGTAAAATGTCACAAATGGTCACCCATCTCAGGCCGACCGAGTCAAACCTTGATGATTGCTGAAGAACATTGCGGTCGCGCTTCAAGCGCCTCGTATATCACGGCAATGTAAGATTGAAATATTTTTCCTAAAAACTTTTTGGTTCTCAAGTTCATCCAAATCGAATTGACAAAAGTAAAGCAATACATCAGCAAGTGGCGGTTACCGCAGCAAATTATGAAAACATGAATACACTTCACCGGTGGTGTCGACAGTTCTGTTTACGTGCCAATATAACAGATTCCCAATCAGAGTCGACGACGCGAAAGAGATTCTAATAACATTCAAAACTCGTCCCGCGGGAGTCGGTGTCAGTTTAATTACGGGACTGTGGGGACACGTCGTCGTCGACATCACAACGGATTTATTTTTTTCCGTGGGACAAAGGACGATTAAAAAAGTTTGTAATGAAAGTTTTGCGAAAGCAAAGGGGTGAGATCCCAGCAAAAATGTTTGAGCTTCCACGTGCTTTTGTTTGTGCCATTAAAACAATAAGTATTATGTACTTTGATAATCAGATAAGTTTAGTTCATTTCGAGTGCTACTAAGTTTATTTTTTGATTCTAAAATACTGCTTTAGGTACGAAGTAGAAACAACGTAAACATTTTTGTATCCACCAAATTGATTATCCGTTTAGGGGACAAGAAAAAAAAGTTAAAAAAACTGTGGGACTAAACGCTGAAATATAGTAAAATTGATTTTCTATCACTTCGTATATATATTTTTTTAAATATTGTACTTCATCTATATTTAAGAACTGAACATTTTCTCTTTTTACATTTGGAATTCCACTTGATACGTTAGGAAAAAATACAATGGATTTAACATCCATTATATATGTATGCATGATATTGATTTTGATCTTAAAAATGTAGCTTATGTCACCCGGATTATAATAACAAATCTATAGACACCTCATTTATCGAAATTATAAAAAAGTAGGTTATAAAAATACAAATATACACAGACTGCTAAAAATAACTCTTTTTTATAGAATGAAAGTTCCTTCGATACTAAAGAAGTTGAAAACTTAAATTTAAATCTCGGTAATCTCGTTTTCAAGGCAACTTTGCATCCAACTTGACTGTCACAGCATTTCAATGACACAACTTAAGAAAATAAGAGGCTTTTAAAACGAAAACAATACAATACGATGGTAGACCATCTATTAAAATTGCCACACTACCAAGCCTACAAAACCTGGTAAAAAACGGCACCTACCATAGCTACATTGTTCGAGGTATTTGACATCCCGGCTGGACCACAATAGGCGGCCGCGGGCGCCAGTAGCGAAAAGGTAAATAAATCTACGCATACCATACAAAGCGGCTTAACTAGCTATTACGAGGAGTGTTCAACTTTCAGTGGTGCCGTCTCTCTGACTGTCACGAAGTTTTCCGACGCTATTCTGCGATTAAATTCATTCTACTGAATAAGGAGCTCGTGATAGGCTTCACAAGCATTATAAATCGTTTTTGGATTTCATTTGGGTACTTGCCTTTAACTAGGAGATAACGAATATTGTATATTTCAGAACAGCATTACGTTTTGCATAATAACCTCTTCAGGAAAGTTTTATAGTTTTTGTAACAGTCATATTGAAGCCGAACTGATGCTCTATAATTTTTGGCGAACAATAGAAAAATCCGGAATATGCATCAGTTTTATGGATTTTTTTGGATCATTCTCTTCGTATGGAAGCCAAATCAAAGGTACGCAGGTATGCTGTGAATGCGTGATATTTTTCATTCGTTGAATCCAGCTTCGTTAAAATCATGCAACTCTATTTTGCGCAGACTTGTTAGTTACCTTTTGCGTATTGGCAACTAAAGCCCGTCAAAATTCCTCTTAAAAATGCTACCTCACGTAGATTAACGTTATAAATATATTTTTAGTTCTTACTTGTCAAGATACATCTGTTGTTTGTCGTTTATAAAATGGAACACAGTACCTGTAACAGAAACAAAATGTTATAATGACAAAAGTGTTTAAAATTTAACGACGCCGGCGTTTGCGGATATTTTTTCATATGATCATTAACATAATTTGGGCACTGTAGGTGTATCCCGTGACCCTGCCGTATGCAGAGGTAATGGTATTCGGAGTGTAACAAAATGAGCGTGTAACGCTAAAACGGCGGCCGCGAGCCCTCTTTGTGTGCCACAGGAAGAGAAAGAGATAACAGGTGGGGACGCCCGGCGTGGAATTGATGCCGTTATTTGAAAAACGCCCTGATAAGTCCCCTCCGGTCCCAAATAAAGGTTGAATTTTCAGACTGCGGATAAAGGTTTCAAAAATGTTCACCTTCATTTTAAGTTACAAGAGCGTTTATTAGAATACTCTTTTTATTTCATTCAAATGGTTTTTTTGAACGGATGCGTAAGAAGTTGTTTGGCTGTGTTTATGGCTATGATTATAAGTATTAAATTTAAATGTGGGAAATAAACACTGAATATTTAACGAAAACAAAAAATAAGATTACGAGAGATGTTGTGCGTTCCAAACCATTGCTATCCGACAAAAATAACTTTTATGCAATATATTTGTTCTTGCTTGTCATGCATGCAATTAGTTTCTTATTCAATTTTCTAGGTACCTACTCATAGAAAAACGAAATCATCATTATTATCAGCCTCTATTTATCCACTACTGGACATATCTCCAGTTGCACGCCACTGATTACGATCCTAAGCTACTCGATCCTCGTTAACGAAAAAACGAAATACTCATCCCAAAATTGTTTCCTAAACTCTACTGCTACAGTTTGTGTTAATGCAAGTACAGTTCCATTAGACTATCAGCGTGTATTCGGATACTTAATTAAAGATCGTGCCCGAGTTAACTGAAGCGCTCCAACAACAAATATTTACCACCATTTGAATGCAATGTGGAGAGGAGCGTGGAGTGTTTATGATGACATGAGCGAGGCTTACTAAACAGTGTATGAAGCTAGGGTTATTCAGGCTATTCCACTTAGGAATTAGCCTAATTTGGACTGATATCAAACTAAAGTTTGCGATGTGGTACATTTAAAGTAATTTATTAGATAAGCACCTAAACAGAAACAGCGTAGTGAGCGTGGAGATATAAAAGAAAGTATCGGTATAAAGACGAGGAACGATGTGCTCCGGTGATTTGAATATAAAGAAAGAATGTCTAAAGTGAAAAGACGTTGGAAGCGGAGATCATAAGTCTTATCATCTCCGCTTCCTAAATCTTAACCAAATAGACCGTGTCTTATCTGAAGACCAAGTCAGTGTAAGCAGCGAGTGTGTATAAGACCAAAAGGCCAATTCTCGTAATTAAAAGTGTTCAAAATCCAGTTTCGATCTCATCTCAATCTCATCAACTTTACAAACGGTATTCTCGTAACATATTCGAATCCTTCAATGACATTTATCGAATCGAGATCGGACCGAAACTTGAAAAACATGTAAACGGTATTCTGGTAACGTTTTGAACTAACATCAACTACAAAATTGGTATTCTCGTACAATAACAAACGTCAAATTTGAGATTGAAATGACACTGAAGCTTGACTCAAAGTTGACTGAAAAGACATTGTAAATAGTTGGTTTTGCGCATAAAAATAAATTTTATTATAAGTTTTTACGCAATTATTTCACGCAAAATGAGTGGATTTGGCTTAAGGTGGAATTATCTAATAGCTGCACTACGAGGAGCGTCGGAAAGACGTAGGCAACGCCGACGTACATTACGTGATCGTCGTTTCGCTTCAGACGCCTTTTCCATAAGTGATTCGGAGTTTGTAAAAACTTACAGACTCACGAAACCGCTAGTGGAAAACCTTATTGACGAGCTGAAGCCCCATATGCCCAGAGAAAGACGTAACGATGGACTGGATGCTGCTGTAAAGGTTAGTTTAAGTACCTAATACCTATACACAACACACATTTTTACACACCCGAGGTAAATACTCAATATATGCAAAATGAAAGCCATATATTTATATATCTATATCATCACGTTAGATTCCTTGCATTGTATATTCTTAAATATTAAAAAATGATTCTAATATTATCTTTTTTTCTAGGTTTTGGTAACACTATGTGAGTGGTTCATACCAAAGTTTGGTGGGACAAAGCATTTCACATGCTTTGCCACAACCCAGTGTGTTGAGGGCTGCGCAGCAAGTGACAGATGCTTTAAACCACCCGGCAGTCTTGAGCAAGTATGTGAACTTTCCTCTGACAATGTAATATGAACCTATCTATTGAAATTTGCTAATAATAACAAATGTATGATTTTTTGTATTTTAGATTCTATTCCAAATATGGGCTACCTAGAGGTGTTGGCTGCATAGATGGTACTCATGTCTCGATCATAAAACCTTCAGAACATGAGGAGGCATATTAATGCTATAAAGGCTATCATTCTTTGTATGTGATAATAGTAAGTATAATTTAAATAATATGAAGCTATAATTATTAAACTTTATTATTATTGATTGTTAATAAAAAAAAATCTTGCTTTTCAGATTTGTGATACAGACCAAAATATTCTATGTGTAGACCCATCCAGCCTGAGAGTACCTATGATTCAACTATTTGGAGGGACCACCCAATAAATGGTTTTCTAAATGAGGTCACTGAGGGTGGTGAATCAATTTCTCTTTTAGGTATGTATGTTTTCAGAAGTCACATTATAAGATAACTTATATAAACACTGCATAATGTCACATTTAAATTGCAGGTGATAGTGGGTATTTGTTTGGGTTTACTGAAAATTGGTTTTACCAAAAACATATTGAAGCTCTGAATGATTATAGGGGTTTCAAAAGGGAGATTCAGGTTTGTAAATATAAACATGTTTAACTAAATCAAATAAGTGCTTATTTATTCATATAAAACATATCACTAACAATCTATAATCAAATTATTATTCAACGATGTGTAAACACTTATATGTATTATAAATATAGAATACACTAAACTAAATTATTTCTACTCACTAATCAACAATGGTTTATCTTCTTAACAAATATTAATTAACAATGTTTAAAATTATTACTTTTCTAATCAACAATGGTATATATTTATTAATCAACAATGTTTATTATTATAAAGAATGGTTGTATTTTCAATTTTCCTTTTCTTTCAGGTGTCTGTTAGTAGTAAGGCAGCAGCATTACAAACTTGAGATGGCTGCAAAAATTGTAAATGCTTGCTGTGTTCTACACAACGTGGCGAATCAGGCTTGGCTTAGAGCGCCAGGACTTCCAGAGCAAGACAGTGACGAGATGCTCGCCCATACCAGCTGCTGTAAGCACATCCACCGATGACAGGCACAGCAAATAGTCATGCAAACCCTGTGGGCAATTAAAGATAATACATTTTCTGTTTGACTTGTTTACAATTAAATTATTTTAGTGGTTATTATATTGTTGGTTGTATACTTACTCAAAATTGACCTACTTGTCTCCTGTTAGGACAAGGCCACTCGTGCCCTAATTCCCATCATTCCCGCCACTGCTAGTATTCAGTTCAACAGTCTATAAACAAATCACACACATTAGAATATTTCAAAATTTCTTGAGTTCTACATAAATATTACCACCGATATAATATTTACCAATATATCAAGTAGATTATGCCTGACAGCAGGCAACTGAGAACTGCATCCTCCAATAATGCCAATGAAGCGTTCCTCCAGAGGTGTTAAATGGACCTCGTCAGCTGGCCCTTCACCAGTTTTCAGGACTCGCATTTTATGGCTCCTTTGTTTAGCCTTCGTGCGGCTCTTGTATTGATTGTAGTACTAGAAATATAAAACGGCACTTTATCAGTAAGAATAGTAATATTGAGCAGATCTAAATAATACATACGATATATTACTTACCTTTTTCCACTCTTGCGCTGACTTTTGGACGTCGGCATTCAAAATCAAAGCGCACTGAGCCCACAATTTTGTTGAAAGCGCGTTTCCTTCTTTGCCTTGTTAAGCCATAATATTATAATGGAAAACAATGAAATTCAAAACAATTTGTAAACAACATCAATTTTCGTGCGATGTTTTTTTTTTATACCTTATGAATTTTTATGGCCATGGGTACTAGCTCGAGTGCGTGGGGTGGTCATGCACCTAAATGAAAATACCCAATTTTCAGACACGTCAAACGAGTATTAAATGAAAAATAAATCGGAATACGCAAAAGTAGAACGAATTGATTATATTTATGGTATTTTTTATTTGTTTATACGTTTATATATCTATTCCTGTGTAAAATATAATTATCAGTTTTTATTTAAAATTACCGACACTTCCGGTACTTGCCTACAAATTGGCAACACCGATATTTATAAGTTTGACATTACAGATAATGTTTTTTATTTAGTCTATGGTAGCTGACAATTGACAAGAGATCGAAAATAGATCGAAATGTGATCGACACTAGATTATACTGAGATTAGACTGAGATGATACCGAAATCAGACCGAACTTTTAGTGTAACAGAATACCAATTTCGAGTCAATTCAAAATTAAATCTCAATTCAGTCAGGATCCAATTTCAGTGTCAATTAAATACGAGAATTGGGGCCCAAGTATTAGAGTGGAGGGAGCGAGAAAGGTCTTTATGAATAGAACCTGTTGGAATGCTGTACTTTAAGGGGTCTGGCGTAATTATGTAGGTATAATTAAATGTACAAAGACACAAAAAGAGAGAGCCACTAACATCACTAACATTGACATACAAACTGTCGAAACCATTATATAAAATATTGTGTTGGTATTGTACTATCACAGCCTCCATAATGTTCTATTCCATCATAATCATAACTGTTAATAAAATTTCCATAAGGTTTTCTTTAGAAAGTTGTTTCGTATAGTAATAATTTATTAACAGCCTTTGAATGACTCATAATACTAACTATTATTTAGTAGTCACATTTAAATAAAAAGATACATGACGACTGTATTATATTCCTATCTTCCTCACAACTATAATTTATAGCATATGCAAATATTACGAGTGCATCTGATGGTCGTTCCATAATTCTCGTGTTAAATTTCGAGATAAATTCAAATGCAAATGTTAAAAGGCACGTAATTCAAGGAAAAATGCCCGTGACATTCCTAAGTAATATATTAGTGGGAACATAATGCACGAAATGTATGCGCAGACGCCATGTTTATTCCTTACTTGGCGGCGCGTGGGCAGCACTCTTCACTAGGATCCATTCGAACTTAGCACTATTATTGGATGCGATATTTTAAACGTATACAGTATTCATTCACACATGCAGAAAACGTATTATTGCGGTATATTGCGGCGGTCATTCCTGTATATGCCATGTATATACGTACGTACTATATGCGGTACAGGTATAACATACCGACGTTTGTCAAACTATTAAATTTTTATGTAATGAGAAAGATGTGACTACGTATACGTAGTGTAACACACTAAAGTGTGTTACACTATAGTGTAAACATACAATTATAATTGGTGACATACCAATAAGCTGCGGACCGCTTGCGCTGGAGAGCGGTTGGGGAGGGCTATATCCAGCCGTGGACTGGTATAGCCTGAGATGACGATATACGTTTTAGCTTTCAATGATGCGAATCAATATTAAAATCAAGTATGAGATAAAGAATCAATTAAAAATGTGTTGCTATCGCCGTAACGCGCGTTTAAGCAAGGCTTTAAAAAATAACGCGAAGCGAGTGGCTACATAATTGGCACATGTATACTTAAAATGATATTTATATTGTAAAATTAGCCGTAATCTTTCCAAATAATAACAAAAAAAACAATGTGCAGTCAGGGGATCCCCGTCAGGAACAAAATTCTAATCAGACGTTGTAACTCACTGTTAATAAAATTGTTAGTTATTGAAAAACGAGTATATTTAACTGAAGTATACTATGACCATCGAGCACATTTAACTCATAGCCGGTTTCAATATTCAACTCAAGGATAGATTTGCTTACTGTCAGTAGAATTTTAGTTAAATATTGAAACCGGCCGTAACACGTGATGTGAACAAGTATGGCGGCCAGTGCTTACGATAACACCCGAACTACGCCCGACGAAACCGAACGTCTCGTAACGTTTTTTCGCTATGTTACGATTTTTACCTGTCAATTCCTCCCGCAAGCCGCGTTAAGGAACTTTGTTCCAAAAAATATTACTGTCACGCGAGTTATTGCTTGTTATTTAACGCATTACCAGGATGTGGCAGTAACATTATTACTCATTAGTCGTGGCGCCATAAAATTCAAGATTATTGCAGATTTATGTTGTTGAACTCGATGCCGATTCAATAAAAAACAAATACTTTCTTGCTAAGCTTTTTGTGTTAGACTTTTAAATCGCAGAATTAACACATCACAAGCGCATTGTAATTTTAAGTTTCTACAGTAATCCTTATACCTCGTCGCACAAGTTGACTTAGCTCTCGAACGTTTCGCCCTTTCGCCTACGCAGTCACGACGCGTCTCGCCGACTGTAAGGACAAATGACACGGACGGTCTCAGCAAACTACCGGAGTTATCAGATACACCGAGTTCGTGACGAGCCTCCTTCGGGAAGGCTCTGGATGCGACGCTGCGATTTTAATGGCAGGACAATATTGAAACTTAAGTATCTTCACTTACGATGGCTTTTTCTTCTGGTTTACTTGGAGCTATAATGGTGTTAACTACTTCCACTTTTATTTTTTGTTTTATGTATGTTAATTGTCTTTAATTTAATCCTATTTGTAGAGCATTTCTTTAAGTTCGACTATGTGAAATATGATAACATTGTAATTTAGACTTAAGATTTGTAACTTCATTTTAGTAAGAATACGTAAATTGAAGTTAAATCGGGTAAGTTCATAGGAACCAAGACGGGCATTGGCACTTTTGTGCCAATGCCCGTCTTGGTTCCTATGAAAACGCAAGATAAAGACTACGCTTTTAATGCTTTTATTTGCAGTTCTAGCCACGGAATAAATACTACTAATATTAGGTACTATTTTTTTTTTTTATTTTTTTTTTTAAAACGTTGCCCCACACTAGGATTAATTCCTGTGTCGTGGGTGCGTTTACAAACATGAAAATTCACATACACAAATACCCAGACCGGAACAAATAATTGTGGATCACACAAAGATTTGTCCCGTGCGGGAATCGAACCCGCGACTATTAGACACAGTGGGCGGGGCGGGCTATCCCTTAACCACTGCGCTAAATCGTCCGTCAAATTTTATTCTGTTGGTTCAATAAACAAGATTCTGATCTACTATAAGAACAAATTCTAGAAAGTGTCCAATAGACTTACGCCTTCTGAGTTCAATAAAATGAATTAAATATTTCTTTTATAAGCCTTATAAAGGTTTTCCTTCGAGGCGAACGTAGCCTAAAGACAAATGACATTGGCGTTCCCACACCAAACTACCGTTGTTATCTGATACAGCCACTTCGTGACAAGGCTTCTTCGGTGATTCACTTTAACCCGGCTCAGCTTTTGGATTGCCGTGGACCTCGTGTGAATTTGTGTTGGAAACAATTTCCAGTCTGTCAGGATAATTTTAAATAAGTACTGTTGGTTTTGAATTGAAAATTTCCAAGCGAGTTTCGAGACATTGTTATGTTTAATACTTTAGCTGGAATATTATTCTGTATTTTATGCTAAGAGAGATTTGAGTGTTAGCATAGCATGGATGGCATGAGTTGAAGCAATTGTTTCGTGGGTTTATTATGTTATTGCTTTCGTTTTTAACCGACTTCAAAAACGAGCAGGTTTAAGTTCATCTTTATTTTTATTTTAAATTTTTTTTCTTTTTTAAAAACGAAGCCCCACACTAGGATTTATTCCTGTGTCGTGGGTGCGTTTACAAACATGAAAATTCACACACAAATACCCAGACCGGAACAAATAATTGTGGATCACACAAAGATTTGTCCCGTGCGGGAATCGAACCCGCGACTATTAAACACAGTGGGCGGAGCGGCTTAAGCTCTTAACCACTGCGCTAAATCGTCCCTCAAAAATATTTGATGTCTTTTATGTATGTTCACCGATATTTTCGTTAATTTTGGAGCAAATTTTAATTATTCTTTGTGCGTTGGGTTCAGTATATCTCCAAGGTGGTTCCATTCATTGGTATTGGACCTTGGACTTTGAAGAAACACCAGGGGACTCCTTAACGACAAACAGCATGAATGTGTAGTTTGAGTTATTATGGGTTTTATGTCAATTTTGTAGGTATAAGGTACCTACATAATTGACATAAACTGTAAAACTATGCAGAATAATATAATATAGGTATGTAACTATTGATAATGAATAATCGTCACTTAAAATTATAAATTAAATAAGTTTATTTTTGGAAAAAAGGGAAACCGACTTCAAAAAGCAAAAAAATAAATATTTGAAGTCGGTGCCAAATAATCGACTGCACCGACCGACTAGCATCGACATCAGATATTTAATTTTTGCTTTTTGCGGTCGGTTTTCCTTTTTTTAAAGTTATTTATTTAACATAGGTGCAACAGCATTTCCTTTTTTTTCTAAAATAAGTGGCCTCACACTAGGAATTATCCTGATCGTGCGTCTACAAACATTGAATCATCACCCCTTTTTACGAAAATTGCGCGGACGGAGGAGTATGAAATTTCCCCCACTTATAGTGTCTAGAGAAGAATACTAATATTTGTTTTTAATTATGCATAAAAAATACATTAAATCATGTATTTGACAAAATACACTTCAAATTGAGAATAGATTAATATTGTTTGTCTTTAATATTATTTGTCTATAGTCTGACTGAATGTCAAGCATAACCAGCAAACGATGAAAGAGTTATTACAAAAAATATCGCTGACAAAGCAGTTTTGTAGCATTAATTAAATTATCGACATATGTATGTCAAGTTCAATGGACAGCATTTTCTATATCACATGGTATTTTATTACAATAAAAAAATATAAAAAAGGTATTTTTTATTGTAATCATTTTTTTTAAATTAAAATTTCATATAATTTGTTTCAAAAAAATGGGCAAATTAACAGTGTACCCTTGGCAAAATCTGTGATTATAGAAGTATAGTCTTTGACAATAGAACCTCAATAATGTTCAAAGTTATAATTTAAATTAATTATGGTCGAATTTCGACCAATGGGCGACCACTAGTTTACATAAACACACATGTTATGATATCGAAACAAATATTTGTCAGTGACATAAGATTTGTCCCTTAACATATGGTAGCGAAACGTAGGCCGTAACGCAGCGCCAAGTTCATTCGATTCAAGTCGCTGAACTCAAGATGCTTCGGTGGATGTGCGGGTTGTCGAGACTCGATAAAATTCGCAACGAGTACGTTCGCGGGAGTCTCGGTGTACGCGACATCGCTGATAAGCTTCAAGAAAGTAGACTCCGTTGGTATGGCCACATAAAGAGAAGACCTCCCGATTATGTGGGTAATATTACGGCCAATCTAAACATATCAGGGCCCAGACCCAGAGGGTGGCCAAAAACAAGATGGGCAGATGTGATCAAGAAGGATCTGTGTATCTGCAATGCCTCCGAACACGACACGTCCGACAGAGCGAAGTGTAAGAAGAAAATTCGGCAGGCAGACCCCACCATCAGGTGGGAATAATGATTGCCAAGGAGAGAGATAAGATTTGTCCCTTGCGGGGATCGAACCCGCAACTACTCGATCTAGTGCGCGGAGCGGCTTAAGCTCTTAACCACTGCACCAAGACGTCGTACTATCTTATAGTATAATATTAATAGAACGTTATATACAAGGTGTAACATAATAAACGCAAGACCTCAGACACCAATTAGAGAATTGCTTCATAAATTCAAAACGAAAACCAAATTTCCAAATTTAAAGGTTTTTACCCTTTTTTAAGCACTTTTATATCCCAATTAACAATGAAACTTGCACGTGTAAATCTCCTTATTGCTCTGAATCAAGAATAGATTATTTTTTTTATACCGCACTGAAGGAATTAAAGCAGCTTGTATATATATAGCTGTAACATAATAAACGCAAGACCTGAAAGTAGTTTGTTCTAAATCGGTAACTGAATTGATTCCTACAATTTTTAATGTATTTTTTTTTTTTAAATTTGCAAAAAATGCTTTAATTCCTGCAGTGCGCTATAACAAACTAAATTTATTATTGATTCAAAGCAATATGGGGATTTCAAATGCATTCCTAAAACACACACATACACGTACAAGTTTCGTTGTAAATTGGGGTATAAAAGTGCTTAAATCTATCTATCTATCTATCTATAACCTCACGCCAGATCCCTTGCGGGGTAGGCAGAGAGTACAGAGTTCCAACAGGTTCTTTCCTTACATACCTCTCTGGCTTCCTCGACTCTCATAGTTCGTCTCATACACGCTCGCCGGTTACGGAGACTCTTGACTTTTCCATCAGATAAGACTCGGTTTATTTGGTCGTGGTAAGATAGTCTAGGTCTTCCCCGGTACCTGCATCCTTCCACTTTCACATTGTATATCTGTTTTGTCATTCTTTCCTCTGGCATTCTTTCTATATGCCCGAACCAACGGAGCATACCCTTTCTCATCAAGTGCTTAAAAATGGGTAAAAACCTTTAAGTTTGGAAATATGGTTTTCGTTTTGAATTTATGTAGTAATTCTCTAATCGGGGTGTCTGGGGTCTTGCGTTTATTATGTTACATCTTGTATATATATATATATATATATATATGTATATGTATATGTATTCGATAATACCTACATAAAGTTATGTCAAGTCCAATACTTGTTGAATTATAAGAATGAACCAAAAGCAATTTAATTTATATGTCACTTTAGGATTTGGATACGTGACTAACTTTCAGTTTGGCCTTTCAATATTCTAGCGATGTAACTTATGTCAACAAATTTTAAGCTAAAATGATGTTAGGGTTTATGTACAAACCCTTTAACGTTTAAATATATGTAACTTTTTAGAGTCCCGTACATTTATTTATATATTTCTTCGATGCGAAAGAAGACCTAGACCAATCATATCTGTCTTATATTTTGCCCTTCTGCGCAAAGCCCACTGCCTTCAGTGCAGTCATGTAAATTTGCGTACAGTCGTACAAGGAATTTTTGTCCCGCGGCCAAAATCAGAATTAACACTGTCATCAAATGAAATGTCGTTTCATGACAGTTGCCGTTTGCTATGAAATTTTTAAAGGAAAGCTTTTGGGTCATTTGAAGGGTTAGTTCTCCCCTGGACAAGAACGGAACAGCAGGTGAGGGTGTTTCGGCGATAAACAACTGCTTGATCTTAACTGGTTTCATCCGTCAAGTGGTTTTAAGTTCGTGCGTAAGAAGGACTAAAGTAAGGTACGCTATTATAGCCGTACAAGGATCTTTTGGCCCGCGGCCAAAATCGGAACTAACGCTGTTAAAGAGTAGCCGTTTACTATGAAATTATCCCAAGTTATTTTTTTTAATTAGTAACCGTGCGGGCCGTTTATTAAAATATATCCTTGGAAGAAGGAAAATTTTAACCCTAATTTCACATCAACGTCCCCTGTCATGTCATCGATGGGCCAAAAGATACTTGTCGCACTATACTCACAGTGTCATTGATTCTCTTATCGTCATTTTAGATTGGTTTATCGAGATTGTTTTAGCGGTTGTCTAAGGATTCAAAACGCCAGCACGGTCGAGTTCGGAGACATTGCGTTTACTGCTTAGTCAGTATAGCTTGCCTTTCAAAATAGGTTATATAACAAGTATGTTTATTTTAGTTGCTTCATACATATTTTTTACACGTGGCTACGTGGCCACACTAGGATTTATTCCCGTGTCGTAGGTGCGTTTACAAACATGAAAATTCACATACAAAAATACCCAGACATAACAAATAATTGTGGATAACACAAAGATTTGTCCCGTGCGGGAATCAAACCCGCGACTATTAGACACAGAGGGCGGAGCGGCTTAAGCTCTTAACTACTGTGCTAAATCGACTGTCTAACATTAATTGTAACTATTACTTGTTATTTAATAAATTTTTTTGCAGTTATTAGATACATTAATTTTTCTTAGGTCAAATAACGGATTTTTTTTAATAGGCCCAAACGTTAGTGTTTTATTTATTTATTTATTTGATGGAAATTCAGCAGCTTACAATTACTAATATACTTAAAAATAGCAATTACAGGTTTTCACAAATAAAAACAATTCAGTAAGTGCCAGAGTACATAGTAAATACGATAATTAAGTTCTCTATTTACTAACTGAGATATTAAACGCATGTTTTGTATTAAATAAGTCAAAATCGAGGTCATCACGCATTCGTCACCGTTTGTATTAAAGTTTTCACTGGCTCGCCAAAGATACGTATTCTTTCCATAATTAGTCAATTAACAGTCAATGGAGCCGTTTGCCATTTTCAATAAATAAAGCATATCCGACACTTCGAGTCTAATTTCAAGGTGTAGCAAGATGTTTCTAACATAAATCTAAGTATTTTAAAGAGCTATAGTTTCTTGGAATTATTAGTATAAATTTTAATCCTACTAATAATATAAATGTGAAAGTTTGTATGTTTGCTACTTAATTACGCAGAAACGGCTTAGCAGATCTAGATGAAATTTTGCATACATAGTTTATTACGTATATTAAAATATAGGACTTTTTTATTCCGGAAAAATGTAAGGTTCCTATCTAAAAGTCAACGCGGACAAAATCGCGGGCAGGAACTAGTGGATCCATAATGCATGATTTTGACTTAACTCGGTGTCCTAATAAACGAGCATTATATACGCCAAGTATCTTATATTTGTCATATGAAATGTATAAAACCCTTTCCTCGTCATCAGCCGACAGATGATCGCAGGTGCAGGGCAAAGGTGTACGCTTCCATAAAGATCGCCACGACTGGCCGTATCCTATAAAATGTATGAATCTGACTATTCTTATCTAATTTTTGGTATCACTAAAAAGATCCTTGTACAACTATATTAAATGGTTTAACTGATTATTATTTTAATTATAGTTCCTCATTCATTAGTTGTGATAGATTCGCATGCTGTGTTATTATTGTCATTCACTATTTCAAGTCATTTTGTGTCATGTCACCGCTAAAGTAATTTATTTGTTTTGTCATGAATTAGGGTAGTAATGAGTATTCCAATGTTACGCGATATATTTATTGTTGAAGTCCGAAAAGTGATTTGCTTTATGTATAGAACGAAACCAATTGAATGTTACAAAAATAAGATTGTATTTAAAAGTCTGTTAAAATATTAAATATAGATAGATAATAAAAGATTTTTAATAAAACGTAATGAATCCTTAATATATTATTGAGCTGAAGATTTATGATTAATAGTAGGTAAGTACGGGTGTGTAGAAAACCAAAATTAATTATGAGGTTACGTTTTGCACACAGCTGAAAACTCATTCTTCGATGTTAAAATGTAAATTTAAATAGATAATGTAATCAGAATACCTTAATTTTTGACTATCGTTTTAAACATCTACAATATTTATAAATTGTATTACTTAAAATAAAGAACAAAAGCCACAGTTAAAGTTTAACGTGTCGATTGTAAATTTTACAAAGGAACCCAAAAACTCGCATTAAATTTGCATTCACAGATGCCTACACATAGATTCTTTAATATCCGCCCGTGTCGAAGCGCAGTGCCAAAAACTGCAGGTGTGCATTACTGGAGAGCGTAGTGTGCACATTTGGAGGGAAAGCCTGGTACTCGGTAAGGGCTAATCAGCCACTCGGAATGTGAAGTGCACTTGCTGGTTCAAACCCGTATAGACAGGGAATGCAGACTTTAAATAGCAAAGTATTAAACTTGGAGCAGATCATCTGCGATATTTATAAATTGTATTGCTGTATACAAAAAACAAAAGCCACTGTTATAGCATACTGTGTCAATTGAAAACTTCACAAAGAAACTCGAAAATTTTCAATAAAGTTGATATCACACACACCTACTGATAGATTCTTTTATATCTATCCGTGTCGAAACGCGGTGCCAAAAACTGCGGGTGCGCATTACTGGGACGCGTAGTGCGCACATTTGGACGAGAAGTCTGCGAGTTTAGCACGAAAAGGTTGAAGTTAGGGTGACACTAGCGGGTTAATATGCCATCCTTGTCACACTACAAATTTACTAACTTAGCATGAACGTGACATCAGTATTACTCGCTATCGTCACCCTAACGTCAAAATGTTGGTGCTCTAGGCCCTCTGGTATTCGGCGCCGGCTAATCAACCAGTCGGAATGTGAAGTGCACTTGCCGGTTCCAACCCGTATAGTCAGGGAATGCAGGCTTTAAATAGCTAAGTATTAAACTTGGAGCGGACCACACGTAATTACGGGCTACTGTTTCTAAATGTACGAATTTAGCGAGGGAAAATGCTCTCTAATATAGCATAATGGTAAAATAATAGAGCTATTGCTATTATCTCTTTTAAACATATTTTAAATAAACTGACTCTTCGAGTGGCACAGGCTCGTTAGAAATCGGTCCTGAGTTCGAATGAAGAAGTCGTATTGGTGTTTTTTTTTTATTGAAAAATGCCTACGAACACTCCGGAGTCTGTCTTTTCTTTCTTTTTGTTTTAAAAAGGTTCCACACTAGGATTTATTCCTGTGTCGTGGGTGTGTTTAAAAACATGAAAATTCACAGACACAAATACTCAGACCGAAACAAATAATTATTGGTTACACAATTTGTCCCGTGCGCGAATCGAACCTGCGACTATAAGACACAGTGGGCGGAGTAGCTTAAGCTCTCAACCACTGCGCTAAATCATCCACCTTTTTTGTCACGGTATGCTTTTTAAATGCATTATTAGTCCAAATACTTTGTGCTTACCAAAGAAAAACTACAACACTACATGCTTATAAATCTGTGCACATACAGGTATACATTTTGAAAGTTTTATAATAGTATCAGATAGAAATAGATAACAGTAAATTAAACCTCTTGTGTAAAATATTAATAACATTATATTAGTACAATTGTGAAGTGCTGTGACAAATATTGCACGGGTAAAGTACTTGGCGCGAACCGTATGGAGCTTAAAGTGGTGTATTTGCAAATTATACTTACCTGTCTACATACCTAGTGTACCTATAGTCACTAGGTATCTCAAAAAGCTCCTAAAGATTTAAAAGGCTAAAGGTCTGACTGCCTCGTCTTGTGGCAAAGCACATTGCTAGGTGATCACGAGGTCCTAGGTTAGACAAATGAAGTTTTTCTAACGAAAAAAAACTTTCCAGTATGAGTCCGGAGTCTGGAATTGTGCCCGGTATATGCCAATAGGCTCGCCCCCTATTACATGGGACCTAACATCGTCGGCGAAACGTGGGTGTTCTCAGTACACCTCTGCCAGCCCTGCTTGGGGAATCAAGGCGTGACGGTGTGTGTGTTAAAGGTCTGTTAAAGTATTTTAAAGAATTTGCGCTTTGTGTAAAGGAATAATACATGGCTAGATTTTAGCATTCAATTTCAAAACAAGATATACAAATTTATATTTCCTGTAATCCAATACAGGAGAGTCAATTCCGAAGCAGCTTTTTCTAAAACCATCGGTACGTAATTGTTCAAATATCGACCTAAAAGATCTAATTTTATACTACAATAATAATCCAAGTAACCTTAATTTCCCGAATGGCACGAAAGGATTTTTCAATATATTTTAATAAACAAGATCTCCATAAAGTGTGAAAATGAAAAATGGTGACCAAACGAAGCGCCATTCCATTGCGGAATAAACAGGATTGGAAAGAGCGCAATTTGGTCGGTATTCAGAGCTGCGCCTCTGTAAAAGCTCGCCGTATCTAATTATCGTCGGGTTACACTTCGCTACTATGGAACTCGTTCATATTTCATCTCGACAGATAAATCTTGTTACCGTTCAGTACGCGAATATTTTAGCTAAAATTGTTTACATTTCATAATCTTTCGTATCGTATTAATATTCGAAAGATTATGAAATTTAAACAATTTGAGTGAAAGTTAGATGGTATGTATGTATGTAGAAATAGATGGTATGTTACCAATGTAACTTACCATGCGTCTCCGTCCTTTAAAGGGCACGATAAGCTAAACCAAGCCACCAGAATAGGCTTAGACCCAGATCTTTCATCTCCTAAATTCGGATGTTGAATGAAGAGGGAAAAAGCCTTAGATTTTTGGTTAAAATCTGATTAAGAAATGGATGGACTGACTGGATGCGGAAGGCGGAGGACCGTGTGCAATGGCGCGTGTTAGGAGAGGCCTATGTCCAGCAGTGGACTGCGATAGGCTGATTGATTGATTAAGAAAATATTTTTTGCATAGAAATAAACTGGTCACATATGAGTTGAGCCTGAACAATAAGTATTCCGCACTAAAAGATTTTGGTTAAGCGTGTTTCTGGAAAACGCTCTGAGAACTTGCTTTAATTCTTTATTAATTAGTAGTTAGATAGTATAGAAAGAATGCCAGAAGAAAGGATGACAAAACAGATATACAATGCGAAAGTGGAAGGATGTAGGTTCCGGGGAAGACCTAGACTATTTTACCACGACCTAAAAGATCGAGTCTTATCTGAAGGACAAGTCAAGAGTCTCCGTAACCAGCGAGCGTGTATAAGACGAACTATGAGAGTAGAGGAAGCCAGATAGGTATGTGAGGAAAGAACCTGTTGGAACTCGGTACTCTCTGCCACCCTGCAAGGGATCTGGTGTGATTATATTGATAGATATAATAATTAGTAATCTTGCCGGATGTTCGGATGAAAATGCGTATACTAATGAGTAAGTATAAGTATATACTTATACCTTCTAGAAGATAAGAATGGGTTCTGGATGAAAGTAAGTTACAGGCTTTCGGGCAGTTTGAGATACTAAATGACTTTATATTGCCACTTGTTTGGAATTTTTTATTTACGTTTGTATATTTTTTCACGGTATAGTGATGTTATTATCAAGAAAAAAATAAACATAAGGAAGAATGTACCTTATCCACGTGAATTTTCAAAATAACCATAAGGTTAACCTTCAAATTGATACGCAGAAACTATGCAAAAATCTAGTATATACAAAAAGTTTGAGCTCACATTAAAAGATAAACAACATTAATGGTTTTCTTGTGACCAAAACTTCTTATCATTATTAGATTTATACACTATTTTCCATAAAATCTGATAATAGGTTTTTTGCTTGTATTTTATTGACGTCTATGTATTTGAACATCTCTGCCAGACGTTTAATTTGAGGCTCATTTTTTATTAATTTTAGTTTCAGTTTCGTTCACTGAATTAATTAGGATTTTTTTAATAAAATTTTACTTAATCAGACTGAAAGCACTGAATTGTGAGCAGTATTCCATTTACCTTCGCTTTGAATATTTGATAGAGCAAGAATGAAGGATGCTATCTTGTTTAAAAATTTATCTAACTATGTTGCATTTACAATATTGGTTAAATGAAGTTGATTGTTCGTGGTAGCCAAATTCATTATATTAAATTCTTAATAAATTGAAAATGTTTTATAATTGTTGTGGTATTTTAAGTTGTCTTACAGGTAGCTATGGTCCCTTATAGAATAACTGTATTAAAATGCACATATTGAAATATTTGACTCAGAAAACAAGAAGAATTGCTTTAGAATGGTAACCGATCAAATTTTATAGAGTAATAGAGCTTTATTGTTCTTAAAATAAAAACACAGCAGCATCTATATTTCAATGCAGATCAACTACCTACCCAATTCAAAATACGCGTTTGACGTTGAAGCATCAACGTCATCAAAAAGAAACCCCCTTCAAACGTAATTGACATAATGGAAAAAACGATAGCTTGTTTAAGACGTCCACATGTATACTCAATAATCAAAAACTAGTTCAAAATCAATAGTAAAGTATTTGTGAAGAGAAAGGTATAATATTATTCGCAATACAAAAGTAATTTTTTTGCGTATGTTTCAACAAATATCTGTTCGGTAATACCTTTGAGAAAATTAGGGCTCTTTATGAACAGGAGAATTCTATTATAAAATTTAAACTTGACAAATAAATTTGCTACGGTTTTTAAACCCCATTAGGAAATTTTAGCCCAGCCAGCAAATTAGGAAAATTATATACGTGATGCTAATAATTGGTGGTATAAGTAGTTAGATGCTTGATTTGTTAGCAGTAGATAGGCTCTTTAGTCAATTGGACTCACTAGAACAGGACTCGCGGACTCACTTACCTAATGTATATTTCGTTTGTCAACTGGATCTGTTGACAAATTTTGTAATATTTATAGAAACGGAAAAAAGTTTTTTGACTATAATATCATGGATATAATTTATTTAAGGTAGCAGAGAGGGCTTAGCCCAAAGACTTTGACGATTATGTGACGCTAGCGAGTAATCGTGCTGTCCTATTCATGTTAATTTAGTAAATTAGAGTATGACAAGGATGGCATATTATCAACTCACTAGCTTCACGCCAATGTCAATCTCTTCGATGTTGACGTCATTACTTTGACGACTTTAGTAACATTACAGCCCTTATAATTTTAGACATTCACTCAAAACCCTAGATTATTGCATCAAAATCATGCTCCATCGCTGTATTTCTTTATTTTCCGTAATAAAAACGGCGACCACGACCATACCCTAGGATGAAAGTGATAAATAACAAGTTTAACTTCGAGTTGGGAGTAGTGAATCATAGTTGGGAGGCCATACCGCGCCGTGCTAACTGAATTACTGGCGACGGTTTTTAAAGCTTTTTGCTGAGAGCCACCCGTTTCACAACTAATCAGAGTAATACTGCGTGTCAGGGGGCCCCTGGTGACCCTCAGGAGACTCCACCGCTTTATTGAGTTAGACTTGGTATGTGATAGGGACTAAAATTTTAAATACGCATTCTTGGCGCGGTCCCTTATATTTTCCGTTATCAATGCTTTTTTTTTGAACACCGCTATGCATATATTCCCTAAGTGGGGGGTGGAAAAAGTGTACTGTGCACACCTATATATCGCCGACAATGTTAGGTTCCAATGTAAATGGGGGCGAGCCATTATACAGGATACAATTCCAGATCTTTTGTGAGAATAACCGTACTGTCCGATAAATATTTCCGATCCAGAGTTTCCTAGACGCCAGCGGTATTATACGCCATTAGATCTCTTGATGTAAAATCAATTGTAAAATGCAGTTAAAATAGTGTAAGTCAATATAACGTGGTTGTCCCACGTTATATTGATTGAGCAAGCAACCTGTCGTGTCAATAAGTTATTAACCGATCTAGCGACTGACCCGACAAGCAAACAATATAATAGAAATTTTATATTTCTACGCCATCGAAGGCTTAATGACGAATCATTGGTTAATTTACAACAAACTTTATTAAACACTAGCTGTTACCCGCGGCTACGCAACCGTTTGTTTTGTAATTTTATATAATTAGGTAGACCGGCCTTTACGGGATGGTGCAGATTCTATACTGACCTAAGACACGTCCATACTATCTTTAAAATCCGTTTAGCCATAATAGTATTGGAGAAAAACGATCTCGCAAGAATGGTACATGTTTTCCTTCAACAAACGAATATGCAAAGTTTCGTGTCCGGGTCACTCATCGTTAGAGAGTTCTCTCCAGAAGAGAAAATCCTGAATGCATCATCGGTTCATGCATGAAATCATGTTTGAGTGTTTAAATAAAGGTGTATAAACAATTTCGGGCGCGTGCTACTAACCGCTCAAGAGTTCCTTCATGAGGAGACGAACCAAAGCCTATTTTATCAGTTCATCGAGGAATTGATTTGTAGACTAAATCACACATTTTTACGTAACATTGCAGCTTGCGACTAACAATTATAAAAATAATAAAGTCTTATGGTCTATCCCGCGAGGCAGAGACTACAGAGTTCCAACAGGTTCTTTCCTTACATACCTCTCTGGCTTCCTCCAGTCTCATACACGCTCGCTGGTTACGAAGACTCTTGACTTGTCCGTCACATAAGATTCGGTCTATTTAGTCATGTTACGTAAGATAGTCTAGGTCTTCCCCGGTACCTACATCCTTTCACTTTCGCATTGTATATCTGTTTTGTTATTCTTTCTTCTGACATTCTTTCTGTATACCCGAACCAACGGAGCATACCCTTTCTTATCTTTACACCGATACTATCTACCTGCTTTCTTACTACGCTGTTGCAAATCCGTTCGGTCAGCTTCACCCCGCACATTTTCCGCAGAGCTCGCATTTCGACCGCATTTATCCTACTTTCTTTCTCCTACTTACATACCCAGCTCTTGCTGCCATATATCAGCGTTGGGACAAGTACTCCGTTATATATGGCCAGCCGCGCCTTTTAGCTTAAGTTCCGTCTCCCAAGTAGCTTACCTATCGCACCATACACTTTTTTCCCTGCACTCACTCTTCGCTCTGTCACAGCGGTGTATTTCCCATCCTTACTGAAGGCGCATACAAGATATACAAAGTCATTCACTTGCTACAGTACATCGTTACCAACCACAGTACTTGCATTCGTTCTAGTTTCTTCCCGTTCAAAAACCATAATCTTGGTTTTCTTTACATTCTAATGTAAGCCATTGTTCACGAAGTTTTCTTTCATAACTGTAACTAGTGTTTGCAGATCAGTGGCTGTTGGCGCTATTAAAACCGCGTCATCTGTAGATGATTTACCACTAGATCACCCATTTGTACACCTTCATTCATCGCTTTCAGGCTTTGAAGACTTTTATCCAAATATATTATAAACATGATTGACTGCTTCGTTGGTCTAGTGGCAAAGCGCGTCGCTTCGTGATCACGGACCTCGTGTTTAAATCCTAGGTTGGACAAATGTAGATTTTCTAACGCAAAACGCCCTGTTAAGAAACTGTCCCACTATTGGGAACGGGCCTCCTCTCAAACTAAGAGGGTTTAGGCCATAGTCCACCACGCTGGACCAGTGCGGGTTGGCGAACTTCACACACCTTCGAGAAACTCTTAGGCATGCAGGTTTCCTTACGATGTTTTCCTTCACCGTTAAAGCAAGTGATAATTAATTTTTAATACGCACATGCTTTCGAAAAGACAGAGGTGCGTGCCTGGGTTTGAACCCGAGACCTTTGACTTTGCAGTCCAACGGTCTAACCACTAGGCTATCACTGCTTCTAACGCAAACTTCCCAGTATAAGTCCGAAGTCTGGAATTGTGCCCGGTATATGCTAATAGACTCGCCCCCTGTTACATTACACGCCTATTACACAGGACCTAACATCGTCTCGTGTGTGGGTGTACTCAGTACACCTCTGCCACCCCGGCTTGGGGAATATAGGCGTGACGGTGTGATATTATAAATAGTCTCTCGGACAACACGCAACCCTGCTTGACGCCGATTTCAACGTCAAACCAGGGTGACATGTTACCACCCACTCGTACGTATGCCTTGCTGTTCACATAGGTGAACTGGACGGCTCGCAACAGAGTGCCATTTATACAATACTCTGGTAAAATATCCCAAAGTCTCTTCCGCACAACTCTGTCAAACGGCTTCTACAGATCTACAAGACCGCGGAAAACCTTCTGGCCCACTACCAAATCCTCTACAATGTTGCGGAGGGAGAAAACTTGATCCGAATATTTTCTTCCGGACCTGAAACCCCCTTGTGCCGCGCACAATATTCCATCGGAGTTCTCGCGCATTCTCCGTTCAATAATTTTACCGCACACCTTGACTGCCAAGCTCATCAAACTGATAGCTCTGTAATTGGCGCAGTCATATTGTAAGCCCTTGCCTTTATACAAGGGTACTATAACTGCGCGGCGCCAATCTGTAGGGACGCTACTGGTCCTCCAGCATAGGTTTGCAAGGACCCGAGAGGCGTCCCGGACGCACCATATTTGATCATCTCGGCAGATCTCATATCATTCCCGCAGCTTTACCATTTTTCATGCTTCCTATCGCCCATTCAACTTCTTCCATAGTGATATCCTCTGTCGATTCTGGTGTCGCAAACTCGCCTCTGGGCTCGTCTGTGGCACCAGTATCCGGGGAATCCCCATACATTTTTCCAAAATATTCACTCCACCGGTTTAGCACAGCTTGTGTGTCTGCAAGATGTCATTATCCTTAGGTTTTATCCTTTCTTTTCTGGAGCCTGACGAATCACCTCAAGCCTTTCTCACCTTGCTCCAAAAGAGTTTAGTATTGAAGTTCTTCGTCAGCTTCTCCTCCTCAATCACACTAGCTCTTTCTCGCTTTTCTTTCACTAAAGTTTTAGTGGCATTCTCGTATTGCCGGTATATTTCTTTCTTCATCTCTCGCATTCAGGTTGCTGCGGGCTTCAATGCATGGTGGGATGCGCCACTGCGCATCTCACCATGCATCACTTTTTTCTGTACTATGCTTCTTTGAACAACCACATACTTCTTTCGCGGATTCTACCAAACTCTCTTTCAGGCTATTCCATCATTCATCTATATTTGAGTTCGCGAGCACTTGCTGTCAAAAGCTTGTCCCGGACTCTGTCTTCATACATTCTCCTCACGCTTTTATGTGGCAACTTTTCAACCTTTATTCTTTCAAGGTCTCCGAAGGGGATACTCTCTCACCAGTGCCTCCACTTCCTTAATAAATCACTACGTCATAGTGGTCCGAGTCAAGAGTGGGGCCTCTATACGCACGTGTCAGCATCTGCAATATTATTATTAATTAAGACTTACTATAAAACAACGTACTAATTGTGATTGATGTTTTACTTTAAGTTTTTGGACATAAATGGCAAATTTATTTATAAAGCATAATATTGACGTCGTTACTTCTTGTTGTGTTAAAAATCTTAGTTGTTTCAGAGTTTGTTAAACATTAATTACCTTTTATATATTACGAAATATATCCAGAATACATAATTTGATTTTTAAATACTTTTGGGGAGGTAGATAGGTATTTCATTGTTACAGTTATTGTTACATAATATTTGTGGTGGCCTTTGATTGGCTCAATTCATAATACGTTAATAAATATCAATTAATAAGATTCCAAGACCGTACCTATAATATTTTACCATGTTTCAAAGAGGTTTCAAAACCTACATATAGCTACATATAATTAATAACAGTAATGTATCGAGATATTTAACAATAATTTAAGGTAATCTATGATTGGTTCAATCCATATTAAGCAAATAACTAGAGAAATATTGCTGTTCCATACTTTATAATTATATCTGATATGTCTTATAATGTATTAAATAGATTTTGATTACTTACATTTGATCATAAATATTGTAATATTGTGCTATTTAATAATTTCTCTTACCTCGATTTGTGAGAGAAGGCCTTTGCCCAGCAGTGGGCAGTATAGGCTGATATTATAATAATTTAAAACGGAAGCCTCTGATTGGTAGATTTCGAAAGAAGCTAATAACTGGGCTTATATGTATATCTATCTTTCTAAAATATGTAAAAGACCTCGATATATGGTTTAAAACATTTTGAATGGATTGTATTTAAAAACATTATATGTGTAGTGAGTTATTCAGTAAAAACAACACATGTTTGTGATTGGTCAGAACAGACTAATATAATTTGTATTAGGAACGTAGGGTTTGTATTAGGAACGTAGGGTATATAAGGTAATGCATTGATCAAAGGTGCAGATTCTGGAGTTATCGCGTGAAGACATCATTTTTAAGTTAAGTATTACCCTCTATCTACCCTATTATTTCGATATATTTTGTTATAATTATGCTGTGTCTCTTTTGGAGACTGATTTAAAATATGCCTCTGTAATAATATTGACACTTAAAGATATGGTAAAGGTAAAATAAAAGGTGTAAATTGTATTTATGTGTTTTCATTTTAACTCTACTTTTTTACAAATCTCACACACTTGAAATTTGCTTCGGAGACGGCTATCTGCCAGGATCAAACCTATCATGCTTTTTTTCATTCCTTCTCCACGTATACATATGAATGTCCTTATGATGGAATATCGTATTAGACACAAGGA
The DNA here is from genome assembly GCA_905147815.2 of Phalera bucephala. Lineage (NCBI taxonomy): Eukaryota > Metazoa > Arthropoda > Insecta > Lepidoptera > Notodontidae > Phalera > Phalera bucephala. The sequence continues at coordinate 16,206,586 of LR990615.1, forward strand.
GGCCCCTTTCCGTTTCCGTTGTAGATGTATGTTTATACATCTAAAACCAGCTTACCTGCATCGTTCACACTCTTATCACCATAAGGACCCACAGCAGCGTCGCAAGTTTGGCGCCTTCTAACATTATCTCAAAACGTCTCAAGGTCCTGGGGTGTCGACGAGCTTACGGGAGCATATGCTGCGACCAAAATTACTCTAGTGAAAGTTTTAAGTTTAAACAGACCCAGAGAAGTCTCTCATCGTACAGGCCATAGTCTCTCACTTCAGAGGCCAGGCGACGGGACAGCAAGATACCCATCCCCATGTTGGCACGACCGCTCTGCGGTACCCCAGACCATAGAGTCATCGTGCCATCAGGAAGATCACAGGTTTCATTGCCCCTTCGCTTAGTCTCTGTTACACACAGAGCATCCAGGCGAATCTCTTCCATACCACCCCTTACATTTGAAGCGCCTATTCGGCACTGTGCACCCCACGACTCGCCAGGGTGACGACACAGGAATAATTTCTAGTGTGGGCCTTTCTGTTTTTAAGAACAAAAGTAAATGTTAAATCTTCGAAAACCGATTTCGATCTCATGAGAGTATAGAAGTAAAAAAAGTCTGTAAGTAGAACCTTGTGTTTCAATGTTTATCTCGAGAGAGATGACTTGAAAACTATTCAATCATTGTTACGGTAACATTTATTACTAACCTAACATCTTCATGATAAAAAGAGGAAACTTATAGTTTTACAAACTGCGTAGGTAAAAATTTTACTCTCAAAAAACAGTTATGCAATGTAATTCACATTATAATAACCACTTAAAGATTTCTATTTGGGCGTTTAACTTTCAAAGCGGCCATTGTTATACTACCATTAAATACCGATAACATCAAACATTTCCACATTTAGGCAGGTTTAAAAGCAACAGTTGTCGTGTGTGGGCGTCAGTTGTACAATATTTACCATATTCTACAGAACACACTAAAGAAGTAATTTAGTTGAAAAACAAGATATGGTATGAACGAGACGCGTGTGATTGCTGGGCTTTCGCTATGACCAATTAACATGTGACGTGGCGCATTGGGGTAAATTCGTGAAATAGTCGTTCAGAATATGATAACACGATTATTTTACGAAGTTATCGTAACACGTTGCATTTGGTCGTAGCGAATAAGGACCCTGTATTGGTACTGCACAAAGGTAGTGGTCCAATTTTTAGCCAGCACTTTTCTGACATTCTTGGTCATGTATTGAACCTGTCTCCTTTTTAGGTCTTTGAGGAAGCACTTGTAGCATTGCGGAGATACAATGTTCTTAGCGATTACTTAAGGTTAAGCATTCGGCCGATCGGCTCGGTTGGTTTGAGATAGGTGGGCGTATATGGCAATACTAATGTCGAGTGTTACTGTGCTTCGAAAGTTACGTATAGCAACGACTTTAAGAGACAGCAGGGACCCGTTGGTCCCGTCACTTAAGGTTTGGGTCAAAAAGCCAACGGAGCGCGACTAGAGCGCGACGCAAGCGCTTCGTTACGTTCGGTCGTGAAGTTTGCCGTCGGCGTCGAGCTAAGCGGGGTTGCGCTGTGTGACGTCTCCCGTACATTTCAGTACATTTTAACTCCCTAAGCCGCGCCATTGTCTCGCTCCCGTCGCGCTGCATCGACTACGCGAAACCTTTATTGAGTTAATCGTTTAACACCTTTTAGGTGGCTTGATAAGTTCCAATAGAGGGTGGACACAAACCAACCCCTCCCAATACACGCTAGGTCCGCGTGGTAGAGTATGACTGCATCTCTCTCATTATAGATTGTGAAACGCATTAGCCTAATCATGGGACAGTATTAGCTCATTATTACATTATAGGGTCCATAACTAAATCTAAACTTTAGTGCTATATAACGATGCTAATAAACTGTTAACGCGTAAAGTTTCTTATAAACCTCACTCGAGTTTGTCCTACACTATTTCTGCTAGTGTGCTTTACTAAACGGACTACTAGTGCTTATCAGTTTTGCGACAAAATGTGTAGAGTTTTCGATAACTTTATGTTTGTCTTTATCATTATTGTTGTGTATGCTGTTTATGTATGTACTTTGTAGTAAGCTCTTTTCTAAAGACCCTGGGACGAATATCCGAGTCGCACTTTTATACTCTAGATTTTTTTAAATATCCTAGCCCGACTCTAGAAATTATTCCTGTATTGTGGGTGCGTTTACAAACATGAAATTCACATACACAAACACCCAGACCGAAACGAATATTTGTTGATCAAACAAAGATTTGTAGGGGGATCGAACCCACAACTACTCGATTCAGTGGGCGGGGCAGCTTAAGCGTTTATCAATGGACTATATCGTCCGTCATGTCGACATCCTTCTCTTAACGGAGATGTAGACGGTACGGAGTTAATAAATTTAGCTGCGTGCAAAGCCGCGGGAAACTGCTAGTTTTAATAAAATAAAAAAGATAGGTACACGGAACCGTGTATTCGTGTACACAGAATTCAGTTTAAGGAAAGCACTCAGCTTTGATCTGAGTGGAGGAACTTGCAGTTAAACAACTGGGCGGATTAAGTTCTGACAGTGGCACATTAAAGCGTAATAATACGAATGAATTATTAAGATGACAGGCATTTATTATACCGCCTGCAATTTACGACTCGGCGAGATATTCCATTCAAAAACCGCCGAACAACGTCGGTGCAGCGGCGCTCCAAATTATTCAGAATCAATTATATCCTGCGTAAAATACTTTACTGCGAAGCGTTTCAATCAATCACTCTTCAGCAATTTAGTGTGAGCGTCATTTGGCAAATTCGATTGCGTTTACTATTGAAAGCGCGAGAGAATAAAACAGCGGCGGGTGCCATTGACGGGTTGTGACACGCCGCAAGTTGGTCCGACCGTTCCCAGCTTAATTAATCTCCTAAACTAAATTTAAATAGGTGAGCGCAATTATGACTGGGTGCAGGGACTCCTCTTGAAATAGATACGGCATTACTCAAGAATACAGAATGTACTAGTGGGTAAACTTGTTGTGACAGCGGTCATATATTCTTGAGAGGTTCATGTTGTATTTAGAATAATGGTGATAAAAAGCATCCTGTGGTTGTTCTATGAAATAGTGTAACAAATATGTTTGAAATATTACACGGACGGTGAGATATTAGTAGTATATATTTATTAAACTTATACTGATGGAAATGTTATGCATAAATAAATAATATAAGATTAGTTATCAAAATAAACCATATACCTAATGGAGATCCAGAAGCTTTTGCTAATTGCTCTTTTTTAAAACACAGTCACGCCTATATTCCCCAGAGGGGGGTGGCAGAGGTGTACTGAGTACATCTACGTTTCGCCGACGATGTTAGGTCCCATGTAATAGGGGGCGAGCCTATTGCCATATACCGGGCACAATTCCAGACTCCGGACTCATACTGGGAATTTTTCGTTAGAAAAACTACATTTGTCCAACCTAGGATTTGAACCCAGGACCTCGTGATCACAAAGCGATGCGCTTTGCCACCAGACCAACGAGGCAGTTGGTCCTTTTTAGTTTTAATAAAATTAATTTGAATTAAACTTATATATACGAAAGTGAAAAAAAACGCGGAAAAAATAAAAACGTTTTAGAGATAAAGTTGATTAGACGGACGTAGATATAAATCAAGTATAAATGCAACAACGATCCGCGGCCAAAATCGGATTTGTGTGTGTGTGTGCGTGTGTGAATGATCTACGATGTTGGCCGCGGAGCCTTTACAGCTTCAACGGACAAGAGGACGAGCGTGCAACCACTACGCCTCGAGCCAGAAGGGCAAGGGGGCAACTAGCTCAAGGGCGCCTCAAGGAAGAACGGCCTCGGCTTGGGCAGTCGCTATGGGGGAGGGCGTATACTAGGTGTCTTGCCGTGGTGCTCTGCATCGGCCGGCGGGCAAGGGATTCTTCGACCTCGGCGGAGGTCGGTGTCTGATCCTGTGTGCGGTATCTGTATCCGAAAGAAGGGATTTAAGGGCATCGGATGGGTCGGTGAGAACATGCCGCGGACGGCAGTAGCGGCTTATAGGAGGGGAGTTAGGTTCGTAGTCAGCGGCGGCTACGATTTCTATGATTGGACGCGTTCGCGAATTATCGGGTTGTCGCCTTTTTAATAAATGCGCGAATAGGTTCAAAACCGAGATCGGAATGGAGATTGACATTCCGTATGAACCACGGTGCTCCAACGGCTTTACAGAGGAAACGGGTTTCCGTTTGTAGTCTATCGATGTAAGAGCGGGCGGCGTGCCTCACAAGCGTACGTCATGATGGGCCTTATACAAGTTTTTTAAAGTGTCACCTTATTCCTAAGGGATATTTTACTCCGCTTGCAGATCATTGGGTAAAGATGACCGAGCACAAAGGCTGCTCGGCAACGGACTCGCTTGATGTGCGGTCTGAAGGTAATGGTATTGTTTAGGGTGACTCCTAGATATTAGACCTGTTTGACCCAGGGAATAGGTAGGTCGAACATGGTCACTGGACCAAGATTTCATCTGGGGTGGCACAGGGAGGGGCTCGGGGTGGCACCTCTGGAGAAGAACACCGCAGTGCTCCTGTCCGGGTTCACCTCAATACGCCACTTCCTGAACCAATCCCCTAGAGTGTTGGCGGCTACCTCAAGGTTGCCAAAATCGAAACTAACGCTCTCATCAATTGAAATGTCATTACATGACTGTCGCAGAGTTGCCGTTTTGCTATGAAATTTACCTGAGTTCTTTTCTTAATTATGAACTGTGCGGACCGACCTGTTGAAATATTTCTCTGGAAATTGGATAATTTTACCAAATGGTATACCTAATTTTACACCAACGCTACGTCAATGTCATCCACGGGCCCAAAGATCCTTGTAGCACTGTAAGAGTATATACTCAATATCATAGATATAGTATTAGTACCTGCTTAATAACGTGTCATTACGTAAATATTGTTTGAGTTAAGTGAAAATGCATGTGCAGTGATTGATTGCAAAGGTGTAGGTACCTACAAATATGAGCTCTGCACGACGGCGAACGAAAAGTGGTTCTTACACACGAATCAGTTTTATATATACGTTATATTTAAAAAAAAATGATAAAAACATAACAGTATAATTTCCATGGAATTTAGAATCATCATCATTATCATCACTTCCAGCTTATTCCGCCCACTGCAGGGCATAAGCATTCTCCCTTTTACGCTACATATCCATATCCTGAGCCAATCTTAGTCGGGTCTTACCAACGCACTTAACCACATCATCGACCCATCTTTGTACTGGCCTTCCTCGATTGCGATATCCCTTCCGTGGCCCAAGATCTACTCCACCTGAATAGTGACAGTAACTTTAAATAGAATGTTTGTATACGCTAGGCATGTATGCATGCGGTCGATATGGTATTGGTTTTGAAGCGATGTGAATATGGAGAATGAAAAAATTACCACTTCCAGCTACCTACCTCGACGAGGGCTTAATTTTCACTCGAACAACTAAATAGTTTTTCTTGCTATTTAGAATCATTATTTTATGTTATATGCAAATACAAAATGCATTCAAGTGCAATAATACTGAACTTACAATTAATGAAATAGAACCTTTTAAAGGATTTAGACCTAAATATTAGAAAAACATAGCAATACTTATTTGAGTACTCGTACATTTTCTACACTAGTCATTTAATACATTTCAAGTAGTCCATACACCTAATTACTACAGTCATTCTCATTCCGGATTGTTTGCAGACATAGATGGAAGTCGTGAGCAAGCTAATCTCCGTCTTTGATTGTATTCTTGTTTGAATATACTGTTGTACAACTCTACGAAAATTTTCCAACTTTATTCCCTAAATGTGGAAGGTACGGAACTGTTATTTTTTAACGAAGCTTCCGGGAACCCCTTTTTTAAATATTCATAGGTAAACCGAATGAGTTGGTGGTATAAGGCTCGCGAAATTTAGTGAAGTCGTCCTATATACGTATAGTATATAGCATACGTATTCTATACATCCATATATCATCATTCAAACAGCGCCCGTGATAGAACGGGAAAATTATCGTGTCAGTTGCTTGTAGTTTACGTCATCCGTTCACATTATGAAGATGCTATTTCACTTAATGGCATGCAGATAGTATATAATCAATCCATTATCCCTTTTTACAAGTCCATAGGACTGTGAAATATTAAAACATAATATACATACCTACCATTCTTCCTGTAACTATAGAAGTAGTAGAACACTGATAATGTCGGGAACATATAATATATGTTGTATCCTATTATTTAAAAACTCAGATAATGGAATGGCGAGCAGTTATTTTCATTTTAGTAACCTTGTAATCTTGTCATAGACATACTCTATGATTGCTCGAGTGTGTTTAGTTGTGAAGCGATGACAGATGACATCTGTCAGATGACAAATCACGGATGACAGATAGACGATGTAAGATGGCGGACGACGCTGCGTTGTGAGTCTATTAGCAACGGGGCAAGCGCTCGGACGTATCGCAAAGCAGCTAACCACTGCATTCCATGTGAATTAATCGCCGGGCGAGACCCCAATGTTATTTAAAGATTTCCTTTATGTTCGGCCACCATGTGGACGACTATGAAACCAAGATAAATCCACCTTTCACCGCTACCAGCATTGAAACGGTCATCCAGAAAACCTAAGCGCTGTTATATATTGTACGACCTGTTTCTTTTTACTTAAATGTTCATTAGTCAATCTACTTTTACTGCAGAACCTAAGCTTCGTCCAAAGATTGCCACAACGACCGGATTTGTGCAGTGTGTATCCAGCTCTTCTTCGCGTCCTTTACCAGGTCATTGTTCCATCTTGTAGAGACCCACTCTATATCTTTCAATACGTTTAAATGTACTATTTTTAGATTAGTTGTTCATACGACTGCCTCGTTAGTCTAGTGGCAAAGCGGATCGCTTTGTGATCACTAGGTCCTGGGTTCAAATCCTAGGTCAGACTAATGTAGTTTTTCTGACGAAAAATTCCCAATATGTGTCCGGAGTCTGGGATTCTGCCCGGTATATGACAATAGGCTCGCCTTCAATTACATGGAACCTAATATCGTCGACGTAAAGTGGGTATACTCAGTACTTCTGCCAGGGAATATAGGCGTGACGGTATTTCTTTCTTTTTGTTTTTAAAACCTACTGCATTAATATGCATACCATCCTTCAATGTCTCATTCATATCATTATATTCAGGTGTGCTGTATTTACCACGAATGTTTCGGTGCGCACGTTTAAGCCCACGAAATTCACACGGCTGGCTTCCCGCCACGCGCGAACGCCTCGCACCCGATCTCATTACCAGCCCCTCGGTTGATGCTATTGATCACCGTCAATATGACGGATATTATAAACACGGCACATATGGCCGCGTTTTAATTACAGATTTTTGTTGTACTCGTTAATTGTATTTGGGATATATGTGATGCAGATGTTTTGGAATGTGATGGCGACTGACAGGTCGAAGGAATTTGGGAACAATGCTCGCGGACGATATAATTTTTATTTATTTTAGGTACATTATTAGATTATTATGACTTACGGGGCCGAGACGTGGACACTCACAGTGGGACTAGTCCACAAATTCAAAGTCGCACAGCGGGCTATGGAGCGAGCTATGCTCGGCGTCTCTTTGAAGGATAAAATCCGTAACGAGGTAATCCGACAAAGAACCAAAGTTACCGACATAGCTCGCAGACTCAGTAAGCTAAAGTGGCAATGGGCTGGTCACATCTGCAGAAGGACCGACGGCCGATGGAGCAAGCGTGTCCTAGAGTGGAGACCGCGACTTGGTAAGCGTAAGGTAGGACGGCCCCCAGCTAGATGGACCGACGACCTCAAAAAGGTCGCTGGGACAGACTGGATGCGGAAGGCGGAGGACCGTGTGCAATGGTGCGTGTTAGGAGAGGCCTATGTCCAGCAGTGGACTACGATAGGCTGATTGATTGATTGACATTATTAGAATTTTGGTGTGAATTATGAAACGATTGTCGTCATCATCAGTCAAAAGACGTCCACTGCAGGACTAATGTCCCCAATGATCTCCACGACGAGTTTTTACCTGCGATCAGTCCACCTTGTGGAGAGCCTGCCCAAATGGTTGAACTTCGAATAAGTTCTATTTGCATCAAAAAATAGGAGATCCAATGTCTGTTTTGATTTTATAGGAATCTAAATGCTAGCCACATTTGTAGATATTAACTTGAAAATCTATCAGTAGCCTATTCTGTATCCTACAGCTGGGTAAATACCTCCCCTTTACCTCTCCTACCTAATCGATCCTTAACATGTCGTATCCATGTCTTTCCCGCATAAGTGTCCAAGTCGTCACGCCATCTTCGTGTCGGTCGACTACAACGTCTGTGACCGTCTTCAGGGGTCGATACTGTGACAATTGCCCACCTTTGCGGGTCCAGACTCACGTCATGTCCTACCCAATCCCACTTTAGCTAATCTATCAGTGCAATAAACAGTAACGGCCTTACAAACAAACGTTGAATAGCGGCTGAATAGCTTCTTACTTCTCTCTTTCTGTCATCTGTCGTTTGATATAAAAGAAGAACATACAATACTGTGTAACTATATGACCGTTATACAATGTTCATTAGTATAGGAGTAAGAATATTTATTAAAAGTGATTCAGAATAAAAAACAAAAACGTATTTAATTTCATTAGGTTCTTTAATTTTATAAGAATGTAACTACATACTAGGAATTATTTCTTTGTTATGGGTTCATTTGGAAACCTTTGAGGGTCACACAAATATGTGCCCTTTGCGGGGATCGAACTTCTGACTACCCGATCCAGAGGCGGTATTGCATACGATTAAAACGGACTACCTGTTTTGTTATTTGAGTTCTTAAAGCACAAAAAAGAGAGAATTATTCAAAATCTATACCTACATCTTATATATAATATATAATATCAGCCTATACTGCCCACTGCTGGGCAAAGGCCTTCTCTCACAAATCGAGGTGAGAGAGATTGGGTCATACTCCACCACGCGGACCCAGTGCGGATTGGTGGAGGCAGGTTTGTGGCCACCTGCTGTTGGAACTTATCAAGCCACCTTTAAGGCTTCCAACTCGGCTTAACGACTACCACATTAAGTGGTAACCGGGACCAACGGCTTAACGTGCCTTCCGAAGCACGGAGACGCTCGAATATGAAATGCCACAAACGGTCACCCATCTCAGGCCGACCGAGTCGAACGCTGCTTAACCTTGGTGATCGGTAAGAACACCGCGGTCGCACAGCGCTACGAGCGCTACATCTTACCAGTAGGTATACATTTTTTAAAATAATATCATGCTGCAAACTATAATAGGAAATGTAATCATTTAGATTTGAATTACGTAGCAATTGATGCAATATGCATAAAGTTATCAAAGTGTATAAATACAAAGATTAAGAAATTGTGATATTATGATGGCCGGAAACTCAAAACATCTGTCATACATACATTTTAACTATAAAAATAGAATATTAGCGCTCAACATTCATGCTCATTACAAGATAAGGACTAAGTGGTGTTTAAGAGTATGGAACCACTTGAAACCGTGTACAGCAAACAGAAGTCTAAGCATAAACCAAATGAAATTATTGTAACGTCATCGCGCATGCTGTCACGTTCATCTTTATTTAGTATATTTGTAGTGTGAAAAGGATGGCATATGAACTCGATAGCGTCACGCTAACGTCGAGCTGTTCATGCTAAGCCCTCTGGATCAAGAGATAAGTGCACACCACCACTTACAACGAACTTCTTCAGTTGTTTACAATTCAATTTATAAAATAAAGCATTATAGAGATACTATAATTAAATCTACTCGTATCAGACTATTGCTTTGTTTCTCGTCGACTACTGTTTAATGCAGTTTAGTGAAATTAATGGATTATTGTAGAGAGAAAAACAGCATTTTAGTTATAACAAAAACATAATTAGAGCATATAATAAAAATAAGCGAGTAGTGGTTTGTTTTGTTTCAAGTACGTAGTCTAGGTTTCATTTATTTAATAGGGAGACAATTACAGCTGATATTTCATTGTGTACAGTTCGTGTAGTAGTCGTAGGTATATATTTAGGTAGCTACACTTGGTGCTCCTTCCTAAATTTCAAACAATGCTTTTCAAGTTTATATTCGAAAATCAATTGCATGTGTAGAGATATGTCACTAAATGTAAAACATTATTTAGAACATGAAAAATATCAATTTGGTTACTTAAAAATCCTAACATCGTTGGCGAAACGTGGGTGTACTCAGTACACCTCTGCCACCCCCTCTGGGGAATATAGGCGTGACGGTGTTACTTAAAAGAATGTAATTTAAAATTATTTAGCGAAGTTATGTAGCTAATTAGACTAGTGTGTGCCAGTGATGACTAACGACACTAAGATACGGTTACTCCGAAAATTCCCATCATGTCCGAGTTCTATAGCTATTAAGTCTTCTTATGGGTAAGAAGGTTTAATAGCTATCGATATAGTTCGGATATGACGAGAATTTTCCGAGATCAGAACAAAAGTCAGTCACAAACATAGCTCTCAGAATTGCGAAAGTTGAGCTTTAGTGGACGGCGTATATCGCTCGTGGAACTGACGGCCATTGAAGTACGAAGATTCTCGAGTGGCGACCAAGTTTTTGAAGACCAACCTCACAAAACTGGTGACATGGTAAAGGATGCGAGTCAAAGTTGGATGCGTACAGCAAAAGCCCCTCATAGTGGCTATCTTTGGGGAGGAGTATTTGGTCGAGCGATATAAAAGATGGTAGAGAAGGTGATGCCACCCTCAATGAGACACCGTCACGCCTATATTCCCCAAGCAGCGGTGGCAGAGGTGTACTGAGTACACCTACTTTTCGCCGACGATGTTAGGTCCCATGTAAGAGCGGGCGATCCTATTGCTATATACCGGGCACAATTCCAGACTCTGGACTCGTACTGGGAAGTTTTCGTTAGAAAAACAGGACCTCGTGATCACAAAGCGATGCGCTTTGCCACTAGACCAACGAGGCAGTCATAGGACCCTATATCAATATACCTTTCATCAATAGACCCTATATCTACCCTCAACAGGACCCTAGCCTAATTTATCATCATCATCACAGCCTTTCTATGGGCCGACTTTGGACATAGGCCTCCTCCAAAACCTTCCAAGCCACCTGCAGGGGACACCCTGCAACTTGCATCAAATTTACACCTGCCTGTTGTCGGATGTCGTTAATCCATCTTTCAGGTGGCCGGTCTCTGCCCCGCGTGGTCCCTCTGGGTCTCCATTCTAGAACTTTAGCTAAAACCCCACCAAAATGATAGTACAAAGCCTCATTACCAAACAATAAATAGACATGTACATGCTTTTTATCTATATTTTCACGCCAGATCCCTTGCGGGGTAGGCAGAGAGAACAGACTTCCAATAGTATCTTTTCTTACATACCTCTCTGGCTTCCTTCACTCTCATAGTTCATCTCATACACCCTCGCCGGTTACGAAGACCAAGAGTCTCCGTAACTTTGCAAGCAAGCTTTGATAAAAAAAATGTAATTATATAACAATGTGCTTTAAGAATTATTAGCACACTTTAAGCACAAATGAGACCAGAAACTTACAGTCGATGCCGAAGTAACAGCGACCTCGAGACGGCTTACGATCTACTTATTGAAACATATACCGACGTAACTAGTTTCAGTGGCGTGTGACTGAAAGTGCGAAGATTGATATTTACTATGTATGAGCGTTGAATAATACATATTTCATTAGTACCTACTCACTACGTAAAAGATATCGGGTTTGATTGATACGCTTTTTTAGCTTGGTGGAGGGTAGGTACCGATGATAATCAGTTTTGGCAGAGCAATCTAGAAAAAAAAATGAGTAATATTGGCAGTAATGGCTGTTGCCAGTGATGTATTTTAATGTATGAAAGTTTGGAATTTCAGATCAGATCAGACCATCAGAAGGGAGTTAACTGAAATTATCTTAAAAAACAGATTAGTCTGCCTACATTTTGTTGCAGGTTTTTCAACAGTATACATTATTTCTGTATCGTAGGTACGTTTATAAACATGAATTTCACGTACACAAATATCCAGAATAAAACAAATATTTGTGGGCTACACAAATATTTTTACCTTGCGGAAATCGAACTCGTGTCTACTGACGGGGCGTAAGATCGGCGCGGAGCGTATTGTCGTTAACATTTGTATACTATGACTATTGTCTACTCAATGCTTTTGAATTTTAGATTAGATGAGACCACAGAGTAAAATTACACCGATATCATCTGAAAAACAACTAGGTTCCATTTCACGTCTTACATTTAAAACACCCACGCATTGTCTTCTCATTTGTTCTACTTCTGTAGTAAAGGCGTACTTATATTAATATGAATATTTTTCAAACAAAATAAATATTAGGTACTAAGAAGCACCTAGTACTATCGAAAGATCGCTTCATTGTTGTTATCAATGGCTATCTTTATGTACTCTAGTCAGGTACATATTTTGTAAAGTTATGTGCAGAGGCGACGCGCGAGCCGTGTGCCATTTCGTGGCAACATTGCTCTTAACACCATTGCAGGCGTTGTAGCATAACGTTATGTTTTAACACGTGACACACTCGTAGTTCGCATGAAATTTATCTTGAAATAACGTTATTTGTATGAAAATTTGATACTTCGAATAACGTTGTTTGTCTGAAAATATGAGGTTACATTGAACGTTATTTGGTACGTGTGATAGTTCATGTTGAGGGATACCATTGAGGGTTACCAACTCGAGTTAGGTTTGAATGGTTGCTTAATTAATAGGTAATTTACCATCACGACTGTTATCTTAGAAAGAGGGACTCATTTGGATCATTTAAAAATCATATCATAAAAAAATATTTATTCAAAAATGTAAGCGATACGGAGTCTGGACAGCAACTTTTAAAGCTTACCTTCTGAAACCGGAGAAATGCGTGTCTATGGGTTTAGAAAGACGTAATTTAAAAAATAATAACTTTATAAAAAAGTAACGTATTTTTAGCTCCAGGGTAGGCAGAGAATACAGAGTTCCGTCAGATAAAGTACTTAATTTTCTAATTTCATTTAGTGAGTGTTGGAACAGCAGATACTAATCAATCGTAGCGCGTCTAGACTAAAAATATCTAAGTAAAATGTAGGTGTACTATGTACATGCTTCGAGCAAAATGTAAGTGAGAAGAACACTCCACAGTTATCAAATCCCTAGTGTGACGTTACATTTTTATATAGATATCAGCAGTGAAGTTATGATAGCAGCAGTGATAGCCTAGTGGAGCAGCAGTGATAACCTAGTGATTAGACAGTTGGACTGCAAAGTCGAGGTCTCAGGTTTAAACTCAGGTACGCACCTCCGTCTTCTCGAAAGCACGTGCGTATTAAAAAAATATCACTTGCTTTAACGGTGAAGGGAAACATCGTGAGGAAACCTGCATGCCTAAGAGTTTCTCGAATGTGCGTAAAGTTCGCCAACACCTACTGGGCCAGCGTAGTGGACTAGGGCCTAAGCCCTTTCAGTTTGAGAGGAGGCTCGTGCCCAACGGTGGGACAGTTTCTTAACAGTGCTTTTATTATTTATATATAAAGATATCACGTGACATACCATAGTATACCATAGTATATACCGACACCAAACGATAAATTAGGTCTAATACAAAGTACCTGTGTCATAAATAAATAACAGAGAGTTTAGACGTACGTAGGACGTAGGCATTTGGCGAATTGGTTCAATAGCCCCTCCAAGTAGGTCGGAAGCAATTTAAAGTTTTCACCGAAATAAATACGCCAAGTCAAAAATCCAACGTACCTAATACTCTACTAGACTGTACAGATTAAAATAAACTGGGGCGGAATTATTTGGACAAAGCATAAATTAGGAACGGTGTGTTCAAAAACAAACCTAATTAAGTTGGCTTCAATTCAAGGATTTTGTACAAGTAAAAATAGAGGACTTCGCACAATTTTCTTTTCACACGATTTTCATGTACTCCGTCCGTACAATCATTCCTTCAAATTATTGCACACGTGTTAAACCTTCGTTGAGGTGTTCTCTACGATTTTTATGACATTAGAAAATACGTTAAAATCGGCGTCAAGCAGGGTTGCGTGTTGTCCGCTAGACTGTTTATAGTGTATCTGGATAAAAGTCTTCAAAGACTGAATGCGATGACTGAAGGGGTAAAAATGAGTGATCTAGTGATAAACCACCTATTGTATGCAGATGACGCGGTTTTGATAGCGCCAACAGCCACTGATCTGCAAACACTAGTCACAGTTATGAGAGACGACTGCATGAACAATGGCTTACATTTGAATGTGAAGAAAACCAAAATTATGGTTTTTGAACGGAAAGAAACCAGAACGAATGCAAGGATTGTGGTTGGTAACGATGTGCTGGAGCAAGTGAATGAGTTTGTATATCTTGGATGCGCCTTCAGTAAGGATGGGAAATACACCGCTGATATAGAGGGAAGAGTGAATGCAGGTAATAGAGTGAATGGTGCGATGGGAAGGCTACTTGGGAGCCGGCACTTAAGCCAAAAGGCGCAGCTGGCCATGCATAACGGAGTGCTTGTCCCAACGCTGTTATATGGCAGTGAGAGTTGGGTATGTAAAAAGGAAAACGAAAGCAGGATAAATGCGGTCGAAAGGCGATCTCTGCGGAAGATGTGCGGAGTCACGCTGACCGACCGTATTCGCAACAGCGTAGTAAGAAAGCGAGTAGGTATGAAAGATAGTATCGGTGTAAAGATGAGAAAGGGTATGCTCCGTTGGTTCGGGCATATAGAAAGAATGCCAGAAGAAAGAATGACAAAACAGATATACAATGCGAAAGTGGAAGGATGGAGGTGCCGGGGAAGACCTAGACTATCTTACCATGACCAAATAGACCGTGTCTTAGCTGAACGGCAAGTCAAGAGTCTCCGTAACCGGCTAGTGTGTATGAGACGAACTATGAGAGTGGAGGAAGCCAGAGAGGTATGTAAGAAAAGAACCTGTTGGAACTCTGTACTCTCTGCCTACCCCGCGAGGGAGCTGGCGTGATGATATAGATAGATAGAACCTATTTTAAATTACAAAATGGTTTGAGATATTTATCACGTGACTTCGTAAATATTTTTGCACGCTTGTGCTTTTGATTAGTAAGGGATTTAATTTACATATTTTGTAAAGTCAATAGTTTGAAGGGCCGGGAGGAGATGGCGACATGAATTGGAGTGCTTCTAAAAGACTGGTGCTTAAAAGACGAAAGCAGAACCGAATGAAAGTAGTGAAGGGAGGCCTTTACCCAAAGGTGGGATGAGTTGCTGATAAACAAAATAGTTTGAACAATATATTTATCTATATCACCACGCCAGGTCGCTCGCGGGGTAGGCCGAGAGTACAGAGTTCCAACAGGTACATTATGTACAGGTAGATTATGCTTTTTAGGGTATATAAATACATACATATTAAATATATATATATATATATATATATATATATATACGTATACAATTAAGTTCTTGTCTGTATCCCAAATATTTCAAAAAATAACCATTTTTTTTACATTTTGGAAGAATCCGGCAGGTGATACTTCAAAAAACACACAAATGTATTTCCCTTGTTGATAAGTAAATAGAAACGCTATCATAATAGTGGTAGCAATAATAAATCATCGCAGCGCGTCTAAATATTATATAATTCTGTAGAGAGTTCAATAAAGCTGTAGCGCTGTCGACGTAACACTCCAAGTAAACAAATTGGATCAGTTTACCCGGCTTATCTAAACTTGGTCTTTCTAACGCTTGTACCAATCAGTGATCAACTTTCCTATCCACTTTCCTTCCTATTTACATTAATATAATAAATAACTTCGGAAAATTTGATGTTTCTTTATGAATTACTTTCAAACCGTTGAGTAGAATTAGTTGAAATTTGGTAGTTATTATTACAGAAAGCTAGAGCTTGGAACATAAAGCAACTTACCAAATCATACATAAGTGCATACCAATATTGCCAACTTTAAACAGTTTTGCGTTATCGCGTCGATTCGAGAATATATTTAATTGACATGTTATTTAAATAATATATTGATGAGATACATTATTCATATTCATATTTTATTTTGCGTTCCATAATGTAGTTTACCTTCTGGTAACATTGATCAGCTTAAAAGCTAGGGTAGGTAACAATCATGAACCCTGTCGGGCACAGCAAAGTGTTTAGGAGAGGGGACTATTAGGGATTTTACATTAAAAGTAATAAATATTACAATATTTTTAGATTTAAATATTTAGCTTGGAACTTAGTTATGTTATTGTTTATATTTTTGAATAGATATATTATGTCTTTTATATTATCTTTTATGTCAATTTATATTATATTAGGCAATATTGGCAAGTATTGGCAAGCGTAGCGTGGGACGACCGCCTGCCAGATGGACCGAAATGCCAGTGAAAATCGCAGAAAGTTTTTGGATGCAGGTGGCATCGGACCGGTTACGCTGGAAAGCGATTGGGGAGGCCTATGTTCAGCAGTGGACAAGTATAGGCTGAGATGATGACGATGATATTATATTTATTATTAAAAGAATATAGTCTATGTCTATTACTGCTTACTGCGCCTGGGATCCGGCGTGATCGTATACGTTTTTTTTTTTTTAAACGTAGACCCACACTAGGATTTATAATATAATATCAGCCTATACTGCCCACTGCTGCCCAGTGCGGATTGATGAAGGCAGGTTTGTGGCCACCTGCTGTTGGAAGTTATCAAGCCGCCTTTAAGGCTTCCCACTCGGCTTAACGACAACCACATTAAGTGGTAGCCGGGACCAACGGCTTAAAGTGTCTTCCGAAGCACGGAGACGCTCGAATATGAAAATGCCACAAACGGTCACCCATCTCGGGCCGACCGAGTCGAACGCTGCTTAACCTTGGTAATCGGTGAGAACACCGCGGTCGCACAGCACTACGAGCACCTCCCTGGTATTTATTAGGTAGTTAACATTGTAACATTTATAGTTCTTTTTTTCTCAAATATAGATTTTACATAACCGGCGAGTGTGTATGAGACGAACTATGAGAGTGGGGGAAGCCAGAGAGGTATGTAAGGAAAGAACCTGTTGGAACTCTGTACTCTCTGCCTACCCCGCGAGGGAGCTGGCGTGATGATATAGATAGATAGATAGATAGACATTCCTATTTGTGAAAGCAAGATAGTAACAAGAGAATGTTTGTGTGTACCGCGACATAGACACTAATAATGAGTTGCGCCATTTTGAAAACAGATTTTCTTATGTAACCTACAAAAACTGCCTCGTTGGTCTGGTGGCAAAGCGCATCGCTTTGTGATCACGAGGTCCTGAGTTCAAATCCTAGGTCGGACAAATGTAGTTTTTCTAACGAAAAATTCCCAGTATGAGTCCGGAGTCTGGAATTGTGCCCGGTATGTGGCAATTGGCTCGCCCCCTATTACATGGGACCTAACATCGTCGGCGAAACGTGGGTGTACTCAGTACACCTCTGCCACCCCCTCTGGGGAATATAGGCGTGACGGTGTTTTTTTTTAACATAAAAAAAATATATTTAATATCACTCTAAATTATTAAAATGTTAAAGTTTAACGAGGTAAGCCAAATTAGCTCAAGTTATTGTTGCTTTTTAGGCATTTTTGTGCACTAATCTTTGGAGTCTAGGATTGGTCACGCTCAACTTTAAAGTATAAATGAAAAAGTCTTTGCTCGCGGCGGCGGCTATGAGATCCAGATCACTTATTTCCCACCAATATAGTTGGGGGACTAAAGTTTTTTATAGTAAGGTCCACCTGCCGAACCAATAGCGTTAGCGATAGGCAATTTAACGTTATAACTTCAAATTAGTCTATAGCTAATGCTGACTCTGGTTCGTGCAAGTTCGGCTAAGCATACTTGCAAAGGAGTGCTAACTGTAGAGACTGGTTTGCTCATAAACCTTTCAATTTTAAACTCTTTTAAAATTTTATTAGGCCATCAAACCAAACATTTGTAAATTAAATATTGTAGCTTTAGCTATTTTTTTCCTAGGGAAAATCCTGCCTAGAACTACCGCGAGCCTCGGGAGAAGCTCGCGAGGCGTGTCGGATTCCTACCGACTAAAAACTCCAGGGTGGCCTACATCAGCACTTTGGAGGGGCTCCGGGATTTCCGTATGGAATGGAACGCACTGGTGCCCCTCTTGTGCCGCGCTCTGAAGAGCCCGCCATTGGAGGGAGACTTGATGAAACGCTCCCCCCAAACCAACGCAGTGCTAACGGCAACGTGGGCCAACCCACGTCGCTGTCCTCCTCGGGAGCTTTAGCTATCTATATCAACACAACCGATCCCTTTTTTATAGGTACATAAAATGTGATGCAAGCTTACTGAGGTCTACCGATGTCAATGATCTTTTCAGTGGAGACTAAAATATATAAAAATCTACTCTACTACTCTATTATATCTAAAACCTACATAATACTCTAAATTAATATTTCGTTGCATTTCTAGTTCCTAATGGAACAATCAGTTGAAGAATGTACGTTCACATAAAAATAATTTTGCCACAATGTAGACGGTATTATTATACATTTTCTAAAAGGCAATAAAGGTAAAAAAGCGTTGATAAAACGCCCTTTGAAGTCAACAATTTTCAACGGGCACCTAATATAATCTCTGTTCGTTTAGCTTTCATAAATGTAGGCACGTGTGCTTTTGACCCAACTTTTTTTAGTTCGAAAGAGAGCTAAACCCTGACAAAGGTTGAATTTGATAGGTTGAATTTCTAAAACACGCAAAAATGCAGATTTAATGGCGCAAACTGGCTTGGTGTAGCGGTCAAAGTGCCAACATTCTTTGTGGAGAAACCTACTTCTTTTGCTTCTTCTTTCTTTTTAAAAACGTAGCCCCTGGGAGCACTAGGATTTATTCCTGTGTCGTGGGTGCGTCCACATACATAAAAAATCACATTCACAAACACCCACCCAGACTGAAACAAATAATTGCGGATCGCACAAGATTTGTCCCGTGCAGGAGCTGAACCCGCGTCTATTCGAATTAGTGGGCGGAGCGGCTTAAGCTCCTATTTCTCCACTCCTAGTGAGTCGAATCGAATAGTCGCAGGTTCCATTCCCTAACGAGAAAGAAAATTGTATATCTCAAAAAATATGTTACAGTTTGGGTATGCTTGTACGATTCTTGTTGTGAACGCATCTATCAGAGCAATAATTTCTGATTTTGAGTAGTAGTTTCGGAGACCAAAAAAATACTTCTATAGTGTGATGGATGCCGCTCTTCTTAGAGTACACTGTTTTTGGTGATTCGGACATATATAATGACGGAGGAAGAACTGTCGAAAAACAGAAGAAGGTATCTATCTATATCATCACGCCAGATCCCTTGCGGGGTAGGCAGAGAGTAAAGAGTTCCCACAGGTTCTTTCCTTACATACCTCTCTGGCTTCCTACACTCTCATAGTTTGTCTCATATACGATAGCCGGTAACGGAGACTCTTGACTTGTCTAACCTACCTAGAAGTATACTCTGAAATACCTGGACTAATTTATCATGAGAAAAATATCGTATCTTATATGATGGACAAGTCAAGGGTCTCTGTAAATGACGAGCGTGTGTGACACTTACTTCAAAGTTGGAGAAGATGAGAGAGATCTGCAGGAGAAAAACCTGTTGTACCTCTGTATTCTCTGCCTACCCCGCAAGTAATCTGGCGTCATGATATAACAACAATGGTAGTAATTATTTGCCGGTAGTAAATATCCATATCCTATAGGAGATGTATCCTACTAATATTATGATGAGTTATTTACCTACTTTCCAGATTTACTCACTTGCCGGAGCACGGGACCATTTTCATCTCATAATAAATTGAAAAATTACAATCTCAAATGGATTTTATAATATCACAAAAACATTTTCGGCAATTGTAACAACATTATAATATTACGCTATAAATATCAAAAATTCTCAGGATCGCCTCGCCGTTGTAACAGATCGCCGGTCGAAATCAACGTCCAATTAAAATTTTCACAAAATTATGTTCCTCAAGTTCTCACGCTTAGCGAAGCAGGAAAAGGGCAAAACAGCGGAACAATTTGTCAAAAAACTGATTACATTGAAATCTGTCAAGACGACAAGTCATCAGGCGACTGTCGCTAGCTAGCTCACCCTTTACCAGATGATTACCATACCCCGATAAACAGTTTTTGTTAACTTGTAACTCTGTTTTTATTAAAAATACCGGAATTCTACAGCAGAATATGATATTTGATTGATTTGTTTTGGAAATTTGAAATGTTTGATAGTTTATTTAGGATCATAAGTTTCGAAAACCAACTTTTGTTGACTCTTATTAAACTTTGTAGGTCATGTTTTGTCTACGTAGTTTCGTAGTTTACTTGGATATTTAAATGTCTCATAAGCAAGCATAATTTGTGATTATTCCAATTCACCTAATAAATTACATTATCTACCTAATAAATTACATTAAAAAAATATCCTCACGTTGCTATACTGCGGCACTCTCTACGAATTTTTAACGAGAATAATCCCTGAAACGTAAAGATTATGTACAAACCTAATTACCCTATCTCATAATTGCCTTGTTTTGACGTCTACCCTTTGAGGGGCCGTCGCTTATTTTCCGAGTCCTCTAAAGATATTAATAACCATCTAAGTCGGTGTCTTCCATCCCGCATCTCGGTGGTGTAGCCCCCCTCTTCCTAGGTTGTGTTTTTCGCTAATACCCTTTCGGAGATGATAAGATGATGGCTTTACAACCAAGCAGTAATTACGGACGTCCAATTACGGCGGCGCAACGAAGCCTGCGTCGTAGGAAGCCAGTCATTGTCAAACACTTTTGTTTTCAGTTTTAATATTTTTGTCGTTCGATAGTCTTTTTTTATTATCGTGAATATAATAAATGTGATAATTGTTGGGGCTACTGAAGGCATTTGTACATACCTAAATAATCTCAATAAGTTAATTGTTGTTGATGTGTATCCTTCCTTAAATTATTGTCATTTGATGTAAAAGTTAGATTCGTGGTTTTATTGTCCATTTCTTGAACTCGAGGCCTGAAATTAGCAGAATTTAATGTTCAGGTAGAATTCTAACAAACAGACTAGCTGATTATTTTGCTATTACCATATCACCTACAGATTCAGCTTGCCTGAAGGAAGGATTTACAACATTTGTGATCACTAAATTTGTTTAATCTATACAAGGTGTAACATGAATAACGCAAGACCTCAGACACCTCAATTAGATTATTGTTTTACGAATTTAATACGAAAATCGAACTTCCAATTTTAAAGACTACCATTTTTTAAGGTCTTTGGGACCCAAATTAACCATTAAATTTAATAATTAACTAACTTTTGTATGCGTATTGACGTGTGTGTTATAGAAATAGATTTAAAATAGCCTTTGAATTAGTATTAAATTTTGTTTAATACAGCGAACAGAACGAGTAACGAGTTAAATTAAAAACAAAAAAAAATAGGTTTAGAAATAGTTGGAATCGATACAGTTGCCGATTTAGAACAAACTACTTTCAGGTCTTGCATTAATATGACACCCCAATGAATAAACATTCTTTTCATATATGGATGCTCCATTTTTTTTCTTAATTTTAAGTGTTACATATGTGTGTGTTTATAGTCAAAACCTCATAAAAATTTCACTTAAACTTACTTTTCGAACTTTATCTCAATGTATTCAAATAACATCATTAGAATTAACATATAAAAGAAACCATTAATACCTAGTCTGTTTTTTTCTAATTCGGGTTCTAGAATCAAAGTGGACTGTTAAAAGGAAACTATAATTACAGTCGACAAGTTGCAGGTCGGCTGGTGAAATTGCAGTAGTCTGGGGGGCGGGCAAGGGGCGTGATGGGCTTTGGACGCCGATGCAGCCGCCCTTCACAGACACGCCGTACCCTGTAATTTCGTGCACCGTGCGTTTGCCAACTAATTTGTCATCCGAATATCAAATTACCCATGCAATGGCGTGTAACAGGACACAGGATCGACTCTATGGCGTGCTTTTAAAATAAAATTGAATTCGCAGTATGGTTGCAATAACGCAGGTAATTGTGCCCCCTTTGTTGACAACTAATTGGCAAGTAAATTTCGTGGGTACGAATAATTGAATACTGTAGGTAAAATTGACTATCAATTGTTGGAGGCTCCAACATAATCTACGTATATAATGAATACATACTAAGATATTCCAATATAAACTGCTATAAATTACTGATCAACTGTTTTTTTTTGTTTGGTTAGGTTAGTTCATAGAATGCAACATTGTGGTTCTTAAAAACCAAATAACATCGAAATGCAGCATAATGTTTTATCTTATCAAAAGTTTTTCCTGAAAACACTTTCGCTGTCTCGCCTTTACAATCAAACTCGAACTTTTTAATAGTACAGAACCTTAATTAACCCGTAGCGACCCCTATACATCGCTACATAGTTGCGACTGCCTACCAATAGATGGTGCTGACGATTCGCCATACATGTCTAGAACGCGATATTAGAGTGTGCACGACGTGTAACATATATACAAGCCCCCGACAACAACTCTGGGGGAGAGTGGCAGGCCCCGCCAGACACACCACCCGTCTGGCTGGAAGATCTTCCCTTTGACAAATCCTACCACAACGTTCCCGCCACAAACCTATTCTCTTGTCCAATACTAAAAATATTGAGTCAGTAATTTAGGTAATAATCCTTGTGGCCAAAAGAACGTTTGAGCGCAAATCCAAATAATCGCTCGAGTGACATCTTATATAATAAATAATAATAATAACCCTGTTAAGAAACGGTCCCACCTTTAGGCACGCACGGGCCTCCTCTCAAACTGAGAGGGCTTAGGCCATAGTCCACCACGCTGGCACAGTGCGAGTTGGCGAACTTCACACACCTTCAAGAAACTCTTAGGCATGCAGGTTTCCTCACGATGTTTTCCTTCACCGTTAATGCAAGTGATGATTAATTTTTAATACGCACATGCTTTCGAAAAGACAGAATTGCGTGCCTGGGTTTGAACCCGAAACCTGTGACTTTGCAATCTAACGGTCTAACCACTAGGCTATCACTCCTGATTACATTTTATTTTTTAGAAAATGAAGATCGGAGCTCAAGGCAGTTAAAATACTTTCTAATCTATACTAATATTATAAAGATTTGTTTCTTTGTAATCGATGAATTCTGAAACTACTGAACCAATTTTAATCATTCTTTCACCATTAGAAAGCTACATTATCCTTCTCGATAATGTAGCTTAGATAACATTAAGCCGGTAGGTGGCGCTATCATCGTGAAGCTGTGCTAATTACTAGTAATTAAATATATAGTTTTATGTTTTTTATTTCAATAAATAGTTTCAACACGGTGTGTTGAAGCGGAGGCGCTCTGTTTGTCTACAATACAGCTTGTACACTGATAAAAAAATAACAAAAAGTTTAAATTATGGACGATTTAGCGCAGTGGTTAAGAGCTTGAGCTGCTTCGCCCACTGTGTCGAATAGGCCGAATAACCCGCGAGGGTTCGATTCGGGGACAAATCTTTGTGTGATCCACAATTATTTGTTCCGGTCTGGGTATTTGTTTGTGAATTTTCATGTTTTTAAACGCACCCACGACACAGGAATAAATCCTAGTGTGGGGCTACGTTTAAAAAACAAAACAAAAACAAACAAATTTTTGGTCGTAGGAACATATTATTTTTAGCTTTTTTCCTTAATGTTACAGTTGATATGTCCGCTTTTAAGCTTTTTAACAAAATGCATGTTATTATAGATCACTGGTGTTAGGTAACGCCGTGATGTCTGTCCATAATAATTTTTAAAGGGTGGTATTATGAAAATAATAATTTTTAAAGGGTGGTATTTGAACGGGAAGAAACCAGAACGAATGCAAGGATTGTGGTTGGGAACGATGTGCTGGAGCAAGTGAATGAGTTTGTATATCTTGGATGCGCATTCAGTAAGGATGGAAAATACACCGCTGACATAGAGAGAAGAGTGAGTGCAGGGAACAGAGTGAATGGCGCGATGGGTAAGCTACTTGGGAGCCGGCACTTAAGCCGAAAGGCGCAGCTGGCCATACATAATGGAGTGCTTGTCCCAACGCTGTTATATGGCAGCGAGAGCTGGGTATGTAAGAAGGAGAATGAAAGTAGGATAAATGCGGTGGAAATGCGAGCTCTGCGGAAGATGTGCGGTGTGAAGCTGACCGACCGTATTCGCAACAGCGTAGTAAGAAAGCAAATAGGTATGAAAGAGAATATCGGTGTGAAGATGAGAAAGGGTATGCTCCGTTGGTTCGGGCATATAGAAAGAATATCCGAAGAAAGAATGACAAAACTGTTATACAATGCGAAAGTGGAAGGATGTAGGTACCGGGGAAGACCTAGACTATCTTACCATGACCAAATAGACCGGGTCTTATCTGAAGGACAAGTCAGGAGTCTTCGTAACCGGCGAGCGTGTATAAGACGAACTATGAGAGTAGAAGAAGCCAGAGAGGTATGTAAGGAAAGAGCCTGTTGGAACTCTGTACTCTCTGCCTACCCCGTAAGGGATCTGGCGTGATTGAATTTTTCTTGTTTAATCTGCCTGGTATAGTACTTCTGCGTAATCAGTTAATTATTATCTCTTCTGTAATATTGTTAAATAATAATGAGATATTTTACTTTAAGATACACTGGTAAATAAACGAGTATTAGTAGCAACGCGTATTATACTGAAATCTTATTTGAAGTTTTATGTCAAATATAAGTATAGTACTCGGCGTAGGTAGAACTCGTTTATTAAAAACTCGGTTGCAATTCCCAACACCAATTGCTCACGCTCTCGTAATAATGATATGCCTTCGTATTTTGACAGTCAATGTGAATCTATTACGCTTCGCAAGACGAGGGGTTCCGAACAGATTTTATGATGCGCTAAGAGTACGCCATTTTGGCATCCCGCACGTGGCCACGGGGTGTTGCCATGGGAAGGTGTCTCGGTTGGGGGAGTCCATGGAGACGTTTTTATTACCACATTTTCATTACGATATTATTTACAATCTATTTTCTCTGAGAAATGACCACTAATGCAATAAAATGGACGTAATAAAAATGCAATATTTTGGGTAAACAAACTGAGTTTTGATTTTCTTAATGAATAGTAAATTATAGCTCTGTTTGCAGTATTGTCTTTACTATATGAGGATAACTAAGATCAGTCTTAATAAATATGGATATACTTTGTATTAGATTATATGTATGTACTAAAATATTAGTTAAACAAACCGTAAATTATTATTTTCAAAGGAAAGAGTTTTAGACACTTCGCTCTCAGACACTAAAAATAATCCTTATCAAAATTTGTTGTTTTGTAATTTATAATTTAAATACACCTTTTCGTGTGTTCTTGTCCACGTGTGTGGTGGATTGGCCACGTGGTCGGGCCGAACGAACCCTTAATATTACCTTCACACCAACCTCGTGGTAGGGTATTCGGCACTTCGACTAAGATTAACTTATTGTCTAATAAAAATTTGTAAAAATATGAACCGAAACTCACATAACGGCTTTGCCATGTACTACTACTACTACTACTTCTATATCACGCTATATCCCTAGCGGGGTAGGCAGAGAGTATAGAGTTACAACAGGTTCTTTCTTTACATCCCTCTTTGGCTTTCTCCACTCTCATACGAGTAGTTCGTCTCATACATGCTCGCTGGTTAC
Organism: Phalera bucephala; assembly: GCA_905147815.2. NCBI lineage: Eukaryota > Metazoa > Arthropoda > Insecta > Lepidoptera > Notodontidae > Phalera > Phalera bucephala. The sequence goes on from LR990615.1 coordinate 16,232,396, forward strand.
GGAGACTCTTGACTTGCCTTCCGATAAGACTCGGTCTATTTGGTCATGGTAAGATAGTCTAGTTCTTCCCCGGTACCTACATCCTTCCACTTTCGAATTGTATATATATTTTGCCAGTCTTTATTCTGACATTCTTTCTATATGTCCGAATCAACGGAGCATACCCTTTCTCATCTTTACACCGATACTATCTTTCATACCTACTTTCTTATTACGCTGTTGCGAATACGGTTGGTCAGCTTCACTCCGCACATCTTCCGCAGAGCTCGCATTTCCACCGCATTTATCCTACTTTCATTCCCCTTTTTACATACCCAGCTCTCGCTGCCATATAACAGCGTTGGGACAAGCACTTCGTATGCCATGTAAAATTCTTAAACACTCCGTCTATTACGTATTCCATACATTCCAAGAATACACATCAACGTAACGTCTACGGAGGGCCTAGCACGAAAATTTTGACAATAGTGTGACGCTAGCGAGTAATCGTGCTGTCACGTTCGTGTTTATTTAGTAGATTTGTAGTGTGACATGGATGGCATAACAACTCGCTAGCATCACGTTACGTAAATATTTTCGTGCAAAGCTCTGCCAAAGGATTTTTACTTAAGACTACGAGTTTTTCCAGAATCACACAATGAGATGGCATAAGATGTAATGTCATATAATTAATAACGTCTATCATATCTCTATTGCCCGGCTTATGGGCCCACTGGAGGGCTTAGCATAAGAGGATTGGGGGGTCACATGATTTGTTCCGGATGTACTTAATGAATGATTAGTGCTGTTAGTTTTGTGTAGTTATTCTTATTTTATTTATCTTGAGGATGTATTGGGGTGAGCGTATATAGTAGTGTGTTATGTATTTTGCTTATAATATAGAAACGTGATTGTATATAGAAAGAAAACCTTACCTGTAAAAAAACTTTTTTCGGATTTTATATACACCGTCACGCCTATATTCCCCAAGCGGGGTGGCAGAGATGTACTGAGTACACCCACTTTTCGCCGACAATATTAGGTCCCATGTAATAGGGAGCGAGCCTATTGCAATATACCGGGCACAATTCTGGACTCCGGACTCGTACTAAGAAGTTTTCATTAGAAAAACTACATTTGTCCGACCTAGGATTTGAACCCAGGACCTCGTGATCACAAAGCGATGCGCTTTGCCACTAGACCAACAAAGCAGTCTTTTCGGATTTTATCGCGGTTTATTTTTGGTAAAGCACTCTCACACTCAAATCCGAAAAATAGTTTTATTTCATGTGTAATATTCGCGTAAATCTAAGAACTCAGTATGAAAATCTTATCTCTTTGGGGGTAATCGAATAAAAGTAATCGTAAGGTGACATGACGGGACGACTTTTTTCTTTAATAACCTACTGAATTTATGGTATTACAAGTATGTAGCTCATTTAGGACCTAGAGATTGTATAGATTTTTTTGAAAATACTAAAAACATAGTAAACATCGTCATTTTTCGTTAAAGACAGAAAATCTACACTTCTGTCACCTAGGATTCGAACCCCCCCGTGATCACTACGCGCATTATTTTGACTGTTTGTTGAAAATAATATTAGTGATGTACAGATGTTTACTAACTAATACCTAAAACTAACTAAATTATTAGTTTATTACAGATGTCGAATGAGAATTGCGCAGATTTAATCGCTTCGGTAGTCGGGAGTACCTAAATTAAGGAGGTATGAAAATGATTGTATTTCTTGACGAATGAACATCATGAAACAGACATAGATAGGGTAGCCACCCGTACTTTATTATAAAGTATTGTACGTTATTTAGGGTTTTATATAGGGTATTCGGATAGCGGCAGTCTGGGTTAAGTGGCAGGAAGTAACTGGCGTAACCAGTGACAGACGTATTTCCATCAAGCTTAAGGGCTTAGTGTACAAAAACATGATCAGGCCAGTCTTAACATATGGTAGCGAAACATGGGCCGTAACGCAGCGCCAAGTCCATTCGATTCAAATCGCTGAAATGAAGATGCTTCAGTGGGTGTTCGGGGTAACGAGACTTGATAAAATTCGCAACGAGTACGTTCGCGGGAGTATCGGTGTTCGCGCCATCGCTGATAAGCTACAAGAAAGTAGACACCGTTGGTATGGCCACAAAAGAGAAGACCTCCCGCTTATGTGGGTAATATTACGGCCAATCTAAACCTATCAGGGCCCAGACCCAGAGGGCGGCCAAAAACAAGATAGGCAGATGTGGTCAAGAAAGACCTGTGTCTGCTATGCCTCCGAACACGACACGTCCGACAGAGCGAAGTGGAAGAAGAAAATTAAGAAGGCAGACCCTACCATCAGATGGGAATAATAATTGACATGAAGAGAGAGACAGAGAGAGAGAGAGTTATTTAGGGTAAGTATACTTTTGGAGAACTATAAAGTACGCGAAAATACTTTATTTCGCATAGTTTGGCTTTTCTAAGATTTTGAATAAATGATAAATAATAAAAAAAAAATTATCGCGATTTTGCGTATAACGGCTGAGTCACTTTACTGGAGTATTCGCAATTAAAAGCAAAGTGGCTGATGTCTGGTGTTAAAATCCGAATCTAAGGCAAGCTAGATTTAAGAAAAATCATTTTTATTTCTAATCTCACTAATTTAAAGAAAATGGTAAATACTATAAACACTTTCAAATTACTACTATATTTCTCCAATCTATTTAAGTTACCATAGACTGTAAAGATGCTTTGAAGCTGTTTAGCAGTGATAAAAGTGATTGAAAATTGCTAAAGTAATAAAAATATGTTTTTAAACAAAAAAGTAAAGTGAAATGAATAATACTTTATTTTGGAACAATGTATTTTTTTGGATACCTTAAAATACCAATGTACTTTATTTGCTCAAATAAAAGGTGACCCACTCTAGACATAGATCTGTTTTAGTGTATAGTTTTGTATGTCTAATAAAACAAGCCACAATATCGCATAGAACTTAAAGAACTTCACTAGTTAAATATAGAGCTGCCTTCATCAACAGTAAACATCAAGTCAGTCATTTTTATGTCAATCAACAGAATAATCGTTGCTTTACATCGAAAGATATCCTTTCACATGTTATTTATTATACAAAGGTCTATAATTAGTGACACAGCGAAACATCAGTCTGCATCAACGCTTGACGTGTCCCATGATAATTGGATACCGAAGGACAATGGAGGGCAGTGGACGCGGGGCTTCGTGCAATTATTATGACGTATTGTTGTCGATTGCGACGATTCAGCGATTTTATCTGGACTTTATTAGCATCTATGTGGTAAGTGTAATTGTGGGGTTATGGCTCGGATGAAATAATAAACATATGTAAATAGTAGAACATCTTGGTACTAACGGACCGAATAAGAATCAAAGTATTTCGGCAGGTCTCAGTGGCTGGACCTGTCATGAAGACGCGTAGAGCGGGTGTCTGTGTATGTGATTCTTATTCAGAGCGCGCTAGTACTGAGATGTTATACCGTTTACTTATGTTTACACTGGTTAAGTTGAGATACAAAGGGTAAAATACCAAAGAGGTTTATTTATCAATATTGTATAACATCACACCAGATCCCTTGCGGGGTAGGCAGAGTGTACAGAGTTCCAACAGGTTCTTTCCTTACATACCACTCTCATAGTTCGTTTCGACATCGGTATCGTAACGGCATCGTTCGACATATCGTACCGGGGAAGACCTAGACTATCTTACCATGACCAAATAGACAGAGCCTTATCTGAAGGACTAGTCAAGAGTCTCCGTAACCGGCCGTAAGATATAACATACATATTAGTTGAGTGGTTATGGAAACTGATGCCCACACTGTTTGTATCCATGTCCACTTTCATGCACAATTCAGCACAAAAAAAATCCCAGACAAATCATCAGGAATTCCGGTGTAACATCACTGCAGATATCCCTTTATGTTAAATTGATGGAACATCAACCGACGTCATGTAGAGACGATAAATTAAATCAAGCTTAATATCATTATACTGAAAACTCACCACGGGAAATGTTCATTAACTATCACGGGATACGCCGCTGCGCTCGGTGAAAATTTAAGTTGAAATGGCACACTGTAATAAATTTATTGCCCGTTAAAAGATTCAATTTGATAACTCTATACAGCACTCACGCATATTCCCTCTCTAAAAGCGAAGGCCCGTGATAAAAGCAATTAAAACTTTAACAGCATCAACTCCCGCGCTCTTTCCGATTCCGCCATGTAAATATAGGTACTTCACTCCGTCGTGCACTACACCGTTCCCCGATAATGAATCGATAAATGAGTTACGAAAGTAATAAATACGTTCTACTAACTTTTTATACGTAAAAAATACGGATTCGTGTTTATAAAAGATTTGCAAAACAATTCGAGTTGTTATTTGCCAAGTTTTCCATTTCGAAACAAATTTGTTTTTAGCTTTTATGACAGATAATTTGTCAGTAGCTGTGCGCAAGTCAAAGATAATTTATCTGTCTCAACCGCTTTATTTATAACAACGCGTTCGCATCTCGGTTGAGCCCTTAAAGTTGGTGGCTAATGGGCCTTCTTTGAGGCCGGTGCGTCATTCACTCGACGCGGGGAGCCTGCGGGTTAAGGGGAATGTCTGCGTGTGGTCAGCCGTCAGAGCGGCCGAACTTGTCTTATTTTTTGCTTCCCTTCAGTAAATGCCGGGCTGATGCGAAACGAATGAACAACTCTAACGTGTCTTGAAAATACACCCGGCCCCTCGAGAGGAAAACGTGAAAATAGAGTGAAATGCGTTTAAATGTTATTTGTATGCCGTAACATTTTTTGATGAAATATATGCTATGTATGAAAAAAATCTCGTTGCGGCAAAGCGCATTGTAGTCACGAGGTTCTAGGTTCAAATCCTAGGTCGGACAAATGTAGTTTTTCTAATGTAAATTTCCAGTATGAGTCTGGAGTCTGGAATTGTGCCCGGTATATTGCAATAGGCTGGTCCCATATTACATGGGACCTAACATCGTCGGCAAAAAGTAGGTGGTGCACTCAGTACACCTCTGCCACCGCTGCTGCTGGAATGAAAGGGCGGAGGGTGTTTTTGAAAAAAAAATGAAATTTTGGCAAACACAACACTCACATGGTTTGGAACCACTAACCCTTTATCCTAGGTGAGAGCGATGCGAAGCGACATACGTGACACAATAAATAGATGTCAAATTGGTGTCGGCTTGATGTAGGTACATCTACTATTTTGGAATTTCGCAATGTTTTGCGTTACGACACGTTGTCGTATTGATGATCATCCAGAATAACGAGTGGGATCATAGGTGCCATACTATGGACTGAAAGCCGCATAATTACAAACAAAACTCAATTATAAGTAGACCGTGTCTTATCTGAAGGGCAACTCAAGAGTCTCCGTAACCGGCGAGTGTGTATGAGACGAACTATGAGAGTGGAGGAAGCCAGAGAGGTATGTAAGGAAAGGACCTGTTTGAACTCTGTAATCTCTGCCTACCCCGCGAGGGAGCTGGCGTGATAATATAGATAGATAGATAGAATTATAATTATACCATTTTTTAGTTTTGACCCGCATGCATTCAAGAGTATCATATCAATGTATTTTTTAATAGCACACATAGAAGTTCCTGCTCAAAAAACTTTTATAGTGTCGATCAAACCGACCTTTTGCCTAAACAGTACATCGTAAACTCGATGAAAAGCTTATTAATAAATAAATTAAATTAGTAGCAGTGGGAATCCATTTGATCGAGGTTGTTTTGAAGAGGGAGGAATTATGATTGATGATAGGATATGATTCGTTTCCACTTAACACATTGTAAAAGGGGTTATTTTATTGCCCCGTTGTTCCTGTGAGGTCATTGACTAATGAACGGAGTGACTCAGCTGTTTTAAAATACATAGTTGTTTTACGAGAAGCTGATATAATATTTGATTAGATTTTATAGTTTATTTTTGTGTTTATGAAGTGTTTATCTTAGAATCAGAGGGTCGCTTTTATTGGCAATAAATTAGTGTTCTTAAAAACAGTTAGCAACTATAAATTTCGTGGCAAAAATACGTTATTATGCAGGAAATGACTCCAAAACGAGAGTGAAAACTATCGTGTAAATTAATTCCGTGAATATCCGCAGCTGCAAACACTCCAATAAAGTAACGTGATGTCACCTGATTACATAGTTATTAAAGATTGAATATACTAAATAAACACCCCTTTGGAAAAATTAGGTTTTTCTGTGTTCATGTGTATTATTAATTATGTATGGTCGATTTATTATCAGTCAAAGAAACAGTCACTACTAAAACAAACCTCTCTCAAGGCTTTCTGCATATTTTTGTTCTTCCAACAACAAGTGAAATTGTAACATATCGAAAGTTATGGGGGAGACCTTTACCCACTAGTGGGATAAAGGTTAAGAGGACAGTATAATTGTTCTCAAATGTACGACATTTAATTACATCTTTAGTAGGAACGGGCACACTAGGGAAGAAAAGGGCGTATCCGTTGAAAAGGGCATAAACGGTAGCGAAAAGGTAGCTGTCAACAAACCAAGTCTTTAAGGGTAGGTGATATATTATTTAGGGTTCAATCTAAAAGCTAACGTGTTCGGAAATGGCCGGCGTGTATCGTGAATAAGCAAAATTGTGCGCGGACAGGATCACACGGCTTAACATATTAATGATCGGCGTGACCACGTTCGGTGTCGAAATATAAAACGCTGAATCAATTAACCATTTATTTGTTAAAAGATATGTCATTGTTGATATGTTCAAAAATAGAGACCATTCATTTATTGCCTTTATTCCCCAAGCGGGGCAGAGGTGTACTGTGTATACCCACTTTTTGCCGACGCCGTTAAGTTAGGTTAATAGGGGGCGACCCTATTGCTGTTGTACCGGGTGAAATGGAAGACTCTGGACTGATAATGGAAATTTTTCTATTGAAATTTACTTTTTGTCCGACCTAGGCTTTGCAACTAGGACCTCATGATCGCTACCTGCATTATTCGCTACTAGACCAATGAAACTATAAAAATATATAATATCACCCTTTTTAGGAAACTGCCCCACCGTTGGGCACGGGCCTCCTTTCAGACTGAAAGGGTTTAGGCCATAGTTCGCCAAGCTGACCCAGTGCGGGTTGGCGAACTTCACACACCTTCGAGAAACACATAGGCATTCTGGTTTCCTCACGATGTTTTCCTTCACCGTTCAACTCGAGTGGCTATGGTGATGATATATTAATTAAAATAATCCTTTTGATCAATGACTGCCTCCTTGTCCTAGATAGGTAGCGGGCTTATAAAGTGTGTGGCGATCACAAAGCCTAATTAATCCTATGTCGGACAAAATATGTAATTTATATAGAATAATTCTCAGTCGTAGCCCGAAGTACGAGTTCGAGGCCAGAACAGTGGCAATATCACACTTTCAGAACGGTATAGACTTAACTCAAAAATCTAAGAAATCGAGTTACGGTCATAGAGGGCCATGAAAAGGTACGCTCTATCTGGTGAATATTAAAACAGCGGCGTTTTATGGTGCAGTCTCATTCTCTTTCCCTCCCTCTACCCGCGCCGCTCGGTTCTCAAGGGACGCGATTAGTTTCCCAAAAACTTGTTTTTTTGAGATGAAAACAGTGATAGCCTAGTGGTTAGACCGTTGGACTGCAAAGTTAGAGGTCTCGGATTCGAACCTAGGCACGTACCTCTGTTTTCTCGATTGCATGTGCGTTTTAAAAATTAAATATCACTTGCTTTAACAATGAAGGAAAACATCGTGAGGAAACCTGCATGCCTAAGAGTTTTTTGAAGGTGTGTGTAGTTCGCCAACCCGCACTGGGCCGGCGTGGTGGACTATGGCCTAATTCCTTTCAGTTTGAGAGGAGGCCCGTGCCTAACGGTGGGACAGTTTCTTAACAGGGCTAATATTAAATTTTGAGATAAGTCACTACTATTCTGAAGGTGCGATATACTCGCCTCATCTTACATTGGTACCTAAAGTCGTCACAGTACACTTCTACCACCTCTGTTTGAAGAATATTGGCGTGACGGTTTCATTTTTATTTAAACACACACCGACACGCCTATATTCCCCAACCGGGGGTAGCAGAGGTGTACTGAGTTCACCCACTTTTCGCCGACGATGTTAGTTCCCATGTAATAGGGGGCGAGCCTATTACCATATACCGGATTCAATTCCAGACTTCGGACGCATAAATTTAAAATAGTATAGGATAAATAAATGGTCTAGTGGCAAAGCACAACGTTTTGGGAACACGAGATCCTGGGTACCAATACATTTTTAACCGACATCAAAAAGGAAGATGTTCTATGTTCTGTTGTATGTATGTTTACCGATATTTCCGTCAATTGGGCACCGATTTTGGTTTTTTTTTGCATTGGGTTCAGTATAGTTTTGAGGTAATTTTAATGTTATTGGTATTGGACCTTGGACTTTGAAGATACAAGAGGGAACTCCTTAACGGCGAACAGCACGAACGTATATAGATTCCGTTATTATAGTCATTATATTAATCCTGTAGGTACCTTACTGTACAACTCAGCAAAATAATATAATATCGGTATATAAATATTACTAAATAATTCACTCGTCACTTAAAATTGTAAAATAAAAATCTTTAAAAAAAAAAGGTAAACCGACTTCAAAAAGCAAAAAATAAATATTTGAAGTCGGTGCTGGTTGCTGCAGTCGGTTACTTGACGATTCACCTTTTTTTTTAAAAGATTTTTTTTTCAAACGATTGCCCCACATTGTATTTATTCCTGTGTCGTGGGTGCGTTTACAAACATGAAAATTCACATACACAAATACCCAGACCGGAACAGCTAATTGTGGATTACACAAAGATTTGTACCGTGCGAGAATCAAACCCGCGACTATTAGACGCAGTGGGCGGAACGGCTTAAGCTCTTAACCACTGTGCTAAATCGTCCGACAGTCAATTGAGACTTCTCAAAAAACTTCCCAGTATGAGTCCGGAGTCTGGAATTGTGCCCAGTTTATGGCAACAGGCTCGCCTCCTATTACATGGGACCTAACATCGTCGGCGAAAAGTGGATGTACTCCGAACATCTCTGCCACCCCCGCTTGGGGATTATAGGCGTGACGGTGTTTATTTATTTATTATTTTATTAATAAACAAATGGAACGTGTTCCGACCAAGTACTAAGAAAAGAAGTAAGTTAGGATCTATGATTTCGTATGTTGCTATCGCATACGCCGCTACAAGTACTTTTCCATCAGATGCATCATGTGATACGCCATTCCGACCTCGGTCTCGAACCTATTCGCGCCCTTATTAAAAAAGCGACAACCCGATATTTCGCGAATGCGTCCCACCATAGAAATCCACTAATTGTAGCCGCCGTCGATTACGAACCTAACTCCCCTCCTATCAGCCGCTGCCGCCGTCCGCGGCATGTTCTCACCGACCCTCCCGATGCCCTTACATCCCTTCTTTCGGATGCAGATACCGCACACAGGATCAGACACCGACCTCGCCGGCGAGGTCGAAGAATCCCTTGCCCGCCGGCCGGGGCAAAGCACCACGGCGAGACACCTAGTATACACCCTCCCCCATAGCGACTGCCCAAGCCGAGGCCGTTCCTCCTTGAGGCGCCCTTGAGCTAGTTGCCCCCGTGCCCTTCTGGCTCGAGCGTAGTGGCTGCACGCTCGCCCTCTTGTCCGGTGAAGCTGTAAAGGCCCCGCGGCCAACAGCGTAGATCATTCACACACGCCAAGGGAGCAAAATAAGAAACATTAAGCAGTTAACTTTTCTTCCGCAAACTATTGACTTCCACAATATAAAATTCATGCTTAAAATTTAAATCTATGATTATAGAATTAAGTGCAAAACCGTGGCAAATGCATTCACAATTATATTAAAAAGGAGACTGCAAATTTTTAGCACGGTATACGCGCGCGTCTGGAACTAAATATGCTAATTTTAAATGATATAATTGCATTCCAGTATTTTATCTAACAAAAAGTGGTTTAGCGGTAAATAGATGCACTAAAGCATTTTCCGTGTCTCGGTGGCATACGCGGTGGGATCTGCTTCTATACTATGCTGGATACAGTTTGATATGCTTGACCAGGGTAAAAAGACGTATTTTATCAAATGTATCTTTTCCATTGTTAAGACGTAGACTATATTTTATTCTTTAAACAACGTAGCCTCACACTAGGATTTATTCCTGCGTCGTGGGTGCGTTTACAAACATGAAAATTCACATACACAAATACCCAAACCAAAACAAATAATTTTGGGTCGTGCGGGAATCGAACCCGCGACTATTCGACCCAGTGTGCGGAACGGTTTAAGCCACTGAGCCAAATTCTCCTTCATTGACTGCATGCAAATCGGACGTTAACAAGCAATTTCTTTTTATAAAACACCGTCTCGCCTATATTCCCCAAGCGGGGGTGGCAGAGGTGTACTGAGTACACCCACGTTTCGCCGACGATGTCATATACCGGGCACAATTCCAGACTCGGGACTCATACTGGGAATTTTTCGTTAGAAAAACTACATTTGTCTGACCTAGGATTTAAACCCAGGACCACGTAATCACAAAGCGATGTGCTTTGCCACCAGACCAACATGGCAGTTAGCCAGGCATTTTTTATAATGATCGTATTATACCAACAAAATACGTCGTACGTCTGATTTCAGGTTTTTAGTTGTGTCCATTACTGCACCTATGTAATTATAGTATGAGCACAGTAAAGATACAAATACGGAAGTGAGAAATCTAGTTAAATGCTCTGTGATTGTTTATAAAATGAGGCCACAGATGTGTGTACGTATATCAAAAGTAGATTTCCCGCTGGAAATTTCGCTGCAAACTCAACTAGATGAGTCTCAAACACAAATTAGTTATCTGAATAAGACATTACCTACTCGGAAATTATGAAGTCCACTTAAAATCAAATTGTTGACTAAACAGCGGTAAATTCGGAAACTGAATACGCTATAACTTTACCTGTGTGCAGCGAGCGGGATCCTCCCCGGTGACGTCACAATTTTACGTAATTAACGTACGGCGCACCTAGGAACACAGCCAGCCGGACGTGGTACGTCGCCATACACCGCTTCCGGCCGTTATCCGAATATACTCGTATTAGGTCCGATCTACGTGCTTTGACTAAGCGAAATTTCGTTCGTTAAGTTCGATCCCTTGAGGTCGCTAGTATGGTGGCTTTGCAGATATGTCAATGTGGGTCTTTGCGTTGCAATTTTCGAGAATTCCTTCTTGAGGTTGGTATGCTATTCTAATTTCAAAATGTTCAAGCTATTTTCAATCTTAGCGCTTTGACTAAGAACAGAGCAAGATACTGTCATTAGTTTTAGATTCGTAGAACTTGTTTGTTTTCTTCTACTTTCTGGCTTTTTAACTAATTTTAAGCACAGATGCAGTGGCGTTCTTTAAATTTAAAGATGGCATTACTCGCTCATCTAATATAAGCTGAATTAGCTGTAAATGTAATTTTTATAATTGAAATAGCGTCATTGACCTATCCTAGGTTTTCGGTCTAAATTGAAATAGTTGTATTATACTAGCTGTACCCGCAACTTCGATCATCCTTAAACTGCTTTTTTGAGATTATTTTTATTTTTTTATATGAAAACGTAGCCCCACACTAGGATTTATTGTGCAGTTGTATTGTCACGTAAATGCGTTTACAAACATGAAAATTCACATACACAAATACCTAGAACGGAACAAATAATTGTGGGTCACACAAAGATTTGTCCTTTGCGGGAATCGAACCCGCGACTATTAGACACAGTGGGTGGAGCGGCTTTAGCTCGTAACCACTGCGCTAAATCGATTAAAGGTAGCCTAGGTACTTATCCTGGATAAAATCTATTTCCTTGCCGAATTTGATCAAAATCTGTTAAACGGTTTGGTCGTGTCAAGGTAATAGAAAGACTTTCGAATTTTTAGTATTAGTATGGATATTTTACCCTGAGTATGTTCCTAGACACCAAAACACATTACTTTTCATGAATCTCATATCATGTTTTTAAAAAAAAAAAAAAAAAACCTAAAAAACAAATCTTATTTTTCTATAGACCGTAACCTATTTTCCATTGATAGTGTCATCCAATAAAAGTATATGTATGTGCTCATTCTTATCCAGCGTGATAGTATTGATTGCGTTTCGGTGATAATATGGAAACAGTCTAGGAATATGTCGGCAACTTTCGATATTGAATTGAAATGAGTTTGGCTTAGGCGACAGATTGTTTACGAAAAAGGTGAAATTCCCAGATCAAATATGTTTCGGGCACTGTGCGTACCTGACTTTTTGTAACACATTTGGAAAGCAGTTGGACAAAATTGACAGCTAAACCTTTTGAAACATAGGTATTCCATTTAACATTTTGTCAGCTGGTAAAAGCCTCGTATTGAAATGTATTTTAACTGCCTTTGTAGAAAATAATGTAAGTGAAATTATATTTTGTTGTAAATAATATAAATTCATATTAGAAATGTTTTTGAAGACTTTAGTATAGGTACGGGGATCGTTAATTGCTTGTAAAAGATGGGTGCTGAAATGAAAACTTCTCATCGATCAAATAGCATTATGGTGATATATGATTTACGTTTGGAATTTTTTAACTGTTACGAATATCTCTAGGTTTTATATATAAATATTTGTTGGTTTGGTGCTGGTAATCAAGAGGCTCTCGTTTCTACGTCGGACAGTTTTACTTTAGATTTCTCGATTAAGAAAATCGAGAAATCTCAATGGCAGTTCGAACTTTGGAACTGCGTCCGGTATAATATCAATAGTCGCGTCATCTTTTACATTGGAATCTAAAATCGTCGGCGACATGCGAGTGAACAAATAACACCTCAGTCACCCTATTCAATAACGTAGGTATGATGTATTGGACAAATATGTTTTTGTTTCAATAAATGTTATGATTCTATTTCATACCTGTGCAAAACATTTTCAACATGCATTTTATTGCGCTACATAGGCAATATGGCACCTTCAGAACCGTATAGAATTAACTCAAAATTCTAAGAAACGAGTTACTGTCACAGAGGGCCATTAAAAGGTACGCTTTATCTAGCGAATATTAAAATAGCGACTTTTTATGGTATAATTAAGAAATACGATACTTCGGTCTTTTTCTCTTTCCCGCCCTCTACCCACGCTGCTCGGTTCGGAAGGGACGCGATTAGATTTCCAAAAACTTGATTTTTTTGTGATAAGTCACTATTCTGAAGGTGCGATATACTCGCCCCATTTTACATTGGTACCTAAAATCGTCACAGTACACTTCTACCACCTCTGTTTAAAGAATATTGGCGTGACGGTTTCATTTTTGTTTAAACACACACCGTCACGCCTATATTTCTCAAGCGGGGGTGGCAGAGGTGTACTGAGTACGGCAGTACAGTCGTTGGAGAAAGGTGGGGGAATATAGGCGTGACGATGTCTATTTATTTATTAACAAATGGAACGTGTTCTAACCAAGGATTAAGAAGGGAAGTAAGTTAAGAACTATGATTTCAAATGTTGCTATCGCATACATCGCTACAAGTACTTTTCCATCAGATGCCTCGTAAGATACGCGAAGAGAGCAAAATAAGAAACATCAAGCAGTTAACTTTTCTTGCGCATACTATTGACTTCCACAATATAAAATTCATGATTAAAATTTAAATCTACCATTATAGAATTAAGTGCGCAACCGTGGCATATCCATTCACAATTATATTATATTAAAAAGCAGCCTGCAAATTTTTAGCACGATATACGTGCGCATCAGGAACTAAAAATGCTAATTTTAAATGATAAAATTGCATTCCAGTATTTTATCTAACAAAAAGTGGCACGGGTTTAGCGGTAAATAGATCCACTAAAGCATTTTCCGTGTCTCGGTGGCATACGCGGTGGGATCTGCTTCTATACTATGCTGGATACAGTTTGATATGCTTGACCAGGGTAAAAAGACGTATTTATCAAATGTATCTTTTTCCATTGTGAAGATGTAGACTATTTTTTATTTATTTTATTTTTATAAAAACGTAGCCTCAAACTAGGATTTATTCCGGTGTCGTGAGTGCGTTTACAAACATGAAACTTCACATACACAAATACCCATACCAAAACAAATAATTTTGGGTCACACAAAGATTTGAGACCATTCGACCCAGTGCGCGGAGCGGTTTAAGCTCCTAACCACTGCGCCAAATCGTCCGTTATTGACTGCATGCAAATCAGACTGCATTATAAACGAACAATTATTTTTTATAATCTATTTATATCATCACGCCAGAACCCTTGCGGGGTAGGCACCGAATACATAGTTCCAACAGGTTTTTTCTTTACATAATTCTCTGGCTTTCTCCACTCTCATAGTTCGTCTCATACACGCTCGCGGTTACGGAGACTCTTGACTTGTCCTTCAGATAAGAGTAGTAGTCTATTTGGTCATTGTAAGATACTCTAGGTCTTTCTCGGTACCTACATCCTTCCACTTTCGCAATGCATATCTGTTTTGTTATTCTTTCTTCTGTCATTTTTTCTATATGCCCGAACCAACAGAGAACTCTTTCTCATATTATACATAATGATCGTATTATACCAACACGATAATTGTATTTAAGTCTGGTTTCAGGTTTTTTAGTTGTGTCCATTGCTGCTTCTACATAAGCATAGTATAAGCACCCATAGATGACTGATGTAGGCACAGTTAAGATAAAAATACAGAAGTAAGAAAATGAATCTAGGAAATGCTCTGTGATTGTTCATAAAATATGGCCACTGATGTGTTAACGTATATCAAAAGTAGATTCCCCGCTAGAAATTATGAAGACCGTTAAATTGGGCACTACTTTTAATCAAATTGTTGACTTAACAGCGATAAATTTGGGAACTGCATAAGTTATAACTTTACCTGTGTGCAGCGAGCGGGATCCTCCCTGGTGACGTCACAATTTTACGTAATTAACGTACGGCGCACCTAGAAACACAGCCAGCCGGACGTGGTACGTCGCCATACACCGCTTCCGGCCGTTATCCGAATATACTCGAATTAGGTCCGATCTACGTGCTTCGACTCAGCGAATATTTCGTTCGTTAAGTTCGATCCCTTGAGGTCGCTGGTATGCTGGCTTTGCAGATATGTCAAAGTGGAATTATTGCGTTGCAATTTCCGAGAATACATTGTTGAGAGTTGGTATGCTATTCTATTTTCAAAATTTTTAAGCTGTTTTTAATCTTAATTTTACGCCCAAATGTAGAGACATTCTTTATATTTAAAGTTGGCATTACTCGCAAATCTAATATAAGCTACATTCGCTGTTAATTTAGTTTTATAATTTAAATTACGGCATTAACCTATCCTAGGTTTGCGGTCCATTATTAAAATAGTTGTATTATACTAGCTGTACCCGCAACTTCGATCATCCTTCAACTGTTTTTTTTTAAGTTATTTTTTTTATGAAAACATAGCTCCATACTAGGATTTATTCCTGTGACGTGGGTGCGTTTAGAAATATGAAGATTCACATACACAAATATCCAGACCGGAACATATAATTGTGGATCACACAAAGATTAGTCCCGTGCGGGAATCGAACCCGCGAGTATTAGAGACAGTGGGCGGAGCAGCTTAGGCACTTAACCACTGCGCTAAATCGATTAAAGGTAGCCTAGGTACTTATCGTCGATAAAATCTATTTCCTTGCCGAATTTGATCAAAATCTGTTCTACAGTTTAGTCGTGTCAAGGTAATAGAAAGACTTTCGAATTTTTAATATTAGTAGTTAGGATATTTTACCCTGAGAATGTTCCTAGACACCAAAACACATTACTTTTCATGAATCTCATACCTAAAAAACAAATCTTATCCTTCTATAGACCGTAACCTATTTTCCATTGATAGTCTCATCCAATAAAAGTATATGTATGTGCTCATTCTTATCCAGCATGATGGTATTGATTGTCTCAGCGTTTCGGTGATAATATGGAAACAGTCTAGGAATATGTCGGCAACTTTCGATATTGAATTGAAATGAGTTTGGCTTAGGCGACAGATTGTTTACGAAAAAGGTGAAATTCCCAGATCAAATATGTTTCGGGCACTGTGCGTACCTGACTTTTTGTAACACTTTTGGAAAGCAGTTGGACAAAATTGACAGCTAAACCTTTTAAAACATAGGTATTCCATTTAACATTTTGTCAGCTGGTAAAAGCCTCGTATTGAAATGTATTTTGACTGCCTTTGTAGAAAAAATGTAAGTGAAGTTATGTATTGTTGTAAATAATATAAAATCGTATTAGAAATGTTTGTGAAGACTTTAGTATAGGTACGGGGATCGTTGATTGCTTGTAAAAGGTGGGTGATGGAATAAAAAATTCGCATCGATCAAATAGCATTATGGTTTTTGATTTACGTTTGGAAATTTTTAAGTGTTACGAATATCTCCAGGCAATATATATAAATATTTGTTTATAAAGCCTGCCTCATCGGTTTGAGGGCTGGTAATCACGAGACTCTCGGTTCTACATTGGACAGTTTTACTGGGGTTTCTCTATCGAGAATCAATTTCAGTTCGAACCCTGGAACTGCGCCCGGTATAAAAGCAATAGTCTAGTCATCTTTTACATCGGAATCTAAAATTGTCGGCGACATGCGAGTGAACAAATCGCACCTCTGTCAAGGGCGTAGGTAGGCGTGATATTATTATCATGTATATATTTATGAAGTATAATTTCTTATAAAATATATATCAAAATACAAAATAAAAATATTCTTTGTATATTGTATAAAAAAAATGTGTTCAACAGACAGCAAGGTCTACGACCCAAGCTACCGGTGGTCAGGGCTCCAAAGAGAGGAACCTCCTCACAATGCGCGCCGTGTCCAACATTACTGCCTTCTGCATCAGGCCTTTCACCCAACTGCCTAGCGAGAGCTTCTCAAGGTGTTTATCGAAGCTCTTCGCTATAAAGCCGTTGACTGAATTTATTATTATTTCATACCTGTGCAAAACATTTTTAACATGCATGTGAAAAGTAAAAGAACCCAAAAGTGGTTATAGCACTAAAATGTTAAATAAAACGCATGAAAATATCACTTTTGTACTTTTAGGTCACATGAAAAGCGTAGTAAAGTTCGTTACGTGCAACTGAGCGGGGTCGATGAACCGGCGACACTTTTCTATTCCCTTCGTCGGGTAATGCATTCGCGACGTCCGTCCGTCCGTTTGCTGATGACATTCCTTTAATTACACTTCTCTAACTTAGTTTGCTGTCGTCTTAAAATATTCTCTTCTAGGTAAAATAATGTTACAAGTAAGAATCTATTTTTCAAACGTAGTCTCAAACTCATGATTTGAGTTTTTGTATAAACCTTGCGGGTCGTTATCATATTTACATATTTTTTTTAACTTATTTATCTACCTCTGGCTGGAAACGCGGTGTCCACTGAGAAGATGGTGAAGTGGGTTTGCCTTTTTATTTAATTCTCTATTAATTTTATTTCATCATTTTCTGTATACATAAGTATAATTTTATAATATGATACAAAATGACGTTTGCGATTCAGCTC